>CM046958.1:38075882-40575882 GCA_025698475.1 Gossypium anomalum | reverse complement strand
CAACGGGTAATTTAGTGAGTATGTCAAAGATGATTTGTCTGTAAATCCAATTCGATATGACTTAGGTATGTACGTAAAACTCATACGTAATGAGCTCGTTATGTGATGAACCCTCGGTAACGTTATGATTGAGTAAGTTATGATTATAAAATCTTAATACTATTTATGCCGATTTTCATCATGTTAATTGTATGTTAAATGCTTGGATATGATGCTTATTATTTGCATAGGAACTTACTAAGCTTTAAAGCTTACTCCCCTTTCTTTTCCCTTGTCTTATAGTGTCACCAAGCTAGCTCAGAATTGGTGATCATCAGAGACTCCATCACACTATCAACTGATTATTTTGGGTACCAATGAATTCGACATTTTGAGTTATGACATGTATAGGGACTTGGCCATTTTGTTATGTGTCATACTTAATTTGGCCAAATGTGTTGGCTTATGTTGGTTGATAATTCATTTTGTAAATGGCCATTGAAATAGGCTAATATTGGTTTAAGTATATATGCATATGATGATGTTTTCATGGATGTGGGAATTTGCATGGTTTAAGTTGATAAGTATGTGATGTTAAATGGTAGCATGTGAATGATGTGTGGATGTCTTGAATGTGGCTGATTTGGTTGTATGTATATGCTTGGATTGGTGTTGTATGTTGTTGTGTAGGTATCTACAGGGAAGGGTGACAAAATGGCTTGGTAAATAGCCTTATTTTTGTCCATACGGGTAGACACACGGGCGTGTGTCTAGGCCGTGTTTGACACATGGCTTGCCCTATTGGCGTGTGTTTTGGTCGTGTGTCTCCTGCACCTTAATTGTTGCAAAACAGAATGCTCAGAATTAAGCACACGGGCGTCTGTCTCAACCGTGTGGATGACACGGCTCCAGGCACGAGCGTGTGCCCTGGACGTGTGAAGTCTGCACTTATTTTATGAAAATTTATGAAAATTAAATCGACCACACGGCCTAAGCACATGGGCGTGTGCATTGGTCGTGTGATTTCAATTTGTTCTTGGGTGACAACCAGAGAGTTACAAGGGCTAGGGACATGGGCATGTATGACCACACGGCCTGTCCACACGGGCGTGTGACCCCTGTTTAGTGAAAAATTTTCTAAGTGTTGTAAAAATTTCTAAAGTTCTCGGTTTAGTCCCAAACTGCTTCTTATGTATGTTTTGGGTCTTGTAGGCTCGTTTTAGGGACGATATGAACGTATATGAAAAGTTTTAAATTTGGATAGAAATTTACATCTCGATTTTGTATGATTGCTTATGTATAAGTCCGGTAGTGCCTCATACTCTATTCTGTCGTTGGATACGGGTAAGGGGTGTTACACTAAATCTCATTGGGTTGGAATTATTTGGGTGAATTTTTATTATCTTTAATGCCCATTGTATGATTTTTAGTAGATTATTGTTTCATTTGATTTGTGATTATTTTAAATGCATGCATGCAAGCTCTAGACATAGATGATTGTATGGTATGTTAGTAGATCTGATTTAATTCTAAAAAGATTAAATAGATTGGATTATTATTGGTTGATACAGCCAAGTATTCGAAAGAATATTCGCAGCACTGTAGACATAGAAGTTGCGATATGTATAGGGAAAGGAAGAACAGCCTTCATATCATTCTTTAATTCTATAGACATACAAAAAACTTAGAATGGTAGCTCATAGTCTGGCTTTCGAAAGAAGCAGACTGTAGTAGTGAATCCATGAGTAGTTGAATGGTCAAGATTTTGCCATGGCATTATTATGGTATAAGAATAAAGCCTGAGTAATTCCAACCTTTATCATTCAACAGCGCAATCCTCTCTACTTATTCTTTGAGAATTGCCACATCATTTCAATTGCCTTAGCATTTTTTTCATTTTCATTCATAATTGATTTTATTAATCCGTTCATTAATTCTCTTCATCAATTTGTCATCTCTTTCTTTTGCACAGTTTAATTAGTAAATTTCATAAGTAATAGCATAACCAATTATTTTAATCAATTTCGATCCCTATGGAGACGATACTCACTCATCACTTTATTACTTGATTTGTAACGACCCAAAATTTACGAGTATCAAAAATTTGAATTTTCGGGTCATAAATTCTACAAAATGAATTCGTAAATATTTATTAGAAATATTTACGAAGCTAGTAGTATAGTTAATTAGACCTTGGTTAAGTGAATTAACTTGAATTAAGGCTAATTTAGTGAAAGGACTAGATTGAATATAGTGTAAAAGTTTAATTGTAGAATAAAGAAAAGTTAAAGGACTAAATTAGCAAATAAGCCTTATGTGACAAGTGTGTGGTAAGTATAAATACATGTGTATTATTTTAATTGGTACAAATGTATGTATATTTATGTATTTGCTTATTATTTAAGAAATTATAATTATAATTAAAAACATAATATAATAATATAAAGTAAAAGAAATAAAAGACATAAAACATAAAAAAAGAAGAAGAAAGAAGCGATTAGCAGGGAAAGAAAGAAGGAAAAGGGGAAAGAAAAAGAAAAGGGAAAATTAGGGTTTTAAGATTTCAAGCTTGATTGGTAAGTCAATTTAATCCATTTTTTTGTAATTTTGGTGTCTATGGAATTCTAGGAAGAAATACTATTTGAGTTATGTTGAAATTTAGAAAGTTATTGAATTTTTAGATGTTGATTAAGTTGAATAAATGGAAGAAATATGGGTTTAATTGATAGGAATTCAAGTTAGAAGTGGGAGAAGGATCGAATTGTAAAAGAAAATATAAGTTTTGTAATAGTAAGGATTGAATTGAGAGGATTTTATAATTAATGTTTTATGTTATAAAATTTAAGAGTTGGAATGGTTTAAAGTGACAATTGAATGAAAATATAGGATTTTTTTTTTTTAAGAGAAAGAATGGTTATGGTGATAGGATTAAATTGGAATTTAAGTAAAAGTTGTATAGAAATTGAAATGTATAATGTGATATAGTGTATTGATAATAATTTTATTTTAATGTTAACTATTATGTAGCAAATATAGCACTGGAAACGTCATTGAAGAAGGGAAAGGAGAAAGTAAACGAGGATATTGAGTAGACTCGAGAATTACGGTTTGTATTTCTATAACCAAACTTAGTAGTTATTTTGATACATATGATTGATATTATGTATGGCTATTGAATTTAAGGTAATTATTGAAATTGTGGTATTATGTTGACTTATGAATAGTTGAATTGAGATGTATATTGATTGTTGATGATGAATTAAGAAGTGAACTGGAAACCCTATTAATAGTGTCGAGCTAGTCGGATATAATTGGCATGCCATAGGATTAGAAGTGTTCAGGGATATTCCGACTTTGTGTCGATGAGACACTATAAGTGTCGCCATCAAGCATCGCTTTCGATTCATTTCAAGAGGTACTCTGTACTGATCATATCTTATCGTTCGAATTTGTTCCAATGAGGTACTCTGTGTACCGCTACTATTATCAAGTATCATTATCATATCGTTATCGATATCATTATCGATACGGTGTATTCCAGCTTCGACCGATGAAACACTGTATGATATCCCGGTGTGTGGGTTGGAATCCGTGTATCCGTCCAAGTCCGAGTTATGTTAATAGGGGTAAACTATTGTACTGAACATTGAAAGATACTGTTGTTACTATATGATCTTATTGAATACGATTTTATCAATAAGTGTTATTGTAATTTAAGGATAATTGAATGGTAATTTATAAAGTTCTTATTGTTAGAATTTATAGTTATGTTTTAAGTGCATGTTATACTCAGCGTACGGTTTGTTTTTCCGTACGCAGGATTAGGTACGAAAGAAAGTTAAGGACTCAGCATCCAAGCCAATCCCGAACTCAAAGTGGTGAAGTACCTTTCTTTTGGCAAAATGGCATGTACCTAGGCTGATAAGGTTTTTATTTTGTAAATGTTAAGAATGAGCATGAAAGATGTTGAAACATGGTGTGAAATATGCATATTTTGGAAGTTAAACTTACATGAGTTTGACTAGTATGATAATGTAGTATAATTTCGATATGAATTGTAGTACATAATCTTTAAGAGGTATTGAAGTGAATGAATGAATATTTGCTAAGTTTGAATGGCATAATGAATGATATTTGATTTAAGAACTATTAGTAAATGTTTGGGCGTGAATCAGATGTTTTTAGCATTTGAAAATAGCTTTAAAATGGTCAAAAATCATGTTTTCACACGGCCAAGTCACATGGGCGTGTGCTCAGGCCGTATGGCTATCTGTTATTGTCACACGGGCTGTCCCCACGGTCATGTGAGCAAGTCAGATCTGCCCACGGCCATGGGATCCCCACGGGCTGGCCACACGGCCATGTCCCAGGCCACACGGGCGTGTGCCCCTATCTTCAAGGAAAAATTTTAAAGTTGTCGGTTTAATCCCGAATTACTTCTAAAGCATGTATTAGGTCCCGTAGACCCATATTAGGGACTTTATAGTGTAATTTGAGAAGTTTTGATTTGGAATGTAGATTTATGACTCGGTTTTGTATAAATGCTAGTGTATAAGTTTGATAATGCCTCGTAACCCTATTCTGGTGACGATTTGGGGTTAGAGGGTGTTACATGATTCGATGCGTACACTTGCACATTCACATTACACATTCACACGTGACAAGTAACCCTTGTTACGTCAAATTTTAGCAAATATGACAATACCATATATATATATATATATATATATATATATATATATATATATATATCAAGACTATATATGCATATTTATATTATATATACAACATGAGCCATACACATATTTATATTATATATACAAACCTATTTAGCACATAAGCTTGCCTTTAATGGTATGCTTACCCACACACGCAACAATTAAATGCACCATTCACCCTTGCCACGTCAAATTCATGGTTTACAACTAAGGATTACATATTTATATTATATAACTACATGCATGTGTTTTAAATTCATGCATTTGGCACCATTAATTTCGCACAACATGCATGCCCAACAACTCAAACAAAATTGCAGGGGTTTGCTCCATGAAAAGTCTAGGTTTGCGTACCATAAGTGGGGGTTCGTAGGCCACACTTTGACTCTCCA
Organism: Gossypium anomalum; assembly: GCA_025698475.1. NCBI lineage: Eukaryota > Viridiplantae > Streptophyta > Magnoliopsida > Malvales > Malvaceae > Gossypium > Gossypium anomalum. The sequence goes on along the minus strand of CM046958.1, from coordinate 40,570,793 downwards.
AGTCTTGCAATTCATGCTAAAACACTTCATACAAATGCACTTACCTGTGGCTCACCACGGCTCGTTGAACTAAAAAAGTTTTTGCTTGCCTTTATCCCGGTTTGTTGAGACTCCACCAACGTTTTCAGCTTCACACAAATGCGCAAGGTCAAAGCCAAAAAAAAAAAATTAGGAAGGCTGAAATGAAATCTTAATTTTTAATAGTCTATATCTTTATAATTTTTAAAGGATTAAATCAAATATTCATAATTTTAAGGAGGCTAAAATACAATTTTAACTTTACTAATTTAAAATTTTAAAAATTTCTAAAGAACTTAAATAGTAATTTTTCATTTTAGGGCCAGCTACCAACCCTTAAATTCGCCTATAAATGCACTTCCTTTATGTCGTGAATTATTGTGTTGAGTTCATATTTAATTTTATTTTTTTTTGCAATGATGATTTGTCAATTTATAATTGGTGACAAATGTCGTGATAATAAGTTGTTGTTAAGTGATTTTTTTTTTTTTGAAAACTGTTTTGTTATCTAATATATCTTATATATACACTGTTCTTCACAAAAAAAAGGAAGTATTGTCAGAATTATGCAAGTGTATATATAAAATTTTATGTTTAATACATTATTCCATCCTCATTGATGCTTTTTTTTATACAACCTCAATGATTATGCTTGATTGAATGTAATTTACATTTAATTAAAAACAATTATATTTTATATGATTCTATATAAAAAATTGCGATTATTTGACTTACATCTTCACTCTTACCTTTTGCATAATTATAGATTTGATAAAGTTATTCAATGTAATAAATAGGTCAAAATTGAAAATTAATTATTAAAAAATAGCATAAATTGATTTCACATTTAATTACCACTATGTTCTTTAGTGCTTTTGACCTTAAAGAGACAATATATATACTCATGAATTGGTTATTGCAAACTACATCTCCGTTAATAAAAAAAACTAATCGTTTTCTTCTATTTTGTTTTCTTAAACTATCAATCAATGCAGGGTGGTTCATCTTCCACGAAAAATCAAATCTATATAAAATGTTTACCATATGTTCATCTTAATTTTATTTTTTAATTAGGCACATAGCATTTCACATTTAGTTTTTATTTATGTTATACATTCCACATGAGAATATGTTATATGCACGATAGGGACTAAAACCTATTTCTCTAAGAGTTCATTTGTTTATATATAAAAGGTTTTATGAAAAATGTTTTCTGTATTTTCCTATGTTTGCTTCACAGAAAATAGTTTGATAAACAGAAAATGACTTACAGGTCAAGATAAAATAAGCCATTTTTCCTGTAAAATGACTTACCCTTTTGAAAAGCGTAAGTCATTTTCCGAAAAAGAGCTCATCTATAGATAATTTTATTTTTTTATAAAAATTAACTTAAATCAAACTTAATATTATTATATTGATAATAAATTTTATTTTTATTTTTATTTTTAAAAAAATTTAAAATATTATATTTTTTAATATTATTAAACATACATATTTAATTATTTATATTTAGTCTTATAATAAATTATTAATATAATAAATATAATTTATTAATATTTCAATTTTATTTTAATAATAAATTTTAAAAATAACAATTTTAAATAATATTATTAACATATTATTGAAAATATTCAACACTAATATTTTAATAATAAATATTTATTACAATTATAAATATATTAATAATAAATGTTTTGTAGTATAAATGTTAAAATATGTCATAAGTCTATGTACTCTTCACAGATTTGTAATTTAGTCTTTGTACTTTTATTTTCAAGAATTTAGTCTCTTTACTTTTCAAATTTGAAAATCAAGTCCAATTGTTGACACCGTTTTTTTTTTTTTGTCAATTTTTTTGGTGTCACATTTTTAAATAAAAAATACTCACTTAGTACTCATATAATTGAAAAATGACGTTGTAATGAATCTGAATTTAACATAATATTTTTAGTATATGCAAAAACAATGTAAATTATAAAATTACAGATAAAAGTAAATTCAATTAAACAATAAAAAATAAGAAAATCTAAAATGTATGTTTGTTTAATTGAAAACAACTTTTATGAAATATTTTTAAGAAATCTACCAAACAACAGAAAATTGTAACAGCCCGATTTTGGGCCTAATCAGAACAGTGGTTTCGAGACCACTAAACCGGGGTTGGAGAAATTGTTTTTGATATTATTTTATGTGTTTTGGAATGATTATATGAGAGTATGAAAATTTTGGTGAATTAATTTTAGTGATTGCATGCTTAATTGGGAAAAAGGACTAAATCGCATAAAGGGTAAAAGTTCTATTTTACTTGATAGACATATCAAATAGCTAGAGAGCCATAATTGGAGGTCTTTAAAGGGCAATTAGACCCCCTCCAAGAGGCATGGCTGGCCATAGGGACAAGAAAATCAATGGGTCAAATGGTTAGGTAATTTGATGACCTAATTTTGACTAGAATAAAAATAAAATAAAGAGAAAAGATATCATCTTTTTTCTACCATATTTTCCACTAAAAATTCAGCCATTGTAGGGGGTTTTGAGCTTCAAAAATTTCATTCACTCTCTACTCTTGCAAGTAAGTGACTTTGATGGCTTTTCTTGAAAATTTTTACATTTTTAGAACCCTTGTAGCATGAGCTTTCAAATGAGGGGACTATTTTGCAAAATGGTTGAAAGTTTAGGGTTTTTCCATGATAGTATAGATATTGTTTTCTGAAATTCTATGGAAGAAAATGAACCATGGTTGTGAAATAAGCAACTTTTGTGAAGAGATTTCTCATGAAAACCCTAAAAAGGACCATTTTGCGTAAGTTGTAAAATAGGTGATAAAGGTGTGAAATATTGAGAATTTTGGACTGCTTATAGTGTAAAAAGTAATCGAATAGGCTTAAGATATGAAGAAATTCGATAAAAATTAATTTTCGGACCTAGGGGTAAAATGGCCATTTTGCAAAAGTCTAGGGGCAAAATGGTCATTTTGCCCAATTTTAAATTGTTGAGTATCTAGATTAATAAAATGATTAAATTCATGAAATTTATCATTTTAGATCAAGAACTACAAAATCTAGGCCTAGACCGGGGAAAAGCGAAGCAAGTGGACTAAGCCGAGCTAGTCGTCTACATTTTGTAATCCGAGGTAAGTTGTATGTAAATAATACAACTACATTGTTATTATATGTGCTTGAATTGAGATAGCATGAATTGTTTGTTTATGGAAATAATCATGTATGATGAATATTGAGATAGTAGGACTCCCGTTTGAACCTTAGGAAATAAATCGGATATTCAGGCCATGACATTTGGGATAATTGTGTGCTAGTGTAAGACATGTCTGGGACATGCATCGGGCACATTATGAGAGCCAGTGTAAGACCATGTCTGGGACATGGCATCGACATTGAGACGAGAGCTAGTGTAAGACATGTCTGGGACCTGCATCGGCCTCGAGATGTAAACCAGTGTAAGACATGTCTGGGACATGCATCAACTACATGATGTGTCAGTGTAAGACCATGTCTGGGAGATGGCATCGGCACGGATACCCTATGTTTGAGGCTCAGTGACTATCCGATAGTATTTCAAATGGTTCAACGGTGAGAGTTATAGTTTAAGTTAAACGAGAAAAGTATAACCATGTTGTGAATGATACAGGTACCTAAATGAAATGCATGAGATGTGAGCTTAGTATATGCTATGTGAATTGTGTTGGATAGTGACGAGTAAGTTGTACTTATGCCTATTTTAGTGTTATGAGCATAATGATGAATGGTAAAGTTGTCTTTATATTTATTTTCATGCAACTTACTAAGCTTTATGCTTACCTTATTTCTTTCCATTTTCTTATAATGCCGCCTAATCAGCTCATGGATCAACGAACATCGCAGGCATCGATCACACTATCAATCGGAGCACTTGGTATAGTTAGATATTTTTATTTTGATTATGGCATGTACAGGACCCTGACTTTATAATTTTGTGTCAGTGTTAATTGGCCAAATGTGTTGGCTTACTTTAGCATTTTGATTCATTTTGTATAAGGCCACGGAAATGGCTAAAGTTGAAAGTTGTTATATGAATACAAGAAGTTATTTCATGAATGAGTAATTTGTTGGTTGTTTTAGTAAATATGAAATGTGTAAGGGCCTTAGATGTGGTTGTTGGATTGAGGAATCATGTTATAATGATCCTTAGCATGATGGATGTTGTTATATTGTGTTTCAGGGTGGCAAAGGGCTTGGTAAATAGCCCTACGTTATCCACACGGGTAGACACGCAGGCGTGTGTCTCGGCCGTGTGTGACACACGGCCAGCCCCATGGGCGTGTTGTCCGACCGTGTGTCCCCTGCACGTAAAAATTTCATGTTAGTATGCATGGTAGTAAACACACGGGCAGAGGCACGGTCATGTGTCTCAGCCGTGTGGAGGACACGGTCTCTGGCCACGGGCGTGTATCTCGGCCGTGTGCCCTAAATTGGATGCTGACATCAGAAACAGAATGTCAAGTTTTTTAGATACGGGCTAGGACACAGATGTGTCATGGCCGTGTGAGGGACACGGGCCATAGACACGGGGTGTGTCAGGCCGTGTGAAAACCCCTGTAGATTCAAATTTAGAATTTAATTCACACGGGGATGGGACACGGGTGTGTCCCTAGATGCTTAGGCCATGTGTGTCACATGGGCTATCAGTACGGCCATGTCATAATGACTACACGGGCGTGTGCCCTGTTTCAGGGGTTTTTTTTTTTCTAAAGTTGGTTAAAGACCCGAGCTGGTCCCGAATGGTTTCCAATGGACGTTTGAGGCCTCTTAGGCCCATGTTAAGGAGTTTAGACAAAGTTTGAAAAGGTTTTAAATTTAATCAAGTCTTGATAATTCGAAAATGTTGGAATGCATGTGTTTAAGTGTGGTAACGCCTCGTATCCCGTCTCGGGGTGGAACTCGAGTGTGGGGTGTTACAAAAATATTTTACACATATTCATCCAAACACCAGAAAATATTGGTTTTTCTAGAAATGTAAATCATTTTCCAGAAATCATTTTCCGGAAGTCATTTTCAGTGAAACAACCGGAGCTAAATTTGTCCATGGGTCGAATTAGATTTTGATAAAAATTTAAGCTCGTTTGATAGGTTTGGGCTCGGTCCGATTCGAAAATGGGCTTAAAATTTTGTTCAAGCCTGATCTGGATAAAAATGTTAAAACCTGGACCTGACTGTATTAATTTTTTTTATATTGTTTTTTTATGCAATTTTTTTTAAAAAATATAATACATCAAAAACACTAAAAAATATTAAAATAAATGTTTCCCAACAAATTGAAAACAAATTTTAAAAAATCTTTATACTTAAATAACACTAACATAGGTGCAACTTAACAAGTAAATGTCTCTAAAATAAAAGTAAAATTAACAATAAAATAATAGTTATATAATAACAACATAATAGTTAAATGACAACAAAACAATGAGAAAACATAAAAAAATGCAGGAAAACAGCAAAAAAATATTATTATTTTTGCAAATTTGGGCTAGGCTCAAACTAAAAAAGTCTTATTCGAGACTCAAACCGTTTTCTAAACGGGCCTTATTTTTTTTGTCCAAGCCCATTTTTCAGGCTTATATTTTTATCCAAACCCTCTCACTTTTAAGGTAGGCTTTCGGGCCGGACCGGGTGGCCCAACTCATAGACAGGTCTAATCACAATATTTCTACCTTCTACAGGTCAATTTAGCATTGTTTCTAAGAAACAGTTTTGAGACAAAAAAATACTTTTAAGATAAAAGTATTGTTAAACAAGATGCTTTTGAATTTTTAACTAAAAGAGAAACAAAAAATTTAACTTTTACTCAAAAATATTTTCTAGCCTAAAAATACTTTTAAAAGGTACTGCTAAACAAAACATATATATGGCTTAAAACTAGACTTTTCATTTCATACATTTGTCATACACTATAACTTCACTTTTTCCATATAATTTATTTCCCCGTTTTCAATTACCCTTACTATTCGAATTAATTAAATGATATTTTCCTATAGATTTTTAAATATTTACAAAATTGTTGTAAATATAAATTGTTGTCTTGTATCTTTCCAGATTTTCAAAAAGATAGAAAAATTGTTAATACAGTTATTGAAATTAACCTTTTTTAGTCCTTTTTCTTAATAAGATTAATTACAATTTCAATGATTTTAGTCAAAACTCATTAATTTCCATACTTGATTTTTGAAATTGACCATAAATAACTACATGGTAATATATCTACTATTATATTGGACTTAAATAATAATATTTAAATAAATAAATTGAGCGGTAAATAATACAACATTGAAAATTTATATGCAAATAAACAATAAAAATAATTAAATAATATTTTAAATACATAAAACAATTACCACAATCACAATATTAAATACAAAGGTTTTAGGGTATCATTCCCACCCCATAAATAAGATACTTTCATATTGTCATTTTAGAAAAGTCCAAAGCATCCTACCATACCAAATCCATATAATTATTTTTAGAAAAAAAAAAATCCAAAGCATCTCACTACACTAGTAATGTAAACTTTTTTTAAATTTTTCTTCTCTTATTCCAATCATCTTATTTTATTTGTTTAATTAAATTATATTACACATTTTACCTTTATGTTCGAACACCGCAATGTCCCCTCCGCAAGACTTGGAGCTTCGCACATCACGGTTTGCACTCAACAACACCATATGGCAGAATCTTAACAAAATTCCTTTTTCCTCCGCTCATTCCTCCAGTTCATCATAATTACCTTGATGCTCGAACATTGAAGTGTCCCCTCCGTAAGGCCCAGAGCTTCGCACATCACGTTTTGCACCCAACAACACCGTATGATGGTATACGGAATAACCCTTTTCCCAATCCTAACTCCATCTACCCCGACGATACTTCCCCTTTATATTCCACAAGATATATAAACACGTATCACATACAATTCATAAACATTTTCTCATAGAGTACACTTGTAACACCCTATATTTGACCCAATCGCCGAGCTTGAATATCAGGATGTCAGACCACCGTCACGCATCACACACATTATAAAATGTCACATTAATAAGCAATTGTCCTCTTTATTAGAGTTCTTACAAATTTCTAAGTCAAGCATATATTAATCATCATTAAAACATGCCAAACATACTTCAAACAAACTTATAATCTCAATTAAACATGCATTAGAGTCACTTAGCAAAATTCCAAAACAAGTTACGTAGGTATCGATATTGAAACAAAAGTATCGATATTTCTTTTATATGGTATTGGTACCAATTGGAGAATCGATACCAAAATAGCATGTTCTTTCTCGTCTAAGAATCAAACCCCAGAATTTATCGATGCCTTTATTAAAGTATCGATTATTTTACCTTGAGTATTGATACTCGTGGTAAGGTATCGATACCAAATTACGATACTGACTTCTTGCACATTCAAAAAATCATAGAGGTATCATTTTTAAAACACAAATATCGATACATCTGCTCCAGACCAAAAAAAAAATTAGCAGTTTAAGGCATATAGTCCATTCAAAATAATAACACTCAACATGCAACTTTTATCTTATTAAGTTATCACCAAAACGACCACAATAACGGTTCAATCATCGAAAACATGCTCGAGCATGGAATCAAGATAACAAGTTCCAAGTTCATAAAGCTTAAGAGCAAATAAGCTATGAAAACATCTAAAACATCATGGCAATATTTATGATTTACGATCATAAACACTTCATTAAGAGTTTACTGATTTACGATCGTAACTCTATTTAAACAATTTGCTAATCTACGATCACAACTGCCATTTTTAAAACTTGCTGATTTATGATCACAACTTCAATTCATTGATTTACGATCATGAACAATTCATTAAGAGTTCACCAATTTACGATCATGAACAATTCATTAAGAGTTCGCCGATTTACGATTACAACTCCATTTTCATAGTTTGTTTATTTACAATTACAGGTTTCTATTTACGAAATTTTAAGAGTCTCATGATCTTTAAAACCATTTCTCCAATAGCCTTTTAACTTCTATACCACACTGTCAGACAACAAAACTTACTCAGTAAAGTTTTGAGTTAAAACTTACATAATAAGCTCCAATTACGCGTTGTATACGTGTAAGTCTATCTTAGAAAAGTCACTTTATAACTCTTCTTCGACAAGGTGGGCGACAAATTGATATAGAAGCTATCATAACCCGACCTAAAATTTGACCTGCTCCGTGACTCAGAATCCAACCCGAAAAAGCCTCTTTATATGCATTTCTAATAACCCTCGTTAAGGGAGTTGATTCTCTCCAGATTCTCGACTTTTTCTTCTATCTCCTCTAAACACCTCTATCAGGAGGAAGATGGACTGGTCAATAGAGTTACCAACTAAATCATGTAACAATAATATTAATTGGATACTCATTACAAGAAGAAGAAAGAAAACATAAATTATTCCAAAAACTTGAACTATTTTCCATATATTTATTAGCTCCAATAATAATAAAATCAATTTTTTTCCCTTTGAATGGTAGATTGATAGAAGGCAATTAACTTCAACATTAAATAAATTCATTGAATATAAATATTTGTTCCAAAAATATTTTTACAATAAATCTTTTCCACAAAATTACACCTAATTTGTAGGGGTTTTATTTTAATAAATTGTGTTTGATACTTTTTGAATATTTCCCTAAAATAGTACTCAATTATAAATACCAACACCAACTTATTAAAGTTATTAAGTCCTAAACTATGCTTCTCAATTTTTGGGAGAAATTAAAATTTTCAGCTTATCAAAAAAGTATTTTTGGGCCAATTTTTAGTTTAGGAAAAGCATTTTTTCTTTTAAAAAGTAATTTATTTAGGAATACTTTTATTCAAAAATACCTTTTGTCCTAAAAATACTTCTTAAAAACAATGCTAAACATACTAAAGACACAAGTTTGGCATTTGTTGGGTATAACTATGCGAAGTATATTGACATTCATCATCATTTTATGGAGTGAGAAACAACTCGCTGATGTTTTTTCGAAAAGTCTGGATGCCACTCGGTTTGAAAGTTTTATTTATTTTATTTTTTCATTCCTAGTTTGCTACTCATTATCTGTTTGGGAAGGTAATCTAGTTTCATTCAAACTCTATTTATGTGATAAGATATTCTTTAAAGGAGTTTTAATGTTATCCAACCACAACCTTTTTAAAGCTTGGTTCTCTATCTCATGGCAAGGTTGAAGAGAAAAATACAAAAGAAACTAGGGAGCACACTCGACTCCCCTGTTGAAGTTGCCGATGAGCCACGACAAAAAATGGGAGAATAGTCAAAGCAGTATTGTCTAATGTAATTGAAAAAATTGATGAGATTCTTGCCCAACTATAGCCGATGTTTGGTGCTCCCAATGATTCTGACCTTGCTATCGAGGAAAGCAAAGAAACAGATGAGAGTTTAGCAGACTGATCAAGAAACAGACTCAACAAAATATATGACTTTTGTTCCAAACCAAGTTCCAACAGAATAGGCCGTCCCATCAAGAAGCAAGTTTTCTAGTGAGACTTTGGCTTAGATGCAATAACAACTTAAAAGCCAATGGGAAACAAAAAGTCGACAAATCTGATGTTGGTCCTATCACTCGCTCAAAACGCAAAAAGGAGGTTCAATTAAAACATGATGAAGATTTTGTTAAGGTAACACCTTGAATTTTTCGACATTTTGGTTAAGAAACATTAGGAAAAAGTTTCAAGGCAGAAATGTGTTGATGAACGCAACATTCTGACAAATAACTACTTACAATGAATATTACTTTTATCCATCATCCACTCTGATACCAATTACAAGGGAATACATGATACAGTAGATAATATTACAAATTTACAATATAAAACTAGTAGAAAGGAAAATGTTTTTATAAAGAAAGAAAGAATAGTGGGTAAAAGTAGGGAGGATGGTGGATAAGAAGTGGATGGAGAGAGGTTTTCTAAACTTTCTTCGATGCCCCTTAGGCTTCCTTCATCTCCCTTTTATAGGAGAATTCTTGAACTCTATTTAATTTTCTTTGAATCCCGCACAGTTTTTCTAATAAGGATAATGTCTCATCATTAATTTGACATGGTTGCTTCCACGTTGCTTCCTTTTTTTATCTCCATCTGGATGTCATTTTCCCAAGTTGTTTTCTTGGATGTCATTTTCCCACGTAGCTTCCTTTTTTGTTTACACTTGGATGCCCTTTTCCCAAGTTGCTTCCTTGATATTTTAATTGGTTTTTTCCAATTGGCTTTTATCCTTCCTGAATATTATCTAGATTCATTCCCTCTATTTCATCTAGATGTAATGAATCTATTGACAGTCTTGGTGAGTTTTAATTTTCCCACGTATTCTTGATTTCTTCTATTATGTGTAATGGAAAATCATCAATCTCTATGTCAACTATCATTTTTAATAATTGCACAAATTCTTCGTCTCTATCATCCTGAGTGTTGCCAGTATCATATGCCAATATTCTTCTTCCATCAGTCCATAGGTTATAAGTTTTTTGTTTAAGTAAATATTGACCTTTGGTCATTAAATCTATTCCTATTTGGATCTGATAATAACTGGGGTTATTATAACACTTGTCAATATTTTTTGTTAAGTGTCTTTTTTCTTCTTTAGCTGCTGAAAGGTTGGGACATCCAATAATTTTTTTAATGATCCAAATTTGATATGGTTGATAAAATTTTTCTGTTTCAGCTATACCAATAAGATTACTGATTTCAAGATGAAAATAATAATAAAAATTATCTTCATATATCATACGTAATAATATAGATTTAATAAATGTAGAAAAATCTTTTAATAAATGGAAAGAAAAATTTTGAACTGTTATTTCTTTAACAAAACTCCATTCGATACTACTTATGTCAAATGGTTCATGATCAAGTCTAAATTTTTCATTTAAATCGTTTGTAAAAACATAGGCTTGTAAAAAATATTTTGAAAAAGCTTTTTGAAATTGAACTTATTGTTTGTAGATAGCTCCATTTATTTTTGTAAATATTTCCACTGGTAAAATTTTTCTAGCCTTATTATATAAACATAACCTAAACATTTTATTTATAATAGGGCTATTTGTTCCTTTATTAATAAAATATTGAAATATATCAAGAAGATTATTTATCTCCTTAATATCTAAATAATTGATTTCTAGTTCTTCCCAATCTCGATATAAAATGAATTTTAATAATAAATCATGAGTTCTTATTCTTTAGTTGTTTTTTCAACTAGAAATTGTGAAAGCTTAGTAAGAGCTCTCCTGAAATTAGCTCTTTGTTCAGTAATATGGGTTTTCCATATATCATTAATAAAATTATATAATTCTAATGGTAAGCCTAGATTATAAAAATATTTTATTTCCTGAATTTGTTGTGGTTTCAACAAATTTTTTGATGCACAAAATTTTTCTGCTCCTTTTATAATTTCAGCATAACTGGCTTGGTATGCTGAGTTTGGATCTTGAGACCAAGGGAATTGACTTACCGGTTGTGGTGTAAATGATAAATGAGTTCTAACTGGTTGTCTTACTATTGGATATGGAATATAATATCCTTGGTTAGGATAATAAGATACTTGAGAATGTATTGTCATAAATCCTTGATTAGGATTTGTCAATTTGAATGTTTTCCCTTTGTTGGGCCTTTTATGAACAGTTGTCCATTCACCGACTTTTTCTAGAGGTTTTTTACCTCTATCCATATGGCTTACTAAGATAATCTGCAATAATATTATTAGTTCCTTTTACATATAAAACTTCAAAATTAAAAATACATAATTCATTATACCATCTAATTCTTCTAGGTACCTTTTCCAAACTTTATTAGTAAGGAAATGTTTAACTGCCTGATTATCAATTTTTATAATAAATTTTTCAGGTGTTAAATATATAAGAAAGGTTTTTATTCTTCTCTTTATTGCTAATAATTTTTTTCATATATGACATAATTAATTTCATTTTGTTTTAATTTTCCCAAACTATATCCACATATTAATTCTTCTTTATTTATTGTTCTAACTTTTAAAATACAACCCCAATAATTTTGTGAGGCGTTTGTTTCTAAAGTTAATTTATCACCTTGTTTAGGTAAATAAACTTTTGGAATTTGATTAATTTCTGATTTTAATTTTTTTATGATTTCTGAGTTTGTTTTAGACCAGATAAAGGGTTTATCCTTTTTTAATTTTTCATATAATCTACCTATTTTTTCCAATAAATTAGGAAAGAAATTTCTTCCATCCTAAAAATTGTTGAAGCTGCTTTTTATCTTCAATTTTTTCAGGAAATTCTTTTATATTTACTATAATATGATCTTGTAGTTTAAGACCATCTACAGATAATTTTAATCCTAAGTATTCTATTTCTATGTTTTCTAGCTCTATTTTCTTAGGACTTAGTATAATTCCATGTTTTATGAATTCTTGAGAAATGATATTTAAATTTTTTCTATGTAATTCTAATGTGTTTGAAAATATTAAAATATCATTTATATAAACTACACAAAATTTTTTATATTTATTAAATATAGAATTCATCCTTCTTTGAAAGATTTGTGGTGCATTACATAATCTAAATGGCATTAATTTCCATTGATAATGTCCGTTAGGTGCACTAAAAGCTGTCAAAGGCTTGGACTCTTCTGTTAGCATGATTTGTCAGAATCCTGATTTACAGTCAAATTTACTAAAATATTTTGCTTGTTTAGCTTGATTAATTAAAACATTTTTTCTTGAAATAAAATAACCATAAAAAATAATATTTTGATTTAATCTTTTATAATTAATAACCATTCTAGTTTTTCCTCTTTTTATTTCGGCATGATTTCTAACCATAAAGGCTGGACTATAATGTGGACTATTAGTTGTTTCTATTAATCCTTTTTCCAATAATTCTTTAATTTGTATATCAAATTCATTTTTATCTTGTTTAATATAGATAATTGGTTTAACTCTAATAATTTTATTAGGATTTTCTATTTTAATTTCACAATGTCTAGGGCTATTTTGCCATAATTTTAATGGTTCTTCACTAAAATTATTTTCTAATATTTTAAACAACCAATGACTTATTTCAAGTTGTTTAATTTATTCTATTTTTGGTGGTGTAAAGTTTTTATCACAAACAAATTTATGATTTTCTAACAATAGTATTTCTACAGAAATTTTTTCTACATATAACATAATTAAATTTTTATCAATAGAAAATGGTAAATGTTGATATATAAAATTATTAGCTAATAATATATCTCTATGCATTGCTGGAAAGCATAATATTTTAGGTATCACAAATCTTACATTATTTATGTATATTGGTATATTTCTAGCTTTATATTGAATTATGGTTTCATTACCATCTATTTCTATGGCTTTTATTGGATGTTTCATAGGTTCCCTTTTTTTAAAGGAATGATATTCTTTCTGCAACTACTAGTTGTAGCTCCAGTATCTAATAAAGCATGTAAAAAATATGTTTTATATTCTCTAAATTGAAATGTAATTTCAAAATATGTGTAATATTTCTTGGATTGGAAATTAAAAAATGTAATTACATCACTTGTTCCAAGTTTCATTTGTTGGATTATTATCGAAGTTTGTATTTCTTCCATTCTAGTGTTTTTAGAAGATACAGAATTTCTACTTGGTTATGTAGGAATATGAATATGAACTATTTTCATTTCTATCGGTGTTGAAGATATAGAACTTCTACTTGGATTTTTCTCGTCTTCCTCTATTGGAGCATTTGAGGGTAAAACCAAATTATCATTTGTATTTGTTATAGCTAGAGGTGTGCATGAAATTTGGGTCATGGGCGGGGTTAGTAGGGCCCGAGATAAAATTTTAGGCTCGTTTTCTAGGCCCGGACCTGGCCCGACCCATATTAATTTTTTTAACTTATTTCATTAAATAAAAAATTTTAAAATATAATAAATCATCAAATACATTTAAAACAGATATTAAAACAAGAAACAAATAAAAAAATGATATTAAAACAATTCTTAAAACAATACACAAATTGAAAATATAATAAAAAATGATTATATTAAAATTAAAAATAAGAAAAATATATTTAGTATATGATTCGGGCTAGGCCGGGTCGAGCCCGGGCTAAAAAAGTTTTACCCGAGCCCGGCCCATTTTCTAAACGGGCCTTATTTTTTTGCCCAAACCCATTTTTCGGGCCTATATTTTTACTCGAACCCTCCCATTTTTCGGGCGGGCCGGGTAGCCCGAACCATGCAAACCTCTAGTTATAGCTGTATTTTTAAAATATAATTTATCACCAGACGACATATATTCTATTATACTTAAAGGTTTATAAGTATTGGCACTACTTATCCTTTCTATCATCCGGTTTTTTGGTATTGATAAATCTCTTAAATGTAATAATTTTGATTGTATTTCAGTAGTGATTTTATTGGGTTCAAAGAGTTCAATAATTTTGTTATTAATTTCTTTGATTTCTACTTCTGCTATATTAGTATATTCATAAATAGAAGTTCAACTAATTGCTAGATCTTCTGCTAAATCATTAATTTCAGAATTTTTTATTTGAATTCTAAGACATAAAAATTCTTCTATCAAAGGATCTGTAATAGATATAAAGTAATTTGGTTTAATTTTAAATCCTATTACTTCTGCATGTAAATTTGATTGAATTCCTCCAATAGGTGCTCTTATTGGATTTTTAAATCTCTTATCTAATAAAATTACTATTATTGGTATATCATGACCTTTTCTAAATAAAGCTCTTATAATTATCATTATTATTCCTAAATGTATATATTTAACTTGGGGATATTTCTTTTTAATCCTCTTAATTTTATCTTTATAAATAGTGGGATTTACATTGTCTGATTTCTAATATCTTTAGCTCTTTGTATTACCACTTATTTTTTTCTATATGTTTTTGACTCCATATCTTATATTTAGATATTTTATAAATTTCTTCTTTAGAAATTTGATTTTTATTAATTTTTTCTATCATTTCATCAGAAAAGTCTTTTTCTTCTCCAATTATATTTCCTAATTTTATATCTTATTTTTCATTCTTAGGAATTTCTTTTAATTGATAATTGGAATTGCTTCTATATTAAAATATATATATATATATATATATATATATATATATATATATATATATATATATATATATTCCATTTATTTGTATCGAGAATCATTTGTGATATTAATTCAGTATAATATTTCCTCAGTTTTGTTTCCTCTTTTGAACATATTTCTAAATTTTGTTCTTCCAAGTATTTTAATCATTTTTCTTGCACGTTTTCCTTTATTAAGATAATTTGGTGCTATATGTCCTTCTTCATCACATATAAAACATTTACATATTTTTCTTTTAGATTTTTAAAAAAATTTTCTTCTAAATTTTTTTTTATTATTGCCAAAATCACATATTTGTTTTATAAGTTATATAGTAAATTGACAAAATTACATATTTGTTTTATAAGTTATATTTTATTTAGAAAATAAAATATCAAAGTGACAAATTTTGACAGAGTGGTACTGATAATTGGATTATATTTATTAAACTGAGGACTTTTATAGTACAGAGATTAAACCCTAAATTCATTAAAATTACAAGGACTAACCACATATTTTAGCCATAAGAATAAGAATAAGAATTTGAAAATGGTAATTTTCTTCCTTGAAACAAAACCTGTCCACGCTGGCAATCCTCACAGCTTACGCGCCCAATCAGATTCAGTCACACGGATCAAAGCCTGCACACAATATTTTCTCTCTCTACAATGCCGTTGAATGATGTTTTCGAATTTCCATATTTGCCCCTCAATTAAACCGACCTTAACCCCTCCCTCCCATTCCCCTTATATTTAAAGTCGCTATCCTCATTCGCTTGTCTCTCAAAATCAAAACCCTAAGCTCTTCTTATCAAGGCAATAGCGGTTGCTGATAATCTCTGGATTCTGTATTTCTTGATCTCTCGTTGATCTGATCCTTCAATTGCTGGATTATTGTATATCTTTCAGGATCTTGGATTTATTTCCTTGTATTGAAGAAAAAAGATGGCTCGTACGAAGCAAACTGCTCGCAAATCAACCGGAGGGAAGGCTCCCAGGAAGCAGCTTGCCACCAAGGTATGATTTTTTTAGGGATTTAATTTCCCAGTTTCTTTTATTTTTAAAATACGTTTCTGATAATCTTTTTCTGAATTTCAATCAATCAATTACAGGCTGCAAGGAAATCTGCGCCTACGACTGGCGGAGTCAAGAAGCCTCACCGTTACCGTCCTGGAACCGTCGCTCTTCGTGAAATCCGTAAATATCAAAAGAGCACCGAACTTTTGATCCGCAAGTTACCCTTCCAGCGTCTTGTTCGTGAAATTGCGCAAGACTTCAAGGTATGTATATAAAAAAAAAAAAAAATTCAAGAAACCGAACCCCTGGTAGTCCCAATTGGTTTTATTTGTTCGTATAGCGTAATAACTAAGGTTTTTTTTTCTTGCTTGGCAGACGGATTTGAGGTTTCAAAGCCATGCGGTCCTGGCATTGCAGGAGGCTGCAGAGGCATACCTTGTGGGTTTGTTCGAGGATACCAACTTGTGCGCTATCCATGCCAAGAGGGTCACCATTATGCCCAAGGATATTCAACTCGCTAGGCGAATTCGTGGGGAGCGTGCTTAATTTTCTTTTTAAATTTGTATTGATTCAGGGGTTGTTTTTGTGGGTAATTTCGGATTCTATGTAATCTAACTGGATTACATCTTTAAAGGATTTTCATTATTCATGCACAGCTTGAATAGCTGGTTCATTCACATCATATTTTGTCGGTTTTGCGATGAATGATATTTGATACTGTGTTGGATTAGAGCATGCTTTTCGAAGGTTTGTGGTGGATAACATTAGTAATAAGGAAAGTATTTCGGTCAAATATCAAACAAGGCCCAATTAAGCTGGGCTGGTTTTGTTCCAAAATGATGCAGTTGGTGGCCTTTCTCCCTTTTATCATTGCAAGTGTCCATGCCTGTAACACCAACATTTCGGAAGCAGGTTAGGGTGGGGTATCTTAATCTTTTACAATTTAAAGTTTATTTAAGAATATTTTAATCTTTTTATTTTATTTTCTAAAGATCTAATAAAAATTTTTGCATGTGATTGTATTAATTATTTTATTGTGTAAGTTGTATAAGTTAATATTAATTTAGATTAATGATAGTATCATAATAAATAGTTGTAATTTATTAAATATTTTTAATATGATGTATTTATGTGTTTAAATTTAATTTTATTCACAATTTAATATTTTTATGTTATAATATTGTATATATTTTATTTGGTATTTTTATTTTAAATGTGTGTTAATATTTATTAGAAGTTGATATAAAAAATAAATGACATTTTTTATTCAAAAAGATGAATCTAAAAGATTTGATATATTTCATGTAAATTGTATTTTTAATTTAAATCTTTTTATATTTATTTTTTTATTAATGTATAAAAATACAAAAAATAAAAGTATTTTCATAATAATATAATTTGTTTTGTAAAAAAATATATTTTTAATATATTTTTACTCGATTGAAATATGAGTGATACCAACTATGACTGCTATTCAGACAGGTTTCAGTAATCTATTCTGCTTTAAAACTTTTCAGCAAGTCCTCTTTTGTTATTTCTTATGTGTTAGTGATGGAATCAGATTCGAAAACTTCCATTTCTTGACTTGCAGTGAGGGAATGGAGAATTCTTAATGAGATTGATTAGCTGATCGGGTACATTATTTAACTGCAATTCTTTAAAAGTTAAATTCTATATTAAGAGATAAATTATATTTTATTCTTTTTATTAAAAAAAATTATATATTAAATTAAAGATCAAATGGATATTTTTGTTAAAAATTTTATTCACTTTAGTTATATGTGATGTATTATATGTACCACATTATAATGTACATAGATGAGTTTTTAACAAAAAAAAATAGATATAAACTTTAACAAAATAATTACACTTATTTAATATATATCAAATTAATTTTTTTTTTAAGTAAAAAAATAAAATACAATTTAATTTCATAATATTTTTATCCAATTCCCCGCAGGGGGATTGAGTGATCAACAATGCTTGAGGCGGTTTTGTAACACTGTGGATGTATATTTGTTTGCTTTTTTTGATGTTTCTACTTGATTCAGATACGGTGTGGTATGCACCCCTTGTTTCAAGCTTTTCTTTATTAATGAATAATTTTATTCTCTTAGAGAAAAAGAAAGCGGGTAAGGGTAGTCCCCATTCGTGCATCAAACCATGTGCCTCTTCCTCTCCACTACTTATTGGCTATCCATCCATTGTTGCACTATTTAATTACGTCTAATAATTTTTATCACCATCCCATGTCGTTTTGTAGTTTTCCATTATTATTTGCAAACCACAAAAGGTAATTTCAGTAAGCAATTTAACTAGCGTTCGTCAATACAATAGTACGAAGCTCGTTTAGATAATCCACATCAAAACAAACCTCATCTACATTTGATAAACCCATGCCGTTAAGTGATTGCCATCGCGCACCACTCTCGATTGCTTTGGTAAAATTGGTTGATTGAGCAGATTATGGGAAGAAAAAACTCCTAGCATGGTTAAGTGCTATATGTGGTGGGGTGAGTCTTCCATGCAATATCTCATTGATTTTGAATAATGGGTTCAAGTATCGTGGATGAAAAAAACTAATAATGAGAGAGTTGTCTTTATTTAAATATCTGGTTTAACTCAATTTTGAATTTAATCCAAGTAATAGGAGTATAAAAAAAAACCTATTATTTTCAGAGGCTAATCACACAGATTTTATCACTAAGCTATATAACTTCCATGTGTTTTTATTTATTTATTATTATATGCCGAAATGAAAGATATTCCTCACTTCGACTGCTTTAGGTATATAGACCACATACAAAGTTACAAAGAAACCCCATCATTATTAAGCCAAAATTTGCATGCCCGTGAACTTTAGAATCACAACAAGCCCCGTGATTACACAATTTCTAGAAAAAAAACCATCGTTTCTCTTTACTTGTCCGAATTCTCTCGTTTGTATCCATCTTCTGATCCAACACAACTTTGTAGTTTATACCTTTCTCTCCAACATCCACACATGGATGGCATATAAAAATGACATTAATTAACCCATTTTAATCTATCCCAATTGGCCCATATAGATCTTGTATGTTACCGGGGAAAATCGGAGCTATGCAACACGACCAGGTGGATAACAAGAGGTAAATGACCAACCCCACCGTGTTCATTGATATTTGAGCTAAAAGTAACTTGTCAAAGCCATTGGGTATATATCATAATTTGACCATATATAATGAATAAAAGAACCGAACATATCTATGTCACATTTCGTAATAATAATAAGTATATAGACCAGCAAGGAATCAAACTAATCATTAACGACCATGCAAATTAGCGGAGCATTTGATTTTGGATATTTGAAAAAAATCAAAGATCTTTTTGTCTTCTTTACTGCAACTTGACCCAAATTCCCATGCTGGGAATGTCTTGATGGACCACAAATAAAAGATAAAACCCTGCTGGCGCAAGATTACCCGATCTTGGCGTCCTTACCTCAATGTTATACCTTGATTTCCCCAAAGCTGTTATTTTGTCATTTCCAAGTACAAGCAACCTTTGATTCATAGAGAACGAATGTGTATTGAAAGCTGGTGCCACCATTGTTATCCACACTAATTTTTCTTCTACTTTACCCTTAATCTCCATTTCAAGTGTTAGCGTTTTCCCGTAGCTGATCCCCGACATTGAGTTTGGACCAACAATTGTTGGTCGCAAATTGTTGAATTTAGCCTCCAAATACGGCGGACAGAATGCCTCTAAACTTAGTTCAGTAGGGAATAGAACACTTGTAAAATTGTAATAAGTATGAGGATTGCTTCCACCAACTAAAACTCTGCCATCACGAAGTAATGCTGCTGTGGAGTGATACATCCGTGGAATCTTGGTCGGGGTATGTGTTTCGATTTTGTTATCCGGCTGGTATAAAACCGGATTTAAAACCGGGTTCCGACCAAATTCCCAACCAGCTGACCCGGACCCGGCCCCGTTAATGAGCAAAACGTTGCCGTTTGGAAGCAATATCATGTCACCCATAACTCTAGCTAGTGGCATAGTCTCGATGACCCATTTTGGGTTGGGGTCGGTTATTAAGATCCTGGCGCAAGTCTTCAAGGCTCCAATGAACTCACCTTGTGTGGCTTGGGAATAAGATCCTTTAGGAGCACCTCCACACACCAAAACTTCAGCTTGAATAGCTGATGCTTTCAAGTTCTTCAATGGAAGCAAGAAAGCCGAACCAGTGCTTGGATAGCTTCTAGGATCGCCACCTGGAATTGTCGGATACCTCTTGACAACTTTATTTTTCACGTAATCAAGCAAAATGGCTCGATTGTTAGCGAAAACAAATAAGTTTCCATCAATATTAAGGAAAACAAAAGGGTAGAGATTGTTCTCGACTTCTCGATCATTGGTTTCAAACAAGAAAGGCAAATCGAACGTGCTGGCCGCTATGTTTTTAGGAACAAACTCGTAGTTAAATTGCTTTCGACCGCCGACAATGATTTGTCTTCCATCTGGCAAGATATGGTTGGTCGAATACCATCTTCTGGCTGCCAACCCGTTATTTGATTCTTGCCAATCGCATGAACTGCACGGGCTAAAGACCCTCACTTTACGTTCACCGTCATTGAAGCTACCGGTTTGGACTAGATCACCATTGGGCGTGACGGCACCGGAAGAGCACCAGACGTCGGTTTGGACCGTAAGGGGCCAGAACTTATTCGATAAAACATCGTACTCAATTGAATGCGCCGTGCAATCCTGTTTGAGAGCAGTGTCATTCAAGTCAAAACGGCATTTCCCTTCCGGTAGTGGCAGATTTGATGGCCCAAAATCAGTTCTATCAAAGACAACGATACGGTCATTGCTAAGGAGTTGCATGTGCATGGCGGAGATGCCGATGCTTTTTTGCAGGAGTTGCCACCTTCCGCCAGGTGCGGCGGAGGTGAGGATGCGATGGCATGGGTGTGAGGTAAAGAGGAGTTGAAACAATAAGACTGACAAAATAAATGTTAATGATGACATGTTTGATTGGGTGATACGTTTCTTTCCTAACGCTGTTTGTTCTGTCCTATTTATAAAATTAGTCCCTCGAACATGTTTTACTAATAAATGTAATTTAATAAGATTAATCGCTTAAAGATTATGGTATGTGATTGCAATGCAATTTGTTAGAGATTATCATACAACTTCATTATGAAAATATTCAAATTTACTTATTTCAAATGGATATGGACTTTAATTTGATTACTTGTATGCATTTATATATATATATATAAATCTATTTTCACGTGGGATATTTGAATTATTTATATATGTGATATGGAAATGTAAAATGATGTTACGTAATGTTAGTATAGTGATTTATGAAAATTTAATCAAATTAAAATATTATGTATACAATTGTACAAAATTAAAGTTTATATATCATATTGTACATCTAATTCAAAAGATATAAGGAATTTAGATATAAGGAAAGTAAAATGAATTAATATTTTTTTCAGTTTGTATAGATTAAATAAAATTAATCTTCATTTTTATCTTTTGGTGAACACATCATTAGATAAAGTTAATATTTTTAGTTAATTTTATGAGAGGATTTTATTTCACTCTTTGATTTCTTTCTTAGCACTTTCGCTTCCGAGTCTAAATACAAATCACTTAGGCATCATTTACTTTTGTATTAGTGCCCTGATTAATTGATTTAAAATACTATCATTTGAAAGGATAGATTATCTCGTTAGTTGCTTTAAATATGGGTTGTTCTTATTTTAGTCATTTTTAATATTTTTTTGATTAATTTAGTCACTTTAAATAGAAATTGATCAAATTGGTCACTCTACTGTTAAATGGTAATATAATACTAACGGTAACGGTGCATTTCCACATTAGTCAATTTAAAATTAGGGTAAATTGTTTGTCAATCCGCCCAACCTGATTGCTAGGTCCGAGCTACAGGTTGCTACATTCGTTGGCGGAGCAACTACAGTCAATCAAACATCAATCAATCATTTATGCATGCAATCTAACACTAAACACAATCAACTCACGATAAAGAATCAAATCCGACTCTTAATTGAGCTTTCAAAAACTCTTTTGTTAACCCAGTTACTATAAAATAGTAATCAAGTCATCCATCACAAAGACAAATGACCTGTGGTTACGTTTACTTTTCATCAATCATGTAATGTCGATGAGAGGATATCATTTACTCATGTCTCGGAATATGAATTCTATTATTGTGAATAATGCTACATACTGCAGAAGTCGAAAACCCAACGCACCAGCTTTTGATTCCTTATCTATTCGAACTCAGGCTTTTGCTTGCATTAAAGTGTACGAGTCACACATACATAGTCCATCATCCATTCAAGATTTAAGTACACCACACTATGAACATCACAAGTGAACAAATCCATAATCGAATTCAAAATCTGTTCTTCTTGGGTCTAATCAGATGTATCGTTAGTCCAGTCAGTCACATCTATATCTCTATCTTCTGGGAGTCATCCGCTCCGATGCTCAAGACAAAACATCTCTCCAATTAGACTTGATAGACGACATATCAGTCTTTCAATCGGTTCGCTCATTTCTGATTAGACTAGGGACATGTTTAGGTTCGTCTACTAATACAAGTTGTCTTTCCGTATTACGATCCGACCATGTAATACCGCTTAGTATTAGTTTAAACATTAGGCAACCAATGAGCAACATTTGCTTTCATTTTGCTTTGCGTGCAAAAATCATATTAAGACAATCATACAAAGTATATTAATGTAATCAGTGAATTTGTTTTATTGACCAATTTGTTTGAAAAAATTACAAGTTTACAAACGAATATACTACACTTAGGGTACTAGATCCAACAATTATGGACAAATTCGACTTTCTTGATTTAGTCTAGTGAGGTCGAGAGATAAATTGGACTAAATTGTCTAATTAGGTAAAATGGTGAGCGGGAGGTAAAATTGGACCAATTAGGAGTTTAAGCAATTTAAATATGTAATCTGAGAGTTAATTATCAACATGGATATCAATCAACCACTCTATTTCATCTTATTAATATTTTTTGTGATTTTGGTGTTTATTCAATTTAGTATTTTTAGATATAATTTAGCCCAATTCACCTCGTTTTATGAATTGTTGTAATATACCACTTAGCCATTAGCTAGCTAAACTTCCTAATTGTATGCTTAATCATTGTTCATTTACTATATCACTCAATCTCCTTTGGGTTTGATCCTTGAAATGCTCTAAGTGTTCATTGTACACTTACAAATATTACAACTGACCTATTACATTTGTGGTCAAAGTCGCTTTTAAATCTCTATATTTTGTGCTAATTCTTTGCTTGACATACGTACATCATGACGCAGTCATAATTCTATATCTTTTGTTATAATCTATAATATAATAATAGTTATTATATTAATACTTATAAAATATATTATTCCATTATATAATAGTATATCAAATACTATAATAGTAGAGTATTACATAATATATTAATTATTATAATATATTGTTGTTTATTATACTGGTTGAAATATGATCTAAGTCTCTATACATTTCGTACATCTGAAAGTTAGCCCTCCTACTATATTATATAAAGTTATGTCATATCATATATTAATAGTTTATATATATGCATCGATGATTAAATATTATAATATCAAGTAATACTATATCTTTTATTATAATCTATATTGTAATAATAGTTATATATAATATTAGTACGTTATATATTATTGTTTATTATTATGCTTGTTGAAATATTCTCTAAGTCCCTATACTTTTCATACATTTAAAAGCTAACCCTCTTTCCATTTTATATAATGCTATAACATAGTATATAATATATTAATAGTTTATATATATGTATCGATGATTAAACAGTATAATATCATGTAATACTATATCTCTTATTAAAATCTACATTATAATAGTTATATATGTATTAATATGTTTAATAATAGTTATATAATATATTATTATATTATCATTTAAGATTAATTTTATAAATTTTAATAATTATAAATTTTATTTATTTATGATACATATATAATTATAGTATTAAAATATTTTATATTAAATTAATATTTTTTAAAAATTATTTCACTTTATAATTTAACATTGAAAAGTTATTATCAATCATTTTTTCTATTAATAAAAATTTAATATAAATATGCAAGATTATGAATACATTTTAAAGAAAAATAAAAAATTATCATTTATTTATATTTAAGTGATATCACAAAATTATATTTATTATTAATGTCTCTCATGATTGTTCAGTTATAAAGTTGGGCTTTTTCGGGTTTTGAGTTAGATTTATCTCAAGCTCAAGCTAAATTGGTCTTGGGTCTATTACAAGTTCAAGCTTTCTTGCGCTTAGTTCTGTTGGGCTTAGATTTTCTTAGGCTCATATTTGTTATGGGCTCAGACTTTCACTATGTCGAAGTTGACTTATACAAGAGTAGAGACGATTATGTCTATTTATAGGTTTAAAAATCTTATTTTAATCAAATTCAAATAAAAATAATGCAGTAAAATTAAAACATCTTATTTTAATTAACCTCAAATAGAAGAAATAAACTTCTATATAGATTTTATTTGTGCAGCCTGTATCATATTGCGAGGGCCTGCGACCTCGGTTTCAACCCTCAGCCTTCGCCCTTGTAAATCCCTTATTTTATTATTTGTATTTTATTTTAACAGAAATTTAAGTCACACAACTTCAAACATATCCCTAAAAAGTTTTTTGGGTTGGTCCTATTCCTCACCGACCGTCCAAGAGTAATAGTTTTTCCGGTTCCACTCTGGGCATCCAAGACACTGCAAAATCCAAAGCAACATCAGTACACAGTCTTATTCATCAAGTCAGTCATATCCATATAAGCATTTCCTGCTTGCTGGGGCTAATTAGAATGACTGCATGGCATTAATTATAATAGAACATTTAAATATAAAAACAAAACACAACAGGCTTCGCAACAACTTCATAGACATGCTTAAGAGAAGCAAATTCCGGGACAATATGTAATTTGAGAATATTTAAAAAAAAATTATTATAGTTTTTAGAATATTTATGTATTTTCATATTTTTTAAGAATTAAGATAAATTTGAGATAATTTGAAATGCCGAGGGTTATTTTTTTTAAATTATGACTAAATTGATGTAATTTGTAAAAATTGAAAGCTAAATTTATTATTATACCAATTCTTGAACTGTCACCTCAACCTAATGGAAATGGACTAAAAAGAACAAACCTGATTAGTTGGGTGACTATTTTGAAAGATTTAAAAGTTAGGGGACCAAAAAAGACATTTACGCATAGTTGGGTGACCTAAAGTGTAGTTCACCCTTTTTTTATTTTGTATTTTTTTATTGGCTTATTATTAACTTAAAATTGTTATAAACATTTTATTATCATTAATATCAAGATAAGTTTGATGTACATTATGACTATAATATTCATTAAAAGTGGAGTTTTATATTATTTATACTTCTTATATCTATAAATATAAGCTTTGGAGAAATATTGTAGATGTCCCATTGATGAATAAAATTCTTAATACTCTTTTTATTCTCCTATTTCTCTTGTTTTACTCTTTTTGTAACAATCTGATTTTAGACGCTGTCAGAAAATGTGATTTTGGAACTCAATTCTGTAAATTGAGTTAGTGAAACTATAAATAGGAGAATTTATGTGCTTAAATTGAAAATATATTAATAGACGATTGAGTAATTAAATTGAGAAAATTATTAATTATAATATAAGGACTAAATTGTAAAAATATAATCGTTATTGATTTTAATTTAAATATGCTTTAGGGACTTGAACAACAAAAACCTAAGGCACTTAATGGTTATTTAACCATTCATATAATATGAGTAGTGAAAAATGGTGATCATCCACCCACTTTTGATTAATAAATTAATCATGTTTAATAGTTAGAAATTTAAGATAATCCAGATTAATTAATTAATTATCTAATCCTAAGTATATATAATAAGCGAATGGGAGGGAGATGAGAATTATAATCTTTCTTATTCTTTTGTCGTCCAAGCTTGAAGGAAGAAAGAAAAATTGTTTTTATTTCTTCACTTCGGTTCCACAATTTAACAAGGTAATCAAGCTAGTTCTTTGAAATTTTTATGGATTTAGGATCAATTAAGCTTGATTAAGTTTACCCATGCCTTAGATTTCTTAATTTTTAAATGTTTATCAAGTTGCTATGAATGGATAATTGATGAAATTAAGCTTGATTTGGATGAGAATTAGAAGTATGAGTTTGGGCATGTTAGGACTAGGTTGAAAAGTAGAGAAAAATATTAGAATTGATTAGACATTCAGTTAAGCTACAAAGTTAATTTATGACATTAGGAACTAAATCGAACCAATTGAAAGCTGTTAATAAATTATTTCATAGATTAAAATTACAAAGTCTTAATGAAAGAATATAAAATTAGATTTTGATCCGATGTTAAATATTGAAAAATATGAATATTTCATATATAAAGACTAAAATGAATAAATACAAACTATGTTTAATTGATATATTTCATGTGATTGAATGAAAAATAATACTGCTCTATAATCAAATTATTATACGTAGCTAAAGAAGATGTTGGGCCATCTCGAGGTAAAGGAAAGGCGAGGGCCATAAATGAGTAGCTATCCTGATTTGTGCTTTCATGATTTAAATGTAAAATATCATATATGGATTGTTACAATTAGCTTGTTTAAGGTATGAATTTACTTGTCTCATAAATAGGGAAGTATGAAATGGTTGATAACTTGTGAAAAATGTAATGATATGCAAATGTTGATATGAAATGGTATGAATTGGTTTGAGTATGATATGAGTTGATATGTATTAAACTATCCTATGTTTCTTATAGATATATTGAAATACCATATACCTTGTTAATAGCCTTGGGCAGAGTTAGGTATAGTTGGCATGCCATAGGATTAGTGTACATGATTTTACTTTGGTTTATACCGAGGAGGCGCATAGCGCATATTATACTTTGGATGTTTTGATGAGGTGCTAGCCATATTTATATACTTGGGTTTATATCGATGATGCGTAGAGCACATAGGTAACACCCCTCACTTGTCTCAGTTTCCTGAATCGGATTACGAAATGCTATAGTAATAAGCAGAATAGGAACATGTGAATTTAATTTAAAAAATTCAACAAAACATTCATCATATCTCAATCATTCAAATATTACACCATAGCCATCAAGAAAAGCACACATTTCCAATCACTCCATATGAAACATAATCTAACTTAAATTCGAAACATACCAAACTAAATAATCAAATTCAAGGCTAATATTTTAAGTCATGACCAAACACATTAATTTACCAACAAGCTCACATATCATGTACAAACTCAAAACACACTTTACTTCTACAAAACACTTGAATACAATTCAACTCCTATTACATGTCACATAACCGAAATGAACATTTAAAAGACTACCGAAAAGGGAGGTTGAATAGTGTGATCTTCAAGATGATTTGATTGTCGAGTTTCACAAAATATTAATGTCACACCTCAAAAACTGCGTTAGAAGAATTCATCTAAAATACTTTGAATTTGTTTCTCTATGAATAGTAAATAATACTTTGAATGCTATGAATCTCTAAAATCTAAAATTCTAATATGCCTCTGTTTGAATAATAAGTGTGTGACTAGCCTTAGTTAAATAATACTTTTGTGCTCTCTGGTGTTTTGGATGGTTTCCGTGTATCTAAGTCATTTTATTAGAGTTTACTAAGGGTGACATGAATTAAAATATTAATAATGAGACTTGACTATGAGTATTAATTGTTATATATAAACTAAAGTGGAAGGTGCTTATAACTATAAGTTAAATAAGTTAATGAAAAATTGAGTAAACGAGTAAGATAATAAAGAATATGTACGGTTCAATGACTAAATTAAGTAAGAAATTAGTTATAGGCTTAATGATTAAATGTTAGAGAGTCCTCCCTACAGACCCAAGTTCAAGCTCTATTTATTCCACTTCTTTTGCTTTTAATTTTAGCAATATAAGATAAAAGCCACACCAAAATATATACAATTAAAAGTAATGATGAAGCAAAAAATAGGCTTTAGGTCTAATGGTTAAAGCACTAGTATCCCCCTAGTGACTCGAGTTCGAACCACTCCTTCCCTTTTTTATTTTGTAATTTCGCCAAATACACCCCAAAACATATGCATATGATCAAGCGTAAAAAAACAAACAAGAAATGCGCAAAGGCTCAATGGTTAAGGTGTTAGTACTCCTAAAGACCCAGGTTCAAGCCTCCTCTTCCCTCCCCTTCATTTTAAATTCAAATTCGACAAATATTGGGAAAATTACAGATGATTCCCTTAGGGTTTACAAACCCTAGAAATTTAACCAATTCTTTCCTATTTAGAATTCATATCTTGCCATTCCTTAAAATCCCAATAGAATTAGAATTCCACCATCTCTTTCTCTTTTTTTCCTAATTAAATTTTCATATTGCCTATTTTCAAATTCCAATAGAATTTGCTCTCCATCTTTCTATTTAATCTCTTTTTATTTTCTTTCCCTTTTCTTTGCATCATATTTTCGTCATAATTATTGATAATTATTTTGCTTTCCTGAATCAAATTATCCTACATTCGATTATTCCTTCTATCGATTTTGTAATTTATGTCAATAGCATCCTTGTTTTTGCCAATAATCGTAAGTACATCTCGTTTCTAATGTTTAGATCCCAAATTTTTGTAATATTACTATTCGGTGCTAATCTTACGTTCAATTAATCAACCTTTTACGGATCTTGCCAAAACTTTCTAAATCTTGTCAAATCTTGAAACCAACCATTAATTCATGTGTAAATATCGTTTGGAAGACCTAATTTAGGTGAAACAAATTAGAATCAAGTGTAAAGAACGTCAATCGGACTCCCAGTGAAAGGTGTCTATTCTTTTCCAAGTGAATTGGTGACGATCATGTTTAGGATTAAGGCCACATATTCTTCCACATGGGCGTACAGTTCCTTAGATTCATAGAAATCTATTCACCAAAGTCAGGGATTTGTCCTTACTCTCCCCTCTCTCTACCAGGAATTCAAGTAGAGTTATTCTCACTTCTTTCGAGGGGCTGGTTAGAAAAAGGTACAGACACCATTAAGGCGGTCATCGCACTAGGTGAATTAAAGCACTTATTTTCCTTTGTACCTTTTCTTCAATAAAATTTACTATCTTCAGTAATTGTATTTTTCAATCAAGGGAGTTTTCTTTTTTCTATGTTCATTTACTCACATTTCCTTATTTATAGTTTCCTTATATCCTTGGAACATGCTTTAAATGGAACTTCTACTGCCACATTTTCTCAGTTATACTTTCTACATATATATATATATATCTTATATTTAGCTATGGTACCTATCTTTTAATTCACTAACCTAGGTGCATGCATCCATATATCACATATATTCTCTTAACCATACTAAGGACTTAAGGGACTTAACTAGTTCAATCGTATTGCACATAGGGGACCTTCTTTCCAATCTTTTAGGTCAAAGGACCGACTAAACCTATGCTTTGATACCCTTATATTTGTAACACCCCATGCTCAAGCCGTCCATCGGATTCGTGTATAGAGCGTCACAAATAAACCTATGCTTAATTTAGCTAACTTATAGCAGTCTAAAAATAAAACTATCTAATACTGAAATTAAAAATATTGGTTATTACAACTAAAACCTTTAGCCACCAAATGCTTAGTTCCTCACAGTTTCAATTTTTAACTATAATAATCATTTACAAAGAAATTCTTTAAATTTAGCTAAGGATTATTTGTCCTAAAAATCTAGATTCTATGAACATCATTTGGTTACACCATGCTTTATCTTGAGGCGAAACCTACAATGGTACTTCCTTCCTATGTGCATGACTTTAACTATATGCGATCCCTGATCTCGCTTCATCTGGCTTGGTCCCTTATCGAAGTACTCCGTTAACCTCGCAAATCCTATGAACATTACAAAAATTCCTGTAAATTCAAACAAACTTAGTGAGTTCCTTCACTGTACCATATCTATAACCTATTGCATGAGGGTAAACAATGTAAAATAAAATTAGCATAAATACTCTTTGGTCGCTGAAGGCGAGTGTTCTTTATTAGGGTTACGAACTCCACCTGATCCTTCGAGCTACTCGACTTACCATAAGACCTTCCTTTGGTTGGACTCACCTCGTAACTATAGTCTAGGTACCTCACCATACTCGTGAGTCCTATCCCTTTTCACCTTTCCCATCCTTTCATATACGCCGCATACACGATATTCGCTGACGTCTAACTTATTTGGCCATCATGTACCTCTATGCTAGATCTCTCACCTTCTTGCTCAAGGTTTCTTAGGCTATACCTTTCTTGGTGGACTTCCATGGTTGAACCGATCCTTATTCGACTCTCTTTATCCATTTCTTAGTCCCCAATGACTCATTGACATTTCTGTTTTGTGTCAACTTACGACGAACCCATTCTTGTTCCATCCCATTGGCAGTAAGGGTGGGATTACTTCTAGTAATTTACTAGTAGCATCGACCTTTTCTAGGACTCACTCGTCCATACATTGAAGTTCGATCTAACCTATTGAACTAGCAGGTTATCATTCTTATAACTATAAGACCTTGCCATCTCACTTGCTCGTTTCCTCCCTATAAGGGCATTCACTTCTTTCATATCACTTCTTTGCACCCCTCTTGGTGGCTTTTGATTGTGGATCCTATTTTGTGATCCTTAAATATTTCCTTTATTTATTTCCATGAATAGGTCAGGTCTCGCCTGTCTTACCATCTCAACACCGACATGTAAAAAACATTATGAATCTTTTCAAGCTCTGATGGTAAAGCCAAGCAGTATGCTTCTTACCCTATTCACTCAATAATATCGTACATACCAATAAACCTCGAGCTAAGTTTCCTTTTTCAGCCAAAATGAAGAACTTTATTCCAAGATGATAATCTCAAGAATACATTATCACCAACTTGAAATTCAATGTATTTTCTTTTTAGATTGACATAAGATTTCTAAGGGTCTGAAGTAGCCTTTAAATAGTCCCGAATAACCCTGACTTTATATTCTATCTCGGGGATCAAGTCTGTACTAGAAATCTTTCTATTGCTCAACTCATTCCAGGACAACAGAGTTCTGCACTTATGACCATATAAAGCTTCGTACGGTGTCATTTTAATGCTTGACTGGTAACTATTTTTATAAGTAAGTTAAACTAAAGGTATAAACTTTCCCAAGCTACGTTGAAATTCTAAAACATAACATCAGAGCATATCTTCGAGTACATGAATCACTCACTCTGACTGACCGTTGGTTTGTGAGTGAAAAGTTGTATCAAAATTCAATGTGGTATCCAAAGCTTCGTGTAACTTACCCCCAAACCTAGAGTTAAATCTTAGATCTCGATTAGAAATGATTGACAATGGAGCACCATACAACCTAACAATCTCAAAAGCATACAATTCTGCCAACTTCTCAAGTAATCTGTACGTCATGGATGAAATGTGTAGACTTGGTTAATCAATCAACTATAACCCAGATTGTATATTTCTTTCTTAGCGATAATGGTAACCCTAATGCAAAATCCATAGTGACTTGTTCCCCATTTCCACTTGGGAATCATAATAGGCTGTAACAACTTAGATGGAACCTGATGCTCTACTTTTTCCTGTTGACACACAAGGCAGTTTGATACAGACTCAAAGATATCTCATTTCATTCCCAACCACAAATACATCTATTTCAAATCACAATACATTTTAGTACTGCCTGGATGTAACGAATAAACACTATTATGAACTTCATTTTAAATGTTCTGTTTCAGCTGTGAATCATCAGGTACACAAAACCTATTTTGGAATTATAAACTGCCATCTACACCAATATTGAAATTGGCTATTTCACCATTTTTAACCATATTTCATTTAGCCAACAAATTCAGAACATCAATTTGCAACCCCAAATTGTCTGTAAAAACAAAGGTTTAGCTTTCAGCTTGGCTAAAATAGATTTATCACGCTCCAATTTAAGCTGAGCATTCATCGATCATAAAGCATAAAGAGATTTTTGACTTAAAGCATCGGCAATGACATTCGCTTTACTGGGATGATAGTCTATTATAAAATCGTAGTCTTTTAACAATTCAAGCCACATCCGTTGTCACAAATTCAACTCTTCTACTTTATTAAATATTTCAAAATTTTATGGTCAGTATAAACATGATATTTCTCACTATACAGATAATACCGCCAAATCTTTAATGTAAAGACAACTGCAGCCAACCCAAGGTCATGTGTCGAGTAATTCTTTTCAAGCCGTCGGGAAGCCTATGCAATAACTTTGCCTTTCTGCATCAAAACACATCCCAAACCACTTAAAGAAGCATAATTGCAAAAAATAAATTCTTTCCCAAATTCAGAATGGGTTAACACTGGTGCCTTTGTCAACATATTTTTCAATTGATCAAAACTTTCTTGGCATTTATCGAACAATACAAATGTAACACCCCTAACTCGTATCCGTTGCCGGAATAGGGCTACGAGGCATTACTGATTAATTACAGTATACAACATACATTTCTTAGACATAAATCCATCATCACATAAACATCAATCAATCATAATCACATTGTCCCTTATAAGGCTCTACGAGACCTTAAAACATGCTTGAAAGAGGTTTGGACTAAACTGATAATATTTGAAAACTTTGGGAAACTTATAAAATTCTCATGCATACATGGATCACACGCCCATGTGAACAAATCGTGTAACAGCCCGATTTTGGGCTTAGTCAAAATAGTGGTTTCAAAACCACTATTTCAAGGCCAGATAAATTATTTTTAATATTATTTTATGTGTTTTAGCATTATTATATGAGTGCATAAAAATTTTGGTGAATTAATTTTAGCGTTTGTGAGCTTAATTGCGAAAAAGGACTAAATTGCATAAAGGGCAAAAGTTTTATTTTACTACCCAAATATGTTAAATAGCTAGAGAACCAAAATAGGACATCTTTAAAGGGTAAATAGGCTTTGAAGAAAGGCTTGGCCGGCCATAGAGACAAAGATGAGTAGAAAAGTCAAAAGTTGGTGACTTGTTTTGACTAGAAATAAAATAAAATAAAGAGAAAGTGATATCATCTTTTCACCTTCATTCTCTCCACTGAAAATACCAGCAAAATAGGAGTTTTGAAAGCTTGAAATTTTCAGCCACTCTTCACCCATGCAAATAAGTGATTTTGATGGCCTTTCTTGATAATTTTTGTACTGTTGAGACCCTTGTAGCATAATCTAGCTAAAGAGGGGACTATTTTCCAAAATGGATAAAAGTCTAGGGTTTTTACATGAGAGAATTTATGTTGTTAGCTGAAATTTTATGGAAGAAAATGAATCTTGGTTGTGTAGTAAACAACTTTTGTGAAAAAAGTTTGCATGAAAACACCTATAAAGGGCTATTTTGTAAAGTTGTAGAATAAGTTATAAATGTGTGAAATAATTGAAATTGTGAGTTGCTATAGTTATAAAAAGAATTTAGCTAAGCTTGGCAAAGGAGGAAATTTGATAAAAATTAATGTACGAGCCTAAGGGCAAAATCATAATTTTGTAAAGTCTAAGGGCAAAACGGTCATTTTTCCAAATTATGAATTATAGAATGTTATTTAATGTACTGATTAAATGAGTGAATTTCATCATGTTAGATCAAGAAAATTGAGATTTGGGCTTAAATTGGAAAGTACGAGGTTATGGACTAAAATGGAATAATTAGCCGAAATTGCATTCGAGGTAAGTTCGTGTGGCTAAATAAGCATGTTATCCATATTATTGTTAATATACTTGAAATCTATCTTGCTTTGGTTATATTGAATTATATGTTGATGATATTGAGTATGATGAAAGTGATGCCAAACGTTAATAATATTCATGTGATGTTAGAATACATTAGTAGTTTGATGAAATATGATATCCCATAGAAACGAGTAAGTTGTACGTAAATAATGCAACTTAGTCGTATTTATGCATTGAATCTTTGATTATGTATATAATGCTTGAATGTATCTATGAGTAATATATGGTGAGATTTAATGTGGTAAAAACTCTCGGTTGAACCTCAGGAATAGATCGGATATCCTTGCCATGACATTTGGGTGATATGGATGTGTGCTAGTGTAAGACATGTCTGGGACATGCATCAGCCACATTATGAGAGCCAGTGTAAGACCATGTCTGGGACATGGCATCGGCATTAAGACGAGAGCTAGTGTAAGACATGTCTGGGACATGCATAGGCCTCGAGATATGCAAGCTAGTATAAGACTTGTTTGGGACATGGCATCGGCTTGACATGTGTCTGTGTAAAACCTGTCTAGGACATGGCATCGACATCGATAAATGAGAGCCAACGTAAGACCTGTCTGGGACATGGCATCGGCCTTGATATATGAAAGTTAGTGTAAGACCTGTTTGGGACATGGCATCAACTTAGATATGTGAGCCAGTGTAAGACCATGTTTGGAACATGGCATCGGCATCGTACCCTTATGTTTGAGGCTTAGTGATTATCCTGTGGTATTCCAAATGGTTCAACGGGAAATTCAAGGTTTAAGTCGAAATGATAGAGCTTATGGCTATGATGTGAGTGGTACAAGTACTTACATGAAATTGATGAAATGTGAATTCAATTCATGTTGTATGATTAGTAAGGAATGAATATGAGCATGTTGAGTAACACAGGTATGTATGCCAAGCTCATGAGAAATGATTTCGGTTCATGATGCACATTTGGTAATGATGTAAATAGGTAATTCACGCCTATGGGAATGATTTTGTGATGACCTTATGATTATAGGTCTATACTTATGATGTATAAATATGTATCTTTACCAATGTGGTGAAAATAAATTGATAAGGTGTGGTAAACTTAGTATCATTAATGTACACTAAAGCAGTTTTGGACAGAAACCGTAGTCTGACTTTGAAAATCCACCAAAAATTGTGGAAATTGAGTTAGAGGCTGAATAAAATATTAAATTAAATCTTAATGAGTCTAGTTCCCATAGAAGAAACAGTGTAAGCAAAGGAATTTCATATTATGAGATATTTGAATTTGTGTGAAACAGAGTCAGAACGATTTCAAAATCTTCTGTTCTAATTTGATAAAATCATTGAAAATTGTAAAAAAATAGTTATGGATTATAATTTATATTATTAAAATTATTAATGAGTATATTTTCAAGATAAATAGATGGGAACATCATCTGAGTCTCGTATTATGAGATAAGTAAATTTTAGTGAAGAAGGTCGAAACTGTCGAACAGCGAAAAAGGGGTAAATTTAAAGAATAAATTGTACTTATTGGCTAGACCAAAAATTATAAAAATTTTATGATAAGAATATACGTGAGTCTAGTTTCTAGGAAAATTAGAGGATCTTAATTTGGAGTTCTGTAGCTCTAGATATAAATGATTTAGTGACTATGACTTTAGAAAATAGCTTGAACTAAGCATAAGTAAAAGTGAAAATATGGTTGTATTACCTTGAGGAGTAAGTTGATAATTGCTTATTATTTTTCATACGGTTTTACTAAGATATGAAGCTTACTCCCTTCCTTTCCTTTCCTTTAGTGTTGTCAGGTGAGCTTGGGGTTGGAGATCGTCAGAGGCAGCATCACACTATCAAACCACTACCTTTGGAATAATGAAGCATATATTAGAAATTTCGAGTGGCATGTATAGGGATCTAGCTTATTGACATGTGTTATTATGCTTTGGCCAAATGTATTGGCTTATATTGAGTTATATGTATATGGCCATGCAATGTGGCTCAGATTGATTATGGCTTGTAAACCTAGCTATTCATGTCATGTCTAATGTTTATGTTGTGATTATGTTTGTTTGCCATGCATGGTTGGTAATATGACATGTGTGTTGGATGTATGCTCTATGACCAATTGAGGTGGTCATAGCCATGTAGTAATTGCACGTTATAAAATCAACGTGATAATGGTTGAACATGAGTGCTTAATGGATAAGTTAGTACCCATAGTGTAATGGTAAAAGTGGTCATCAAAAGGACAAGTCCTATGAATTTGAATTAAGGAATCTAGACTTGGTATTGCATGAGTAGATGCATTGCTTATAAGAGGACATGTTAATGTTATAAATATATCTTAATAAAGAGTGTTTAATGACTAAAATGATTCCATGATTGGTGGTTTAAATATGGATAAGGTTGTAAGGGTTTATGGGTAACATGAAGGCTTGGAAAATAGCTTAAGTGTTGGCCACATGGGCTAAGACACGACTGTGTGTCTCAACCGTGTGAGGGACATAGCCTTAGCACACGGGCGTGTGGCTTGGCCGTGTGGTTCAAAGTATTCGCTGATGTCATAGACAGAGAGTTACACAGCCTGAGGACACGAGCATGTCAAAGGCACATGAGCGTGTTCCTATGTCCATACGGGCGTGTGACCCTGTTTCATGGAAAGAAATTTTCTAAGTTTTTCCAAGATTTGCTAAGGTTCTCGGTTTAGTCCCTAACTACTTTCAATGCATGTTTAGGGCTTTGTAGGCCCGTGTATGGCACATTATGAATGTGTATGAAAAGTTTTGAATTAAAAGAAGTTTTGTAGCCCGATTTTTGCATGTTTGTGAACGATTAAGTCCAGTAATGCCTCGTACCCTGTCCCAGCGTTGGACATGGGTAAAGGGTGTTACAGACCGTGTGACTCGCACGGCCACCAAACACGCCCGTGTCATAAGCCGTGTGGAAATAGGGTATACATATTGACTTGCTTCACACGGCCGGAGACACGCTCGTGTGCCATGGCCGTGTAACTCACTGACTTGTTTAATTAAGTTACAGCAGGCACATGGTTGAGCTACACGCCCGTGTGCTTAACCGTGTAGGGTGAAATTAAGCTTGGTTTAAGCCCCATTTCTCAACCTCCTCAAGCATACCTAAACCACATCATTTCATACCATTTCAATGCACTTATAGGCAACCAAAACATGCCAATTCATATACAAATCATGCCATTTCATCTTCAACCATTTCACTACTCAAATCATAACCATAAAATTACCACATCAATATGTCATAACCTACATTTTTCACTTATTTTCCATATGTATGTTCTCACCATATTATCATTAATTCATGCCACAAAATATACCAATTTATCATCATCATCAAAATGTATCAATTTATCAACCCTATACCATACCAAACATACCAAAACACAAGGCTATATATATATACATCATATACAAGCCAAACCCACATTCAACATTACCAAACAAATTTCCACATAACTCAAGCCTATACATGCCATATAACCAAGTCACAAGTGTATAAATACCGAAATAAAAAACCGGATAGTGTAATGCAATCTCCACCAACTTCTAACCCGAGTAAACGTCTGAATCACTATAAAACATAGAAAAGTAACACAAATAAGCTTTAAAGCTTAGTAAGCTCGTATGATATTAAAATTATCTTATTGAATAAGCACATATTAAGCATTTACATATGCTATAACATAAATTCATTTGATTTCACCTTTATACCATAATTCCAATCACATAATTAACAAAGCTTCACAGGTTTATTTATTTCATTGCTCATACGGATAAAAAACATTCCTATCATTTCGATCACATTAAATATACAAAATCAACTATCTATATAACTTCATTCAAACCAACATTCCTCACATTTTCTTTAGACAAGGTGAATCGTGTTAATTATCATCAAGTAACAGTATTTTGTACGTTATATACCTTATGTATATATAATTAAAACAAACATAACTCATGCCTCATTTAACATCCAATTTATACCTCCACATAGCCAAATAAACCCATTTTGGCATAAAACATATTTATACACAAATCTTTCTCATTTCATATACATGATACAATATGAACTCACCATTTTCATTCGATTCTTACATAAGTTTTGTACGTACTTGTATTACTTATTTCGATCGTACTTTCATTCTTGTCTTGACTATGCCCGTCGAACCATTCAGAATCGCTAAGGATACTTGGAAATCTCGTATAACTCATATAATGCCATATCCTAGATATGGTCTTACACGTTATAGTATATCGATACCAATAGCCCAGCTATGGTCTTACACGGATCTCATATCGATGCCAATGCCCCAAACATGGTCTTACACGAATCTCACATCGATGCCAATGTCTCAGACATGGTCTTACACGAAATCACATTCCGATAATCCTAATATCATGACATTTAGATCGTAAGCTATTCTTAAGGATCGTACAAGACTTTTGGACGTCATAACTCTGTCAATTGTGCTCGTACTCATTTCCAATCAGCATTATAGTTCAATTCAATAATAATAATAAATTTTTAGCACAATTTAACAACATTTATTAACATACGAACTTACCTCGTTTGCTGTAACGACGAATTAGGTCGACTAATCCGATACTTTATTTTTCCCATTCTATATTCGAATCTCATTTTTCTTAATCTATATAATATCAAAATTTACTTATTTAATCATTAGTTCATTCAATTTAACACAAATTACATATTTTGGCAAAATTACACTTTTGCCCTATTATTTCATATTTTTGCAATTTAGTCCTTATCACATAAAATCACAATTTCATGCTATTTCATCCTACCCATGCTTAGCCAAATTACCTTAGCAGCCTACATTTTCAAAATAATCACACTTTTAACCATATAATTTTAATATTTCACAATTTAATCCCTAATTTGCATTTTCATCAAAAAATCACTTTATAAAATATGAAAATATAACATCAAATATTCATATTTCACCCTTAAACATCAAAGAACACATAAGCTCATCAATGGAAACTATCAAAATCTTTAACAGTTTTGAAATCGAAGACACAGGCTAGCTAGTACTAGTTGCAACGATCATAAAAACATAAAAATCATCAAAAACTGAGTCAAAATGGACTTACAATTGAAACATACATGAACCGAATGCTCAAAGCTCCCAAACTCATATTTTTCTTTTGATATTCAGCTATGGAGAAAGATGATAGCATAAAAAATGGTTTTTGTTTTATTTTAACTTAACTTAATTTACTAATTACAACTTTAACCTTTAATAATACATATATAATCATTTAAAACATGTCTAAATATGTCCACTCATTCTAATAATGGCATATTTACCATGCAAGTACTCCTTCATTTCATTTATATAGCTATTTGGTTCATTTAACTTAGAGAACTCATATTTTACGCTTTTGCGCGATTTAATCCTTTTTACCGAATTAACCACTCAAACGATAAAATTTCTTTATGAAATTTTCACACTAACATTCTATCATACTGTAAACCTTAATAAAATAATAAAAGAAATATTTTGAATTCAGATTGTGGTCCCAAAACCACTTTTCTAATTAACCCTAAAAATGGGCTGTTACAACAAAACTAACAGATTTTTGTAACAATTTCATCATCGGTAAAGCTATTATCAAAATTTCTTAACAAAACGTTGATAATATTCGGCCAAACCTAGAAAACTACGAATTTGAGCAAAAGGTATTATGCTTAATAGACAAATATAACTCAATAGGGATTAACTTTGTAACTATTATGATTTAGTCTTTTTTCTTTAATTAACTATCCAAACATTAAAATTACTAAACCAAATTTTAATACGACACTCTAACAACTTAATAAATATTAAATAAATAAAATTTACTAACTCACAAGTCAGATTTGTGGTCCTAAAATCACTATTTCTGATATAACTGAAAATGGGTCATTATAATATCTGTGGATGCCATGGAGTCTTTCTTCCATAATCTTATAATGCTTCGCCATCCTGGTGTATTACCATATGAGGTCATGGAAACTTTCATCCATTGTCTTACTCAGTATACCTGGATGCTATAGCATCTTTCACCTATAGTCTCACACTAATTACATTATATCTTGCTGCCACAACGTCTTTCATCCATGGTCTTACGCCATATACCTTTACTATGTACCATGCTGCCATGATGTTTTTCATCCATGGTCTTACACTACCTATCTCATACCAGACTGCCATAACATTATTCATCTATGGTCTTACGCCATATATTATCGTCACAGTGTCGCCCTAAAGGATCAGTCGATACCATCATTACGGTAAATCCCTTTCCATGATTTCATTTCCTGAATCCTCCTCCTATTACATCCTTTACACCACCTAACTTTGATGCTTAAACACTGCAATATCCCCTCCACAAGGCCCGAAGCTTCGATCGAGGTGAAAACTAATGGGTTCTCTCACCATTTCCCTTCATAACTTTGTCTACCCGCTTGAGGTTTCCCATAGTCATACAATGCATGCTCAAATCATCATATTTCATGCTTATGCAAACTTGGCATACTTAACAATGTAGACTATAATAACAGTTTTAGAGTCTGAAACTCGCAAGTGTAACGCCCTAAATTTTGGGCCTAGAAGTATTAGGTCTTGAGTATGTGAACAGTTAGGAGGCAGCACATAAATTATTAGTTGTGCAAGAAGTGACACACAAATACATGTCTGCTTTAGTGGTTAAGTGTTCTGGGAAGCGTCTGAGAAGTCTTGGGTTCAAGCCTTGGCTTGTGCAAAATTTTATTTTTACTTGAATAAACCTTGTCTCTAGTTAGTAGGTTTATTAAATAAATTTGGGTATTTCATGACAAGAAAGGGCCTACTGGTCTAGGGGATAAGTGGCGTGTTACCTATGCTAGAGGACTAAGGTTCAAATCCTGGTGATGTAACAGCCCAATTTAGACCCTAATCGGAACAGTGGTTTTGGGACCATGAATCTGAGTTAGAAAAATATTTTAAAATTATTTTCTATGTTTATTATGTGTGAATTTATATATGTAAAACTTTTGTGTTTTAATTTTGTGGTTTGAGTGGCCGATTTAATAAAAGGGCTTAATCGCATAAAATGTAAAATTTGCATGCTAATTGTTAAAGTGCCTAATTGCTTTGTTCTTTTAACGTGGAGTACTTATAATGCAATTATACCATTGAAATTGGCATGGACACATTCGGTCACTAGTTAGTGGGTGGAAATAATATTATAATAATACTAAAGTTATAATATAAGTAATAATATGTATATATTCTAACATAAATTAAAAACAACCATGCATTTTCTTTGTTATTGCTGAAACTAAAGAAAATAAGAAAGAAAAGAAAGCGTTAAGGGTTCGGCAACTTATTAAGCTCAATCAAGGTATGTAATTAGCTCGATTTTTGATAATTTTTACGTTTTTGAGATTGTTGCTAAAGTTATCTACAAGACCCATGCTAGAATTTATGATTTTGATGAATGTTTTGAGTTATGCCATTGATGAATATTTGTGTTTTGAGATGTTTGATGATGAAATATTAAAAATATGTTTTAGATTAACATGTTTTGTATTGGAGTTTTTAATGATTTTGAGTAATTAGGACTAAATTGTGAAAATAATAAATTGAGGGACTAAAATGTGAAATAAATGAAATAAATGGACTAGTATGAGAATAAGGAATATTCGGCCTAACAATGTTGTTGTGAGATTTTGCATATTTTGTGTTTTATGCAATAGGGACTAAATTGTGAAAAATGTGAAATATTAGGGGTAAAATTGAAATTTGCCCATTTGTGTGTTTTTTGATGAATTTGGTTGAATATTTGATTTGATAAGTTTAATTTATATTAATTTAGATCAAGAAAAGAGAAAATCAGATTTAGATCGGGGAAAAAGTAAATTTGTTGACTAGCCGATCCGTACCGGTTTTTCATCGTCCGAGGTAAGTCTTTAAGCAATTAAACATCATTTTTTTATATAACTTAGTTTGATATGCTGTTTGGAATCTATTGATTCAGAAAAAAGCTAGTCGAATGTGTTTGAGCATAGAAATACTGTATTTGAGTTTAATTTGACAGAGTTATATCATTTAAAAGTTTGTATGATGTATATGGAATATATGGAGTTTTTGTTATATGAATTGTGTATGAGACAGCATTATAATAGTGATATTCGGGCTTTCAGCCTAGCAAGCTTTATGCTGGTGAATGTAATAGGGCTTTATGCCTAGCAGGTTATTGCCAGTGAATAATATCAGACCTTGAGTCTAGCAGGCCTTATGCCGGTGTGTGATTCAGGCTTATGCCTAGCAGGTTTTATACCGGTGATTTATTTTCAAGCCTATGCTTATAAGATTTTGAGTTGATGTGGAAATTGAGCAAGTAAAATTGAGCTAAATGATCTTGTATATATTTGACCACATAGGTTTGTACATATGTGATGTTATATTGGATCTTGAATATTCGACCATGAAGGTATGTACAAAAGTGATATTATATTTGAATTTGTATATTCGGCCATATAAGTAAGTACTTAGGTGATGTTAAATTTGATCTTGTATATTCGGCCATATAGGTATGCACATTTGTGATATTATCTTTGATTCTCTATAATCGACCAAATGAGTGATGTTGGCTTATAAAGTTGAGTTTGATTCATGAGTATATATATATTTAAATGTAAACATATTTGAGATAATGTTATTTTGAGAATGAAAAGTTGAATAATATTATGCTAAATGTGAATTATTGGCATTCGGCCAAGGTAACCCTTTTGTGTAAAAGTATAAGTTATAAATAAATAAAAGAGATGATATGATCGAGATAATGTACAACATTAATGTTATAATTTGGTTTATTTTTAATGTTTTGATTATTATTTAAATATTTAAATTTGCTTATGACTTATTAAGCTAAGTTAGCTTACTCTGTGTGTGTCTTTGTTACTCTATTTTATATATTTTGTTGTAAGTTACGAGCTCGGGTATCATCAGAAAAGTCATCCACACTATCGTCAACCTTCGGTACTTTTAAAAGTCTATTTTCGAACTTATGGCATGTATAGGCTAATATGTATTTTGTTCGACCTTGAATATGTATAACTTTAGCCATGCGAAAATCGCTTAATTTTCATGATAGATTCGTTCATACTTGGATATGGTTTGAGCTTACTTTTAGTTGATGTGTTATAAATTATATGTGAATGACGTATGTGATATATATGGTATGTTTTAAAATGGTTTATTGATGTTAGTAAATTTGAAAGTGGATTGATGTAATGATCATCATATATATATAAATTTCATGATATAATTATTTGTTCGGTTTAGGTTCTTGGTTTGGGTAAAATATATTTGAATAATGGGTTTAGAAAATGTAAATTATAAGATGGTTATACATGTTTTCATATGCGAATATATATTTGTTTGTGATGAATTAAAATTGAAAGGAAAATGATGATACGTGGAATTGGCTGTTGTAGGTCACTCGGTTTTGATATGTATAAATATAAATAAATATGGTTTGATGATTTTAATTTTGATGAAAGTTTGTTCATTTATAAACGTGAGCTCAGGTGTTAGCATGTTTTATGTATATTAGAAATGCATGATATGAGGCATGCCTATACCCTAGTCCGGCGACGGATACGGGTTAGGGGTGTTACAGGTGAGCACAGTGGAGTGTTTTATTTTGCTGTTGGCCATGGGAGAGTTCTAGTTTGACCGAAACTTAAGTGTTTGGAGAGTGTGGGGAGTTGTGGCCGAATTTTAAGAGATTATTAAGGAATTTCGGTTGTTAGGGGGGATTTAGGGAGTGTTTTGTGGAGTAAAATTTGGATAGAAGAAGTTGTGTGGAATTCAAATTGGTGGGTGGAGTGATGTAAGGAGATTTTCAAGGAATGGATCAAGGGAAGAGGAGTGTGTGCCGAAATAGGATTCTTGCTTCTCAAGGTTTGGCTTTGGTTGGTATGCTCATTTTCCTTTCTCGATTTTTGCCAATTGTTCTTTTTTGGCTTCTTGTCACTTCTTTATTATATGACCGAATATCCTCTCTTCCTTTCTCTGCCATTTCCCTTCCCAATCGTTTCATTTACCATCTCTTCTCCTTGTGTTCACTGCCGATTACCCTTCTCTTCTCCTTTCTCTCAACACTCTCCTCTTGAGATTCCTTCATCTTAATACTTTAACCATTTATTGCATATCTCTCAACTCTCTTCTTATTCTCCTTCCATCTTGATACTTGGGCCGATTAAGGTATCTCTCCCTCTTTTCATTTTATTTCTGATTGTTGCGATTGTTCTTGACCAATTGGTGGGTGCATGTTTCTTCTCTATTCTCTTTTTCTCTATGTTGTAATATTCCTGCTAAGATTCTTCTTGCTGCCATTCATGGCTGGGGTTGTG
Source organism: Gossypium anomalum (assembly GCA_025698475.1). Classification (NCBI taxonomy): domain Eukaryota; kingdom Viridiplantae; phylum Streptophyta; class Magnoliopsida; order Malvales; family Malvaceae; genus Gossypium; species Gossypium anomalum. The sequence goes on along the minus strand of CM046958.1, from coordinate 40,526,305 downwards.
TTGGTGCTAGTCTATGTCTCAGTAGTAGTGCTTGTGTTTGACTTGCATTGGGGTAAAAGCTAATTACTCCTTTCCTAGTGTGGCGCATTCGGTAAGCATTATGTGGTTAGTACAATGTATTGGATATGATCATTACATGGCTCGGGTTTTTAAGCCTTGGTTGTATGGCAGGATACCTCAAAAAGGAATTTGGAATCAACCTCTTGCAACAAAATAAGTGGGTGATCCTCAGTTGATTGATCTAGGCAAGTGTTAAGAAACCGTGTTAATGAATGTTATAGAGGGGATGGTTGAATCTTTTTGTCAAGGGAACTAATGGTGTATTGTGTTCAAATTTAGGTTTGGAGCGCTTGTGGTCCTTTCGCACATTTTCGCAGACAAGGTGTGTAAAACACTGCCTTTTCTCGTAAATCAGCAAAAGCCGAAATAAGAGACCGTCAGTGCCACACGAACATGAGCTCGCTCGTGTGGTAGTTTGAACGCAAAAACATGGGCGTTGAATCGTAGAGGCCACCATGAGCGATTTCATGGGCTTAGGCCGATTTGAGCCATGTTGGGCCGAAATGGGCTGTGTGGGCCCCATGGGCTCACGGGCCCGCACGAGTAAACCACACGGACGTGTGGAGATTATTGGGCCAGGTTGTGTAGTTTACACGGCCAAGGCCATTGTTGGGCTTAGTGGGCCACACAGGCGTATGGGCCCACATAGGCCTGCATTATGGGCCTTGGGCCTATTTTCACTGTTTGACTGTTAAGGTTGCACGGGTCGCCCGAGACGACTGTGGACCTACTGCTGGGTTGGTAAACATACCTAGACCCTAAAATTTAAAAATGACAGTTATGCCCCTATGAGGTAAAAGGACTATTATGCCCTTATGAGATGTATGACTGTTTTGAGCATGCCATTTTATATATGTTGCATACATGAATGATATTTTAATATGTTGTATGGGGATGGGTTATTATGATTGGAGGAAGTGTACTGTACTGACAGCTCTACTGCAATTTCTGTTTAGTGCCGCAACCGGTGTTATTTTTGGTGTGTAGGGATGGGTGGGTTGATCTTATCCCCACATAGTGTGTAGGCCTGGACGGAGTGGTGTGTAGATGCTGGTTGGGTAAGATTTCTGATTACATATCTATACTGTGACCATTGCTGAACTGGGCTAAGGCCCACACTGATTCTGATACCGTAATGGGCTAAGGCCCTAATCGAAATTAAGCTGTTACTGAAAGTGGCTTAGGCCCAGACTGTATTTGCCTACTATATGACTGACTGTTGTTAAGGGTTTACACACTGAGTTTTCATAAACTCACCCTTCTGGTTTTTTGTGCAGGTAATCCTTAGGCGGATTGGTGCTGCGAGGGACTCAATGGTGGCCACACAACCGCATTTGCTTCCATTTATTACTTTTAATTTATAAGCAATTTAATTTGGGTATTTTTATGTAATAAGACCTCTCTGGATTTTATATTTAATTTGGGGTCTTATTTATATTGATTTACATCTGCTAGCAGTAGGACACATGTTTTCAAAAGATAAATGCTTTCCAAAACATCAGGTTACGCAGCATGTTTCAAAAGCTTCCGCAAGAAACAACGTTTTAAAATAACATAACGATGTTTTAAAATGAATAATTTTTGACAAACGACTTACATTTTGAAAATAAACGAAAAGCCTTGAAATCATCTTCAAGGTCATTCTAAAAGGTTTAACAGAGAATGGGTTTTTTAACAATTTTGCACTTTACAAAAAACACTTCAATGTGACATCGCCAGATTCGGCCATAACGTTCAGGCCGGGTTTAGAGTGTTACAGCAAGAATCCTTATCGTTCCACTAGATTATTTCTTCTCTCGGACACCAGAGCTTCCATTCTCGAGAAAACAGTCTTCATAAGTTCGGCCCTGGGGAAGATTGAAAATTTGAGGGAAGGAACATCCCAAGTTCGTGAGGCAAGAACCTACCATTCAATTTCTGGTAATCGATAGAAAGCCTCATAGACCTATCATTTTTCTTTACAAACAAGATTGGAGCTCTCTAAGGTTAAACACTTAGTCTTATGAACCCACGATCCAAAAGTTTTTGAAGTTAAGCCTTAAGCTCCTTAGGTGCCATGCGGTAAGGAGCAATGGATACCGGAGCAGTCCCAAGCAACAAATCTATTCCAAACTCAACTTCACGCTCTAGAGGTAATCTAGATAGTTCTTCCAAAAAGACATTGGGAAACTCCCTCACAATATGTATACCTTCCAGAGTCGATCCACTAACTCTTGTGTCTAGAACATAGGCCAAATAAGCCTTACATCCCTTACGAACCAACTTTTCATCTGCAAAAGTGGAGATCACATTGAATAAGTGTAACACTCCTAACCCGTATCCGTCGTCGAAATAGGGTTTTGGAGCATTACCGAAACATTTAAAAACATTTAGAAATAACTTATGTAAATTACTATTCATTTATCAAGATCATTCATATCATCCCTTAATTGGGCCTTTGAGGCCCAATACGAGCATTAGGATCGAGTCAGGACTTAATTGGGAACTTTAAGAATTTTTCACGACTTTTGAAAAATTTTTCCAAGGAGAAAGGCTCACACGCCCGTGTGCCCAAAGGGACACGCCCGTGCTGGAGGCCATGTTCGACCCTGTGTAACTCTCTAACTTGTACACACGGCCATGCCACTCGCCCATATGCTAGGCCGTGTGGTTAACAAATTCAATTCGAAATTAGGTGCAGGTTTCACACGGCCAAGACACATGCCCGTGTTCTAAGCCGTGTGTCATGCTCGTGTCTCTGTTCGTGTGCCCAATTCTGAGCATTTTATTTCTCAAAATTAAGGTACAGGGGACACACGGCCTAACCACATGCCCATGTTACCAGTCCATGTGTCACACACGGTTTAAATACAGGCCCGTGTGGACAAAATGAAGCCATTTCTAGCTTTATTTCTCACCCAAAATTTCACACCAGACCTACACTTGAAACACATATCCAATACCAACCAATCCAAGCATTCAACTTAAGCAAATTTTCATCATTCACAAGGCATATCACTATAAGCATACATGATCACAACCTTACCTTAGTTTAACTTAGGCATTCACAACATTGATCACATATTCTTAACATAACACATATGTATATATATATATATATATATATATATATATCATAATAATCTACTTAGTCATACCAAAATGAACCATTACTAGCCATTCCAATGGCTAGGTTATAAAATAACATTTCAAGCCACTATTGGCCAATATGTCCTATACATGCCATTATACCAAAATGATTTTTACTAATTATACCCAAAATGACTAGTTGATGGTGTGACGATGCTCCAATGATCTCCAACCCTCGCGAGCTTTCGAGCACTATAAAATAGGGGAAAATAAAACAGAGTAAGAATTATATGCTTAGTAAGTTCGTATAACTGAAACTAAACTTACCAATACTGTTTATTAAATTTAAGCACACAATATCATGTTTTCCATCCATTTGGCTAAATTGCCTAAACACATACATTCAATCAAACATGTTAGTCACCAAAATCTTCATATCAATCAAGTAATATAGATAAGCTCAACAAGCAATATTCTTTCAAGTCATTATCATTTCATCTCAAGATTTCCATGCCATGTTAAGAGTTTTATGTCTGTTGAATCATTAAATTCCGATGGATGTTTAAGTAGTACACTCGAAGTGTACGATTAAATAATCCATCAATTTCATATTCAAGGGTACCCATTTGAGCCACATATCGTATAATAGGATTACCAGTCTAGGCTGAATCCCTTATATAATGTAAGCTCAAAGGAGCTCGATTAGGATTACCAGTCTAGGGTAAAACCTAATCATAACGTATGCTCGAGAGGTATTATAACGGGATTACTTGTCGAGGCTAAATCTTTTCTATATCAAGGTCAATGGGATTACTAGTACGAGCTAAATCCCGTCCGCAACAAATGTAGGACCTCATTAGTTTTGGAAAGCGCATATAATCATTAGAATTCAACTCTCAATCGAGACTTAACCCTTTTTCACCATTTTCAAGCATGTATTAAATTTCTCATGGTAGCATTCAAGTAATGTACATCAATATAAATCACATTCCATAAAACACAACATTCAATTAAACATATTTACATGCCGGATTATGTTACACGAACTTACCTCGACACTTGTTCGCGTATAAAGTCTACTAATCTGAAACCTTTTCTTTTCCTCGATCTAACCTCGAATTAGTGTTTTTCAGATCTATATAAATGAATTTAACCATCAATTTCACACATTTCATAATTTAAATGGACTCAATTTACGTCCTAGGTAAAATTACCATTTTGCCCTTAAGTTTTTCATAAATTCTGATTTTGTCCCTAGGCCTGGAAAATGAAACTTGTACAGATTACTCCCTATTCCAAGCCTAACCAAAGCCCCATTACAAATTTACAGCACATGTACTCATAAAATTTTAGAATTTTCATCAAATTTTATAACTTTACATTTTAGTCCCTAAATCATGTTTTCATCAAAAATCACATTGTGAAAGTTGTTTATCTATCAGTAATCTTTCATTTTCTACCATAAATTTCTAATTTCCATCATATGCAACCATGACCCATTTTTCATACCTTGATAACTTTTCAAATTAATCCCTCAAATAGAGAGATTAAGCTATCCTAGTTTCAAAAAAATCAAAATTACTAAAAATTGGACAAGGAAACTTACCCAATTAGGCCTTGGAAGTTTCTTTTCTCTCACCTAGGGTTTCCATGTATTTTTAGGTTGAAGAAGATGAAAATAAGATGATATATTTTCTTTTCATCTTTTAATTAATTAAGTATTTTGCTATTTCCAATTTAGCCCTTGCCCTTTTTCTATATTTCCATGGACGAGTCACAAAGAAAAATCTACGTACTTTTTTTAATGGTCTAATTACCATATAAGGACCTCTAGTTTTGAATTCTATAGCTATTTAATCCTTAGAGCTACTAGAATTCAACTTTTACATTTTATGCGATTTAGTCCTTATCGTAATTAAACACTTAATCGATAAATTGTCGTATCAAAATTTTCACATGACATACCTATTATAATATGGACCCTATAATGAAATAAAAGTAAACCTTATTTTTGGGTCAGATTTGTAGTCTCGAAACTAATGTTCTGATTTCACTGAAAAAATGAGCTGCTATAACTTTCCCCCCTTTAGGGATTTTCGTCCTAAAAAATCTTACCAGGAAAAAGATTCGGGTATTGCTTCCTCATAGTATCCTTCGGATCCTAGGTAGCCTCTTCAATACCGTGTCATTGCCAATGAACTTTTACTAAAGCTACCTTTTTATTTCTTAACTCTTTTGTTTCCCGAGCTAAGATTTTGATGGGTTCTTCACTATATGTCATATCGGGTTGAATCTCTACCTCTGTCAGAGAGATAACATATGAAGGGTCAGATCAGTATCATCACAACATAGACACATGAAAAACATTATGAATCCGATCAAGTTCTAGTAGCAAAGCTAACCAATAAGCAACCGGTCCAATTTTTTCTGTAATCTCATATGGTCCAATGAACTGTGGACTTAGTTTTCCTTTACAACCAAATCAGAGAAATTTCTTCCAAGGTGACACTTTCAAGAATACTTTGTCACCGACTTGAAATTCTATTTCTTTCTATTTTAAATAAACGTAGGACTTTTGACGATCAGAGGTTGCTTTCAAACTGTCTCGAATTACTTTTACTTTTTCCTCGGTCTCTCAGACCAAGTCAACTCCGTGTAACTTATTCTCACTGAGTTCTGTCCAATTCAATGGAGTTCTATATTTGTGTCCATACAATGCTTCATATGGTGCCATTTTAATACTAGACTGATAACTATTATTATAAGCAAATTCAACCAAAGGCAAATACCTTTCATAGTTACCTTTAAACTCAAGTACACAACACCGAAGCATATCTTCCAATATCTGTATTACCCGTTCAAATTGACTGTCTGTCTGGGGATGAAATCCAGTACTAAAATGTAACTGAGTACCAGAGCTTCTTGAAATTTGCTCCAGAATCGAGATGTAAATCGAGGGTCTCTATCTGAAATAATGGAGACAGACACTCCATGCAATCAGACAATCTCAGAAACATATAATTCAGCTAATATATCCAAGGAATAATCCATACATACTGGAATAAAGTGTGCAGACTTTGTCAACCGATCAATAATTACCCAAATGACATCTTTCTTCCTTAGAGACAGGGGTAATCCCGTTATAAAGTCTATGGTAATTCTTTCCTATTTCCATTCTGGTATCATAACCGGCTGTAATAGTTCAGAAGGCAACTGGTGTTCAGCTTTTACTTGACACTTAGATATGAACTTAGAAATATCTCATTTCATTCCTGGCTACCAGTACATCTTTTTCAAATCATTATACATTTTATTACTACAAGGGTGAATAGACATGTTACCATTATGAGCTTTATTCAAAATCTTCTGTACTAGTTTAAAACTTTTCGATACACATACTCTGCCTCTGAATAACAAACAATCATCAGTCCCGATCTGAAATTTTGAGTCAGGTGTCTATTCACTTTGTATCCGTTTTGCTTGCAACTTATTATCATTTTTTTGAGCTTCAGAAATCTGTTGTAAAAACATTGGTCTAGCTTTCAACTCGATTTTGATTGAACCATCATCAGACAACGATAATCGGGTATTCATTGTTAGCAAAGTATATAGGGATTTTCTGCTCAAAGCATCTGCCACTACGTTGGCTGTCCCCAGATGGTAGTCAGTAACAATATCATAATCTTTCAATAACTCAAGCCGTCTGGGTTGTCTTTGATTCAAATCTTTCTATGACATCAAATATTTTAGGCTTTTATGATAAGTGAATATGTGACATTTTTCACCAAACAAGTAATGCCGCAAAATTTTCAATGTGAACATTGTGGCTGCTAATTCAAAATCATGTGTCGAGTAGTTCTTTTCATGTGGCTTTAGTTATCTTGAAGCATAGGCTACTACTTCTTGCATCAAGACACAACCTAAACCATTTAATGACGCATCACTATAAACTGTAAATTCCTTACCCGATTCTGGCTGAACTAACACTGGAGCTTCTGTCAATAAAGCTTTTAATCTATCAAAGCTCTACAGGCATTTGTCAGTCCGCTCAAACTTTACATCTTTTTGTAGCAAACGATTCATTGGAGAAGGTATCACTGAAAAACTTTTCACAAATCTCCGATAATAACCAGTTAGCCTAAGAAAACTTCAGACCTCAGACACATTCTTCGGTGGCTTTCAATTAACAATGGCTGAAATTTTATTTGGCTCTACTCTGACACCTTCAGTAGATACTATGTGCCTAAGAAAACTAACTTCCGTAGCCAAAATTCACATTTATTGAATTTGGCATACAATTGTTTCTCACCCAAGGTTTGCAACATTATTCTCAAATGTTCCGCATGTTCATTCTCATCTCGGGAATAAACCAAAATATCATCTATAAATACCACCACAAACCTATCTAAATACGGGCTAAAAATTCTGTTCATCAGATCCATAAACACTGCAGGTGCATTTGTCAAGCCGAATGGCGTCACAAGAAACTCATAGTGTCCATACATGGTTCTATAATCTATCTTTGGTACATCCGATTCTTTTACCCGTAGTTGATAGTAACTAGAACGAATATCAATCTTCAAAAATACAGTGACATATTTTAACTGGTCAAACAAGTCATCAATACGAGGCAATGGATACTTGTTCTTTATTGTAACTTTGTTGAGCTGTCTATAATCAATGCAGATCTTCAAGGATCCATCATTCTTCTTTACAAACAAAACTGGTGCACCCCAAAGTGAGAAACTAGGTCGAGCAAAACCACTGTCAATCAATTCTTGCAACTATACTTTCAGCTCTTTCAGTTCAGTAGGAGCCATTCTGTAAGGTGTTATGGATATCGGTGTCATTCTCGAAATAAGACCTATAGAGAATTCCACTTCTCTATTCGATGGTAAACCAGGTAATTCTTCTGGGAATACTTCAGGAAATTCACATACTACCGGCACTGATTGAACTTTGACTCAGATACTTTAGTATCCAGCACATATGCAAGGTAGGCATCATAATCCTTTCAGACATATTTCAATGCTGATATTGTTGAAATCACATTAGGTAATCCATCCAGTTCATCAGATTCAACATGAAGTAATTCACCACTCTCACATTTCAATACAATATATTTTTGTTTACAATTCACCACTGCATCATATTAGGTTAACTAATCCATTCCTAAGATCACATCAAATTCATCAAATGGAAATAACATCAAGTTAATCGGAAAAGATTAAACTTTTACCATCAATGGACAGTTCTTACAGACTTTATCCACCATAACACACTAGCCTAGGGGTTTTGAAACTTTAACCACAAATTCAGTGAATTTAACATGTAAATATTTAACAGACACTAGGTTCATGCATATGTATGAATATGTGGAACCAGGATCAATCAATGCAGTAATATCAGTATCAAGTAAAGAAAATGTACCAGTAATGACGTTTGGCGCAGAGGCATCCTCTCTGGCACGAATAACATATGTTTTTGCAGGTGCTCGTTCCTCAAATCTAAATACTGTATCCTTGGTAGTACCTCGACTACCACTAACATTACCGGGGTGACGAGGTGGTCTGCCTCTCGCAATAGGATTACTAGGCTTTGAAGCTAGTTCTATTTCTTTTTCAACTCTTTTGGGACAATCCCTGAGAAAATGGTCAAGTGAACCACATCTGAAACAAGCTCCACTTCTAGACCGACATTCCCTATGACGAAATTTGTTACAATGTTTACATTTCAGTTTGGGATTACCGACCCTACCCACACGGGTCATAGACGGAGATGAAGGCCTCGGGTTAGAACGCTGAGAGCCTTGCTCTCTTCTAGAATATCTCATAGAGGTGGTAACACGATCATAATACTTCTTTAATTTCTTAGAAGGAAAGGATCGTGACTTACTCCTGGTTCTTTTTCCAGAAACCTGAGCCTCTCTTTCGGCTTGTTTCTTTTCTTTACTCAATTCCTCAACTTTGTGTGCTCGACCAACTAACACTACAAATTCCCTTATTTCGAGAATTCCAATCAATAACTTGATATCCTCATTTAAACCCTTTTTAAAGCATTTACACCTCTCAATCTCAGTTAGAACCCATTCATTGGCATACTTACTCAGTCGAACAAATTCTCGTTCATATTCAGATACAGTCATGTTTCCTTGTTTGAGTTTTAAAAATTCTTTCTTTTTCTGGTTCATAAATCTCTGACTAACATATTTCTTCCTGAATTCAACTTGGAAAAATTCTCATGTAACATTCTCTCTTGGTACCACTGAAGTTATGGTATTCCACCAATGATAAGCTGTATCATTTAGTAGAGATACTGTACATTTCAGACATTTAGCAGGTGTACAAGATAATTTATCAAAAACCCGAAGCCCTTTTTGGATCATCATCTGCAGTAGCTCTAAATTCTTCTGCCCCATGCTTATGAATTTTACCTATCAGAGGATTACCAATTCTAACAGGTTTAGCACCCTGTGGTACCTTAGGAACTAGTTGAGGAGCAAGTGGGGGAAGGTCATTGTACAGCAAGGTTTGTTCTCAAGTAGTAAGTAAACCACTCATTCATCATTTGAAAGAAAGCTTATTTTGCCTCCTCACTTCGGCCCTCAGACACAGGACTTTTATTACCAGACGTAGACGCAACTCTTTGAACTGAAGCTGAAGCATTGCTCTCAGCTTCCTCGGATTCAGCTATAGCTCGGTTGGATGACATTACTATATGAAAAACACATTTAAAATGACCAGGAGTGATCACACTATCACAATTTATATAATGACATGTATAGTTAAACTCGTGTTTGCTACGTCAAATCTGAGAATTGGCTAAACTGTAGCTCTGATACCACTAAATGTAACACTCTTAACTCGTATCCGTCGTCAGAACAGGGTTGCAAAGCATTACCAAAACATTCAGAAACATTTACAAATAACTTATGTAAATTACTATTCATTTACTGAGATTATTCATATTGTCCCTTGATTGGGTCCTCGAGGCCTAATACGAGCATTAGGATTGAGTCGAAACTTAATCGGGAACTTTAAGAATTTTTCGTGACTTTTCAAAATTTTTCAAAGGTGTAGGGCTCACACGCCCGTGTGGTCTAAAGGACACCTGTGTGACCCTGGGACATGCCTGTGCTAAAGGTCGTGTTTGACCCCATGTAACTCTTTGGCTTGCACACAAGACCATGCCACACGCCCGTGTGCTAAGTCGTGTGGTCAATTAATTCAATTCGAAATTAGGTGTAGGTTTCACATGGCCAAGACATACGCTCGTGTTCTAGGCCGTGTTGTAATATCCCGAATTAGGGCCTAATCGGAATAGTGATTTTGTGACCAGAAATATGAGATAGAAATAATTATTTTATGATTATTTTGAGGTCTATGATATTATTGCATGATTGTGTGAAAATTTCGTGAAGAAATTTTATGCATAAAGTGCTTAAATTGAAATTAGGGACTAAATCGAATAATTTGCAAAACTTGCATTCTAGAAGTTTTAGTATGAAATTGCTTTGGAATATTAATGAGGAGGTCTTAAATAGCAATTTGACCAATTTCTAAGTCTATGGACAAAAATTGGACATGGATGGAATTTTTGGAAAGTTTAGTAGTAAGGGCATTTTGGTCATTTAGGGGTAAAATGAATTAAAACACAAAATTTAAAGCCAATTTGGCTCATCTTCTTCACCAAGGCCGAAATTTGCATGGAGAAACCATGGCTAGGGTTTTTCAAGCTTTCAAGCTCGATTATGAAGGAAGTCGAGACTCGGGATTAAATCAGGAAAATACAAGGTTATGGACTAAAATAGTAAATTGCCGTTTCTGGATCGAGGTAAGTTCGTGTGTTAATAATAATGCAATACCATGTATGAATTGTAATTCTCTATTGATATGACATAAATTGTATGATTTAATATGTTTAAGAGAAGTTGATGGATGGTGTGTATGATATAAAAAAAAAATGTAATGCTAGTTGTGTCATGTGAAATTGAATGGAAAATTATTGTTACAAGAATTGAGTGTTAAATTACTATTACCTGGGTTGTATGAATTGTTGCACGGTTGTACCTGATGAGATTTTGACAAGTTTGTACGTAAATAATTTATCGATTTATTTTATTTTATTATATTTTGTTATCATATAAAATGTGGCTACCTATAGATTGACTATTTGCTGTAAATTGAAAATTGAAAAAGGACTATGAATAAATTTGTAACATATTGGAAATATGTTTGTTGATAATTACTTGATTGGTGAAATTGTTGGAAAAGAGAGAGAAATCCCGGTTGAACCTTCGGAAAGATTGGATGATCTGAGATGGTATGTAGCTAGGTCACATGTATGGTCTTTGAGTGCACATCATGTGTACAAGAGAGCTACGAGACATTATGATGTAGCTAGGTCACATGGGTGATACTATGTGTACACCATGTAGACAAGAGAGCTATGGGATATATGTAGCTAGGTCGCATGCGTGGTTCCAGGTGAAGGACACCATGTAGACAATAGAGCTACGAGATAAACTGGCTAGGTCACATGGGTGATACTAAGTGTTCACCATGTGTACAAGAGAGCCGAACTTTATGATGGGTAGAGCTATGTGCTGAAACCACCAAGTATCGAGGATTGATCCGAAGTGTTCAACGGGAGACTTACTATGTAATCTTGTTTGTGAGTTTTGTGATGAATAAGTGCGATGAATTTGCTTATGTGAATAATGTGTTCATTAAGTGACCGGGATGTGGTAAGGTTATAAACAAGTAAGTTATACATGAGGATGATTTTATGGTGACCTTGTAATCATGGGCGTATACTTGTGATGTATGAAATGTGGTGAAAATGATTTGTGATATGTATGTTAAAATGAGGTTAATACAAAGAAAGTGTGAAAGAGTGAATTAGCAATAAAATTGTCTTGGACAGCAGCAGTTGCGTGACTTTGAAAATTCACAAAAAATTGTGGAAGTTGAATAAAAATGAAAATGATATATGAAAATAAAGCTTAATGAGTATATTTTCACATGAAAGAAACATGGGAAGCAAAAGAATTCTATATTGTGTGATATTTGAATTCTTGTGAAACAGGGTCTGAATGAATTCGAGATCCCCTGTTCTGAATTTATAAATTCACCATAAATTGTAAAAAAATTATTAAGAGTCATGTTTTACATGAATGTATTCCTTATTGAGTCTATTTTAAGGGAAAGAAACAGCATGGTCGTTGGAATTCTGTACAGGGAGAAATTTGGTTCGTAGTGCAAAGAGGTCAGAGTAGTCGTACTCTGAAACAGGGGAGAATTTAACTAATAAAATGTACTAATTGGCTAAACCAAAAATTTTGGAAATTTTATGGGAGAAATATATATGAATCTAGTTTCAAGGAAAATTAACGAAACTAAATTTGGAGTTTTGCAGCTTCAGATATGAATGATTTAGTAACTGTAACTCAATAACACAGCTTAACCTGAGTATGTGTAATTGTACAATTATAGTGTTTTATCTTGAAAAGCATGGTAGTAATTGCTTATTATTTTCATATGAACTTACTAAGCGTAAAGCTTACCCATCCTCTCCATTTCTTTAGTATTGGCAGGTCAGCTCGGGGTTGGAGATCGTCGGAGGCAAAATCACACTATCAAACTATTATTTTTGGGAGAATTAATTCAAATATTAGAAATATCAAGTGAATGGCATGTATAGGAAGTTGGTTTGTGATATGTATTTTTATTATGATTTTGACCATACGTATCAGTCTGCATTGAGTTATTGTATATGATTATGAGATGTGGTCCTTATCCATTATGGTTTATAAGTTTAATTAATCATCCTATGTCATATATTTTGATGTAATGATATAGTTAGCTTTGCTTGTTATGCATGCGTTCGAAAAGTTTTAAATTAAATAAAATTTTATGGCCCGGTTTTCGTCTATGTGTATTGTTAAGTCTGGTAATGCCTCGTACCCTGTTCCGGCCTTGGATATGGGTAAGGGGTGTTACACTTGTGACACACACGGTTGAGACACACGCTCGTGTCTTTTCCCGTATGCCCAATTCTGAGCATTCTGTTTCTCATAATGAAGGTGCAGGAGAAATACGACCTAACCACATGCCCATGTTACCAGGTCGTGTGTAACACACGGTCTAGACACACGCCCGTGTGGACAAAATGAAGCCATTTCTAGCTTCATTTCTCACCCAAAATTTCACCCAAGACCTGCACTTGAAACATACATCCAATACCAACCAATCCAAGCATTCAACTTAAGCAAATTTTCATCATTCACAAGGCATATCTCTACAAGCATACATGATCACAACCTTACCTGAGTTTAACTTAGGCATTCACAACATTGATCATATATTCTTAACATAACACATGTGTATATATATATATCATAATAATCTACTTAGTCATGCCAAAATGAACCATTACTAGCCATTCCAATGACTAGGTTACAAAATAACATTTCAAGCCACTATTGACCAAGTTGTCCTGTACATGCCATTATATCAAAATGATTTTTACTAATTATACCCAAAAGGACTAGTTGATAGTGTGACGATGCTCCAGTGATCTCCAACCCTCGCAAGCTTCCGAGCACTATAAAACAGGGGAAAATAAAACAGAGTAAGCATTATATGCTTTGTAAGTTCGTATAACAGAAACTAAACTTACCAATCTTGTTTATTAAATTTAAGCACACAATATCATGTTTTCCATCCATTTCGCTAAATTGCCTAAACACATACATTCAATCAAACATGTTAGTCACCAAAATATTCAAATCAATCAAGTAATATAGATGAGCTCATCAAGAAAAATTCTTTCAAGTCATTATCATTTCATCTCAAGATTTCCATGCCATGTCAAGAGTTTTATGTCCATTGAATCATTGAATTCTAATGGATGCTTAACTAGTACACTCGAAGTGTACGATTCAATAATCCGTCAATTTCATATTCAAGGGTACCCATTAGGGCACTTAACTAAGAAACACACTCTCGAGCCACATATTGTATAACAGGATTACCAGTCTAGGCTAAATCCTTTATATAACGTAAGCTCAAAGGAGCTCGATTAGGATTACCAGTCCAGGCTAAACCTTAATCATAACGTATGCTCGAGAGGTATTATATTGGGATTACCCGTTGGGGCTAAATCCTTTCTATATCAAGGTCAATGGGATTACTCTCTGAGCTAAATCTCATCCGCAACAAATGCAGGACCTTATTAGTTTCAGGAAAGCGCATATAATCATCGGAATTCAACTCTCAATCGAGACTTAACCCTTTTTCACTTAAATTTCTCATGATAGCATTCAAGTAATGTACATCAATTTTAATCACATTCCATACAACACAAAATTCAATTAAACATACTTACATGCCGGATTATGTTACACGAACTTACCTCGACACTTGTTCACGTATAAAGTCTACTAATCTGAAACCTTTTCTTTTCCTTGATCTAACCTCGAATTAGTGTTGTTCGGATCTATATAAATGAATTTAACCATAAATTTCACACATTTCATAATTTAAATGGACTCAATTTAAGTCCTAGGTAAAATTACTATTTTGCCCCTAAGTTTTCCATAAATTCTGATTTTGTCTCTAGGCCTAGAAAATGAAACTTGTGCAAATTACTCCCTATTCCAGGCCTAACCAAAGCCCCATTACAAAATTTATAGCACATGTACTCATAAAAATTTAGAATTTTCATCAAATTTTATAACTTTACATTTTAGTCCTTAAATAATGTTTTCATCAAAAATCACTTTGTAAAAGTTGTTTATCTATTAGTAATCTATTATTTTCTACCATAAATTTCTAATTTACAGCATATACATCCATGACCCATTTTTCATACGTTGATAAATTTTCAAATTAATCCCTCAAATAGAGGGATTAAGCTATCCTGGTTTCAAAAATATCAAAATTACTAAAAACGGAACAAGGAAACTTACCCAATTAGGCCTTGGAAGTTTCTTTTCTCTCACCTAGGGTTTCCATGTATTTTTAGGTTGAAGAAGAAGAAAATAAGATGATATATTTTCTTTTCATCTTTTAATTAATTAAGTATTTTGCTATTTCCAATTTAGCCCTTGCCCTTTTTCTATATTTCCATGGACGAGTCACAAAGAAAAATCTACATACTTTTTTTAATGGTCTAATTACCATATAAGGACCTCTAGTTTTGAATTCTATAGCTATTTAATCCTTAGAGCTACTAGAATTCAACTTTTACATTTTATGCGATTTAGTCCTTCTCGTAATTAAACACTTAATCGATAAATTGTCGTATCAAAATTTTCACATGACATACCTATTATAATACGGACCCTATAATGAAATAAAAATAAACCTTATTTTTGGGTCGGATTTGTGGTCCCGAAACCACTGTTCTAAATTCACTAAAAAAATAGGCTGTTACAATAAGTAATCTTGTAACACCCCATACCCGTAACCCACGCTGGGGCAGAGTACAAGGCATTACCTAACTTAATCTCATGCATAAAAACAATCTCGAGTCACCAAGACTCGGTCCAAAATAAAACTTTTTCAGTTTCTACCTTAAACTTCTTATTGTGGGCCTACGAGCCCCAAATCGACCGTTGGGAACTATTTGGGACCATTTCAGGTCCTTAAACCAACTATGGAAATTTTTTCTTTGAAACAGGGCACACGCCCGTGGGGAAGGGCAACACGCTTGTGTGACCATCTCGACATGGTCGTGGTAATGGCCTGTGTGGTTCACACGGCCCACGTACATAGGGACACGCCCGTGTCGCCTACCCGTGTAGAATTAATTTCTAATTCACACCTACAGGGGTTTTCACACGGTTGGACACACACTCGTGTCAATGACCCGTGTTCCTCACACGGCCACGACACGCCTGTGTCCTATCCCGTGTGCAAAAACATGGACATTCTGTTTCTAACGTCAGCATACTCAGAATGTTACATGACCGTTTACTAGGCCGTATCCTCCACACGGCTGAGACACACGGCCGTGTCTCTGCTCGTGTGTTTATTACCATGCATATTGACTTGAAATTTTTATGTGCAGGGGACACACGGCCGAACTACACGCCCATGGGGCAGACCGTGTGTCACACGGCCTAGACACACACCCGTGTGTCTACCCGTGTAGATAATATAAGGCTATTTACCAAGCCTCATTGCCACCCTTATATACCTAGTTCCATACAAATACCAATCAATACCAAAACAAGCACAATTCATATGACCAAATTAGTCACAATAGACATTCATTTATAAGGCAAATTACTCAACTATGGAAATAACAACTTTGCATATAATCGAAATGAATATTAGCCACCATTCAAGGATTAATACAAAATGAAGGGTTTCTAACCCAAGCTAACACATTTGGCCAATTCTCAAAGACACAAAATTTTAAAGTTTAAACCCTATACATGCCATATTCAAAAATATAAATCCAACTATACCAAAAGTTTCGGATGATAGTGTGATCGATATCTCTGACTTCCAGTGATCCTTGAGCTAATTAGGCGGCACTGAAAGAGAGTGGAAAGGAAGAGGGAGTAAGCATAAAAGCTTAGTAAGTTGCATATAAATAAATATACAACAAAAAATTCATTAATGATCACCATGCTCATAACACAAAGGTAGGCATAAGCATAACTTACTCATTACCATCTATACAAGTCACATATTCTATATTGAGCTTGTTTCTCACATGTACCAATTAGGTACCTGTATCATTCAACACAAGGTTATACTTTCTTTTTAACTCATAATTATAGCTTTCGTTGTTGAACCATTCGGAACGCTATCGGATATTTCGTAAGCCTCAAACATAGGGTAAGGTGCTGGTGCCATGTCCCAGACATGGTCTTACACTAGCTCTCGCATATCCGTGCCGATGCCATGTCCCAGACATGGTCTTACACTGACACATCTCATAGCCGATGCATGTCCCAGACATGTCTTACACTGGCTTACGTCTTGAGGCCGATGCATGTCCTAGACATGTCTTACACTAGCACTTGTCTCAATGTCGATGCCATGTCCCAGACATGGTCTTACACTGGCTCTCATGATGTGGCCGACGCATGTCCCAGACATGTCTTACACTAGCTCACACGAGTGACCCAAATGTCACGGTATGAATATCCGGTTTATTTCCTAGGGTCCCAACGAGAATTCTACTATCTCATTATCATTATGCATTCTCAATTCACCATCAAGCAATTCATGTTATATTCATTCAATGACAATTCAAACACATATATTATCAATGTAGTTGTATTATTTACATACAACTTACCTCGAATTACAAAATGTACTCGACTAGTTGGTTTAGTCGATTTGCTTGGCCTTTCCCCGGTCTAGGTTCGGATTTGGCAAATCATGATCTATAATAGCAAAATGCACTTATTTAGTCACTAAACACAATTAGGCAATCTAAAATTCACATCTTAGGTAAAATGACCTTTTTGCCTGTAGACCTTGGCAAAATGACAATTTTGCCCCTATGCTCGAAAATTGATTTTTATCAAATTTATCTCTATCTAAAGCCTAGCCGAACCCTTTTTACTCTTATGGCAACTTCGAATTCTCACTATTTCACATATTATCAACTATTTTACAACTTATGCAAAATAGTCCCTTTAGGTGTTTTCCATGAAAACTCTTTCACAAAAGTTGTTTATAACACTACTAAGATTCATATTCTTCCATAAAAACTCAGAAAATATCACAAATCCTTTCATGGTAAAACCCTAAAATTTTAACCATTTTGCAAAATAGACCCCTCATTAGAAAGCCTATGCTTCAAGGAGTCCAAAAATGTAAAAATCATTAAGAGGAGTTATCAAAATCAGTTACTTGAGAGGGCTAAAAGTTGTTGAAATTTTGAAGTTTCCAACCCCAACAATGGCTGGTAATTTTGGCTAAGAGCAAGAGAGAATGAAGAGATAAAGCCCTTTTATTTTAATAAAATAAAACTAGTCAAAATTGGTGACCAAATTTCACCTAGTTTTGACAATTTTGTCTCCACTAAAACTCTATGGCCGGATATGCCTATTCTCAAGGGCTTATTTGCCTTTTAAAGAGCTCAAATTTTAGTTCAATGGCAATTTAACATCTTTAGCTATCAATTTAGGACTTTTGCACTTTATGCGATTTAGTCCTTTTTCTCAATTGGGCTCACAACCGTCAAAATTAACTTACCAAAATTTTCATGCACTAATATAATCATGCTATTACTCCATGATAATAAAATAATTTTTTTAGCTTCAGATTTGTGGTCCTGAGACCACTATTCTGACTAGGCCCTAAATCGAGCTATTACAAATCTTTACGCTTACCAACCATCACAATCTTCTTATCAACTGAAGTCTTCAAAGTGACGCTCTTTGAAGCGCAGTCCAACTGACTTGGTGTTCCACCAACCAGTCCATACCCAAAATTAGATCAAATTCCCCGAGGGACAACTCCATCAAATTTGTTGAAAGTATTGCTCCATGTATTTCCAACATGCATCTTTTATAAATCTTATTCTAACACCCTTAACCCGTATCCATAGCCGGAATAGGGTTACGAGGTATTACCGAATCAAAACATAACACATAGCTTACATTTATCAACCTCAAGAAATCTTTCTCATACATCATTCTATATAATCACATTGTCTCTTATAAGGGCCTATGAGGCCTTAGACATGCTTTAGAAATGGTTTGAGATTAAACTGATAATAGACGAAAATTTAGAAAAACTTAGAAATTTTTCAATCATATAAGGGTGACACGCCCTTGTGAACAGGCCATATGCCTCACACGGCTAGTAGACACGCTCGTGTCTTAGGCCGCGTAGAAACAGGGCATACATACTAACTTGTATCACACGGATGAGGACACACCCGTGTGCCAGGCCGTGTGAAAGCTGGAGGGTATACTGACTTGGGTCACACGGCCAACCACACGTCCGTGTGGCCAGCCCGTGTGCCCTATGAAATGGTGACACACACCCATGTGCTAGGCCGTGTGCCATTTAGGGGGTATACTGACTTATATCACACGGCCAACCACACACTTGTGTGTGAGACCGTGTGGGGCATACTGACTTCAATTCAATTTCAACACCAGGGGACACATGGCTGTATAGAATTAATATGTGTCGCACACAGCTGAGACACACGCCCGTGTCTCTGCCCGTGTGGACAAAAATAGGCCATTTGCAAAGCCAATTTGCCACCCAATTTGCACATACCTACACAAGCTCATATGGTATCATTTTAAGTCACAATTATGCAGCCAAAGTTCATCAACCAATACACAAACATACCAAATCCATATCAACCATTTCAACACTCAAATCTATATTATTTACCTATTCAAATCTCAAGCTATTTAACTTACTTTTCTAAGCATAATTCATATGTATAGTTCATTAGACAAAACTAATCCAAATATTTATAAGCATCATCGATTTCATCATTTTATGCCAACTCAAATGGCCAAAATACATATACATCAAACATACCAAAGTGACTCAAGCCTATACATGCCATATACCATATATACATACTTCAAAAGTACCAAAATATATGATCGATAGTGTGATGAAGTCTCTAACAATTTCCAGATCTAAGCTAGCTTTGTAAATCTATAGAGCATTGAAAATTAAACAGAGTAAGCTATAAAGCTTAGTAAGTTCATACATTAATATGAAAGAATTATAACATTCATTAACAATTCAAAATAGATAGTATCATAGACATTTAAGTCATCAATTCACAAGCTAATATAAGGTTTATCCAACTCATCATTCATCAATTCCCAACTTTCACTAGTTTGATATTTGAATAGTTTTTCGTACATGCCTGTACCGAGACATTTCTATTTCTCATCAATATTTTTTATCGAACCACTTCGGTTCACAATTGCTTATAGTACAGTTTCTTTGATTTTTTGATGTCGTAGTCCAACTAGGGTCTTTCATATATACATTACCAAGGCCCTGTCATGGTCTTTCGTTCACATGCCATAACCTGGTTATGGTCTTATTATTTGATTGCCATAGCCTGGCTATGGTCTTGTTAGGCAACTTGCATTACTCAATCCACACATTTCCTTTACAATTTCAACATTTATCCAATAGAATATATACTATCTCAAATTCATACATCAAATAAATAGATATTCATTCAAGTCTAATTGTACAGACTTACCTCGTATTCGGAATTGATGGATCGGGTCGATTACTCGATAACCTTTGATTTTCCTCGATCTAAATCTGATTTATTTCTTTCTTAATTTATATACATTCAAAATTAACTCATTTATTCACCAATTCATTCAATTCAATCCACAAACACATATTTAGGCATTTTTACACTTTAGCCCCTAAAGTTCCACATTTTTACAATTTAGTCCTTAACACATAAAAACACAAATTACACAATTTCTTTCTAAATTCACGAGTGCCAAATTTCTATAGGATCCTTAGCATACCTAAACTTTCATTTATTTCACATTTTAACCCTTCAATTTACACATTTCACAATTTAATTCATTTTTGACATTTTTGTCAAAAATCACTTTATAAAACATGAAAATCTATCATAAAAAATTCATATTTCATCATCAAACACCAAAGAAAACCTAAACTCATCAATGGCAACTCTTAAAATATTTAACAAATTCAAAATCTAAGGAAGGGGTAGCTAGGTTAAGCTGCAATGATTACAAAAACATAAAAATTATCAAAAATCGAGCTAAAACCGTACGTTAATCAAAACAAGAATGTGCCGAACCCTAGATGGACATGGAAGCTGTCTTTTCTCTTCAATAATCGGTTATGAAGAAGATTAGACACTATGTCATCTAATATAAGGCCATCTATGTCAAATTCCACTATCAGTGGTCTAATAACATCATAAGGACCTTTCATTTAATAGCTCATAGCAATTAGACACCTTTAACAAGTAGAATGCAACTTTTGCATTTTACGTGATTTAGTCCCTTTTCTCAAATTGAGCAATTAAACGATAAAATTAGCTCATGAAATTTTCACACATACATGCTATCATACTAAAAAAACATTAAATAATATTAAAATAATTTTTCGACCTCTGATTTTTGGTTTCAAAATCACTGTTCCGATTTAACGAATAACGGGCTGTTACAACTCTCCCCCTAAGGGATTTTCGTCCCTGAAAATCTTACCAGTGAATAAGTTAGGGTATTGTTTTCTCATAGCATCCTTGGGTTCCCATGTAGCTTCTTCAACCCCGTGTCGATGCCATAATACTTTCACTAATGCAAATTTCTTATTTATCAGTTCTTTGATCTCACGAGCTAAAATTCGGATCGATTCTTCACTGTACGATAAATCTGGCTGAATTTCAACTTCGGTTGGGGAAATGACATGCAAAGGATTAGATCTGTATCGTTGTAGCATCGATACATGAAATAATTTATGTATTTTCTCGAACTTAGATGGTAAAGATAATCAATAAGCAACTGGCCCAATACGCTCGGCAATCTCATATAGCCCGATGAATCGCGGACTCAATTTCGTTTTCCAACCAAACCGCAATATCTTTTTCCACGACGATACTTTCAAGAACACTTTATCTCCGATATGAAACTCAATATCTTTTTGTTTCAAGTCTGCATATGATTTTTGTCAATCTGACGCCACTTCCAAACTATCGCGAATTAAGTTCACTTTTTTTTCAGTCTTTCTGATCAGATCAACCCCGTGAATCTTATTCTGGTTCAACTCAGCCCAGTACAACAGTGTTTGACATTTATGACCGTATAATACTTTGTACAGTGCCATTTTAATACTCGATTGAAAGCTATTATTGTAAGCAAATTCAATCAATAGTAAATATTTCTCCCAGTTACCTTCAAACTCAAGAATGCAACAACATAACATATCCTCAAGTATCTGAATAACTCGTTCGAATTGACCATCCATTTGTGGGTGAAATGCAGTGCTAAAATGTAGCTTTGTACCTAGTGCCTCCTACAGTTTATTCCAAAATCGTGAAGTGAATCTTGGATCTTTATCTGAAATAATAGAAGTAGGCACCCCGTACAATCTCACAACTTCAGAAATATATAACTCAACTAATTTCTCAAGCGAGAAATCTGTACATACTGGAATGAAATGTGCGGATTTCCTTAATCTGTCAACCACAACCTAAGTCGCATCTTTCTTTTTCGGAGATAGGCACAAACCCGATTCAAAATCCATTGTTACTCGATCCCACTTCCACTCGGGAACCATAATAGGCTGTAATAAACTTGACGGCACTTGATGCTCAGCTTTGACTTGCTGACATATCAACAATTTTGAAACAAATTCTGAAATATCATGTTTCATGCTGTGCCACCAATAAAACTGTTTCAAATCATTATACATTTTCGTGCTTCCCGGTTATACTGATAAACAACTACTGTGTGCTTCATTTAGAATATTCTAAATCAGTTTAGAATTTCTTGGTACTCATATTCTATTATGAAACATCAAACAGTCATCAGGCCCAATTCTAAACTCCGAATCAGAAGTCAATTCACACTGAGTTCGTTTTGTTTGCAATTCATTATCAAATTTTTGAGCTTCATAGATTTGCTGTAGAAATAATGGTCTCGCTTTCAACTCAGCTACTATTGAACCGTCATCAGATAAAGCTAACTGTGTATTCAAAGCACGTAAAGCGAATGAAGACTTTTGACTCAAAGCATCAGCAACTACGTTAACTTTCCCCGGATGATAGTCAATCATTAGTTCATAATCAGTAATTCTAACCATCTTCGCTGTCGTAAATTCAAATCTTTTTGAGTCTTCAGATATTTCAAGCTTTTGTGATTTGTATAGATATGACATTTCTCGCTAAACAAATAATGACGTCAAATTTTCAATGCGAACACTATCGCGGCTAACTCTAGATCATGCGTCGGATAGTTCTTTTCATGCGGCTTCAATTGTCTCGAAGCATATGCTACAACTTTGCCTTCCGGCATCAAAACACAACCCAGGCAATTTAACGATGCATCGCTGAAAACTACAAATTCTTTACTAGACTCAGGCTGAACTAACACTGGGGCCTCTGTCAACAATGCTTTCAGCTGTTCAAAACTCTGGTGACACTTTTCAGACCACTCAAACTTTACATCTTTTTAAAGAAATCGTGTCATCAGAGTCGCAATCATCGAGAAACCTTTCACAAATCGTTTATGATAACCGATTAGTCCCAAAAAATTACGAACTTCAGATACATTTCTCGGAGGCTTCTAATCTATAATCGCATATATTTTGCTAGGGTTAACTCGGATACCCGCAGCTAAAATTATATGTCCCAGAAACTAACCTCTCGTAGCCAAAGTTCATATTTGCTAAACTTTGCAAATAACTGTTTATCTCTAAAAGTTTGTAGCACCATTCTCAAATGTTCTTCATGCTCAGATTCAATACGAGAGTAAATCAAAATATCATCAATAAACACAACTATGAATTTGTCTAAGTACAGCCTGAAAATTCGATTCATCAAGTCCATAAAAACAGCAGGTGCATTTGTTAATCTGAAAGGCATAACAAGAAATTTGTAGTGTCCGTACCTCGTTCTAAATGCAATCTTTGCCATATCTGAGTCTTTAACTCGCAACTGATAATAACCCGATCTCAAATCAATTTTCGAAAACACTGTTACTCTTTTTAACCGATCAAACAAATCATCAATCCGTGGTAGAGGATATTTGTTCTTTACAGTCACTTTTTTTAGTTTTCTGTAGTCAATACACATTCTCATCATGCTATCTTTCTTTTTCACAAACAATACTGGTGCACCCTAGGGAGAGAAACTCAGTCTAGCAAAACCTCTATCCGTCAGTTCTTGCAACTGAGCTTTCAATTCTTTTAACTCTATCGGTGCCACTCTATACAGAGCTATTGATATCGGTGTTGTACCCGGTACTAATTCAATACCAAACTCAACTTCTCTGATAGGTGGTAAACCCGATAACTCTTCTGAAAATACGTCTGGATACTCGTACATAACTGGTATGATTCAATCTTTATTTCTGTCACTTTCGTATCAAGTACATAAGCAAGATAAGCTTCATATGTAACACTCCTAACCCGTATCCATTGCCGGAATAAGGTTATGAGGTATTACTTGACTGAACAAAACTTCTATAAGGTCAAAGATACTTACCAGACATAAATGATCAACAATGCAAACATGTCTCATTGATTTTCCATAAGAGCTCTTATAAATTTCCAAAATGACTCACTATCAAAACATAACCGAATATCTAATAACAACTTGACTACTATCAAGTTATAACTAAAACAATTCACCACATTAGTTAAATTATAAGGCTTCTCTAAACAAAATGAGCAAGCCATCTTCGCATGGCTATAATGTATACAAAGTCGAAATATCATTCTACCTATAGTCTATCCTATACATGCCTTAAACCATGATGATATACAATCTTCTCAACTCACATAATGAGTCGATAGTGTGATGATATCTCCGGCTCTTCCAACTCAAGCTAAAATATAAATCTATAAGAAATGGAAAAGAGAACACGGAGTAAGCTTCAATGCTTAGTAAGTTTTAAGCAATGCCAACAATTAATTTACTTATAGATCGATTATTTCAAATTTTCAAGAAATCATTTCTAGATAATTGCCATTTTGGCCAAGTATCCATGAACATAATGCATATTTAGTAAATTCACCTCATTTGAATCTGAACTCAATTAAAACCAAATATTGAAATCACAAATAAGATCATAAGAACTTGAAAAGCATCTCATTAACAAGTTTTAACCATGTTTGCAACAAAATCACAAATTCACTACAAGCTGTCTTCCTGAGCAACAGTCACTAAATTATTTATAACTGGAGCTAAGAAACTCCAAATCAAGTGCCGTTAATTTTCCTGAAAATAGACTCATATATCTTCCATCCATCAAATTTTCAGAATTTTTTGTTTGACCAATCAATACCAGATTTTTATTGAAGTTTCCCCTGTTTCATTGTTTGACTATTCTGACCACTCTTCACTACGAATCAATTTTCTCATTATACAGAAATCGAAATATGTTATCGTTTATTTCATTTGAAAATAGACTCATTAAGGAGTCTAAGAATATAAATTTTATATTATAACCATTTTTTTACCATTTATAATGATTTTCGGAAAACAGAACAGGGGACCTCGAAGTTATTTTGACTCTATTCCACGCCACTTCAAATATCTCATTATTGGCAATTCTTTTGCTTACATGGTTTCTTTTATAAGAAACTAGACTCAATAATATTTCATGACATAATTTATTCAGCCTCTAACTCAACTTCCACACTTTATGGTGATTTTCCAAAATCACATTACTGCTGCTGTTCCAAGCAGATTTATTACCCATTCTTTGCATTCAGATTATTTAACATGTATATCACCAAATCAATCTCATATAACCTTTCACCATAACCGAATACACACATACACATATGAGATTTTCACATATACTTCTTATTTCGCATTCATGATTCAATTCCGATCAATCTAACATATAAAAGTATATAATACATACCTGACCAACTTAGTGTATTGAACATATTCAATGGTAGTTTACTACGAACATTCGAAATCATAATCTTACTCCAATCATCGGCATTAAGTCTGCTAGGTTTAAAACCCAAATCCAATTACCACCACAAAGCATGCGGGACTTTAAGCCCGGATATAATACCAGTACAAAGCCTGCGGGACTTTAGCCCGGATATAATACCAGCACAAAGCCTGCGGGACTTTAGCTTGGATATAATACCAGCACAAAGCTTGCGGGACTTTAGCCCGGATATGACACCAGCACGAATGCCTTCGGGACTTAGCCCGGATATAATTCTCCATTATCATGCACATATATATATATATATATATATATATATCATAACACATTAGCATTTCATTTACATTACTTGAACACAAGCACAACATGCTTATGAACCATTCCACTTTCGGCTCAATAGCCACATACAAATAACATGATTTCGTTTCGCTATCCAACATGATTTCTATAACCACTCTGTTACAAGTCATATGCGCAAATTATTTCTCCCACTACGTAATTCAAGTAGAACCAATAGGTCACAATTTATTTATATGCTTATATACGATTATTTTATCAAATCATAAGCTAAGTTTCATTACTCAAAGACTTACCTTGACTGTCGTCGAATGACTACGGATATGCTATTCGGTTAGTTTAGCTTTTTCCCTTATCCGAATTAGGCTCCTTAAGCTCTTGAGCTAGATTAAACAAATTCACTTGTCACTAATTCATTAATCATGCCTTTTATTCGGTTATATTATAATTCGCTCATAACAAGAATTTCAACTATTACTTAAAAATGCATTTGGCAGCACATACATTTCAAAACCAATATAATTCTTTCATTCATGAACACATTTGGCTATGTCAAAATAAATTTTTAACAATTTAAGCATCCTCTTCTATCAACTAATATGAGATTTCGTACATTAACATTTCACTCAATTGACATATTAAATATTTTAACCCTCTTTCACTACATGGTAACAAAACCTCAACCAATTAACATATAGCAACAATTTTTCCTCAATTCATCTCCTAAGTTCATTTTCGGCTCTTACACAACAAATAAATAATTAACTATTAATTTCAATATTTAGCAAACTCAAACATTAAAATATTCAAGATCCAACACATAGTAGCTAAAACCGAATATCATAAGCTAATGACTTCACCTTAAACTAACTTATTAAGCCTTTAAATCAACTTCTAACCATCTCACATTTAAAATTATCCATCATCTAATCTTCATGCTTACATGCCATAACTGTATGGTTCTTATCACACTTGGACCACAAAATGCATAAATTTCACAAATTCTAGTTACTATCATAAGCTCAATTTTGGCTAACACTCAATTAAATACTTACAATTTAGCACTAATTTACCATTTCAACATAGCCGATTGTCATTAAACAATTAAGCCACAAATATTCAATTTTACCAAGCTCAACTCATCTATAATCAACCCTCAATACACTAAAGCATCAAAAACAACATCAAAGAAATGCAAACATCCATGACCGAATGCCATCTTCATCAATTTACAAAAACATTTGCCATGAGCTAGCTTCTATACTTGATGACCACTCCAAATATACAATGATTTTCAATGAAAGAGCATTGACATACCTTAATCAACTTAAAGGTGACCAAATACCTTAACTTCAATTTCTTCTTTTCTTTCTTTAGGTACTGCAATGGAAGAAGAAAAAGATGAACCAACTTTGTTTTTATCACCCATTTCTTTTAATATAAGTTCATGTTTCATATTATTTATTCATTTAACATTTAATTTATTAATATAAAAGGCATAAAATGTCAATCATCCGCTAACCTTGCCGTCCATTAACTTAAGGAAGGGATATTTAACATGCAAGTCCCCATATTTTAAACCATACAATATTTGGCCACTACAAATTAACCTATCACATTTTCAAGTTTCTCACATAAGTCCTTTTTAATAATTCCACATTCAAATGACAAAATTAAGACACGATACTTTCACACATGAAACTTTACATATAATAAACATAGAAAAGAGAATTTATATAATTTTGTGACTCGATTTTGTGGTCCCGAAACCACTTTTCGACTAGGGTCAAATTAGGGCTATTACAACTCTCCCCCCCTCAGGGGTTTTCGTCCCCGAAAATCTTATCAACAAAAAAAAAAATTAGTTTCCATTCTGAAAACGTTTTCAAAAATTTCGGAATCACAAATTTCCATTCATCACATATATCTCTTTTTAGCAACAATCTCTAAACTTTAATTCACACTGACAGATCACATTGGCAGACTATATTATAAATATCTCAACAACTTTGTCGATCGAAATTTTGTACATACTAAACTGAAGACACAAATTCTTCCTTGTTAAAAAAAAATCGATCATGACCCAATGACATTTCTTTTTCAGAAGACAAATAATTTTTTTTTTCAATTTGGATATCACTTCTTCTCATAACCACTTCTATAACATCACTGATTGCTTTTATTCCATATACACAAAATTTCAACTCTGATAGATAGCAACTTGTCTTCTGAATATAGTTCTGAAATACGCTACAATACACAGTCACTTATACACCTGATCCATATATCTGTATTATTTATTTTAACTCAGATAAACAAACATTTCACAGTCGGAGCTCATATAAAATCCTTTAACCCATCTGAATACTTATTCCATATAAGAACAATAATAACATTAATAGAAATTTCATATGTCCAGGCATCCATAATAGAATAACTGTTATTCTGAACTCATTTTGAACTATCACATCTCAATATACTTTTATACTTCTCAATTTCACTAGAAGAATAGACCTTGCTTAACGTTCAATACTTTTATTCCTTGGTTCAAGAAACATTCAAATTTTTCCCTAGAATACTCGTAACTGTCAAATATGCAACACTGACACAACCACAATCATCTCTAATCATCAGCCGAACAGTTCTTTTTATAATAACTTTAACATTTGTCTTTGAATCTTTAACAAATTCAATCATACATATAATCCGAGTTAAACCACACAATTGAATCAGTCTTGTCTAACAAATAATAACTTTTCAAGACCACTTTTCTTTGTGCATTTCCTAACTCTTCAAATATACATTCTATTAGATCTCTTCAGATAACTAATCAAAATTCATTATCACTGCATAACTCGAAAGAACATAACACTCAATCTTTAACTCACTGATATATAAGTGAAAACCAATCCACAGGTCTGAGCTGAATTCTCTATCATTCAGACCCTTATTTATGGCCATTCCTTTCATAAGGATCAGAGAAATCCAAATATATAATCATTATAAACATAATTGTTTTAGATAAAAAAAAATATATATATACACTTTAGAACTGAGCCATATCTGATTATTCATATAAGAAAAATGAAAAGAAAACCAAAATACAGAAATCCAAGATACAATGTCGTATCAGAAATCCTGGAATAGAATCTCCCAGAACATAGAAATAAAGATCAAAATAACTCCTCAGAGAATACCAGAAGAAGACTATAATTAATAACCCTGAAATTTCCTCTATAATAGAAATAACACATTCTTCAACATTTTTATAAGATGGAATGCCAATCAATAGAAACAGAAGAATAACCTCATATGAATTTATCCCCGAATTCATTTCGATCATACTACAATGAATTCTCAAACAGAGGAATACGATGATACCGATTATAAACCAATCAAAATAGCAATACTTTTATTAAACATCGGAGTCAGATAACATTCTCACTTTATAGGGGGAAGGTAGTTAAGCCTCGAAAGGGAGTTTTCATATTCAAATACATAGATAAATTCGTCACTCATCATCATAGTATTACACACCTTGATTCAAACACTTCATTCAAACATTTCAACTTTTCATCTTGTTACAAACACATTTTCACATATCTCAGTTTCACATGCAACTTTATTTCATGTGAATATTAACAAAACATAAGTGAATTTATCACGATTCAAACTTTCATTTCTATTACTCAAATTACCAAACAATTTCTTATTAAATTTCCACATTTAGTCTTGATCATTTGTCAATATTTATCCTATTAAAAAACGTCTTACGGTTTTGAGTACGTCGCTTACTTGATGCCATAGTCCAACTATGGTCTTATACTAACTTTGCTCTGCCCATGTTGATGCCTATTTCTGATAGGTCTTACACTAGCTCATCTGTCTCATGTATTGCCATGGTCCAACCATGGTCTTTTCCGTCAATTCATTATTGATCGATCGTACTCATTCCCTGCGTTCTATCCAATTTGATCTTTCATTACCATTTACTTTATACAATCACATACATCTCTTTACACTGATGTACACATATTATAAAATTCTTTTCATACCATTTCAATTCCATCATATCACATATATATTAAAATCAGTTCAGTATCAATTTCAGATCAATTAATAATAATTCGGTTGGAACACATCATTACCTGAGCAAAACAATTTATAAGAGCCGGGAGACCTCACACTTCACACTTTACTTACGGCATGTATAGCTAGACTCTTACACTTGCTATGTTAGTCCGTGAACTGACTAAACCATAGCTCTAATACCACTAAATGTAACACTCCTAACCCGTATCCGTTGCCGGAATAAGGTTATGAGGTATTACTTGACTAAACAAAACTTCTATAAGGTCAAAGATACTTACCAGACATAAATGATCAACAATGCAAACATGTCTCATTGATTTTCCATAAGAGCTCTTATAAATTTCCAAAATGACTCACTATCAAAACATAACCGAATATCTAATAACAAATTGACTACTATCAAGTTATAACTAAAACATTTCACCACATTAGTTAAATTATAAGGCTTCTCTAAACAAAATGAGCAAGCCATCTTCGCATGGCTATAATGTATACAAAGTCAAAATATCATTCTACCTATAGTCTATCCTATACATGCCTTAAACCATGATGATATACAATCTTCTCAACTCACATAATGAGTCGATAGTGTGATGATATCTCCGGCTCTTCCAACTCAAGCTAAAATATAAACCTATAAGAAATGGAAAAGAGAACACGGAGTAAGCTTCAATGCTTAGTAAGTTTTAAGCAATGCCAACAATTAATTTACTTATAGATCGATTATTTCAAATTTTCAAGAAATCATTTCTAAATAATTGCCATTTTGGCCAAGTATCCATGAACATAATGCATATTTAGCAAATTCACCTCACTTGAATCTGAACTCAATTAAAACCAAATATTGAAATCACAAATAAGATCATAAGAACTTGAAAAGCATCTCATTAACAAGTTTTAACTATGTTTGCAACAAAATCACAAATTCACTACAAGCTGTCTTCCTGAGCAACAGTCACTAAATTATTTATAACTGGAGCTAAGAAACTCCAAATCAAGTGCCGTTAATTTTCCCTCAAAATAGACTCATATATCTTCCATCCATCAAATTTTCATAATTTTTTGTTCGACAAATCAATACCAGATTTTTATTGAAGTTTCCCCTGTTTCATTGTTTGACTATTCTGACCACTCTTCACTACGAATCAATTTTCTCATTATACAGAAATCGAAATATGTTATCGTTTATTTCATTTGAAAATAGACTCATTAAGGAGTCTAAGAATATAAATTTTATATTATAACCATTTTTTTACCATTTATAATGATTTTTGGAAAACAGAACAGGGGACCTCAAAGTTATTTTGACTCTGTTCCACGCCACTTCAAATATCTCATTATTGGCAATTCTTTTGCTTACACGGTTTCTTTTATAAGAAACTAGACTCATTAAGATTTAATGAAATAATTTATTCAGACTCTAACTCAACTTCCACACTTTATGGTGATTTTCCAAAATCACATTACTGCTGCTGTTCCAAGCAGATTTATTACCCATTCTTTGCATTCAGATTATTTAACATGTATATCACCAAATCAATCTCATATAACCTTTCACAATAACCGAATACACACATACACATATGAGATTTTCACATATACTTCTCATTTCGCATTCATGATTCAATTCCGATCAATCTAACATATAAAAGTATATAATACATACTTGACCAACTTACTGTATTGAACATATTCAACGGTAGTTTACTACGAAGATTCGAAATCATAATCTTACTCCAATCATCGGCATTAAGTCTGCTAGGTTTAAAACCCAAATCCAATTACCACCACAAAGCATGCGGGACTTTAAGCCCGGATATAATACCAGTACAAAGCCTGCGGGACTTTAGCTCGGATATAATACCAGCACAAAGCCTGCGGGACTTTAGCCCGGATATAATACCAGCACAAAGCCTGCGGGACTTTAGCCCGGATATGACACCAGCACGAATGCGTTCGGGACTTAGCCCGGATATAATTCTCCATTATCGTGCACATATATATATATATCATAACACATTAGCATTTCATTTACATTACTTGAACACAAGCACAACATGCTTATGAACCATTCCACTTTCGGCTCAATAGCCACATACAAATAACACGATTTCGTTTCGCTATCCAACATGATTTCTATAACCACTCTGTTACAAGTCATATGCACAAATTATTTATCCCACTACGTAATTCAAGTTGAACCAATAGGTCACAATTTATTTATTATGCTTATATACCATTATTTTATCAAATCATAAGCTAAGTTTCATTACTCAAAGACTTACCTTGACTGTCGTCGAAAGACTACGGATATGCTATTCGGTTAGTTTAGCTTTTTCCCTTATCCAAATTAGGCTCCTTAAGCTCTTGAGCTAGATTAAACAAATTCACTTGTCACTAATTCATTAATCATGCCTTTTATTCGGTTATATTATAATTCGCTCATAACAAGAATTTCAACTATTACTTAAAAATGCATTTATGACACATACATTTCAAAACCAATATAATTCTTTCATTCATGAACACATTTGGCTATGTCAGAATAAATTTTTAACAATTTAAGCATCCTCTTCTATCAACTAATATGAGATTTCGTACATTAACATTTCACTCAATTGACATATTAAATATTTTAACCCTCCTTCACTACATGGTAACAAAACCTCAACCAATTAACATATAACAACAATTTTTCCTCAATTCATCTCCTAAGTTCACTTTCGGCTCTTACACAACAAATAAATAATTAACTATTAATTTCAATATTTAGTAAACTCAAACATTAAAATATTCAAGATCCAACACATAGTAGCCAAAACCGAATATCATAAGCTAATGACTTCACCTTAAACTAACTTATTAAGCCTTTAAATCAACTTCTAAACATCTCACATTTAAAATTATCCATCATCTAATCTTCATGCTTACATGCCATAACCGTATGGTTCTTATCACACTTGGACCACAAAATGCATAAATTTCACAAATTCTAGTTACTATCATAAGCTCAATTTCGGCTAACACTCAATTAAATACTTACAATTTAGCACTAATTTACCATTTCAACATAGCTGATTGTCATTAAACAATTAAGCCACAAATATTCAATTTTACCAAGCTCAACTCATCTATAATCAACCCTCAATACACTAAAGCATCAAAAACAACATCAAAGAAATGCAAACATCCATGACTGAATGCCATCTTCATCAATTTACAAAAACATTTGCCATGAGCTAGCTTCTATACTTGATGACCACTCCAAATATACAAAGATTTTCAATGAAAGAGCATTAACATACCTTAATCAACTTAAAGGTGACCAAATGCCTTAACTTCAATTTCTTCTTTTCTTTCTTTAGGTACGGCAATGGAAGAAGAAAAAGATGAACCAACTTTGTTTTTATCACCCATTTCTTTTAATATAAGTTAATATTTCATATTATTTATTCATTTAACATTTAATTTATTAATATAAAAGGCATAAAATGTCAATCATCCACTAACCTTGCCGTCCAGTAACTTAAGGAAGGGATATTTAACATGCAAGTCTCCATATTTTAAACCATACAATATTTGGCCACTACAAATTAACCTATCACATTTTCAAGTTTCTCACATAAGTCCTTTTTAATAATTCCACATTCAAATGACAAAATTAAGACACGATACTTTCACACATGAAACTTTACATATAATAAACATAGAAAAGAGAATTTATATCCCGAAACCACTTTTCGACTAGGGTCAAATTAGGGCTATTACATCATACCCCTTTCTCACAAATTTCTGAGCTAACATAGACGAGATCACAACTGGCAAACTATTCAGATCATCAGATTCAGATCACAAGATAAGCTTCATTGTTCTGACATTTCAGTTCAATCGTCGTTCGTCTACAATCCACAATAGCATTATGCATCGTTAGCCAATCCGTACCCAAAATCATATCAAATTCATCGAATGAAAATAAATCAGATTAGCCAAAAAATGGAAATCCCGATGCATTAACGGACAATTCTTGCAGACTTTATCAACCAAAACACATTTACCTAAGGAGTTCGATACTCAAATCATAAATTCAGTAGACTCTATAGACAAATTCTTACTGGATACTAAATTCATACATATATAAGAATGAGTTGATCCTGGATCTATCAATGCAATCACATTAGTATCATAGAGAGTGAAAGTACCGGTGATAACATCTGAAGATGATGCTTCTTCACGAGCGCGAATAGCATAAGCTCTGGCAGGTTCTCTAGCATCAGATCTCGCAGCAGTGTCTCGTGTTGCACCTCTACCACCACTCACATTTCCAACATTACGAGATGGTCTTCCTCTCACAGCAGGGTTGCTCGATCTTACATTCTAAAATTTATCTTTCTCATCTACCTTAGGACAATCTCGGATGAAATGTTCATGTGAGCCACATCTAAAACAGGCTTTATCATTCAATCTACATTCACCAAAATGTCATTTTCCATGTAACATCCCGAAATAGGGCCTAAACGGAATAGTGGTTGCGAAACCATGAATCTGAAATAGAAAAGTTTAGTTCGATTAAATTTTATGATTTCTGGTGATTAGATGCATGTGTTAAGTCTTGATCGAGAAATTTCGGTGATTGCATGTCCGATTTGCATATTAGGGCCTAATTGCAAAAGTTGATAAATATGAGCTCTAAATGTTAAAGGATTAAATTGAAGCACATAATTGAAGTAGAGGTCCTTAAATGGTAATTAAATCATTATATTTTCATGGACAAAAAAAGATATTCATAGGTAGAAATAACAAAAATTTTTTAATGAAGGGTATTTCAGTCGTATGATAATTAAAAGATTAAAAAAGGGAAAAAGATGGCAAAATATGCTCATCTTCTTCCTTAGGACGAATATCAAGGGGTTCTTCATAGCTAGGGTTTGTTTCAAGCTTCCAAGCTCCATAGTAAGTGATTCCAAGCCCGTTTTTAATGTTCTTTACGTTTTTGGAGTCCCGGTAACTTGCTTAAGCTTATTCTAGCAATAATTTAACTTAGGGTTTGTATTTGGAAAAGTACCCATAGGTGAAATGTGTTTATTTTGATGTTTTATGATATAATATGAAGCTTGAAGTTATGTTAAACAACTTTTGCTAAGCGATTTTAAGCCAAAACGAGTAAAACGACATAATCGGTAAATATACCTAATGTTCATAAGTACATGTTAGAGTGAGAATTTGATGTTGCCATAGAAGGGAAAAATGATCAGTATATCATAAAATATAAGAAAATAGGATGAATTTTAATTTCCGAGCATTGGGGCAAAAGTGTAAATATGTAAAAGTTTTGGGGCAAAAGTGTAATTTTGACAAAGTTTGAGTCAAGGACTGTTTTGATAAATGTGAGTATTAAATAAGCTAAATTTATTATTATAGATCAAGAAGAACGAAATACGGAGGTAGACTGGGGAAAGAAAAAGATAGAGGACTAAATCGATATAGTTGATTGTATTTTTGTTTGAGGTAAGTTTATGTAAATAAATACAATTTTCTATTATTTTATGTTACTATTGTTAATTTTCCAGCATGTGTATATTTATTTCATGAAATTATTCAAAGAAGACTCCAACATGAATTGAAGGAGAAGTAATTTCAGATAGTCCCGGTTGAACTTTAGGAATGTGTAGGATACGAATGTCATGATATTAGGGTTTAAGGATACCATGTCAAGACATGGTATTAATAAGTTACTATAAGGCAAAGGTCCCATGTAAGACCATGCCAAAGCATGGCATTGGTGAGTTCATAAGGCAAGGATACCACGTAAGACCATGACAAGTCATGGCAATGGTAAGGTACCCGTGTATCCTTAGTATTCCAAGTGGTTCAACGGGGGAAAATTTAAAGAGAACATCAAGGTAAGGTAAGGTAAGACGATTTATACATCAAAAGGTAAGATAAGCTAATGATAGAAGAACAAAGGTAAGTATATAATGCTCATGTATGTTTGATAAGGAAAAAGAT
The DNA here is from genome assembly GCA_025698475.1 of Gossypium anomalum. NCBI lineage: Eukaryota > Viridiplantae > Streptophyta > Magnoliopsida > Malvales > Malvaceae > Gossypium > Gossypium anomalum. The sequence goes on along the minus strand of CM046958.1, from coordinate 40,490,136 downwards.
AAGTAAAATAATTCTTATGAAAGTTGTTATTTATCTGCTTGCAAACTTACTAAGCTTAATGCTTACCCCTTTATTTTCCTTCTCTTTTATAGTTTTGACAAGCTATCTCGAGGATCATAAAGCACGTCGGAGATCCGGACACACTATCATCAAGAATTATTTTGGTATAGCTAGACGCTTCATTTTGAGTATGACATGTATAGCATAGAAATCATTTTGAGTGTATAATATTATGATATGACTTATGGATGGTATGAAAATGCTTGATGATGGTTAGCTATTGGATTGGCTAATCAAAGACATGTTTGGTTTTATGTATGCCTAAATGCTAGTTATTCCATGGAAATCATGAAAAAGGGTGAATTTAGCTTTAAAACAATATTGATCAGTAGCAATGACATGGATTTGAAAAATCACTAAAAATAGTAGAAATGGACTTAGATAGTGAATGAGAGATAGAATTAAAGCTTATTGAGTCTATTTTCATATGGAGGAATAAAAACAGGTAAATGAGTTTTATTTTATGAGATACTTTAGTTTTAGGTAAACAGGGTCAGAGTGATTTCTGAATCCCCTGTTCTGACTTTATAAATTCACCATAAATTGTAAAAAAACAATTAGAAGTCATACTATATATGTATATATTCCTTATTGAGTCTAATTTTAAGAGAAATAAATGGCATAATCATTGGACTTATTTATAGAAACAAATTTGATTTGAAGTGCACAGAGGTCAGATTAATCAAACCCTGAAATAGGGGAGACTTTAACTAATAAACTGTACTAATTGGCCCAACAAAAAATTCTATAAAAAAAATTAATAAGTAGATATATGAGTCTAGTTTCAGGGAAAATTTACGGATTTCAATTTTGAGTTTCGTAACTCAAGATATGATTTTTTTAGCAACTTTAATGCAGACGGACAGTTTATTGCGGGAAATAAAATAAATTGTTTGAACTTGATTAAGTTGTAAGGTAAGTTTAGTAACGCCTCGTGCTCGATTCCGGCGACGGTCTCGGGTAAGGGGGCGTTACATTCCATGTATTCCACATTTAGGTTTATTTGATCTAATGTTACCCACACTAGCCACTGACATAGCTGTAGTTCTTGAACTCGTAATTTGTTTCCCATGATCTCTACTAGTATATTCCACTGGTTTATTTGATTGGCTAAACAAATCTCGAGATTTATTTGATGAAGAGTGATACTGCTTACTCATTGATCTTTTCCTCAAGTCTCTAGCTTCTGATTCTGCTTTCCTCTTTTTTTTTTTACTAAGATCTTCAGCTTTACAAGCCCTTTCAACTAGAACAACAAATTCTTTCAATTCAAGAATTCCAACCAGTAGTTTTATATCTTCATTCAAACCATCAATGAACCGTTTACACATAATCTCCTCAGTAGACACATAATCTCAAGCATACTTGCTTAACCGTATGAACTCTCTTTCATACTCAGTAACAGTCATCCGACCTTCTTTCAACTCTAGAAACTCTTTATGCTTCTGATCAAGGAATCGCTGACTTATGTACTTCTTTCGGAATTTAGATTGAAAAAATTCCCAAGTAACCCGTTCTCTAGGAACCACAGATATCAATGTTTTTCACCAATGGTACGCATTATCTCTCAGCAAAGATACAACACATTTGACACATTCATCAGGAGTGCAAGATAATTCATCGAATACTGGAATCGTATTTTTGAGTCAAAATTCAGCTCTCTCCGCATCATCATCAACAGTAGCTCAAAACTCTTCAGCCCCATGTTTCCAAATCTTATCTACTGGCAGGTTGTTCAATCGTATCGAATCTATTACTTGAGGAATTTGTTGAGGAATAGGTGGGGGTAAAGGTAGTTGAGCAGCCGGATTCATTTGAATGAACTCCGTGAACCACTCACTCATCATCTGGAAAAAGGCTGGTTTAGCCTCTCTCTCATGGCTACTTGTTATAGGTCTAGAGTCGGATGGCACTGCCCCTTGAGCAAGAGCGGGCGCGCTACTCTCTACATCATCAACTACAGCTTTTTTAGGATCCATTACTGTAAGAAAACACAATTTAAGCGGTCAGGATTCCTCACACTATCGCAAAGTATATATGGCATGTATAGCTAGACTCTCACACACGATACGTTAGTCATAAAATTGACTATACCGTAGCTCTGATACTAATAAAATATAATACCCCTAACCCATATCCATCACCGAAATAGGGTTACGAGGTATTACCGATCAAAACATAACACATAGCTTACATTTATCAACCTCAAGCAATCATTCTCATACATCATTCAATACAATCACATTGTCTCTTATGAGGGCCTACGAGGCCTTAGACATGCTTTAGAAATGGTTCGAGGTTAAACCGATAACATACAAAGATTTTGGAAACCTTACAAATTTTTCAATCATATAAGGGTCACACGCCCATATGAACAGGCCATGTGCCTCACACAACTAGTAGACACGCCCTTGTCTTAGGTCGTGTAAAAATAGGGCATACATACTGACTTACATCACGCGGCTGAAGACACGCCCGTGTGCCAGGCCGTGCAAAAACTAGAGGGTATACTGACTTGGGTCACACAGCCAACCACACGCTCATGTGTCCAGCCCGTGTGCCCTATGAAATGGCCACACACTCCCATGTGCTAGGCCGTGTACCATTTAGGGGGTATACTGACTTATGCCATACGCCCGTGTGTGAGACCGTGTGGGCATACTGACTTCAATTCAATTTCAATACCAGGGGACATACGCCTGCGTAGCATGATCGTGTGTCGCACACGGCTGAGACACACGCTCGTGTCTCTGCCCGTGTGGACAAAAATAGGCCATTTGCAAAGACAATTTGCCACCCAATTTGCACATACCTACACAAGCTCATATGGTATCATTTTAAGTCACAATTATGCAGCCAAAGTTCACCAACCAATACACACACATACCAAATCCATATCAACCATTTCAATACTCAAATCCATATTATTTACCTATTCAAATATCAAGCTATTTAACTTACTTTTCTAAGCATAATTCATATGTATAATTCATTAGACAAAACTAATCCAAACATTCATAAGCATCATCAATTTCATCATTTTATGCCAACTCAAATGACCAAAATACATATACATCAAACATACCAAAGTGACTCAAACCTATACATGCCATATACCATATATACATAACTTCAAAAGTACCAAAATATATGATCAATAGTGCGATGAAGTCTCTGACGATTTTCAGATCTGAGCTAGCTTCGTAAATCTATAGAGCATTGAAAATTAAATAGAGTAAGCTATAAAGCTTAGTAAGTTCATACATTAATATGAAAGAATTATAACATTCATTAACAATTCAAAATAGATAGTATCATAGACATTTAAGTCATCAATTCACAAGCTAATATAAGGTTTATCCATCTCATCATTCATCAATTCTCAACTTTCACTAGTTCGATATTCGAATAGTTTTCCGTACATACCTATACCGAGACATTTCTATTTCTCATCAATATTTTTATCGAAACACTTTGGTTTACAATTGCCTACAATACATTTTCTTTGATTTTCCGATGCCATGGTCCAACTAAGGTCTTTCATATATACATTGCCAAGGCCTTGCCGTGGTCTTTCATTCACATGCCATAACCCGGTTATGGTCTTTTTATTCGATTGCCATAGCCCGACTATGGTCTTGTTAGGAAACTTGCATTACTTAATCCACACATTTCCTTTACTATTTCAACATTTATCCAATAGAATATATACTATCTTAAATTCATACATCAAATAAATAGATATTCATTCAAGTCCAATTATACGAACTTACCTCGTATTCGGAATTAACGGATCAGGTTGATTACTCATTTATTCATCAATTCATTCAATTCAGTCCACAAACAAATATTTAGGCATTTTTACACTTTAGCCCCTAAAATTCCACATTTTTACAATTTAGTCCTTAACACATAAAAACACAAATTACACAATTTCTTTATAAATTCATGAGTGCCAAATTTCTATAGGGTCCTTAGCAGCCTTAAACTTTCATTTATTTCACATTTCAACCCCTCAATTTACACATTTCACAATTTAATCCATTTTTGACATTTTTGTCAAAAATCACTTTATAAAACATGAAAATCTATAATAAAAAATTCATATTTCATCATCAAACACCGAAGAACACCTAAACTCATCAATGGAAACTCTTAAAATATTTAAAAAATTCAAAATCTAAGGTATGAGCTAGCTAGATTGAGCTGCAACAATTACAAAAACATAGAAATAATAAAAAACTGAGCTAAAACCGTACCTTAATCAAAACAAGAATGTGACAAACCCTAGATGGATGTGAAAGCTTTCTTTTCTCTTCAATAATCGGTTATGAAGAAGATGATAGCTTAAAATTATTTTATTTCTTTTGTTTAATAACATTAATACATGAGTTACTATATTAACCTTTCATAAAAACCATTTAAATCATCTAATATAAGGCCATCTATGTCAAATTCCACAATCAATGATCTAATAACATCATAAGGACCTTTTATTTAATAACTCATAGCAATTAGACACCTTTAACAAGTAGAATGTAACTTTTGCATTTTACGTGATTTAGTCCATTTTCTCAAATTGAGCAATTAAATGATAAAATTAGTTCACGAAATTTTCAAACATACATGCTATGATACTGAAAACACATAAAATAATATTAAAATAATTTTCTAACCTCGAATTTGTGATTTCAAAATCATTGTTCCAATTTAACGAAAAACGGGCCGTGACACTTATTCACAGTAATAAACTGTCCTAAGGGGCTGATTACAGTTACGTCACTAACAGTTTCTTCTACCCCAATTCTTAGTTTATTAGACATCTAACAGGAAACATACAAGTGTGTAGAACCAATATCAATCAAAGTAAAGTATTGAACATAATTAATTGTTAAAATACCTACTATGACGTTAGCTGTATCACGATCTTCTCTAAGTTGGGTGGCATGGAAAGGTACAGACTTTCTGGCATCAGTCTGATTTGCACTTTGACACAGTGCTTGTTGTCCCTGGCCAACATTACCTCCTTTGTACTAACCTTAACCCTTCTAAGGCTGCTGCCTAGCTCTCTAATTCTGAACTCTGCTCTGTACATGAGCTTGAATCTGCTTATTACGATGTGGACAGTCCTAAATCATATGGTCCATAGACCCACATCTTAAACAGGCACCCATCCCTCTCCAACATTCACTCAGATGTTGCTTACCACAGTAAGCACAATTCTAAGTCTTACCTCCAGTACCAACAACCATAATATTTTGCCAAGGTCCATCATCTCTGACCCGCTTAATAGGTCGTGAAGCCATGACAGTGGGACCAACATCCCTCTTAGTAGGAGCCTTAGCCTTTTCTCCCCTCTTACGCTCCACCCGCTTATCTTCCCAAACAATCTTAATTTTTTCTGGCAAAATTTCAAAAACCCTTTCTTAGTGTGAGGCTACCTAGATTATCAAATCATACCTTAACCCATTCTTAAATTTGGCACACTTATCCTGCTCGGTCCCAACCATCACTTGAGTGTACCGATTAAGCCTCAAGAACTCAGTCTCATACTCGGCCATGGACTTTTCTCATTGTTTCAACTCAATAAATTCCAACCTTCAGGCGTCAACATATCTAGTGCCCATATATTTTGTCTGGAAAGCTTTTTGAAAATAGTCCCAAGTTAATTTCTCCGCCTGAATACCTTTCATAATGGACTGCCACTACCGGTAAGCCTCGTCCCTTAGCAACAATATTGTACCCTTTAATTTCTGCTCAGGGGTACAATCTATATATAACATCCTGGCTGACGAAGCCACAATATTCAAGTACTTTTATTAAAAGTAAGACTTATGGAATAGGTTTTGAGTGAATATGGTACTAGATATGACTAAGTGCTCGAAGACTATAGAATGCGTCTTTACGCAAAGTCTTTATTAAGGCAAGCTTAGTGCCTTAGCAGACTCCCTTACAAGGTATACGCCACCCCAACTTATAGACGTTAATATTTATTCCTCAAGTACTAAGCCATTAGTTTAAAAGAATGATCGGTTTTATTATTATTTTATTTAAAACCATTTAGTTAGACTAAAGAGCACTAGTTCGAATGGGACAAGGTTTTAAAATTGAAAGGACATGCATTTAAGATGAGAGAGAATGTTATTAGTCACGGGTACCGAAGGAAGGGTAGTGGGAGGATAAAGTTACCCACTAAAATTTCCTTTCATGTGCATATGTATAAAGCCAACATTGGCTTTGTGACCAAGTTTTGTGCTTTCTTTGGCAAACTTAATTTTTCTATCCAAAAACTTTCTTTGCATTTTCCCAGAAAACTCGAGAACTAAGACTTGCCTGAAGGATCGAGTTTTCTGTATTCGAAAAACTCCATCGACGTTGGTACTTGCTCAAGGAACTCTGAAAGCTTTCAAGATAAGGGCAATGGTCCTGTTATTTGAGCATATTTGCAACTTGTCTGGTGAGTTCCTTCATACTCCATGAGTGTGTTATGTTTTTGTTCATGTCTGGTATAAGATAAGTTTACCTATTCTGTGAAGGTAATGTGTTTGCACCAAAGTAACAAATGCTTATTGTGAAAATTTTGGTCTGACATATCTATATAAATGTTATAAAGGCCTTGCTTTATGTTGAGTTAATACCCGCATACTATGAAAGGAACCATATGGCTTGAACAAAAAGAAAATGAAATCCTGACCTTGCCTTCAATGATATGAGCACTGAAATAGTAGATTGTGATACATGAGAATGGTTATGTAGCCTCTAGTAGGGCTAATGTAATTGCAAACCAGATTAGCAAAGTATGGCAAAGGAAAAGAAATGTACGGATGATATGATCTCTGAACACGGACTAGGGTTTTTGGCCAACACGAAGAAGGTTGTCTGCATTAGTGCATAGGTGTAATGTATGTGCCAAAGGAACTTAGTTTGCTATAAGGTCTGTGTAAGTTCATTATTTCACTGATAGACAAATTGTATAAATTTTGCTTGTGTACAGTATTCGCCAATGGGTGAACTACGTGTTTCATTTAGTTGGGAAGGTTCATTTGTTTATCGAAAGTTCAATGCCTGTTCTGGAACTCATTAAGTTCTATGAACTTACTCCATTACCTTTCTTTCTCAGGATCGTTGAAGAAGTAATAGAATCACCAATGACCACATTAGAGGATATTTTTTGTAGTGTTATACATGACAATTGGGTGGTAATAAGACTTAGGATTTTAAAGAACAATATTTTGTAACTAAAATTGTATTCGTCAAATTATAATTTTTCCCTAGCTTTTGTAATGAAGCTTATGGTCTTGATTTGTAATGGTTTACTTCATGATTTAGTATTTCAAAATTTTGTTGTCTTAAATTACCTTTAATAAAGTCTAACTTCTTTTTAAATTATGTTTAGAGAAAGGGAAATGATGCAAGGCTATAATACGCCATTCTTGGATCCTCTTTAAGGGTAGGGTATGGGGCGCTACACCATGTGATCTAGAATTCTTTCTATAGCCTCCACCCAATATCAGCTACGGTAGGGGTCATCCTAGCTACACCCCTAAACAACTTAGCTCCATTGAGATCGAAGCCTCTCTAAAATGCTCCTACCATTACTAGATCCTGCTTGTGCCCCAGCTACACGCTGAAACATCCTAAGCATGGCCTGTGATACAACATTGTTAGTAGGGTCCTGATGACTACCCTCAGTGGTAGGTGCGTTCTCAACATGCTCAGCCACAGGCTCAAGAGTACGCACTTGAGATGCAGATGCTTCAATTTGAGCATCGCGGCCTTGTGCTCCTCGGGCTCGCATGCTACAAGTTTGCACCCCTCAAGTGTTCATTTAAGAAAAACCATAGTTTGAGTTTTAAACCAGGCTCTGATACCATTAAATGTAACCTCCTAAACCCGACCTAGACATTATGACCAAATTCTGAAGATTACATTGGCCATTAGAATGGCACAGAAAACGTTTCTATTTAATCACTTTTTAAAACTGGTTGTCATTTTATTCAAAACCAGTAATCTCGATTTATTTGATTTGATTCAATAAATTACCATTTAAGTTTTAAAATAATCAAGCAACTTTAGTGTTTCATTGTAAAGATTAATTTTTTAGAAAAAAAACAAGGTTATATGTTGTTAAAAATAGCTTTGTAGTATTATGGTGGAAAATGGTATTAAAACCATATTTTTGTTAAAAATTGGTTTTTTATGCATATTATACAAAACATCAGTAAATAGTTTAAAGCCTCAAAACATGCGATAAAAAAATAAAAATCCACAAATAAAAAGTCTCATGCCACAGTCCATAAAAAAATTATTACGGTCTAAAATAATAAAATAACCATATAATAAGGTTTAAAGTATTTAAAATAAAAACCATCCGAGAACTCCTCCAAAAGCCACGTCCAAATCCTAACCTCGGGGATCATCTGAAATCAAATTAGAACAGAGGGGTGAGCTAAAGAGCTCAATGTGGGTCTTAGTTAGTTTAGCAAATAAAAATTTAGAACATACATTGCAAAATATAGCAAAAAATATAAAGAACGAGTTCAATTTCGCAGATGTCAATATGCAAGATAATATCGACGTAGTGTTTTTATAAAATTTACTACCCAGCACCGTTACAGACTATAAAGAGTTCCTTAGAACTCATCCATCCAATAACACACAAAAATTGTGGACAAGCCACCAGATATTGCAGATATACTGCTAGAATATGTGGATATACCACCAGAATGTGTAGATCATTAAACTGACAGAAACTTCCTCTTTTCAGTATAATCCCAACCCATTGCAATGTGATATGTCTGATAGAAATAGATATATCTCAGTAGGAATGCTTAACATGTGATTAGATTTTGTTAACTTAAACAGTAGGCATGGGTTTCTTTTCATGCTTATCAGATTTTGTTATCCATGGTTTATCATGACATCTGATTTTCTTAATAAAAAACGTGTCATTTGATCACATAACATGAGTGTCAGAACAAATATATAAATTCATTTACCATAATACAACACACAAACATATTTGTGACATCATGGATTTAACAGATTAGAGTTACTTACTTGGTAACAATTCAATTATGGGATTTGTCAATCACCATGAATACTCAGTGTATTCGATTAACCATTTTTCAGAGCATAAAAAATTAACATTTACTAAATAACTGTACAAATTTTATTTGATTAAACCCACACTTGGATTATGGATCTCTTAACACCAAAACTACTCTCTTACTATCAACGGTGCAGATTAAGTCAAATCTTGCATGATCTAATCAAACGATAATGGTACATCACCAAAGTTACACATGTTAGAATTGGTTATAAAAAAATAACCTCTTATGGAATCGGATCAGAAACTTACCCTTTTCGAAAAGAAGTCTAAAATTTCACTTGCCTTAGAGAAAATCCAATTAATTCAGATTAGATCTTCAAGAACATAATATTCATATGTATTAGACTATATTTTCAATTTGAGAAAAGACAATAAAGATGTGAGAGGTGATGAATAAAAATTTACCTTCACTAAATTGGGATAGACCAGAATGACTAGTGATTCACCACGAAATTGGTTAGATGGAGGAGTGAAGGCTAAAGAAAAGATAAACAAAATAAGGGGCAAAGTGAGTATATAGTTAATTAAATAACTTACTGAAAGAAAGAGAAGAAGAAATGTTAAATTAGATTTTGACCAACTAGATGAAGTTGGGATGAAAAATGGAAAAGAACGGTAGGTGACGGTGGTGATGGTGGTGCAGTGACGCGACGATGACGATGGTGGAGGAGGTTTGACAATGGTATGGCAGTGATAAGAAGAGAGTGGGAGAGGAGGAACGATTGAGAAGTGGTAGTATTTAGGTTATAATACAGTGGTTAAGGGTGGTGGAGTGGTGACCAAAATCAAAAGTATGTGGTGGCTTAAGGTGGTGCAAGAGGAGGATGAGTGAAAGGAAATGGGAGAAAGTAAATAAAGATGAAACACAAATGTTTTTTCCTTCTCTAGATGCAAGGGACGGCTAAAGGGGGTCAAATGGAGAAAAATTGGAATGGAGTGAAGGTGGGGAAGAAAAGGAAGGAAGGGGGAAGATGTGGAGTGACAAAGGGGCTAAGGAAAGAAAGGCGAATAAAATAAGGGAGGAAATAATCTTTTCCATACGAAAACTAGGTGGGACGAAAAGAAGGGAATTGACCAACCATTTAAATAAAAATTTCTGTTTTAAAAAATAAAGAGGAGTGGGGGAATCAAACTTTGGTCACATGGGAAGCTTAGCTTGTTTTTAATTAGTAGGCTAGAACTCATACTTGTTCAAGAATTGAAAATAATTAAATTTTAAACGGGAGTATGACAATCATATACCGATATATCGAGAAATTTAGTAGAATTTTGATATGAAAAACTTAGATCTCTAATGGATTAAATTTATTTTAACATTGAGGAGCCTATATAAGGCAATTTTAGTTAACTGGACTATTACTAGTCCAATCGGGTAAAAATATGGTACTAGAGACAAAATGGTAGCTTTTTCACTAGGGTATTTTAGACATTTAGAACATACATGCGAATATATATTAGAATAATTTTGGACTTGTGGTGATGAGATAATGACAGAGCTTTTTAAATTGATCTTTATGTGTTAAAATAACCATTTAATCATGTTTGAATTATTAAAAATTGTTTACTTTTGACCACATTTTTAAACATTAAAATAAAGAAAAAAGATGACAATATCATCATCTTTTCTCCACACCAGCTAGCCACCTTAAAGGAGAAGAACAATTTCCATATTTCTTCATTCTTCTTCCATTTTCCTGAGTACTTACCAATTTGTCTTCCAAATACTCATCACTTTTTGACAATTTCTTGTAAAACATTCATTATTAAACACTTGTTGTGTCATATCCCTTATCATCTCCATCACCCAAGAATTTAGGATTTGAGCCCTGAGAAAGTGTATTACGAGGATCAAATGATGTGAATAAGGTATGGGTTTTGTAATTTCCATCTCATTTATGCACAAAATCATGTTTATTTCAAGTTTGAGTGTTGTTGAGCCATATTAATGACTATTTAATGTTTTAGTATTTATAATATTTTTGTTAATTATGAAGAAATTGAAGAAGAAAAGACTAACACTAGCAAAAGAAAGAAATAGCTAGTGGATTGAGGTGGAACTAAACTTTTCCAACAACTTTTAAGTATTTTGTATGGTAAGATATACAGAAAAATTATGAAATCTTTTATTTAATATTAGTATTATTTATACTTGATTTATTATTAATATTGAATTGAATATGTTATAAGTATATAAATATTAATGATTACGAAAGTTTGGTTGATGGCAAGATAATAACTTTATGAGTGATTTTGAAGTTAAGTCTCCTTGTGGAGACATTTTTTGGAACATGAATCTTGATTTGGTGGGTTAAAGTTACGAAATAGAATCATTGTTTCGTATTGTAATGGTTACTGTCTCAGACATTGTTTTAAATTTGTAAACTAGTTTGGAGATTCAAATACAGATATTCTGTAAATATTGAAACAAACCCTAATAGCTTAATAAGTGGTTAAGATACAATTCACATGCCAATAAGGGACTCCTATTTTGTACTTCGTTACTCCTGGTACTTGCACTTCGGTGCAATCTTGATATAGTCTTTCAACACTTGCGCTTTGACACTCCTATTAATATAATTCCAAATAATTTATCCCTAGTGTCATATCTTTGTTTTCTAGGAACACTAAGAGCTAAAGTTAACTAGCTTTGATTTATAAGAATAACTTAATTTTATCATGATAAATACAAATACTTGAATTGTTCAATGTAAATTCTTTGTTTGTGTTCTCATGGTACTAATTTATACTTTGTTTCTGTGAATTTTCATGTTGTTGCCATTTACATTAGTTTAAAGCATATTATATAATATTGTCCATGACCTAAATCTCAATTTTGAAGGTAAGTATATAAGATATTAACCGTACTATCTTACTAAGCTTTAAGCTTAATGCACTGTTGTTTTATGCGTAGGTCTTCTAAATCAAGGCTTGGTGCATCTTGAGGATCACAAGCAAACATCATTTTCAACATCAAAGAGTATGAAATATTTCTATTTACAATTGGTACCTAATGGCATGCACCAGAAAAGTCGTTTGGAGATACATATATAAATGTTTCATATAACTCTTAGTTGTAGTGGTGTCTTAAATTTCAAAAAAACAACAGACTGTAATCAAGAGATGGGCAAAAAGATCCCACCTAACCAAGCAAGAGTCAAGGGAGTAAGCCTAAGACACGGGTCGACAATGGTGTGTCATTGAAAGCACAATAAATAACCTATCCCTATGAAATAACGAAAAGAATAGTATAAGGAAAGTAGGGCCAAATCCTGAGAGACTGGATTGCTACAACTTCTTGTTCCTCAAAATCCTAGGCATAGCCGTGCCCAAGAAAAATGGCATACCTGGAAAAAGAAAAAAAATAGAATTAAAAATATGGATGAGATGAAATTGTATAAATGGAAATTGAAATTGTAAAAAGAAACAGAATTGAGGAAAGGGATTCTTCGATTTGAGGGATTCCAGCATCCGGTTATCTCGATCCCCCTTCGGTTCAATCCTAGGCTTTTAGGTGATCCTTCTCATGATAGAATAAGCCAATAATAGTAGAAGAGGATGCTTACAACCATTAGTTCCATTTAGGTTTTAGCTTTACAATTTAGAGGAACCTAACTCTAGCCAACTGTCATTTTTGTGGGGTTATCTTATACTACATCATCATTTCTCAATGGCAAATGCCACGCCATTTCGTCTCTTGGGCTCGACAACCTCTGACACAGTAAGTTAACGAACCGACTATGCCTTCTCAAAACATACAAAATGGTCGTTACTTGCACAAGATGAAAAGATCACTTTTGGAAGGACATGGACGAAAGCGTCAGTCTCGTAATACAGATAAATGATGAATACTCGTTAAGATGGCTAAGTACGGGTTCTAAGCCTCATGAACCTTTTTTTTAAGGAATCTCGATAACCTTTGGCTAGAAGAATTTAGTGGCTCATGCTTTCAGGAAAAGAAACATAAGTTTAATGAAACAAAATTTTATTGGAAAGGAAAAGAAGCAAAATGCTAAGAGCCTTAGGGGGAAGGAGTTTTTTACAGAAGTGATGAGTGAATATTCATGTCACTCCATCCCCTATTTATAGTACACAGAAAACCTAGTTTGTTCCTATTTAAACTTTAAAAGATAAATAAAGATATAATCTGAAACTACATCTAAATAATATCATAATAATCCTAACAATAATCCTAAAAATAAAATTTGAATTCAAATAAAGTCTTTTGTTCATAAATCTCTTCTTTGAATTTTTGCCCCAAGTCTTTCGTACTTCGTATTTTCAGCACCACTTCTTTTGTATTTCGCATGCTGACCCATTCTGTCTTTAAATTCATATTTTTTACCCCTAAATTTACTTTTTCCTTCAATTTAGTCCCTATAAGATAAAAAACCATAAACAACCCAAATTAGTAGGATCATAGTCAATATATATATAATTAACACATAAAAGTATGTCATTTTAGAGTGTTATCGTATTCCCCCTACTTAGCCCATGCTTGCCCTCAAGTATGGTTCCTAACACACTGTGTAATTTAGATATTACAATGAAATAAGTATCACTCCAAAATTTTATAAAAATTAGGCATAATGCATATGAAAATAAAGAGAATCTTTAGCTTGCTTTAAGTAAAACTAAAAAGTATTCCAACTTAAACACACAAAAGTTAAATCAACTTGGATTATTTCTTTAACTTACCAAGACACCTTATTTGTTCCACCCTTAGTCCCCGAATGAAATTCCTTTCTTTTCCTTCTTTTTTTTTTTTTAGTTTTTTCTTAAGAATGTATTGGTCTTTTTGATGCGAAGAGGGATGACAACCTAAGCACCCCACCCCAAAAATACACATTTGAGATGCTTGGGAAGTGGTTTTAATTCCAGATCTGGTGTTTGCACAATAGAAGGTAGAAATCTAGTGCTCATAGGAGCTGATAATTCATTAACAGATTCATAAATAGATCCTGAATCAAAATTATCATCAAGCAACGTTTCAAGTTTATCTTTAGAAGGTGACTCAAAAGTTTCTTCTACTAATGAGTCAATTATGTTGACACGATTTATGCTCAAGATTTCACTTGGGTGACTAATAGTGTCGTAAACGTTAAACTTCACGATCTCTCCGTCAAACTCGATCGTGAGGGTTCTGCTATGCACGTCAATCTTAGTATTTGCGGTACTAAGGAAATGTTGCCCCAACAAGATGTCCGAAGACCTAGAAGTGTTATCCTCTACCATTTTCACTACATAAAAGTCTGCAGGAAAGATAAGTCTGTTGACTTTCACTAATACATCCTCAAGGACTCATTCGGGATGCACAATAGACCTGTCCTCCAATTGAATGATAACAGCTATTTTCATAAAAAAAACTGACGTTAAGTGAATCATAAATGGAAAAAGGCATTACATTTATGGAGGGCCCTAAATCACATATAGCTTTTTTGATTCCTAAGTGGCCTATTTTGCATGGTATTGTAAACATGCCCCTACCTTTACACTTTATTGCCATCCTCAATTGCAACACCGCAGGTACATTTTCACCAACACTTACTCTTTTATTTCCAGTTAATTTTCTCTTGTTGGTGCAAAGCTCCTTAAAGAACTTGGCATATTGCGAAATTTGTTTGATGACATCCAACAACAGTATGTTAATCTCGACGTTTTTGAATGTTTCGAGGATCTTTTTGTCCTCTTTACCTTTCCGATGTTTGTTCAATCATCCTGGAAATGAGGGTTGAATTTTGGGCAATGGAGATTTCATTTGGACCTGTACATCGTCCCATGCATTTCCTGGGCAGAATCTTGATCAATATTTCTGCCAAGATTTGGTTCCAGTCCTTTTCCACTTCGCAACGTTACTGGATTTACTTTTTGTCTTGGGTTAGGTTCCATTTGTGACGGTAGCTTTCCTTGTGAATTCATTTTCTCAATTGATGTGGTTAACTCTCTTATAAATGCCCCGATTTTCTGTTGAAAACCAAGCATATTAGCTGCTAATTTATTGACCATGGTTTCTAGAGAGGCACTTGAATCTCGCGTTTGTTGTAGAAACTGGTTTTGGTATGGCTGGTTATACTGTGGGTCAGCCCTATAACTCAAGTTAGGATGGTTTTTCCATCCTGAGTTATATGTATTAGCGTAAGGGTCATATCGCCTTTGAGGTGGTCTAGGAAAGTTCCCCACAACATCCAAATGGGCCATAGTATCGTCACACCAACTAAGGCATGCATTTATTGTATGTTCGGGTGTTGCACAAATTCAGCATAGTCGGGTCGGTCCTGTTTTTACTGCAAAAAGAAAATTCATAATATTAGTAAATCTATCAACTTTATTTTCTAAAGTTGAATTACTTAGCTGGTTCAGCTCAGAATTACTGAGTACTAGCAATTATCGTGGAGATCAAGTCCCTTACCTGTTGGGGGGTCATGTTAACTAATACCCCTTTACTGGCAGCATCTATCATATTCATTTCTATGGGCTTCAAGACCTCATAAAAGTATTGGAGTAGAGACTGTTCTATTATCTCATGTTGTGGTCAACTTGTACACAACTTCTTAAATCACTCCCAATAGTTGTAAAGAGACTCCACATCTCTTTGCCTTATCCCAACAATCTCCCTCCTTAACTTAGTTGCACGAGATGCTAGGAAAAATCTATTGAGAAACAAATGGGAAAGATCAGTCCAAGTTGTGATAGACTTAGGAGGTAGATAAAAACCATTCCTTAGTAGAATCTACTAGGGAAAAAGAGGAAAGCACGTAATTTGATTTGATCCTCAGTTACGCCCTGAGGTTTCATACAAAAACAAACCATATGAAATTCTTTCAGATGTTTGTGTGGATTTTCATTTTGCAATCCATGAAAAGTCGACAGTAACTGGATTAATCCTAATTTTAGCTCAAAACCAGTAACCATAGTAGGATACACAATGCATAACAGTTGTTGTTCTACAGGAGCTTCGGCCATTTGCTGAATTGTTTGAGCCATAGGTTGTTGTGTTAGATTCGGGTTTAGGTTAACCCTAGCGTTAGTCACTTCTTCTGGTGGATCGACTCCTATTCTTTCTTTCTCTATTTTTTTAGTAAGGTTTTTGTTAACCCTAGACTCAACTTCGGACCCTACTTCTATTTCTGGTAGTGGGTTACTCTAAGTTCCTACCACCCTTGACTGGCTTTTTCTTAGCTTCATTCCCTTGTGATTAGCTCTCGCAGTCTTTTCTATTTCTAAGTCGAATGTAAGATTTCCTGGACCAGATCTGGTCATAAGAAAAAGAAACAAGGTTAGTATGTTGCCAGTCCTTGGCAACAGCGGTAAAATTTGGTGTGTCGTTGAAAGCACAAAAAATAACCTATCCCTATGAAATAACGAAAAAAATAGTATAAGAGAAGTAGGGTCAAATCCTCAGGAACTGGATTGCTACAACTTCTTATTCCTCGAAATTTTGGGCACAGTCGTGCCCAAGAAAAACTGTGTACCTGGAAAAAGGAAAAAAACAGAATTAAAAATATGGACGAGTTGAAATTGTATAAATTGAAATTGAAATTGTAAAAAGAAACAGAATTGAGGAAATAGATTCTTCAATTTGAGGGATTCTAGCCTCCGGTTATCTCGATCCTCATTGGGTTCAATCCTAGGCTTTTATGTGATCCTTCTCATGTCAGAATAAGCCAGTTATTGTGGAAGAGGATGCCTATGACCACCAGCTTCACTTAGGTTTTAGTTTACGATTTAGAGGAACCTGACTCTAGCCAACCGTCACTTCTGTGGTCTTACACTAGATCATCATTTCTCAATGGTGAATGCCACGCCATTTTATCGCTTGGGCTCGACAACCTCTGACGTAGTAAGTTAACGAACCAACTATATAACATTCCCAAAACATACTAAGTGGTCATTCCTTGCATAAGATGAAAAGATCACTTTTGGAAGGACATGGACGAAAAAGCTAGTCCTATAATGCGAAGAAATGATGAATACTCATTAAGAAGGCTAAGTGCGGGTTCTAAGCTTCATGAACCTTTTTTTTGAGGAATCTTGATAATCTTTGGCTAGATGAGTTTAGTGGCTCATGCTTTCGAGAAAAGAAACATTTTAATGAAACGGAATTTTATTGGAAAGGAAAAGAAACAAAAGGTTGAGAACCTTAGGGGGAAGGAATGTAACACCACCTACTCGTATTCGTTGTCAGAATAGGGTACAAGGCATTACTGGAGTTTATGAATTAAAATTTTTTTAACTAAATATAACCTCTTTATAGATATCTAAATCAACCAATACAATTCAGCATATTTTCAAGATAGATTCATGCATATTCATAAGATAACCTCATCACATACCAAAACCAAGGTTTGTTTGCCATACCAATGGCTTACTTTACATTCAATACACATTAACATTTACTTTATTAACTTATACATGCCATTGATTTCTAAAATAAAGTTTCTTGATATACCAAAATATTGAGGTTGATAGTGCGATATGTCTTTGACCGAATCCGACCTCAGAGCTCTTAATACTACAAAATAGGGAAAAAGGAAACAGAGTAAGCACGTTGTGCTTAGTAAGCTCATGTAACAAGAATTATACTTACCTAATATTTTCAATACAATACAATAAATATCCATACATCCATTTAATTTACCATTTACCTATCACACACAAACTCAACCAAAACATTAATCAAATAACATCATATAAGTTCAATACAAAGATTAATAATTGATGAACTCATCAATTCCATGTTTTCTATTACCCTTATTATTTCCCATATTTACCCCGTTGAATTTCTCAAAATTTCGATGGATTTTCAGAGGTAAACTTTTAGTGTACAATTTCGAGTCCGTCAATTCATATTCATGTGCGCACATTTCCATTTCAGAGAGCACACTCCCCCTTACAACGGGATTACTAGTCCAGGCTGAATCCCCTGTAATATAAACTCATAGAGTATTGTCGGGATTACAAGTCCAGGCTAAATCCCCTGCAACGATAATTACTCTAATGAGCTTGGATCTAAATTACCAGCCCAGGCTAAATTCAGACCCTAATTCAGATTACCCTTCTAAGCTAAATCCATTTTACATATATTCGTCGGGAGGGCTATATCAGGATAAGATCACCCATCCGGGCTAGATCCTTTTTACCATCAATTCCTTTTCAGAGATCCATCGAATTTTCCTTTCATTCAACTAGGATTTCTTCCCCTTTTTATCAATTATATCAATGTTTCATCAATTTTCATACAATGAACATTCAAATCATATTCACATCAATAACATACATTTCAAGCATTTAAGAATATAATTCAAGTTACACGAACTTACATCGATACTTGTTCGTATACAAAAAATCTACTAATCGCGAATTTTTTCCTTTCCTCGGTCTAGCTTTGTATTTGAATTTTCTAGATCTAGATAAATAAATTTAATTATCAATTTAATACATTTCATGTTCATATGTAACATTCTCTATAATTCCACTATTATTTATAGTTCATTCAAAGCTGTCTACTTGAGCCATAGTCACTAAATTATTTATATCTTAAGCTACAGAATTTCAAATTAAAAACTGCTTGATGTTTCTAAAACTAGACTCAAATAAATTTCTACCATAAAATTTTCAGAATTTTTGGTTTAGCCAATAAGTACAGTAAAATCTTTAAACTTACCCCTGTTCTGCTGTTTGACAGCTTTGACCTTTCTTTTCTAAAAATTAATTATCTATTAGTAAAAAATTTGAATGATGTTTTTGTTTGTTTCTATTGAAAATAGACTCATTAATACTTTAAACATGTAAAATTTAACCCCTAATTATTTTTATCCAATTTTTGATGATTTTCCAAAGTCAGAACAGGGGAACCCGAATTCATTCTGACGTTGTCTCACAAAATTTATTATATCTCATGATTTACAGTACCATTGCTTACACCGTTTCTTCTATGAGAAACTAGACCCAATAAGATTTAATTCAATATTTTGTTCATCTTCTAATTCGATTTCCAATATTTATGGTGATTTTTCAAAGTTAGCCTACTGCTGCTGTCCAAAACTATTTTAGTGCAAGATGTTTATTACCATTTTTCCCCTAAGCTTTTAATAAATGATAATTTCGTCCCTGCTCAATTAACGTCTCAATTCAACTGATTTTTCTCAATTAACACTTTATTCTATCACTTTAAACTACTTTATAACCTTTTGAGAATCAGAATTTCAGCACTAGACTTTAATTCTAAACTTTTTCATAATTAGGTCCTAAAAATCAATTTCTATTGAAATTACCTAATAAATCCATCTCATAAATAATTTAAAGCTTCAATTTCATGTTATTTTCTCATAAAATTACAGCACTCAACCATGGTGACTTCAATTTCACCCATAAAATCAAAAACTAATGAATTTAATAATAGGACCTAGTTGTAAAAGTCTTAAAAACACAAAAATTACAAGAAAAAGGCAATGATTAACTCACTTGGTGCAAAAATTATGAAATAATAGCTTAAGAACCCCTCCTATTGCATTTTGGCTAATGAGAATGAAGAGAAATCACAAGAAATCTAGATATTTCCATACTAGTCCTAATTTTATTTTGTTAATTATGTAATATTCCAATTTTGCCCTTAAATCATCCAATTTCTTGCTGATTTCATACCCTTGCCATCCAACCCAAGTAAATTTTGGGTCTAATTGCCTTTTAAATCCTTTCTCATTAGACACTTAAGCTATTTAATCATCCCAGGCACTTTTACACATTTTCTAATTTAGTCCTTTTCATTTAATTGACTACCCAAACATTAAAATTTCTTAACGAAATTTTAATACCACATTACTAACATTTCATAAATATTTATAAAATTTTTTTTACTCGGTTTTACGAGATCAAGGTCTCTATCCTTATTTTTACCCAATTTCTTCAATAATTTCTTTTTCTAACTAACCACTAAATCGATAAAATTTTTTTATCAATATTTTCATACAATTTTACTATCATATCAATATTCATGCAAAAATATTAAAATAAATTTATCTTTAAATCAGATTTGTGGTTACGAAACCACTGTTCCGATAACATTGAATTTAGGCCATTATAATGAGTTTTTTTACAGAAGTGATGAGTGAATATTCATGTCACTCCATCTCCTATTTATAGTACATAGAAAACCTATTTTATTCCTATTTAAAATCTAAAAGATAAATAAAGATATAATCTGAAATTAAATCTAAATAATATCATAATAATCCTAACAATAATCCTAAAAATAAAATTTGAATTTAAATAAAGTCTTTTGTTCATAAATCTCTTCTTGAATTTTTGCCCCAAATCTTTTGCACTTTGTATTTTCAGCACCATTTTTTTCGTATTTCGGATGCTGACCCATTTTGTCCTTAAATTCATGATTTTTTCCCTTAAATTTCTTTTTCCCTTCAATTTAGTCCCTACAAGATAAAAAACTGTAAATAGCACAAATTAGTAGGATCATACTCAAAATGTATACAATTAACACATAAAAGTATGTCATTTTAGAGTGTCATTTTAGGGAGCAGGCCTAAGACACATGTCAAAACAATAACATGCGCCAAGAATGTTATTAAAAAAAATGATCATATCAAGTTGAGAGGCCACAACCTTCACTGAATTTACTATGGTTTTTTTGGTTAAGAATTTCAAAGATGACAATATCATTTTGTATTAAAATTATGAAAAGACTCCTACTCCGATCATGTCATAATAATCATGCATAAATGTAAAAACTCTGACCATTGAAAGATATGCAAAAAGAAAATTCTGTACAATTTTTCTTCGATAACACTTATATAAAGACAAACACCACTAATTAATGAATAAACCATAATCAAAATGGACCAAACATCAATTCTCTATGCATCTCTTTCATTTATCTTTCTCTTACTTTGTTTAAACTTACTGTTTCAATCCAAAAAACACATTTAATATCCCTAAACTGGGTCTAGTAGTTTCAGATATATTTTTTGAGTTTCAAGTGTGAAACTAGGAATTTATAGGGTTTCTAGTCTTTTTTAATTTAATTTAAGAGGTTAATTTTATCTAAAATCGATTAAACAATAATTTGAAAAATTAAAAAAATATTTTCAAAAATTTAATTTTAAAGATTTTAAATAATTATTAGTGAAAATAACCAATTTGTGTTGAAAAAGAATTTTAAAATAGTTTTTATTGGGGGTAATTTGAGTAAAATTTAAATATTAATCAAATAGGATTTAATTGTAAAACAAGGGAAATTTTAGAGTATTTATATGACAAATAAACCTAAAATTCAGAATTTTGGAGGGAAAGGATTAAATGGTAAAGTAAGGGACCTGTGGGAGTGACCATTAGGCAAATTTCCCAATTTTTAAATTTCTGGTGGGTGGTTTCAGTTTTAAAACTAATGTATTTAGCCCACTTTTCACACATTTTACATCATATTAGAGAGCTTTAAAATTCATTTTATTTGCATGATTTTAAAGATCTATCATTAGAGAATAGATCTAACCAATTTTCTTCTCAAAATACTCTCTCAATTCACCCAAAATTATCCTCAAAAGTAGTAAAAAATATTCTGAAATTTCTCAAGTTTCTTGAATCAAGATTTTCAATCAATGAATTTAGAGTGAATCAAAGGTAATCTTCAATCCCAAACCTGTTTTTATGATGATTAGAAACATTTTTATATGATTTGAGAGTCAATTAAAAGATTTTTATCAATGTCATCTTCTTCCAAGAACACATGGTTCTTTAAAGGTGGATCTTAAATTTTGAGAGGAAATCCACAAATCAATGGAGGTTCCAACTCAAAATGAATCTATTAAAAGGTTTTTGATCTTATTTATCAAGATTAAACATGATTTGTGAGGTAATTTAAAGAAATTCGAATTTCACCATCTTCTTGAATAGATTTCCTAAAATTTTGTGAAATTGATTTAAAGATGAAATTGATGCTTAGAATAAGTGTATTTGGTCTAGCATTGATGATTGAAAGTGTTTAGGAGGGCTGGAGAGATCGACAGTGTGAGGAATCGAGTTTTCAACTTGATGTTGCAAATACGGTAAGGTATCTTTGTGAGAGGATTTTGATTAGTATAGTTAATTAAAATTCATGTTTATTATAGCATTGGAAAGGTGGTAATGTATACTTTCTCTATTGAAGCTCCGAATCTTGAAGAGGACCGAGCTAACCAAAATTGAAGCTTGGATTTGCTTGATTAATCACTTGTTTGTGGTAGAATAAATTGTGTGGTGAGTGTTTCTAACAGCGATTTGGTAAATTAACCTTCATTTATGTTTAATTAGTAGCTTAATTGATTATTTCAATTGATTAATTATGGTTGAATGGCTGATTTTTGCAAGATTGATATTATATGTACAAGAGTTGAATTTTTATTAAATAATTTTAAGTAAGCATTTAGGTGGTTTTGTGCAATTTAATTAGGCTGATTATATTGATGATTAAAGCATGTTTACTGAAGTTTTTGATAATGATATATTGGTGTTACAATTGGTAATTGAACATTGGAAAATGGCAAATGAAATGCTTGATTTAATTGGATGTTAAATGGTTATGTTACATGTTACATGTAAGCATTTTGTCACAATTACTTGAGCCCAATATTGACTGATTTATATGCTATGTTTGACTGAATATATTAGCAACATGCATGGTGGATCCATTGGATATAGTTGGCATGCCATAGGATTTGTGAGTACTCACCTTTATTTGTGACATTATGAGCATATGGCTCTAGGTGGATTGATTTGTTTGGAGTAGATAAGGGAGTGTTGAGCATGAGTCTCCACTTATTGGGTTATTTGAGGTGCTTATAAGGGTGCGTAAGCTTTGACCCGATCAACTTGGTGGACTATATTTGATATTTATGGCAGTTCGAAGATCCGTTTATCTGATGTATGATCACCCGATTAAGCAATGAGAAGTGTATGCCAATATTTATGTGTGATTACTGTTATATCATTTGATGTTTGTAAGCCATGAATAATTGATTCTTGATATTCATAAAGCATATGGAAATTAAATTGACATGTTTCATTATTATGGCTGATAATTGGTGATTGATTGGATGTGATTTAAGCATGATTTGGATGTTGATTTATTAGTCGTTTTTATTAACATTCACTGAGCTTTTTAAAGCTCACACCCTCACAATTCGTGCAGATAATCACCAGGCTTGAGAAGCTGAGGAGCGGAGAAAGAGAGCTCCAAAAGATTTAGGCTTGGTAGAGACTTTATTACACGTATTAGAGACTGTAATCGGGAATTGTGGAACTCCAGGGGAATTTGGTCATTAGACATTTTATTTTGGATGGTTTTATAATAATTTTGAGGCATGTTTGAGTTTAATTATTGAATGACTTACGGTGTATTGTTACTTGATAACACGATGATTGATAATACGGTGTGTGAGACATGAATTTATACTAACAATTGTTTAAATGAAGCTTCCATGGAGTGGTTTACTAGTGACTAAGGTATACCACTTGTTTGATTTATTCGGTGTTTGTTATGCATGAAATTGACTGCCTAATTCGATATAATTGAGGCTTAAATTATGTCAGTAAATTCAATTGAAGGTGTATGCATAAATACGTTAATTAATAATAGATAAATCGGGTTTAAATTTTTTGTCTTTTTAAATTGGTAGTCTAATTTGTTTAAGTTACAATTTAGTCCTGAAAATTTATTAGTCTAATTAGAGCCTTAGATGTTAAGGAAACATGGTAAAATTTTAGGATTAATCTCATAATGGGTAAAATTCAATAGAAACACACTTAATTTATAATTTAGAATAGGTCTTGATTGTTTTTATTTGTTACAATTTAGTCCTTAATAATAAAACTTGAATTAGACATAGTAAATGAACTCAAATTAAGCTGAAATTTTTAGGCTTGCATAATTTTGACTGAAGGAAAGTAGGTAAACTCTTAGATCTAAAATCGGGTTAGTTTTACCATAGGTGGTAAATGAAAAAATTGCCTTTAGGTTAAATTACATAGGAAAAGTTTAAAATTGGCTCATAATTCCTTTTGCAATAATAAATAACTAATAATTAGATAAGATTGAGGTGTTATAAGGTTGGGGTGTGTCTTGGGTGGTCGTTAACCAGAGAGTCACTTAGGTGGCTAATGTAATGCTATGAATTCGAGTTGGTCCATCCCTCTCGGGTTTGGGGTGTCACAACACCCCCCAAACCTCCTTCCAGTCCCACTTTCACTCTCTTTAATCGACCACCTCCACCTCCTCGAAAATCCTGTTCACCATTCCATCTTCACTCCCGTTTGCTTGACTATATTCTCTTTTTACAGCTTGAAAGTTGTTTTGAAGCTTTAACTGCTCATTTTTCTCTTTAATATATCAAGAGATAAAGTTTAGATTCGTACCTAGAGAAGCAAATGCCACGACGCATGGACTAGCTTAGGAAGGCAAGAGGTTTAAAACAACCAGATACTGGATAGATTAAGCCCAGACGAGAGTAAAAGAACTGGTACCAGAGGACAGAAGGCGAATGCAAATGGGAGGAAATGATGGAATTATGGAGTAAAGATGGGATAAAACAAGAAGTTACAAAAAGCCTGGGGAATGTTAGATGGCAACAGAAAAACAATCAGGACCAAAAGGAGATCATCAGAGTGGAAGGTTGCAAAAGTTGAAGGTTGTTGGAAATAACCACTGATTGAAAACTTAGGTGTTTTGTTATTTTTATTTTAGGTTTTCTTTTATTATTTGTTTGATTTAACTCATATGGTTGTTAGCTTTCTCAATTAAGGTGAGCCAATTAGGTGGGTTTGCATTTATTGCTTTGACAGAGGGTGTAAAGAAAAGTTTCCTTTATTAATGAATTAGTGGATTATCAATAGTAATTGCAAATATAATATATATTTCCTAAATTAATAAGTTGAAATTCAAATATAAAAATAGAGGGAGATATTATTTTAATATTTTTATAAGAAAATATCATTAACAAATAAACGAGTTAATAAACGAGCTTGTTCGTGGACATAAGCGAACCGAACATAGCTCTGTTCCTATTCGTACGTTTAGTAAACGAACATAAAAATATTGTCCACACTTATTTATTTAGCTTAATAAATGAACATAAATGAACATTATATGAATGATTCATGAACAGTTCATCGAATGTTCTATTCATTTACACCCCTAAATATGTATTACACTTAGAAAATAAATAATAAAAAGTAAAACTAACAACATCCATATTCAAAGTTAATTAAAATAAATCATAAAAACATGTCATTTAAGAGAATTATCATATGATATTCTTATACAACATATAACATTCTTTAACATCAATATAACTATTACACACTTTCATAACAATAAACTAGGAATTTGATGACAAATTAAGAATTCAAGAGATTAGATGCATATTTCAAATTTAAAAATGGTTATACCTGCTAGCATAAATAACGGTTTACGATATAGTGTAGCGGAAAAAATCAAATATAAATATCTCCAGCCATTTCTTGAACCAAATTCCAAAATTCAAATGTTGTGACACAACTATCGAGCATGTCAAACCACCGACGAGGACGTCAAATTTAGCCGTACGAAAAACTAAAAATCGCTAAAGTCTTCTAAGCACTCAAAAACCTCACTCGATGAAATATATATTTGTTTTTGGTGCTTAGGGACTTTATGCGAACTGGTATTTATAGTGTTGGTTCCCCATAAAAAACCATCAACTACACATCCCATTATTTCACATACAAAGATGTGGAAGTTGAGGGTGCAAAAGTGGGAATAACTCCATGAACCAAAACGTGGAATAACTCCATAGTGACAACATGATCCTTAAATTTGTATGGTGGCATGCCTTAGTCAAAGGATAACATCTACTTAGTGTTAATATGCTCAATGACCACTTTCTTTTCTTTAACACGTTCCCTTATGGCTAGATACTTAATGTCGATATGTTTACTTTGACTTCCACTTTTTTTGTTCTTAGACATAAAGACAACAGCTGAATTGTCACAATATATCATCAACAACCTAGAAATTGAATCTATAAGTCTAAGCCCAGAAATGAAACTCTTCAACCATACTCCATGTGAGGTAGCCTTAAAACATGAAAAGAACTCAACCTTCATAGTAGAAGTAGTAGTTAATGTCTGCTTGATGCTCCTCCAAGATATAGCTCTGTTTACAAACATAAATCCGTAACCTGATGTAGATTTACGTGAATTAATAAACTCAAAAAAGTCTGAACTAGAGTAGCCAATCACCTCCAAATTGTCTGATCGTTTGTACGTAAGCATGTAGTCTTTTGTCCCTTCAAAATATCTCAAAACATTCTTTACAGCTCTCCAGTGGTCAACACTTGGATTACTCTAATATCTTTCCAACATTGCAACTGCAATGTCAGGTCTTGTGCAGACTTGAGCATATGTGACAGCCCTAATTTGACCCTAGTCGAGAAGTGGTTTCGGGACCACAGAACCGAGCTATAAAAATAATTATAAGTTATATTTCATGTTTATGAAGTGATTAAATACAAGTGTGAAAGTTTCAAGCTTTGATTTGGTCATTTGCATGTGAATTTATTCAATAGGACTTAGGTGTGACACTTTTGAAGTGTGATAGGTTAATGTATAAGGACCTAATTGTGCATAATGTCAAAAAAGTGTATTTGCATGTCAATTTTCCCCACTTAAGAATAGTGGCCGGCCATGACAATGATGATAAGCATTATGTGTTTGTTATATTAATAAAATAATGTATTAGTAGTATAAAAAAAATAATAACTAAATAAATAAAAATAGGAATTAAACTAATTATATGAATAAAACAAAGAAAGAAAATTTGTGTTCATCTTTTAGCTTCCTTGGCGAAACTCTAAGAAGAAGAAGGGAAGGGGAAAACAAGCATTTGGTCACACCTAGTCTTGGTTAAGGTATGAAATTCTTAATAGCTTTTGAAATTGTTGAATGTATTGAGTTAGTTACCAAGTTCCTTAGTTAAACCATGTCCAAATCTTGAATTTTAGTTGGTATCATGAGAAATTGGTTAAGAGAAAGATGTTCATGAAAGGGTTGTTGTTCATGTTATTTGGATGGAAAATGGTACATAGGTGAATGAGAGTTTAACAAATGAGCACATTGGGCATTAGTTGCTAAATGGAGAAGAATCGGCTAACAAATTGTGTTCCTTTGCCGAATGTGATTTTAGGCATTTGGGTAATGTATACATTTTTAATGGATGGAATGAAGAGGATGCTTTAATTGTGTTAAGAACAATTGTAGGCTAAAATAAGGTTTGCTAAGTTAGCTATTAAGGTGAAATATAAATGTTAACAATTGATTTCTAGTGTATATATATGTGTGTATTAGCCGAATTTTGAACTTGAATAAGGGTTTGAACACCATGTATTGTATTGAGAATGTTGAAGTGAATTTTATAGATAGTTATTTGATAAATTCGATTGTTAATATACATACTTGAATAAAATGTATACTAGGAATGTTTGAAAAAGTGATTTAGTATTAAACTGCTTGGGGACAGCAGCAGTAAGGTGATTTTGGAAAATCTCTATAATTTGTAGGAGTTGAGTTAGAAGCTGGATAAATTATGTAATGAAAGCTTGAAGAGTCTAGTTTCTTACAAAAGAAACTATAGAAACAAAACAGTTACCGATCTTGAGATATTTGAAGTATTGTGGGGTTGAGTCGAAATGACTACTAGATTTCCTGTTCTGTATTTATTAAATCAGTATAAATTGTACAAAAATGGCCTTAAGATAAAATTTATATTCTTAGATTCCTTAATGAGTCTAGTTTCAAATGAAATAAGTAAGAACACATTTTGAATTTTTTACATTGAGAAATCTGATTCGTAGTAAAGAATGGTCAGTTTAGTCAAGCAATGAAACAAGGTGAAATTTAAGAAAAATCTGGTATTGTTGGGCTAAACTAAAAATTATGAAAATTTTATGGATAATATATGAATGAGTCTTCTGTCAAGAAAAATTTACGGCAATCGATTTGGAGTTTCATAACTCCAATTATAAATACTTTACTGGTTGTTGCTCAGGAAGTTAACTTATAGGGAAATTGTAATTATATTGTAAGCATTAAAGAAAATTTGTTAATGAATTAATTATCAATTTTTATAAAGCTTACTATAATCTATATGTGTGAAAGCCGAATCTATATGTATTATATTCTTAAAGTGATGCTTTAATAGTCGATTAATGACTAGTTTAAATTTGTTGAACTTAAGCTCAAGAGCTTAGGGGGACAATTTCAGATAAGGGGAAGGAAAAAAGTAGCCGAGTAGCCACTTTGCCATCGTTCAAGTATATCCGAGGTAAGTCTTGAGTAATGGAACTTAGCCTATGAGTTGATAAATCTTGATCATATTTAAGCATAACAATTAGTCTATGGCATAATGGTTCTACTTGATTTATGTAGTGGGATAAATAGCTTGTACTTATGATTTGTAACTGAATAGTTATTGAAATTGTGTTGAATGGCAAATCGAGACCGTACCCTCATACGGGTCTATTGAGCCGAAAGTGGAAATGGTTATTAAGCTTGTTGTGCTTGTGTTCTAGTAATGTGAATGAAATACAAATGTGTTAAGATGGTAAGACATATGCATGATAAATAGAGACTACATCAGGGGCTAAGACCGCAGACCTTTGCGTGAGTGTTATATCCGGGTCAATTCCCGAAGGCATTCGTGCTAGTTGTTATATCCGGGTTAAGTCCCGAAGGCATACGTGCTAGTTGTTATATCCAGGCTAAATCCCGAAGACATTCATGCTGATTCGAAATTGGTGATACGGCTGTAATAATTCCAATTAAGTACGTTCGAACTTCTAAGAGAATAAGGTATGTTTTATAAGTATATATATACATTGTATAGGTTGATTTGGTTTTAAATGTATTCGTTCAATTGAATTGTGAACTCCGGGTCGGATCTTAGGGTTGCATGAAATATTTAGCTTATTCGAGGTACGAAATGTTTGACTACAATGAAATTTAGTCAGGTTTGACTCTGTGCGTATGAATATAATGATTGAAGTGTGAGGTAACATGATCATGGAGTTTTATGTTATGTATTTATTTATCTTATGAATGTTAGGTTTTAGTTGTAGATGACTTCATTACTTAAACTTACTAAGCATCGAAATGCTTACTCTGTTCCTGAAATTCTCTGTTTTATAGATCTCGTTCGTTAGCTATCGACCTCGGGGATTTCAAAGACGAAGTCATTCACACTATCCAAGCCCACTTGGTACCTTGTAGTTGAACTTTAAAAATGGCATGTATAGGATTGACTTTTGATGTTAATACGTATCTTTTGGTGTGTATATATATAGCCATGCGAAAATGGCTTATTAAGTTTTTATATAAGTTCTACTTAGTTAATATGTATGGTAATTGATATATAATTAATATTTTAAATATTTTGATCGAATTGAACTATGAATGAATCGAGGTAATTGTTATATTAAAATGACTACTTGTCTGATGTATAAATGGAATTCGGTTCTATTGGTATTCAAATGGAATATTCCGATGATAATTAAAAGAAACTTCTTGCATGTTTGGTAATACTTCTTAAATCCTTCCGGCGACGGATGTGGGATTAGGGGTGTTACATTTTATTGGTATCAGAGCTACAGTTTAGTTGATTCTAGGACTAACGTAGCATGTGTAAGTCTAGCTATACATGCCATTTGGTGTTAATACGATAGTGTGATGATTTCTGATAGTTTAAATGTGTGTTTTTGTTAGAAATGGATCCCGATCCCAATCGAGCGGTAGCTGACGATGTGGAGAGTGTAGCGCCTGCTCCCGCGCACGGGACGGCGCCGATGGACTCTCAACCTGTGGCAAGCAACCAAAATGACGAGGCTAGACAAGCCTTTTATAATGTGATGAATGATTGGTTTAACCAATACATTCGAACTAATACGGCTGTTCCACAACCCCCACTCCCGACTAATACATCCCCTGCACCCACTGTACCTCCGGTAACCAATCAGATGAGGTTAAACAAGCCCCCAGTTGACAGAATCTGAAAACATGGGGCTACTGAATTTAAGGCTACAGATAGCGACGATGCCGAGCAAGCTGAATTTTGGTTGGATAATACTATCCGGGTACTTGATGAATTATCTTGCACACCCGAAGAATGCCTAAAGTGTACTATCACTCTGCTACGTGATTCTGCCTACTATTGGTGGAATACTTTGATGATTGTTGTACCCAGAGAGTGGGTAACTTGGGAGTTTTTCCAAACTGAGTTTCGGAAAAAGTATATCAGCCAGAGATTTATTGATCAAAAACGAAAGGAATTTCTTGAACTTAAACAAGGTTCTATGACGGTTACTGATTATGAACGAAAGTTTGTGAGGCTTAGCCGGTACGCTCGAGAATGTGTTTCTTCAGAAGCTGTAATGTGTAAACGTTTTGAAGATGGTTTGAACGAAGATATAAAGTTGTATGTTGGTGTTCTAGAAATTAGAGAGTTCGTAGTACTTGTCGAAGCGAGCTTGCAAAGCTGAAGAACTCAGCAAGGAGAAAAGAAAAGCTGAAATGGGAGCTAAAGAGTTTCGTAAGAGATATTCGGGAAAGCCCTTTCAACAGTCATCGAAGAGGTTTAGAGACGATTCTGGCCGATCCAAAGACACTTCGGGTTTTTCCAGACGAGATCGTGAACGACCCCCTGTGAGTACGCGAGTCACTTCAGTTGCCAGTGTGGGAAATGATCGTCGGGATAGGACAGAGTGTCAGTATTGTGGTAAATGGCATTCGGGGAGTTGTAGATTCCATGATCGCTCCTGCTATAAGTGTGGATCAGCTGACCACTTTATTAAGGATTGCCCGAGACTGTCTGAACAGAATGTAAAGCAGAGTGGGAAACCGAGTGCTGCTACTGCTCGAGGTAGACCATCTAGAAATGCGGGGGATGCTAGCGGTGGTCAGAGAGGATCTAGAGATGCTACAACCAGATCTGAGGCTCGTGCTCCTGCTAGAGCTTATGCTATACGCGCACGCGAGGATGCTTCTTCGCCAGATGTTATTACGGGTACTTTTACTCTCTTTGATACTGATGTGATTGCTTTGATAGACCCTGGTTCTACTCATTCATACGTATGTGAGACTTTAGCATCCAGTAAGACTCTACCTATTGAGTCTACTGATGTAACACCCCTTACCCGAGATTGTTGCCAAAATCGAGCACAAGGCATTACTAAACTTAATCTATCACTTAAATAATTTTAAGATCTTTATTTAAACTTTTCGGAATATGCTGTTATTCTGCGTTGTAGTCGCTTAAAAATTCATATCTTGAGTTTCGAAACTCAAAATTTAGATCCGTAAATTTTTCCTGAAACTAGACTCATATATATATCCACTAATTTTTTTCTAGAATTTTTTACTCAGCCAATTAGTACAGTTTATTAGTTAAAGTTACCCCTGTTTCAGAATTCGACTGCACTGACCTCTACTTACTACGAACCACTTTTCTCCCTATACAAAATTAATATAACTATACCGTTTGTTTCTATTAAAACTAGATTCAATAAGGATTCTAACCATATAAATTACACCACCTAATTACTTTTTTACAATTTATGGTGAATTTCCAAAGTTGAAACAGGGGATCTAGAAATTTCTCTGACCCTGTTTCACTAAAACTCAGATATCTCATAAAATATAATTTCTTTACCTGTTTTGCTTATTCCATAAGAAAATAGACATAATAGGCTTTAATTTAATATATTATTAATCTTAAAAATATGTTTATACAATTTTTAGTGATTTTTCAAAGTCACGTCATTTCTGTTGTTTGAATCTGTTTTTAGGTTACTTTCACATTTTTCATAACTTTCATGTGATAATCACCATTCAATCATACATATTAATAAACATGCATATCATCGGCTATTTTTATTAGCTAATCTCTAGCAAGTATTTATACATCGTTCGTTGTTCATATTATACTAAAAGTAACTAAGTTTCTATACATGCCATACACAAAACAAAACGTCTAATTATACCGAGTTAGTTCTTTGATAGTGTGATCGGCCTCCGACGTTTCCTTCGATCCCCGAGTAGCTAGATAAGTACTATAAGAAGAAGAAAATAAAGAGATTAAGCACTAGGCTTAGTAAGCTTACAAGTAATTAAATCACAACATTCAACATAATGGATAATTATGCATAATATCATCTAACATCATAAATTTCTTTACTTCTCAATTTCTATCTTCTTCTTTATTTCCTTACCTTCTTTCTTATCCGACCTTTCCTTTTCATAAATATAATCTACTTTTCCTTTGCTGTTAATTCACTGTAATCTAACTCTCGATCCCGACCCGTTGAACCACTCGGAATACTAAGGATATTAGGTCGTTTTCGTCTATCAATATCCTGCCAATGCCATGTCTTCGACATGGACTTACATGAATTATTCCTGTCTCCAATGCCATATATATAATATGGGCTTACATGGCTCATTCCTGTCTCCAAAGCCATATATCTGATATGGACTTACATGGCTCATTTCTATCTGTCTGTCTGTCCAACCCCAATATCCTAACATTCCTAAGGTTCAAACAGGGCTTCCTAATACTTTTTCTCTGTCACTACTTTAATTTGACTTTAAATATTCTCATAAAATAAGTATATAAATGCTGGAAATTGACAATAATAATGTAAAATAAAAAATATTGCATTTATTTATCAGTAAACTTACCTCGATACAAAAAATGTGACTAAACTTTACAATTTAGTCCTTTACTTTTTCTTTTCCCCGATCTACTCCCGAATTTCGCTCTTCTTGATCTATAATAGCAAATTTAACTTATTTAATATCAAAATTTATCAAAACAGTCCTTTACTCAAACTTTGCAGAAATTACATTTTTGCCCCTAAACTTTGCATATTTACACTTTTGCCCCAAAGCTCATAAATTAAACTTCAGCCTATTTTCTTATGTTTTATGACATGCTGGTTATTTTTCCCTTCTATGGCAGCATCAAATTCATACTCTAACATGCACTTATGACTATTAGGTATTTTTACCGATTAAGTCCTTTTACTCGTTTTGCTTAAAACCGAGTAGTACAAGTTGTCTAACATAATTTAAGACCTCATATTCTATCATAAAACATCAAAATAAACACTTTTCACCTATGGGTATTTTTCCAAATATGAACTCTAACTTAAATTATTGCTAGCATAAGCTTTATCGAGCTAGGGACTCAAAACGTAAAGAACATTTAAAAAGCGGGGCTTGAAATCACTTACTATGGAGCTTGAAAGCTTGAAACAAACCCTAGCTATGGAGAACCCTTGAATTTTCGTCCTAATGAAGAAGATGGACAAAAATTGGCTTTTAATTTTGTTTTTAATTCATTTTAATAACTAAATGACCAAAATGCCCTTACTACTAAACTTTCCAAAAATTCCTTCCATGTCCTAATTTTGTCCATGAACTTAAAATTGGTAAAATTGCTATTTAAGACCTCCTAATTAATATTTCAATTCAATTTCATACTAAAAACTTCTAGAATGCAAATTTTGCAACTTATTCGATTTAGTCCCTACTTTCAATTTAAACACTTTAGGCATAGAATTTCATCACGAAATTTTCACACAATCATGCAATTATATCATGAACCTCAAAATAATAATAAAATAAAATTTTCTACCTCGAATTTGTGGTTTCGCAACCACTATTCCGTTTAGGCCCTATTTCGGGATGTTACAACTGAGTTCGTAATCCGAGTGTCAAATCCTTTGGGTCATTATGTATTTGTTAATAAGGTGTGTAAGAAATGTCCCCTAGCAACCCGAGGTTCCTATTTTCCGGCTGATTTGATGCTTTTACCATTTGATGAATTTGATGTTATCCTCGGTATGGATTGGTTGACCGTCCATGATGCAGTTGTGAATTGCAAAAGAAAGACTATTGATTTGAGATGCGAAAACAACGAGATAATCTGAGTTAAGTCTACTGATAAGAACGGGTTGCCACCAATTATATCTTCGATGCTGGCCCAAAAATATGTTAAAAAGGGGTGTGAGGCATATCTCGCGTATGTACTTGATAGTAAGGAATTAGAAAAGAAGCTTGAATCGGTGTCAGTAGTTTGTGAGTATTCAGACGTTTTTCCTAAGGAGTTACCAGGATTACCACCTGTTCGAGAAGTTGAATTCGGCATCGAACTGGTACCTGGTACCACACCAATTTCAATGGCTCCGTATCGTATGGCGCCAACAGAATTGAAAGAATTGAAAACTCAGCTGAAGGAGTTGACGGATAGAGGTTTTGCTCGACCGAGTTTTTCACCTTGGGGTGCACCAGTTTTGTTTGTGAAAAAGAAGGACGGAACCTTGAGAATGTGCATCGACTATCGTCAATTGAATAAAGTAACCATAAAGAATAAATACCCGTTGCCACGTATTGACGATTTGTTTGATCAGTTAAAGGGAGCCTCAGTGTTTTCAAAGATAGATTTGAGATCGGGTTATTATCATTTGCGAGTTTGAGACTCGAGATATACCCAAATCGCTCGCTTAAGCAGATATACGGTCACTACGAGTTCTTAGTGATGCCGTTTGGGCTTACAAATGCCCCTGCGGTATTTATGGATTTAATGAATCGGATTTTTGGACAATATTTGGACCGGTTTATGGTTGTGTTTATAGACGACATCTTGATTTATTCACGCTGATGAAATTGAACATGCGAGAGCACACGAGAGTAGTGTTGCAGATTTTTGCGGGATAAACAGATTGTATGCTAAGTTCGATAAATGTGAATTTTGGTTAAGAGAAGTTAGCTTTCGGGACACGTGGTATCTGTGACGGTATTAGAGTTGATCCAAGTAAAATTTCAGCCATACTCGATTGGAAGCCCCAAGGAATATTATCAAGTCAGGAGCTTTTTAGGACTTGCTAGGTTACATTACAGTGCTTTGTAAAAGGTTTCTCAATGATAGCCATACCAATGACGAGATTACTTCAGAAAGATGTTAAATTCGATTGGTCAGAGAAATGTCAAAAAAGTTTTGATCAATTGAAAACTTATTTGATGAAGCCCCAAGATATTAGTACAACCCGTATCCAGAAAGAATTTGTCATTTACTGAGTGATGCATCCTTGCTTGGGGTGGGTTGTGTATTGATGCAAGAAGGTCAAGTGGTAGCTTATGCATCAAGACAATTGAAGCCGCATGAGAAAAACTATCCGACTCATGATCTCGAGCTAGCTGCCATTGTTTTTGCTTTAAAAATATGGCGTCACTATTTGTTTGGTGAGAAGTGCCATATATATTCGGATAAAAAAAGTCTCAAATATTTGATGACTCAAAGAGATTTGAATCTGAGATAAAGACGTTGGCTTGAGTTGTTAAAAGATTATGAGCTTGTTATTGACTATCACCCGGGAAAGGCTAACGTGGTTGCGGATGCTTTAAGTCGTAAATCACTGTTTGCTTTACGAGCATTGAATGTACACTTGTCTATTCTATCCGACAATGTGTTGGTAGCAGAATTAAAGGCCAAACCATTGTTGATTCATCAAATTCGTGAAGCTCAGGAAGTCGATGAAGAATTGGTTGCAAAACGGGCTGAATGTGTGGAGTCAGAGTTTCAAGTTGATGATGACGATTGTTTGAGGTTCAAAAGTCGGTTGTGTGTTCCAAGAAATTCAGAACTTATTTCGACGATTCTGAACGAAGCTCATTGTAGCCGAATGTCAATTCACCCCGGAAGTACGAAAATGTACAACGACCTGAGATGTCAGTTTTGGTGGCATGGCATGAAGCGAGACATTTCTGATTTTGTTTCGAAGTGTTTAATATGTCAACAAGTGAAAGCAGAACATCGAGTGCCTCTGAGTTTACTCCGGTGATCATGATACGAATGGAAATGGGATCGAGTTACGATGGATTTTGTATCGGTGTGCCATTGTCGCAAGTAAGAAAGATGCGATTTGGGTTGTTGTTGATAGACTAACTAAATCGGCTCATTTTATTCCCGCGACGCACGGATTATTATTTTGGATAAACTAGCTGAATTGTATGTTTCTCAGATTGTAAGATTGCATGGGTACCTATTTCTATTGTGTCGGATAGAGATCCGAGATTCACCTCGCGATTTTGGAAGAAAGCGCAAGAAGCTTTGGGTACCAAGTTGCATTTTAGCACCGCTTTTCATCCATAGACCGATGGTCAATCGAGCGGATAATTCGAGATCATTGGAAGATATGTTGAGATGTTGTATCCTTGAGTTTAGTGGTTCATGGGAGCGGTATTTACCTTTGATTGAATTCGCTTACAACAATAGTTTTCAATCAAGTATTAAGATGGCACCTTACGAGGCCTTGTACGATCGTAAATGCCGTACACCATTGTTTTGGACCGAGCTTGGTGAAAGTAAAATTTTCGGAGTTGATTTGATTAAAGATAACTTGAAAGAAAGTAAAAATAATTCATGAAAGTCCAAGGCGTACGGATCGTCAAAAGTCGTGACGCAGATTTAAACGCGAAGAGATATTGAGTATCGGTGGGAGACAAGGTATTTCTTAAAGTTTCACCTTGGAAAAGATACTCGATTTGGCCGTAAGGGCAAACCGAGTCCGAGGTTCATAGGGCCGTATGAAATATCCGAACGAGTTGGTCGATGGCATATAGATTGATTTTACCCCGATCTCGAGAAGATTCACAACGTTTTTCATGTTTCGATGCTTCGACGTTCTGAGATCGATCCTTCACACATAATAAATCCCTCAGAAGTTGAAATTCAAGCCGATATGAGCTATGAAGAAGAACCGATTCGTATCCTAGCTCGTGAAGTGAAAGAGTTGCGAAACAAAAGGGTTCCGTTAGTAAAGGTGTTATGGCTCAAACACGGGATCGAAGAAGCTACGTGGGAAACCAAAACTCTATGAAAGAACGATACCCAAACCTATTTACGGTAAGATTTTGGGGACGAAAATTTCTTAGGTGGGGAGAGTTGTGACAGCCCTAATTTGACCCTAGTCGGGAAGTGGTTTTGGGACCACAGGTAACCGAGCTATAAAAATAATTATAAGTTATATTTCATGTTTATGAAGTGATTAAATACAAGTGTGAAAGTTTCAAGCTTTGATTTGGTCATTTGCATGTGAATTTATTCAATAGGACTTAGGTGTGACACTTTTGAAGTGTGATAGGTTAATGTATAAGGACCTAATTGTGCATAATGTCAAAAAGTGTATTTGCATGTCAATTTTCCCCACTTAAGAATAGTGGCGTGCCATGACAATGATGATAAGCATTATGTGTTTGTTATATTAATAAAATAATGTATTAGTAGTATAAAAAAATAATAACTAAATAAATAAAAATAGGAATTAAACTAATTATATGAATAAAACAAAGAAAGAAAATTTGTGTTCATCTTTTAGCTTCCTTGGCGAAACTCTAAGAAAGAAAGGGAAGGGAAAACAAGCATTTGGTCACACCTAGTCTTGGTTAAGGTATGAAATTCTTAATAGCTTTTGAAATTGTTGAATGTATTGAGTTAGTTACCAAGTTCCTTAGTTAAACCATGTCCAAATCTTGAATTTTAGTTGGTATCATGAGAAATTGGTTAAGAGAAAGATGTTCATGAAAGGGTTGTTGTTCATGTTATTTGGATGGAAAATGGTACATAGGTGAATGAGAGTTTAACAAATGAGCACATTGGGCATTAGTTGCTAAATGGAGAAGAATCGGCTAACAAATTGTGTTCCTTGGCCGAATGTGATTTTAGGCATTTGGGTAATGTATACATTTTTAATGGATGGAATGAAGAGGATGCTTTAATTGTGTTAAGAACAATTGTAGGCTAAAATAAGGTTTGCTAAGTTAGCTATTAAGGTGAAATATAAATGTTAACAATTGATTTCTAGTGTATATATATGTGTGTATTAGCTTGAATTTTGAACTTGAATAAGGGTTTGAACACCATGTATTGTATTGAGAATGTTGAAGTGAATTTTATAGATAGTTATTTGATAAATTCGATTGTTAATATACATACTTGAATAAAATGTATACTAGGAATGTTTGAAAAAGTGATTTAGTATTAAACTGCTTGGGGACAGCAGCAGTAAGGTGATTTTGGAAAATCACCATAATTTGTAGGAGTTGAGTTAGAAGCTCGATAAATTATGTAATGAAAGCTTGAAGAGTCTAGTTTCTTACAAAAGAAACTATAGAAACAAAAGAGTTACCGATCTTGAGATATTTGAAGTATTGTGGGGTTGAGTCGAAATGACTACTAGATTTCCTGTTCTGTTTTTATTAAATCAGTATAAATTGTACAAAAATGGCCTTAAGATAAAATTTATATTCTTAGATTCCTTAATGAGTCTAGTTTTAAATGAAATAAGTGAGAACACATTTTGAATTCTGTACATTGAGAAATCTGATTCGTAGTGAAGAATGGTCAGTTTAGTCAAGCAATGAAACAAGGTGAACTTTAAGAAAAATCTGGTATTGCTAGGCTAAACTAAAAATTATGAAAATTTTATGGATAATATATGAATGAGTCTTCTGTCAAGAAAAATTTACGGCAATCGATTTGGAGTTTCATAACTCCAATTATAAATACTTTACTGGCTGTTGCTCAGGAAGTTAACTTATAGGGAAATTGTAATTATATTGTAAGCATTAAAGAAAATTTGTTAATGAATTAATTATCAATTTTTATAAAGCGTACTATAATCTATATGTGTGAAAGCCGAATCTATATGTATTATATTCTTAAAGTGATGCTTTAATAGTCGATTAATGACTAGTTTAAATTTGTTGAACTTAACTCAAGAGCTTAGGGGACAATTTGAGATAAGGAAGAAAAAAAAGTAAAGAGTAGCCACTTTGCCATCGTTCAAGTATATCCGAGGTAAGTCTTCGAGTAATGGAACTTAGTCTATGAGTTGATAAATCTTGATCATATTTAAGCATAACAATTAGTCTATGGCATAATGGTTCTACTTGATTTATGTAGTGGGATAAATAGCTTGTACTTATGATTTGTAATCGAATAGTTATTGAAATTGTGTTGAATGGCAAATCGAGACCGTACCCTCATACAGGTCTATTGAGCCGAAAGTGGAAATGGTTATTAAGCTTGTTGTGCTTGTGTTCTAGTAATGTGAATGAAATACAAATGTGTTAAGATGGTAAGACATATGCATGATAAATAGAGACTACATCCGGGCTAAGACCCGCAGACCTTGCGTGAGTGTTATATCCAGGTCAATTCCCGAAGGCATTCGTGCTAGTTGTTATATCCGGGTTAAGTCCCGAAGGCGTACGTGCTAGTTGTTATATCCGGGCTAAATCCCGAAGACATTCGTGCTGATTCGAAATTGGTGATGCGGCTGTAATAATTCCAATTAAGTACGTTCGAACTTCTAAGAGAATAAGGTATGTTTTATAAGTATATATATACATTGTATCGGTTGATTTGGTTTTAAATGTATTCGTTCAATTGAATTGTGAACTCCGGGTCGGATCTTAGGGTTGCATGAAATATTTAGCTTATTCGAGGTACGAAATGTTTGACTACAATGAAATTTAGTCAGGTTTGACTCTGTGCGTATGAATATAATGATTGAAGTGTGAGGTAACATGATCATGGAGTTTTATGTTATGTATTTATTTATCTTATGAATGTTAGGTTTTAGTTGTAGATGACTTCATTACTTAAACTTACTAAGCATCGAAATGCTTACTCTGTTCCTGAAATTCTCTGTTTTATAGATCTCGTTCGTTAGCTATCGACCTCGGGGATTTCAAAGACGAAGTCATTCACACTATCCAAGCCCACTTGGTACCTTGT
Source organism: Gossypium anomalum (assembly GCA_025698475.1). Classification (NCBI taxonomy): domain Eukaryota; kingdom Viridiplantae; phylum Streptophyta; class Magnoliopsida; order Malvales; family Malvaceae; genus Gossypium; species Gossypium anomalum. The sequence continues at coordinate 40,450,093 of CM046958.1, read as the reverse complement.
AGTTGAACTTTAAAAATGGCATGTATAGGATTGACTTTTGATGTTAATACGTATCTTTTGGTGTGTATATATATAGCCATGCGAAAATGGCTTATTAAGTTATTATATAAGTTCTACTTAGTTAATATGTATGGTAATTGATATATAATTAATCTTTTAAATATTTTGATCGAATTGAACTATGAATGAATCGAGGTAATTGTTATATTAAAGTGACTACTTGTCTGATGTATAAATGGAATTCGGTTCTATTGGTATTCAAATGGAATATTCCGATGACAATTAAAAGAAACTTCTTGCATGTTTGGTAATACTTCTTAAATCCTTCCGGCGACGGATGCGGGATTAGGGGTGTTACAGCATACATCAGGTTTCCAATAATAGAAGTATATTGAATGTTTTTCATTTTTTCCCTCTCAAATTCGTTCTCCGAGCATTGATTCAAATTGAACTTATCACATTTCACGATAGGAGCAACACTCAATGAATAATCTTTCATTCAAAATCTTTCTCAAACTTTGTTAATATAGGTTTCTTGAGATAGACCTAAGATACTGTGATGTTTATCACGATGAATATTATTGCCAATGACATAAAACACATCACCCATATCTTTCATATCAAAATTTTTAGAAAGAAATTGTTTCACCTCATGTAACATACCCCTATTGTAACACTCCATACCTGATCCTTAAAGAGGATCTAGGGATGGCGTGTCACTACCTTAAAATCATTATCTTTAAAATCATATCTGGCATAAACCAATTTATGCTACAGTTTAAGTTAGTATTAAATATAAACTATTTGTCATCCAAGGATAAATAAGATAATATACTTTGAAGACCATAAGTACTTTATTAAAGTTTCATTGGAACCATAGATTCATGATCATGAGTTTAGATACAAAAAATATATTCTTCAAAATGTGAATGTCTGGATATGACCCCCTTTTCATGCATAATACAAAATATAAGAAGTCTCACGATTAAGATTGTCATCTAGCATAGTCTTCAGAGATTCCTTTACTTCATCAGTAGGCTTGAGAAAGAAAGGTAATTAAGTAAGTTCAAAGAACTTAATAAGTTCCAAAGGATAACATTACAATAGTCACATATAATTCAAGAACTTTTCCAACTCAACACAGCCACACAGTTCACCAGTTGGCGAATACCAAACACAGATAGGCTATACACCAGATACTATTCCTTTGGAGTGCACACTACGCCCATGCAATCATACAGACCTCCTTCCTCATGTTAGCCACAAACCCTGGTCCATATTCAGAGTCATGTCATTTGTTCATTCATTTTCCTTTTTCATGATTTGCCAATCTGGTTTGCAATAATGCTTGCCCTACCAGAGGCTATACGATCATTTTCATGTATCGTGATCTGCCAATTCAATGCTTATTTCATTGAGGGCAATACCATGAATTCATTTTCATGTTTCAGATCATATCGTTCATTTTAGAAGCTAGTGGTAATGGCTTAACACGAAGGAAGGTTTTTACGTCTTTAACACGGACAGACCAAACCAGACTAATAATGACAAGCATCCATCACTCTTGCCAAATATTTCATCTTTACAGAATATGCATATTTACGTTAAACCAAACACAAACAAGGCATTACACAGATATGGAGTAAGAAGGAACTCACTAGAAAATACAATAAGATTATACTGCAAGACCTTTGCACTTATCACGAGAACCTTTAGGGGTATCTTGAGCTATAATATAAATGGTTAAACTCTTCAGATCATTGTACCAAAATGCTAAACAAACTTACAAGAAACGTCATTACAAAAACTCAAATTCAGGAAGTTTCCTCCTTTACACTCTAAAATAACGCTAAAGCATATAGTTCTAAGGTCACGTAAATAAACATGAAAATAACCTAAAGTTCATCGATATTTACCAGATGCTAAACACAAAGGAGTTGGCTGAGTACAATGAACCCAAATCTTCAAGCAAATCTCTGGTATTAGGTTTTTCAGAGAGAAAGGTGCAGAGAAAATTTTGAGAAGACAATATGGGTGTAAGTGAAAACATAAAACTTGCTCAAGAAGCCAATACTAACCTTATAAAATTATACATGAAAGCTAGGTTTAATGGATAAGTCTAATTATCCCACAAAATCCCCTCGATTCTTGTGACTAAGCACTTTCTCTTTCATCATAAATGTGGGTCTTATCGAGTGTAGTAACTTAGTTCTCTTCTAACCAATTCTCATTTGTCTAACTAAGTTGTTCAATCAAAATAATAATATAGTGATATAGTAAATAGTTCTTTCAAACTAAGGACTTAACATATTCATCAATTATCCGGGGCGGCGTATACTCTACAAGGGATTTCGCCAAACCACCAAGCTCGCTCAACACATACTGTAATAGTCCAATTTTGGGTCTAGTTGGAACAGTGGTTTCAGGGCCACAAATCTGACATAAGAAAATTCATTTTTATTGTATTTTTATGGTCTACAGTTTTACAAAACAATTTTGTGAAAATTTCGTTTGAAAATTTCAACGTTTGGGCACTCAATTTAGTCAAAAGGACTAAATTATAAAAAGTGCAAAAGTTGAGTTCTACATGTTAGAGGTGTCCAATTGTTATAAAGTTTTAAATTGAAGGTCCTTAAATGGTAATTAGACCATTGGTTAAGTTGGTGGACAAAAATGGCCATGGTTTGGTATATTTCTAAAGTTTTTCATTAAGGGCATTTTGGTTATTTGGTTATTAAAATGAATTAAAAACAAAAATAAGAGCCAATTTTTGTCCATCTTCAATCACATGGCCGAATTCCACAAGGGGAAACCATGGCTAGGGTTTTTCAAGCTTTCAAGCTCGATTGTAAGTCCATTCTTGCCTTGTTTTTAATTATTTTTACGTTTTTAAAATCCTCGAAACAAGATCTATCTATTTCTACCACTAATTTGAAGAGATGTCAAAGTTTAAAATTTGAACCATGATGGATATTTGTGTATTTTGATATTTGATGGTAGAAAATGCATGTTTATGGCTTGTTAAACGACTTTTGGTAAGTGATTTTCGGTGAAAATGCTTAATAGGACTAATTTGTAAAAGTTATAAAATATGTAGTAAAAGTGTGCTTTAATGGAAGTTGTGGGCCGCTATAGTTATGAAAATGGTTCGATTAGGCTTGTATGTTAAAGAAATTTAACACATTTCATTTTACGAGCGTGGGGCAAAAACATAAATATGTCAAAGTTTAGGGGTAAAAATGTAATTTTGCCATAATATGATTTTTCGGTCACATTGAATAATGTGACTAATAAATAAGCTAAATTTAATACTATAGATCAAGAAAAACGAGGTTCGGATCTAGAACGGGGAAAAAAATGGGTATTTGACGGTTAGATCCCTTTTTGTTATCCTTGGTATCAAGGTAAGTTTATGTGTAAATAATGAAATTTATATTATGCATTTAATATTTTGATATTGCATGAATTGTTTAATTATTTTTATGAATACGATTGATGAGGATTTGATGTGGTAAAATTCCCGGTTGAACCCTAGGAATAGATAGGATACAAATGTTATGACATTAGGGTTACTAAGATTTTGTGTAAGACCATATCTGGGATATGGCATCGATATGAAATTTCGTGTAAGACCATAGCTGGGCCATTGGCATTGATATGAGATTACATGTAAGACCATATCTAGGATATGGCATTGATACGATATTGTGAGTACGAAATTTCCGACTATCCTTTAGTATTCCAAGTGGTTCAACGGGAAATTCAACAGGTATGTCAAAGATGAGAAAGAGCATGATATGTTACAAATTTGTACAGGTACGTACATAAGTTTATAAGCATGGACTTCAAGATATCGTGAGTTCATGATTTCCATGAGAATGTTTTGTGAAAGCTTGTGATTTTGGCCTATACTTGTGATATATGAAATCCATGATAAATTTGGTTGAGTATAATGTGATTGGGTTTTGGGCCAAATTGAGTTAAGATATAGTATGTTTTAATTACATAAATTGTGATTTATCGGATATAAGAAAAAGGAAAGATTTGAATAATTGGCTATTAAAATGATCATGAAAGTACAGGAGGATAAAAGATTATAAAATCGAAAGATATTATGATATATGCTTGGAAATATGAGTACACATAATTAACGTGCATGTTTATTATGAGATTTGTTAATTATTGTAATATGTTATAAATGGATGATCATGGTTGTTAGGCTAAAGCAAAATATGTTAAATTATGCTTGTAAGTTGAAAGGGGTATGCATTGTGACTGAATAAATTATAACCATGAGATAATGGGAGATTATAATAATGTGTGTTTATATCGTTGAACATGGAAAACACTTGGTAAGATATGAATGAGTAAGTTATATTTATGAGACTTAAATGATATTCATATGGATTTACATTATGTTAATTTTATGTTATATGTATGGTTGAAGTTGCTTACTGTTTACATATGAACTTACTAAGCTATATAGCTTACCCTCTTTCCTTTCCTATGTGCTATAGGGTTATTAAGCTAGCTCAGGTTGGACGTTGCCGGAGATCCTATCCAACTATCAAGCTATCACTATGGGTATTGATGGATTCAAGTATTTTGAGTCTATGGCATGTACAAGAACTTGGTCATTTGGTGATATGTGTCTTTATTATTGTAGCTAATATATTGGTTTGTAATTGTCAAAGGCTTGTTTGATATTTAGCCATGTAAATTGGCTTATTTTTGGGCTAACATGGTTGTAAGCCTAGGTATATTTATATATGCCCCAATGTCTTTGGCGATATAGTCGTGGTATGCTTGATGAATGATGGGAATGCGATTTATGGCATGAATGTGAAATATTTGGCAATGTGGTCATAATTGTGGATATTTTGGTTGCTTAAGTATGTGCTGCTTTGTGCCCTTGAATTGGGGTAAGTGTATGTGTGAAATAAGGTGGCAAATGGCTTGGTAAATAGCCTTATTATTGTCCATACAGGTAGACACACGGACATATGTCTAAACCGTGTGTGACACACGGTTCGCCCTATGGGCGTGTGATCCTGCCGTGTGCCCCCTGCACCTTAATTTAGGCAAAATAGAATGTCCAAAATTGAGCGCACAGGCAGAGATACGGGTATGTGTCTTAGTCGTGTGTGCTACACGGCCTAGCACACGGGCGTGTGACTTAGTCGTGTGACTTCAATTTGTTGATAATGTCATAAACTGAGAGTTACACGGGTTAGGTACACAGGCGTGTGTGACCACACGACCTACTCACACAAGCGTGTCCCAAACCACATGGGCGTGTGAACCCTTTTACATGAAAAATTTTCTAAGTTTCCCAAAAGTTTCTATAGCTCTCAGTTTAGTCTGGAACCACTCCCAATGTATGTTTTGAGCTTTGTAGGCTTGTTTCAGGGACGAGATGAATGTTTATGAAAAGTTTTAAATTTGAATGGAAATTCATGTCCTGATTTTGAATGGTTGCTTGAGTTTAAGTGGGTAATGAATCGTACCTTGTTTTGACATCGAATACGGGTAAGGGGTGTTACATTTAGTGGTATCAGAGCTATGATTTAGTTGATTCTTGGACTAACCTAGCATGTGTGAGAGTCTAGCTATACATGCCATATATAACCCGTGGTAGTGTGTTATCTCTTGACTCTGATGAAATTGTTTCACTGAGACAGAGATGCTTTCAAACCGAGCTACTGTCAAAAACGCTAAAAATGATACTAAGATATTTGAAAATGTGTTTGTGAGAAGTTGAAACTTGGAAATTAGTAATGCATACAGAGATGAGAATAGTTTGGAAAGTGAAAATAGTTTTGGGAGAAATATCAGAATATTTTAAAGATTACATAGATCATGCAATGTCACATATAAAGAAGAAGTTAGTCTCGACTAATCGACTCAATTAGGTACGAAGTCTAAAGATATGTTTGCTAAAATTTCTCCGGAATTGGTTTTCGTTAGTGAGTGGAATAATACGGGGTTCATGATAATAGAGTTAGCCAGAGAAATGACGTCTAAATTGTAAGAATTTCTGAGTATAATAATTATGGTTGAATAGGTTGCACTGATCTCTTCTGAGTATTCTGTATATATATTCATTCATCCTTAGGGTTTTATGTGATTGTTCATTTTTTGATGAAAATCTTATCGTGTGAGAATGTTAGCTAATTTTAATGCTAAATGAAAGCATTGTTGGTTTGATTAGTTTATGATCGACATTACCTTATCTTTTCAAGATTCTAGTCTAATATGTTGAAATGAAGTCAACGGTAAAAACTTATGTGAGGCCATTCTTCTACTCCTACTGGATGTTGTCTTGTTTTATATATATATTTGAAAAATAAATTATCTCTATTACCATTGATTCTAGAGCGTATGAGCATTGTTTTTCTTCTGGTTTTCTCTGATAAATCATCAAGATCTTTATTATTTTCATATGAGTTATATTCTTGGACTTCCAATATGGTATCGCATCTTGGATTTCTTTATCTCGATTTTATTATCATTCTTATTTCATAAATTGTTAATCATGGCTCGTCTTTAAAGTGTGTTCTTTGGCTTGTGATAACTATGTCTGCTATGATTGTAATTCTGGTTTGATCCTAAGAACGTGGTGATTCTGGTATCTGGATTTCTCTAATTTTTGTGAAAGAAATTGACATCAGGAAGGGTATAAATGGTGAGAGCACAAGCTTAAATTGTATAGTAGTTTTCCTTCCTCAGGTAAGTTTGAATAAAGTCGACGAGTTCAACCAGGATATTTGTTTCCTTGAGCTAATGCAGTTGAAAAGATCTTTGATTAGCAAGTTAAGAGAATTTTGAAAGCTTATGTGTTTGAGCTGTTTTCTCAGCGTGAAGAAAAGAGTACCTTGATATGTTATTATTCGATAGTTGAAATCAACTCAGTTGTTTTTATTAGAGTGAACTAATTTGTTGAGATGTGATTTGAGTTATACATATTTAAACATGTCCTCAGCTAAGAGAAGAAATTTTGTGCACTCACGAGTGTTAAGACGGACAGTTGGAATGAAAAATCTATATTTTAGCAAGTATGATAAAGGGATATATTTATTGGATTACTTTAATCGAATGATGTTATTACGAGTTAAAGCCGTTCTGATTGATAACATTATCATAGTTGTGAAAGTTTGAATGGTCTGTTGCATGTTAGCAAAGTTGAATACAGTTGAAGGTATTATTAACTGAAGCACTGGTTTTGAGTTCAGTCTAAATTGAGAAAAGAATTTGCGATTTTTCAGTGATGTACTATTGAGCAGATTAGAATATGTTTTAATACAAGAATGTTAAGTGATAGTTTGTATTTTTAGACGGTTAAAGTCACATTAAAAAGAACTGTTCGACTGGTGATTTAGAGACGGCCACTTCTATGCATGTGTTGTAAATTTGATGACTTCGCGTGTTTGACGGGAAATGTCACATACTTCCTGGTCCAAAGGGTTATGTATCTAATGTCGCAGAAAGATCTAAATTTAAGACAGCGTGAAGGCTTTAAGATGTTAAAGGACTGTGAGTAGTTATTCAATTAACCTTTGGGAAAGCAAATATAAGTACAGATACCTGAATTGAAAATTCTTTATTTATTTTGTGTGTATTGGTTACATGATTAATCTTATTGATGATGGTTTGATTCTAGCTAAGTTAAAAGCTAAATCAATGCTTTCCTTGCGAGTTTGAGAAGCTCAGAAATGTGTTAGTGAATGGTAAGCTAAATAAGTACAGTATGAGTCAAATTTTCGATTCTGAATATTAGGTCTGACCTGATGGCTGATGTTGTTATTCTGAGATAGAAATTGCGTACAAATGAATCCAGAGCTTATGTAGAAGTTTTTGTACGAGGCTCAATAGTAGCACATTTGTTCATCCAAGAGTAATAAAATGTGTAGTTATATGAAGTAGATGTTCTGGTGATTGAGTATGTACCATGATATTTTTGAATTTATGTTCAGATGTCTATTTGTTAGCAAGTAAGCCCATCAAGAGCATACAGGACTATTGCAGTCAGTGATAATACTAGTGTGTTATTTGATAGAGTCATTATAGATTTCATATCGGGACTACCTCTATCCTCGAAATGGATGATGTTGTTTGAATGTTGATCATTTGACAAAATTCGCATGATTTGTATCAGTATCTACCGAGTTCTTATTTGACAGATCAACAGAGTATATGTGTTTCTGAGAGAGTATTTTAGATCTTTGACGATATACTCCGGCACTGTGTGCTAAAGTTCAATGGTTGTTGGAAAGAGATATACGAGGTTAAATCAATTTTTGATTTCGAGAAGTTGGTGAAAGTGTTTCATGAGAGTTGAAAACAACTTCTTTTGGTAAGATTTTCGGGGACGAAAATCCCTAAAGGGATAGAGTTGTAACAGCCCAATTTTGGGTCTAGTCGGAACAATGATTTTGGGGCCACAAATTCGACTTAAGAAAATTCATTTTTATTATATTTTTATGTTCTACAGTTTCATGGAATGATTTCGTGAAAGTTTTGTTCAAAAATTTCAACGTTACTCAATTTAGTCAAAAAGCACTAAATTGTAAAAAGTACAAAAGTTGAGTTCTACATGTTAGAGGTGTCCAATTGTTAAGAAATTTTAAATTGGAGGTCCTTAAATGGTAATTAGACCATTGGTTAAGTTGGTGGACAAAAATGGACATTATGGTTTGGTATATCGTTAAACATGGAAAACACCTGGTAAGATATGAATGAGTAAGTTATATGTATGGGACTTAAATGACATTCGTATGGATTTACATTATGTTAATTGTATGATATATGTATGGTTGAAGTTGCTTATTATTTACATATGAACTTACTAAGCTATATAGCTTACCCCCTTTCCTTTCCTATGTCCTATAGGGTTATTAAGGTAGCTCGGGTTGGACGTCGCCAGAGATCCTATCCAACTATCAAGCTATCATTACGGGTATTGATGAATTCAAGTATTTTGAGTCTATGGCATGTATAAGGACTTATTCATTTGGTGATATGTGTCTTTAGATTGTAGCTAATATATTGGTTTGTAATTGTCAAAGGCTTGTTTGATATTTGGCCATGTAAATTGCCTTATTTTTAGGCTAACATGGTTGTAAGCCTAGGTCTATTTATATATGCCCCAATGTCTTTGGATATATAGTCATGGTATGCTTGATGAATGATGAGGATGTGATTTATGGCATGAATGTGAAATGTTTGGCATTGTGGTAATAATTGTGGATATTTTGGTTGCTTAAGTATATGTTGCTTTGTGCCCTTGAATTGGGGTAAGTGTATGTGTGAAATAGGGTGGCAAATGGCTTGGTAAATAGTCTTATTATTGTCCACACAGGCAGACACACGGTCGTGTGTCTAGACCATGTGTGACACACGGTCCACCCCATGGGTGTGTGATCCGGCCATGTGTCCCCTGCACCTTAATTTAGGCAAAACAAAATGTCCAGAATTGAGCACACTGGCAGAGACACGGGCGTGTGTTTCAGTCGTGTGTGCTACACGGCTTAGCACACGGACATGTGACTTGGCCGTGTAACTTTAATTTGTTGATAACACCATAAATAGAGAGTTACATGGGTTAGGGACACGGACGTGTGTGACCACACGGCCTACTCACAGGGGTGTGTCCCAAAACACACAGGCGTGTGAGCCCTTTTACATGAAAATTTTTTTAAGTTTCCCAAAAGTTTCTAAAGTTCTCGGTTTAGTCCCAAACCACTCCCAATGTATGTTTTGAGATTTGTAGGCTTGTTTTAGGGATGAGATGAATGTTTATGAAAAGTTTTAAATTTGAGTGCAAATTCATGTCCCGGTTTTGAATGGTTGCTTGAGTTTAAGTCCGGTAATGCCTCGTACCCTATTTCGGGGTCGAATACGGGTAAGGGGTGTTACACAGACTTCGCCCAAAGGCGCACTCATATACTTACATACTTAGCCACAATTAATACCTTACCCACTCAGAAATTGCTCTAAATGCCAGATTTCGATAAACAATATTCGAACACTAGGACTTCTTCCGGCAGGATGTTACACATATAATTTTTTTCAAGTAAAATGTCGTCCACATATAGAATAAGGAAACAAATTTTACTCCCACTAACTTTTTGGTATATGCATTGATCCATGATCTTCTCATTTAAATTTGATTTTATTTTAAATTTCTAGTTTTTATTTCCGTAAGTCAAATTATTTTGTTAATTCTATAGTTATAGTATTTAAGGTGCATTTGCAGGGGTGGATGAGTCCGTGAAAGGGGAGCAACAAGTAAGTCGAAAAGTTAAAATTTTACGAGAAAGGTAACCAAAATGATACATGATGTTGTGACAAGAAAGTCGCATCATCACGATGAACTGCTCACGTCCCGACGAAGCTTTGCAATGTTACGGCGAGGAGGCCACAACAGGGAAACAAATAGTGAGGGACGTGAGTTATCGTGTCGTTGCAACGAGAGGCCTTACGTCACAACGATATTAAGTTGTCGTCACGACAAGCTATGGCATAATTGCCTCAGAAATTGTAATGACAAGGTGGTGCCGTGACAAGCCCCAAATTCCACGTCTTAATGACGTGACATTTATATAAGGGCCTCATCACGATGAGCCTAACAGTGCTGCCTCAAATATGTTTTTCTTCATTGTCTTCACCGTTCTCAGCCGCCATCGCTTCAAAAACCCTGCTTCTTTATTTTTTCTGTAGTTATTGGTATTTAATCTTTCGTCTGTATCTATTTGCTTCAACCCTCTCTGGCTAAGACACCCACAGCAACTGATGTGGAAACACGACAGTGCCGACAATGCAACATCGACAAATACCCGATGACATCTCCCTCTTATCTAGTTTTTATAGTATTGATTTTTTTTTTTATAAATAGATTAGAGAACTGAGAAATTTGTTGCATTAATATTATTGGGTTGATTGGCTTTTGAAATTGGAATTTAGTTAAGCATGCTTCCTCGTAAACTACCCACATCTTGGTAAATTGAGGAACGCGATGTTCCCGATGAATCGAGAAAATGATTTGTATCTACCAACATCGCTACTCGAGCCGAAAAATTAATGGATAAACCATTGATTCCTAAACTGGCTTTGATTTTGCCACGTAAAATTGTCATGATCCTATAATTACAAGGATCGATTGCTTACAATGGAACACGTTTGTCGGCATCCCACGAAACTGGAAGTTATATTGATTGTCTAAGAATTCTATGCGAATTTCCTGGAAGCACGAGACAATAAAGTCTTTGTGAGTGGTGTGTACGTAAACGCCTCTCCTGCAGCAATCAAAGGATTCTATAAGACACCTTACTTTAGTCCCGATTTTTATGAAATTTTATAAGATAGTAAGGTGGACTATAATGAAATAATAAATTTTCTAACGGAAGATAAATGTACATGGGTTCGAAAGTCCGTGACTAATAAGTCATAATTTATACATATTTTTATCCCATGCTTAGCGCATTTTTGGATTAATTATCATTAGATTTGTGAAAGTTGATGCTCCTAATCCTTTAATTTCATATCTTATACTTAGGTGAGCATAGGAAAGTAAAAAGAGCGAGAAATGGGCCAACAGCAGAGAAAATGGGCCAACGTGGAAAATCAGCACAGCCTAGACTTCCTCACATGGGTAGACCACTCTTCTTAGCAAACTTTAACATGGCCTAAGACGACCTCACATAGGCGTGTCTATTTAATAGTCTTGAACACGATTTGAAGCAATTGCACATGGGTGTGGCACACGGCCGTGTCCCTGACGAGCCCAAGTCTAGTTCTATTCAGAAAAGGCTACTTTTGGGCTATTTTGGGCATTGGAAAGTCTAGTTAAACACCCTAAAGGAGGATTAAAAGGACACATAGAGTAGGAAGCAAGGAATTACTCGAAGAAAGATGATTGATCCATCTTAGAAGCCAGATTCTCCTTCAAGACTGAAGATCTCCCTTCAATTTCCTTCAGGAGTTTTTTGGGTTTTCTTTATGTTTTGTCATTATTATTCTTCTGATATGTTTTCTTTTGCAATTATGAACTAAATCCCCTAAATACCTAAGGGGGATGAAACCTAAGACGGATCTTGTTAATATTTTCTGAATTCTATGATAAATACTTGATTTGTTCTTAATTATGTTCTTAACTCTTGTTTTAATATTCCAGGATATTGATTCAAGTATTGATGTGCTTATTCAGAGGAGCAAAAGTCCCTGTCTAAGAGTAGATCATTCATAATTAAGAGGAGTTGCATGAAATCCTAGAGATAGGACGACATAAATCTGCCGAATTTGAGTCAAATCTAATAAGGGAATCCATAGATCGAGTTAATGCAACACTAGGGGTTTTAATTAGAAAGAGATTTCAATTAATCAACCTAGGGTTAGACGTTATTAGTCTCGAGAGGGATAATAATATAAATTAGGGATTTCTACGGATCAAGTCAAGTGAATAAATCGTCTAGTTCAGAGTCGAATAACAAGTAAAGTCTAGGTGGATTCTTCCTTGGGTATTGTCTAAATCAATCAGTTTTCCCAAAAGTTTTTCCCCAATTTACTTTCTGTGCATTCTTAGTTTAATTAATTAGTTTAGATAAACCAAATCCCCTTATTCTTAAGCTAGATAATAAAAAGAAGGTTAATACTAGTACTTTTAGTTGTTGTGGGTTCGACATCCGGTCTTGCTATAAACTATACTACTGTTCGATAGGTGCGCTTGCCTTTATCATGATAATAGTTAGTTCTAAGTATGATCAATCATAAATATTAAAACTTATCACGAATTGGTCAATCAAGTTTTTGGCGCCGTTGCCAGGGAACTAAGATATTAGGAACATTTAATTTTTATTACTTTAGCCATTATTTCTTATTTTTATTTAATTTTGTTTTTAATTTTATTTTTTACTTACTAAATTTTCTTTTATTTTCTTCTGGCAAGTTTTCATAGTTTATGACTAGAAGAAACTCGTTGAGACCATTACTTTTTTATAGTGAAATTGAAAGCACAGCTCGTAGAAACTGAAGAGAAATAAGGAGAAGCCTAAGATACATAGAGGAAGAGCGAGAGGATGATATCTATACTACAAACGAGTAGATGGCTGATAATCAGAATAATCTGCTACCTCCTGCGATTGCTGCTGATCCAGTAAATCAGAATCCTGCTCCACGTACTATGTATGATTATGCTAAACCTACGTTAACAAGAACTGAATCAAGTATAGATAGGCCTACTGTTGCTGTAAATACTTTTGAATTGAAACCTAACACGATTCAAACAATACAACAGTTTGTTCAGTTTGATGGTTTGTAGGATGAGGACCCAAACACTCATTTGGCAAATTTTCTGGAGCTCTGTGACACATTTAAGATCAATGGCATTTCTGATGATGCCATTCGCCTTCGGTTGTTTCCCTTTTCACTGAGGAATAAGGCTAAACCGTGGTTGAACTCGTTACCACGAGGGTCAATCACTACTCGGGAACAAATGACCGAAAAATTTTTACTTAAATATTTTTCGCCGGCTAAGATGGTTAAATTAAGGAATGATATATCTTCTTTTGTGTAGATGGATTTAGAAATACTAACGATGCATGGGAAAGATATAAGGACCTACTGTGAAGGTGCCCTCACCATGGGTTACCTCTATGGCTGCAGTTTCAGACATTTTACAATGGTGTAAGCCCTTCAACAAGACAAATGATTGATGCAGCTACTGGTGGAACCATCAACAACAAAACACCTGAAGAGGCTTACGAATTTATTGAAGAGATGTCACTGAATAACTATTAGTGGCAAGTCATGAAGACTAAGCCGACCAAAACAGCAGGCGTTTATAACGTCGACTCAGTTACTATGCTGTCAAATCAGGTAGAACTTTTGAATAAAAAGATTGATGGTTTACTTAGTTCCATGCAGGTACATTCAGTGATGAGGTACAATTCAAATGGATGAGGAGTACACACAAAATATCAATCCTTCAACCCTAGCACCGAGGAAGAACAAGTCCACTATATGGGTAACAACTCTAGACCTCAAAATAACCCGTATAGTAACACTTATAATACAGGTTGGAAGAACCATCCTAACTTCTCGTGGGGTGGCCAAGGAAATCAAAGGCCACAAAATCCTCCAGGTTTTCAACAACTACCTTACCTGCAGGAAAAGAAGCCGAACCTTGAGGAGATGCTAACGAAGTTCATATCGGTGTTAGAAACTCGTTTTCAGAATACCGAGACAGCACTTAAGAACCAACAAGCGTCTATCCAAGGGCTCGAAACTTAGATAGGCCAGCTTGCCAAATTGATTTCTGAACAACCACAAGGTAGTTTGCCGAGTAACACTGAATCTAACCCAAGGGACAAACTTAATGCGGTTACCATTCATGATAAGGAAGGGTTAGTTGAACCTGAACCGGAACCGAGGCAAGAAATTGTGGTAAGTAAAGGTAAAGGTGAGGTGAACCATAGTGAGCGAAAATCAGTAAGTAGAGAATACAAACCGCATGTGCCATACCCCAATGCGACAAGGAAAGACCGCACTGATGAACAATTTGGTAAATTCCTTAAACTACTAAAAAAATTACATATTAACTTACCATTTATTGAAGCTCTTTCGCAGATGCCAAATGCAGTCAAATTTTTAAAGGAGCTTTTAGCAAATAAGCGAAAGTTGGATGAGGCGTCGCATGTAGAGTTGAATGCAGTTTGCTCAGCCATTCTACAAAATAAGCTACCCAAAAAATTGAAAGGTCCAGGGAGTTTTACTATTTCTTGCTTAATTGGTAGTTTAAACGTTAAAAATGCTTTGACTGATTTAGGGGCTAGTATTAATGTCATGCCCTATAAAATGTTTAAACAACTAAGTCTTGGGAAACCTAAATAAACCAGGATGAGCATTCAATTGGCAGATAAAACTATTAGATTTCCTAGGGGTGTCATTAAAGATGTACTTGTAAAAATCGATAAATTTATATTCCCAATTGATTTTGTTGTTCTAGACATAGAAGAGGATAGTGACGTGCCTCTGATTTTAGGAAGGCCCTTTTTAGCAACTGCTAGAACCATTATTGATGTTGGTACAGGTGAACTCACACTTCGTGTGGGTGATAAAACAATCACTCTTCAAGCTCATAATTCGAGTAACACATCAAAAATCGAGGGTGGTTGTATAAATCATGCTACTGATATTGATCATGTGGTGCAATCTTCTTTGTAGGAAACACGTTCAAAGAACATAAATGAGCCATGTTTACGTAACAGCAAAGACCAATCTATGAAGAACAAAGGCTACAGATTGAGGAACTAGATGAATGGCGGACACAGAAACCGAGAACACATGATAAACCGAAACCACACCATGACGGACTCGATTTTTCACCTAATCAACTTAAGGTTGGAGACAAGGTACTATTAGATGCAGCAGACCCTCGTATTGCCACTTTTGAACCGAATGGAGAATCCCTTTTACGGTACTTAAAATCTTCCCATACGGTACAGTCAAGGTAACTCATTCCAAATTCGGCACTTTTAAGGTAAATAGTACTCGTCTAAAACCTTATTTTGATAAAACTGATAGCAGGAATGAGGAGTGTAAACTCCTCGAACCACAATGACCACGTGAAATTGAGGTAAGTCGAGCTTATACTAGAAATAAGCGCTTCTCGAGAGGCAACCCGAGCACTAACCATATTAATTTCTTTAAATTTTAGTGTTTAACATCTAAATCACTAACCGAGTCCTTGAACACAGGTTGTCCAAATCCACACGGCCAGGCACACGCGCGTGCCTTAGGCCGTGTGAAAACAGAGCAAAATTTTTACCAAACACGGGATTCGATATGTTGCCACGGCCGTGGGCAATCCTGCCAAATCAACACAGGCGTACAACACGCCCGTGCCTGGAAGCCGTGGTAGAAACTGAGGAATCAACACGGGTGTGCGACACGCCCATGCCCAACACCCGTGGTATATCCTATCAAATTAACACGGGCGTGCGCATACATACACGGGTGGGAAGCGAACGAAGCAGGACATGGTCGTGAGACACGGCCGTGTGCTTCAACACACCCAAAGAACACGGATGTAGGCCGAATTTTAGAAGCGCCCAAATTTGAAAATCAAGAAAAACACGGGCTGAAATAAGGGCACACGGGCGTGCCCCACGGCTGTGTGCCCCAATATCTATATATACCCCTCACTATTCATCATCCCCTTCCCTAAAACCTAAGCATAGCCGCCGCACAACCCACCCCCACCACCGACCGGCCACCCTAGTCCTCCTATTTTCTTCCCTTTTCTTCCTTCCTTTACCTCCTTTCCCATCTCTTTTCACTTCCCCCTCTCTTTTCCTTCCTTTTCTCTTTTCTTTTCTTCTTTTTCTCCTTTCTTACACTCTTTTTTCTTCCTTTCCTTCTCCTCATTTTTCCCCCTCCACCACCACCGCACGGCTCACCTCCACGCCCGTGGTCGACAGAACAGTACGCCCCTAGCCAACTCACCACCACCCATCATCGGTTCCCTTTTTTTCTCTATTTTTACTTAAGTTATTTTTATGTTTATGAGTAAAAATTGATTTTTATTACTATATAATTCATATTTTATTTTGTTTATGGATTATTATTGCTTAGTTGAACTTGGTTGATCAGTCCATATCTATGCTCTATTTAGTCTTGAACATTAGCATTGTTTTGATTTTTAGGGTCATAATCTTCTCTTAGTCATATTATGCTTACCTATTATTTATTAATCTATATTTAGTAGTTATTCACATTCTACTTATTTCATTGCTTGATTGAGCCTAAATTAGATATTATTTCTTCCTCATTTGTCGATTGTGTTAATTCTTCCAACTAAATTTTAGGATTGTTTTCGCAGGCACATTATGTCAAACCCACGAGGCAAAAAGGCTGTGGTTCTCGCATCGAAGAAGAGAAAAGGAGCATCATCCTCCTCGGGTCCTACTTCAGAGATCTGACACCCATTCCTCCAATTCCCACTAGGAAATTAGGAGGAACTATTTCAGATCCTACGGGCCGAACCCCTAGGTGTGGGGCGATGTATTGACTGGGCTGCACTCGAATAGATTCAGCTCGATGACGCGGTTCGGGCCCTCCTGACTATCGATCCATTAGGGCTCTTCTTCGAGATCGTCGAGCCGACATACCTCGAGCTCACATTGGAACTCTGCTCAACCTTCCACCTCCAAACCGTTATTACAAACTTCGATGATCCTGGAATGGTCCAGTTTCGTCTTGGCAGTTTAGTCTGCCAGTTGAGCGTCCCTAAGTTTGGTGTCGTATTAGGGCTTTACACAGAGGAGTTCGTGGATGAAAACAACCTCGAAACTCTCCATCGCCACATCCACTATTCTCCTTCACGGTGCTAGAATACCTTAGTCGCTGACTCGGCCACTTATGATCCTAGTCACTCCAAAGCATCGGCTCTCGCCCCATCCCTGCAATACTTACACGCCATCCTAGCCCACACCCTGACAGGAAGGCGAGAGAGCACCAGCGTCGTCAACACTAACGACGCCTACTTTTTATGGAGCATGGCGCATGGGCATGTCGTCGACCTCATCTATTTTATTGCTCTAGACATTCACCATCAGATGGAGCGGTATAGGAAGGGGGTTATCTCCACCGGCCCTTATGTGACTCACCTGGCAAGGTACTTCGGTCTCCTCAACACAGCGGCACAAACATCCTCCCTCACCCTCATCGGTTAGATGCCCCAGAGGGCATCTTGAGTATGCTCCATATGAGGATGATCGAGCGACGATGTGGCTTTGACCCTCCTCAGTACCGCCTCGTCCAGTCAGCTAAGCAGGAGAACCCAGAGGACATTACTAATGATGTCCCTCCACCTCACGAGGATCCACCATCTCAGCCACCACCTACTCACCGTCCAGTTCATGAGGCTGCTTCACTTTCTGACATTTCTGAGCGCCTTACTCGATTTGAGCAGTAATGTTTTCAACGCTTTGATCACATTGATGCAACTCTACATCAGATTTGTCAGGATCTTCACATCTCATTGCCTCCCCCACCTTGCGAACCATCTGACGATGACGATTTTTAAAGACTTTATATCTATTATCTTTATTGTTATCTTTATTTATTTTTTTATACTTTTTAATGTTATTTCTCTTTAAGACTAATTTTATTTCATCTTTAGGTTTTACAATTTTTATTAAGTAATTTATGTTTTCGGCTATTTCTTTATGAGTAATCATGTTTCTCTATATTCCTAAAGAGTTATTGATTCTATCGTAGTTATAAACAGCTCCAAAGCTCACTATTACTTAGGAATTTACAACTCCACTGGAAAAGGTCCTCCACGACTGCCATGTTCTGCCCGACCACCATGATAACCTCTTCGCTGGACACTATGGTTGTGGAACCCAACCTCTACCACCATCGGAGTATCCTCCTCCTTGCCTTAGCCGATTACTTTCCATAACTACAATTCAAGGAATCCATTTAACATTCAGGAAGTTTCACTTCTCTCCCTATCTTATGATCTTATATCTATATTTTCCACTAACTTTATCTTTGTACATTGAGGATAATGTCCATCTTAAGTGTGGGGGGCTATTTATATCACTATCAGAAAAATCCCTGAATTTTGTCTTATTCTCATGTGAATCACTCATATCACT
Organism: Gossypium anomalum; assembly: GCA_025698475.1. NCBI lineage: Eukaryota > Viridiplantae > Streptophyta > Magnoliopsida > Malvales > Malvaceae > Gossypium > Gossypium anomalum. Next base: position 40,431,431 of record CM046958.1, on the reverse strand, counting down.
ATTAGAATGAATTTTGATTAATGTATGATTTTTATTGATATGTCTTAAATTAAAACATAGGTATTTATGCACTGATGGTTTAAACTTTAAGTAATTAGAGAGTCAAGCATGATAAGTTGATTTTTGAGTATTAAAATTTTTTAGGTTATTTCCCCAAGTTTAGGTATTATCTTGAAATTGAAATTCACAGGGCTAACATCAAAAAGCCATAATTTTTGTGAGATCTTGAGCCTTTAGAGCATATATTATTTCTTTCGTGCTCACTTTTATTGTTGCTATGAGTAATTCAATATTGATTTGTTATTCTAGAACTTGCTTCGATTATGCATGTCAAGACCATACCATTGATTTGATATGTTAAGATGATAAAGGCACTTAGGTTTAACCTACTCACTCCATAAAAGCCTACCTTCATAATTAACCCTTAGTGAACCCCATTGAGCCTAACAAACCATTCATTGATTTACCCCTAATATTAACCCATAACCCATTATTGTTGAAATCCCCTAAATTAATTTGATCCCTATTTTTGTCGATATTTGATTTGAATAAATGGCTTAACTATGTTTTATTTTTGATAGTTAGCTATGTTACTTGAATTGTTCTTAAAAAAAATGAAATTATGTAATGCTTGGGTTAAAAAGATGTTATCCATGAAGAAAAGCTCAATTCTAGATCTTCTAATTAGAAATTTAATTTGTCAATTTTAGTATTTTTCTAGTTAGGCAATTTTTCAATTCAATCTCATTTTTAACCTTCTCTTTCAGCTTGTAACCACACCCCTTAACCAAAGCCACGTTACAACCCTCTAAAGACCTTTTGATTGATGTATCATCTCAATATATAGTGGTGGAGATTTGATTTTCACGCAAGCTTATGGTAATAACTTTTCATATTGACTGTTGAGTGCTAAATTTATTGTCCTTAAACACCTCGAGTGATTTGAGTGAATCCTTAGTTAGGATGTTAAACTCTGTGATATTTTGAATCAAAGGTGATTACTTAGATGGGGGGAGACACCTATGTTTTTCGTGATAAAATATTCAACATGGAATGTTTGAAACTTTAATGTTCTTCTAGTTGACGTCTCAATGTATGTTTGCTTATGGATTATTTTGAGATATTATTGATAGGAATTATAATTTGAGAAAAATGATTTCTTAATTGTGAATTGAGAATTTTGCTTGAGGACAAGCAAACGCTTAAGTGTGGGGGTATTTGATAAGTCGTAATTTATACATATTTTTATCCCATGCTTAGCACATTTTTGGATGAATTATCATTAGATTTGTGGAATTTGATGCTCCTAATCCTTTAATTTCATATCTTATACTTAGGTGAGTATAAGAAAGTAAAAAGAGTGAGAAACGAGCCAAAAACGGAGAAAATAGGCCAACGTGGAAAATCAACACGGCCTAGACTTCCTCACACGGGCAGACCACACGCCCATGTCTTCTTAGCAAACTTCAACACTGCCCAAGACCACCTCACACGGGCATGTTTATTTAACAGTCTTGAACACAGTTTGAAGTAATTGCACACGGGCGTGGCACACGGTCGTGTCCTTGACGAGCCCAAGTCTAGTTCTACTCGGAAAAGGCTACTCTTGGGCTATTTTGGGCATTGGAAAGTCTATTTAAACACCCTAGAGGAGGATTAAAAGGACACACAGAGTAGGAAGCAAGGAATTACTCAAAGAAAGCTAATTGATCCATCTTAGAAGCCAGATTCTCCTTCAAGACTGAAGATCTTCCTTCAATTTCCTTCAGGAGTTTTTTGGGTTTTCTTCATGTTTTGTCATTATTATTCTTCTGAGATGTTTTTTTTTTTTTTTACAATTATGAACTAAATCCCCTAAATACCTAAGGGGGATGAAACCTAAGACGAATCTTGTTAATATTTTCTGAATTATATGATAAATACTTGATTTGTTCTTAATTATGTTCTTAACTCTTGTTTTAATATTTCGGGATATTGATTCAAGTATTGATGTGCTTATTTAGAGGAGCAAAAGTCCCTGTCTAAGAGTAGATCATTCATAATTAAGCGGAGTTTCATGCAATCTTAGAGATAGGATGACATAAATCTGCCGAATTAGAGTCAAATATAATAAGGGAATCCATAGATCGAGTTAATGCAACACTAGGGGTTTTAATTAGAAAGAGATTTCAATTAATCAACTTGGGGTTAGACGTTATTAGTCTCGAGAGGGATAATAATATAAACTAGAGATTTCTACGGATCAAGTCAAGCGAATAAATCGTCTAGTTTAGAGTCGAATAACAAGTGAAGTCTAGGTGGATTCTTCCTTGGGTATTGTCTAAATCAATCAGTTTTCCCAAAAGTTTTTCCCCAATTTACTTTCTGTGCATTCTTAGTTTAATTAATTAGTTTAGATAAATCAAATCCCCTTATTCTTAGGCTAGATAATAAAAAGAAGGTTAATACTAGTACTTTTAGTTCCTGTGGGTTCGACATTCGGTCTTGCTATAAACTATACTACTGTTCGATAGGTGCGCTTGCTTTTATCGTGATAATAGTTAGTTCTAAGTACAAACAATCTTAAATATTAAAACTTATCACGAATTAGTCAATTAGTGACTAATGAACCTTTACGGTTTCAGCAGTCGATTATGACTCTAGAAGCAAAAATGTGGATGCATTTCATCAGTGCGAAATTCTTCCATACTTAGCACATTACGAAAGTTACTTGTGATCGTGCTCTTCTCTTGTATTCTATTTTACAGAGATGAAAGATAAACATGGGGCCCCAACTTTTTCATCATATGCGGCTATGTGTCGAAGGGCACACGCGAGGGCTCTCATACCTGCACTTGATTACAAAGATGTACAAGCAACTGGTGAGTCGATTGACCTCGAGAAACAAACTTGCCCACTAAAGGGAATTTTAAACGATGTCATCTACGTGTAGTTCTGCAATCAACATGTCGATTAGGTAGAGTAGTGGAACAAGGAGGTGGTCGCACACTGTGAGTACTCGAGGGACACATCCCAACCCGTACCACCATGAGTACACCGATCTAAGAGGGTTCCAGAAGATCCGATGAGCAAGGAATGGTTCAGACACATTGCAGTCCATGTCGAGCACCAAACACAGTGGATGGCCCTCATATTGGGTCCTCTCGGCAAGAGTAACACCACCCATTCCACCTTCCAGTATCTCCTAGCCTACGCTAGCTAGACCATCCACATTGAGAGGGGATACGACAAGAGTAATCTCGAATGAGCACGATGACAACACAGACGAATTTGACAACATCTTCACCAATTTATAAGGGAGTTTATTCTATTTTTTTGTTATTTTAAACATAAAAATATTATTATTAAATAAATATATATTTTTTTCTTTATGTGTTTTCTTTTTCTGTGTAGGAACCCCACAAGTGACGAGGCACTACAACTTCAAGCCAAAACTGCGAGGAAGAGCCAATCCCACCATTTACGATGGACTTTTAATGCTAATCAGGTAACCTCTTTCCTTTATATTTTTATTGCACATCAGGGACAATGTAATGAATAAAGTGTAGGGGGTGACATAGGAAAATTTTTAAATTTTTAAAATTTTAAGTTTTTCTGTTATTTTTTTTTAGTTATTTAATTTTTTTTTTGTGTGTTATGAGTGTGCTTGAGCTTGTAGAAATATAAGTGATTGGTTAGGAACATATACCTAAATTATTTGCTTAGATTGTAAATTTAGCTTAAAATTAAATAATTTAGGTTGTTTATATTTAGTCTAATTAGATTAGTTTATTAGACTGTAAATAGGAAAAAGAGATTAAATATACCAAGTGATAAAGGTGGATGCAAATAGGTAATTATATTTGTAGAAGTATAGGATGTTAGAATTAAAAAAAAAAGCTCGATAAAATCCATGGTTATTGAAACGGTTCAGTATGACTAGTGCCTTTATAAAAAGTACCCAAGAAAAATCTTGATTGTATTGGCACAAATAATAATAAATCAAAAAATCATCGTAAGAGATTATTAGAGAAATATTACTGCATTAGAGTTCAAAGCATGAATAAAAATAAACCTAGTAGAAAAAAATCGAATTGACTGTACCCTGCAAAAATAAATGCTATATTTGTATATACATTTTGATGGAAACATATATTTAATTTTCTTTAACTTGTTTACTTTGTAATTTATTGAACTAATCTGTTCATGTGTAAATAACTTTGAATTGTTTAAATTTCTAGTTAGGGTTGTATATTTAGGCAAATCCTCCTAGTGTCGATACTCTAATCTAATCTCGTGTATGAAGCTAGCTCAAGTATATTGTTTAGCTATATACTTTATTTATTTTCTTTTATTGCTTGAGGGCACGCAATGACTTAAGCGTGGAGGAGTTTGATCTGCCACAATTTGTTGTGGCAAATTAAGGTTTTTCTGGCACTTAACTAGCTTGTTTTCTAGTGTTTTTATATGCCTTTATTTCATTTTTGGTTTTTATTTGCTTAGGTTTAGTTTTGGTAAAATAAGCGTTTTACGCAATTTTTAGTGTTTTGATGACCCATAAGACAAACTCGGGCCTCGGGTATGACTAATGGGTTATTTGAGTATGTAGGGCAGCAATTTGGGCTTAAGTATGCAAGGAACAATGGTCATGTCACTATATCAACATCCGATGTCGCAACATTAAACTTCGAAGCATCAAAAGCTAAAAATCGTGGCATCATCGTGACAAATTGTTGACATCAGCAGCCACATGATCAGAATTTTAAAACTGTATTTTGTTTATTATTTATTAAACCTATATTTTGTTTATTAAACCAGGGGTATTTTAGGAATAAATTTCCTTGTTGCCCTAAGTCTTGCCTATGTATACACTCTTATAATCTCATTAGGAGGGTTGGTTGTTGATAGCTAGACAATTAAATAGCTTTTATTTTTTCTTTGTATTTTTATTTATGTTTGCTTAGTCAGAATTCTTCCTGTTCCAATGTGAAGACAGTTGTGAGCGGGGATTGCTCCGACACTACACCTCAATTAATTATCAATGAGAAATTTATATATTTATATTTCGTTTCTTTGACCAATTAACGTTTGTATGAATATTAGAATAACTCTTGTGTTTATTTCATATCTAGCATGTTTCAGTTATGAATCTGATTTATTAATTAAGTAATTATTTATCTAAAATTGAGTGTTTATTCAAGAGTATTTAGTATATTAGGGACTGATACCCCTAATAGAATATCTAGACAGGTGAGACCGAGAGGGTATCCTATCAAGTATACTTGTTCTAAGCGGTGAGACCGAGAGGGTATCCTATCAAGTATACTTGTGCTAAGCGGTGAGATTGAGAGGGTATTTGTAAGCCTAAGAAGAGACCAAAAGGGTGACTTAGGTGGTAATCCTTAGTGAAGATGAGATTGAGAGGGTATTTTTACCTAAGGATGGTAAACAACTCAACCGAGTGTAATTAGTGACTTAATTGATAATTGTTTATTTAATTGAAAATAGCCCGGGAACTCGGATCGTTGACACTAGGAATAAAAGATTCCATTAAGTTATTTTAGACTACTTAATTTAGTTAGGTTATTTTAGTTTAATTAATTTAATTAGTTTAATTCATATTTTAATTTTGAATTCACACTACTAACTTGTAAATTGATTCTATTAGTAATTACTTTTGACAAATAATTTAATAATAAATTTCGTCAATATGCAATCTCTTGAGTACAATTCTCTAAATATTTACGAGTGTTTTGTTAATCTATATTACAATTTCACCTGTTCTTTCGCAGATACTACACTAAAGTTTATGTATTTTATTTGCACGATTTTCATTCTAAACCTTCGCAGTTTTGAATGCGGTCACCACCCTTATCATCTCTTCCTCTTCCAAATACATACATAAGCATAAACTAATATACAATTTCAGCCTAGCTAAGATATACTTTCTTTCTAAAATGAAACAAGAAATACCACATGAATCCTAATATTCTCGCCTTCAAACTTGGTAATTTGAAAGAGATAATCACTTGGTTAGTAAAAGTTCACGAGAGATTTACAAATTTCGGTGAGGATGAGAAGTTGGGAGAAGTTTCCCATTTCATCTTGCTAATGCTGTTGGAAGAGAGGAAAGAATGGAAGACAAAAGAATTCTCATATCTTCCATCAAATTCCCAACAATTCTCATATCAAATCCAAAGGTTAGGATTTATTTTCCCATCAACTGACCATGATCCAATGGCCCCTTTCACTCTTACTTTCAACTTTGATCCAATGGCTCCTAATTAAACATGGAAACTTTGATCGAGTGGGTAATATTGGTCCCTACACATTTTCTCATTGCTTTTTCCCATTTTGCCATTAATAAGCTCCCATGGTCAAGATTAAAACACATGAAATTGATCTAATAGCTCTCACTCCAATTAATAAATTCACAATATAACATCTTATGGTTTATTATTCTTTGAGGTCCTCCAATATTTTACCTCTTTATGACCATGACTAATTTACAAGTTTAGACTATTTTCCCATCTAGTCCATCACTTTATTATCCACCAATTTAATCCATACTTATCAAATTTGATTTGAATTTTTTAGAATTTATTTTTAATTTTTTTTAAAATTCATATTTAAAAATTTATAAAAATATTTTTTATAATTTTATAAAATAAATTATGATTTTTAGATTTTTTAAATAATTTTTTGACATATTTAGACTTTTTAAAATTATCATTAATTTTTTTAAAATATCAAATTGATCTTTTAATTTTAATTAAGAGATCAAATTAATTATTAATCTTTGAGTCTTATTTCATCAAAGGGTTAATGAGCATAATGTAAGTTTTGATAAACATAAACTTAAGCTTAATTTAAGGAGTATTTGTGGAATTTACCCAAATCAAACTGAGTCAGAATATGAACATTTCAGCTCAAAAGTCCAATTCGATTTAATCGCACTTGCATTTATAGCGCGTGTAAATACAACATGAGCAATCCAAATCATCCTCCACTTCCACGCGTTCTATAGATTACGCTCGTCATCCTTAGCACAGAACAGAAGCCCAGAAAGAAAGAGAGAGAGATACACAGATTTTTTCCTAAAAAAAAGGAGAAATATATTTAACAAAGAAACACGGAAAATAAATCAGATAGAAAAACGGGGAAAGGACAAAAAAGAAAAACCGTTCTAGGGTTGCCTTGAATCTCTCTCTTTCCAGATATTAGATAATTAGAAATAGATATGTAGGGCTTTTCAATCGATTCCTTCTTTAATTTCTTACAATTAGGGTTTTCAAAAGAGGTAAGTTGATTTAACTGCTGGGTCTCATTTTCGTTTCTTATCTTTCTTGGGACAGTGGTGTTGGAGTTTGGGTTTTAATCGACCCAACCCTAAAATCGGTGCTTTTGGGAATTGGACTTTTAACATTTTTACCGAGAATCGGAGCTGGAAAAGGATCATTTTTTTAGGGACTCTTTCTTAACAACAATATATTGTATTTTTTTACGATCTGTAAATATGCGAGCTGTGCACAAATCAAAAAGGGTTACTTGGGCATCAGACGTTAACCTTTGTCAGGTAAAATTGCAGTTTTACTTTGGAAGTTCCTGAATTTTGAGGTCCCTTTCAGGTGAAATTACAGAAAAGAAAAGGGGGCTGCAAAATTTTAAGTAAACCAAATATGTTGGAGAATGAAGCTATGTGAATCCTTCATGTTCTGCTGTTTTTAGTTTCCTTTTTCCTTTCATAAATATATTTTATCTATTACTCTGTCCCTTTAATTGCATTTGAACCTTTCTGGTAGTCAAGTTAGTTTAGTTTTGGTATTCTTTTAATGCATGATTTCGAATGAGTTTTTAGTTTTGTTGATGCCATTGTTGTGTTAGGCTTTTTAGGGTCTTAAATGATGGACTGTTCTTGTTTTTGTTTGTTTTTTCTTCTTTTTCAGTGGAATTTATGGCTTATTTTGTTTTGCATCTTAATGTTATGGGAATAAATCTGCTAATGGAGTTTGGAAGTTTTTTCATGCTAGTTAGACACAGAAATGAGAGAATGGAAATGATAAAAGACTTAGATTTTTAAACTTATTCAAAAATGCTAACGATGATAAAAATATTCCAGTGATTGCATCCTTGGCTTGTCTTTTCTTGATGTTTCCTTTCATATAATGTTCATCTTTGCAGAACACGATAAGTTTACCACAATACAGTTGTAAAATCTCCTTGGAGTTTGATTAATATGAGTGTGTAATGTTTCTTATATTGCTATAGTTCTGAAGTCTTTGACTTTATGTTTCTGCTTGTAGTTGTTTACCGGACCTAGTTTTGTAGCTCATACTAGATTTTAGTATAGGCGAAGTACTAGGTTAAGCATCTCAAATTCAACTTGAGATTTTATTACTCAGCTAAGGCTTAATGAGATGTTTATACAAGCTTTAATATATGTATTTATATATTGTATTTCCCTGTTTGAACAAGCTCTCTTCAGTTGCTAGATGGTGTTTGTACGGTGAAATGATGTTTGAGCAAGTTCACAACCCTGTCTTGTTGAAAATGATAAACAGAAAATATAATTGCTTCTCCTCTTAACAGGTAAGGTTGTTTCTATCAGAGGAATCACCTTCACAAGTTGGGGTGGGTGGTCAAGATCACCTCCAAGCAAAAACCTCGTTGGTATCACATATAAATGGGGCTACTGGGGATGACTTTCTGCCTCCGGGATTCGAAGGAGCTCATTCTACAAGTCATCTGCAGATTAACTTGCTAGAAATTGCTACAATTAAATGGAGATGTCCTCTCAGGGTAACAAATCTAAAGACTTCTTTTCTGCATTTTAGTTTGATTTGTGATTATTGCTCCCAGCATTTACCTCAAAGCTGAACTTATGTCTTCACAGTTTATTTTGGACTTGAATTGGCAAGTTGTTGCCGGAGAGGAAAGTGAAGAGGTGGAGATTCAAAATCAGAGAGAAGTGAGAGTGCTTGAAGCTGTTTATCCTCGCCCATCTGCAATTCCTACAAAGTCTGATACTTTTTCTTTTTTCTCTTTTTGACTGGTTTTGGGGTGGGTTTTCTAGAAACTGCTTCTCTTGGGTTATACTTTTCCATGAGACTAAATTTTCTTCTGGTTGTGCAGCTCTTCTGTTTCAGCAGACGTGGAAAATTGTGACTATGACGATCAGCAAACTCCTCAAATACCCATCACTCCTATTGAAGATGAGGATGCAGCAACTGAAACTCCCATTAGTTCACAGCCGCAGTGGTTGGCTCCTGGTATTTTACCTCCTCTGCGTGGCAGTATGCCAAGTGTTTCAAGTGGCTCAGCTGATGAAAAACCTGCTTCTGGGATGATCCTTAATGTTGAACCCGGTGTAGCAGCTGCTGCCTTTGCAGCAGTTAACCAAAACAATGAACCTGGAAACATGATTGATCCGGAGTTTCTTGTTAAAATTCTCAGCAATCCCAGATTGATTGAGAAATTAGTTACTGATTATGGAGTGGCTTCAGGTGCTCAAAACTTACCTGAATCAACATCCCCTCTGGCAACTTCTCCCAATCCACCCCCACCTGTAAATCTCTCCAACCCATTTCCTGCCCACATCAATAGAACAGAAAATGGTACTGCATCCTTATCAGCTACTTCTAGTGGAACTTTTTATGCTCAGCCTAATGGGGTTGGAGTTGGACCGTCAAATAAACAAGGTCTTGCACCCAATCCCCATCCAATATCTGTTTCAGCAGCTGTTGGACTTCCCCAGAAAAAGGATGTAAACTATTACAAGAACTTGATTCAGCAACATGGAGGAGAAAGACAAGAGCCAGCTCAGAAGTTCAACAGCCGATACAACCAGCACCTAAGACCAAACCAAGAACTAATAAACAACACCAAATCGAGAGATTCTAGACCGAAGATAATGAAGCCTTGTATGTACTTTAACAGTTCCAGGGGATGCAGGAATGGAGCCAATTGCGCATACCAACATGATACATCTTCCCACCAGAACAGTGGGAATAATGTTGCGGAGGTGCCGAATACAAAGAGAATGAAAATGGATAGAGAGATAAGCGGTTAGAAAATACAGAGCGCAAGTATGGTTAGAAAATACAGAGTGCATGTATGCCTTTTTCACATGCAAAAAGCGTACTGCAGCTCTACCTTTTATTGGCTTTGCTTAGGTTCTTTTTGGAATTAGTATAATTCTAGTACTCCCTTTTTACCTCTCGCTTTGCATCAAGCTTTTAAGATTCAATGGGCTAGAGAGCCTTGATTATCACAACCGATTGCGGATTTTCATCCATGAAGTGCATTTTTTTGGGTTTTTTCTTTCTTTCGTCTTGCATCGACTGCAAATGTTGCTTACGTACGTATAAATTACAGTATGACAGTTGCTCTGTCCATACAGTTTGATTAATATTACATGGAGTATTTTCTGCATTTTGTTTGAAAATGAGCCAATAAACTGTAAACTTTTCCCCTTGGAAGTAGAGATGCTGAAATAGGCCTGAGCTTTGAATTGTTTTAAAAAGCTGATAGCTCTAGTTTGGAAAAACTTGAATCCGAGAAAATTTGAGTTTGAAGAAACGTCAGTTTAAAACAGAAACTAGAGTTCGAAAAAACTAAGCTCATAACCATTTGAGCTTACCATCGAGATAGATAATGATTTGATTCTAGTTCGAGATAAATATCTAAACTTGAGAAAACGAATTTATAACTAAAAAGCAGCACATATAATATAATACTATTTAAAACAAAAATAAATTAGACAAATTATAATTACTTAATTTATTAATACTATATCAGTAATAATTTATTAACACTAAAATTAATTAATAATGAATATTTATATTATATAATAAAATATAGAAAACTAATAAGTCAAATATACATAACTAGTTTCTTTATGTTACAACCATGTTCTATTCGAATGAAGGTGTTATCTTGTTACATGTGCTGTTTGATTAGTATGGTGTTTTCGGTTTCTTAGATTGAAAGGTTCTGTTGGCATCTTTTGACAAAACAATATTCTGGGTCACTCAGTCGGTTATCTAGATATAGGATACTTCAACTCTTCCATTATCTCCTTAGCCGAATAGATGATTGATCATGAGCAGTTTATTGAATAATGATTGTTGCTTTATCATTATCGGTTGACGACTTCGAATTTGAAGCATTGGTTTAGCAGACTTATTGATTATTTAGCAAAACTTATCAAGATCCTTTTCTCTTGCTATTGGCTCTATTTATAGGATGTTCATTCTCTTTGTGAGGTGTGCAATTATAATGCTAAAAGATTGAATCATCTTTCTTTAACTATGTATTTCCAGCTTTTGTTTGACTTTGTTGTGTTGAGATTTTCATATTCACTATGGTATTGATGACTCTCGTGTATTGAACAGAGAGTGATATTGGGTGTATGCTAGTTGATTTTTAGATCTCCATTGGGGCAGCATGAATTCTACTTGTAAGGGAGTGGTTAGGCTTTAGCTAGTAGGGACGTGTTATGATTGGTTGGTTGAATAAGATTATTTTTCGCGAGGCTTCATAGATGTAGGACCGATGTGTCTGAATTGCATTAAAAAAACTTGGTTTTTTGTTTCTTTTTCATATTGCAATTGCTTTTTATTAGTTTATGGTTTCTGTTCTATCTCACGTTGCAATGAACTTTAGAACAAGTGTTCCATTTATGTTTACTAATTTTGTTTCAAATGGTATCAAAGCTTGGCTTCATAAGGTATTTGAAGACAATCTAGTGGAGTGTCTATAGATATGGAACCCATGTAAGAAGAAAGTTCGGTGTCACGAGCCCCACTTCTAGTAGAATCATTGAATTATGCCTATTGGAAAGCCCACATGAAAGCTTTATGTCTATTGATAACGTTTCCTGGGAGGCCACTGAAAAAGGTTGGACTTGACCAATTGGTACTAGAACAGATGGTACTAAACAACCGGAAGGGAAGGCATACTATACTACTAAGGAAAAAAGAATGGCATTCGAAAACTCCAAGTCGTTAAACACCATTTTTAGCAATGTTGATAGGGAGCAATTCAAAGTTATATCAATGTGTGAATCTGCCAAGGAAGCTTGGACAGTTCTTCTAATCAACATGAGGACGTTACTGCACTCAAGTTGATGAGATGATCGGCTCCTATAGAAATTTTGAATTGAACTACTAGAAGCTCAGTTAGACAAGCACAAAACAAATATGGCTTTCAATGTTCAAAACACTATTGGAACAAAAAAAAAAAGAATAGACTATAGAATTCATGGATGAGATCAAGGAACATATAGTGTTACTATCCAAGAACTTTAATAGAACACTGAAATGTTTTACAAAGAAAATGATTTCTAGCAACCGTGTAGAAGAAGGTGCAAAGAAGAATCAAACTAGGGGTGAATACGTAAGGAAGAAATATGTTTAGTGCTACAAGTGCAAAGGGTTTGGGCACATACAATTCGAATGTGCAAACACCAAGAAAAAACAGAAGTTTCTAGTTACTACATGGAGCGATGAAGAAACTAATGATGATATGTCTAAATCAAATGAAGAATTAAGTATATGGCTTTTACTGTCAAAGTGGAAGCTGGTGAAGAAGGTGATAACGACGATGATTTTATTGAACATGATTATTTTCACTTACTAAAATAAATGGAGTTGGCATGTGAAACCAAAAAAACCTTACGTAAAGAAGTGTGTATACTCGAAAGTAAGAAAGAAGCTATTGAAAATGAAGTTCTTGACAAAAATCAAATTATTGACAAGGTCAACAAGGAGCTAGATGGAGCTAATATGACACTTAAAAAGTTTGAGGGCAAAATTCTAAATTAGATGAGATCTTATCTACACAATGATTTGAACCTAGTCAACGATGTCTTGGTTATCTTAAAAAATGTATGAATACCTATCTTTCCAATACTTTTGTTAAGGCTAATGAAAGTACTTCTACTTTGTTAGATATAAGTTATAAGAAGACAAAAGTCATTGTATGCCACTATTGTGGTAAAAGAGGGTCACATAAGGCCTTACTGTTACAAGTTACTTGACGATTTCAAGAAGCTTAATCTTGGCACTAACACAGTTTGAATAAGGTTTAGGACATAACATCAATAGACGAAGTAGATTTGGGTTAAAGAAAATGAAGAAAGAGTTTGTTGGTTTCTCACACGTCACTGAAGGCTTCTATAGAGGAAGTCTGGTATTTTGATAGTAATTGTTCAAGGCACATGATCAGAAATTAAGACTTTATAAAAGATCTTCATAGGTGTGATGCTAGAAAATTTGGATTTAGAGATGGTTGTGAAGGAAAAATTGTTGGAAAATAGGTCATAGTGGAAGAAGTTTTTTTAAAGCTCACGAATGTTCATCTTGTTGAAGGTCTTTGTGCAAAATGATCAATATGAGTCAGTTGTATGGTGACGGGTATATTGGGGGTTTCAGCTAGGATGGTCGCAAGGTCAGAAATACGAAAGAAGAGTGCGTGATGGAAGGTGCTCGTTCTTTTTATAATTGTTATAGGCTCGCAAAGAAAGAAAGTTGTAATGTAGCTTCAATAAATGAACTTAATCATTGACATCAATGATTAGGTCATGTTAAATACAAAAGTCTACAAAGGGTTGTTTGTCATAGAGCTATTCGAGGACTACCAAGGCTTGGAGGGGTCATTATTTGAAAGAGAAACATTATCGTTGGTTTCATCCTCGGTTGTAACAGCTCTCTACCACTATGCCTTTGGAGTTGCTTCATATGGATCTTATGGGTCATATACAAATCGAGAGCCTAAGGGGAAAAAAATGTGTGTTTGTTTGCATTGATGATTTCTCCCACTTTACATGGATTGATTTTTAAAAAAAAAAAATCAAAAACTTTTGTCGTGTTTAAAAAGTTGTGTGTAAGGCTTATGAATGAGAAAGGTAAAAACATTAGGAAGATTATATTGATATGGAGTGACCAGGAGAAAAAAAATGAAAACCATGACTTTGGGGATTTTGCGATCAATAAGGAACTCTGCATGAATTTTCAGCACCTCAAACACCTCAGTAGAATGGGATTGTTGAACAAAAAGACAGAATTTTCTGCATGACCTTGTATGGAATTTTGAAAGGGAGGAAGCTAGCTGTAGCATATTTTTGAACTTTTGGAAGCCTTTGTTACATTTTAAATGATCAGGAAGCAAAAAAAAAAAAAAAAATGATACTAGAAACAATGATGGTATATTTGTGGGATACTCTACTAACAGTCGTGCTTACAGAGTGTACAATACTCAAACAAAGATTGTTATAGAATCAATAAATGTGATTATTTTCGATTCCCTTAGTCCTTAGAAGATCAACAAGATGATGATGTAGAAGATGATCCAACAACTATTCCAATAATAGATGGAATAGATATAGTTTTTCCTAATGAGAAAGGAATCGAAGCTAAGTTCAAGATCAATTCGCTAGCCAAAATTTCTACGAATCATCCTCTGGAAAATGTCATTGAGAGCATTGTTGATGGTAGAAGAACATGGGTGAAACAAATAAATTTTAGAGAATGATTAATATGGGTTGTTATGTTTCAAATTTTGAGCCAAAAAAGGTGGATGATGCCTTACGAGATGAGCATTGGTTGGAAGCAATGCAAGAAAAGTTACAGGAAGTAATTTGTTCGAAATAAGGTTTGAGCATTTGTTTGTTGTCCGTAAGGTGTAATGTTATAGGCACAAAATGGATATTTAAAAATAAGAGTGACAAGCATGGGAACATTACAAGGAACAAGGCTTGCCTAGTAGGTTAGGGATTTATGCAAGTTGAGGGGTGGATTTTGACAAAACATTTGGTCCGATAGCAAGGTTAGAATTTATTTGTTACGAAGTGGTCATCCATACAATGGCGAACACAGATCACACAGTTGTGAGCTCACCCAAAGTTGCAAGCTCATCTAAAGATGGGAGCTTAACCAAGTTGTGGTCGATGTGTGAACCACCTCGTGTACTGTCTAGTGCGAGCTGTTAAGGGTTTTGACGAGCTACAGGATGAAGTGTGAGTAGGGTTCACAAGTGTAGAAATTGGTGTTTTTTGTTTAATCTGTTTCTTAAGTTAACTTGTTGGAAGCAAATAGAGTTAATAATGAAATGTTATTTTTAGGTACTGATTTCTACTAATCAGTTGGTGTACAAGTTTTGTTTTTACTTTTCTAAGACATTAGTTGGATTAGTTGATTACCTGCAAGAACACATGATATATATTGTAATTTTTTAGAATGAACATGAGATCTATGTAGCAGTTTATTCCATCTGCTAAGCGTGTGTGAGTTTTCTTTTTTATTCTCTTTGTTCTTGTCTCTCTTGCCATAAACACCAACAACTGGTATCAATAGCCTAAGTCTTTTACGGCCATTGTGTGTGTTTTTTGCTATGAAAGAAAAATTTGTCTGCATCTTGTTAGTGTTACAATGTCATTTGGAAACTTCACACCACCTTTACCTCTCATTTTTATTGGATAAAACTACCACATTTAGGTAGTGAAGATGAAGGCATATCTTCAAGTGTATGACTTATAGGAAGTGGTTGAGTCAGACACAGAGCCACCATCTTTGTGAGCTAATCCATCAATAGCTCAAATCAAATAGCATAGTGATGAGTTTGCCAAGAAATACAAGGCTATATCGTGCCTACAAAATGGTGTGTTAGATATTATTTTCATAAGATTTATGGCTTATGAAACACCCAAACAAGCCTGGGACAAGTTGAAAGTGGAGTTCTAAGAGACTGAGAAGACAAAGAAGCAACAACTTTTGAACTTGAGGAGAGACTTTGAGAACTTAAAGATTAAAGAAAATGAAACAATCAAGCAGTATACAAAGAGAATCATGTCTATTGTCAACAACATAAGGTTTCTTGATGTTCAGTTCAGTGATAGGAGAATTGTTTAAAAGGTTATTACAACACTCCTAGAGAAGCATGAGTCCAAGATCTTATCCTTGGATGACTCGCGAAACCTGTCAACAATCTACTTATCAGAGCTTATAAATGCTCTATATGTACAGGAATAGAGAAGAGCGAACAGACAAGAGGAGCACTCTAAAGTTTTTTTCCAAGCCGAAAATAAGGAGGGTCCAAGTTCTTCAAGCAAAAAAAGCAAGAAGAAATGGAATGAAAGAAAAGAAAATCCAAGTAGAGATGGTGAAAAGAAAAAGTATCCGCCATGCTCTCATTACAAAAAGAAAGGTTATTCAGAGAAGTTTTTCTAGTTCAGACTTGGTGTGCAGTGTAGAAACTGCAAGCCATTTGGCCATGTTGAAAAAATTTGCAAAAAAAAAGGCAGTAGCAACAACAATAGCCTATTGAGGCTCAAACTTCTGATGAAAATCAAGCTTAGAAGGAGCTTGCATTCATTGCTTCATGCTTCACAGTTAATAACAAAGTCAAGAAGAATTGGTTGATTGATAGTGACTGTACAAATAGTATGGTTTCAGATGAAAGCATGTTCAAGGAAATTAACAGATCCTTTAGTTCAAAAATCAAGGTTGGAAATGGCCAGATTATTCAAGCTAAGGAAAGGGAGATGTCTTGCTTAGCACTCTTACAAGTACAAAAGTTATCTCTGATGTTCTTTTTGTACCAGATATAAATCAAAACCTACTCAGTGTTGGTTAGCTTCTTGAGAAGAACTACTCTGTTATTTTTGAAACTAGAAAGTGCGTTATATCTAGTTCATCTAGTCATAAACTTATGTTAATTGAAATGAATGATATGAGCTTTGTTCTAAACTGGAACTTAGTAACCTTGAAAGCCTACTTTAGTTCAACTGATGGTTCTAACTTGTGGCACAAGAGATTGGGGCATGCTAATTTAGGTCACTTGATCTACTGTACAAGCATGATATGGTTGAGAATAAGCATGAAGTAGCTGAGTGAAGGGTAGTGTACGAAGTGTGTCAATTTGGGAAGCAAGCAAGGCTTCCATTTTTTGCTAACAAGGCATAGCGAGCCACTGAAAAGTTACATCTGGTTCACACTGATGTATGTGGACCTATAAAGATAGCTTCACTCAATAATAGCAAGTACTTCATACTATTTATTGATGATTACACTAGATACTGTTGGGTGTATTTTTTAAAGGTGAAGTTTGAAGTTGATGAGGTCTTTTGGATGTTTAAGGCTGCTATTGAAAACTAGGCTTGTTGCAAGCTAAGAATACTCAGGTCTGGCACTGGGATTGAGTATACTTCTGAGAAGTTTCAAAAGTTTTGTGAAAATGTTGGGATTGAGCATCAACTAAAAAACATATACACCCCCAACAAAATGGTGTATGTGAAAGAAACAATAGACTAGTGATGGACATGTCAAGATGCTTGTTATTTGAAAAGAAATTGTCAAACAAGTGTGGGTTAAGGCTGTGAACACTTCTGTTTATCTGCTTAAAAGATTACCAACAAGGGTTGTGAAAGACATGTCACTTTTTGAAGGATGGTTCGGATTCAAGCCATCAGTGCCTCACTTGAAGATCTTTGGTTGCATGCGTTATGCACTTATTCTTACTTTTAAGAGGAATAAGCTGGAAGGAAGAGCACAACCAGTCTCATCTTTGTTGGTTACATCAGTTGTAAGAAAGGGTATAAGATCTTTGATCCCTTTACCAATAAAGTGTTTGAAAGCAAAGATGTAAAGTTCAATGAAGAAGCTTTTTGGAATTGGGATGCTGCAGGAACTGAGTTTGTAATAGCCCGATTTTGGAGCTAGCCGGAATAGTGGTTTCAGGACCACGAATCCGACATAGAAAAATCTATTTTTATGGTCTATAGTTTTATGGAACTATTCTGTGAAAATCTCGTTCGAAAAATTTTGACGTTTGGGCACTCAACTTAGTCAAAAGGACTTAATCGTAAAAAGTACAAAAGTTGAGTTCTACCTGTTAAAGGTGTCTAATTGCTATGAGATTTTAAATTAGAGGTCCGTAGTTGGTAATTAGACCATAAGATAAGTTAGTGGACAAAAATGGACATGAATAGGTAAAATTTCAATGTTATGCATTAAGGGCATTTTGGTCATTCGGTAAATAAAAGAATAAAAAGGGAAAATCAAGTTAAAATTGGTGTCCATCTTCTTCACCATAGCCGAAATTCCCTAAGGAGACCATATCTAGGGTTTCTTCAACTTTCAAGCTAGACTGTAAGTACATCCTAGCCCCGTTTTAATGCTCTTTACATTTTTTAAGTCCTCGTAACCCGTTTTACCTATTTCTACCATTATTTTGAAGTAGGGTTCATGTTTAAAAATTTACCCATGTGTGACATGCATGTATTTTGATGTTTGATGGAAGATATTATATGTTTAAGGTGTGATAAACAACTTTTTCTAAGTGATTTTTAGTGAAAATGCGTAAAAAGGACTTATTTGTAAGAGTTGTGAAAATGGGTAGTAAAATTGTGATTTGATGAAAAATGTGGGTTTTTATGAGCATGATTTAGGTTTGGCTAGGTTTGGGTAACAAAGAAAATGGGTACATTTCATTTTAAGAGCCTAAGGACTAAAATGTAAATATGTCAAAGTTTAGGGGCAAAAATATAATTTTTCCATAAGTTGATTTTCAGACAAAATTGAGTAATTTGATAATTTAATAAGTTAAATTTGCTATTTATAGATCAAGAAAAATGAAGTTCAGACCTTGATAGGGAAAAAACAAGGTTATTGACGATTAGGTCCATTTTCTAATATTTTGTACCGAGGTAAGTTTTGTGTGTAAATAATGCAATATTGTATTATGTATTTAATATTTAATATTGCATAAATTGTATGATTGTTTCTATGGAAATATTCAACGAAGTTTCGGCGATGAGAAAATCCCGGTTGAACCTTAGGAATAGTTTAGGATACAAGCAACATGTCACTAGGAAACCATGTGCTATGTGATCTATGTGAATTTGGGGGCTGGCCATGCACGTCTTACCGGTGGTTGGGTAGTCCGGCATGTGTTGCGGATACCTGACAGCTTGTGTTAGTAGCCCGTGTAGCAATGTCTTGACTGACAGCTTGTGTTAGCAGGCCCGTGATTAGCTCTTGTGCGAGCCCTATGTGTTATGAGATATGAGGTAGCATTGGTTACATATGTGGCATTTATTTGCAAGACCTTTTGTGTATCCGATAGTATTTCAAGTGTTCAAATGGTAATCCGAAGAGTATGTCAAAGATGACAAAGTATGTGACTATGTTACGAGTTGGTACAGGTATGTAAGTAAAACTCATGAGTATAAACTTCAGTATGAGATGAACTCTTGGTAAGAATGCTAATGAGTAGGTTATGCCTAAGATATATGATGATATTTATGTTAACTTATGCTGAGTAGTTATGTGATTAATGTATGATTTATGTTGCTTATTATTTGCATGCAAACTTACTAAGCTTTAAAGCTTACTCCCCTTTTCCTTCCATTCCTTATAGTGTTGCCAAGCTAGCTCAGGGATTGAGGAACGTTGGAGCTCGATTCACATTATCAAATAATTTTTTTGGGTATACTTGGTTTCAATATTTTGAGTATGGCAGGGACTCGGTCATTTTGTTATGTGTCATATTGGTTTAGCCAAATGTGTTGGCATTGTAATGGCTAATGATTCATTTTGTATATGGCCATTGGAAGTTGGCTAATATTAATTTTTCTTGGTCATTGGTATATTATGTGATGAATCTTATCATGAATATGAAATTGGCATGAATGGAAAAGAAAATATGGGATGTTTATGCATAATAGATGTTAGTATGTGCAAATGATGTATTGATATCTTGTTTGTGGCTGATTTGGTTGTATGTATATGCTTGGATTGGTGTTGCTTCTTGTTGTGTAGGTTGGTGCAAGTAAAGGTGGCAAAATGGCTTGGTAAATAGCCTTATTTTTGTCCACACGGGCAGAGACACAGCCTTGTGTCTCAGCCGTGTGACAAACATGGCCTAGGGACATGGGCGTGTGTCCAGGGCGTGTGAAGTCTGCACCTATTTTATGAAAATTTTGATAATTAAATTCGCCACACGACCTAGCACACGGATGTGTAACTTGGCCTTGTGACTTGGCCGTGTGACTTCCTTTGGTGCATGACGTCATAAACAGAGAGTTACACGGGTTAAGGACACGGACGTGTGATCCTGTTTTGATGAAAAATTCTCTAAGTGTCGTAAAATTTTCTAAAGTTCTCGGTTTAGTCTCGAATAGCCTTCAATGCATATTTTGGGCCTCGTAGGCTCATTTTAAAGACGATATGATTAAATGTAAAGTTTTAAATTTGGATGTATGTTAGCTTGTGTTTAAGTCTGGTAATACCTCATACCCAGTTTCGACGTTGGATACTAGTAAGGGGTGTTACAGAGTTGGTTGAACAAAGTCAGAATGAGATAAATATGCAACCTAATGAATTTTAGAACCAAGAGGGTGACTGCTATGATGATTTACTAATCAGAGGCACCAGACCTATCTTTGAAATATAGGATAGGTGTAATGTTGCTGTGCTAGAGCCTGTCAGTTATGAAGAGGCAACAATGGAAGATTGTTGAAAAGAAGCTATGGAAGCTGAATAGCCATGATTAAGAAGAATGTGACTTGAGAGTTGGTTGATAGGCCAGTTCGCAAGAAGGTTATTGGGGTAAAATGGGTTTGCACGACCAAGTTAAATGCTGATGGTTCAGTAAACAAACTCAAAGCAAGACTGGTTGCAAAGGGATTGAGTTAACAATATAGTACTGAAACCTTTGCACCAGTAGCAAGATTGGACACCATTAGGCTGCTATTGGTCTTGGTAGCTCAAAAAGGGTGGAAATAATCAATTGGATGTAAAGTTAGCATTCCTCAATGGTATCTTGAAAGAAGAGGTCTATGTTGAACAACCATAGGGATTTGTAGCTAATGGTGATGAACATAAAGTGTGCAAGCTGAAGAAGGCTTTATATTGCTTGAAACAAGCCCCACGAACTTGGTATGATAGAGTTGACAAACATCTGTCGAGCTTTGGATTTGAGAGGAGCATCAGCGAACCTATTTTGTATATGAAGAAGGAAAAGAAGGAACCTCGCTAATAGTGTCTTTATATGTTGATGACTTGTTGGTGACTGGCAGTTATAGAAAGCTGTTGATGAAATTATTGAAGCAGATGCAAGCTGAATTTGAAATGTCTGATTTTTGAGACATTACCTATTTTCTTGGTTTGGAAGTGTTTCAGTCAGAATAAGAAAACTTCATAAGCCAGAATAAATTTGTTTTGAAGATCTTAAACAAGTATTGTATGGAAAACTGCAAGTCAGCAAGCACTCTTATTGGACAAGGTGAAAAACTCACTAGCCAGGGTGATTTTGAAAGGGTTGATGAAGGCATCTATAGGAGCCTTATAAGATGTTTTCTTTATTTGACAGCATCAAGGCCTGACATCATGTTTGTTGTTAGTCTATTATCAAGATACATGCATTGTTTTAATGTGGCACAAGTTAAAGCAGCAAAGAGCATGTTAAAGCAGTAAAGAGAGTTCTAAGGTATGTTAAGGGAACCCTAAACTATAGAGTCAAGTTTATGAAGGTAAATGAGCTAAAGTTGACTGGTTTCAAAAATACAGTGACTGAGCTAGTTCTTTTGAAGATATGAATAGCACTTCAAGGTTCTTCTTTAATTTGTGATCAAGTGTGTTCAGTTGGAGCTCTAGAAAGCAAGAAATTATTGCACAATCAACTACTGGAGCTGAGTAAAGTCAAGCACATTGACTAAGAAAATTGATGTCTAATTTGAATCTAATGCAATGGGAAGCAATAGAGATATATTGTGACAATCAATCTACTATCGCAATTGAAAAGAACCTTGTCTTCCATGGCAAGACAAATCACTGCAAGATAAAATATCACTTTGCAAGAGAAGAACAATCAAATGAAGTGAAGCTAGTTCATTGTAGTTCAGATGACCAACTTGCTGATATTTTGGAAAAACCTCTAAGAAAAATGAGATTTGAGAGGTTAAGACATGATATTGGAGTTTGTAGCATTATGGCCAATGAGGAGTGTTGTGAAGTGGCCATCCATGTAATAGTGAACATGGATCACATGGTTGTGAGCTCATCAAAAGTTGCAAGCTCATCCAAAGATGCGAGCTCAACCAAGTTGTGATCGATGCGTGAACCACCTCATGTACTGTCTAGTATGAGCTGTTAAGGGTTTTGGTGAGCTACAAGATGAAGTGTGAGCAGGGTTCACAAGTGCAGAAATTGATTTTTTTTGTTTAGTATGTTTGTTAACTTCTTAGAAGCAAACAGAGTTTGTAATGAGATGATGTTTTTCAGTACTGATTTCTCTTAATCAGTTTGCGTACAAGTTTTGTTTTTAGTTTTGCAAGATGTTAGTTAGATTAGTTGATTACTTGTAAGAACACATGATATATATTGTAATTTTTTGGAATGAAAATCATGAAAGCCTTATAGTAGTTTATTCCATCTGCAAAGTGTGTGTGAATTTTCTTTTTTGTTCTTTTTGTTCTTATCTCTCTTGCCATAAACACCAACACTATTTGACTTTTATTGCCTATTACTTGTTTTCGTGATACGAAATTGTTTCAGATATATGCCAAAAGTGCATTTCTAAACAGGTGGCTCAACGATGAAGACTATGTTGAACAACCAAAAGAGTTTGTCAATCCACATTATTTGATCATGTTTCCAAGCTATCAAAGGCATTATATGGACTTAAACAAGCTCTACGGGCATGGTATGAATGCTTTTCCCTATATTTCTTATAACAAGGGTATGTTTGGGGAAGTGTCGATAAAACATTGTTTGTGAAGAAAGGTGAGAAAAGTATTACTCTTGTTCATATTTACGTCGATGAAATTTATATTTAGGTCTAACTCTAAAAATGCTAGAGATGAGTTCATCTGTCTTATGAAATTAGAGTTTGAGATGAATATAGTCGGGGAATTCACATGCTTTCTCGAATTGCAGGTCTAACAGCTTGAAAGAGGCATCTTTTTCAGTTAAGAAAAATATGTTTTCAATATGATTAAGAAGTTTAATCTCGACCAAGCCAAGAATGATAAGACTCTTATGAGTTCAAGCAATAAACTCGGAATGGACAAGGACGAAATTTCAGTTGACAACATTATGTAGCCGAGTATTATTGGGAACTTAGTTTATTTGACAGCAAGAAGACTTGATATTTGTTAAAGCATAGGGGTTTGCACTCAGTACCAAGTTGACCTGAAGAAGTCACATAAGCAGAAAAGCGCATTATAAATACATTAAAAGTTCGATCGATTATGGGTTGTGGTTTGCCAAAGACACTAGTAAGGCACTTGTGGGATATAGTGATGTAGATTAGGCTGGAAGTATAGACGATTATAAAAGTACCTTTGATGAGTGTTTATTTTAGGAAAATAATTTGGTGTAATGATCGAAGCAGAGTTTTATCTCTCTTTCAATAGCTAAGGCTGAATACATTACAGCTGTTAGTTGCTGCACGCAACTTATTTGGATGAACAAATGCTACAAGATTACAATATTCTAACTCATGTTCTGATGGTTTATTGTGACAATACTATAGCTATCAATATATAAAAAAATTCAGTGTTGCACTTACATACAAAACATCGATATTTGTCATCATTTTATATCCAGGTTCCCTTGGGTTGTGTCATATATAAATCAACTTTTCTATTTTATTTTTCCCTCCCAGGTTTACCACTCTTTAGATGATATTTATGAGAAGGTGTTTATGATTGGTTTAAACTCTTTTTATGTGATAAGATTGGTTTATTAGGGTGGTTTAATGTTTGTCAATCACTGCTTTTTATAAGATAAGTCTCTTTCACTCTTCTCCTATACAACTATTGCTATTTTCTTGTTTTCCTTTTTCTTTATATCTTTTTTTTTTCATTTTGAACTCATGGAAAGGGTGAAACAAATGAACCAAAAAGAAACCAAGGAGCTTGCTTGACTCCCATGTTAAAGTGACTGGTGAACCGCATTCTCAAAATGACACTGGAGAGTAATCAAGTAGTCGCCTGAATCAACCATTGATGTGATTGGAAAAAAATGATGAAATTCTTGCCCAACTTCAACAAATATTTGATGTTTCCAAGGGGCATAGTGTTGCAGTTGACTCTAACAAAGGATCATAGGAAAGTTCTACATATTTTGATCAAGATATGAGTTCCAAGTAGAGAAAATGTTGGAATTCCGATACTAAGGAAGAAAGAATTGTAGAGAAGAAACTGGAAAAATTTAGCAACAAAATTGTCTGCTAAGGTTTTTATTATTTTTCACTTATCTATATTGAACAATGTAACATGGCTATTTATAATAAAAAAGTCCTAAATATGGAAAGAAATAACAAAGATTTTTTATACTAATAAATGATAAATATATTATACTAATAAATACTAAATCTTCTAGAAAGAAAATATATTTGTAAACATAACTTGCAAGCAAGCTCTTCAAATCCAATTCATATTTTTTAGTTCGCCAAAGTTGAAGTGTTTGCCAACTTTGCATGAACGATCATCTCGCAACACTCCTCATTGGCCTTCATGATGCAAACACCAATTTTATCTGTCAACTCTTGAAACCTCAACTTTCCAAGTGGTTTGTTTAGAATGCCTGCAAGTTTGTATCCTGCCCTGTTCACAAGCTTGTACTTTGATGAGCTCACATGCCAGTGTCCTCGCACTTTTGTAGCATGTATTTCATTCAGTTTGTAGCTTACACTTTTCATAGTTCGCAGATTTTTCAACTCATATTTTTTTTGAGTTCACAACTTACATTTTGGTGAGCTCACAAGCTCACGCTTCATCCTGTTGCTTGCTATTGCGTGAGTGGCCAATTTGCAACACTATTTCTTGACCATATTGTAGCAAACTCCAATGTTGATTTTTTGTGCAACTTCTTCAAAAATTGTGTGCTTCAATAGTGCTAAGTCACATTTGTGATAAGTTTCAACAATAGGCTTGATGTTTCTTTATCTTTACCTTCAACTTTAGTCATCTTCTCAACTGATTTTGACTTGCACACTTAACTAAGGGAATTATAGTTCACATGTCCTTGTCTTTTTGTGCCAACTATATGATTTATCCATTGAACTGGTATAGGCTCTTGAAGCCTCAAGTTTCCAATCCAACACAAAGCTTTTATTATTTATTGAGACTGTGACCATTTGTTGTCCCAATGAAGCAAATATAGGGCAACATTTATCTTCGAAAACAACTGTGTATTTCTTCTCTATCAATTGACCAATGTTAAGGAAATTATGATCTATTTTAGGAACTAAAAACACAACTATAATTACTTTAGTACCTATTGGAATGCTAATTAGCACATCCCCTTTTCCTTTAGCTTTTAAGAGTTTGCCATTACCAATCTTCACCTTAAGATTGCATCTTCTGGCAATCATCTTGAAGATGCTTTCATTTGAGGTCATGTAGTTGGTGCATCCACTATTGATCAACCAACCTTTTGCGACTCTATTTTTTGATACAGAACTTGTGGATGTGAACACCTGCTCCTCCTGAATGCGGTCTCCCTCAACTGCATGAGTATGTAGCCAAATTGTTTACATCTTCTACATTGAATATCTGGCATGAACCAACAATACCTCTCCGAGTGATTTGTCTCTTTGCAGTGAGATCTGGTGGATTTTCTTCCTTACCACCATCTCTTAATCTATCTTCCTTCTTCTCTGTCCAACTTTTCCTACCCTTATGTTTTTAAGGGCTCGTATCATTAATACTATAGGCTCACAGTGCTTTTTCTTCTGCGCGCTCCCAATGCCTTAATGCCCTTTTTTGCTCTCGAATATACATTGCATTTATTAACTTTAAAAGAGAGATCACCGAGAGATCTCTTGAGTCTTCGAGGAAGGAAATCTTCAATTCATACCCTTCAAGAAGTGTTTTTATAACCTTCTCAATGACCTTGCTATCTGTGAATTCTTCCCCAAGTAACCTGATTCTATTTACAACTGCTATAATCCTGTCTACGTACTGCTTCACTGTTTTAGCCTCATTCATCCTCAAATTCTCAAAATATCTTTTAAGATTAATAAGTTGTTTTTTTTTTGGTCTTATCAGAACCTTGAAACTCCTCTTTTAGCTTATCTCAAGCATCTTTTGGACTCTCACAAGCCATAACATCGGAGACGTAATATTGTATACAGGACATTGCCTTGTATCTTTTAGCTCGCTCATCATTGTGGTGTTTAAATTTTAGTGACTGTAGTGTTGTCCCTCAATGGTCCTAGCTTGACATCCGTATTCACAACCTCCCAAAAGTCATAAGCTTGTAGGTAGGTCTTCATCTTAACAACTCATATATGATAGTTTTCTGTATTGAAAACAAAGAGTGAAAGTGGTGAGAAACTCGTGGAAGCTATGTATAGCTGAGAAAGAATAGTAACGACCCGTAAAAAGACAACTCTGATAGCACTTGTTGGAATTTCAATACTAAGGAAGAAAGAATTGTAGATAAGAGATGAGAAAAAATTAACGACAAAATTGTCTGCTAAGGTTTTTAGTATTTTTCACTCATCTATATTGAACAATGTAACATGGGTATTTATAACAAAAAATTCCTAATTATGGAAAAAAAATAACAGAAATTTTTTATACTAATAAATGCTAAATATGTTATACTAATAAATACTAAATCTTTTAGAAAGACAATATATTTTGTAAACATAACTTGCAAGCAAGCTCTTCAAATCTAATTCATATTTTTTAGTTAGCCAAATTTGAAGTGTTCGCCAACTTTGCATGAACGATCATATCGCAAAAGAAAAATCTTTGGTTTAGATCGATGTTGCAACAAGGTATGCAATGGTAGGCGAAGGTAGGGGAGACAAAGAGTTGACATATCAGGAAACAAGTTTTTAGACCAGAGATGCTGGTGAGACATTGGCTCAGATGCAAGTTCAACTTAAGGCCAAGGGTATACAAAATGGTGACAAATCAACTCCTGGTTACACCACTCACTCAAAACGAAAAAGAGAGGTTCGCTCAAAACATGATGAAGACAACGTCCATGTAACACCTATTGGTTTTGTAGATATCTTGGCTAAGAAGCGTTGTGAGACAGTATCAGAGCAAAAATGTGTCAATGAAAAAAACATTTTGATGGCTCACTTTGAGAAATATTCTTTACTGCATATTGTTGAAGCTAGAAATTTTCTTAAATTTGTGATGAATGTGCTTCTGTATGTGAAAGAAATCATTCAAAAATTTTATTGAACTTGCAACATGATGCTGATTAAAGTGCGGGGAACGTGTTTACTTTTAGTCTCACAATTATCAATCAGTTTCTTAAAAAATTATGTGTTCTTAATGAACGTATTGATGACTATAATAAGATGGTAAATGTTGTTACATGTTAGGTAGTTCAAATATGGTCTGATAACAATATCCTATCACCCGCCCCATTGACATCTAAGTTTTGTGTTAGTTAAAAAATTTCCATCCATAACTGGCTTCCAGTTGTGCCCAAATCATCCACCAACAAGCCTTTAGCACGACTGCTTTACATGGTATGATAGGAAATCCAATTTGATAGTGGGGAGGTTATTTTTATTTAGGTTGTCAAGCAGGTCGAGTCTGTCTCCACTTGATTTTTTTTTTCCATTTCATTCCTTGATTTATCGATGCTCCTACAATGACTGAATATCAAATTGAAGAACGATGTGATAGCTGAAGACTTCAAAGAATTAAAGATTTCAAGCAAGCTATTTAAGGCTAGTTGAGTAAATCACCTTGTTCCTATTGCACCCATTCCATCAGTTGTTTCAACAAGAGGACTCAGTATTGCGCAAAGTGAGGTTGCCATCCAAAAAGCTCAAGTGCTGGCTATTCTAAGGATTGAAATTGATACTATTAACATTGAGATTCAGTTTCTACACATTCACAAAACATGACTTGGTGTTTTTCTTTGTAACTTGGAATTGACAAATTAGTGATAGGGAGTTGGTCTAGCATTGTGGCAAAAAGAGGGAGAGTAGGGAGTTGGTCTAGCATTGTGGCAAAAAGAGGGAGAGAGTCAGTGTTGATGGGAGAGCTACTGCTATTACCTTTCTTATTGTTTTTTCTCTTGTTTTTATTTCGTGTTTGGTTTTTTTCTGCGTTTCTACATTTTTTTGAACTTGATCGATTTATGTTGATTGCTTTAGTGCATTTTTGCAGAAGGCTGTTGGTTTACTTTTCATATATATTGTTACAGACTTCATGAATATCTTTTGCTTTCTTGTTATTCCTTACTTGATCTCAAGGGAGATTTGTGGCATTTGTTGATCTGGTTTTGTCAAAAATGCCAAGGGGGAGATAGTTAGATCCTTTATTGTTACTATAAACTCAAAATTATATTGGGTTTTTCTATATATTTTTACAACCTTTTTTCTTAATAAATATGTTAATCTTGAGTAATTGTTATTAAAATAAGTGAATTTTACTTAATTATTACTATTGGGCATGAAATTATAAAGTATGTGAAATTGTACTTAATTACATATGTGAAATTGTACTTAATTACATGATTTTCGTGCAAATTTTATATTATTTCATGTTAATTAATTAATATGTGATTTTTCACTATGCAGAAGGACCATTGAAGATGTGATTAATGTGAATGAGACATGGGCATACACAAATTAATTCATGTGGACGTCAAGACCATGCAATTTAGGTCATGAGGTTGATAATTTGACCCGTGCTAAAAGATGGACATGTCTGCTACATTATTGGACTGAGAAACTGTCCAACAAGGGGGAACTAAAGCCTAGTTTCAGCACAACTAGATGGTAGCCCAAAAGCAAGCATTAGGGTATTTAATTGAAGGTCCTTATAGTTTAAAAATAAGTAGAAATCAACCCAACTACTTTACTATTGAAACCGTCCACTTTATGGCTATTAATAGCCTTGGTTTTACCTAAAAATGAGAAGACTTAGTCATCCCCTTCTTCTTGAAATGTGGCCGGCCATGTGTGATAGAAAAAGAAAGAATTCAAATGCTATTTTTAGCTAACTTTACCCCTTACCCTCACCTATAAATACCATACACCAATCCCTTAATCCCTAATCCCTCACAACTCATTTCTCTTCTCTCATTAGCATTTTCTCTACATTCCATTCCCCTTTTCCTTCCCTTGCATAGTTTCCCATCTCCTTTCCATCCTTTAGCCACAAAAACTTTGTCAAAAGCATTCTTTAGCTGGCCACCTTAGGAACTCCTGAGCAAAAGAAGCATCGAGTAGAATGGAGGAGCTGTAACAGCCTATTTTTCAATGAAATCGGAATAGTGGTTTCAGAACCACAAATTTGAAGTTAAAAAATTTATTTTATTATTATTTTATGGTCTACAGTATGATAAAAATACTATATAAAAATCTCGTTAAAAAAATTTACTGTTTACATGCTTAATTTCATAAAAAGGACCAAATCCTGTAAAGTGCAACAGTGGAGTTCTAATAGCTAAACGTGTTAAATAGCTATAGAACTTTAAAGTCGAAGTCCTTATATGGTAATTGGACCATTTAACTTGATATTGGATGTACATGGCTTGGCAATTGTGTTATTATTAATGTTTTTAAATGTTAAATTAGTAAAAAAGGTAATTATATGTTAAATTAAATAAAACCAAAGTGAAGTATCATCGTTTTCTTCTTATTTTCAACCAAAAGTTGAAGCAAAAGGAAGCCATTGTTGAGCTAGGGTTTGACTGGTCTTATTACTTTTATTGGAAAGTGATTTTTGTCTCGTTTTTAATGATTTCTACGTTTTCAGGATCATTGTAACTTAATCTAGCTAGCCTGAGGACTAATTTACAAAATTATTAAAGTATTAGGGTTTTTCCATTGACAAGAATGCTTGATTTTTGAAGTTTGATGATAAAAAATGAATGGTTGTTGTTAGATAAACAACTTTTGTAAAGGAATTTTTAGTGAAATTTTCAATTAGGGATTTAATTGAAAAATGTGATAAATTCTTTGTAAAATTTGTAAATTTTGAAATATGTGGGCTCCTATAAGCATGTATAAAATTCGGCTAGGCTTGGGAAGGGATAGATTTGAATGAATTTTATTTTCTGAGCCTAGGGATTAAATTACAAAGAATTAAAAGTATAGGGCCAAAATAGTAATTTTGCCAAAAATGTGTGTTGGACTAAATTGAGTGTGAATTATATTGAATTGAGTTGAATTCATTCGTATAGATCCGGTTAGACCTCATACGGAGTTAGATCGGGGTAAAGAGAAAATCTTAAATTAGTCGCCTCTGTATGTAACACCCTAAACCCGGCCCAGACGTTATGGCCGAATTCAGCATGCCACACGAAAAAGTTACGATTCGTTTTATTAAAAATCTCTTTCTTAGGGTTTTAAAACGTTAATGTTATACGTTTAAGTGAATGAAATCTGTGCACCGGTAGGAAAGCCAGAGAAGAGGAGGTGAGTCTGTTGGACTGCTTAAGTACCAAGCTCTTCCCGGATCCAATCCTAGACATGCACACATCCATTGCCACACTTAAAGTATGTTATGTGTCTACGAAAAATAAGTCATGTTTAAGTCTGGTTTAGGTTTTTATTTCCTTTGAAAACGTTTATATTGCGGAAGCTTTATACATCATCGAGATATTTTCAAAACATAGAGTTTTTATAAAACGCGTCCTAGTGCTAACCAGTTCGATAATCCATAGATGAAATAGTTTAATGAGCGGCCTTATTACAACCTTAATATAAAATAATTAGAAATAAAAGAAGTACGATCTAAAATTTAAAAAAAACCAGATTTGTTCTTCATGGCCACTGAATCCCTTGACTCCAAGTCCACCATTTAGGGCTCACTGCAAGGATGGAAAGAAAAGGGTGAGTTTTGGGAAACTCGGTGTATGAGAAACCCATCCAAAGCCCAAACCAGCTCGAGCCCATTGGGCCTAAGCCCTATTCGAATAATAACGATACTGTGTGACCGAAGCCCTTTTCGAATCTGATAACAAGGCCTTAGCCCTTTTTGTAAGCAGTGCAGCCCATAGGCCCAATTCGAGAATACGTGTAATGAGAAATAACCATGAATGCAATCCCGTTTGGGGAGACTACTCAACCCACCAACCGCTACACACCCGCGTATCACCCTACACTCCATGTGGGGATATCTCAACCCACCCAACCCTACACTCCACAGTTGCAAAGATTGTCGCTTGCGGTTATCGATAAGGTGAGGCAAAGCCTCACGAGACGTGGATGAACCACTTTAAACACTTCCTCCATCAATATCCCAATCCCATGCAGCAGACATTAATGAAAGCATATCATGCGAGAATACGGTGATTTATCAATCATGCATATTAGTCAATATAAACCCTAGGGGTATATCGGTAATTTTTGCCCTTTAGGGGTACATTCGTAAACTTACTCATCTACACAGGTTATTTCAGTAACTTTTAACAATTAAAAGCAATTCTAGTTTACCAACTAACTAACAGGCCGATTTGCCCATCTCTTACCCATATTGGTCCGTAAGCCTATTGGGCCCAGTTTTGGCCCATCGAGGCCCACTTACTGATGTTCACGTATTTTCGCACACAACCAACTTACCACTTTGCGATGTCAAATCTAACCATTAGTCTATGACTTGAAAGCATTCGCAAACTCACAAGCCCATGAAATGCCGAAATTTGGCTTTTCGGCTTTTTACCGATTTGAACAGAGAAAGGGTGTTCGGTACACACCTGTTTTGCGACGACTGCTACCGAGATCCCTTACGATGTCCTACAATCGTTTAGCACAGTTTTTATTTACAAACCTCCATTAATAACCCTCAAAAATTGCTTAACCAAAAATCGAGCTATATCCCTAGAAAGCCTTTAAATCTTACCTTCCTGCCAAAACCAATAGCTTGCACCAATCCGATTGCTCCAATGATTTACGCCTTTGATCCAACGCTTAAGAAGACTCTAATCACCGAAAGAAAACGTTAACAACAACTCCTAGAGCCTTATGCTCAAATCGATGACCCTCCTATTTTTAGGGATTTCGCTTTTCCTAACATCGTATAATAAAACCATGTCCGAGATGAAAGCACTTACCCACTTACCCCTCTTCGATTTCTACGTGTCGATGCGATTTAACTTCTAAGTAGCGGTACAGAGTCGAATCTAAGAGTCTTTTGAAGATTCGGCTATAAGCTCCTACACCAATGCTATTTTCGGCTTTTTGTGTTTTTTGCAAAGGTATTGATGAGAAACAAATTTGGTGAGCATTTTGGGAAAGAAAGTGGAGAAAAGAATAGAAGAGAGGAGGGTTTCGGTTAGGGAGGCAAAAGAAAGAAAAGAAAATCTTTTGTGGAGACTGATTAGAAGAAAACGGCACCCCAAAAGCCCTAAGTGCCGAATATATCCACCTAAACCCCTTTGCCGAATTTTCCTCTTCACTTCCCTAGATTGGCCAACTCTAATCTCTCACCCAATCCCTTAAATCTCTCCCCTTATCACTCCTTAATTCAAGTATTTGAACTGATCAGACACTCCTTTGGCAGAATCCCCTTGGACTCCAACACTTACCCTTTCTGCACCCAAAAATAGTTACACTTATTTGCCAGCATGGGGAATCGATCCCATGCCTTCCCCCACTGCTCCACACGCCACATTTTTAGGAGCTTAGTGGCGTCACCCTTGCCACTTTACCACATCTCTTTTTGTGATGCAAATTACTCATCACCCTATATAAGGGCCACCTAGCCAGAACCCCTAACTCTTAAGACCAAAACTTCAAAAATCTAACCGGGTTTTGGCCAACACATGGGCCTTCCATAAGCCCGTTTCCATACTTAGAATATTAATTTCTCATTCAAATACAAAAATTTCAAAACTTAACCAAAATATTGAAACCCACCAATAAATCCGAAAATCGGGATGTTACAACTCTACCCTCCTTAAAGAAATTTCGACCTCGAAATTTTACCTTACTAGAACAGTTGAGGGTACTGTTGGCGCATTGCCTCCTCGGTCTCCCAAGTAGCTTCTTCCCGCCATGATTCCTCCAAAGCACTTTCACCGTTGGGCGACTTCCTTCTCAACATCTTGACGTCACGATCAAGTATTTGTACAGGTTCCTCTTCGAAAGTCAAATCTGACTGTACCTCGATTTCTGCGACTGGTATGACATGAGTTGGGTCAGATCGATACCGCCTCAGCATGGACACGTGAAAAACATCGTGGATACGGTGTAGTTCCGGTGGTAGCTCTAGCTGATAAGCCACTGGTCCAACTCGTTTAACAACTCGATAAGGCCCAATAAATCGTGGGCTTAGCTTACCCTTCCTACCAAATCTCAGTATCTTCTTCCAAGGCGAAACTTTCAAAAACACCATGTCCCCAACAGCGAACTCAATCTCCTTGCGCTTCAGATCCGCATACGACTTCTGTCTGTCGGATGCCTCCTTTAATCGATCCCTTATCAGTCTAACCTTGCTTTCAGTGTCTGCCACCAATTTTGGTCCAAGCACTCGTCGTTCCCCCAAATCCGTCCAACACGTCGGCGTACGACATCTTCACCCATAGAGCGCTTCATATGGAGCCATCTGAATACTTGCTTGATAGCTGTTATTGTACGCAAACTCTGCCAATGGCAAGTAGTCCTCCCAACTACCACGAAAATCGATGATACACCCTCTCAACATATCCTCTAGAACTTGAATAACCCTTTCTGATTGTCTATCAGTCTGTGGGTGAAAAGCAGTGCTAAAATCCAATCATGTCCCCAACGCTTCTTGCAACTTCCACCAAAACTAAGATGTAAACCTAGGGTCTCGATCAGAAATTATCGACACTGGTACCCCATGTAGTCGCACTATCTCTGCCACATATAGCTTCGCCAACCTTTGCAGTAAGTAATCGGTGCGAACAGGTATGAAGTGAGCAGATTTTGTTAACCTATCCACAACCACCCACACCGAATCTTTCTTGGTGGGTGTCAAAGGTAACCCACTCACAAAATCCGTTGTTACTCTTTCCCACTTCCATAGCGGGATCTTTACCGGTTACAGTAACCCAGAAGGCAATTGATGCTCAGCTTTAACCTGCTGGCACGTCAGACATTTCCCAACAAATTCAGTCACCTCTCGTTTTAATCTAGGCCACCAGTACACCTCTCGCAAGTCTCGATATAACTTATTTCCTCCAGGATGCATGGCACAGAGTCCACCATGAGCCTCTTTTAGAATTGACTGCCTCAATTCAGAGTCCTTAGGAATACAAACTCTTCCACGAAAGCACAGAACTCCCTCAGTGTTCAGTCCAAAATCCTCGTTTTCACCATCCCTAACTTGCTAGAATCGAAGAGCCAATGAGTCGTCTTTCAACTGTTTTTCTTTAACCTGCTCAGTCCAAGTAGGCCTTACTTGCAGTTCGGCCAACAAGCTTCCATCGTCATACAGACTTAAACGTACGAATAAGGCTCTCAAATCAGTAACAACCCTTCGACTCAATGCATCCGCTACCACATTAGCCTTTCCTGGGTGGTACTCAATCGAACAATCGTAATCCTTAAGCAACTCCACCCATCTTCGTTGCCTAAGGTTCAACTCTTTCTGAGTCAACAAATACTTTAGGCTCTTATGATCTGTATATATGATACACTTTTCCCCATACAAGTAATGCCTCCAAATCTTCAACGCAAAAATTACCGCTGCTAGCTCCAAATCATGCGTAGGGTAATTCACCTCATGAGTCTTAAGCTGTCTCGACGCATAAGCGACCACCTTACCCTCTTGCATCAGTACGCAACCTAACCCCACATGCGACGCATCGCTGTATACCGTAAAGTCCTTTCCAGACACCGGTTGAATCAACACTGGCGCTTCAGTCAATACCCTTTTTAACTGGTCAAAAGCTTCTTGCTGTTTCTCGGTCCAGACAAACGGCACTCCTTTTCTTATGAGTTTGGTCAAAGATGCTGCCAACACTGAGAAACCCTCCACAAACCTTCGGTAGTAACCTGCCAATCCAAGAAAACTCTGAATTTCTGATACCGACCTAGGTGGCTTCCATTCCAACACCGCTTCAATCTTACGAGGGTCCACCTTAATCCCCTCGGCAGAGACCACATGCCCTAAAAAAGTTACCTCCCTCAACCAAAATTCACACTTACTGAATTTTGCATAGAGTTCCTTCTCCCTCAACACTTGCAACACAATACGGAGATGCTCATCATGTTTCATCTCCGTTTCAGAGTATACCAGGATATCATCGATAAATATGACCACGAACCGATCTAAGTAAGGTTGGAATACTCGATTCATTAGATCCATAAAAGTGCGCAGTGCATTCGCGTCCCAAACGGCATGACCAAGAACTCATAATGTCCATATCGAGTTCGAAATTTGTCTTATGAATATCCCCTTCTTTTACCCTTAGTTGATGGTATCCAGAACGAAGATCGATTTTGGAGAATACTGAAGCCCCTCTAAGCTGATCGAACAGATCATCAATCCTGGGCAGTGGATACTTATTCTTAATCGTCAGTTTGTTCAACTGGCGATAATCTATGCACATGCGCATTGTTCCATCCTTTTTCTTCACGAACAGGACCGGTGCTCCCCAAGGAGACACACTAGGTCTAATGAAGCCCCTATCCAACAACTCTTGGATTTGAGCTTTCAGTTCCACCAACTCCTTCGGTGCCATTCTATAAGGTGCAATGGATCTGAGCTACATTCGAGCAATAAATCAATTCCAAACTCGACTTCTCGATTTGGGGGTAGTCTAGGAAGCTCTTCCGGAAAGACATCC
Organism: Gossypium anomalum; assembly: GCA_025698475.1. Taxonomy (NCBI): domain Eukaryota; kingdom Viridiplantae; phylum Streptophyta; class Magnoliopsida; order Malvales; family Malvaceae; genus Gossypium; species Gossypium anomalum. Next base: position 40,395,705 of record CM046958.1, on the reverse strand, counting down.
CCAAATTCCTTAACAGTTCTGATGGCATCCACAGTCGAATCCTCAGTCCCAGCTTGGCTCACCAAAGCCAAATATGCCTCGCACCCCTTGCGCATCCACTTCTCAGCCCTTAAGGCCGATACTATATTGGACAAGTAATCCCTACGTTCTCCAATAATCATTACCTCCTCATCATCTACAGTCCTTAACACCATCCTCTTAGCTGCGCAATCCAAAGTTGCCTTATGCTTGGTCAACCAATCCATCCCTAAAATCAGATCAAACTCTTCAAACGGTAACTCCATCAAATCTCCGTAGAAAACCCTACCTTGAATCTCCAACGGCACCTCCCTGAAGAGTTTCTCTACCATAACCGAATGACCTAAAGGACTTACCACAGACACCCCACATACAGTCTCTTCGAAGTGTACACCCAATGCCCCAGAAATGCTATATGCCACATATGAGTGAGTTGATCCCACATCAATCAGAGCAGTATAAGGCTCACCATAGATCAGGAACGTACCAGTTATGACATCAGGTGCGTCTCCTTCCTCACGACGACGAGCAGCATACACCAAAGCTGGCTGACGAGCATCAGCGTTGCCATTACCCCTGCCAGGTGCGCCACGTCCACGGCCATTACCACCGCGACCTTGTCCACGACCTCTTGGCGGCGGCGGTCCATCCCTTACTGGTTGAGCCGGTCGTACAGCCCTTTGTTCACCCTCTTGAGCCTGAGCGGTCCTCTTAGGACAATCCTTAATCCTGTGCTCCTTAGACCCACAACGAAGACAAGCCCCAGTTCATTTCCAGCACTCTCCTCGATGCATTCTACCACAATCTCCACAAGCTTGCGGTCTAGCTATGTTCACCGGAACTGTTCGAACCGGTTCCTCCATCCTAGCTCTCTTAACATTACGATTTACAGCACCAGCTGGTCCAGCATCTCTTCTGAACCGATTTCGGTCCCTATCGCGATTTCTCCGTTCAGCTTGTTTCACCTCCTCAGCTATCTTTGCCTTCTCCACCAGTGCAGCAAAATCCCGTTCTCTCTGTGGAGCTATGAGTACCCTTAGCTCATCCCTAAGGCCATCCTCAAACCGAACACTGCGCTCATACTCAGTGGAAACGATGCCCCCAGCATACCGGCTTAATCGTAGAAACTCTACCTCATACTCCACAACAGTCTTATTTCCCTGGGTCAGATTCAAGAACTCTTTTCGGCGTGCATCCACATAGCTAGCTCCAACATATTTTGCTTTAAATGACTGCTTGAATAGCTCCCATGATACTCTTTCACTGGGTACCCTCTCTTACTGGTAATCCACCAGCGATACGCTTCATCCCGCAGCAAGGACACCCCCTTTCGACACTGTTCCACTGAGTAGTCCAAGTCATCCATAATCCACTCTGTGGCTTCCAACCAAGATGCTCGGCCACATTTGGGGCTACTCCAGATACGCCCCTAAAAACCTCAGCTCCGTTAGCCCTAAGTCGTTCGGAAATGGACCCCCTATTCATGTGCCCAACATTAGCTCCGGCTACTCTTTCTAAAATCCTCAACATGGCTCGAGACAAAGCGTCGCCCCCGCGGCCCGATCATACGATCCGATCTCGGTTTATGCGTGTAGACAAATGTCTCCTCAGCTGGCCTTTGCCCTGAGGAGGAAGATTCAGCGTACACTCTTCCACGACCACGTCCACGTCCGCGACCTCGCCCACGCACTCCCCTTGCGCTCATATCGAATTATCTAATTACGAATTTTATGATATTAGTTTATGTTTCCACTTTGTTTATTACAGAGTATCTTATGAGCAGATAGAGTTTTTGAGTGATTTTCGTGCAATCGCAGATTTAGCTAGGGTCTCGATTTTTGTAGCCTTAATACTATATTATCTATAGTACTATCCCTAAGGCTCAAGACTATCTCTGATGTTATTTTCAGTTCATACAAATATTTAAAAGAGAAAAAAGAACACTTACAGGACTTGGTGCTTAGGGATCAGTGTGCCACCTTATAAATTTTTAGACAAGTTAAAAGATTTAGGCCTTTTAAAACTTATTTCTCAACCATTTGATTTAAAGGAACTAAGTTTGGAGATTATCTCCTTTAAATAGAAAATTTATTTTTAAAAGTCAAATTTTTCCAAAAATACCCTCTCTGAACTTAAAGTTCGAAAATCGTTTTAAACCCGATCCACAGCTGAGTTGTTGCAACTTGGCTCTGATACCACTAAATGTAACACCCTAAACCCGGCCCAGACGTTATGGCTGAATTTAGCATGCCACACGAAAAAGTTGCGATTCGTTTTATTAAAAATCTCTTTCTTAGGGTTTTAAAACATTAATGTTATACGTTTAAGTGAATGAAAGTTTGTGCACGGTAGGAAAGCGAGAGAAGAGGAGGTGAGTCCGTTGGATCGCTTAAGTACCAAGCTCTTTCCTGATCCAATCCTAGACATGCACACATCCATTGCCACACTTAAAGTATGTTATGTGTCTACGAAAAATAAGTCATGTTTAAGTCTGGTTTAGGTTTTATTTCTTTTGAAAACGTTTATATTATGGAAGCTTTATACATCATCGAGATATTTTCAAAACATAGAGTTTTTATAAAAGCGCGTCCTAGTGCTAACAGTTCGATAATCCATAGATGAAATAATTTAATGAGCGGCCTTATTACAACCTTAATATAAAATAATTAGAAATAAAAGAAATACGATCTAAAATTTAAAAAAACTGAATTGTTCTTCATGGCCACTCTGAATCCCACCCACTCCAAGTCCACCATTTAGGGCTCAAGCGCAAGGATGGAAAGAAAAGGGGTGAGTTTGGGGAAACTCGGTGTATCTGAAACCCATCCAAAGCCCAAACCAGCTCGAGCCCATTGGGCCTAAGCCCTATTCGAATAACGAAGACACACAGTGGACCGAAGCCCTTTTCGAATCTGATAACAAGGCCTTAGCCCTTTTTCGAGAAGCAAAGGCGGCCCATAGGCCCAATTCGATGAATCGATGTAATGAAATAACCATGAATGCAATCCCGTTTGGGAGGCTACTCAACCCACCAACCGCTACACTCCCCGTACCATTTCTACACTCCATGTGGGAATATCTCAACCCACCCAACCCTACACTCCACAGTTGCGGCATTCTTTGCTCGATTATCGAGAAGGTGAGAGCAAAGCCTCCAAAGACGTGGATGAACCACTTTAAACACTTCCTCCATCAATATCCCAATCCCATGCAATGGACATTAATGAAAGCATATCATGCGAGAATACTGATTTATCAATCATGCATATTAGTCAATATAAACCCTAGGGGTATATCGGTAATTCTTGCCCTTTAGGGGTACATTCGTAAACTTACTCATCTACACAAAGTTATTTGGTAACTTTTATGATTAAAAGCAATTCGAGTCTACCAACTAACTAATGAGCCGATTTGCCCATCTCTTACCCATATTGGTCCGTAAGCCCATTGGGCCCAGCTTTTGGCCCATCGAGGCCCACTTACCGATGTTCACGTATTTTCGCACACAACCAACTTACCACTTTGCGATGTCAAATCTAACCATTAGTCTATGACTTGAAAGCATTCGCATACTCACAAGCCCATGAAATGCCAAAATTTGGCTTTTCGGCTTTTTGCCGATTTGAACAGAGAAAGGGTGTTCTGACACACTGCTTTTGCGACGCATCGCACGAGATCCCTTACGATGTCCTACAATCGTTTAGCATAGTTTTTATTTACAAACCTCCATCAATAACCTCAAAAATTGCTTAACCAAAAATCGAGCTATATCCCTAGAAAGCCTTTAAATCTTACCTTCCTGCCAAAACCAATAGCTTGCACCAATCCGATTGCTCTAATGATTTACGCCTTTGATCCAACGCTTAAAAAGACTCTACTCACAGAAAGAAAACGTTAACAACAACTCCTAGAGCCTTATGCTCAAATCGACAGCCTCCCTATTTTTAGGGATTTCGGCTTTTCCTAACATCGTATAATAAAACCATGTCTGAGATGAAAGCACTTACCCACTTACCCCTCTTCGATTTCTACGTAATCTGATGTAGATTTAACTTCTAAGCAGCGGCAGAGTCGAATCCAAGAGTCTTTTTGAAGATTCGGCTATAAGCTCCTACACCAATGCTATTTTCGGCTTTTTGTGTTTTTGGCAAAGGTATTGATGAGAAAAAAATTTGGTGAGCAGTTTTGGGAAAGAAAGTGGAGAAAAGAATAGAAGAGAGGAGGGTTTCGGTTAGGGAGGCAAAAAGAAAGAAAAAGAAAATCTTTTGTGGAGACTGATTAGAAGAAAACGGCACCCCAAAAGCCCTAAGTGCCGAATATATCCACCTAAACCCCTTTGCCGAATTTTCCCTCTTCACTTCCCTAGATTCGGCCAACTCTAATCTCTCACCCAATCCCTTAAATCTCTCCCCTTATCACTCCTTAATTCAAGTATTTGAACTGATCAGACACTCCTTTGGCAGAATCCCCTTGGACTCCAACACTTACCCTTTCTGCACCCAAAAATAGTTGCACTTATTTGCCAGCATGGGGAATCGATCCCATGCCTTCCCCCACTGCTCCACACGCCACATTTTTAGGAGCTTAGTGGTGTCACCCTTGCCACTTTACCACAGCTCTTTTTATGATGCAAATTACTCATCACCCTATATAAAGGCCACCTAGCCAGAACCCCTAACTCTTAAGACCAAAACTTCAAAAATCTAACCGGGTTTTGGCCAACACATGGGCCTTCCATAAGCCCGTTTCCATACTTAGAATATTAATTTCTCATTCAAATACAAAAATTTCAAAACTTAACCAAAATATTGAAACCCACCAATAAATCCGAAAATCGGGATGTTACACTGTATCTACGTATACTTGTCAAGGTAAGTTCGTGTAATTAAATTGCGTATATATATGCTTTAATTGAAATATGTGTATATGGATTGTATAATTGCTATGTATAATTACCGATCGCATATCCGACGATATACGATGGCTATCGAGTCTCGTTTGAACCTTAAGAATTCGTAGGATACAAATGACATGTCATTAGGGTTACCGATTTCAGTTCGTATGAGCTTATTGATACTCAACTCGCATGAGCTTACCATTAGTCAGCTTGGAGGAGCTTACTGGTTACAGCTCGTAAGAGTGTACTGATTATGAGCTCGTATGAGCATAAATGTACAGGAATTGATGGGTTACAGTTCAATACACCTCGTGTGTGCTACCCACATATCCAACAATATTCTAAATGGTTCAACAGACACAATTTTGTTACGAGATTATATGAGTTCAATATGAACTATTACAAGTATTTACATGAAATACATGAAAGTGATGTTACATCATACATTGATATATGAAATGAATAATACATGTATATGAATTGTGATTACTTATTGAATTCATCCATGTGTATTGGATTTTGTATGTGATTTACATGGCTAATATGTTAGTGAACATGTGTTGAGGCTTTTGGCCAATATGATTGGGATATGTTATGTTTACTTACCTAAATTGTGGTTAAATGGTAAGTTAAATTCTGTGTTATACGAACTTACTAAGCTTAAATGCTTACACTATTTATTTTTCGTGTTTTATAGTACTTAGAAGCTCGTTCAGGTTGGAAGCTTGTCAGAGCTATATTACACTATCCATTGGCTCTTTTGGTACTTTCAGTTGTTAAATTTTGGTTATAGTGGCATGTATAGGTTATCTCGGTTAATGTTGGCCAATGTGTGATGTTGTGGTTGTGGCCATATGCTTTGTCTTGTGTTTTGTTATATTTTGCTATTTATATATACATGGCCTTATCATGTTTGATGTGTGGTTTGGTATGGTTAATATGTGAATAGATTTAGGTTTGATGGATGAAAATTAAATGGTAGTTGAATATGCATATGGTTATGTATTATAATTTAGAGTGATTTAGTGCTGGTTGTGGAAAGCACATATATATAATGATGTTAGTTTTTGAATGGTTTGTATTGTTGTTGCTAGTGCACAAGTTACAAGTGACTTATATGACCATTTGATGCTAGAGATCAAGTACATAAATGGTACTAAATGATATGTTTTGATTAATGATTTACATGGTAAGTTTTGGTAGAAATATGCATATAAGTTAGTTAAACAATTGAATTTATTGAATGTTTAGATATACATGTTATAAGTTGTCATTTGAGGTGCCTGAGGGCATATTGGTTGTATGTGAGATATTACATGTTTAAGGCTTGATTTTGGCTTGTTTTGGATGCCTATTTATGACTATATGCACAATGTTGAGTTTAGGTTGGTGCTAAATTGGGTGAGAAATGTGGCTTTTAAAATGGCCTACTTTCATCCACACGGGCATGTGTCTCAGTCGTGTGTGACACACGGCCGTGTGTCCCCTGTAGCTTTCAAAGGGTTACAAGTCAGGTTGTTATACGGCCTAGCAGACAGCCTGGCACACAAACGTGTAAGGTTACTTCGAAAAGTACACGGCCTGGCACACGGGCGTGTGACCCAAGTCAGTGAGTTACATAGGTAAGGAAATGGGCTGGGACACGGTCGTGTGTCTCTATTTCGAATGCCCACATGGCCTAAGAGCGTGTCTCTTGGCCGTGTGACCCCTGTAGCTTTGAAAAATTTCAAAGTTTTTTAAAAAATTCTTTGAATATCCGATTTGCTTCTAATGCGTATTTTGGGACTTGAGGGCTCGTAGAAGGGACAATAAGTATGATTTCTATTGGTTTCTAACATGAATATTATATGATATGAAATGTTTGAAATTTTTTTCTGTTTGATCTGTAAACTCTAATAATGCTCTGTAACCCTGTTCCGGCGATGGATATGGGTTAGGGATGTTACAGGAGCGCATAAGTCAGAATAGATCCGAAAGACTGCTGAATTAGAGTTTACTCTTACCTCTTGTTATTTATTTTAATCATGTTTGCTTTGAGTTTATTTTTTTTGACATCAACAATGATATTTTAAATCCTATTTACTAGGATGATTATGTTAATTCAATAAGATCTATTTTATTCATGTTTAACATGTTTAGGCCTCAGTCAATCATGTTTTAACTTAATATCATGATGCATTTTATTCGTACGTGATTGGGTGCACTCAGATTAGTTGAGCGATCCTAACTAGACGATGGCTAGTAGACACATAATTGAAAAGTGCAATGCTCAATTTAGATCCTTAAGCCCAACTAAGTTGAGGTTCGTAATATCTTTTGTTAGCTCTATTCCTTGCATAGTTTTTAGGTTTATGTAATTAAACTGTTGCAAACGTAAATGTCCATGTGACCTTATATAAATGCTAAGAAACCCTTAGTTAATATGATCAGTAAAATGTATATTTAACTAAGAAAAAGACTCCGAAAGGACTTAATTTTGTTTTCAAACTCATAAAAGGTTGAGTTGCCATGGAAGTATTTTCGAACATTGTTGAGCATGATAAAGTAAATTGAATTGATTAATATAATTATCCTAGCCCATTTAATGTTGTTTGCTTTTATTACTAAAGTCATTCATTCATGCATTTAGGTAAATTGCATCTAGATTAGAATTTCATAGGGATGAATCTTTGCATCTAAGTAATTTTACTTAGTTTAATCATCACCATCAAAATTATTGAGTTTTTACATCAAATTGTTAATTATAATTTTGCAATTAATAAGTTAAGCTTATACAGTCCCTGTGGAGACGATAACTCATTTTACTTACTTATTACTTGAACGACTATGTACACTTGCACAAATCTCGTTACAAGTTTTTGGCGCTGTTGTCGGGGTTTGTTGCCTTTATCCCTTTTTTTGTGAAATTATTCTTTGCAATTTGGTTTTTATTTTATTTTATTTTAATTTCTAACTTTACTAATTAACTCTTTAATTTTTTTCCTCTTTCCATTTATTATTATTATTATTATTATTATTTTATTCTTTATTCTTTAGTTTTTTGTGATTTTCTTTTTAGGTCGTCATGAGCATAGAGTGAATAATTGATTTACTTGTTGTAGACTCTGAAATTGAGTAGACATTTAGACAAAGAAGACGAGAAAGATTAGCCCAGAGACAAGATGCAGAAATGGGCCTTGAGAATAGAAATGATGTTCAAGGGAATGGAGCCGTTAATGCTCGAAATCCAATCCTTATTGCTGATGATAGGGACCGACGCCATAAGAAAGTATGCCGTGCCACTTCCTAATGAACTAAATCAGGGAATTAAGAGATTAGAGATCGAGGCAACACAGTTTGAATTAAAGCCTGTGATGTTTCAGATGCTACAAAAAATAGGCCAATTCAATGGAATGCCCATAGAAGATCCAAATCTTCACCTTCAATTGTTTATGGAGGTGAGCTATTCCTTCAAGATAGCCGATGTAACTGAAGATGCCCTTAGGTTGAAGTTGTTTCCATACTTGTGAGATCGAGCATGAGTATGGCTTAATTCGTTTCTATCCAACTCAATTTCTACTTGATAAGAATTAGTTGAATGCTTTCTAGTAAAGTATTTCCCATCAAGCAAAAATGCTAAGTTGTGAAATGAGATCACCACTTTTCAACAATTGGATGATGAGTCCTTATATGAGGCATGGGAAAGATTCAACAAGTTACTACGTAGATGCCCACATCACGGGATTCCACATTGTATCCAGTTGGAGACATTTTATAATGGTTTCAATGCACACACAAGCTTGGTGGTAGACGCTTCTGCGAATGGTGCTCTCCTATCGAAGTCTTATAATGAGGCTTACAAAATCATCGAGAGAATAACCAGTAATAATTACTTGTAATATCCCGAATTAGGGCTTAATCGAAATAGTGGTTTTGTGACCACAAATCCGAGATAGAAATAATTATTTTATAATTATTTTGATGATTATGATATGATTGCATGATTGTGTGAAAATTTCGTGATGAAATTCTATGCCTAAAGTGTTTAAATTGAAAGTAGGGACTAAATCGAATAAGTTGGAAAATTTGCATTCTAGAAGTTTTTAGTATGAAATTGCATTGAAATATTAATTAGGAGGTCTTAAATAGAATTTGACCAATTTTAAGTTCAGGGACAAAATTAGGACATGGAAGGAATTTTTGGAAAGTTTAGTAGTAAGGGCATTTTGGTCATTTAGTTATTAAAATGAATTAAAAACAAAATTAAAAGCCAATTTTTGTCCATCTTCTTCATTAGGACGAAATTTCAAGGGTTCTCCATAGCTAGGGTTTGTTTCAAGCTTCCAAGCTCCATAGTAAGTGATTCTAAGCCCCGTTTTTAATGTTCTTTACGTTTTTGGAATCCCAGAAGAGTTCGATTAAACTTATGCTAGCAATAATTCAACCTAGGGTTTATATTTGGAAAAATACCCATAGGTGAAATTTGTGTATTTTGATGTTTTATGATAGGATATGAGGTTTTAAATTATGTTAGACAACTTGTGCTACTCGGTTTTGAGTGAAAACAAGTAAAAAGGGCTTAATCGGTAAAAATACTTAATAGTCATAAGTACATGTTAGAGTGTGAATTTGATGTTGCCATAGAAGGGAAAAGTGATCAGCATGTTATAAAACACAAGAATAAGGAATAAATTTTAATTCCCGAGCCTAGGGGCAAAAGTGTAATTATGCAAAAGTTTAGGGGCAAAAATGTAATTTTGCCAAAGTTTGTATTAAATGCTGTTTTGATGAATGTATGTATTAAATAAGATTAATTTGGTATTATAGATCAAGAGAAACGGGAATCAAGCCGCGATCGAGGAAAAGAAAAGATTGTGGACTAAATTGTAAAATCTTTATATTTTGGTACCAAGGTAAGTTCATGTGTAAATAATGTAGCATAATTGTTATTTTTAAGTTATTGATGTTAATTATATGATATGCTGATTTTTTTATCGTGAAATATTATGCTTTGTGGTTAATGTTGAGTAATATGTAAATTATGTTTACTACTTGATAAATATGAATTGCTACCGAGTATCGGTTCTGATATTCCGTGGAAGATGCCTAATGTCAGATCGAGGGAAAAAGCCCGTTTGAACCTTCGGAATAGATTAGGATACAAGTGACATGTCACTAGGATGGTTGAGCATCCGAACTCGTTGAGTTGAGTCCGAGTTCACTTATGGATGCGAATGTTCGAACTCGTTGAGTTGAGTCCGAGTTCTTGAGATGTAACTAGGCATCCAAACTCGTTGAGTTGAGTCCGAGTTCACTTATGGATGCGAACGCCTGAGCTCGTTGAGTTGAGTCCGAGTTCACTTATGGGCGGGTTACATGATTGCTTGATTACATATGTAGCACTTATGTGCAAATTATCCGTGTATCCGAAAGTTATATTCGATGTGTTCAACGGGTGAAAATTTCTATGAAATGGAAGAACACTTAAGATGCAAGTGACGTTTTGGTAAGTGTTGTGAAATGGGCACTTTGGACAGGTATGTACTTAACCCTCGGGTTGAAAATAGATACAACAACGATAAAGTGGTAAGATGATGAATGATGTTTAGAAATGTGATATATGTTTTGGTGATGCCATGCTAAGGTTGTTTGGTATAATTGTATTGTTATGTTACTTGTTATTTGCATATGAACTTACTAAGAATTTATGCTTACTCCCTCCTTTTCATTCATTGTTGTTTTGAACAAGTCATCTCGGGAATCGAGACAGGTCGAAGTTTCGATCACACTATCCGAAGGATTTCTATTGGTAAATGGCTTGTAAAACTTAAGTATGGCATGTATAGCAATATACCTATTTTGTGTAAATAATTTTATGATATGGGCATGTTTGGTTGAGAAAATGTTTGATATTGATAAGTCATGGTGATGGCTAATTAGATCATGTTTGATATCATGGAAGTTTAATAGGTTATCTAGTTCATAAAAAAAAAAAGTCATGGAAAGATGAAACTTGCCTTAAAACAGAATATTGCTGCAGCAATGACATGAATTTAAAAAATCACTAAAAATAGTATAAGTGAAACTAAATGATGAGTAAGTTATGAAATTGAAGCTTTATGAGTATATTTTCATGTGGATTGAACAAAACAGGCATATAAATTATATTTTATGAGATATTTAAACTTTTGTGAAACAGGGTAAGAGTGATTTCTGGATCCCCTATTCTGACTTTAAAAATTCATAATAAATTTTACAAAAATAATTAGAAGTTTTATTTACATATACAGATTATTTATTAAGTCTAGTTTTAAGAGAAGCAAACCTCATAGTCATTGAAATTTTGTATAGAGAGATATCTGATTCGTAATACACAAAGGTCGAGAGCGATGAATATTTGAAACAGGTAGACTTTAACTAATAAACTATACTAATTGGCTCAACCAAAAATTCTTGAAAAAAATTAGTAAATAGATATATGAGTCTAGATTTAGGGATTGATTTTGAGTTTCGTAACTCAAGATATGATTTTTCTTGTAACTGTGACGCAGATAGCTAGAAAGCTGTAAATGTAGAAACAAATGATTCGAAGTACTTCAATTGATAAATTATGTTCGGTAACACCTCAAGCTTGATTCCGGCATCAGTCTCGGGTGTGGGGGCATTATATTTGGTGGTATCAGAGCAAGTTTAGTCGGTTCTCGGACTACGTGTTGTATGTACGGATTTTTGCTATACATGCCATATGTATAAATTGTGATAGTGTGACGACTTCGACCTTTTTAAATGATTTTTATATAGTAAATGGATCCCGATCCAGTGTGTGGAGATGAAGTAGAGAGTAATGCATGACTCCGGTGAAGGGGTAGCGCCAATCGAAAACCCACCTCCATCATGTTGGTCGGGAGGAGGAGAAAGGGATCAGGAAGCCTTTCTCCAAATAATGAGTGCATGGTACAATGAGTTCGTTTGTACGAACCCAAATGTACGACCTCCCCCACCTCCTCCAATTCCTCAAGCCATGCCTCGATGCCTCAAGAGTGGATATGATAAAATTTCACGAAAACCTCTGTTGATAGAATTCGTAAACAAGGGGTGAAGAATTTAGAGCAAATATTGATGATGATGCAGAGAAAGCAGAGTTACGGCTTGAAAATTCTATCAGGGTATTTGATGAATTATCTTGTACACTGAAGAATGTTTGAAATGTGCTACATCTTTGTTGAGAGATTCACCTATAATTGGTGGAAGACTTTAATTTGGTGGTGCAGAAAGAGAGGGTAACTGGGAATTCTTTCAAGAAGAGTTTGGAAGAAATATATTAGTGAAAGATTTATTGATCGAGAAATGTAAAGAGTTTCTTGAGTGAAGCAAGGTAATATGATAGTCTCGGAATATGAAAGAGAGTTTGTTCGATTGAGTAAGTATGCGGGGAATATGTTCCTACAGAAGCCAAGATGTGCCGACGATTTGAAAACGGGCTCAACGAAGACATTAAGGTATTTGTCGGGATCCTTGAACTGAAAGAAATGGTAGTACTGGTTGATCAAGCTTGCAAGGCTGAAGAACTACTTAAAGAGAAGAGAAAGGTAGAGGCTGAGACACGAAATTGGAAAAAAAGGCAAGTGAGTAAGGCACCTTCACAGCAATTCGGAAAGTCAAGAAATATGAATCCTTGTTCCCAAGTTTCAGTTGGGCTATCATATGGAAATTTTAAGAAGCAGAATGTAGGTCCTAAATCTCAGAATACTTCTACAGCCAGTGTAGGGAACTCGAGATTTGTTAAACCCGAGTGCCAGCGGTGTGGTAGAAATCATTTTGGTCCGTGCAGAGCAAATGAATGTTTTCGATGTGGTTCTTGGATCATTTTATTAGAGGCGCTTGAGAGAGAGGCGAGAAAGAAAAATTCAGAATGTAAAAGCTAGTGGTGCAAACTTGAGGGGAAGGTATCGAGAAAAGCTGGAAGTGAAACAAGCGATAAGAATGTAGTCGAGAGATGCAGCAGATTAGATCTCGAAGGAAGAGCTCCGGCTAGAACTTATGCTATTAAAGCGCGTGAAGATGCTTCCTCACCCGATGTGATTACTGGTATATTTTCTCTTTATGATATTAATGTTATTGCTTTGATTGATCCGGTTCTACTCATTCATATGTATGCATGGCTGGTGTTTAGTATGAATATACTGTTGAGAATCTGCAATTTATGATTAGAGTGTCGAATCCGTTAGGCAAATGTGTGATAGTTGATAAAGTATGCAAGAAATGCCCTTTAATGATTCGGGGTCATTACTTTCCAGCTGACTTGATGTTGTTGCCGTTTGATGAATTTGATGTTATTTTGGGTATGGATTGGTTGACATTGCATGATACTATAATAAATTGCAAAGAAAAGGTTATAGAATTAAAGTGTGAAAGTGGTAAAATTCTGCGGGTTGAACCAGACAAATCAGAGACATTATCTAGTATGATTTCTTCAATGTTGACTCAGAGATATTTGAGAAAGGGTTATGAAGCTTATTTGGCGTATGTAATTAATACAAAAGAAGTTGGATTTTTGGGTCATATTGTTTCAGGTGATGGTATACGGGTTGATCCTAGTAAGATTTTAGCCATTGTTGATTGGAAACCACCGAAAAATGTAACCGAGGTTAGAAGTTTCATGGGGCTAGCTGGGTATTATCGGCGGTTTGTAAATGGATTTTCTATAATTGCTACTCCTATGACTAGACTACTCCGAAAGAACGTTAAATTTGAAAGGACGGAAGAATGTTAATAAAGTTTTGAAGAATTGAAAAAGTTATTAACTGAAGCACCAGTGTTAGTACAACCCGAATCAGGTAAAGAATTTGTGGTGTATAGTGATGCTTCTCTAAATGGCTTGGGGTGTGTACTCATGCAAGAAGGAAAAGTGGTGGCTTATGCTGCTTGAGGCGATTAAAATCTCATGAGAGGAATTATCCTACTCACGATTTGGAATTGGTATGGTGGTATTTGCTTTGAAGATTTGGCGACATTATTTGCATGGTGAAAAGTGCCGAGTATATACTGATCACAAAAGTCTTAAATACTTATGTCACAAAAAGACTTAAATTTGAGACAGCGTAGATGGTTGGAGTTATTGAAAGATTATGAGCTTGTTATTGATTATCATCCGAGAAAAGCGAATGTGGTTGCCGATGCTTTAAGTAGAAAGTTGTTGTTTGCTTTGAGAGTTATGAACACTCAGCTGAAAATTTCAGATGATGGTTGGATTCTAGCAGAGTTAAGAGCAAGATCGATGTTTTTACAAGAGATTTCTGAAGCTCAGAAAAATGATCAAGACTTGCTAGCCAAAAGAAAACAAAGGTGAAGCGATACGGGATCGATTTTGAGAATCGATTCGATAGTTGTTTGATGTTTAAAAATCAGATTTGAAAATTAGAAAAATGATGAGTTGATTCAAAAGATTTTGCATGAAGCACATAATGGCTGTTTGGCGGTTCATCCGGGCAGTACGAAAATGTATAATGACTTGAAGAAAATGTATTGGTGGAGTGGAATAAAAAGAGATATTTCTGAGTTTGTATCAAAGTGCTTAATTTGTCAACAGGTGAAAGCCGAACATCAAGTACCTTCGGGATTACTTCAGCCTATCATGGTTCCTGAATGGAAATGGGATCGAATTACCATGGATTTTATATCACGGTTGCCGTTAACTCTGAGGAAGAAAAATGCCATCTGGGTAATAGTTGACAGACTGACTAAATCGGCTCATTTTATTCTGGTACGTATGGATTATTCTCTTAATAAGTTGGCTGAATTGTATATCCGTGAGATTGTTAGACTTCATGGAATACCTTTGTCAATCATTTCGGATAGGGATCCGAGATTTACTTCACGGTTTTGGCAAAAGTTCATCCGGGCAGTACGAAAATGTATAATGACTTGAAGAAAATGTATTGGTGGAGTGGAATAAAAAGAGATATTTCTGAGTTTGTATCAAAGTGCTTAATTTGTCAACAGGTGAAAGCCGAACATCAAGTACCTTCGGGATTACTTCAGCCTATCATGGTTCCTGAATGGAAATGGGATCGAATTACCATGGATTTTATATCACGGTTGCCGTTAACTCTGAGGAAGAAAAATGCCATCTGGGTAATAGTTGATGTGATCGACTAAATCGGCTCATTTTATTACGCACGTATGGATTATTCTCTTAATAAGTTGGCTGAATTGTATATCCGTGAGATTGTTAGACTTCATGGAATACCTTTGTCAATCATTTCGGATAGGGATCCGAGATTTACTTCATGATTTTGGCAAAAAAGTTGCAAGAGGCATTAGGTACAAAGTTAAATTTTTAGCACCGCCTTTCATCTACAAACTGATGGACAATCAGAGAGAGTAATTCAGATTCTTGAAGATATGCTCAGATGTTGCGTATTGGAATTTCAAGGTAGTTGGGAAAGGTACTTACCGTTGGTAGAATTTGCTTATAATAATAGTTATCAGACGAGTTTGAAAATGGCACCTTATGAAGCATTATATGGTCATAAGTGTCGAACGCCTTGTATTGGGTGAACTCAAGGAAAATCGATTTATGGAGTTGATCTAATAAAATAAATGAAGAAAAGGTGAAAGTGATTCAAGATTGTTTGAAAGCTGCTTCAGATAGACAGAAATCTTATGCGGATTTGAAACGAAAAGAAATCGAGTTTCAAGTTGGTGATAAGGTATTTTTGAAAGTGTCTCCATGGAAGAAAGTCCTTAGATTTGGATGGAAGGGCAAGTTAAGTCCGCGTTTTATTGGGCCGTAGGAAATAATTGAAAAAGTTGGACCGGTAGCATATCGGCTAGCATTACCACCTGAATTAAAGAGGATTCATGATGTGTTCCATGTATCTATGCTACGTCGGTATCGTTCGGATCCTTCACATATAATTTCATCGACAGAAATTGAACTACGGCCAGATATGACTTACAAAGAAGAACCGATTAAGATCTTAGCTCGAGAGGTAAAAAAACTAAGAAATAAAAGTGTCACTCTCGTGAAAGTATTGTGGCAAAAGCATGGGCTAGAAGAGACTACATGGGAAAAACCAATACCCACACCTGTTTATCGGTAAGATTTTCGATGACGAAAATCCTTAAAAGGGGGGGAGAGTTGTAATATCCTGAATTAGGGCTTAATCAGAATAGTGGTTTTGTGACCACAAATTCAAGATAGAAATAATTATTTTATAATTATTTTGATGATTATGATATGATTGCATGATTGTGTGAAAATTTCGTCATGAAATTCTATGCCTAAAGTGTTTAAATTGAAAGTAGGGACTAAATCGAATAAGTTGCAAAATTTGCATTCTAGAAGTTTTTAGTATGAAATTGCATTGAAATATTAATTAGGAGGTCTTAAATAGAATTTTGACCAATTTTAAGTTCACGGACAAAATTAGGACATGGAAGGAATTTTTGGAAAGTTTAGTAGTAAGGGCATTTTGGTCATTTAGTTATTAAAATGAATTAAAAACAAAATTAAAAGCCAATTTTTGTCCATCTTCTTCATTAGGACGAAATTGCAAGGGTTCTCCATAGCTAGGGTTTGTTTTAAGCTTCCAAGCTCCATAGTAACTGATTCTAAGCCCCGTTTTTAATGTTCTTTACGTTTTTGGAATCCCGGTAGCTCGATTAAGCTTATGCTAGCAATAATTCAACCTAGGGTTTATATTTGGAAAAATACCCATAGGTGAAATTTGTGTATTTTGATGTTTTATGATAGAATATGAGGTTTTAAATTATGTTAGACAACTTGTGCTACTCGGTTTTGAGTGAAAACGAGTAAAAAGGGCTTAATCGGTAAAAATACTTGATAGTCATAAGTACATGTTAGAGTGTGAATTTGATGTTGCCATAGAAGGGAAAAGTTATCATCATGTTATAAAACATAAGAATAAGGAATAAAGTTTAATTCCCGAGCCTAGGGGCAAAAGTGTAATTATGCAAAAGTTTAGGGGCAAAAATGTAATTTTGCCAAAGTTTGTATTAAATGCTGTTTTGATGAATGTATGTATTAAATAAGATTAATTTGGTATTATAGATCAAGAGAAACGGGAATCAAGTCGCGATCGAGGAAAAGAAAAGATTGTGGACTAAATTGCAAAATCTTTATATTTTGGTACCAAGGTAAGTTCATGTGTAAATAATATAGCATAATTGTTATTTTTAAGTTATTGATGTTAATTATATGATATGCTGATTTTTTTATCGTGAAATATTATGCTTTGTGGTTAATGTTGAGTAATATGTAAATTATGTTTACTACTTGATAAATATGAATTGCTACCAAGTATCGGTTCCGATATTTCGTGGAAGACGGCTAATGTCAGATCGAGGGAAAAAGCCCGTTTGAACCTTAGGAATAGATTAGGATACAAGTGACATGTCACTAGGATAGTTAAGCATCCGAACTCGTTGAGTTGAGTCCGAGTTCACTTATGGATGCGAATGTTCGAACTCGTTGAGTTGAGTCCGAGTTCGTGAGATGTAACTAGGCATCCGAACTCGTTGAGTTGAGTCTGAGTTCACTTATGGATGCGAACGCCCGAGCTCGTTGAGTTGAGTCCGAGTTCACTTATGGGCGGGTTACATGATTGCTTGATTACATATGTAGCACTTATGTGCAAATTATCCGTGTATCCGAGTTATATTCCGATGTGTTCAACGGGTGAAAATTTCTATGAAATGGAAGAACACTTAAGATGCAAGTGACATTTTGGTAAGTGTTGTAAAATGGGCACTTTAGACAGGTATGTACTTAACCCTCGGGTTGAAAATAGATACAACAACGATAAAGTGGTAAGACGATGAATGATGTTTAGAAATGTGATATATGTTTTGGTGATGCCATGCTAAGGTTGTTTGGTATAATTGTATTGTTATGTTACTTGTTATTTGCATATGAACTTACTAAACATTTAAGGTTGTTTGGTATAATTGTATTGTTATGTTACTTGTTATTTGCATATGAACTTACTAAACATTTATGCTTACTCCCTCCTTTTCATTCATTGTAGTTTTGAACAAGTTAGCTCAGGAATCGGGACAGGTCGAAGTTTCGATCACACTATCTGAAGGATTTCTATTGGTAAATGGCTTGTAAAACTTATATGGCATGTATAGAAATATACCTATTTTGTGTAAATAATTTTATGATATGGGCATGTTTGGTTGAGAAAATGTTTGATATTGATAAGTCATGGTGATGGCTAATTAGATCATGTTTGATATCATGGAAGTTTAATAGGTTATCTAGTTCATAAAAAAAAAAAAATTCATGGAAAGATGAAACTTGCCTTAAAATAGAATATTGCTGCAGCAATGACATGAATTTGAAAAATCACTAAAAATAGTATAAGTGGAAATAAATGATGAGTAAGTTATGAAATTGAAGCTTAATGAGTCTATTTTCATGTGGATTGAACAAAATAGGTATATAAATTATATTTTATGCGATATTTAAACTTTTGTGAAACAGGGCCAGAGTGATTTTTGGATCCCCTGTTCTGACTTTAAAAATTCATAATAAATTTTAAAAAAATAATTAGAAGTTTTTATTTACATGTAAAGATTCCTTATTGAGTATAATTTTAAAGAAGCAAACCTCATAGTCATTGAAATTTATCATAGAGAGATATCTGATTCGTAATACACAAAGGTCAGAGCAGTCAAACCCTGAAACAGGGGAGATTTTAACTAATAAACTGTACTAATTGGCCCAACCAAAAATTCTAGAAAAAAATTAGTAAATATATATATGAGTCTAGATTTTGGGAAAATTTACAGATCTTGATTTTGAGTTTCATAACTCGAGATATGATTTTTCTTGTAACTGTGACGCAGATAGCTAGAAAGCTGTGAATGTAGAAACAAGTGATTCGAAGTACTTAAATTGATAAATTATGTTTGGTAACACCTGAAGCTCGATTCCGGCGTCAGTCTCAGGCGTGAGGGCATTACATTACTAGTGTCTGACAAATCAAGAAACTTTAGGAAGACAAGTAGACGAAGTACATGAAGTAGACGCCCTTACTTCACTCTCAGCTCAGGTATCGTCTATCTCTTTAATGTTGAAACAGTTTACTACTAACGGTTTCAATCATGTTGTAGCTTAGCCACCAACCTACTACCAATAAGGTGGACCGAACAACATTTACATGTAACATAAATTAAATCAACCTCTTCGTTTCAATCAACAAGTTCAAAACCCACAGCAAGTTGAACCTTCAAATAATTAGAGAATTTGTTGAAGGCATACATTGCTAAAAATGATGTCTTGATTCAAGGCCAAGCAATAACATTAGAGAATCTAGAAAATCAAGTGGGGCAATTAGCTGATGAGTTTAGAAACAGACCCCAAGGTGTTGTATCAAGCAACATAGGAAATCCTCTATCAGCCGAGTCTTCTAATCTTGAGAACTTATTAAGAGCATACATGGAGAAGAATGATGCAACTTTGAGAAATTTGGAGAACCAGATAGGGCAGCTAGACAAAGAGCTTTGCTCAGTGACATGGAGAACCTAAGAAAACCAAGCAAGGAGAAGTACAACGCAATCAATTTATGAAGCAGAAGGACATTTGAACCCAATAAGGTTGAGGTTGAAGATGAACCTCTCCTAAAAGAGGAAAATCAACCAACAGTTGAAATTCCTGACCAAAGAAGACAAATTTTACAAATTCTGAAAAGGTAAATTCTAAACTAGTGAATTCTGATAAGCTAAGCTCTTCATTAGATGCAAAAATATTACCTCAGAAGAGTTGTCAAATCCAAAGTTCGTCAACCTCCATATCCTCAAAGAATCTGGCAAGATAAGCAAGATATTCAATTTAAGAGAATGTTGGATGTGTTGAAACAACTATATATCAACATGCCATTGGTAGAAGCTTTGGAGAAAATGCCGAACTATGCTAAAGCTATGAAGGAATTTCTATCTTGGAAGAAAAGGTTTGGGGAATTTGAAACTGTAGCCCTGATTATAGAATGTAGCCTACTTTTTCAGAACAAGTTGCCTTCTAAGTTGAAGGATCCAGGATGTTTCATCATACCCTGCAATATTGGAGAATCCTATTTTGGTAAGGCTTTCTGCAATTTGGGATCGACTATCAATTTAATGCCTACACCTATGTTTAAACGATTAGTTATTGGTAAGGTCAAACCGACTACAATTACACTCCAATTGGCATATCGATCTTTAGCATACCCCGAAGGAAAGATCGAGGATGTCTTGGTTTATATTGATAAATTCATATTTCCTGCTACCTTTATTATCTTAGATTTTGAAGTAAATAAAGGGGTACCAATCATCTTAGGAAGACTCTTCCTGGAAATTGACAGAACGAGAATCGATGTATAGAAAGGTGAACTCACCATGTAAGTTTAATATGAACAAGTAACCTTTAATGTACTTAAGGACCTAAGATCTCCTGATAAGGTTAAAGATTTTTTTATTGTTTCCACGTAAGATCCATCGAAAGATATTTCATATAACTCGTCACATCAAGATGAGGATGATACATGTTTGGAAGCGAATTTGGAAGGACTCAGTCCAAAAGTTTAGTTCGAATCATTAGAGCTATCATCACATGAGTACAAGCAACCCAACCCAACCCATCAAAAGAAGAGCCACCCAAGTTAGACTTAACTGTTTTGGAAAGGCATGAGAAAGTATCGGGTGGACTATTGTAAATACTGAAAAGGGATCTGTCAAGGGATAGAAGAGTTCGAATCAATTTTGAGTATTTGACCTTGGGAAATTAGAGTTTCAATGGTTAAAAGTAAGGATCACAGATCCAATCTATGAAATTCAGTGGGTAGGACTTATACTAGAGAAAGAAGGTATAACGAAAAATGGGTTGATTTCGTTAAGGATCATCATGGGTAGGCAGAGTTGTACGAATGACAGAAAGTTGAGCAAAGCAAAACAGAACGATCATTTCCTACTACTATTTTTTGAGTAGATATTGAATATAATTGTCAGACAACATTACTTCTTCTTTCTAGATGGGTATGGTTGGTATGATAAATGGTTGTTCAATCGCCTTTGTCAGTGACAATCATCAATAACATTAAGGGAGTCCTCTTCACTCTCTCTGTCGTTAATTTATTTTTAGTTTTTTTCTCTCATTTGAATAAATGACATGCTTAGAAATTATTTTTGTTAAATTAGTACATTCAACTAATTCTGTCTAAGGAGATTGAAACATGAGTGGGACCATTGTGACCCCTACAACCTTTCCTGGGAATTAATTTGATGTGATTTTTTGAAACGAAAATTTCTAATTAATTTTAAATTTTTATTTTTATTTTTCATTTTTATCGATGCCTTTAATTTTAATTTTAATTTGTTTATGTTTAATAAAGGGGGTCAAATTGGCCAAAGTACTAATCAAAATTTTTTTAACAGTCTAGTTTATAAATATAGTTTGGGCTTAAGGCTTGAACAACAAAGAGGAGAAATTTACCCATTGTTGCCATCCATAAGGGTTCCCTAAAATTTAATTTTTGCCACCACTTTTTCCCTCCATCCATACCTGTCGCCCAAGTCACCTTAAAGAGCTAAAATTTTGCTATAAAATTTCCCTAATTCACCACTATATAAAACCCCTCTTCACCATCATAATTTTCACAACCCTTCAAGCAACTAGCTTAAACCCTAACCACCCATTCTTTTTCCTCTTAGCTGTCTGCCTAAATCCCAAAAAATCTTCCCAAATTCCTCCCATTGTCACAAATGTAACCTCTCAAACTCGGCCTAGACGTTATGGCTAGATTGAAAAGGCTACATTAGCCACCGAAATAGCTAAGCTAACTTACGTTACTCTTTAAGACTTTAAATCAACTCAGTTTAGAGAAAACCGTAGTTGCACGTTGAGTTAGCTTAAAAGCATTCATTCATTAGGTCGTGTATGCTTAGGATTCATTTTATTGTTGACAGTGTTGTTTTAGAAAAACCGTTTGCTTGTCACTCTTCTTTAAAAAAAATCGAAGTTAAACAAATGCAGCGGAAAAACCATTTTTCAAGTCATTTTGGAAAATTCATTGCCTTATCGATTTGTTTTTCAAAAACAATTCATTTGCAATGTAGTGGAAACTAGGGAACAATATCAAAATTTACTTAAGCCTGATATCATGCATTATCCAATTATTGTGCTTGAGTAATTCATGCATGCAAAAATTGTAATAGCCCGGTTTAGACCCTAGTTGGAATAGTAGTTTTGGGACCATAAATCTGAGTCAAAAAAATATTTTAATATTATTTTCTGTGCTTATAATATGTGAATTAGTATGTGTGAAAATTTCGTATGAAAAATTTATCGTTTGTGTGCTTAATTTGCAAAAAAGACCTAATCGCGTAAAATGTAAAAGTGGCATTCTATTTGATTAAGTGCCTATTTGTTGTGGCTTTCTAAATGAAAGGTCCTTATGTTGATATTTGACCATTAGAGGTTTGAGTGAACATTAATGGCCTTTATAAATGTGATTCTATAATGTTTTAACCAAGGTTAATTTTGTAAATTAGAATTATAAGTTCATAAAAATCAAACAAACATGAATTTAGGCCATTTTATGTTCATCTTGCCAAAAATACAAAAGAAAAAGAGAGAAAAACTCAAGCTAGGGTTTCAGCACTTTGAATGGTGATTAATGTATTGTTTTTTTTGGTTTTTGATAATTTCTATGTTTTTGTGATTGTTGCTTAGTGTACTATCAAGCCCATGTCTCAATTTCTGATTTTATTGATGATTTTGAGTTATGTCATTGATGAAATTATGAGTTTTATGAAGTTTGATGATAGTATATGGAAGCTTGATGTTGGGTTAACATGTTTTATCTTTGAAATTTTGATGAATTTGAGTAATTTGGATTAAATTGTAAAAATGAGATTTTTAGGGACTAAATGTGAAATAAATGAAATATGTGGACTTGTACGAACTATATGAAAATTTGGCTAAGTATAAGTATAAAGAAATTGTGTATTTTGTGATTTTGTGAATTAGGGACTAAATTGTCAAAATGTGAAAATGTGAGGGTTAATTTGTAAAATGCCTTAAATATGCATATATGGATTGATTTGAATGAATGTGTGATTGAATAAGTCAAATTGAATTTATTTAGATCAAGAACCAAATAAAACGAAATTAGATCGGGGAAAGTCAAAAATCATCGAGTAATTGAATTCGTTCGTTCGAATCTATATGAGGTAAGTCGATATACAAATAAATGTGATTGAATCAATTTAATTATGTTTCTATGCTATTGAAATGAATGAATAACTTTGGAAGAAGAATATATGAAACTATGAAAGCATCGGTAGTGTTTCGACGTCCGAAAAGCCCCGTTCGAACCATAGGAATAGTTAGGATACATATGTCATGACATAGGATCCGATATGTGTTTTTGTGTAAGACCATGTCTGGGACGTTGGCATCGACTTATGATTTACGTGTAAGACCATGTTTGGGACATGAACATCATATTTGATTTCGTGTAAGACCCTGTCTGGGACAGTGGCATCGATATTTGATTACATGTAAGACCACGTCTGGGATGTTGGCATTGTACGAGCTTTTCGAGCTATCCGAGTATCCTTATTGATTCCAATCGGTTCAACGAGCATTCAGAGAAAATGGATGACTATGTGAATTTATGTTCGATCCAGGTACGTTTGAATTGTATACCATGTTTGAGAATGAAAGGTAAGTATATGTACCTTGGTGAACATATGATATAAGTATGCGTTACTATGAGAATGAGTTATGATATGTATATGTGAATCATGTTCAAATGAACTATAAGAGATATATGGTTATGTGAATATATTTTGCATTGAATTATATGAATGAATTAATCTAGATTAATGTTATTTGTTAAGTGTATTTGTATATGACTTACTAAATTTTTGAAAGCTTACTTTGTGTGTGCTTGCATTGTTTTATAGATATCAAAGCTACTGGGAGCTCGAGGATCGTCAAGGATCATCACCACACTATCAAACTCTATTTTGGTATCTTTTGAAAATGTATATATTGAAGTATGGCATGTATAGGCTAGAAGTGTGTGAATATGTTTTGTAATGTGTGTACCTAGCCATGTGATATGGCTTGGTTATGGTTATTATTATGAATGAGTTTTGGTATATGTTTTATGTTCAAAAATGTTATATTTTGATGCACTCTTAAATGACCAAATGAAATGGTCAATTTTGGTAAGTTTTGGTATGTGCTTAGTTGTGAAATTGGTAAGTTTATGGCATGAAATTGAATGAAGTAAATTGAGGTTATGAAACATAAGTTTTGGTATGAAGTTGAACTATGATTTGGCATGATTTTGGTATGGTTATAAGCATGAATTTGGTTGTTTATGATATGGCATGAATGGTGTATGTTTTGGTGCATGATTTGGCTGAAAATTTGTATGAAATGTGCTTGGTTTTATACTTGTATGGATGACCCAAATTGGGTGGCAAATTGGCTTTGCAAATAGCCTATTTTTGTCTAGACGGGTAGAGACACGGGGGTATGTCTTAGCCATGTGTGACACACGATTATGTTACACGACCGTGTGTCCCTTGGGTTCCCTACGATTTAAAGTTAGTATACCCTACAGTTTTGACACGGCCTAGAGACACGTGCGTGTCTATCGGTTGTGTGTGGCACACGGGCTGGCACATGAGCGGTGGTCGACGGTGTGACCCAAGTCAGTAGCCTCCCTAATTTTTACACGGCTTGGCAGACGGGCGTGTTGTGTGGCCGTGGGCGTGTCATGTGGCCTGTGGACAAGTCAGTATGTATGCCCTATTTTGCCACAGCCTAGACACACGGGCGTGTCTAACGTCGTGTGAGGCACACGGCCTGCTCACATGGGCGTGTGACTTTTATAATTTTGAAAAATGTTTAAGTTTCAAAAATTTTTGTATGAGCTCGATTTAGTCCCGACCCCTTTCTAAAGCATGTTTAAGGTCTCGTAGACCTATATAAGGGCAAATTAGGAATGATTATTATATGTTTTGATTATGTTATGCTTAAGTATATGTGAATGTTTCGGTATGTTGGGTAATGCCTCGTAACCCTATTTTGGTGACGATTACAGGTTAGAAGTGTTACCTTTTATTGGTATCAGAGCTATGGTTTAGTCGGTTCTAGGACTACCATAGTGTATGTGAGTCTAGCTATACATTCCATATTTATGAGCTGCGATAGTGTGATGAATCCTGACAATGAAAATGTGTTTTTATATAGTAATGGATCCCAAACGAGCTGTAGCTGAAGATGTAGAAAGTAATGCGCCTGCTCTCGCTCAAGGGACAGCACCATCTGACTCTTGACCGACTACTAGTAGCCACGAGGGAGAGGCTAGACAAGCCTTTTACCAAATGATGAACGATTGGTTCACCCAATATATCCGAACTAACCTGGCTATGCCATAACCTTCACCCCTGCCTAATCTTTTGAAAGTCCCTGCCATGCCACAATCTAATCCGATTCAGTTGAATAAGCCTCAGGTGGATAAAATTAGAAAATATGGGGCTGAAGAATTCTGTACTACTACTAATGATGATGCTGGGAGAGCCGAGTTATGGTTAGAAAACACGGTATAAGTGTTTGATAAATTATCATTGACTCCGGATGAATGCATAAAATGTGCTGTGTCACTTCTAAGATATACGACGTATCATTGGTGGAAGACATTGATATCTATAGTTCTGAGGGAACGAGTTACTTGGGATTTCTTTCAAGCTGAATTCTGGAAAAAAATACATCAGTCAAAAATTCATTGATCAGAAACATAAAGAGTTTCTTAAGTTGAAACAAGGCCGTATGTCTGTTACAGAATACGAGTGAGGATTTGTAAGATTGAGCCAGTATGCACGAGAATGTGTCTTGACTGAAGCAATTATGTGCAAGAGATTCAAGGATGGTTTGAATGAAGATATCCATTTGTTAGTAGGGATTTTAGAAATAAAAGAATTTGTTGTGCTTGTTGAACGAGCCTGTAAAGCTGAAGAACTCGGGAAAGAGAAAAGAAAAGCTGATTCAAAAGCTAGAGAAGTACAGAAAAGATCATCGAGCAAGTCATTTCATTCAGCAATAAAGAAATTCTGAGATGATTGTAGCCATTCAAAGTCTAATGTGGGTCATTCGAGTAGAGATCGTGTTAGATCACATTTGAGCTTTAGAGCTTCAACTACTTCTATTTCTAGTGTTGGAAATGATAGATCCGATCGACCCGAGTGTAAACACTATAGTAAAAGACATCCTGGTTATTGTAGACTGTATGATCGGGCTTGTTTCAAATATGGATCATTAGATCATTTTATCCGAGATTGCCCTGAGTTTGTTGAGCAAGCGGTTGTGTAAACTTCGAGACCTAGTAACACTTCAGCTAGAGGTAGACCTCCCAAAAATATGGGAAATGTGAGTGGTTGTCAAAGAGGGACTAAAGATATTGCTGTACAATATAAGGCTAGAGCACCTGCCATAGCCTACGCCATTCGAGCTCATGAGGAAGCTTCGTCTCCAGATGTGATTACGGGTACATTTACTCTTTATGATACTTCTGTGATTGCTTTGATAGATCTTGGATCAACGTATTCTTATATATGCATGAATTTAGTGAATAGTAAGACTTTGCCTGTAGAGTCTACTGAATTTGTTATAAGAGTATCGAACCCCCTAGGCAAATGAATTTTAGTTGATAAAGTCTACAAGAATTGTCTATTACTGTTTCGAGATATTTGTTTTCCGGCTGATCTGATGTTATTACCTTTTGATGAGTTTGATATAATTTTGGGTATGGATTGGCTCACTTTGCAAACGGAAAACTATTGATTTGAGATGCAAGAATGATGAAATAGTCTAAATTGAATCTAGAGATTTGAATGGGTTACCGACTGTGATTTCGTCAATGAAAGCTTTGAGTATTGTGAGAAATGTTTGTGAAGCTTACTTTGCTTATGTGATTGATTCGAAAGTAACAGAAAAGAAAGTGGAATAAATACCTATTGTCTGTGAGTTCCTTGATGTGTTTCCTGAAGAACTTTCAGGATTAACTCCAACCCGAGAAGTTGAATTTGGCATTGAGTTAGTACTAGGAACTACTCCGATTTTGATAGCTCTGTATAGAATGGCTCTGACCGAGTTAAAAGAATTAGAGTCTCAGTTGCAAGAGTTAACCGATAAAGGATTCGCAAGACTGAGTTTCTCACCTTGGGGTGGTCCTGTTCTATTTGTGAAAAAGAAAGACGACACGATGAGAATGTGTATTGATTATCGTCAGTTGAACAAAGTGATTATTAAGAACAAATATTCTTTGCCTCAAATTAACGATCTGTTTGATCAGTTGAAAGGAGCAACTGTATTTTCAAAGATAGATCTCAGATCGGGTTATTATCAGTTGAGAGTAAAAGATTCAGACATTCCGAAAACTGCTTTTCGAACGAGGTACGGACATTATGAGTTTTTAGTTATGCCTTTCGAATTAACGAATGCACCTGCTATCAACAGAATTTTTAGACCGTATCTGGATCAATTTGTTGTCATATTCATTGATGACATTTTGATTTATTCGTGTGATGAATCCGAACATGCCGAGCATTTGAGAATAGTGCTACAGACTTTGCGTGATAAGCAATTGTATGTGAAGTTTAGTAAATGTGAATTCTGGTTGCGTGAAGTTGGTTTTCTAGGCCATATTGTGTCAGCATCAGGTATCCGAGTTGATCCGAGCAAGATTTCAGCTATTCTGGATTGGAAGCCTTCGAGAAATGTTTCTGAAGTCCACATTTTTTTGGACTTGCCGGTTATTATAGACGCTTTGTAAAAGGCTTTTCGATGATCGTGACTCCGTTGATGAAACTACTTTAGAAAGATGTGAAATTTGATTGGTCTGAAAAGTGTTAGAAAAGCTTTGATCGATTGAAAGCCCTATTGACCGAAGCTCCGGTGTTAGTACAACTAGAATCGGGTAAAGAATTTATGATCTACAGTGATGCTTCGTTGAACGGTCTGGGTTGCGTTTTGATGCAAGAAGGCAATGTTATAGCTTATGCTTCGAGACAGTTAAAGCTGCATGAAAAGAACTATCCCACGTACGATTTGGAATTGGCGGCTATTGTGTTTGCTTTGAAAATTTGGCGCCACTATCTGTTTGGTGGGAAATGTCACATTTATTCCAATCATAAAAGTTTGAAATATTTGATGACCCAGAAAAATTTGAACTTGCAACAGAGAAGATGGGTAGAACTGCTAAAAGACTACAAACTTGTGATCGATTACCATCCAGGAAAAGCAAATGTTGTTGCTAATGCTTTAAGCCAGAAATCATTGTTTGC
The DNA here is from genome assembly GCA_025698475.1 of Gossypium anomalum. Lineage (NCBI taxonomy): Eukaryota > Viridiplantae > Streptophyta > Magnoliopsida > Malvales > Malvaceae > Gossypium > Gossypium anomalum. The sequence goes on along the minus strand of CM046958.1, from coordinate 40,367,444 downwards.
ATTACATGCCATGAATGCTCATTTAGCTTTGTTTGATGATGGTTCGATTTTAGCAAAATTAAAAGTGAGACCTTTGTTCTTACAACAAATTATTGATGCTCAGAAGGTTTGTAATAGCCCAAATTTGACCGGGCTTTAAAAGGGCAAAACAGATAAATTGATAAATAAATATTTATTTTAAAAGTCCATTTAACAGTCCAGGTTACACAACCCAATAAATAACCAGTCCAATAGACCCTAAACTAAACCAATACCCTTTAGCCTAAACCCTTTTGACCCAAGTATCAAATTGTAAATTACCCATTACCCTAACCCGATTTCAGTAGCCCAAATATTAACCAAATTAAACCCTTTACCCAAAATATCTAATTATACCAACCCAATCCTAAGCCTACCCAAACCTAATAAGCAGCAACCCAACAAGGCCCAAATTCGAAACATCAGGGCAGAAACCCTAGTGATCCTTAGCACCGAAAATAGCAGACAAGATCCCCGCCCAGCATGACCTTCAATCGCGCTGCCATCATCGCAATCGGCGCACTAATCCACCGGAGATCTCGCCACAGACCTGCAAAAAAGGAAAGAAAGACCGAGCAGAATAAGAAAGAAATCAAAGATTGTACTTTCTATATATGTATTCAGGCTATAAAATCAAGAATCAAAAAACATTGTAAGAGGAGGAGGAGATACACAAAGATCATACAATAAAATACAGCATTTTAAGTCAGAACGGAGGTGATTTATTTTGTCATTCAAACATTCTTCAACTTTATTCATTTCATTTCCTTCTCTTTTATACATGCAAAACATAGTAGACTAAAAAACAGATTTGTAAATCAAGAGAAAAATAGTCCACTTTTTTTAAAAAAAAATTTTACGCGAATATTTAAAAAAATAAAAATAAAAGATTTTACCTGTGATTCGCCTGGAAAGGGGAGGAATTTTGGACCTCCGACCACCGTGTACGGTGGTGCGTGAGGCGCGTGCAGTGGTGGCCGACAATTGTCACCGGAGTTCAGGCCGAGGAGGGGGAGAGCATTCTAGGCTCGTCTTTTTTTTTTTTAAATGATTTAGAAATGAAATTTTTGGTGTTTTTTTAGCTTATATAGCTTTATTAAAACGGCATCGTTTTGCTTAATTCAATAAGCATTAAAACGGCGTCGTTTAAAAAAAGGACCCGGGTGTCGACCCGACTCGGCCAAAAGATCCTCGTGTTTTCTGTTATTGGGCTAATTATCCAATTGGTCCTTCCGCATTTTTATCCTGTAAAATTAGGTTTATTTTATCTTTTAATTTTGCTCAAATATTTTGTTTTTATTTTAATTTGGTCCTTGGGCTCTTTTAAAAAAGAAAGCGCATAAACGATGTCGTTCTAAAAGGGGATATTTTCCGTTTTAATCCCCCTTCTTGTGCGCACATTTTAATTTGACCTTTTTTTTTATTTTTTAAATTCCGAATTTTTATTTGTATTTTTATTTCTATTCTAATTTAATCCTTTCTGAATTTTATTTTTTTATTCTAACTTTATTTCTTTTTAGATTATCATTATTATTTTCAATATTTTGTATATATATATTTATCTTAAACCCCTTTTTTAAATTATTTTAATAATATTGTTTCATTCATTATTTTTCGTATATATTATTTATTTTATTCTAAATCTTTTTATAAATGTAAAAATTGTTTTATTTTTCTATATTATTATTTTTCATATATTATTTTATGTATTATACATTTTATATATATTTTATTATTTTATATTATTATTTATATACATATCTTATTATCCTTAACTATTATATTTTATTAATTAATTACTCATATACTATATATTGTGATTTTAAACCTATATATTTTTATATTTTATATTATATATTATTTGTATTTCTATATTTTTATATGTAAAATACTTATTATTATTATTTTATTTTATTCATATTATATTATTATACATAACTTATTTTATGTAACACCCCAAACTCGGCCCAGACGTTACGACCGAATTCAGCGTGTCACATGGAGATGTTACTAAAGAAGTTATGTTTTATCCAAAAATCCTTCTTAGGGTTTAAAGAATGTTTTTGTTATAAGTTAAAGTGAATGGAAGCTGTGCACCAGGTAGGAAGCCAGAAAGAGGAGGTGAGTCTATTGGATCGCTTAAGTACCAAGCTCTTCATGGATCCAATCCTAGACATGCACACATCCATTGCCACACTTTAACCATATTACTTGTCCACGAACAACAAATTAAATTTAAGTCTATTTAGAATATTTATTTCCTTTGAAAACATTTACATTGCGGAAGCTTTGCTCGGTTATCGTGATATTTTGAGAATAAGTAACTTTTATAAAACGCGCCCTAGAGCTAGCCAATTTAATAACCCCAAAATAAAATATTAAAAGAGCGGTCTTATTACAGCTTAACCAAAATAAAAATAATCAAAAATAAATGCGAAACTTATTTAAAATCCAGAAATTTAATCTTCATGGCCACTCTGAATCCCGCCCAGCTCCAAGTCCACCAACTAGGGTTCACCTGTAAGGATAGAAGGGAAAGGGGTGAGTTTGGAAAACTCAGTGTGTATGGAGAACCCATCCAAAGCCCAAGATAGCTCAAGCTCATTGAGCCTAAGCCCCATTCAGATAACAGTGGATATCGGGCCGAGGCCCTTTTTAGAAATCTGATGGCGGGCCTTAGCCCTTTTCAGATAATGATGTGGCCCATAGGCCCAATTTCAGAACAGATCAAACATATTCGTGAATGCAAGCCCAACCCAGCCTATAGCCAATCGCTACACTCCACCCGTACTAGCCCTACACTCCATGTAGGGAATATCTCAACCCACCCAGCCCTACACTCCACAGTTGCAGCATTGCTGCTCAGTTATCGGTAAATTGAGGCAAAGCCTCCAATACGTGGACAAGCCACTTTTAGTACTTCCTCCATCAATATCCCAGTCCCATGCATCAGATAATAATAATAACATGGTATGCACGAATGTGAGAACGATCGGACATGCATTGAGTCAACCTTAACCCTAATGGCCCTACAGTGTCCACTAGCAATTGAAGCCCATTTAATCCAAGTATTATGACCGATTTACGGTTTAATCGGTTTGAATCTGCGATCTAGCGAGAACATATTTATTGCCCATTTTTTAATTATCTTACCCGTATGGACCCGTAAGCCCATTGGGCCCAGTTTTAGCCTATCGAGGCCCAATTACCGAAGTGCACGAAATTTCACACACGACTAACTTACCACTTTGCGATTTTAGATCTAATGATTTCTAAACGTCTTGTGAGCACTCGCACAATCAGAAACCCACGAAATGCCAAAATTTCGGCATTTTGGCTTTTGCCGAATTGAACTATGAGAGGGTGTTCGATACACACCTGTTTCGCGACAACTGCTACTGAGATCCCTTTTGATGTCCTACAATTGGTTACCACAATTCTTAGATCGCAAACCACAACAACTAATTCCAATATTCACTTACCCATATTCGAAGCATGCCCCTAAAGCCTTTAGAATCTTACCTTTTTGCCGAAAATCGATGACTAGATCCAAATCTTGTTGCTCCAAAGATCCAAGCCTTCGATCCAACACTCAAGAAGACACTAATCACCAAAAGAAATCATCGGTTAAGGACCTTTAAAGCCCTATGCCCAAATAGAAAACCTCCCTAGATTTTAGGGACTTCGGCTTTTTCTAACTTGTAAAATAAGACTAGATCTGAAGTGATGAACACTTACCACTTATTCCTCTTTGATTCCTACGCAGATATGATGCAGATCTATCCTCTAAACGATGGTAGAACTCAAATCCAGGAGATCTAAAGTTTCGGCTATAGGCCTCTAAATTTATGGTATTTTGACTTTTTAAGTGACGAAGAAGATGACGATTTGAGGCTATAGTCTTGAAGTAATGTTGCCGACAGATACTAAGGGTTGAGAGAAGATGAATGCTGATCAAAAGGAACAAAAATACTGAAGGATTTTGGCTTTGGAGAAATTGGCACAAGTAGCAAGTTCTCGGGATTTCAGCTTTTAGTGGGATCGGCAGAGGAGGTGAATAAGGTGATCAGAAGGTTTCAGCTAGAAGGAGAAACATAAAAGGAAGAAAGAAAATGGAGGAAAAAGAGAGGAAGAAAATTCGGCACCAAGGAGAAGGAGCTTGCGTTTTTGGCTTTTGAGAGAACTCAGAAAAGATGAATGAAAGCTTTCAGGTGGCTAACCCTAATCCTCCAAGATAGAAAACGAAAAGAACCTAACCTTAATATCAACTAAAGCAATCGACCCAACCTCCCTAAGGCCCTTGCCGAAATTCTCTTGAGTGATCACGTGCCCAGCACATGCCTAAAATTAAAAAGTAACAATATGCCTACCTTACAACTTGAACCCTGGACCTCCAATTCCTTCCCAAGCACCATTTATTTAGGAACTTAGTGGCACCACCTTGCCACTTTACCAAGGCCTTATTTGTGTCATAATTTACGAAGTTCTTCTTAAAAGCCCACTTAACCAAGTCTCCTATTTACTTAAAATGCAACCTTGATATTTTACCGTGTTTAACTTAGGCTTGGGCCTTCTAAAGGCCCACTAACACATTTAAACACAATTCCAATACTCAGAACACCAAAATTTCAAAATTTACCAAAAATCACAAAAACTCAAAAAATCCCAAAAATTAGGGCGTTACATTTTAAACTTTATTTTAATTTATATTTTAGGTATATTTTATCAATAATTACTCACTTTATATTACATTTTAATATACACTAATTCTTTTATATACATATTGAACATATCTTTATATGTTAAATACTGTTTTATGATTATTAAAGGTCATATTTTAGAATTGATATGTATGTTGATATGTTTATGTTAAATTGTATGCCATGTATCATCTTTTATCTATTAATTTATTAAAATGTAGATAGAGTTATACCTTATATGTTTATATGCTTACTTATTCATTTTTAATGTATGTCGTATATTTTTGTATGTATGTTTTACATGTTTTAAATTTGCCATGTTTGTTGTTTAAAATTTGTTTAAATTCATGCTTTTACTTACCTATTATGATAATATGTTATCATGTATGTTATTCTATAATGTTAATATAATTCCTCATGCATTAATTAAAAATGAGATTTCAAAGTTTTCAAAAATAAAAGGCAATGCTTGGTATTTGGAAACTTCGAGGAAGATAGCGCCCTAACTTATTGGGTTCTCGTTGAGCTCAAATAGTCAAGCATCCTTCTAAGTTTTAAGGTTTTTGAAATACGAACGACTATCTTGGGATTTCAAAACATTATATCCTAACTTACTGGATATGGCGTTTTATTGTTTCGAGATAGAAATTTTCAAAAAGGCGAGCTTAGTATCAAAAAGTCCCAAAATATTGCGTCCTAACTTATTGGATGTGGTATTTTGATTCGTTTGAAATAGGTAAGCCTTAATTTTTCAAATTGAAACACTCTAATTAAAAAGAGGATTGTATCTTAAAACTTTTAAACTTCCGACATTAAAGACACTTGATAATCAATTAGGTACCAATTTTTAGGTGTTACGAGGGTGCTAACCCTTCCTCCTGCGTAACCGAATCCGGAATCCATTTTCTCGACTTTCGTAGACCAAAATTAATGTTTTAAAACAAAACATTTTATAAGGTGATCCAATCACACCTAAAAAGATTGGTGGCGACTCCCGTTTTCATTTTTCTTAAAGTCGATTCCCATTTTCTAAAACATCGATTTAAAGATGGTCTCGACAGCTTGGCGACTCCACTGGGGACTAATAAGAGAGTCAAGCCGTGTAATTGATTATCTCTTGTCTTAATGTCGGAAATTAAAAATTTTAAAACTTAATCCTCTTTGCATTACATGTGTTTGTATTATTGCATGTGTTGCTATATTCTGATACGCATTGCATTTGCATGACCGTTGTGGTCACACCCTTAAGTGGGAGTGAGAAGCTATGCCTTCATGAGGTTTTCGCCTCCGTGCAGGATAGTGGATCACTTTCGGGATACATTCGTACCTATGGTTTCGTGAGATTTTCATCTCTGTGTAGCCATAGGGAAATGTATTCCCCTGAACTGAACTCGATTCAAATGAGCCTATAATGGGTGAGGATCGAGGAATTTGCTGGTTCGGGTACCTCAAACTTTAGAAACAAACCACGTATAGAAAAACCGTAAGAGCTCAATATAGATAGAATTATACTTAGTTTATCTTTGTGTTTATTAATATCATATGATACTAACTATTTTCTTTCTTTTGTGCATGTCATTTTGCATTTAAAAGGTATCGATTCACGGTCAGTTTCTAAGTTAGAAAGTTTTATTATGGAGAACGGACTTCTTGATAGAGTGGAGGGCAACGTTAACATCCATAAATGGTCAAAGGAAACGCTGAAGGATACACATCAGAGTTATGGGGTTACACTCGCATCAGCGTGGCGCAAAATAATCTCCAGGAGTTAAAGGAAATATGAGATCAATGGAGCAATGAAACCAAGCAGTTGTTCTACAATAACTAAGGGGACTTGCAGTATTTGCTTGACAGGAGGATAGATGAGCAATTCAAAGTAAGTGTGGGAGTATTGATGGACACTTCTACAATTATAGCATTTCTCTTTCATATGAAGATGGTTGCCATGTGGATGGTAAGGGTATTGGAAGGAAAGTGATTGATAGAGTGCATGAGACCTACAAAAATGAGTTGGATGTAAAGAATTTTGCCTATGATGGTAAAAAGCTCGTTTACTATAGGATCGCTACCAAACAACAAGCTTGAGTTTACTGTTGTACTTATCAGAAACAATGGAAATACAAGCCCCGATGGCCTGGATAGCTCAAGTAAGCGTGAAAGAAAGCGATTAAAGAAGATCGTATCATACAAAGACCTTTAGAGATTAGCTATGCTACGAAGGTACCGAGGCAGGATGCTTTACGTGGGTAGAAATCTGAAAGCTCTCAAGAAACATTGAGGATAGAGGATATTATTTTAAGGTAGCACACTGCAGAATGGGATACCCACCTGTTCGCTAATCTATCTCAAAATAATCAGAACAACTTCACAGGTATTGGAGGAGGTGTCCCTAGCTGCACGGATTACTCCACAGGTGAGGTCGTAGCTCAAACTCAAGAGGCAACTGATTATTTACAGACATTGGCTGTACAGGCTGACATATTGAGCACCAATATGAGATACATTCAGATCGTGGCTAAGAGTTTGTTTTAAAACTTTGGGCATTAGGGCGAAAGCATATTTGTAATCCATTTATATGTAAAGATATTCTTTTTCTAAATAAAGTTTTCTAAATGCGATTGAATCGAGATCGATACCTTTTGCATTCATGCATTTGCATCTCATAGCATTTTATTGCATCATTTGCATTCAAAATTATAGAAAGACTCTAATTAGTTAAAATTACTACAGAAATTAGAGAGGAAAATCTGGAAATTACACATCCGTATGGAACTCAATTGAAAACTAAGAATATGGATCAGAGGTTTGAGCAATTACGGAAGAATATGGAAGACCAATTGCAAGAGCAGTTGGCCAAGATGCAAAATGACATGAGGGAGCAAATGCTAGAGGCTCAGAAGAATATGATGGCCGAGATGGCTTAGTTGCTGAGGGCCACTGATAAAGGAAAGGCCCCTATGGCTATTACTGGAGAGGATAGCGAGGATCCTCCTCCGGGTTTTACCCCACTCCATGTGCCAACACATACTGAGGCACTTCCTAGGAGGCCATCTGTCACGATAAGCCCTCAGCATGAGCCTGTCAATACTAGAGTACCATGAACTTCCCAACTAGTTTAGGATTCAATGTGGGTGACAATTCTGCCAATCCAGTCATTCCCGATCTAGATATGGTGTAAAAGGAAGATTTGAAAGCCGAAGCTGCAAGGTAGTTGGATGAATGCTGCAGATAGCTGGAGGAAAAATTCAAGATATTGGAGAGTGCTGAGGGGCATCATGGGATTGATGCCAAAGATTTGAGTTTGGTCCCAAATCTGGTGCTTCCCCATAAGTTCAAAATGCCGGAGTTTGAGAAGTACAATGGTACTACTTGCCCAGAGGCCCACATTACGATGTTTTGCAGACGTATGACGGGATATATAAATAATGACCAGTTGTTGATACACTGTTTCCAAGATAGTCTAGTTGGAGCAGCAGCCAAGTGGTACAATCAACTGAGCCAGGCCAATATAAGTTCATAGAGGGATCTTGCATAAGCCTTCATGCAGCAGTATAATCACGTGACCGACATGACTCCAGATTGGATCACGCTGCAAAACATGGAGAAAAATCCTAATGAAAATTTTAGGCAATATGCACAAAGGTGGAGGGAAGTGGCCATGCAAGTTCAGCCACCGCTCCTTGAAAAAGAAACCACAATGCTCTTCATGAATACTTTGAAGGCCCCATTCATCACCCATATGATTGGGAATACTACTAAAAGTTTTTTCGATATAGTAATGGCGGGCGAGATGATTGAGAATGCCATAAGAGGTGGCAAGATTGAAGTTGGAGAAACTACCAAGAGGTCAGTTCTAAAGAAAAGGGAGAATGAAGTGAACGGTACAAGCTCATACAATAAAGATCACTCAAGGTCAATAACTGTCAATCAACCAAAGGTAACTACGGTGGGGCAATAAGGTTCGACAAAGCAAGAATCAAGCGTAAGGTAAAATTTTGAAAAGCTCCAATTTACGCCAATCCCAATGTCGTATAAGGAGTTGTATCAAATTTTATTTGATTCACATGTGGTGTCCCCATATTATATAAAGTCGTTGCAGCCCCCGTACCCCGAATGGTATGATTCAAACGCTCAATGTGATTATCATGCGGGAGTATCGGGGCATTCAATAGAAAACTGTACTGCCTTCAAAAAGACGATTGAAAGACTCCTCGAGTTGGGGATTGTGAAGTTTGATGATACCCCTGGTACAAAGAGCCCGTTACCAAATCACGGTGATAAGGAAGTAAATGCAAATAATTAAAGGACTCCGTCAAAGATGGAAGAATAAGAAGAGGAGTAGCAGTGTTGGATCCTGAGTAGAGAAACCTGTGAGGCATTCATCCTTACAAACCTAGAAATGTTTTGAACAATTAGTCTGTAGAGGAACCTCATGTAGTTTTTAGAGATTATACAGAGTAATATTCAGAACACTTTCATTGCTCTAAAGCCTAGGAGTAATGAGATTTCTTTTGTGAAATAGGTTCATGCTCGGACATCATTGTTTCAATAAAACATATCTTTCATGATTAATTCGAGCAAATGTTCCCTCATTCTTTATTCTTGGATTTCCATCAAATTTCTTCATTCATAACATGTAAATAGTCATTCTTGAATTCATTTATTCCTTGTATATTCTTTTGTGTACCTATCATAGATCCCTAGATATCAATGACACGGGCAACGGTACTACATATTCAGAGTTTCTTTGAGTGCGATATGTGTTTAGAGGAATCTCAGTACTTTGAAGGGGACAGAAATTGTGACTTGTTTCTGAATTTGTTGAAAATGGTTTTTACCCCATGAAGTGGTGGTAGGAAATGTAATATCCCGAATTAGGGCCTAATCGAAATAGTGGTTTTGTGACCACAAATCCGAGATAGAGATAATTATTTTATAATTATTTTGATATTTATGATATGATTGCATGATTGTGTGAAAATTTCGTGATGAAATCCTATGCCTAAAGTGCTTAGATTGAAATTAGGGACTAAATCGAATAATTTGTAAAACTTGCATTCTAGGAGTTTTTAGTATGAAATTGTTTTGGAATTTTAATGAGGAGGTCTTAAATAGAAATTTGACCAATTTCTAAGTCTATGGACAAAAATTGGACATGGATGGAATTTTGGAAAGTTTAGTAGTAAGGGCATTTTGGTCATTTAGTTATTAAAATGAATTAAAAACAAAATTAAAAGCCAATTTTTGTCCATCTTCTTCATTAGGCCGAAATTTCAAGGGTTCTCCATAGCTAGGGTTTGTTTCAAGCTTCCAAGCTCCATAGTAAGTGATTCCAAGCCCCGTTTTTAATGTTCTTTACGTTTTTAGAATCCCGATAGCTCGATTAAGCTTATGCTAGCAATAATTCAACCTAGGGTTCATATTTGGAAAAATACCCATAGGTGAAATTTGTGTATTTTGGTGTTTTATGATAGAAAATGAGGTTTTAAATTATGTTAGACAACTTGTACTACTCGGTTTTAAGCGAAAACGAGTAAAAGGGCTTAATCGGTAAAAATACCTAATAGTCATAAGTACATGTTAGAATGTGAATTTGATGTTGTCATAGAAGGTAAAAATGATCAGCATGTCATAAAACATAAGAATAAGGGATAAAGTTTAATTCCCGAGCCTAGGGGCAAAAGTGTAAATATGCAAAAGTTAGGGGTAAAATTGTAATTTTGCTAAAATTTGAATTAAAGACTAATTTGATAATGTGAGTATTAAATAAGCTAAATGTGTTATTTTAGATCAAGAAAGACGTGGAATCGACCCCAATCGAGGAAAAGAAAAGATTGTGGACTAAATTGATATTTTGGTACCAAGGTAAGTTCGTGTGTAAATAATGTAGTATAATTGCTATTTTTAAATTATTGATGTTAATTATATGATATGCTGATTTTTATCATGAAATATATGCTTTGTGGTTATTTTCGAATAAAATGCAAATTATTTGTATTATTTGTTAAATATAAAGTGCTACTGAGTATTGGTTTCGGTATTTTACGGAAGATGGCAAGGATATGTGTTCGAGGAAAATCCCGTTTGAACCTTAGGAATAGATTAGGATACAAGTGACATGTCACTAGGATGGTTGAGCATCCGAACTCGTTGAGTTGAGTCCGAGTTCACTTATGGATGCGAATGTCCGAACTTGTTGAGTTGAGTCCGAGTTCGTGAGATGTAACTAGGCATCCGAGCTCGTTGAGTTGAGTCCGAGTTCACTTATGGATGCGAACGCCCGAGCTCATTGAGTTAAGTCCGAGTTCGCTTATGGGCGGGTTACATGATTGATTGATTACATATGTTATGTGGCACTTATGTGCAAATTATCCATGTATCCGAGTTATGTTCCGATGTGTTCAACAGGAAAAATTTCTAGTGAAATGGAAGAACACATAGATGGAAGTGACGTTTTGGTAAGTGTTACGAAATGGACACTTTGGACAGGTATGTACTTAACCCTCGGGTTGAAGTTAGATACAACAACGATAAGATGATAAGATGATGAATGATGTTTAGAAATGTGAAATATGTTTTGGTGATACCATGCTAAGGTTGTTTGTTATAATTGTATTGTTATGTTAGTTGCTATTTGCATGTGAACTTACTAAGCATTTATGCTTACTCCCTCCTTTTCATTCACTGTAGTTTTGAACAAGCCGGCTCAGGAATCGGGACAGATCGAAGGTTCGATCACACTATCCGAAGGACTTTTTCTTGGTAAATGGCCTGTAAAACTTAAGTATGGCATGTATAGCAATATACCTATTTTGTGTAAATAATTTTGTTATATGGTGGTGATTTGGTTAAGAAAATGCTTGATAATGATAAGTAATGGAAATGGCTAATTTAGATCATGTCTGATGTCACGGAAGGTTAATAGGTTATCTAGTCCATAAAAACTCATGAAAAGATGAAATTTGCCATAAACAGAACATTGCAGCAACACTAACGTGAGTTTGAAAATTTACTAAAAATTATAGAAATTGAATTTGGTGATGGATTAAATATTAAATTGAATCCTGATATGTCTAGTTTCACATGAAACAAACGAAACGGGAAAAGGAATTATATGTTAGAAGATATCTGAGTTTTAGTGGAACAGGGCCAGAGCGATTTCTGGATCCCCTGTTTCAACTTTAGAAATTCACCATAAATCATACAAAAATAATTATTTGGTGTATTTTATATTCTTGGAATCCTTATTGAGTCTAATTTCAGGATGAACAAACGGAATAGTCATATAAATTTTGTACAGATAGAAATATGGTTCGTAGTAAACAGAGGCAGACCAGTCAAGTTCTAAAATAGGGGTAACTTTAACTAATAAACTGTACTAATTGGCCCAACCAAAAATTATAGAAAAAAATTAGTAAATAGATATATGAGTCTAGATTTAGGGAAAATTTACGGATCTTGATTTCGAGTTTCGTAACTTGAGATATGATTTTTCTTGTAACTGTGACGCAGGTAGTTAGAAAGCTGTGAATGTAGAAACAAATGATTCGAAGTTCTTAATTTGATAAATTATGTTCGGTAACACCTCAAGCTCGACTCCGGTGATAGTCTCAAGGGTGGGGGCATTACATTTAGTGGTATCAGAGCAGGTTTAGTCGGGTCTTGGACTACGTGTTGTATGTACAGATTTTGCTATACATGCCATATGTATAAATTGTGATAGTGTGACGACTTTTGACCTTTTTAAATGATTTTTATATAGTAAATGGATCCCGATCCAGCTGTGGCAGATGAAGTAGAAAAGTCATGACTCCGGCTGAAGGGGCAGCTGACCGTGAAAATCTACCTCCTACTGTTGGTCAGGGAGGAGGAGAAAGGGATCGGGAAGCCTTTCTCCAAATGATGAGTGCATGGTACATTGAGTTCGTTCGCACGAACCCAAATGTACGACCTCCCCCACCTCCCCCAATTCCTCAACCTATACCCCCGATGCCTCAGGGTGTGGATATGACAAAATTTCACAGAACTCTGGTTGATAGAATTCGTAAACAAGGGGCTGAAGAATTCAGGGCAAATATTGATGATGATGCCGAGAAAGCAGAGTTTTGGCTCGAGAATTCTATTCGAGTATTTGATGAATTGTCTTGTACACATGAAGAATGCTTGAAATGTGCTATATCATTATTGAGGATTGACTTATCATTGGTGGAAGACATTGGTATCTGTAGTAGTACCAAAGAGAAAGTAACTTGGGAGTTCTTTCAAGAAGAATTTGGAAGAAATATATCGATGAAAGATTTATTGATCGAAGCGTAAAAAGTTTCTTGAATTAAAGCGAGGGAACATGATGATTCATGAATACGAAAGGGAGTTTGTCATGTTGAGTAAGTATGCTAGAGAATATATTCCTACGAAAGCTAAATGTGCGTGAGACGATTTGAAGACGGACTCAATGAAGACATCAAAGTATTTGTTGGGATTCTTGAATTAAAAGAAATGGTAGTACTGGTTGATCGAGCTTGCAAGCTGAAGAACTACTTAAAGAGAAGAAATAGGTGGAGGCTAAGACTAGAAATTGGAAGAAAAGACCCCGAGCGGTTCATTCTCACAAACAATCCAGAAAATCTAGAAATATGAATCCTCGTTCACAGTTTAATTTGGACAATCATATGGAAATTTTAAGAAGCAAAATGTGGGTCCTAAATCTCGGACTACTTACTGCGGCTAGTGTGGGAAATACGAGATTTGTTAAGCCCGAGTGCTAAGCGGTGTGGCGAAATCATTTTGGCCCATGTAGAGCGAATGAATGTTTCGGTGTGGTTCTCGGATCATTTTATTAGAGAGCGCGAGAGAGAGTCTGAGAAAGAAAAATTTTAGAATGTAAAAGCTAGTGGTATAGACTCGAGGGAAAGATATTCGAGAAAAGCTGGAAATGAAGCAAGCAGCAAAAATGTAGCCAGAGATTCAGCAGCTAAATCTGAAGCAAGGGCTCCAGCTAGAACTTATGCTATAAAGGCACGTAAAGATGCTTTATCACCCGATGTGATTACTGGTATATTTTCTCTTTATGATGTTAATGTTATTGCTTTAATTGATCTCGGTTCTACTCATTCATATGTATGCATAAAGCTGGTGTCTAGTATGAATATACCTGTTGAGAACACAGAATTTATGGTTAGAGTGTCGAATCTGTTAGGCAAATGTGTGATAGTTGATAAAGTATGCAAGAAATGTCCTTTAATGATTCGGGGTCATTACTTTCTGGCCAACTTGATGTTGTTGCCGTTTGATGAATTTGATGTTATTTTGGGTATGGATTGGTTGACATTGCATGATGCTATAATAAATTGCAAAGAAAAGGTTATAGAATTAAAGTGTGAAAATGGTGAAACTCTGCTGGTTGAATCAGATAAATCAGAAGTATTGTCTAGTGTGATTTCTTCAATGTCGGCTCAAAGATATTTAAGAAAGGGTTATGAAGCTTGTTTGGCATATGTAATTAATACAAAAGAAGTTGAAAAGAAAGTTGAATCAGTACCGGTTGTTTGTGAATTTACGGATGTATTTTCAGAAGAATTGTCGGGTTTGCCTCCAGTCAGGGAAGTAGAATTTGGTATTTATTTGATACCGGGAATAGCTCAGATCTCAATTGCTCCATATAGAATGGCACCAGCAGAGTTGAAAGAAATAAAGTCGCAGTTGCAAGAGTTGACTGATAAAGGCTTTGTGAGACCGAGTTTTTCACCTTGGGGTGCTCCTGTGTTATTTGTGAAAAAGAAGGATGGTTCTATGAGGTTGTGTGTTGACTATAGGTAGTTAAACAAGGTGACAATCAAAAACAAGTATCCGTTGCCAAGAATTGATGATTTGTTTGATCAGCTAAAAGGAGCGACATGGTTTTCAAAGATTGACTTGAGATCTGGGTACTACCAGCTACGAGTAAAAGAGTCGGATGTGCCTAAAATTGCTTTTAGAACAAGGTACGGTCATTATGAATTTTTAGTTATGCCATTCGGGTTGACAAATACTCCTGCTGTGTTTATGGATTTAATGAATTGCATATTTCGGCCATACTTGGACAAATTTGTTGTGGTGTTTATAGATGATATTTTAATTTATTCAAAAGATGAGACAGAGCATGCTGAGCATTTGAGGATAGTTTTGAAAACTTTGAGAGATAAGCAATTTGTATGCTAAGTTTAGTAAAAGTGAATTTTGGCTCGGGAAGTTGGATTTTTGGGTCATATTGTTTTGAGGTGATGGTATACGGGTTAATCCTAGTAAGATTTCAGCCATTGTTGATTGAAACCACCAAAAAATGTAACCGAGGTTAGAAGTTTCTTGGGGCTATTTGGGTATTATCGACGGTTTGTAAATGGATTTTCCATAGTTCTTTGCTCCTATGACTAGACTACTCAGAAAGAATGTTAAGTTTGAATGGACGGAAGAATGTCAATGAGTTTTGAAGAATTGAAAAAGTTATTAACAGAGGCACCGGTGTTAGTACTGGCCCAGAATCAGGTAAAGAATTTGTGGTGTATAGTGATGCTTCTCTAAATGGTTTGGGGTGTGTACTCATGCAAGAAGGAAAAGTGGTGGCTTATGCTTTGAGGCAGTTAAAACCTCATGAGAGGAATTATCCTACTCACGATTTGGAATTGGCTGCGGTGGTGTTTGCTTTGAAGATTTGGCGACATTATTTGTATGGTGAAAAGTGCCGGGTATATACCGACCACAAAAGTCTTAAGTACTTGATGTCACAAAAAGACTTGAATTTGAGACAACGAAGATGGTTGGAGTTATTGAAAGATTACGAGCTTGTTATTGATTATCATCCGGGAAAGGCAAATGTGGTTGCCGATGCTTTAAGTAGAAAGTTGTTGTTTGCTTTGAGAGTTATGAACACTCAGTTGAAAATGTCAGATGATAGCTCGATTCTAGCAGAGATAAGAGCTAGGCCGATGTTTTTACAAGAGATTTTTGAAGCTCAGGAAAATGATCAAGATTTGCTAGCCAAGAGAAGACAGTGTGAAGCTGATACGGGATCAGATTTCAGAATCGGTTCTGATGGTAGCTTGATGTTTAAAAATTAGATTTGTGTACCAAAAAATGATGAGTTGATTCAAAAGATTTTGCATGAAGCATATAATGGCTGTTTGGCGGTTCATCCGGGCAGTACGAAAATGTATAATGACTTGAAGAAAATGTATTGGTGGAGTGGAATGAAAAGAGATATTTCTGAGTTTGTGTCAAAGTGCTTAATTTGTCAACAGGTGAAAGTTGAACACCAAGTGCCTTCGGGATTACTTCAGCCTATTATGGTTCCTGAATGGAAATGGGATCGGATTACTATAGATTTTGTTTTAGGGTTGCCATTGACTCCAGGAAAGAAAGATGCCATCTGGGTAATAGTTGACAGACTGACTAAATCGGCTCATTTTATTTCGGTATGTACGGATTATTCTCTTAATAAGTTGGCTGAATTGTATATCCGTGAGATTGTTAGACTTCATGGAATACCTTTGTCAATCATTTCGGATAGAGATCCGAGATTTACTTCACGGTTTTGGCAAAAGTTGCAAGAGGCATTAGGTACAAAGTTAAATTTCAGCACTGCCTTTCATCCACAAACTGATGGGCAATCAGATAGAGTAATTCAGATTCTTGAAGACATGCTCAGATGTTGCGTATTGGAATTTCAAGGTAGTTGGGAAAGGTACTTACCGTTGTTAGAATTTGCTTATAATAATAGTTACCAGACGAGTTTGAAAATGGCACCTTATGAAGCATTGTATGGTCGTAAGTGTCGAACGCCTTTGTATTGGGTGAACTCAAGGAAAATCAGATTTATGGAGTTGATCTAATAAAAGAAACCGAAGAAAAGGTGAAAGTGATTCGAGATTGTTTGAAAGCTGCTTCAGATAGACAGAAATCTTATGCGGATTTGAAACGAAAGGAAATCGAGTTTCAAGTTGGTGATAGGGTATTTTTGAAAGTGTCTCCACGGAAGAAAGTCCTCAGATTTGGACGGAAGGGCAAGTTAAGTCCGTGTTTTATTGGACCGTATGAAATAATTGAAAAAGTTGGACCGGTAGCATATCGGCTAGCATTACCACCTAAATTAGAGAAGATTCATGATGTGTTCCACGTATCTATGTTACATCGATATCGTTCAGATCCTTCACATATAATTTCACCGACAGAAATTGAACTACGACCGGATATGACTTACGAAGAAGAATCGATTAAGATTTTAGCTCGAGAAGTCAAACAACTAAGAAATAAAAGTGTCGCTCTCGTGAAAGTATTGTGGCAAAAGCACAGGGTAGAAGAGACTGCATGGGAACCTGAAGAAACTATGAGAAACCAATACCCACACCTGTTTACCAGTAAGATTTTCGAGGACGAAAATCTTTAAAGGGGGAGAGAGTTGTAATATCTCGAATTAGGGCCTAATCGAAATAGTAGTTTCATGACCACAAATCCAAGATAGAGATAATTATTTTATAATTATTTTGATGTTTATGATATGATTGCATGACTGTGTGAAAATTTCGTGATGAAATCGTATGCCTAAAGTGCTTAGATTGAAATTAGGGACTAAATCGAATAATTTGTAAAACTTGCATTCTAGGAGTTTTTAGTATGAAATTGTTTTGGAATTTTAATGAGGAGGTCTTAAATAGAAATTTGACCAATTTTTAAGTCTATGTACAAAAATTGGACATGGATGGAATTTTGGAAAGTTTAGTAGTAAGGGCATTTTGGTCATTTAGTTATTAAAATGAATTAAAAACAAAATTAAAAGCCAATTTTTGTCCATCTTCTTCATTAGGCTGAAATTTCAAGGGTTCTCCATAGCTAGGGTTTGTTTCAAGCTTCCAAGCTCCATAGTAAGTGATTCCAAGCCCCATTTTTAATGTTCTTTACGTTTTTGGAATCCCGGTAGCTCGATTAAGCTTATGCTAGCAATAATTCAACCTAGGGTTCATATTTGGAAAAATACCCATAGGTGAAATTTGTGTATTTTTGTGTTTTATGATAGAAAATGAGGTTTTAAATTATGTTAGACAACTTGTACTACTCGATTTTAAGCGAAAACGAGTAAAAGGGCTTAATCGGAAAAAATACCTAATAGTCATAAGTACATGTTAAAGTGTGAATTTGATGTTGTCATAGAAGGTAAAAATGATCAGCATGTCATAAAACATAAGAATAAGGGATAAAGTTTAATTCCCGAGCCTAGGGGCAAAAGTGTAAATATGCAAAAGTTAGGGGTAAAATTGTAATTTTGCTAAAATTTGAATTAAAGACTAATTTGATAATGTGAGTATTAAATAAGCTAAATGTGTTATTTTAGATCAAGAAAGACGTGGAATCGACCCCAATCGAGGAAAAGAAAAGATTGTGGACTAAATTGATATTTTGGTACCAAGGTAAGTTCATGTGTAAATAATGTAGTATAATTGTTATTTTTAAATTATTGATGTTAATTATATGATATGCTGATTTTTATCATGAAATATATGCTTTGTGGTTATTTTCGAATAAAATGAAAATTATTTGTATTATTTGTTAAATATAAAGTGCTACAGAAAGTATTGGTTTGGTATTTTTACGGAAGATGGCAAGGATATGTGTTCGAGGAAAATCCCGTTTGAACCTTAGGAATAGATTAGGATACAAGTGACATGTCACTAGGATGGTTGAGCATCCGAACTCGTTGAGTTGAGTCCGAGTTCACTTATGGATTCGAATGTCCGAACTTGTTGAGTTGAGTCTGAGTTCGTGAGATGTAACTAGGCATCCGAGCTCGTTGAGTTGAGTCCGAGTTCACTAATGGATGCGAATGCCTGAGCTTGTTGAGTTGAGTTCGAGTTCGCTTATGGGCGGGTTACATGATTGATTGATTACATATGTTATGTGGCACTTATGTGCAAATTATCCATGTATCCGAGTTATGTTCCGATGTGTTCAACGAGAAAAATTTCTAGTGAAATGGAAGAACACATAGATGGAAGTGACATTTTGGTAAGTGTTGAGAAATGGACACTTTGGACAGGTATGTACTTAACCCTCGGGTTGAAGTTAGATATAATAACGATAAGATGATAAGATGATGAATGATGTTTAGAAATGTGAAATATGTTTTGGTGATACCATGCTAAGGTTGTTTGTTATAATTGTATTGTTATGTTACTTGCTATTTGCATGTGAACTTACTAAGCATTTATGCTTACTCCCTCCTTTTCATTCACTGTAGTTTTGAACAAGCCGGCTCAGGAATCGGGACAGGTCGAAGGTTCGATCACACTATTCGAAGGACTTTTTCTTGGTAAATGGCCTGTAAAACTTAAGTATGGCATGTATAGCAATATACCTATTTTGTGTAAATAATTTTGTTATATGGTGGTGATTTGGTTAAGAAAATGCTTGATAATGATAAGTAATGGAAATGGCTAATTTAGATCATGTCTGATGTCACGGAAGGTTAATAGGTTATCTAGTCCATAAAAACTCATGAAAAGATGAAATTTGCCATAAACAGAACATTGCATCAACACTAACGTGAGTTTGAAAATTTACTAAAAATCATACAAATTGAATTTTGTGATGGATTAAATATGAAATTTAAGCCTAATATGTCTAGTTTCACATGAAACAAACGAAATGGGAGAAGGAATTATATGTTAGAAGATATTTGAGTTTTAGTGAAACAGGGCCAGAGCGATTTCTGGATCCCCTGTTTCAACTTTAGAAATTCACCATAAATCATACAAAAATAATTAGGTGGTTTATTTTATATTCTTGGAATCCTTATTGAGTCTAATTTCAGGATGAACAAACAGAGTAGTCATATAAATTTTGAACAGAGAGAAATATGGTTCGTAGTAAACAGAGGTCAGACCAGTCAAGTTCTGAAACAGGGGTAACTTTAACTAATAAACTGTACTAATTGGCCCAACCAAAAATTATAGAAAAAAATTAGTAAATATACATATGAGTCTAGATTTAGGGGAAATTTACGGATATTGATTTTGAGTTTTTTAACTTGAGATATGATTTTTCTTGTAACTGTGACGTAGGTAGTTAGAAAGCTGTGAATGTAGAAACAAATGATTCGAAGTTCTTAATTTGATAAATTATGTTCGGTAACACCTCAAGCTCGAATCCGAAGACGGTCTCGGGCATGGGGGCGTTACAGGAAATATAGCCTTAGAGGAAGGAAAGATTGCGAAATTGGAATTAGCTTGTTGAGACTATTATGGGAATTCAAAAAATGTGGTCCAAAGACGCATGCAGGAGGATTTGCAATTGCCAGGATAAACATGAGGTTTTGGGACATTGTTGGTCCACTATGGAAAGGAATCGCATCAGTTGTACAATGAATGCCAAATTTAAAGGAGTCAAGACTTGTAGGGCATGTATGTTATGGGCCCGAGCTCGTCAAAAGTTTCAAGCTGACAATGACTCATCTTTGTGGACGTTAACTACTCCATTAAGAGGGGGAGATAGCTTCATATGCCAATATTACAAAGTCAAAACTCATCCATTTCAAAAAAAAAAAAAAGATTATATAAAACTGTACAATGCCAAAAGTTTGCAGTCTTTTCAAAGATAATGCATCATACCACAGTACAACAAAGGTTGCCAAAAGAAAAGAAAAAGAAGAAAAAAAAATTACAGAAGATGACCGAGACTGGTAAAAATTGGCATTAGAAACTACCGCCTACTCTCTATGCTTACGCTGGGGCAAACACCTTCAATTCCAGTTGTTTCAAAGGTTCCAACCATCATCCTTGGAATGGATGCATTATTTGGCTTTCCTGAGCAGTCTGATATGCCGTCAATAGCTGCGATGGTTAGCTCCAGGCAGTGGCCATTGATTTCCAGCTATTGGGCATCAGGCCATACACAGTCTCTGAAGCTTAAAATGATAGATTCTTTCTTCAAAACCAATTTCTGACAAAGTGGATGACGGTATCATGAAGGAAGCTCTCTTAGACTTCTATACAAGTTTAGGGAAGAGGAAACCTGATCAAATCATTATTTTTAGGGATGAGGTTAGCGAGTCTCAATTCAATCAAGTTTTGATCAAGTTATTGAGGCTTGCAAGTTCCTTGACGAGAAGTGGAACGCTAAAGATTATGGTTATTGTTGTACGAAAAAACCATCATACCAAGTTTTTTTTCAGCAGGGATCTCCTAACAATGTGCTACATGGTATTTTCATTGACAACAAAGTATGCCATCCAAAGAACAATGATTTTTACCTTGGTACCCATGCTGGAATGATTGGAATCACTAGGCAGACCCACTATCATGTTCTCTTAGACCACGCTGGGTTTTCAGCTGATGATCTGCAAGAGTTTGTTCATTCTCTATCCTATATGTATCAAAGGAGCACCACAACCATATTTGTTGTGGCTCCTATTTGCTACGCTCATTTGGCAGCTTCACAGTTGGGGGCAATTTATGAAGATTAGGGATGCTTCAGAAACATCATCGAGTCATGGTGGGATGTATGCTCTGGGAGTAATCTCTGTACCTCAGCTTTCTAGGTTGAAGGATAAAGTCAGCAACTTCATTCTTGTCTGCTGAGAATCATTGAACCATCTTTTATTAGGGTTTGACAAACAACAACCAGGACTGCTGTTGGGGCAATCCCTTTCTCATGGGTTTATGAATCAAGATTTTTCCTCCAAGCTTTGATGGAGTCAAGAATTGAATACCTCTAGTAAACTTAACTTGAAAGTATTCATCCTAAGAAAATGTACCAAGAATGGATGGCACAGACTTATGACAAAGAAGGTTCGTCCAAAAGAATTTCATAAAGGAAACCTTGTGCTGAAAGAAATCCTTCCCATGCAAAAGGATACCGAATTGGGAAGGGCCATATGTTGCGAAAAGGGCTTTCTCTAGAGGTGCATTGATTTTGACAAGAAATGCATATGAAGAATTTATCTGATCCAGTGAATTCGAACTCGGTCAAGAAGTACTTTGTCTGAAAGAGAAGGGAAGCCAAGGTGAAAACCCGCAAAGGGCACTTTGGGACTTCTATTTCAAAAAAAAAGGAAAAAAAAAGAAAAAGAAAAAAAGAAAAAGAAAAAAGAAAAAAGAAAAATGGAGAGGCCAATGGGAAAACCCGCAAAGGGCGCCTTGAGACCAAAGGTGTTTTGAGTTGAAAACCTGAAAGGGCAGCTCAAATTTGGATAGTCATGCAGTGACCTTGCTATACCAGATTCGACGAGAAGTGAAGTATGTTACATATCGAGGCATCAACGAATTACTTTGGATCTTTTAAGCACATGTTGAACTCAAGAAAGTCTTCATGGAGCTGATGTATAGACGCTCAAGCGGCAATATCTGGGGCATCTGATTTTTGTCCTATTTACTATCTTTGGATTCTTTTTCTTTGCAAAGATATGTTCTCAGGTTAATCTTTTTGCATTCCTTCCAATAGTTTGTCCAAATCTAATTATCCTCAGGATCAATTTATTTGTCTCCCATTATTCATAAAACATGTTGCATTGAAATAATGATAGATGAACTTTACAAACGAAGTTTTACATATTACTCTGGAAATTTCTAGATAATACAAGAAACTGAAACAAGACAATTGTTTAAAGAATTTCCATATTTGAGGGTCGGATGTACTCGGGGAAATTTCTTCTTCAGTCCAAAAGGTGGTTGGACTTTTTAAGCAATATTGATCTTAAGAAAGGATCATTTCATAAACATCTCCAGCGGGTCACAACATTTGGAGAATGGTACAATAGGACTAAGTTGATTCAAAGCATACAAGCAGAGTATGATTGATACATTAAGAAGTATAAAGATAAAACTTCGATGAGGGAATGAGTGATGACGTCAGAAATAGGGGTCATATTCATAACATTTTGCATTATAACATGTCTAATTAGGAGAATTTGACTCACTTCGATCATAGCATCCTAATTATTAGGCATGAACTCATACTCATTTTACAGGTTATGTCTTTTATGGGACAATGTAGATCAAAGAAACAAGATTTGGCATCCTTGTGTTTATAGGGAAACAGATCAAAAATAGCAGATCTGACACTTCTGTGCTTACAGCGAAGCAGATCGAAGATTTCAGCATGGCATCCCTGTGTTTATAGGGAACAAGTTGAAGATAGCAGATTTGGCATCCCTGTGTTTATAGGGAACAGATCGAAGATAGCAGATCTGACATTCCTGTGCTTACTGCGAAGCAGATCGAAGATTTCAGCATGGCATCCCTGTGTTTATAGGGAACAAGTTGAAGATAGCAGATTTGGCATCCCTGTGTTTATAGGGAACAGATCGAAGATAGCAGATCTGACATTCCTGTGCTTACAACGAAGTAGATTGAAGATTTCAGCATGGCATCCCTGTGTTTATAGGGAACAAGTTGAAGATAGCAGATTTGGCATCCCTGTGTTTATAGGGAACAGATCGAAGATAGCAGATCTGACATTCCTGTGCTTACTGCGAAGCAGATCAAAGATTTTAGCATGGCATCCCTGTGTTTATAGGGAACAAGTTGAAGATAGCAAATTTGGCATCCATGTGTTTATAGGGAACAGATCAAAGATAGCAGATCTGACACTCCTGTGCTTACAGCGAAGCAGATCGAAGATTTCAGCATGGCATCCCTGTGTTTATAGGGAATAGATCGAAGATAGCAGATCTGACATTCCTGTGCTTACAGCGAAGCAGATCGAAGATTTCAGCATGGCATCCCTGTGTTTATAGGGAACAAGTTGAAGATAGCAGATTTGGCATCCCTGTGTTTACAAGGAACCAATCGAAGACATAGTAGATTTGACTTTCGGATGTTCTCACACCAAAGCAGATCCAAGATAACAGATCTGGCATCTCCATTTCAACAGAGAGCAGATACATAACAGATCTAACCTTCAGATGATTTTACTGAAGCAGATCCAATATGATTTGGCATCCTTGTGTTCACAAGGATCAAATCGAAGACATAGCAGATTTGGCTTTCACGTGTTTATGCTGAAGCAGATCTAAGATGATTTGGCATCTCTGTATTGTCAGAAAACAAATCGAAGAAACAGATTTGGCGTATCTGTGTTCGACGGAGAGCAGATCAAAGATATCAACATGATAGTCTTGAGTTTGCAATGAGCAGATTGAGGACCATGATCCAATAAGGCCAGGAAAATTTGGTCTTTCTATGAATCTTTGCTCGATTCCTGTTACACAACAATGAGCAAAGAGGGGCAGCCGTAATAGCCCAAATTTGGCCGGGCTTTAAAAGGGCAAAACAAATAAATGGATAAATAAATATTTATTTTAAAAGTCCATTTAACAGTCCACGTTACACAACCCAATAAATAACCGGCCCAATAGACCCTAAACTAACCTAATACCCTTTAGCCTAAACCCTTTTGACCCAAGTATCAAATTGTAAATTACCCATTACCCTAACTCGATTTCAGTAGCCCAAATATTAACCAAATTAAACCCTTTACCCAAAATACCTAATTATACCAACCCAATCTTAAGCCTACCCAAACCCAATAAGTAGCAACCCAACAGGGCCCAAATTCGAAACACCAGGGTAGAAACCCTAGTGATCCTTAGCGCCGAAAACAGCAGACAAGAGCCTTGCCCAGTACGACCTTCAATCGCGCTGCCATCATCACAATCGGCGCACTAATCCACCGGAGATCTTGCCACAGACCTGCAAAAAAGGAAAGAAAGACCGAGCAGAATAAGAAAGAAATCAAAGATTGTACTTTCTATATATGTATTCAGGCTATAAAATCAAGAATCAAAAAACATTGTAAGAGGAGGAGGAGATACACAAAGATCATACAATAAAATACAGTATTTTAAGTCAGAACGGAGGTGATTTATTTTGTCATTCAAATATTCTTCAACTTTATTCATTTCATTTCCTTCTCTTTTATACATGCAAAACATAGTAAACAAAAAAACAGATTTGGAAATCGAGAGAAAAGTAGTCCACTTTTTTTTTTAAAAATTTTTTTACGCGAATATTTAAAAAAATAAAAATAAAATATTTTACCTGTGATTCGCCTGGAAAGGGGAGAAATTTTGAACCTCCGACCACTGTGTACGGTGGTGCGTGAGGCGCGTGCAGCAGTGGCCGACAATTGTCACCGGAGTTCAGGTTGAGGAGGGGGAGAGCATTCTAGGCTCGTCTCTTTTGTTTTTTTTTAAATGATTTAGAAATGAAATTTTTCGTGTTTTTTAGCTTATATAGCTTTATTAAAACGACGTCGTTTTGCTTAATTCAATAAGCATTAAAACGGCGTCGTCTAAACAAAAGGACCCACGTGTCGACCCGACTCGGCCAAAAGATCCGCGTGTTTTTTGTTATTGGGCTAATTACCCAATTGGTCCTTTCGCATTTTTATCCTTTAAATTAGGTTTATTTTATCTTCTAATTTTGCTCAAATATTTTGTTTTTATTTTAATTTGGTCCTTGGGCTCTTTTAAAAAAGAAAGCGCATAAACGATGTCGTTCTAAAAGGGGATATTTTCCGTTTTAATCCCCCTTCTTGTGCGCACATTTTAATTTGACCCTTTTTTTATTTTTTAAATTCTGAATTTTTATCTGTATTTTTATTTCTATTCTAATTTAATCCTTTCTGAATTTTATTTTTTTATTCTAACTTTATTTCTTTTAGATTATTATTATTATTTTCAATATTTTGTATATATATATTTATCTTAAACCTCTTTTTAAATTATTTTAAGAATATTGTTTCATTCATTATTTTTCGTATATATTATTTATTTTATTCTAAATCTTTTTATAAATTTAATTTTTTTATTTTTCTATATTATTACTTTTCATATATTATTTTATGTATTATACATTTTATATATATTTTATTATTTTATATTATTATTTATATACATATCTTATTATCCTTAACTATTATATTTTATTAATTAATTACTCATATACTATATATTGTGATTTTAAACCTATATACTTTTATATTTTATATTATATATTATTTATATTACTATATTTTTATATGTAAAATACTTATTATTATTATTATTTTATTTTATTCACATTATATTATTATACATAACTTATTTTAAATTTTTTTAATTTATATTTTAGGTATATTTTATCAATAATTACTCACTTTATATTACATTTTAATATACACTAATTCTTTTTTATATATATTGAACATATCATTTATATATTAACTACTGTTTTATGATTATTAAAGGTCGTATTTTAGAATTGATATGTATGTTGATATGTTTATGTTAAATTGTATGCCATGTATCATCTTTTGTCTATTAATTTATTAAAATGTATATAGAGTTATACCTTATATGTTTATATGCTTACTTATTCATTTTTAATGTATGTCGTATATTTTTGTATGTATGTTCTACATGTTTTAAAGTTGCCATGTTTGTTGTTTAAAATTTGTTTAAATTCATGCTTTTAGTTACCTATTATGATAATATGTTATCATGTACGTTATTCTATAATGTTAATATAATTCCTCATGCATTAATTAAAAATGAGATTTCAAAGTTTTCAAAAATAAAAGGCAATGCTTGGTATTTGGAAACTTCGAGGAAGATAGCGCCCTAACTTATTGGGTTCTCGTTGAGTTCAAATAGTCAAGCACCCTTCTAAGTTTTAAGGTTTTTGAAATACGAACGACTATCTTGGGATTTTAAAACATTATATCCTAACTTACTGGATATGGCGTTTTATTGTTTCGAGATAGAAATTTTCAAAAAGGCGAGCTTAGCATCAAAAAGTCCCAAAATATTGCGTCCTAACTTATTGGATGTGGTATTTTGATTCGTTTGATATAGGTAAGCCTTAATTTTTCAAATTGAAACACTCTAATTAAAAAGAGGATTGTATCTTAAAACTTTTAAACTTCCGACATTAAAGACACTTGATAATCAATTAGGTACCAATTTTTGGGCGTTAAGAGGGTGCTAACCCTTCCTCGTACGTAATCGACTCTCGAATCCATTTTCTCGACTTTCGTAGACCAAAATTAATGTTTTAAAGCAAAACATTTTATAAGGTGATCCAATGACACCTAAAAAGATTGGTGGCGACTCCCGTTTTCCTTTTTCTTAAAGTCGATTCCCATTTTCTAAAACATCGATTTAAAGATGGTCTCAACAAGGTTGATAATGAGATTTTAGCAAAACGAACTCAGTGTGATTTGAATTCTGATTCTGAATTTTGAGTTGATAATGATAATTGTTTGAGATTTCGAGGTCGGGTTTATGTTCCGAGAAATTCAGAGTTAATTCAGATGATTTTGAACGAAGCTCATAGTAGTCAATTCTTTATGCATCCGGGTAGTACGAAAATGTATAATGATTTGAAACAACATTACTGGTGCTCTGAATGAAAAGATATATCTCCGACTTTGTTTTGAAATGTTTAATCTGTTAGCAAGTTATAGCTGAACATCAGATGCCATCTGGTTTGTTACAGCCAATTATTATTTCGAAGTGGAAATAGGATAAAGTGACGATGGATTTTGTTTCGGGTTTGCCTCTATCTCTGAGAAAGAAAGATGCGATCTGGGTTGTAGTTGACTGATTGACGAAATCATCTCATTTTATTTCGGTACGATCTGATTACTCACTTGATAAGTTAGCTGAGTTATATATTTCTGATATTGTGAGACTACACGGGGTGCCATTATCTATTGTGTCAGATAGAGATCCGAGATTCACTTCACGATTTTGGAAGAAACTACAAGAGGCTTTAGGTACGAAATTGCATTTTAGTACTGGTTTTCACCCGCAGATGGATGGTAAATCTGAGCGGATTATTCAGATTCTCGAGGATATGTTGAGATGTTGCATTCTTGACTTTGAAGGTTCGTGGGAATAATATTTGCCATTGATTGAATTCGCATACAATAGTAGTTTTCAATCGAGTATAAAAATGGCACCTTATGAATCTTTGTACGATAGAAAATGCCGTACACCATTGTATTGGTTAGAGCTCAGTGAGAATAACATTCACGGGGTTGATTTGATAAAAGAAACTGAACAGAAAGTAAAAGTGATTCGAAATAGTTTGAAAACAACTTCCGATCGTCAGAAATCTTACGCAAATTTGAAACGAAAAGATATTGAATTTGAGATCGGTGACAAAGTGTTTTTGAAAGTATCTTCGTGGAAAAAAGTACTCTAATTTGTTCGTAAAGGCAAATTGAGTCCGAGGTTCATCAGCCCGTATGAAATTATCGAGCGTATCGGGCCGGTTGCTTATAGATTGTTATTGCCACTAGAGTTAGAAAAGATTCATAATGTGTTTCACGTATCGATGCTTCAGCGATACAGATTTGATCCCTCGCATGTGATTTCTCCGTCTGAGATTGAGATTCAGTCTGATATGACCTACGATGAAGAACCAATTCGTATTTTGGCTCGCGAGGTTAAAGAACTACGAAATAATAAAATTCCATTAGTAAAAGTGATGTGGCATCGACATGGTATTGAAGAGGCTACGTGGGAGCCCAAAGATGCTATGAGACAACAATATCCAAATCTGTTCAGCGGTAAGATTTTCGAGGATGAAAGTCCCTAAGGGAGGAGAGTTGTTACAGCTCGATTTAGACCCTAGTCGAAATAGTGGTTTCGGGACCATAAATTTGAGTCAAAAAAATATTTTAATATTATTTTTCGCGCTTATAATATGTGAATTAGTATGTGTGAAAATTTCGAATGAAAAATTTATCGTTTGTGTGCTTAATTTGCAAAAATGAACTAATTGCATTAAATGTAAAAGTGGCATTCTATTTGATTAACTGCCTATTTGTTGTGGCTTTTTAAATGAAAGGTCCTTATGTTGATATTTGACCATTAGAAGTTTGACTAAACATTAATGGCCATTATAAATGTGATTTTATAATGTTTTAACCAAGGTTAATTTTGTAAATTAGAATTATAATTTAATCAAAACCAAACAAACATGAATTTAGGCCATTTTATGTTCACTTGCCGAAAATACAAAAGAAAAAGAGAGAAAAACTCAAGCTAGGGTTTCGGTAATTGGTGATTAAGGTATGATTTTTGTTCGATTTTAGATAATTTCTACGTTTTTGTGATTGTTGCTTAGTGTACTATCAAGCCTATGTCTCAATTTCTGATTTTGTTGATGATTTTGAGTTATGCCATTGATGAAACTATGAGTTTTATGAAGTTTGATGATAGTATATGGAAGCTTAATATTGGGTTAACATGTTTTGTCTTTGAAATTTTGATGAATTTGAGTAATTTGGATTAAATTGTAAAAATAAGATTTTAAGGGACTAAAATGTGAAATAAATGAAATATGTGGACTTGTATGAACTATATGAAAATTCAGCTAAATATAAGTATAAAGAAATTTTGTGTATTTTGTGATTTTGTGAATTAGGGACTAAATTGTCAAAATGTGAAAATGTGAGGTTTAATTTGTAAAATGCCCTAAATTAGTATATATGGATTGATTTGAATGAATGTGTGATTGAATAAGTCAAATTTAAATTTATATAGGTCAAGAACCAAAGAAAACAGAATTAGATCGGGGAAAGTAAAAAATTGTCGAGTAATTGAATCCGTTCGTTCGAATCTCTACGAGGTAAATCGATATACAAATAAATGTATTTGAATCAATTTAATTATGTTTATTTGCTATTGAAACGAATGAATAACTTTGGAAGATGAATATGTGAAACTATGGAAGCATCGGTACTGTTTCGACGTCCGAACAGTCTCATACAAACCATAGGAATAGTTAGGATACATATGTCATGACATAGGATTCGATATGTGTTTTCGTGTAAGACCCTATCTGAGACAGTGGCATCGACTTATGATTTACATGTAAGACCATGTTTGGGACATCGACGTCGTATTTGATTTCGTGTAAGACCCTGTCTGAGACAGTGGCATTGATATTTGATTACATGTAAGACCACGTCTGGGACGTTGACATTGTACGAGATTTTTGAGCTATCTGAGTATCCTTGTTGATTCCGAACAGTTCAATGGGCATTCCGAGAAAATGGATGACTACGTGAATTTATATTCGATCCAGGTACATTTGAATTGTATACCATGTTTGAGAATGAAAGGTAAGTATATGTACCTTGGTGAACATGTGATAGAAGTATGAGTTGCTATGAGAATGAGTTATGATATGTATATGTGAATCATGTTCAAATGAACTATAAGAGATATATGGTTATGTGAACATATGTTGTTGATTGTCACTCGTGATAAGTTTTAAAATTTATAATTGATCGTACCTGAAACTAACTATTATCATGATGAAGGCAAGCGTACCTATCGAACAGTAGTATAGTTTATAGCAAGACTGGATGTCGAACCCAAAGGAACTAAAAGTACTAGTATTAACTTTCTTTTTATTATCTAGCCTAAGAATAATGGGGGTTGTTTTATCTAAACTAATTAACTAACCTAAGAATGCACAGAAAGTAAATTGGGGAAATACTTTTAGAAAACTGATTGATTTAGACAACACCCAAGGAAGAATCCACATAGACTTCACTTGTTATTCGACTTTGAACCAGACGATTTATTCACTTGACTTGTTCCATAGAAATCCCTAATTTATATTATTATCCCTATTCAAGACTAATAACGTCTAACCCTAGGTTGATTAATTAAAATCTCTTTCTAATTAAAACCCCTAGTGTTGCATTAACTCGATCTATGGATTCCCTTATTAGATTTGACTCTAATCCGACAGATTTATGTCGTCTTATCTCTAGGATTGCATGCAACTCCGCTTAATTATTAATGATCTACTCGTAGACAGGGACTTTTCATTCTCTGAATAAGCACATCAATACTTGAATTAATATCCTGGAATATTCAAACAAGAGTTAAAAACATAATTAAGAACAAACCAAGTATTTATCATATAGTACAGAAAATATTAACAACATCCGTCTTAGGTTTCATCCCCCTTAGGTATTTAGGGGATTTAGTTCATAACTATAAAAGAAAACATCTCAGAATAATAATGACAAAACATAAAGAAAACCCAAAAACCCCTGAAGGAAATTGAAGGCAAATCTTTAGTCTTGAAAGAGAATTCGGCTTCTGAGATGGATCAATCGACTTTCTTCAAGTAATTCCTTGCTTCCTACTCTGTGTGTCCTTTTTAATCCTCCTCTAGGGTGTTTAAATAGACTTTCCAATGCTCAAAATAGCCCAAGAGTAGCCTTTTTTGAATAGAACTAGACTTGGGCTTGACAGGGCCACGACCGTGTGCGTCGAGCCACGGCTGTGTGCAATGGCTTCAAACCGTGTTCAAGGCTATTATATAGACACGGGCATGTAATCTACCCATGTGAGGAAGTCCAGGCCATGTTTATTTACCACGTTGGCCCAGTTTCTCCGTCTTTGGCCCGTTTCTCATTCTTTTTACTTTCCTATTCTCACCTAAGTATAAGACATGAATTTAAAAGATTAGGAGCATCAAGTTCCACAAATCTAATGATAATTCATCTAAAAATGTGCTAAGCATGGGATAAAAATATGTATAAATTACGACTTATCAGTTGCATTAAATTATATGAATGAATTAATCTAGATTGATGTTACTTGCTAAGTTTATTTGTATATGACTTACTAAGTTTTTGAAAGCTTACTTTGTGTGTGTTTGCATTATTTTATAGATATCGAAGCTACTAGGAGCTCGGTAATCGTCAAGGATCATCACCACACTATCAAACTCTGTTTTGGTATCTTTTGAAAATGTATATATTGAAGTATGGCATCTATAGGCTAGAAGTGTGTGAATATGTTTTGTAATGTGTGTACCTAGCCATGTGATATGGCTTGGTTATGGTTATTATTATGAATGAATTTTGGTATATGCTTTATGTTCAAAAATGGTATATTTTGATGCACTCTTGAATGACCAAATGAAATGGTCAATTTTGGTAAGTTTTGGTATGTGCTTATTTGAGAAATTTGTAAGTTTATGGCATGAAATTGAATGAAGTAAATTGAGGTTATGAAACATAAGTTTTGGTATGAATTTGAACTATGATTTGGCATGATTTGGTATGGTTATAAGCATGAATTTGGTTGTTTATGATATGGCACTAATGGTGTATGTTTTAGTGCATGAATTGGCTGAAAATTTGTATGAAATGTGCTTGGTTTTATACTTATATGGATGACCCAAATTGGGTGGCAAATTGGCTTTGCAAATAGCCTATTTTTGTCCACACGGGTAGAGACACGAGCGTATGTCTTAGCCGTGTGTGACACACGATTATGTTACACGGACGTGTGTCCCCTGGGGTGCCCTACAATTTAAAGTCAGTATACCCTATAGTTTTGACACGGCCTAGACACACGGGCGTGTCTATCGGTAGTGTGTGACACACGGGCTGGCACACGGGCGTGTGGTCGGCGGTGTGACCCAAGTCAGTAGCCTCCCTAATTTTCACACGGCCTGGCAGACGGGTGTGTCATGTGGCCGTGTGGACAAGTCAGCATGTATGCCCTGTTTTGCCATGGCCTAGATAGACGAACGTGTCTAATGCCGTGTGAGGCACACGGCCTGCTCACACGAGTGTGTGACTATTATAACTTTGAAAAATGTTTAAGTTTCGATTAAAATTTGTATGTGCTTGGTTTAGTCCCGACCCCTTTCTAAAGCATGGTTAAGGTCTCGTAGACCTATATAAGGGACAATTCTGAATGATTATTATATGTTTTGATTATGTTATGCTTAGGTATATGTTAATGTTTCGATATGTCTGGTAATGCCTCGTAACCCTATTCCAGGGACGGTTATGCGTTAGGGGTGTTATAAAAATCTCTAAAAGAAAAGTTACGAAGCTACAGACTAGAAAAGTTCCCTTATCTCTCCAAACATGTCCCTGGGCCTCAACGCCCAAATCATATAACATATAAGTGAGTACTCACAATCCTATGGAATGCCAACTATATCCAATGGTCTCAAGAATCACAAGGCCAAAATATCCATTATTATACACACATATTACTTAACTAAGCTTCAACACAATAATTCACACAACAATACATTCAAAAATTAGCCAAGGACTCACAACAAGCAATAAAAAACATAAGCCTAAACTAAGTTCTCATGTAACTAAAACCTTTATCATAGAAAACTTTAAATTCGAATATCTTGATCTATACTCAATCTTTTCACCTAAAATCAATTCCATTAATCTTATAATTCACCTACGACTAATACTCAACCTTTAAACTACGTTAATTTACTTAGCTCACGGTATCAAGTTTTTCGACATGTTTATGG
This sequence comes from Gossypium anomalum, assembly GCA_025698475.1. Classification (NCBI taxonomy): domain Eukaryota; kingdom Viridiplantae; phylum Streptophyta; class Magnoliopsida; order Malvales; family Malvaceae; genus Gossypium; species Gossypium anomalum. The sequence goes on along the minus strand of CM046958.1, from coordinate 40,334,395 downwards.
CTATTTGTAGAAAATTCATTAAAACCAAGAAATCTTTAACAAAACTTCAAAGCAAGTTTAAAAACCTCTTAATCATGTCAAAACCTACTAATTAACACTTTGAAATCACATTTTTACTCGAAAATTCAAAATTCACCATTAATGACTGTATTTTCGGCTTTTGTTTAAAACAGCAATTTAATAACTCAAAACTCAATTTCAAAGGACAATTAACATTAAAAACTAATAGGAATGTGAATGGTTACCTTTGATGGAAAAATAAACAAGTTTTTTTATGTAAATACAAGAAACCACAAGTGGAGAAGATGAAGAAATTAATGGATTTTTGGGGTGTTTTCTTGAAATATTATAAAGATTGAAGACTTGGGTTATGATGGAAATCAAAAGAATGAAGATTTAACAAAGAAAATAGAAGGTTGGAGATTAGAAGAGCAAAGGGACGGCACAAGCAAACAAAGAAGAGAAAATAACGTGAAAACAAGCTGTAGCTGGGGGTTTTAGGTTCAATTTTAAAGTTTGGTAAAAATACAATATAAATGCTCACAATTTCAACCCTGTTACAAATCAGTGCTTTTTCTAAAACTATAGGTTTCTAGAACACTTTTTCAAAAATTGATTTGATTTTCTAAAAACCATAATCGAAAACATTGCTGATATACCATGTCACAAAATTTCGAATACTCTAAGGCTAAAATTCTTAAATTACCCCTAAAACTCTTAGGCCCTATTTTGAGGTGTTACAAATTCTCCCCCTCTAAAAAGAATTTCGTTCTTGAAATTACTTAAGCTAAATAAATATGAATAGTGTTGTCTCATCGTATCTTCGGCTTCCCAAGTAGCCTTTTCTGTCTTGTGATTGTGTCGCAAAACTTTAACCAACGAAACCCTTTTATTTCGCAAAACTTTCTCTTCACGAGCTAAGATTTCAATCGGCTTTTCCTAATAAGTTAGATTAGTTCGAACCTCGATCTCCTATACTGTCACAATATGCAGCAAATATGAACGATACTTCTGCAATATTGACACATGGAAAACATCATGAATTCGCTCAAGTTCCAGCAACAACTTGAGACGATAAGCTACTAAATCAATTCTCTCAATAACTTCATAAGGTCTAACATATCTTGGACTCAGTTTGCTTTTCCTTCGAAATCTCAAAACTTTCTTCCACGATGAAACCTTCAAGAACACCTTATCACCAACTTGAAACTCAATATCTCGATGTTTCAAATCTGCATAAGATTTTTGCATATCAAATGTTGCTTTCAGACAATCACAAATCAACTTTACCTTCTCTTCAGTTTCACGATCTAAATCCGATCCAACAACTTGCTTCTCATCTAATTTTGTCCAACATAAACGAGTTCTACACTTCCTACCATACAACACTTCAAATGGTGCCATACGAATACTCGCTTGAAAACTGTTATTGTAAGCGAACTCTGCCAACAAAAGATATAGCTCCTAACTACCACTAAACTCAATCACATAGCTTCGCAACATATTCTCCAAAACATGAATTACTCTCTTCGATTGACCATTAGTTTGAGGATGATAAGTCGTATTAAAACTAAGCTTCAACCCCAAAGCCTCTTGGAAACTCTTCCAAAACCTCGAAGTAAAACACGGATCTCTATCAGAATTAATAGAAATTGGAACTCCGGAACTCCATGAAGACGAACAATCTCAACAATATACAACTCTGCCAACTTCTGCAAAGAATAGTTAGTATGCATCACTAAAAAAATGCGCACTCTTTGTGAATCGATCAACTATTGCCCATATTGAATCCCTCTTTGATGGAGTCAAAGGCAAACCCGAAATAAAGTCCATAGCGATCCTTTCCCACTTCCGTTTAGGAATTGCAATCGATTGCAATAAACTTGAAAAAAAATGATGCTCTACCTTAACCTTTTAACAAACCAAACATCGAGTCACAAAATTTGTAAAATCACGCTTCAAACCAGGCCACCAATAAATCTCTCAGAGATCATGATAACCTCTACCAGGATGCATAGTGTAAGGTCTATCATGCGCCTCAGTAAGAATCGTTTGCCTCAAATGCAAATCATGCGGCATACTCAACCTACCTCAAAAATTCAAGATACCATCACTATCTACATCAAAGTCTCTTTTAACACCTTGTTCCACTTGCCGAATTCTCTTTAACAGCTCCCTATCCAGCGACTGCTTGTAACACCCCTATAACCCGTATCCGTCGCCGGAATGGGTTATGAAGTATTACCAACCCAAATACCACAATTGTATAATCACACAGATATATGAACATTAACTTTTATATGCATTCAAAAACTTTATAAAAACATTCAAAAGATGCCATATCCGCATGGCCCATACATAACAACTTCTCAAAAATACCATTCACTTAAGTCTATTCTATACATGCCATACTAGCTTCAAAACATAGTAATACCAAAATGATAGATAGTGTGACGAGTTGCTGACGATCCCTTTCCGAGTAGGTGACTGGAGTCAACAATCTATAAAATAGAGAAACGTAACAAACGAAGTAAGCTTCCAAAAGCTTAGTAAGTTTTAAGCAATGCAACAAATAAACTCAATTATACATCAATTATTCAATTTCTCAATAGGCCAATTTCTAGATATACTGTCACTTGGCCAAATATACACAAGCACATAATACATATTTGGCATTCTTATCTCACTTAATCTAAATTCATATAACATACATAAATCAATTACTTTCACATACTTTTACACCTTGACCGAATGAATCATGATCATAGATATAGTTATAACATTTATATATCACATTATACACTTATGATTCAATTCAAATCAAACTCACATTTAAGTACGTAATACGCACCTGGCCAACTTAACGTATTGAATGTATTCATTTGTCATTCTAACACGAGGTATCTTAGTTTTAGACTTTTATCAAATCACCAGCATTCAGCCTGCTAGGTTTAAAACCCGAACTCATTCACCGACATTTCGCCTACTAGGCTCGAAGCTCGATATCATTTCATGGGCATTTTAGCCTGCTAGGTTTAAAACCCGAATTCATTCACTAGCATTTTGCCTGCTAGGCTCGAAGCCCGATATCATTTCACTGGCATTATAGCCTGCTAGGCTCAAAGGCCCGAATAGTATCTGTACAATATTCAAATCAACAAGTTTCATATAGCACAATCACACCAAATTAGATACCAGCATCATTCGAACATATTATCCCACATTTTATTCACTTTTATTTCATTTCATCACTCACATTTATCATTTGATAGTTTACACGTAATATCTTACTCATATTCATCTAACACTTTCATTTGATCATAGAAGCATATCACATTTTACTTCCTTTATAAATGCCATTCGGCCATATACATATATGACAAGTAATACTTAATTCTCATAATCTGTCATGTCATTATCGAATATTATATATATTTAACTACTTAAAACTTACCTCGAATATATTGAGCAGTCTCGAACGGCTATTCAACTACTTTCTCTTTTCCCTGTCCAACCTTGGTTCTCTATGCTCTTGAGCTAATTCAAACAAAATTTAACTTATTAAAGTCCCATCATGCTAGCTTATGGCCGAATATGACAAGAAATTTAATAGGCCATATAGCTACTTTTAGCTTAAATACAAAATGGTCATACACATTTTTAATCACATAAAGCAATTTAATACAATTAATTTAACATTTCCTCATGTACACCTTCAGTACATATACAAAGTTTATATTGATTTATACACACACCATTAACCTAGTATCAATTAACTAAGTACTTTAAAAATTTTCTTTAACTAAGTAACTTATCCGGAAATAATAAGGGCAAATTTAACAAGCTTAACTAAGTAACTTATCCAGAAATATTAAGAGCAAATTTAACAAGCTTAACTAAGTAACTTATCCAGAAATATTAAGAGCAAATTTAACAAGCTTAAATTCAACTTATAACATTATACTCAAAATTCAAAGCATTTAACATCATTTCATCATAATATTTCATCATGGCCGAATGCTCCTTTTAAACCATTTAAAACATCCAACACTAAACTTTCTTTGCATTACACTCTAATAGCCGATTACCATCTATCTATCTAACCACAACTATCCTTATTCATCAAGTTCAACTCATTTATCATCACATTTAATACCAAAAATAGCAAACACCTTCAAAGACACCCGAACAACCCATAGCCGAATGCATCACTTCAAACCAATAAGAAAAATTAAGTCATGGGCTATGAAAGGAGCTTAGCAATTAACTCAATTTCACATAAATTATCAAGAAATAAAATCAAACATACCTCAAATTAGAAACACCAAGGCCGAATATCCAAGAACCTTTTGTTTTACTTGTTCTTTAAATTTCGGCAAAATGAAAGAAAGAATGGATGAAAACTTTGTTTTCCTCACCTATTTACTTTTAATAATTTATAAATTTCCTCTTATAAAATTATTAAATATTATAATACTAATATGGAATGCATATAATATTCATTATGTTATTATTTTACAATACAAAATACATATTTTTCTTATCATCTAACATCATTGCCGTCCACTAATTTAATAGTGGTCCATTTGACATGCAAGTCCTCCTTGTAATATACCATGCATTATTCGGCCCTCTAAATTCTACCTATCACATTTTTAAGTTTTATCACACAAGTCCTTTTTAGTAAATTTTACATTCAAATGACAAAGTTAAGACACGATACTTTCACACATGCTCTTTCACATATAATAAGCATAGAATATAACATTTAATTATTATCGTGACTCGATTTTGTGGTCCTGAAACCATTTCCCGACTAGGGTCAAATTAGGGCTGTCACACTGCTCCCCCCTTAGGAATTTTCGTCCCTGAAAATTTTACCAGCGAATAAATTAGGGTATCGTTCTTTCATGGAGTCTTCAAGCTCCCAAGTAGCTTCTTCTGCCCCGTGTTTGACGCATAAAACTTTCACTAACGAAATTGTCTTATTCCGCAATTCTTTCACCTCATGAGCCAAAATACGAACCAGTTCCTCTTCATAACTCAAATCAGACCGAATTTCCATCTCTGATGGACTAATCAAATGAGAAGGATCGGATCTATACCGACAGAGCATCGAAACATGAAAAATGTCGTGAATCCTTTCAAGTTCAGGTGGCAAAAGTAGTCTATAAGCAACCGGCCCAATCCATTCTGTAATTTCGTATGGTCCGATAAATCTCAGGCTCAATTTGCCTTCACGGCCTAATCTGAGTACCTTTTTCCATGGTGAAACTTTAAGAAACACTTTGTCTCTGACTTGATACTCTATATCTTTCTGTTTCAAGTCCGCATACGATTTCTGACGATCTGATGCCACTTCAAAGTTTTACAGATCACTTTTACTTTCTGTTCGACATCTTTAATTAAATCAACTTCGAAGATTTTATTTTCACTGAGCTCGGTCCAAAATAACGGTGTACGGCATTTACGACCGTATAAAGCCTCGTAAGGTGCCATCTTGATGCTCGATTGAAAACTATTATTGTAAATGAATTCCACCAAAGGCAAGTATCGTTCCCACGAGGCACTAAAGTCAAGGATGCAACATCTCAACATATCCTCAAGTATCTGAATAATTCGCTCAGACTGACCATCGGTCTGGTGATGAAAAGCGGTACTAAAATGCAACTTAGTACCCAATGCTTCTTGCAATTTCTTCCAAAACCGTGAAGTGAATCTTAGATCTCTATCCGACACAATAGACGTAGGTACCCCGTGTAACCTTACAATCTGAGAAACATACAGTTTGGCTAACTTATCAAGTGAATAATCCGTATGTATGGGAATAAAGTGAGCCGACTTTGTCAATCTATCGACAATAACCCAGATCGTATCTTTCTTGCTTGGTGACAATGGCAGCCCAGATGCAAAATCCATCGTGATTCGATCCCACTTCCATTCGGATATCATGATCGGCTGAAGTAATCTCGAAGGCACTTGATGTTCCGCTTTCACTTGTTGACATATCAAACACTTTGAAACAAAGTCAGAAATGTCTCGTTTCATACCATGCCACCAATACTGACGTTTCAAATCGTTGTACATTTTCGTACTACCCAGGTGAACTGACATTCGGCTGTCATGAGCCTCGTTCAAAATGATCGGAATAAGCTCTGAATTTCTCGAAATGCATAATTGATTTCTAAACCTCAAACAATCATTTCTATCAATCAGAAACTCTGAATCCTCTTTCGAAACACATAATGCTCACTTTGCAAATAATTCATCATCAACTTTTTGAGCTTCATAGATTTGTTGCATTAATAACGGTTTTGCTTTTAACTCCGCTACTAACACATCATCAGCAGACATAGACAGGTGCACATTCATTGCTTGCAAAATAAACAGTGATTTACGGCTAAAAGCATCATCAACCACGTTAGCCTTTCCCGGATGGTAATCAATGATAAGCTCGTAATCTTTCAATAATTCTAGCCAACGTCTTTGTCTCAGATTCAAATCTCTCTGAGTCATCAAGTACTTGAGACTTTTGTGATCGGAATACACATGGCATTTTTCCCCGAACAAGTAGTGGCGCCAAATTTTCAAAGCAAAAACAATAGTAGCTAACTCGAGATCATGAGTCGGATAGTTTTTCTCGTGTGGCTTCAACTGTCTCGAAGCCTATGCTACTACTCTACCCTCTTGCATCAATACACAGCCCAAACCATTCAGAGACGCATCACTGTAGATCACAAATTCTTTACCAAATTCTGGCTGAACTAACATTGGAGCTTCGAACAAAAGAGTTTTCAATTGATCAAAACTTTTCTGGCACTTTTCTGACCATTCAAATTTGATATCTTTCTGAAGCAACTTTGTCATCAGTGTTGCTATCATCGAGAAACCTTTCACAAGCCGTCTGTAGTACACGGCAAGTCCTAAAAAACTTTGAACTTCTGAAACATTTCTCGGAGGCTTCTAATCGAGTATAGCTAAAATTTTACTAGGATCAACTCGGATACCCGATGCGGATACAACATCCCCAAAAAGCTGACTTCCCTCAACCAGAACTCACATTTACTGAACTTCGCATATAACTGCTTGTCTCACAAAATCTGCAATACTAACTTTAAGTGTTCGGCATGCTTGGTTTTGTCATGTGAATAGATCAAAATGTCATCTATAAACACGACTACAAACCGATCCAAATACTGTCTAAAAATTCGATTCATTAGATCCATAAAAACAGCAGGGGCATTAGTGAGCCCAAACGGCATCACTAGAAACTCATAGTGTCCGTACCTCGTCCTGAAAGCAGTTTTAGGCACGTCAGAGTCTTTAACTTGCAACTGATAATAACCCGATCTCAAGTCTATCTTCGAAAATACTGAGGCTCCTTTCAGTTGATCAAACAAATCGTCGATTCGTGGCAACGGATATTTGTTCTTTATCATTACCTTATTTAGCTGACGATAATCAATGCACATTCTCATGGTTCCATCTTTCTTTTTCACAAACAACACTAGTGCACCCTAGGGAGAAAAACTCGGTCGAGCAAAACATCAATCTGTCAACTCTTGCAATTGAGATTTCAATTCTTTTAGCTCGGTTGGTGCCATACGATACGGAGCTATCGAAATAGGTGTAGTCCCTAGCACTAGTTCAATACCAAACTCTACCTCCCGAACAGGTGGTAATCCAGGTAATTCTTCGGGGAATACATCCGGAAATTCACAAACCACTGGCACTATCTCAAGTTTCTTTTCTGACTCTTTATTATCCAGTACATACGCAAGATAGGCTTCACACCCCTTTTTTACATATTTTTGAGCTAACATCGAAGATATTACTGCTGGTAATCCGTTTAAATCTGTAGACTCAACTCGGATTATCACATCATTCGAACATCTCAAGTCAATTGTCTTTCGCTTGGAGTTCACTATCGCATCATGCACAGTTAACCAATCCATACCGAGAATGATGTCAAACTCATCAAACGGTAATAGCATTAGATCAGCCGGAAAGCAAGAATCTTTGATCATCAGGGGACATTTCTTACACACTTTATCAACTAGCACATAATGACCCAAAGGATTCGACACCCGAATCACAAACTCAGTAGACTCAATAGGTAGAGTCTTATTGGATGCAAAAGTTTCACACACATGCGAATGAGTAGAACCGGGATCAATCAAAGCAATAACATCTGTATTAAAAAGAGTGAAAGTACCGGTAATAACATCAAGCGAAGAAGAATCCTTGCGCGTGCGTATAGCATAGGCTCTAGAAGGAGCACGAGCCTCAGAACGTACAGCAGTATCTTTAGTCTCTCTCTAATTTCCACTAGCATTACCCACATGTCTAGGTGGTCTACCTCGTGTTGCAGTGTTACTAGGTCTCTCACTCGGATCAGTATTCTGTTCAGCTAATTTCAGACAGTCTCCACACTTGAAACAAGAACGGTCATGAAATCTATAGCTTCCTGAATGCCATTTACCACAATGATTGCACTCAGATCTGTCCTGACGATCATTGCCAACACTGGCAACTGAGGTGGCTCACGTACTCACAGGGGGTCGATCACGGTCACGTCTGGAAAACCCAAAGTATTCTTAGATCGGCCTGAGTCATTTCTAAATTTCTTTGATGACTGATGAAAGGATTTTCCCGAAGATCTTTTATGGAACTCTCTAGCTCTATCATCAGCTTTTCTTTTCCCTTTACTAAGCTCTTCGGCTTTACAAGTTCGCTCAACAAGCACTACAAACTCTTTGATTTCCAGAATACCCACCAATAGTTTGATGTCTTCATTCAACCCGTCCTCAAAGCATTTACACATGATAGCCTCAGACGAGACACATTCTCGAGCATATCTACTAAGTCTGACAAACTTTCACTCGTAGTCGGTAACTGTCATAGAACCCTGTTTGAGCTCAAGAAATTCTTTTCGTTTCTAATCGATGAATCTTTGACCAATATATTTCTTGCGAATTTCAGTTTGAAAGAATTCCCAAGTAACCCGTTCTCTCGGCACCACTGAAACCAAAGTATTCCACCAATAGTAGGCAGAATCACGTAATAGAGATATAGCACATTTTAAGCACTCATCGAGCGTGCACGATAATTCATCAAACACGCAAATGGTCTTATCGAGCCAAAACTCAACCTGCTCGGCATTATCACTGTCAGTAGCCTTGAACTCTGTAGCCCCGTGCTTTCAAATTATATCAACCGGGGGCTTGCTCAATCTCAACGGGTTAACTACCGGAGGTACCACAGGTGCAGAGGTTGTATTAGTCGGAGGTGGGGGATGTGAAATAGCCGAATTAGTTCGAACATATTGAGTAAACCAATCGTTCATCATAGCATAGAAGGCTTGTTTAGCCTCATCATTTTGATTACTAGCATTTGGTTGAGAGTCCAACATCGCTATCCCGTGTGCGGGAGCAGGCACTACGCTTTCTACATCATCAGCTACCGCTCGATCAGGATCGAAATTCATTACTATACGAAAAACACATTTCAGCTGTCAGAAATCATTACACTATCGTACTAACACTTCATGGCATGTATAGCTAGACTCACACGCGATACGTTAGTCCTAGAATCGACTAAACTGTAGCTCTGATACCAATAAAATGTAACACCCCTATAATCCGTATCCGTCGCCGGAATGGGTTATGAAGTATTACCAACCCAAATACCACAATTGTATAATCACACAGATATATGAACATTAACTTTTATATGCATTCAAAAACTTTATACAAACATTCAAAAGATGCCATATTCGCATGGCCCATACATAACAACTTCTCAAAAAATACCATTCACTTAAGTCTATTCTATACATGCCATACTAGCTTCAAAACATAGTAATACCAAAATGATAGATAGTGTGACGAGTTGCTGACGATCCCTTTCCGAGCAGGTGACTAGAGTCAACAATCCATAAAATAGAGAAACGTAACAAACGAAGTAAGCTTCCAAAAGCTTAGTAAGTTTTAAGCAATGCAACAAATAAACTCAATTATACATCAATTATTCAATTTCTCAATAGGCCAATTTCTAGATATACTGTCACTTGGCCAAATATACACAAGCACATAATACATATTTGGCATTCTTATCTCACTTAATCTAAATTCATATAACATACATAAATCAATTACTTTCACATACTTTTACACCTTGACCGAATGAATCATGATCATAGATATAGTTATAACATTTATATATCACATTATACACTTATGATTCAATTCAAATCAAACTCACATTTAAGTACGTAATACGCACCTGGCCAACTTAACGTATTGAATGTATTCATTTGTCATTCTAACACGAGGTATCTTAGTTTTAGACTTTTATCAAATCACCAAAGATTGACTGCTAGGTTTAAAACCCGAACTCATTCATCGACATTTACTTTGCTAGGCTCGAAGCTCGATATCATTTCATGGGCATTTTAGCCTGCTAGGTTTAAAACCCGAATTCATTCACTAGCATTTCGCCTGCTAGGCTCAAAGGCCCGAATAGTATCTGTACAATATTCAAATCAACAAGTTTCATATAGCACAATCACACCAAATTAGATACCAGCATCATTCGAACATATTATCCCACATTTTATTCACTTTTATTTCATTTCATCACTCACATTTATCATTTGATAGTTTACACGTAATATCTTACTCATATTCGTCTAACACTTTCATTTGATCATAGAAGCATATCACATTTTACTTCCTTTATAAATGCCATTCGGCCATATACATATATGACAAGTAATACTTAATTCTCATAATCTGTCATGTCATTATCGAATATTATATATATTTAACTACTTAAAACTTACCTCGAATATATTCGAACAGTCTCGGAACGGCTATTCAACTACTTTCTCTTTTCCCCTGTCCAACCTTGGTTCTCTATGCTCTTGAGCTAATTCAAACAAAATTTAACTTATTAAAGTCCCATCATGCTAGCTTATGGCCGAATATGACAAGAAATTTAATAGGCCATATAGCTACTTTTAGCTTAAATGCAAAATGGTCATACACATTTTTAATCACATAAAGCAATTTAATACAATTAATTTAACATTTCCTCATGTACACCTTCAGTACATAGACAAAGTTTATATTGATTTATACACACACCATTAACCTAGTATCAATTAACTAAGTACTTTAAAAATTTTCTTTAACTAAGTAACTTATCCGGAAATAATAAAGGCAAATTTAACAAGCTTAACTAAGTAACTTATCTGGAAATATTAAGAGCAAATTTAACAAGCTCAACTAAGTAACTTATCCGGAAATATTAAGAGCAAATTTAACAAGCTTAACTAAGTAACTTATCCAGAAATATTAAGAGCAAATTTAACAAGCTTAAATTCAACTTATAACATTATACTCAAAATTCAAAGCATTTAACATCATTTCATCATAATATTTCATCATGGCCGAATGCTCCTTTTAAACCATTTAAAACATCCAACACTAAACTTTCTTTGCATTACACTCTAATAGCCGATTACCATCTATCTATCTAACCACAACTATCCTTATTCATCAAGTTCAACTCATCTATCATCACATTTAATACCAAAAATAGCAAACACCTTCAAAGACACCCGAACAACCCATAGCCGAATGCATCACTTCAAACCAATAAGAAAAATTAAGTCATGGGCTATGAAAGGAGCTTAGCAATTAACTCAATTTCACATAAATTATCAAGAAATAAAATCAAACATACCTCAAATTAGAAACACCAAGGCCGAATATCCAAAAACCTTTTGTTTTACTTGTTCTTTAAATTTCGGCAAAATGAAAGAAAGAATGGATGAAAACTTTGTTTTCCTCACCTATTTACTTTTAATAATTTATAAATTTCCTCTTATAAAATCATTAAATATTATAATACTAATATGGAATGCATATAATATTCATTATGTTATTATTTTACAATACAAAATACATATTTTTCTTATCATCTAACATCATTGCCGTCCACTAATTTAATAGTGGTCCATTTGATATGCAAGTCCTCCTTGTAATATACCATGCATTATTCGGCCCTCTAAATTCTACCTATCACATTTTTAAGTTTTATCACACAAGTCCTTTTTAGTAAATTCCACATTCAAATGACAAAGTTAAGACACGATACTTTCACACATGCACTTTCACATATAATAAGCATAGAATATAACATTTAATTATTATCGTGACTCGATTTTGTGGTCCCAAAACCATTTCCCGACTAGGGTCAAATTAGGGCTGTCACACTGCTCCCCCCTTAGGAATTTTCGTCCCTGAAAATTTTACCAGCGAATAAATTAGGGTATCGTTCTTTCATGGAGTCTTCAAGCTCCCAAGTAGCTTCTTTGCCCCGTGTTTGACCCATAAAACTTTCACTAACGAAATTGTCTTAGTCCGCAATTCTTTCACCTCATGAGCCAAAATACGAACCGGTTTCTCTTCATAACTCAAATCAGACCGAATTTCCATCTCTGATGGACTAATCAAATGAGAAGGATCGGATCTATACCGACAGAGCATCAAAACATGAAAAATGTCGTGAATCCTTTCAAGTTCAGGTGGCAAAAGTAGTCTATAAGCAACCGGCCCAATCCATTCTGTAATTTCGTATGGTCCGATAAATCTCAGGCTCAATTTGCCTTCACGGCCTAATTTGAGTACCTTTTTCCATGGTGAAACTTTAAGAAACACTTTGTCTCTGACTTGATACTCTATATCTTTCCGTTTCAAGTCCGCATACGATTTCTGACGATCTGATGCTGCTTTCAAAGTTTTATAGATCACTTTTACTTTTTGTTCGACATCTTTAATTAAATCAACTTCGAAGATTTTATTTTCACTGAGCTCGGTCCAAAATAACGGTGTACGGCATTTACGACCGTATAAAGCCTCGTAAGGTGCCATCCTGATGCTCGATTGAAAACTATTATTGTAAATGAATTCCACCAAAGGCAAGTATCGTTCCCACGAGGCACTAAAGTCAAGGATGCAACATCTCAACATATCCTCAAGTATCTGAATAATTCGCTCGGACTGACCATCGGTCTGGTGATGAAAAGCGGTACTAAAATGCAACTTAGTACCCAATGCTTCTTGCAATTTCTTCCAAAACCGTGAAGTGAATCTTAGATCTCTATCCGACACAATAGACGTAGGTACCTCGTGTAACCTTACAATCTGAGAAACATACAGTTTGGCTAACTTATCAAGTGAATAATCCGTATGTATGGGAATAAAGTGAGCAGACTTTGTCAATCTATCAACAATAACCCAGATCGTATCTTTCTTGCTTGGTGACAATGGCAACCCAGATGCAAAATCCATCGTGATTCGATCCCACTTCCATTCAGATATCATGATCGGCTGAAGTAATCTCGAAGGCACTTGATGTTCCGCTTTCACTTGTTGACATATCAAACACTTTGAAACAAAGTCAGAAATGTCTCGTTTCATACCATGCCACCAATACTGACGTTTCAGATCGTTGTACATTTTCGTACTACCCAGGTGAACTGACATTCGGCTGTTATGAGCCTCGTTCAAAATCACCGGAATAATCACATAAAGCAATTTAATACAACTAATTTAACATTTCCTCATGTACACCTTTAGTACATATACAAAGTTTATATTGATTTATACACACAACATTAACCTAGTATCAATTAACTAAGTACTTTAAAAATTTTCTTTAACTAAGTAACTTATTCGGAAATAATAAGGGCAAATTTAATAAGCTTAACTAAGTAACTTATCCGGAAATATTAAGAGCAAATTTAACAAGCTTAACTAAGTAACTTATCCAGAAATATTAAGAGCAAATTTAACAAGCTTAACTAAGTAACTTATCCGCAAATATTAAGAGTAAATTTAACAAGCTTAACTAAGTAACTTATTTGGAAATATTAAGAGCAAATTTAACAAGCTTAACTAAGTAACTTATCTGGAAATATTAAGAGCAAATTTAAGAAGCTTAAATTCAACTTATAACATTATACTCAAAATTCAAAGCATTTAACATCACTGCATCATAATATTTAATCATGGCCGAATGCTCCTTTTAAACCATTTAAAACATCCAACACTAAACTTTCTTTGCATTACACTCTAATAACCGATTACCATCTATCTATCTAACCACAACTATCCTTATTCATCAAGCTCAACTCATCTATCATCACATTTAATACCAAAAATAGCAAACACCTTCAAAGACACCCGAACAACCCATAGCCGAATGCATCAGCTATGAAAGGGGTTTAGCAATTAACTCAATTTCACATAACTTATCAAGAAATAAAATCAAGCATACCTCAAATTAGAAACATCAAGGTCGAATATCCAAGAACCTTTTGTTTTACTTGTTCTTTAAATTTCGGCAAAATGAAAGAAAGAATGGATGAAAACTTTGTTTTTCTCACCTATTTACTTTTAATAATTTATAAATTTCCTCTTATAAAATCATTAAATATTATAATACTAATATGGAATGCATATAATATTCATTAAGTTATTTTTTTACAATACAAAATACATATTTTTCTTATCATCTAACATCATTGCCATCCACTAATTTAATAGTGGTCCATTTGACATGCAAGTCCTCCTTGTAATATACCATGCATTATTCGGCCCTCTAAATTCTACCTATCACATTTTTAAGTTTTATCACACAAGTCCTTTTTAGCAAATTCCACATTCAAATGACAAAGTTAAGACACGATACTTTCACACATGCACTTTCACATATAATAAGCATAGAATAAAACATTTAATTATTATCATGACTCAGTTTTATGGTCTCGCAACCACTTCCCGACTAGGGTCAAATTAGGGCTGTCACACTGCTTCACCTTAATCTATTGCAAAAAAGTTAGCCTCACTTGAAGTTCAGCCAATAAACCACCATCATTAACTAAAATCAAGTGTGCAAACATAGCTCTGAATTCTGACAACGACTTCCTACTCAAAGCACTAGCAACAACATTCAACTTGCCAGGATGATACTCTATCACACAATCATAATCCTTTAACAACTCTACCCAATGCCTTTGCCTTAAATTCAACTCATTTTGGGTGAGGAGATACTTAATGCTCTTATGATCTGTATAAATCACACATTTCTCGATATACAAGTATTGGTGCCAAATATTAAATGCATATACCACAATGGCTAACTCCAAATCATGAGTAGGATAATTGTGTTCATGCGTCTTCAATTGTCTCGAAGCATAAGCCACAACATTTCCCTCTTACATCAACACACAACCAAGACCCAAATATGAAGAATCATTATAAACCATAAAATCTTTTCCAGGCTCTGGTTGAATCAACATAGGTGCCTTAGTCAAAATTGCCTTAAGATGTTCAAAACTCTTCTACCTAGCATTAATCCAATCAAACACCACATATTTCTGCATTAAGGGTGCAGCAATAAGAGAAAACCTTTCAATAAATCTACGGTAATAGCCAGCCAAACCCAAGAAACTCCTAACTTTGAAAACATGCCTAGGTGGTTTCCACTCCAATATCACCTCAATCTTCTTTAGATACACACAAATTCCTTCTATCGAAATAACATGACCTAAGAATGCCACTTCCTCAAGCCAAAATTCACACTTATTTAACTTCGTATATAATCATTTATCTCGAAGAATCTACAAAACAACCCTCAAGTGCGCATCGTGATCCTCCTCAGAATGAGAATACACCAAAATATCATCTATAAAGACAACCATAAATTGATCCAAGTACGAATGGAATATGTAGCTCATCAAATACGTGAATGCAACAGGGGCATTAATTAATCCAAACGACATTACCAAAGACTTATAGTGCCTATACCGAGTCCTAAAAGTAGTCTTCAATAGATCAGACTCCTTCACCTTGAACTGATAATACTCAAATCTAAGATCAATCTTTGAAAACACCATTGCACCTTAGAACTGATTGAGCCATCAATTCGAGGTAAGAGATACTTATTCTTAATTGTCAACTTGTTCAACTACTTATAATCAATACATATCTACATCATACCATCCTTCTTCTTCACAAACAAAAACTAGTACAGCCCACGGAGACACACTTGGTCGAATGAATCCTCTATCAAGCAACTCTTGCAACTAAATCCTTAACTATGACACCCCAAACCCGACCGAAACAGACCGACTCAATCCAAAGTGACATATTAGCCACCGAAGTGACTCTCTATCACAAAACCACCCAAAAACTACCCCAACCTTATACACCTCAATTCTAAGTAATAACTATCTAATCTAATTGCGGAAGCGATTTGTGAACCATTTTAAAATTATTTTTAGGGATTTAACCCTAAGGGTATTTTAGTTATTTTACCACTTAAAAACTAAACAATCCTGATTTTAATTCTAAATGATAACCAACTTCATTTTAATCAGTTTTGGAAAACCCCTAAAATTCATTTTAATTAACCATTTTCCGTTAATCCATTTACTAATTAATGCTATATTAGCTAAGTTTTATTACCTTAATCATATATATACAATTTTAATTAATCTAATTATAATAAACAACATATAATCATAATTTAAACATTCAAAGTCATCCTTAACAAAAAACAATTAAATTATACAATGGACTTACCTTAGCCAAAAAACTATCCACTCCTTGAAAAGCTACAATTAAAATATATTAGTGAAAAATTCATGCTTCAGTCATCAAGATATCACTTCGCAACATACCATAATCCACACAACATTTAACCATAAAATCTATCATAAAAAATGCCCCTTACCCGTGTTTGAGGCCGGGATAGGATACTAGGCATTACCAGACTTAAACATACATAATCATATAAAATCGGGCCCTAAAATTTCATTCAAATAAAAACATTCATACATATGTATAACGTCCCTTAAACGGGCTTACGAGGCCCTAAACACGCATCGGAGATGATTCGAGACTAAACCAGAAACTTTGAAAACTTTTGGGAAAACTTAAAAATTTCATCATGAAACAGGGTTACACGCCCGTGTCCTTAGCCCGTGTAACTCTCTGTTTACGATGTCAGCAACGAAATAGAGTCACACAGCCAAGTCACACGCCCAGGTACTAGGCCGTTCCCTCCACATGGTTGAGACCTACGACCGTGTCTCTGCCTGTGTAGCCAAGAAAGTGGCTATTTACCAAGCCATTTGGCACCCTTATTTGCACATATTAAACATAAATTTAATGGCACTTTTCATGGCATAATTGAGCATTTAAACATCATCAAACAAGTCATGATCATGGCAATTTCAAATCAATTTATTCATGCATAAGGTACCATACTTTGCCTAGTTTAAACTTATCAAACTTTCATGCCATGACTATCATTAACCCATTCTCTTATTTCATACTTATGCCAATTATGTCATCAACCAATTATTAAGAACCTAAACCATATCCACACACCCATCGATATTAAACAACATTATCACACCACATGACCTTTGGCACATGCAAGTACATATAATTAGGCATTACAACCCAAATAGTCAATATAAGCCACATCTCATGGTTATATATACAAAATGAATCAATATATCATCATAAGCCAATACATTTTGACAAATCAAATGACACATACAAAATTGACTAAGCCCCTATACATGCCATAAACTCAAGTGCTTGAATACTTATACCCCAAATGGTAGCTTGATAGTGTGATTGAATCTCCGGTGATCTCCAACCCGAGCTAGCTAAATAAACATATAAGAGATAAGAAAGGAAGGGGAGTAAGCTATATAGCTCAATAAGCCCGTATGAAAATAATAAGCAAGTTATTAACGTGCTTTTGCCAAATTCTAACAACATATTTTCAAGGTAGCACAATCATAATTGCACATAATTCAGTTAAGCTGTCTACTCGAGTAATGGTCACTAAATTATTTATAACTTGAGCTATAGATTTCTAAATTATGATCCGTTAATTTCCCTTGAAACTATACTCATGTATCTTTCTACCATAAAATCTTCAAAATTTATGTATTAGCCGATAAGTACAGTTTATTTTTCTAAGCTACCCCTATTCTGCTGTTTGACAGCTTAGACATTTCTTTACTAAAAATTAATTATCTCCTCATACGAGATTCGGATGATGTCCCCGTTTATTTATTTTGAAAATATATTTATCAAGGATTTTAAGCATATAAATTATAACCCATAATTATTTTTTTAAAATTTTAATGATTTTCCCAAATCAGAATAGGGGATTCCAAAATCATTCTAACTTTGTCTCACAAAAATTCAAATATCTCATAATATAAAATTATTTTTCTTATAACGTTTCCTTTATAAGAAAATAGACTCAATAAGATTTAATTTCATATCTTATTCAACCACTATTTTGATTTCCACCATTTTTGGTGAATTTTCAAATTCAGACTGCTGCTGCTGTCCAAAACTATTTTAGTGTAAAATAATGATAACTAAGTTAATAACACCTTTACAAATTATTTCAACCATCATGGTATAAATACATATTTATACAACATAAGCATGGACCCATAATCATTCTCATAGGCATGACTTACTTATTTACTTCGTTACAAAGATGCATCATAAACTGAAATCATTTATCATGAGTTTTGCATACATACCTGTACCGATCTTTACCATTTCATACCTACACGTAATGCTGTTGCATCTTCGATGTCACGCAAACTAAGTGACATATTCAATATCTCTCACACCAAGTGCTACTCTCAATATTTCGCACACTAAGTGCCACACACACACACACATATATATATATAGCCGAAGCTATCTCAAATCGCACACTAAGTGCCGCATTTAATTGATATGTCGTCAAACATTACAACATTCACGTATATACAATTTATATGATACTAAAGCATTAAAAACATAAATTTAACAATGCTTATTACATACGAACTTACCTCGATCGTTAAAACGATGAAACGTATCGATTAGTCTGATACTTTGTTTTCCCCCGTTCTAGATCCAATTCTCAATTATCTCAATCTAAATAATATCAAATTTTACTTATTTAATCATTAATTCATTCAATTTAACATAATTTACACATTTTGGCAAAATTATGCTTTTGCCCCTAAAGTTTCACACTTTTACAATTTAGTCCCTAAGCTCGTAAAATGAAATTCATTTAATTTTGGCCAAAACCAAGCCTAGCCGAATTTAATACAACTTCATAGCAGCCTATATTTTTATTTATTCCATATTTTTAACCACAACATTTCACATTTTCTCAATTTAATACCTAATTGGCATTTTTGTCAAAAATCACTTAATAACACTTGTTAATCTAGCTTCAAATATTCATATTTCACCATTAAACATCAAAGAACACATAAGTTTATTAATGGAAACTATTAAAATCTTTAATAATTTCAAAAATTAAGGCATGGGCTAGCTAGAACACAAAGCAACGATCTCAAAAACGTAAAAATCATTAAAAATCGAGCTAGGAAACACTTACATGCATAAAGAAACTTGACCAAACTTTAAAGAACCAAAAATGGTTTCTTCCTCTTCCATATTCGTCTGAAGCAAATCCATTTGCATGAACTTTCTTTTGTTTTTCTTTAATTTATTATACTTATTTCATCAATTACCATTTTAACCTTTAGTCATACTTCATTAAAATTCACCTAACATGTCCATTTATATCATGTTCCACTTTCAATGGTCTATTAACATCATAAGGACTTCCCATTTAATAAGCCATAGCAATTAAACCTTTTTAACAAATAGAATGCAACTTTTGCATTTTACGCGATTAAGTCCTTTTTGCCGAATTAAGCATTTAAACAGTAAAATTTCTTTACGAAAATTTCACACAACTCTAATATCATACTGTAGACTTTATGAAAATAATAAAATAAATATTTTAATTTTGAATTGTGGTCCCGAAACCACTGTTCTGATTAACCCCAAAAACGGGCTATTACAACAAAAAAAGTATAACATCTCAAAATTAAAATCCAAATAAAAGTCTAAAATGTCCATTATAAGTATATCAAATTATCCCAATTGAGTGCCACAATGCCTTCTAATGTTTCTAAAGAAGAGTCCTTAATCTATACTACCAAAGAGCCTTAAACTTGGACCAGCCTTACCCTTGCTCTTCAACTCTCCAAAGCCGAAAAAAAAAACTCTGCACAAAGCTCTGAGGATGTGAGCTGAAAATGCACAATGAGTGGCCATAAATCCAATAAGTACACTACACCAAAAACATACTTAAACCAAGACAAATCATGTATCAAAGTTCTAGTATATGAATCATAGTTTCAATTATATTTTCATTCTCAATTATGGCATTCAATTGACTAAAGTTTCCAACAAAAATGCAACATCATAACATCATAATTCCATAAGTTATTCCACTAGTAAAAATCATATTTATTATGGCATGTGGAAACATAATTTAATTAACAAACAAACACTTATATTGGCAACTGACGTCCATGGTAAAATATAAATATGTGATCATGCATTAGGTAAACGAATCCCTGATCCCCTAAATATCGAATACAATACTCCGATTGAGTGGGGTGTAGCCACACACTCCCCTATATCACATTGAAATCGCCAATAATTGAGTGGAGAAAAAGGCTCAACACTCCATTATCCACTCCAACATAATCAATACTCCTAGAGCCATATGCTCACAAGTAACACATATAGTGGTGAGTACTCACTAATCCTATGACATGCCATTTATATCCAATGAATCCACCATGCAGTGTTGCCAATATAACCAATTATAAAGGGCCTAAAATTGATATTTAAGCATTTAATTCATGATATAAAAATTCAATTTAAATCATATCACTTAGCAATTTTAGTACCAACATAGATAAACACAATAAGTGTCTTTGTCCATGGTCTAAAACCAATCATAAAACTATCATCAAGTGCTCTAATATATAGTAATCCATGCTCTAATTATTATTTAATACAATCCAAATCAATCATACCAAACACACAATTCACAATTTTCATAAATCATTTACAAATATGCTTATATAAAATTAAAATCAAATTTAATAATCTAAACCATTGGATATACAATCAAATCATTAGAAACACAATACAAAACCTCAATTTAGAATGTAAATAGGCACGTTTACCAATTGTCTTTAAAAACCACCCACCTTCACACTTTGCTTCTCAAGCCAAAATATATTAAGTAGCTGTGTTTGGACCTTGATTCTGAATAACGTTGGTCTCTCCTTGTTGTGGAGCTTAAACTGAGATAAAATATATGTTACAAACTATCATTACCAACAATAAAATAAAAAAAATCATGAACTACACGGATCTAAAACGCCTCTCCAATCTACCTTATCGAAAACTCACGGTATGGTCGAAACACAAATTTCAGCCCCTAAATGACCTTCTTTGCGCTAAAAACCATGTATAAACATCTATCAACACAAAACCTAAGCATCAATTTCATCAAACAAACTGTTTCATAATTTTTCAGAAAATCAACTCATGTTCTTAGTTAAAAATGGATTTGTCAAAATTGATCAATCAAACAAGTTTAATCTTTAGTTTTATGATAAAAAACCTCTTAATAAACATTATTTGAGCTTAGATATCCATTTAAACTTAGATTCCAACTCAAAACCATGAATTCACCATTGATAAATTTCATGCTCAAGAGAGAAGAGATCAAGATTTGAAAAACCATTTTAATTGATTTAAATAAAAAATAATGATTAAAAACAACTTTAAAATGAATTTAGAGTTGAGAAATTACCTTTAATCGATCTAAAATCATCAATATTGAAGATTGGATCAAGATCTTTGAAGAACTCAGATGAGTTTTTTCCCAACTTTGAAAATCTTTTCTAGAGAATTTTGAGGGAATTTGGAGAAAATAAAAGTGGGGATTTAACCTTTGATATGTGGACTTCGAAAATGAAAAAGAAAAATGAGAGAAAACGCTTAGAAATAGGGTGAAAATTATTTTTGAAGTGAGGAGCTTACAGTGTTTTTGAACTGAATAACCCCTACTTGATTTCCAAAAATTGAGGAAATTACTATCATGCCAGTCCCACAATTCCCTCGTTTTACTGAATAATCCTTTCCCTCCAAAATTCTGAAAATATGGATAATTTGCCATAGAACCACTCAAATATTTCCCTTGTTTTGCAAAATTGTCATTTGCAATTAATATATTAAATTCTCTCAATTAAACCCTCATTTGAATTTATTTTTTTAATTCTAATTAGGAAAAAAAATTATTTTACCCAAAAATTATTTAAAACTATAAAATTAATTTTTCTATAAATATTTTTATTATCTGGAATATTTTTCTCAATTTTTTAATTGAAATTAAGCTAACTAAACTATGAGAAAAATTACTAATAACCATGATGAACTCTTAATTTTTCACTCAGAACCGGATAAACTTACCCAAAACTACTAGACCTATTTTTAGGGTCGTACAACTCTCCCTCTCTTAAAAGAAATGTCGTCCCCAAAATTTACCTGAATCAAGCAAATACGGATACTGACAGCTCTTGCTATCTTCCGACTCCCAAGTGGCTTCCTCAGTCTTGTGGTTACGCCACAAAACTTTCACCAGTGGAACCGTCTTACTACGCAGCAGGTTGACCTCATGGTCTAAGATCGAAACTGGTTCTTCCTTATACGAAAGGTAAGATAGAAACTCAATCCCCTCAACAGTAACAACATGGGAATGATCCGATCTATACCTCCAAAGCATTGAAACATGGAAGACATCGTGAATACGCTCAAGCTCAGGCAGCAATATAAAACGATAAGCAACTGGTCCAATCCGCTCAATCACCTTGTAAGGGCCAATGAACCTCAAAATAAGCTTACCTTTTCGCCCGAACCTCAAAACCTTCTTCCAAGGTGAGACCTTGAGAAACACCTTATCACAATCCTAATACTCGATATCTCGACGTCTCAAGTCAGCATAAGATTTTTTCCTGTCTGAAGCAGCCTTCAACCGCTCACAGATAAGTTTTGATAAACCATAATTTATACATATTTTTATCCCATGCTTAACACATTTATGAATTAATTCTCCTTAGATTTGTTAAATTTGGTGCTCCTAATCCTTTAATTTCATGTTTTATACTTAGGTGAGCATAGGAGAGCGAAAAGAACAAGAAACGGGCCAAAAACAGAGAAAATGGGCCAACGTGGGAAAACAACACGGCTTGGACTTCCTCACACGGGTAGAACACATGCCCGTGCCATTCTAACAGGCTCGACCACGGCCTGAAGTAATCGTACACGGGCGTGTCACACAGGCGTGTCCCTACTGAGCCCTAGTTAAGTTCTATTCAGAAAAGGGCAATTTTCAGGGCTTTTAAGCATTCTAAAGCCTATTTAAACACCCTAGAAGAGGACTAAAAGGAAGACAGATAATAGGGAGTAAGGAATTACTCCAAGAAAGCCGATTGATCCATCTCAGAAGCCATATTCTTCATCAAGACTGAAGATCTCTCCTCAACTTCCCTTCAAGAGTTTTGGGTTTTCTTTATGTTTTCTGTTCTTTATTCTTCTGAGATGTTTTCCTATTTAGTTATGAACTAAAACCCTTAAATACCTAAGGGGAATGAAACCTAAGATGAATCTTGTTATTATTTTCTGAATTGTATGATAAATATTTGACTTGTTCTTAATTATGTGTTTTTAATTCTTGTTTTGGTATTTCAGGATATTGATTCAAGTTAGTGCTCTTAGTTGGAGGTTGAATAGTGCCTGTCTAAGAGTGACTTTGTCATAATTAAGCGGAGTTGATTGCGCGCCTAGAGATAGGGTGACAAGTTTTGCCAGATTAGGGTGAAACCTAATAAGGGGATCCATAGATTGAGTTAATGCAACCTTAGGGTGTTAATTAGAAAGAGATTTCAATTATTCAATCTAGGGTTAGATGTTATTAGTCTTGAATAGGGATAATAACATAACTTAGGGATTTCTACGGAACAAGTTAAATGAATAAATCATCTGATGCGGAGCCAAAATAACAAGTGAAGTCTAGGTAGATTTTTCCTTAGGTATTGTCTTAATTCAATCATTTTTCCAAAAGTAATTCCCCCATTCTATTTTTTGTGATCTCTTAGTTTAGTTAATTAGTTAATTAAAACAAACCCTATTATTATTAGGCTAGATAATAAAAAGACAGTCATTACTAGTACTTTTAGTTCCTTTGGGTTCGACAATCTGGTCTTGCTAAAGCTATATTACTGTTCGATAGGTACACTTGCCTACGTCGTGATAATAGTTAGTTTCAAGAACGATTAATTATAAATTTATAAAACTTATCACAGAAATTCACTATCAAGTTCCACCTTCTCCTCAATCTCACAGACCAAATTTGGACCCAAATTCCACTTCTTCTCCATGTCAGACCAACAATGGAGTCTTACACTTCCTACCATAAAGTGCCTCTAATATAGCCATCTGAATACTCCTCTGATAATTATTGTTGTGCACAAACTCAACCAACTACAAATGTCTCTCCCAACTGCCACCAAAATTAATAGCACATCTGAAGCATATCCTTGAGAATCTGGATCACCCTCTCAGACTAGCCATCTGACTGCGGATGATACATTGTACTAAAGTGAAGCTTCGAACCCAAAGCCTAATGTAACATCTTCCAAAACCTCTATGTGAACTGTGGGTTTGTATCCGATATGATAGAAACTAGAACTCCATGAAATCTAACAGTCTTCTGATGTAAAGCTCGGCCAACTGCTAAAAACTGAAAGTCATACGCATAGGTAAGAAATGCGCACACTTCGTAAATTGATCTATTATCACCCAAATTGAATCCTTCCGAGATAAATTCAATGGCGAACCAAAAACAAAATCCATCGTAATACGCTCTCCTTTCCACTCTAAATTCTTGATCGACTGATGTAACCCAAATGGACGTTGATGCGTAGCTTTAACCCTCTGGAAAACTAGACATCTACCAACAAAATCAAGTACGTTGTTCTTCAACCTTGACCACCAATATAAAACCTGAAGATCCTGATACATCTTGTTCCCACCGGGATGCATAGCATATGGACAACTATGAGCCTAAGTAAGAATTATGTCTCAAATCCCTATCTATTGGAACACACATCTGACCTCTAAAACAAAGGACACCATCAACATTAAGGCCAAAATCTCCAAGAACACATAACTCAACCTGACAGATTTGATGCACCAAACTCTCATCGAATGACTGTCTCTTTCAAATTTGTTGTGCAAGGGTTTGCTTCACCTGAAGCTCAACCGAAAAACCACCATCCTCGAAAACCAACAACTTTGTGAACATTGCCCTTAAGTCAACCAAGGACTTCCGACTCAAGGCATAAGCAACAACATTCGCCTTTCCTGGATGATACTCAATCATACAATCGTAGTGCTTCAATTGCTTAAACCAGTGCATCTATTTGAAGTTCAACTCTTTCTAGGTAAGGAGATACTTAAGACTCTTGTGATCAATGTATATCAGACATCTCTCACCATACAAATAATGACGCCAAATCTTAAGTGCAAAGACTATGGCAACTAACTCCAAATCATGGGTCGGATAGTTACATTCATGCGATTTCAACTGCCTTGATGCATAAGCAACTACCTTTCCTTCGTGTATCAGCACACAACCCGATCCCGTGTAAGAAGCATCACTGAAAACAATATACTCCTTACCAAATTCTGGCTGTCTCAATATAGGTGCTTCAGTTAGAACTGACTTCAGCTTCTCAAAACTCAATTGCCTCTCATTACTCCACTCAAAGGCAGTATTCTTCTGTAGCAACTTTGTCAACAGAGCAGCAATACACAAAAACCCCTCGACAAAATGGTAATAATAACCATCTAAACCCAAGAAACTCCTTACCTTAGACATAGATCTCAGTGGCTTCCAACCCAAGATTGCCTCAACCTTCTTCAGATCAAGCCAAATAACCTCAGCTGAAACGACAAGTCCAAGAAAAACTAGCTCTTGAAGCCAGAACTCACACTTGCTCAGCTTGGCATACAGTTGCGTCTCCCACAAAATTTGAAGAACCACTCTCAAATGCTCATCATGCTCATCCTCAAATCGAGAATACATCAATATATCATCTATAAAAACCATAACTAACCGATCTAGATAAGAATGGAATACACTGTTCATCATGTCCATAAATGTGGCAGGTGCACTCGTCAACCCAAATAGCATGACAAGAAACTCAAAATGCCCAAAACGAGTCCTAAACATTGTCTTCATTACATCTACATCTTTCACCTTCAACTGATAATACCTAGATCTCAAATCAATCTTCGAGAAAATTAAACCTCCCCGAAACTGGTCAAACAAAGCATCGATCCTCAAAAGTGGGCACTTGTTCTTGATGGCCAACTTATTCAGCTAGCGATAATCAATGCACAACCTTAAAGTCTCATCCTTCTTCTTTACAAAAAAAAACTGACTCTCCCCATGACGACACACTCAGTCGAATGAAACCCCTGTTCAACGACTCTTACAACTGAAGCTTCAGCTCTTTCAACTTCTTAGGTACCATGCGATAAAACGCAATTGACATTGGAGCTGTACCAGAATAGAGTACAACACCAAACTTAACTTTTCTATCTGGCGGAATACCAGGCAACTCCATAGGAAAAACATCCAAACAATCACAGACTCCATGAATCTCATCCAACCTTAACTCCCTACTATTAATATTTAGGAAATAGGCTAGATAAGCTTCATAACCTTTTCGGACTAGCTTCTCAGCTCTAAGCGTAGAAACCACATTAGAGAGAAACTCAATCCTCTCTCCAATAATAACAATCTTAGAGTCATCAACACAACATAGAGTCACCAACTTTGCCTCAGAGTTGACCTTCGCTTGATTCTCGGTCAACCAATCCATCCTAAGGATAACATCAAATCCTTAAAATGACAACTCCAAAATATCTACAGGAAACACTTGTCTCTAAACATCAGAGGACAACGTCGATAAAATCGATCAACTACTACACTATCACCTAGCGAACTCCTTATAATAACACCAACCTAGATGTCTCTACAGAAATCCCCAACTCTCTAGCTACATTTCTTAGAATAAACGACCTCCTAGCACCAAAATCTACTAAATTTAGAAGAGAAAAAAACTGTAGTGTGAATGTACCTGCAATGATGCTTGTGACCTCTCTAGTCTGGGGCTCTCTAACTATATATACTCTAGCTGGACCTCCTATCTCAACTCGAGTAGTTCCTCTCTGTCCAAACCTTCTACTATGGCTCCTTCCTTGAGCTAGAGCAGGTGCAACAACAATGACAACAATAGTAGCATGCTAGTCTTTAGCCGTAACTACCCTCTTAGGGCAATCTCTAATAAGGTGCTCTATCGATCTGCAAGTAATACATGTACTAGTCACCCTCTAACACTTACCAGGATGCCTACGGGTTACAATGCTCACACAATGGCATCATAGTAGGTCGATCACCTGCGTCAACCAAAACAACCCCTCTTAGCCTTCCAGATAGATCCACTAGTAGATTCAGATAACCTCTTAATGGTCCCAACAGTAACAGTTTTGGGCTCCCCACCCAAAGTCTCCTCTAAAGCTCGGGCCTTCCTAACCAACTCGTTAAAGACCTTAATAAACTACACTACCAAGTACAACTTAATATCCTGGTGCTACTTAATATCCTGGTTCAGTCCAAGCCTAAACCTCTTACAACGACTAGCCTCTTGAGCCACCAACTCAGGCACATACTAGCTCAGATGCACATACTCACATCTCCTCATCTTTAGATATTTCTCTCCCATGAACTTCCTCTTGAAAGACTATAGGAAAAAGTCCCAATCCACTCTCTTAGGTGTAATACCACGCTCGACTATCACCCCCTAGTGATGAGCCTCACCATCTAGCAATGACACAGAGCACCGAAGCTTATCCTAGTCTAAATGGCCCATCTGACCAAGGATATGGGTTACTCTCTCCAACCAGTACTCAACATGAGTAGGGTCTCCTCCCCTAACTCCTCGAAACTCCTTACCACCTAGAGCTCGCAGACGCTCTAGTGGTAATCCTTGGCGAACAGGAGCAACATTGGCACTAGTGATACGCTGCAACACGTCGATCATTTTAGAAATCAAGTGCTCAACTCGATCCAGATGAGTGTCCTCATGCAACCACAGTGGTGCATCTCCATGCAGCGGCGGCAGTGGTACATCTTCATGTGGTTGCAGTTGTAACATCTCGTTTTTGGTCAAATCAGAATAGTGGTTTCAGAACCACAAATCTAAAGCCAAAATATTTATTTTATTATTATTCATGATAATATGTTTGTGTGAAAATTTCGTTAAGAAATTTTATCATTTGATTATTTAATTTGATAAAAAAGACTAAATTACATATACTGCAAAAGTAATGTTCTTATAGTTAAAGGTGTTTAATAGCTATAGAACCTGAAAGTTAAGGTCCTTATGTTGTAATTAGACCATCATAATATGGGTGGACATTTTTGGGTATATATTAAGTGATTTGTATGTTTAATTATAAAGGTTAAGTTTGTAATTCATTAATTAAACACAAATCAAATAAAAATAAGCCTAAATTTTTCTCCATTTTATCTTCTTCTACCAAAAATAAGGAAGAAAAATATCCATGGGATATTTTTAGGGTTTGGCCCCTTCATGATCTAATTGTAAGTCCATTTTTGTCCCGTTTTTAATGATTTCTATATTTTTGAGATCGTTGCAACTAGGTCTAGCTAGCCCGGGGCTATTTTGCAAAACTGTTAAAGATTTTGAATGATGCCATTGATGAATAAGCATGTGTTTTGAAGTTTCTTTATAGATTATGAATGCTTGTTAATAGATATACAAGTTTTGTTAAGTGATTTTTAGTGAAAATAAAAAAATAGGGATTAAATTGAGAAATGTTGAAATTTGTGTTTAAATTGTGAAATAAATGAAAAATATGGGCTGCTAGAGGCATAATAGTAATTCGGCTAGCATGGGTTTATTTTGAATTTCATTAATTTGTAATTTTATGAAATAAGGACTAAATTGTAAAAATGGTGAAACATTAAGGGCAAATGTGTAAATGTGCTTAAATGTGTGTTTTGGATTAAATTGAATAGAGAAGTTATTAAATAAGTTAATTTTGAATATATTTAGATCAAGAAAAGTGGAATTTGAATCTAGATCGGGGGAAAACTATAGTTATCGACTAATCAACTTATTTCGTTGTTTTCACGTCTGAGGTAAGTTCGTATGTGATAAATTTCATTATAAATGTATTTTAAATGCTTTTTCATTGAACAAGTTGTAAATACAAGACTTCAGATAAGTTCAACAATGACTTGATGGTAATTCGGCATTCAAAATCCCAGTTAAACCTTCAGAATATTTTAGGATACTAGTGACATATTGGGGATGCATTGAGTTGGCTTCGGGCCATGATATTAGCAATTCGGGTGTGAGTTATACCAATTTGGCTTTGGGCCATGAATATCGTTTGATTTGGCTTCGGGCCATGATATTAGTACTTCAGATATAAGTTACCTTAATTTGGCTTCGGGCCATGGTATAGGTACTTAGTGTGCGAGATTCCTGAGTATCCGACTTCTATTCCGAATGGTTCAAGGGGTAAATGAATGACGTGGTTGAGAATGAGACTGGAACGATATGGTATAGGTATGTATATAAACTATATTAGCTTTGAATTGAAGAAATGATGAAGAATGTATATAATTTTGTTAATGAGTAATTGAAAGGTTTGTTAGTTGATGTGAATTCATGTATCTATAATCAATTGTTGAATTATGTGGTTATGATTATAATGAGTTTACTTCATACGAGCTTACTAAGCTTTATAGCTTACTTTGTTTATTTTTCCTGTATTTTATAGTGTTATCAAGCTAGCTCAGATTCGGGGATCGTCGGAGATCGCTTCACACTATCCACCTATCACTTGGTACCTATGAATTTTGGTATTTTAAGTATATGGCGTGTATAGGAACTTGGTGTAATTTTGGTATAAGTATTATTATGAATTTGGATATTTGTGTTGGCTTATGAATGTTATGTATATAATGTTGTTTATGGCCATGTAAATGAACCTATTTGGCTTAGTTGGTAATATATATATATGTGTGTAAGCTAATGCCATTTTGAGATGTGGTTTATATTTCTTGGTGAAAGGTTGATTGTTGATTATTAGTTTGAGTAGTTAATGGTTGAATTTGAGATTGGTATGCTTGTGGTTTTAGGCAAAGGAATGTTTAGAAGGAATAGTGCATGTAGATGTGTTGTGCAAGTGAGTTTTGGTATGAAATTGAATGATATATTGTGGTATTGATGTGTTTGTACTGGTTGGAGTTGAGATGGTATGAATTATACTTCAAAAATGTTAATAGAATGCTTATTTATGCCTTGTGTTGGTGCCAATTGGTTTGATGTAGGTGTGTACCAAATTGGGTGACAAAATGGCACGGTAAATAGCTTATTTTTATCTACACGGGTAGAGACACGGACGTGTTCCTCAGCCGTGTACACACAGGTCATTTTACACAGTCGTGTGTCCCCTGGTGTTGAATTAAAAACCAAGTTAGTATACCTCACATTGCCTCACACATAGGCGTGTGACTTGGTCGTGTGGCATAAGTCAGTATACCCTACAGATTTGGCGCGGCCTAGCACACGGCCTAGTACACGGGTGTGTAGGGACATTTTTAGGTCACACGGACTAGCCACATGGGCATGTGTGTTGGCTGTGTGACCTAATTCAAAGAGTTACACGGGGTTGGACATGGGCTGGGACATGGCCATGTGTTCCCATTTCGAATGCCCACATGGCCTGTGACATGGGCGTGTCTGTTGGCCTTGTGAAAGACACAACCGGGCCACACAGGCATGTGTCCCCTGTTTTGAGAAAAATTTTCTATGTTTCGTAAAAAATTCTTGAGCTATTGGTTTAGTCCCGAACCACTCCCAAAGCATGTTTAGGGCCTTGTAGGCTCGTTATAGGGACATTATGATTGAGTTTGAATGATAATTATATGAAATATGTAAATGTATGCATAGTGAATGCTTAATTGTTTTATAAGTCTGGTAATGTTCGATAACCCTATTCTGTCGTTGAATACGGGTGAGGGCGATGGTGTCAACAATGCACCGTGACTACCTCGTCGTAATCGCGAAGACATAGCATAGATGGCAAGTGATCCAACACTTAACTAAGTATAATTTCCTATAAGGCATTGTGTTCCTAATTCCTACCCCAGAAGACATTTTATAAAACAAAGAACATGCAGGGTTAAAATAGACAATTTCAAGCAATATTATTAGGTACGCTACGGTCTAGGGTTACAAAACTCATGACCTTTAATGTTTAACAAGCCTGGCTCTGATACCACCAAATGTGACACCCCAAACCAGACCGAAATGGATTGACCCAGATCCGAAGCAATACCTTAGCCACCGAAGTGACTCTCCGGCACAAAACGACCTCAACCTTATACTACTCAATTCTAACTAATAAATGTCTAACCTTATTGCGGAATGGATTTGTGAACCATTGTAAAACTATTTTTAAGGATTTAACCCTAAGGGTATTTTAGTAATTTTACCATTAAAACTAAATGATCCCGATTTTAATTCTTAATCATTACCAATTACCATTTTATAAATTTTGGGAAACCCCTAAAATTCATTTTAATTAACCATTTTTCCTTAATTCATTTATTAATTAAGCCTATATTAGCTAAGTTTTATTACGTTAATCATATATATACAATAAATTAATCTAATTACAACTAATAAACAACATGTAATCATAATTTAAACATTCAAAATCATGCTTAACAAAAAACAATTAAATCATACAATGGACTTACCTTAGCAACAAAACTATCCACTTATTGGCAAGCTACAATTAAAATGCACTAGTTAAAATTTCAGGCTTCAAACACCATGATATCACTTAGAAACATACCATAATCCACACAACATTTAACCATAAAATAAATCATTAAAAAAAACATGTATAACATCTCAAAATTAAAATCCAAATAAAAGTCTCAAATGTCCATTACAAGTATATTAAATTATCCCAATTAAGTGCCACAATACCCTCTAATGTTTCTAAAGAAGATTCCTTAATCTATAGTACCAAATTTGCCTTAAACTTGGACAAGCCTTTCCCTTGCTCCTCAACTCACCAAAGCATGAAAAAAGAAAACTCTACACAAAGCTGTGAGGGTGTGAGCTGAAAAAGCTCAGTAAGTGGCCATAAATTCAATAAGTAAATCACAAAAAAAACATACTTAAACCAAGGCAAATCATGATCAAATTTTGAGTATATGAATAATAGTTTCAATTATATTTTCATGCTCAATTATAGCATTCAATTAACTGAAATTTCCAACAACAATGCTATAGCAACCCGTTTTTCAGTGTTGTCGAAAATAGTGGTTTCGGGGCCACCAAATTTGACAAGTTTATAAATATTATATTTAATATTTACAAGTTAATTTTGATTTTAAAAAGGTTTTTGATATTGTGATTTTTGTTTTATAAGCGATTTATTAAGTTCAAGTGGTATGACCCTAAGGTCAAGTGGCTTTAAAAATTGAGGTATCAGGACCTCATTTTTTATAAACGGAGCCGTAAAATTT
This sequence comes from Gossypium anomalum, assembly GCA_025698475.1. NCBI lineage: Eukaryota > Viridiplantae > Streptophyta > Magnoliopsida > Malvales > Malvaceae > Gossypium > Gossypium anomalum. The sequence goes on along the minus strand of CM046958.1, from coordinate 40,301,698 downwards.
TTTATAAATATCTATAGAGTGTAATTAAGGTGGTATTAAAGTTTTTTTTTGGAAAATTTTATCGTTTCGATAGTTAATTAAGTAAAGAGGACTAAATAGCGTAAAGTGCAAAAGTTGTGTTCTATAACCTAAAGGTATTAAATAGCTATAGAACTTTAAAGTGGAAGTACTTATATGGTAAATAGACCATTAATGTGTTAGTGGATGATAGTGGTTTGGCAATGTTGTAATTTTTAAATATAATAAAGATTAATAAAGTAAATTAGGAAATTAAATGGTAAAACAAATACAATAAAGATATCATCTTTTACATTTGTGTGTTTCTGCCGAATTTGAAAGTAGAAAACTCCATGGAAGATGAGCAAGGTGTGGCAATGGTTTTATTTATGAATGGTAAGCCATTTTTCACCTGTTTCTTTAAATTTTTATATTTTTTTGATTGCTGCAACTAGGTCCAGCTAGCCCTTACCTTCAATTTTGAAACTGTTAATGTAACTTCCTGAATTAGGGTCTAGTCAAAACAATGGTTTTGAGACCACAAATCCAAAGTAGAAATAATTATTTTATGATTATTTGATGATCCATGATCTGAATGCATTTTTGTGTGAAATTTTCATGAAGAAAATTTATGCCTAAAGTGTCCAATTTGAAGTTAGGGGCTAAATTGAATAAGTTGTAAAACTTGAGTTCTAGAAGCTTTAAGCATGAAATTACTATAGATTATTAATTAGAGGTCCTCAAATAGTAATTTTACCAAGTTCTAAAATTTTGGACAAAATGAGCATGAATAGGAAAAATTTGAAAGAAAAGCTTTAAGGGCATTTTGGTCATTTAGTAATTAAAAGAATAAAAAGGGAAAAATGAAGCAAAATTTGCTCATCTTCTTCAAGCTAGGGTCGAAAATTTGAAGCTCTCCATAGCTAGGGTTTCTTCAATTTCCAAGCTTCATTGTAAGTCAATCCTAGCCCCGTTTTTAATGTTATTTACATTTTTGAATTTGTCATTAGCCGATCTATCCATTTCTACCCTTATTTTGAAGTAGGGCTTATGTTCAAAAATTTACCCATGTATGAAATGCATGTATTTTGATTTTTAATAGAAGAATATGAAAGTTTGATGTGTGATAAACATCTTTTACAAAGTGATTTTGCATGAAAACACTTAAAAAGTACCTATTTGTAAAATTTGTAAAATGGGTAGTAAATATGTGAAATAAAGAAAAATGTGGGCTGCTAGGAGTAGGAATATGAATCGGCTAGGCTTGGGTAACAAAGAAAATGCAAGCATTTTGTTTTACGAGCCTAAGGACCAATTTGTAAATAAGTAAAAAGTTAGGGGTAAAAAGGTAATTTTACCAAAGTATGTGTTATGGGTTGATTCAAACAATGTATGTATTAAATAAGTTAAATTTAGCATTACAGGTCAAGAAAAACATGATTTGAGTCTTGATCGGGGGAAAAACAAGGTTTACGAAGAATAGGTCCGTTTTCATCATTTTTTGCTGAGGTAAGTTCATTTACAAATAATATGATGTTATGTTATATTTTTTATGCTTAAGTATTATGTGAATTCAAATTCTTTAATGCTATTATGAGTTATGCTTTGATTGCTCCATGAGTAAGTGATGGGTATTATGGACATTGAGATCGACATTACGAGCAAGCTTAACAGAGATGTGATATCGAAAAATCCCATTTGAACCTTAGGAATAGTTTAGTATACAAGTGACATGTCACTAGGAATCGCGTGATTTATGAGCTCATGAGATATGTGATATATGTTTATGTGGTTTCGGGTGCTAGTCTTATACGTCCTATCGGTGGCTGGGTAGTCCGGCATGTGTTGCGGATACCTGAAAGCTTGTGTGAACAGCCCGTATAGCTATGTCCTGACCAACAGCTTGTGTGAGCAAACCCGTAAGCAACTCGAGAATGAGCTTTTATGTGTTATGTGATATGAGGTAGCTTTAGCTACGTATGTGGCACTTATGTGCGAGCCTTCCGTGTATCCAATAATACTCCGAGTGTTCAACGGGTAAATTATTGAGTAACTTGACAGAAGACCTAAGGGGTAAGTCAATGAGAAGATTGAGTAAGAGATTATGTTATGAGTTGATACAGGTATGTATACCGAACTCATGAGTAATACCTTGGTATGTGATGAACTTATGACAAGGCTGTTCATGTGATGAGTAAGTTTAAGTGATTTGATGAAATATAAATTATGTTCATTATGTTAAATGTATGTTAAATACTTGTTTAGATAGCATGTTATTTGCATATGGGCTTATTAAACTTTAATGCCTACCCCCTTCCTTTCCATCTTTTATAGTGTCGCCAAGCTAGCTCGAGGATCAAAGGACGTCAAAGACTTAATCACACTATCAATTGGACATTTGGGTATAGTTAGTCTCAACATTTTGAGTATGGCATGTATAGGGGACTTGATCATTTTGTTATGTGTCATATTGATTAGCCAAATGAGTTGGCTCATGATAGTATTATGATTCATTTTGTATAAGGCCATGAGATGTGTCTTATATTTGTTTCTCGGGTTGTAACCTTAATTATTTATGCATGCATGTAATGTATTTAAGCTTTGTGAAGCGGTTGGTGGTTGCTTGTTGGTAATGGATGTGATAAATGGAAAATATGCTTCATGAATGGATTGGGACTAATGGGTATGACTATGTTCATGGTATAATTGAGTAGATTTGTAACACCCCTTACCTGTGTTCGACGCCAGGACAGGATAAGAGGCATTATCGGACTTAAACGTAAACAAACATACAAAATTGAGCCATAAAATTTTGTTCAAATCAAATTCATTCATACATATGCAAATTGTCCCTTATACGGGTCTACGAGGCTCAAAACATAGTGGTTCAGGACTAAACCAAGAACTTTAGAAATCTTTGGAAAAACTTAGAAAATTTACATGAAACAGGGTCACACGCCTGTGTGGGTAGGTCCTGTTGTCACACACACCCGTGTGGCTTGGGACACGCCCGTGTCCTCAGCCTGTGTAACTCTCTGTTTATGACATCATCAACTCAATTAAGGTCACACGGCCAAGTCACATGCCCAAGTTCTTAGGTCGTATGGCTAATTAAATTCCAAAAATTAAGTGCAGACTTCATACGGCCTGGGCACACGCCCATGTCCTGAGGCCGTGTCCTTCACACGGCTGAGATACATGACCGTGTCTCTGCCTCTTTGTTTACTACTGGGCATTCTATTTCACCTAATTAGGGTGCAGGGGACACACGGTCGAATCACACGCCTATGGGGCAGACCGTGTGTCACACACGGCCTAGACACACGCCCGTGTATCTACCCATGTGGACAACTTTGAGGCTATTTTCCAAGCCATTTGTCACCCTTAAATGCTCACTCACTCATACATTTTTGATGGCATGCAACTTAGTATATTTAGTCACTCAAATACTCATAAACATGATTAATCCATGACTTTGTAATGTCAGCATATCACATAACCAAAGCATCATGCTTTCATATGGCATTCCACACCAATTTCATATTTATTTATCATGATAAACCTACTTTCAATTTACTCAATTATACCATAGCTTTGGTCATACTTATTAGCCACAATTCATTCATTAAGCACATATGCCATTCATCTCACATATCATCCACAAGCAACCACATCAAGCATAACACATTGCATGCATACGTAATTAAGTAGGGTTACAACCCAAATAATCAATATGAACCATATCACATGGCCATATACAAAATGAATCAAATATTACCATAAACCAACACATTTGGCTAAACCAATATGACATATAACAAAAAGACCAAGTCCCTATACATGCCATACTCAAAATGTTGAGACTAACTATACCCAATTTTCCAATTGATAGTGTAATCGAAAACTCCGACGTCCTCTGATCCCCAAGTTAGCTTGGCGACACTATAAGAAAAGGGAAAGGAAAGGGGGGTAAGCTTTAAAGCTTTGTAAGCTCACATGCAAATAAAATGCAATTTAAACAAACATTAATCATACTTTAACATAATGAACATAATCTTGCATTTTATTATCAAATCACTTAAATTTATTCTTCATATATATATATTCTCACCACAAGTTCATCATATCCCATGGTATTCTCATGAGTTCGATGTACATACCTATGTCCACTTGCACATAATAACTTACTTTCTCGTCTTTGACGTATTCATTAAGATTACCCATTGAACTTCTCTTTGGACTACCCGTTGAACACTTGAAATACCATCAGATACATCGGAATCTCGTACCTAAGTGCCCCATATGTAGCCAATGCTACCTCATATCACATATCACATGTTGCTCGCTTTCGAGCTACTCAAGGGTCTGCTCACTCGACATGTCGATCAGGATGTAGCTACACGGGCTGCTCACACAAGCTGTTAGGTATCCGCAACACATGCCAGACTACCCAGCCACCGGTAAAACATACAAGACTAGCACTCGAAACCCCATAACATATGTCACATATATCATGAGCTTAGACCACATAACTCATGAACTAAGATCGCATAGTCCCTAGTGACATGTCACTTGTATCCTAAACTATTCCCAAGGTTCAAATGGGATTCTTCGATACCATATTTCTGTCGAACTTGCTCGTAATGTCGATTTCAATATCCATAACACTAATTGCATACCCATAATAAAACTTAAGCATTAAACACATGATACAACATCACATTAATTATATATGTACTTACCATACATGCAATATTAATGTAACACCCCTTACCTGTATCTGACGCTAGGATAAGGTTTGAGACGTTACCGGACTTGAACGAAAACATTAGCACAAAGCCGGGCCATAAAATTTTGCCCAAATTTAAAACTTTTCATTCACATGCATATTGTCCCTTATATGGGCCCTGAGGCCCAAAACATACATTGGGTGTGCTTTGGGACTAAACCGAGAACTTTTGGAACTTTTGTCACACTTAGAAAAATTTCTTGTTTTGGAGGGTAACACGCCTGTGTGGGTAGGCCTTGTGGTCATACATGCTCGTGTGGCTTGGGACATGCCCGTGTCCTTAGCCTGTGTAACTCTCTGTTTGTGACGTCATCAGCACAATGAGGTCACACCGCCATAGCACAAGCCCATGTACTTAGGCCGTATGGTGAATTAAATTCTCTAAATTAAGTGCAGACTTCACACAGCCAGGGCACACGCCCATGTCCCAAGACCATGTCCTTCACACAGCTGAGACACACAGCCGTGTCTCTGCCCTTGTGTTTACTACTAAGCATTCTGCCTGTATAACACCATCCATCATCATCAAGCATCCACATTACTAAGATTTTGACTCATATATGCATAAATAATTAGGATTACAACCCAATAATCAATATGAGCCACATCTTATGGCCGTATACGAATTGGACCATAAACTATTCTAGGCCAACACATTTGGCCAGATTAATAATGACATAATAAATCAAAGATAAAGACCCTATACATGCCATAAACTTAAAATGCTTGTGTTCACTTTTACCCAAATGATAGCTTGATAGTGTAATGGCATCTCCGGCGGTCTCCAACCCGAGCTAGCTACATTAACCTATAAGACATAGGAAAGGAGGGGGTAAGCTATATAATATAGCTTAGTAAGTTCATATGCAAATTATAAACAACTATTAACATTCATTTAATTTATCCATCCATAAAAATACTATAATTACAATTGGCATTAAATTTTAAGATCTCTACTTATTCATTCATACAGCTTACTCTTTTAACTCATAAACACCATTTACTTGCCTTGGCATTAGCCTAACCACTAAAGTCTTCCCATTATAACATATCGCATTAACTAACAAGTCATTTCCATCCTCTTAATCATATGCACATTATTTGTGAGCAATCATAATTTCAACAAATAGTTCAGCCACCTTTCATTATCAAATCTTATCATGCATCCATTCATCATAAATGTAGATCATTTGTCACAAGGTTATCAGTGTTTCACAAGCATAACTTGTTCATTTACATTCTCACCAATAATTCATCATATATCAAATTCACTTCACATGAGTTCCGTGTACATACTTGTACTGCTCGTAATATAGCCACATGCTTTCTCGTTCTTAGCATACCCGTTGAAATACAATTCAAGAATATAAACATATTAGGTCACATCTCAATTTGGCCAATCAGCTTAACACATAATCATCATTCATTTTCATCATATATCCAACATCACGAGTATGTGCACTATCAATCACAATGGGTAATAAATAATTATTTCCACAATAATCATGAATTTACAATTATAGGCTTACATACTTGCCTGTTTAGTCGTAGTAATTTCATTCTCATATTCATCTTTAATTTATTCATTGAACACATCGGAATAATAAGTATGCTCAGAGATCTCATGCTCTTAGTACCATATCAATGCCATATCCCAAATATGGTCTTACATGAAATATCATATCGACGCCATGTCCCTGACATGGTCTTATACGAAATCACATAACGATGCCATATCCCAGATATGTTCTTATATGGAATCTCAGTAGCTCTAATATCATGACATTTATATTCTACACTTGAGGTTAAATCGAGATTTCTCATTTCTCGAAACCTGGTCAAAATCATCATTAATCCATTTCATAAAAACAAATGTATACAATTCATGCAATATTGAAATACTAAACTCATAACATAAGGCTGCATTATTTATGCATGAACTTACCTCGATACCGAAATGGCAAAAAGGGACCTAACCGTCAATTTCACAATTTTTCCCGTCCTAGGATCGAATCTCGTTTTCTTCGATCTATAACATCACATTTAGCCTATTTATTAGTCACATTATTCAATGTGACCCAAAAATCACATTATGGAAAAATTACATTTTTGCCCCTAAAGTTTCACATATTTACACTTTTGCCCCTAGGCTCGTAAAATGAAATGTGTTAAATTTTTTTACTACCCATGGATAGCCAAACCTTTTTTATACTTATAGTAGCTCACATTTTTCATTAAGACACACTTTTACTACATATTTTATAAATTTTTACAAATAGGTCCTTTTGGACGTTTTCACTGAAAATCACTTAGTAAAACTCATTTCTTACACATCAAACATTCATAATCTACCATGAAACATCAAAAAACATGCATGTCACACATGGGTAAATTTTTAAACATCAACCCTAGCTCAAATAAATGGTAGAAATAGATAGATCTTATTACGAGGATTTCAAAAACGTAAAAATCATTAAAAACAGGGCAAGAACGGACTTACTATTGAGCTTGGAAAGCATGAACAAAACCCTAGCCATGGCTTCCATGAAAATTTCGGCCAAGGGTTGAAGATGAGCATAAATTTGGCTTTTATTTTCCCCTTTTATTATTTTAATTACTAAATGACCAAAATGCCCCTAACTTTAAAATGTTCTATTTCACCCATTTCATTTCCATTTTTGTCCAACAAATTAACTAATGGTCTAATTACCATTTAAGGACCTCTAATTTAAAATTTTATAACAATTGGACACCTCTAGCTTCTAGAACTCAAGTTTTGCACTTTTTACAAGTTAGTCCTTTTAACTAAATTGAGTGCCTAAACGTCAAAATTTTCGAATGAGATTTTCACAAATTCATTCCATGAAATCGTAGACCATAAAAATATAATAAAAAAATTTCTTACGTCAGATTTGTGATTCCAAAACCATTGTTCCGACTAGGCCCAAAACTGGGTTGTTACAATTAAAGCATTAAAAGTATGGTACATATTGCATAATTTGCATATGAACTTACCTCGGCACAAAATGATAGAAATGAGCCTAATACTCGTAAACCTTGTTTTTCCCCTGATCAAGACCCGAATCACATCTTTCTTGATCTATAATGCCAAATTTAGCTTGTTCAATACACATATTGTTTTAATTGACCCTTAATTCATACTTTGGTAAAATTACCTTTTTACCCTTAACTTTTCACTTATTTACACATTACTCTCGAGGCTCGTAAAATGAAATGTATGCATTTTCTTGATTACCCAAGCCTAGCCGATTCATATTCTCACTCATATCAGCCCACATTTCTCATTAAATCACGTTTCTACTACCCATTTCTACATCTTTTACAAATAAGTCCTTTTTAGATGTTTTCACTAAAAATCATTTAATAAAAGATGTTCATCACACATCAAACTTTCATATTCTTCCATTAAACATCAACATACAAACATGTCACACATGGGTCAAATTTCATACATAAACCTTCAAAATATGGCTAGAAATGGATAGCTCATGCTTCAAGGATCTCAAAAATGTAAAGAACACCAAAAACGGGCCTTGGGAGCACTTACAATCAAGCTTGAAAAGTTGAAAACCCTAGCTATGGAACCCTTGAATTTTGTGGCCAGCACTTGGAGAAGATGAGAAAATTTTGACTTATTTTTCACTTTTTATTCATTTATTAACCAAATGACCAAAATGCCCTTTTTACTAAACTTTAAATTTTTGCCCATACATGTCCATTTTTGTCCAAGATTATAGAAATTGGTCAATTTTCTATTTAAGACCTTATAATTTATAATCCATAGCAATTCCATGCTAAAAGTTTCTAAAACTCATATTTTACAACTTATTCAATTTAGTCCCTAACTTCAAATTGGACACTTTAGGCATAAAATTTCTTTATGAAAATTTCACACAAACATGCAATCATATCATGGACCATCAAATCATTATAAAATAATTATTTCTATTTTAGATTTATGGTCTCGAAACCATTATTTTGACTAGACCCTAATTCAGGATGTTACAAGGTTGAAGGTAGGTTTATAAGGATGAATAAATATGAAATTGGTGTGGAATGCCATATGAGAACATGATGGTTTGAGCATGTGATATGTTGACATTACAAAGTCATGGATTAATCATGATTGTGAGTATTTGAGTGACTAAATATGCTATGTTGCATGTCATCAAAAATGTATAAATGAGTGAGCATTTAAAGGCGGCAAATGGCTTGGAAATTAGCCTAGAATTTGTCTACATGGGTAGACATGTGGGCATATGCTAGGCTGTGTGTGACACACGGTCTGCCCTATGGGCGTTTGATCTGGCTGTGTGTCTTCTGCACCCTAATTAGGCAAAAAAGAATGCCCAGTAGTAAACATACGGGCAGGGACATGGACATGTAAAGGACACGGCCTCAGGAAATGGCCGTGTGCCTAGGCCGTGTGAAGTCTACACTTAATTTTTGGAATTTAATTCGCCACATGACTTAAGCACACAAGCGTGTGACTTGGCCATGTGACCCTAATTGTGCTGATGACGTCATAAATAAAGAGTTACACAGGCTGAGGACACGGACGTGTCCCAAGCCACACGGGCGTGTGTGACCACACGGCCTACCCCCACGGACGTGTGGCCCTGTTTCATGAAATTTTTTCTAAGTTTTCCCAAAGTTTTCTAAAGTTCTTGGTTTAGTCTCGAACTACCCTGACGTATGTTTTGGGCCTCGTAGGCCCATATAAGGGATAATTTGTATATGTATGAATGAAGTTGATTTGAACAAAATTTTATGGCCCAGTTTTGTATGTTTGCTTGTGTTTAAGTCTGGTAGTGCCTCGTATCCTAACCCGGCATCAGACTCGGGTAAGGGGTGTTACATTTAGTGGTATCAAAGCTACAGTTTAGTTAGTTCTCAGACTATGTAGCATGTGTTTGAGTCTAGCTATACATGCCATACATAAATTGTGATAGTGTGATGACTCCTGATGATTTTAAACTGTGTTTTTCATATAATAATAGATCTTGAACGAGCTATGGCAGGCAATGTGGAAAGTAATACACCAGCCCCCGCCTAAGGGATGGTGCCAGAAGAGAGTAGACCCGTAACTGTGAGTCAAGGGAGAGAGGCTCGAGAGGCTTTCTTCCATGCTATGAATGAATAGTTTGCTGAGTTCGTTCGTACGAACCCAGCTGTTCAGCAACAACCTCCACCCCCTCAAAATCCTCAACCCGTACCCCTATTTCCACAAGGTATGGACTTTATGAGATTTCATAGAACCCCTGTTGATAAGATCCAAAAAAAGGGGTGGAAGAGTTCAGAGCAAATACCGAGGATGATACTGAGAGAGTAGAATTTTGGCTTGAGAATTCGATAAGGGTATTTGATGAACTATCATGCACACCCGAAGAATGTTTGAAGTGTGTTATTTCCTTGTTGAAAGACACGGCATATCACTGTTGGAAGACACTAGTGTCTGTGGTACCTCAAGAGAGGGTCATATGGGAATTCTTCCAAGAAGAATTCTGAAAGATGTATATTACTGAATGATTCATTGATTAGAAGCATAAAGAATTTCTAGAATTGAAACAAGGCCGCATGTTAGTGACCGAGTATGAAAGAGAGTTTATCCAGCTCAACAAATATGCTCGGGAGTGTGTATCCTCTGAGGCTAAAATGTGTAGAAGGTTTGAAGACAAACTTAATGAGGATATTAGAGTGTTAGTGGGTATTCTTGAGCTGAAGGAATTTGTTGTGCTCATTGATTGGGCTTGTAAAGCTGAGGAACTGACCAAGGAAAAGAGAAAAGTCGAGGTTGAGGCTAAAGATATAAGAAAGAGGCCGATAAGCAAGTCATTCCCCTTATAGTATAAGAAATCGAGAGATATGTATTCTTGTTCTGATGTTTCAGCCGAGCATTCACACAAAAATCATAGGAAGCAAAATTCGAGTTTTAAATCTCAAGCTACATCTATGGCTAGTGTGGGTAACGCTAGACCTTTTAAACCCAAATGCCGACATTGCTGAAGATTTCATCTTGGTGCATGTAGGATGAACAACGGATCTTATTTCAGATGTGGTTCTCAAGACCACTAGATCAAGGATTACCCGAGATGATTGAGAAAGAAAAATTTCAGAGTACAAGGCCGAGTAGTATGGCTACAAAAGGGAGACCTTCGAGAAATGCCAGTAATGGGGCTAGTAGCAAAAGTGTAGCGATGTGGATACAATGGTCAGATCTGAAGTTAGAGCTTTGACTAGGGCCTATGCCATACGTGCTCGTAAGGATGCATCTTCTCCCGATGTGATCACTGGTACTTTTTCTTTTTATGATACTATTGTTAATGCCTTGATTGACCCTGGTTCTACTCATTCATATGTGTGCATAAAATTGGTATCTAGCATGAATATGCCTGTTGAGTCCATAGAATTTATGATTAAAGTGTCAAACCCGTTAGGCAAGCATGTTTTAGTTGATAAGGTATGCAAGAAATGCCTCTTGATGATTAGAGGTCATTATTTTATGGCTAACTTGATGTTGTTGTCATTTGATGAATTTGATGTTATATTGGGTATGGATTGGTTGACGTTTCATGATGCTGTAGTAAATTGCAGACAAAAAGTTATTGAATTGAAATGTAAAAATGTTGAAATCCTCTGGGTTGAATCAGATGAGTCAGATAGGTTACCAATTGTGATTTCTTCGATGTCTGCTCAAAAACCTATGAGAAAAGGGTGTGAGGCTTATTTGGCTTACGTGTTGAATACAAAAGAGTCTGAATTGAGAATTGAATCAATGTCTGTTGTATGTGAATATTTGGATGTATTTCTGAAAGAATTGCCAAGTTTACCTCCAATTAGAAAAGTGGAGTTTGGTATTGATGTAATGCCAGGGACGACACCTATTTCGATTGCTCCGTATAGGATGGCCCCAACTGATTTGAAAGAACTAAAGTCACAGTTACAAGAATTGACCGGCAAGGATTTTGTGAGACTGAGTTTTTCACTGTGGGGTGCTCTGGTATTATTCGTGAAAAATAAAGACAATTTTATGAGATTGTGTATAGACAACCGACAGTTCAATAAGATAACAATCAAGAACAAGTATCCTTTGCCAAGGATTGATGATTTGTTTGATCAATTGAAAGGAGCGTCATGGTTTTCTAAAATACACTTGAGGTCCGGCTACTATCAGTTGTAAGTTAAAGAGTCGGATGTGCCTAAAACTGCTTTTAGAACGAGGTACGACCACTATGAATTTCTCGTTGTGCCATTTAGGTTAATGAATGCTCCTGTTGTGGTTATGGATTTAATGAACCGAATATTTTGGCCATATTTGGACAAGTTTGTTGTTGTGTTTAACGATGATATTCTAATTAATTCGAGAGATGAGGCAGAGCATGCCGAGCACTTGAGAACTGTTTTACAAATTTTAAGAGACAAATAGTTGTATGCTAAGTTTAGTAAAAGCGAGTTTTGGCTTCGAGAAGTTAGATTCTTGGGCCACATTGTTTCAGGTGATGGTATCCAAGTTGATCCTAGCAAGATTTCTGCTACAGTTGAATGAAAACTACTAAGGAATGTATCCGAGGTTAGAAGCTTTTTGGGTTTAGCCGATTACTACCGATGGTTTGTGAAAGGATTTTCTATGATTACTACTCCCATGACAAGATTGCTTCATAAGGATGTTAAGTTTGAGTGGTCGAAAAAGTGTCAGCAAAGCTTCGAGAAATTGAAGATGTTATTGACCGAAGCACCAATTTTGGTACAACCCAAGTCGGGTAAAGAATTTTTGATTTATAGTGATTCTTCCTTAAATGGCTTGGGATGTGTACTTATGCAAGAGGGTAAAGTCGTAGCTTACGCTTCGAGGCAATTGAAGCCTCACGAGAAGAACTATCCGACACATGACTTAGAGTGGCCGCCATAGTGTTTGCATTGAAGATTTGGTGACATTATTTATTTAGTGAGAAATGCCATGTCTATACCGATCACAAAAGTCTTAAGTACTTAATGAATCAAAAGGACTTGAACTTACCGGCAACAAAGATGGTTAAACCTGTTAAAGGATTATGAGCTTGTGATTGATTACCATCTGGGTAAGGCAAATGTGGTTGCCGACGCTTTGAGTAGGAAGTCATTGTTTGCCTTGAGGGCTACTAATACACGACTAACTTTTTTTGATGATGGTACGATTCTAGCCGAGTTGAGAGCTAGACCAACTTTTTTTCAACAGATTTGTGATGCGTAGAAAATTGATAAAGAGTTGCAAGCTAAGAGAGTTCAATGTGAGTCCAGCAGTGAACTAGATATTTAGAGTGACTCTGATGGTTGTTTGAGATTCCGTGGTAGGATTTGTGTTTCGAAGGATATTGAGTTTATTCAAAATATTTTAAATGAGGTACACAGCAGTTGTCTGACAGTTCACCCGGGCAGTACAAAAAAGTATAATATCTTGAAGAAAATGTATTGGTGGAATGGTATGAAAGGAGATATCTCAGAGTTTGTATTGAAATGTTTAATTTGTCAACAGGTAAAGGTCGAACACCAAGTACCTTCAAGTTTGCTTCAGCCCATGGTGGTTCCCGAGTGGAAATGGGACCGGATTACTATGGGTTTTGTGACAGGGTTGCCTTTAACTCCTAGAAAGAAAGATGCTATATGGGTCATTGTTGATAGATTAACTAAAATGGCTCATTTTATACCAGTACGTATTACTCACTTGATAAGTTAGCTGATTTGTACATTGGTGAAATTGTCAAACTTCATGAAGTACCTATATCGATTATTTCAGATAGAGATCCGAGGCTCACCTCGCGATTTTAGAAAAAGTTACAAGAAGCTTTGGGTACTAGGTTAAACTTTAGTACCGCTTTCCATTTGCAAACTGACGGTTAGTCGGAGAGAGTAATTCAAATACTTGAAGACATGCTCCGATGTTGTGTATTGGAATTTCAAGGTAGTTGGGAAAAGTATTTATCGTTGGTAGAATTTGCCTACAACAATAGTTATTAGTCGAGTTTGAAAATGGCACCTTATGAGGCATTATATGGGCGTAAGTGCCGAACACCTTTGTATTGGACTGGACGTAGAGAAAATCAGATTCACAGGGTCGACTTAGTCAAAGAAACTGAAAAAAAAATGAAGATTGTTTGAAAGTTACTTCAGATAGACAAAAATCCTACGCAGATTTGAAATGGAAAGAGATTGAGTTTTAGGTTGGTGATAAGGTATTTTTGCAAGTGTCTCCATGGAAAAAGGTTTTGAGATTTGGTAGAAAGGGCAAGTTGAGTCCGCGTTTTATTGGACCGTATGAGATCACCCAGAGAGTAGGGCCAGTTCCCTATCGGTTATTGGAAAAGATTCATAGGAAAAGATTCATAATGTGTTCCATGTGTCTATGATGCGCCATTGCCAATCTGATCCTTCACACGTGATTTTGCTGATGGAGGTTAAGATTTGACTGGATATGACTTATGGTGAAGAATCGGTTAAGATTTTGGCTCGGGAAGTCAAACAATTGAAAAATAAAAGTATTTCCCTTGTGAAAGTGTTATGGCAAAGACATGGGGTTGAAGAGGCTACATGGGAGCCTGAGGAGGCCATGAGAAACCAATACCAAAACCTTTTCACTGGTAAGATTTTCGGGGATGAAAATCCCTAAAGGGGAGAGAGTTGTAACATCCCGAATTACAGTCTAGTCAGAATAGTGGTTTCAAGACCACAAATCCAAAGTAGAAATATTTATTTTATGATTATTTGATGATCCATGATATGAATACATGTTTATGTGAAATTTTCATAAAGAAATTTCATGCCTAAAATGTCCAATTTGAAGTTAGGGACTAAATTGAATAAGTTGCAAAACTTGAGTTCTAGAAGCTTTAAGCATAAATTGCTATGGTTTATTAATTAGAGGTCCTTAAATAGTAATTTTACCAAGTTCTAAAATTTTGGACAAAAATGGGCATGAATAGGAAAGATTTGAAAGAATAAAAAGGGAAAAAGAAGCAAAATTTGCTCATCTTCTTCAAGCTAGGGCCGAAACTTTAAAGCTCTCCATAGCTAGGGTTTCTTCACTTTCCAAGCTTGATTGTAAGTCAATCCTAGCCCCGTTTTTAATGTTCTTTACATTTGTGAAGTTGTCATCAACTGATCTATCCATTTCTACCCTTATTTTGAAGTAGGGCTTATGTTCAAAAAATTACCCATGTATGACATGCATGTATTTTGATGTTTAATGGAAGAATATGAAAATTTAATGTGTGATAAACATCTTTTACAATGTGATTTTGCATGAAAACACCTAAAAATGACCTATTTGTAAAAGTTGTAAAATGGGTAGTAAATATGTGACATAAAAAAAAATGTCGGATTCTAGGAGTAGGAATATGAATCGGCTAGACTTGGGTAACAAAGAAAATGCAAGCATTTCGTTTTACGAGCCTAAGGACCAATTTGTAAATAAGTAAAAAGTTAAGGGTAAAAAGGTAATTTTACCAAAGTATGTGTTATGGGTTGATTCGAACAATGTATGTATTAAATAAGTTAAATTTAGCATTATAGATCAAGAAAAATGTGATTTGGGTCTTGATCGGGGGAAAAACAAGGTTTACGAAGAATAGACTCGTTTTCATCATTTTGTACCGAGGTAAGTTCATATAGAAATAATGTGATGTTATGTTATATTTTTGATGCTTGAGTATTATGTGAATTCAAATTCTTTAATGCTATTATGAGTTATGCTTTGATTGCTCCATGAGTAAGTGATGGGTATTATGGACATTAAGATCGACATTACGAGCGAGCTTGACAGATATGTGATATCGAAAAATCCTGTTTGAACCTTAGGAATAGTTTAGGATACAAGTGAGATGTCACTAGGAATCACGTGATTTATAAGCTCATGAGATATGTTTATGTAGTTCCCGGTGTTGGTCTTATACGTCCTACCGGTGGCTAGGTAGTTCGACATGTGTTGCGGATACTTAACAGCTTGTGTGAGCAGCCCATGTAGCTATGTCCTGACAGACTGCTTGTTTGAGCAAACCCGTGAGTAGCTCGAGAATGAGCTATTATTTATTATATGATATGAGGTAGCTTTAGCTACGTATGTGGCACTTATGTACGAGCCTTTCGTGTATCCAATTGTATTCCGAGTGTTCAACAGGTAAATTATCGAGTAACTTGACAGAAAACCCAATGGGTAAGTCAATGAGAAGAATGAGTAAGAGATTATGTTATGAGTTGATACAAGTATGTATACCGAACTCATGAGTAATACCTTAGTATGTGATGAACTTATGACAAGGTTGTTCATGTGATGAGTAAGTTTAAGTGATTTGATGAAATACAAATTATGTTCATTATGTTAAATGTATGTTAAATACTTGTTTAGATAGATGTTATTTGCATATGGGCTTACTAAGCTTTAATGCTTACTGTAACACCCATATGCCTATAACCGTCACCAATCGAATATTCATGCAAATATAACTTTTATTATTATTATTATTATTATTATTTAAAACTTAGTTAACCGAATTTAGCAAGTATAAATTTATTTTTATTTTTTTTTAAATATAAAAACCATTCTACTCACTTCAAAGAAGCACCTTCAATTTTTAAAATGATTTACTAAACATGTAGCGGTACATTGCTTATAAAAATTTAAGATATCGTTCATATTATAAATACACATGCTAGTTAACAAAATGTTTAACATTATAAGATCACCAAACTAGATCATGTGCCATTTTCGCATGGCTTATCATAAGAAGATTACATTACTCAAAAATACAAAATTCATTTCTAATTATCCTATACATGCCACATTTAAAAGCTTAAAGCTTCCTTAACGATACCAAAAAGATGACGATAAGTGTGATGACTTCAGTGAGAGTCCCGAGCTCTCCACGAATCCAAAATCTAAATAAAGATAAACAACAATTTCAAATGAGATAATACTCAATAAGATCTAAGCAATTTAATAAATAATAACTACCAAACTTAGTTTAAATCTAATTTGTCTATCGTATTTATTCATGATACGGTATGGCCGCATACTTTCATTTCTTCTCAAGACTTTATACCATAACCTTTAGAAATAGATACATACATATATATTCCACATACTTTTCATCTTCTCAACTACTTATGATAGAAATCAGAAATCTACTTCTGACCCTGCTTCAAATCATATTTCCCTAATCATTTCGCACACACAGTGCCTTACACCCGATCTCGCACACATAGTGCTCGGTTAATAATTCCGCACACATAGTGCATATATTCATTCTCACACATAATGCTGTCCCATTCGCACACATAGTTCCCATTTCATTCGTGCATATACATACCCATAGTGCATTTATTCAATGCCATCAGCTCAATAATACATTATCAATTCAACATTTATTCACATATAAAATTCACATTTCATAAATTATGTGTACTCTAGGCATACATAGAAATCTAAGCGTTAATTGCCTAGAACTTACCTTATTATCGAACGAACAGCTCCGATCGGCTACTCAACGACCTTCGCTTTCTTCTTATCCGAACTTGTTTCTCTTTGATTTTGAGCTTAATTTAAACAATTAAACAATTTCAATCATCTTATAAATTCATCATAATTCAAATTCTATTTACTTTAAACACATATATCATATGGCACTTTCATCATTGATGAATTATACACTTAACATGGCTAACCACTCCTAGTTCTTAAATTCGGCTAATTTGTCACAACATTTTCATATTAACAATTGAACATTCATCTAAGTTTTAGTCAAGCAAAAATTTACTTTCTCTTACTACTTTCACATACATGGAAACTTAATTTCTTTCATGTCAATTTACATTTAACTAAGCAATGTTTTAATATTATGTACATTCGGCAATGGCACAAACTGACTTATCACCACATTCATTTTCCCATACTTTAATCGAAAGCTCCCTAAAATATTTCAATTTTCCCAACTAAATCCAAGAGCTTAAAATTTACCTAATTGAGTTTATCCATGTCTATCTTATTATCTAGCTAAAACAATAAGTAAATTCATTTCAAGTCTTCCATGACCGAATGTATATACATATATATACATCTAACTCAATAACAACAAATTATTAACCTCCCAATTCAAGTCCACATTCAGCATCCATTAAACATTCACTAACAATTAAGTTAAAATAAAATTTTAACATAACTTAACCTTACTCCACAATAGCCGTTTAGGATTTTTTTCCATTTTAATGATTTATAGAAATTTCACTTAGTTCATACTCATCTATACCATTTCTAATCACCTACTACAAAACATCATCAATTTGACATATAATAACCTAACCGAATGCTTCTTGCAACACAAACTCAAAAATTAACACATGGGTCATGTTATAAGTATCAAAACAAACTCATCTTCACAAAAATTCCAAAAGAATCACATGATATCATACCTTAATCTACCATTCACCATAGCCGAATGTCTTAACTTCCATTTTCTTTTCTTTTCTTTATGGTTTCGGCAAGATGAAAGAAAAGGATGATGGAACTTTGTTTTTATCACCACTTACTAATATAAATTTATTATTTCAAAATATAAAAATGATTTCATAATAAAATGCTTATTTATATCTTTATTATACATAATTCCCACCAATTAAAAATGAAGACAAGAGAACACATTATTACATGCATTTGTTGGCCGCCATTTACATTCAAAAATGGTCTATTTAACATGCAAGTCCCCCAAACTCCTAAAACATAAAATATTTGGCCATTACACATTTGCCTATTCCATTTTCAAGGTTTCTTAAATAAGTCCTTTTTAACTAATGTCACATCCAAATACCAAAAATCAAAACACGATATTTTCACATATAATATTTCACATATAGTAAACATCGAATACAACACTCAATTACTTTCACGACTCGATTTTGTGGTCTCAAAACCACTTTCTGGCTAGGGTTCAAATAGGGCTGTCACAATTTCCCCCCCCCCTTTTTTGGGATTTTCATCCCCGAAAATCTTACCAGTAAAAAGGTTAAGGTAACGTTCTTTCATTGAACTTTCAAGTTACCAAGTCGCTTCCTCAACTCCATGTTTGAGCCAAAACACTTTAACTAAAGAAATTTTCTTATTCTGTAGTTCTTTCTCCTCGAAAGCCAAAATACGAACCGGTTCTTCCTCATAACTGAAATCAGGCTAAATTTCAATTTCTGACAGATTAATCACATTTAAGGGATCAGATCTATAACGACGGAGCATCGAAACATGTAAAACATCGTGAATCTTTTTAAGTTTAGGTGGCAACATCAATCTGTAAGCAATCGGTCCAATCCGTTCTGTAATTTCATACGGTCTAATAAATCTCGGTCTCACGGCCAAATCTGAGTACCATTTTCCATGGCGAAACTTTAAAAAGCACTTTGTCCCCAATATGATATTCTATGTCTTTTCGTTTCAAATCTGCATAAGATTTCTGTCAATTCGATGCTGCTTTCAAACTATCTCAAATTACTTTCACTTTCTGTTCGGCCTCTTTGATCAAATCTACCCCGTATATCTTATTCTCACTGAGCTCGGTCCAGAATAATGGTGTACGACATTTACGACCATACAAAGCCTCATATGGTGCCATTTTGATACTCGATTGAAAACTATTATTGTATGCGAATTCAATTAAAGGTAAATATTGCTCCCACGTGCCGTTAAACTCAAGAATGCAACACCTCATCATATCCTTGAGTATTTGTATAACTTTCGCTCGATTTGTCCATGCATCTCGAGGATGAAAAGCGGTGCTAAAATGCGACTTGGTGCCCAAAGCATCTTGCAATTTCTTCCAGAATCGTGATGTAAATCTGGGATCTCTATCTGAAACAATAGAGGTAGGCACCCCGTGGAATTTTACAATTTGAGAAACGTACAATTCCGCTAACTTATCGAGTGAATAGTCTGTTCGAACAGGGATAAAGTGAGCTGACTTTGTTAATCTGTCAATAATAACCCATATTGCATCATTCTTGTTTGCTGTCAACGGTAGACCAGATATGAAATCCATCGTGACAGGATCCCATTTCCATTCGGGTATCATGATCGGCTGTAACAAACCCAAAGGTACTTGATGTTTAGCTTTCACTTGTTGGCATATCAAGCATTTAGAAACAAAATCAGATCGTTGTACATTTTCGTGCTACCCGGATGAACTGACATCAGGCCGTTATGAGCTTCCTTCAAAATCATCGAAATAAGCTCTGAATTCCTCAGAATGCACAATCTATTTTGAAATCTCAAACAATCATCTTCATCAATCCAAAACTCCGAATCTTCATTTAACTTACACTGCGCTCGTTTAACTATCACATCATTATCATCTTTTTAAGCCTCTCAAATTTGACGTATCAGTGTTGGTTTTGCTTTAAATTCCGCTATTAATGCATCATCAGTAGACATAGACAAATGTACATTCATTGCTCGCAAAGTAAACAGTGATTTTCGACTAAGGGCATCAGCAACCACATTAGCTTTTCCTGGATGAAAATCGATGATAAGTTCGTAATCTTTCAATAGTTCTAGCCACCGCCGTTGTCTTAAATTCAATTCTCTTTGAGTCATCAAGTGTTTGAGGCTTTTATGATTAGAATAGACGTGACATTTCTCTCCGAATAAATAGTGACGCCAAATTTTTAGAGCGAACACAATAGCGGCTAACTCGAGATCATGCGTCGGATAATTTTGCTCATGAGACTTTAACTGTCTCGAGGCATAAGCGACAACTCTACCCTCTTGCATCAAAACGCAACCCAAACCGTCCAATGAGGCATTACTGTAAACCACAAATTCTTTACTGGATTCATTTGAACTAATCTGGAGCTTAGTCAAGAAAGTTTTGATTGGTGAAACTTTTCGACGACACTTTTTCGACCACTCAAATCTAACACCCTTTTGAAGCAACTTTGTCAACGGGGATGCTAACACCGAAAAACCTTTTACAAATCGTCGGTAATATCCAGCAAGCCCCAAAAAGCTCCAAACTTCTGAAACATTTCTCGGAGGCTTCCAATCTAGTATCGCTAAAATTTTACTCGGATCAACCCGTATACCCGATGCAGATACAACATGTCCCAAAAAGCTAACTTCACGCAACCAAAACTCACATTTGCTAAACTTCGTGTACAACTGATTATCACGCAAAATCTGTAACAGAAGCCTCAAGTGTTCAGCATGATCATTCTCGTTGCGAGAATAAATCAAAATGTCATCTATAAACACTACCACAAACTGATCCAAATACTGTCTGAACACCCGATTCATCAAATCCATAAAAATCGCAGGGGCATTAGTGAGCCCAAAAGGCATTACTAAGAATTCATAGTGTCTGTATCTCATTCTGAAAGTAGTCTTAGGCACATCTGAGTCTCTGACTCTCAACTGGTAATAGCCAGATCGCAGATCGATCTTTGAAAACACTGAAGCTCCCTTTAGCTGATCAAATAAATCATCGATTCGCGGCAATAGGTATTTATTCTTTATAGTCATCTTGTTCAGTTGTCGATAGTCAATACACATTCTCATGGTTCCATCTTTCTTTTTCACAAATAGCACTGGTGCACCCCAAAGTGAGAAACTAGGATGTGCAAAACCTCTATCTGTCAATTCTTGCAACTGAGATTTCAACTCTTTCAATTCGGTCGGTGCCATTCGATACGGAGCGATCAAAATCGGCGTTGTACCCGGAACCAATTCTATACCGAACTCTACTTCTCTAACAGGTGGAAATCCCGATAATTCCTCTGGAAACACTTTTGGATTCTCACAAACTACAGGCACAGACTCGAGCTTTCGTTCTGACACCTTGCTATCTAGTACATATGCAAGATAAGCTTCGTAACCCTTTCTCATATATTTCTGAGCTAACACAGAAGATATCACTGCCAGTAACCTACTCAGATTACTAGAATTAACTCGAACCATTTCACCATTCAGACATTGCAAGTCTATAGTCTTTCGTTTACAATTTACCACAGCGTCATGTTCGGTTAACCAGTTCATTCCAAGAATAATATCGAATTCGTCAAAGGGTAACAATATCAAATCCACCGGAAAACAAAAATCTTTAATTATCAATGAACATCTCCTGCATACCTTATCAACTAACACACTCTGACCCAAAGGGTTTGACACTCGTATTACAAACTCAGTAGACTCAATAGGTAGAGTCTTACTGGACGCTAATGTTTCACATACTTAAGAATGAGTCGAACCAGGATCAATTAAAGTAAGCACACTAGTACTATTGAGAGTGAATGTACCAGTGATAACATCAGGGGAGGATGCCTCTTCTAGTGCACGGATGGCATAAGCTCTAGCAGGGGCACGAGTCTCAGATCGATCAGCTGTATCAGAAGCCCCCTTTGATTACCACCTCTGCCTCCTGTGTTTCTCGGTGGTCTACCTCTAGTGGTTGCACCACTCGATCTTACACCTTGCATCTTATTTTTCTCATCGGTTTCTGTGTAATCTAGAATGAAGTGATCCTGCGAACCGCATCTATAACAGGCTCTATTAATAGACTTACCCCAACATTCACCTGCATGTCGTCTTCCACACTGTGGACATTCGGGTTTTTCTTGCCAATTGTTGCCAATACTAGCAACCGAAGTAGCTCGAGAGTCTGTTGATGGTCGCTCCTTAATAAAAATTCCTGCAATCGTCTTCGATCTGTTAGTATCGTCTTTGAAATTCTTCACAGCTGCGAAAGAAGTTTTACTCGCCAGTCTTTTACGAAAGTCTCTAGCTTCAGATTCAGCTTTCTTTTTCTCCTTTCCAAGCTCTTCAGCCTTGCAAGCCCGTTCAACTAGTATTACGAATTCTTTTATTTCTAGAATACCCATCATAGTTTTAGATCTTCATTCAATCCTTCTTCGAATCTTTTACACATGGCAACTTCATCCGCTACACACTCCCGAGCATATTGGCTGAGTCTTACAAACTCACGTTCATATTCTGATACCGTTAAACGGCCTTTGTTTAAGCTCCAAAAATTCTTTGCACTTTTGATCGATGAATCGTTGACTAATATACTTCTTACAAAACTTCGTTTGAAAGAAGTCCCAAGTAACTTGTTCTCTCGGAACAATCGAAATCAGGGTTCTCCACCAACAGTAGGCTGAATCTCGTAATAAAGATATGGCACATATTAGACACTCATCAGGTGTGCAAGACAGTTCATCAAAAACACGGATGGTATTATCGAGCCAAAACTCATCTCTTTCAGCGTCGTCAGTAGTTGTGGCTCAGAATTCCTCGGCCCCGCGCTTCCTAATCAAATCCACAGGAGGTTTACTCGGCATCAAAGGATCAGTAGTTGCTGGTATTATAGGTACCTAAGGAGGATTATTTAGATTTAGAAATTGTTGAGCAGTCGGGTTAGTTCGGGCATATTGTGCGACCCACTCGTTCATCATGGTAAAGAAAGCTTACTTAGCCCCATCATCTTGATTATTCGCAGATGATTAAGGTTCAACAGGCGCTGTTCCTTGCGCAGGAGCAGGTGCTACACTCTCAATGTCATCCCCTAAGGCTCTCTCTGAATTTGATTCCATTACTAATCAAAACAAAAATTTCAACCGTCAGAAGTCATCACACTATCATATACTAGCATTGTGGCATGTATAGCTAGACTCACACGCGTTACGGTAGTCCTAGAATCAACTAAACTGTAGCTCTGATACCAATAAAATGTAACACCTATATGCCTGTAATCGTCACCAATCGAATATTCATGCAAATATAACTTTTATTATTATTATTATTTAAAACTTAGTTAACCGAATTTAGCAAGTATAAATTTATTTTTATTTTTATTTTTTAAATATAAAAACCATTATACTCACTTCAAAGAAGCACCTTCAATTTTTAAAATGGTTTACTAAACATGCAGCGGTACATTGCTTATAAAAATTTAAGATATCGTTCATATTATAAATACACATGCTAGTTAACAAAATGTTTAACATTATAAGATCACCAAACTAGATCATGTGCCATTTTCGCATGGCTCATCATAAGAAGATTACATTACTCAAAAATACAAAATTCATTTCTAATTATCCTATACATGCCACACTTAAAAGCTTAAAGCTTCCTTAACGATACCAAAAAGATGACGATAAGTGTGATGACTTCAGTGAGAGTCCCGAGCTCTCCACGAATCCAAAATCTAAATAAAGATAAACAACAATTTCAAATAAGATAATACTCAAAAAGATCTAAGCAATTTAATAAATAATACTACCGAACTTAGTTTAAATCTAATTTGTCTATCGTATTTATTCATGATACGGTATGGCCGCATACTCTCGTTTCTTCTCAAGACTTTATACCATAACCTTTAGAAATAGATACATACATATATATATTCCACATACTTTTCATCTTCTCAATTACTTATGATAGAAATCAGAAATCTACTTCTGACCCTGCTTCAAATTATATTTCCCTAATCATTTCGCACACACAGTGCCTTACACCCGATCTCGCACACATAGTGCTCGTTAATAATTCCGCACACATAGTGCATATATTCATTCTCACACACAATGCTGTCCTATTCGCATACATAGTGCCCTTTTGATTCGTGCATATACATACCTATAGTGCATTTATTCAATGCCATCAGCTCAATAATACATTATCAATTCAACATTTATTCACATATAAAATTCACATTTCATAAATTATGTGTACTCTAGGCATACATAGAAATCTAAGCGTTAATTGCCTAGAACTTACCTTATTAATCGAACGAAACGACTCGATCGGCTACTCAACGACCTTCGCTTTCTTCTTATCGAACTTGATTCTCTTTGATTTTGAGCTTAATTTAAACAATTAAACAATTTCAATCATCTTATAAATTCATCATAATTCAAATTCTATTTACTTTAAACACATATATCATACGGCACTTTCATCATTGATGAATTATACACTTAACATGGCTAACCACTCCTAGTTCTTAAATTCGACTAATTTGTCACAACATTTTCATATTAACAATTGAACATTCATCTAAATTTTAGTCAAGCAAAAATTTACTTTCTCTTACTACTTTCACATACATGGAAACTTAATTCCTTTCATGTCAATTTACATTTAACTAAGCAATGTTTTAATATTATGTACATTCGGTAATGGCACAAACCGACTTATCACCATATTCATTTTTCCATACTTTAATCGAAAGCTCCCTAAAATATTTCAATTTTCCCAAGTAAATCTAAGAGCTTAAAATTTACCTAATTGAGTTTATCCATGTCTATCTTATTATCTATCTAAAACAATAATTAAATTCATTTCAAGTCTTCCATGATCGAATGTATATACATATATATACAACTAACTCAATAACAACAAATTATTAACCTCCCAATTCAAGTCCACATTCAGCATCCATTAAACATTCACTAACAATTAAGTTAAAATAAAATTTTAACATAACTTAACTTTACTCTACAGCAGCCGTTTAGGATTTTTTTCCATTTTAATGATTTATTGAAATTTCACTTAGTTCATACTCATCTTTACCATTTCTAATCACATACTACAAAACATCATCAATTTGACATATAATAACCTAACCGAATGCTTCTTGCAACACAAACTCAAAAATTAATACATGGGTCATGTTATAAGTATCAAAATAAACTCATCTTCACAAAAATTCCAAAAGAATCACATGATATCATACCTTAATCTACATTCACCATAGCCGAATGTCTTAACTTCCATTTTCTTTTCTTTTCTTTATGGTTTCGGCAAGATGAAAGAAAAGGATGATGGAACTTTGTTTTTATCACCACTTACTAATATAAATTTATTATTTCAAAATATAAAAATCATTTCATAATAAAATGCTTATTTATATCTTTATTATACATAATTCCCACCAATTAAAAATGAAGACAAGAGAAGACATTATTACATGCATGTGTTGGCCAGCCATTTACATTCAAAAATGGTCTATTTAACATGCAAGTCCTCCAAACTCCTAAAACATAAAATATTTGGCCATTACACATTTGCCTATTCCATTTTCAAGGTTTCTTAAATAAGTCCTTTTTAACTAATGTCACATCCAAATACCAAAAATCAAAACATGATATTTTTACATATAATATTTCACATATAGTAAACATCGAATATAACACTCAATTACTTTCATGACTCAATTTTGTGGTCCCGAAATCACTTTCCGACTAGGGTTCAAATAGGGCTGTCACACTTACCCCCTTCCTTTCCATCTTTTATAGTGTCGCCAAGCTAGCTCAGGGATTGAAGGACGTCAGAGACTTAATCACACTATCAATTGGACATTTGGGTATAGTTAGTCTCAACATTTTGAGTATGACATGTCTAGGGGACTTGGCCATTTTGTTATGTGTCATACTGATTAGCCAAATGAGTTGGCTCATGATGGTGTTATGATTCATTTTGTATAAGGCCATGAGATGTGGCTTATATTTGCTTTTCGAGTTGTAACCCTAATTATTTATGCATGCATGCAATGTATTTATGCTTTGTGAAGTGGTTGGTGGTTGCTTGATGGTAATGGATGGGATAAATGGCACATATGCTTAATGAATGAATTGGGACTAATGGGTATGACTATGTTCACGGTATAATTGAGTAGGTTAAAGGTAGATTTATAAGGATGAATAAATATGAAATTGGTGTGGAATGCCATATGAAAGCATGATGGCTTGAGCATATGATATGTTGACATTACAAAGTCATGGATTAATCATGATTGTGAGTATTTGAGTGACTAAATTTGCTATGTTGCATGTCATCAAAAATGTATAAGTGAGTAAGCATTTAAGGATGGTAAATGGCTTGGAAATTAGCCTAGAATTTGTCCACACGGGTAGACACACAGGTATGTGTCTAGGTCGTGTATGACACACGATTTGCCTCATGGGCGTATGATCCGGCCGTGTGTCCCCTACACCCTAATTAGGCAAAATAGAATGCTCCACAATAAACACATGGGCAGAGAGATGGCCATGTGTCTCAGTCATGTGAAGGACACGGCCTTAGGAAATGGGTGTGTGCCCATGCCGTGTGAAGTCTGCACTTAATTTTTGGAATTTAATTCGCCACACTGCTTAAGCACACAGGCGTGTGACTTGGCCGTGTGACTCTAATTATGCTGATAATGTCATAAATAGAGAGTTACACAGGCGTGTCCCAATCCACTCGGGCATGTGTGACCACTCGGCCTACCCCCACGGGCGTGTGACCCTGTTTCATAAAAATTTTTCTAAGTTTTCCCAAAGTTTTCTAAAGTTCTCAGTTTAGTCCTGAACTACCCCGATGTATGTTTTGGGCCTCATAGGCCCATATAAGAGACAATTTGCTTATGTATGAATGAAGTTGATTTGAACGAAATTTTATGGCCTGGTTTTGTATGTTTGCTTGTGTTTAAGTCTAGTAATGCCTCGTATCTTGTCCCAGCGTTGGACTTGGGTAAGGGGTGTTGCAGTTAAAGATTTTGAATGTTTCCTTTGATGAATCTTGTGATTTTTTATGTTAGATGATGAGTTTGGAATGTTGATTTATATTTATAAGTATTTTGTTAAGTGATTTTGATGAATTTTTTTATTAGGGACTAATTTGTTAAATTAATAAAAGTACAAGGATTTAATGTGAAATTGTTACATGAATTGGATTTTTTGGATACCATGAACATTCAGCTAAGCTCAATTTTGGGTAAAAATGGTTAATTTGCATGTTTTGGGTTCAGGGCCTAAATTGAATGAAAGTAAAACTTTAGGGGCAATTTTGTAAAAATGTCAAAAATGACCAAATTGTATGAAATTAATTATTTTATTGTATAAATTAATATATTGAATGAAATTATTAATTTAAATCAAGATCGGGTGGAAAATTGAAGAAAATTATAAAAATGACCCTGAACTTTTGTATTTCTGCAATTTAGCCAGGTAAGTTTGTATGAACTACACTATGTATATTGTTGATTAAGTTGAATGTTATATGAAATTTTATTGAAAATGAATCGATATATATATATATATATATATATATATATATATATATATGTTATTATACAATTTGGCTTATAATGAAACAAGGGAAATTCAACGACGCACAATGACTATCGAGTCCCGTTTGAATCTTAGAAATATTTAGGATACAAATGACATGTCATTAGGGGTTACCATGTTTTGGGTGCTGATCCCGTACGTTCTACCGATGGCTAAGTTTTTCAGCATGTGTTGCAGTTACTCATCAACTTGTGTGAGCAGCACCGTGTAGTTACGTCTTGGCCGTCAGCTTGTGTGAGAAGACCCAGTGATAGCACGAGAGTGAGCATCTATATGAGATATGAGATAGAGATGGTTTCAACCATGTATTAACACATAGTTTGTGAGATTTCCCGTGTATCCAACATTATTCTAAGTGATTCAATGGGAAATGTGTTGTTACAAGACGATATGAGTTCAATATGAACTAATACATGTATATACATGAAATACATGGAAATAATGGTACATGATATATTGATATATTGAAATTGATGATATATGTATATAATGAAACGGTAAGATAATGATATGTATCATGACATGTACATATATGAATATCTTTGATATGTTGATACATGGTAATTATGTAAGTTGAGATGAATAATGAACTCAAGTGCGACATGTTGAGAAAATAAGGTTATCAATGTTGAATTTATATGAAGTATATTCAAGTATGCTATCATGTGTTGCTATTTGATGCTTAGACAAGTGCCAAGTTGTTGGTTGAATGGTACTATCTTTACTTATAAGTCATATTGAAATGGTAAGTGCTCAAATGAAAATATGCTTGTACTCATGAAAAAGTGCTAAGGTTTAAATTATGCATGAAATGGTTTATCATGTGATTAAATCTAAAAGAGCTATGTTTAAATGCACTAGCTAGTGGCTATGGTTGATGATATGCTTGTGTCTTGTGTATTATGCATATGAAATGAGTGATGAAAACGGGAATGATGAGTTGAATTGATGATGTTAATTAAGCTAAAAAAAGTTAATGTAATGGAAAGTAATGACATGCAAACGAAAGGAAGAAAATTGAAAGAGACTTAAAGTTTTTATAAAATCCTATTTTATTAGGGATGATAGGTATAAGTAATACTGTGGAATTATTTAATTTTTGAATCGTTGAATTTGGTTTCATGAATCGTGTGGTATCTGTATATGATTATTCGTGATATGTATAAATTTCATATTGGAAATGAATTGATCTAATTAAAGTTTATACGAGCTTACTAAGCATTCATTGCTTACGTAGTTATTTTTTTTTTTACTTTTAAAATTATTAGAAGCTCAATCGGGTTGGAAGCTTGTCGGAGATCTTATCACACTATCCAGCGATTATATCAATAAATTTTGATATCTTGGTTAAGGTTATAATAGCATGTATATGTATTTTTGCTAATGTTAACCTATGTGTTTTGGTTGTGGAAATGACCATTTGATTAGTTTGCATTTTGGTCTTGTGTTGGTAAAATGATATATATTATAAGGTGTATATAAGTAGCCTTGTAATGGTTGATATATGACTTGTTATGGTGGAATGATGGTAGATAGAAAGGTAGTTGAATGTGCATATTAGATATGACATATAACTTGTTGTGAATTGGTGTTTTGCCATAGTAAGCATATATGTATTTGATGCTAATGATTATGTGGTTCAGTTGGTACCAAATGGTATGTTTTGGTAAGTGATTTACATGTTGTGCAATGATGCAAACTTAGTTAAAAGTTAATCTATTATTTTGGCCAAATTGAATACATGGTTATACATGTTTTAATGTTGTCATTTGAGGTGCCTTTGAGCATATTGGTTGGATGTTATTATACCATATGTGTTTGGCTTGATTATGCATGATTTTGGTGCCTTTTAAGGGCTTATCTATATGTACAAAAGGGATTATAGGTACATGTTGAAAAAGGTAAGAAAAATGGCTTGTAAATTAGCCTATTTTTGTCCACACGGCAGAGACACGAGCGTGTGTCTCAGCCGTGTGTGAGACACGACCAGGTAGCACGGCCGTGTGTTCCTTGTAGTTTTCAAAGGGTTGCAAGTCACGTTATACACGGCTTGGTACATGGGCATGTGGTTTGGCCGTGTGACCCAATTCAGTGAGTTATACGGGTACGGACACGGGCTAGGACAGAGCCGTGTGTCCCTATTTTAAATGCCTACACGGCCTAAGACACGGGCATGTCTCTTGGCCGTGTGAGTCACACGCCCGTGTGACCCTTGCAGTTGGTAAATTTTCATCTTTTCCCTGAAATTTTTATATGTTTCTGATTTAGTCTCGATTTGCTTCTAATGTGTTTTTAAGGCCTCGAGGGCTCGTATAAGGGACAATAGGTCTGTTATTGATTGGTTTTGCTGTGATTGATGATATGAATTAAATTTTTTAAAATTTTTGATAGTTCTGAAATGTAAACTCTGGTAATGCTCTGTAACCCTATTCTGACATCGGATATGGGTTAGGGGTGTTACATTTATTAGTATTAGAGCTACGGTTTAGTCGGTTCTCGGACTAAATGTAGTATGTGTGAAATCTAGAAATACATGCCGTTATATAACCTATGATAGTGTGATATCTCTCGATACTGATGTGATTTGCTTCATTTTAAAGAGGGATGCTTTCCAACAGAGCTACTTTCAATAATGCTGAAAGCGATACTCAAGTATCTGAGTAAAAATGTTGCTTATGATGAGTCGAAACTCATAAATGTATGAATAAAAGTTCATAATATTATGTTGTTGATAAATTTTATGTTATATGTGTGTATATATGTGAGTCAAATTTTGAGGCTTTACGACCTTCACCCCCTCACCTGTACGTCTTATATAATGAAATTCACAAGATTTATATTGATTAAGTTCACAAGTGTGAAATCGAAGAGTTCAGTGGCTGAATGATTAGTAATGCGGTCAGAGTTGAGAATTGGTTAGCAAGTAAAGACGGTTTTAGAAGAGATATCAGATTTTTCTAAAGATCATTCGGATTACTCAATGTCACTGTTAAAAAAGAAGTTAATCTTGACAAAGCGATTTATTTAGAACGAGTTAACCAAAATTTATTTTGAATTGATTTCTTTAGTGAATGGGATAATGTGGGATTATTAATGACTATAGTAGGCAGTGGAATAATGTTTGAATTGCAAAGATATTTTAATGCAGCTGATATAGTTGAGTATTTTACAGCGATCTCCTCTAGGTATTCTATATGCTCTTTTATTCTCAAAGATATATGTAACTGTTCATTTTCAAATGTGATTCTATCATATAGAAAGGCTGGCTAATCAGAATATTAGGTGGAATGTTAGTCTGGTTGATTGATGATCGACATTACTCTATCTTTCTTTGGTTGTCTAATCCATTATGTTCGATAGAAAACTTGATGATAAGACTCATATGATGCTATTTTCTACTTCTACTGTTGATGCTCTAAATTACATATATGCAATTTACATTGTCTATATCATAACTGTTTCCAATGCGCATGGGCGATATTCTTCTTCTGGATTTTTTCTGGGATAACATTGAGCTCTTTATCCTTCAATGCGGGTTGTATTCTAGGAAATTCAGTATAGCTTCACATCTTGGATTTCATTATCTATCAAACATGGTTCATTTGTAAAGAATACTCATTGGTCGGAAGTAATTACATCTGTTACGATTATGATTCCTAGTTCGATCACGGAAGTACAGTTATACAGATTTTAGGTTTTTAGAGGTTGTGTTCATGTATTGGCCGTTATTAGAACTACATTCAGTCTTTCTCTTCTAATTAGGAGTGCACTATTGATGTGGAGGTGTTGTTCTATCTACACAGTCGAAACGTCAGTCTTATTATAACACTATGTTTTTACTTTATCTAATGGTTATGGTTTCGGTATAGTTCAAAGCTTCGATGTTAATAATTGAAATAGATTTATTATATATAATTCCTTTCTAATTTTTTTGAAAGGATTGACATCAGAAAAAGTGTAGACGGTGGTAGATTAAGCTCAAATTTGTATATTGGTTATCATTCCTCAGGTAATCTTGATTAATGTCAATGAGTTAAAATGGGATGTTATGTTTTGTTTGAGTTAAATCAGTTTTTAAAGATTTTTTATTAGCATTCTGAGGGAATTGTGATAGATTGTATGTCTGAGTTGTTTTGATAATAAGAAGAAGGGATTATTTTGAAATGTTATTATCTGATAGATAAAATCAACTCAGTTGTTTTAATCAGAGTGGGTTATTCATTTCAAAAGTTAATTGAGTTATACGCATTTGAGTCTATCCTTAGGGCCAGGAATAATTTTGTGCATTCACGGGTAAATAGATGGACATTCTGAATTAAGAATTCATATTCTAGAAGACATGATACAGAAATATATCCATCAGCTAAATTCTAATTGAAAAATTTTATTATGAGTTAAAGTTGTTTTGATTGTTGAAGTTATCGCACATGTGAAAATAATATTGCTTGATGCTTTCCTGGAAAAAGGGAACGAATATCAGTTGAAAGTTATAGATACAACCATGTTAGAAGCATCAGTCAGAGTTTGATAATCCGAGTTTCCCAGTTATGTTTCGACAGACGATTACTGGGACTTTCTCAGTAGTTATACTACTAATGATAAAGTGATGACAGGAGAACATCAAAGCTACTTAGTTAAGTTGAATATAGTGTCAAGTTCTAAAATGACTCCTGATATGACTTTGGAGTCGATATGAGTTATGATTTATTTTTGCAGACTTCCATTAAAAAGGTGGAAGAAAGACTTGGCTTAATAGCTTGTAAATTTCGAGGACAAAATTTTTGTAAGGGGGAAAATTTATAATAGCCCATCTTTTAGTGGTGTCAGAAATAGTGGTTTCGGGGCCACCAAATTCGACAAGTTTGTAAATATTAATATTTAATATTTACAAGTTAATTGTGATTTTAAAAAGGTTTTTGATATTGTGATTTTTGTTTTATAAGCAATTTATTAAGTTCAAGTGGTATGACCTTGAGGTCAAATGGTTTTAAAAATTGAGGTATCAGGACCTCATTTTTTATAAATCGAGCCATAAATATTTTTATAAATATTTACAGAGTGTAATTAAGGTGGTATTAAAGTTTTGTTGGAAAATTTATCGTTACGATAGTTAATTAAGCAAAAAGGACTAAATCGCTTAAAGTGAAAAAGTTTTGTTCTCTAACCTAAAGGTATTAAATAGCTATAGGACTTTAAAGTGGAAGTCCTTATATGGTAAATAGACCATTAATGTGTTAGTGGATGATAGTGGTTTGGCAATGTTGTAATTTTTAAATATAATAAAGGTTAAAAAAGTAAATTAGGAAATTAAATGATAAAAAAATACATTAAAGATGTCATCTTTTACGTTGTTTCTGCCAAATTTGAAAGTAGAAAACTCTATGGAAGATGAGAAAGGTGCGATAATGGTTTTATTTATGCATGGTAAGCCATTTTTCACCCGTTTCTTTAAATTTTTAGATTTTTGTGATCGTTGCAACTAGGTCCAACTAGCCCGTACCTTCGATTTTGAAACTGTTAAAGATTTTGAATGTTTCCATTGATGAATCTTGTGATTTTTTATGTTAGATGATGAATTTGGAATGTTGATTTATATTTATAAGTATTTTGTTAAGTGATTTTGATGAACTTTTTGATTAGGGACTAATTTGTTAAATTAAGAAACGTACAAGGATTTAATGTGAAATTGTTGCATGAATGGGCTTTTTCGGATACCATGAACATTTGACTAAGCTCAATTTTGGGTAAAAATGGTTAATTTGCATGTTTTGGGTTCAGGGACTAAATTAAATAAAAGTAAAAACTTTAGGGGCAATTTTGTAAAAATGTCAAAAATACCAAATTGTATGAAATGAATTATTTTATTTTCTAAATTAATATATTGAATGAAATTATTAGTATGAAATGAATTATTTTATTTTCTAAATTAATATATTGAATGAAATTATTAATTTAGATCAAGATCGGGTAAAAAATCGAGGAAAATAAAAAATTACAAAAATGGCCCTAAACTTTTGTATTTCTGCAATTTATCAAGTAAGTTCGTATGAACTATACTATGTATATTTTTGATTAAATTGAATGTTGTTATATGAAATTTTATTTAAAATGAATCGATATATATATATGTTATTATACAATTTGGCTTATAATGAAACGAGGGAAATTCAATGACGCACAACGGCTATCGAGTCCCGTTTGAACCTTAAGAATATTTAAGATACAAATTACATGTCATTAGTGGTTACAATGTTTTAGGTGCTGGTCTCGTACGTTCTATCAGTGGCTGAGTTTTTCGGCATGTGTTGTAGTTACTCGTCAGCTTGTGTGAGCAGCACTGTGTAGTTACATCTTGATCTTCAGCTTGTGTGAGAAGACCCAGTGATAGCTCAAGAGTGAGCATGCAACACCCCTAACCTGTATCCATCACCGGATTAGGGTTACGAGGAATTACTGATCATATCACAGTTCATACAGATATTCATTACATTTTACAACTCGAAATTCAATCACATCTATGCTCGTAACGTAATCAAATATCAAGTGTTAAAATCATAACATTCATAACATTGCATAATTAAAACATAATCCAGCATATATCAAAACATATTATATACAGAACATATAACAAAACAACTATTCATTAGTTGAATATCAAACCTAGTATTGTATAGCTTTTGCACATGTATAAATTAAACATCAAACGAACCATATTTCACTACTAAATTTTTCATTCATTCATGTGGCATTGGTGATATATATATATATATAAGACCAAACATGCTTTAGTTGCCAATATACCATGCGCATATTTCCTAATGTCAAAGCCATATCTAAGCATAATTACCAAATCAATATTATCTTATTCCATTAATTAATTCATGTCTATACCAATTCATATGTTATGCGTATTAATATAAGTTAAATTAACCGCACGACATACTAGACATTCCTACACATATCATTTAGACAAGTATCATTTCAAGACCAAATATACTTCTTCTCTTGACACAAGTTTATGCGCCTATGACCATATTGATTTGAGCCATTTTGAGCACAAATAAGACTAAAAGTATACCTAATTCGCATGCTTAAAATACATACACATAACCAATCACTTAACTATATATCCGGTCATCCAAGATAACTTCAATACATAACATAAACCATATCACATACTCATTAATATGAGTATAATACTTTAGCCGAATATACTTATACACATTATTCACCATTTCTAAACCATTTCACCAATGCAAGCATACCATTTCAAATAGACTCAAAGTAACCATATCAAATTGACAAATATCCATAGTATAGCATAGTCCACACATGAAGAATACAACTAATTTCAATATTAACATATAACTAAACAATTAACTACATGATTAAATCACCATTTCTGAATCAAAAATTAGATTAAAACCATCATCTATATTTACAAATTAGGTTAATACATGACCGAAAACCACTATCATTAGCATCATTAACAATCCACAACCAAAACACATCCATCATCCATATATCAAGTTTTCCACACACATATACCATGACCAAAATTACATAAACATTAGAACATTAGCATTAAGATCAAGCCATTTTCGGATGGCTAAATATATACAAATTTCAAGACTAACCAAAACAAATGCTAGCCTATACATGCCATAGGTTCGAAGTTCAAGGTTTTAAAAATACCAAAATAGCAATCGATAGTGTGACAGATTTCCTTGACGATCCCCAAGCTCGTAACTAGCTTCCAAAATCTATAAAAAATTAATCGAACACACACACAGTAAGCTTGGATAGCTTAGTAAATCATAAGCAAATAAATCATCAAATGAACATTAGCATTATAATTTCAACTTGGCCGAATATAAACTATCTCATGCACACATAAATCACTCTTTTAACAAGCATAATTCTATCATCATCTCAAGTACTATACTTACCTTATTTTCATGAACATTTAACTTCACACAAACCTAAACCATTTAGCTCGATTTCACATTTGATCTTAACTCGACATTGCCTGTTAAACCATTTGGAATCAATAAGGATACTCGGATAGCTCGAAAAGCTTGTACAATGCCAACGTCCTAGACGAGGTCTTACATGTAATTAAATTTGATGCCACTATCCCAGATAAGGTCTTACACGAAATCATATACGATGCCAATGTCCCAGAGATGGTCTTACACGTAAATCTCAAATCGATGCCAACATCCCAAATATGGTCTTACACAAAATCACATACCAGAATCCTATGTCATGACATATGTATCCTAACTATTCCTATGGTTCGTACGGGGCTTTCAGATGCCATAATTCGATCGATTCTTGCTCGTAAAAAAATGATTCCAGGCTAAATTCAATTCGGCAATGTAGTTATACATACATGCAATTCAATTCGGCTATGTAAAAAATAAATACATTCAATTTAACAACATTTATTCATTTATGACCTTACCTTGTACGGAGACGAACGGACCGGGACGACTATTCGATAACTTTTGATTTCCCCCGATCCAAGTCCGATTTCCTCTTTTCTTGATCTAAATTAATAAAAATTTGACTTGTATAATCATATATTTATTCAAATTCATCCTAAAACACATAAATGGGCAAATTACACTTTAGCCACTAACATTTCACATTTTTCACAATTTAGTCCTTATTTCACAAAACATAAAATATTCAAAATTTCACCACACCTAAGCATAGCCGAATTTTACTTAGGTCTCTAGCAGCCCAATTCTTTCATTTATTTAACATTTTAACCCCTAAATTTTCAAATTTCACAATTTAATCCTTAATATACATTTTTACCAAAAATCACTTAATTAAACATAATAATCTATCAACATATATTTATTTTTCATCAAAAAAAAAAAAAAACCACTAGCTATCATCAATGGAAAATCATGAATACATCAACAAATTTAAAATTTCAAACATGGGCTAGCTAGTATTCGAAGCAACGATCTTAAAAACGTAAAAATTATCAAAAACTGATCTAGACACATACTTTAATCAAGCTTGGACAAGGCCGAACCTAGCTTGTTCTTTTTCTTTCTTTTTCTTTTGAACTTTTGGCCAAAGATGAACTAAAATGCATGGACATTTCATGTTTATTTTATTTAATTACATGTTATTTTATTTTTTACTATTTTAACCATAAGTATTTAATTAGAAAACTATTTAATGGTTGTCCATATTTGTCCATGCATATTTCTAATGGTTAAATTACATCATAAGGACCCCACATTATAAAAGCCATAACAATGTAACACTTTTACATTTTACGCGATTAAGTCCTTTTATAAAATCGAGCACACAAACGATAAAATTTTTACACATATCACATATCATGCTGTGAACATAGAAAATAATATTAAGATATTTTTTGACTCGGATTTGTGGTCCTGAAACCAATATTCCGACTAGGTTCTAAACCAGGCTGTTATAGAGCATCTATATGAGATAGAGATGGTTTCGACCATGTGTTGACACATAGTGTGCGAGATTTCCCGCATATCCGACATTATTCTAAGTGGTTCAACGGGAAATGTGTTGTTACGAGATGATATGAGTTTGATATGAACTAATACAGGTATATACATGAAATACATGGAAATGATGGTACATGATATATTGATATATTGAATGCAACACCCCTAACCCGTATCCGTCATCAGAATAGGGTTAAAGGCATTACTAGACATATCAAAACATTTACATATACTTAAGCATAACATAATCAAAACATATAATAATCATTCACAATTGTCCCTTATATAGGTCTACGAGACCTTAAACATGCTTTAGAAAGGGGTTGGGACTAAATCGAGCTCAAACAAAATTTTTTGAAACTTAAACATTTTTCAAAGTTATAAAGGTCACACGCTCGTGTAAGCAGGCCATGTGCCTCACACGGCGTTAGACACGCTAGTGTGTCTAGGCCGTGGAAAAACAGGGCATATATACTGACTTGTCCATACGGCTACATGACACGCCCGTGTGCCAGGCCGTGTGAAAATTAGGGAGGCTATTGACTTGGGTCACATGGCCAGTCACATGCCCTTGTGTCTAGCCCGTGCTTGAAACTGACTTGGCCACATGGCCTAGGACACGCCCATGTGTGCGACCATGTGGTCTGCCCAGGCTCACTTCGAAATGGCCATTAAGCAACACGGCTGAGACACATGCCCGTGTACCTACCCATATGGGCAAGAATAGGCCATTTACAAGGCCAATTTTGCCACCCTTTTTGGGTCAAACCTGCAAGTACCAAAACCAAGCATTTTATACCAAATTCTCAAATAAGCACACACCAAAACTTACCAAATTGACTAATTCATTTGGCCATTCATGAACACATCACATAGGCATAATTTGCATCACATATTATATACCAAAATCAAACCATAAGTTCAACCATAATTAAGCCATATCACATGGCTAAATATACACTTCACAAAACATATTCACATACTTCTAGCCTATACATATATTCACATACTTCTAGCCTATACATGCCATACTATAATATTTACACTTTCAAAATGTACCAAAATAGAGTTTGATTGTGTGGTGATGATCTTCGATGATCCCCGAGCTCCCGATAGCTACGATATCTAAAAAAATAATTGGAAAGATGTACAAAGTAAGCTTTCAAAAGCTTAGTAAGTCATATACAAATAAACTTAACATATAACAACAATTAAGAATAATTCATTCATATAACTCAATGCAAAATACATTCACATAACCATATATCTCTTATAGTTCATTTGAACATGATTCACATATACATATCATAACTCATTCTCATAGCAACTCATACTTATATCATATGTTCACCAAGGTACATATACTTACCTTTCATTCTCAAACATGGTATACAATTCAAATGTACCTGGATCGAATATAAATTCACATAGTCATCCATTTTCTCAGATTGCCTATTGAACCGTTCGAAATCAATAAGGATACTCGAATAGCTCAAAAAGCTCATACAATGCCAACATCCCAGACGTAGTCTTACATGTAATCAAATATCGATGCCACTGTCCCAGACAGGGTCTTACACGAAATAAAATATGATGTCGATGTCCCAGATATGGTCTTACACGTAAATCATAAGTTGATCCCAATGTCCCAGATGTGGTCTTACACAAAATCATCTATTGGATCCTATGTCATGACATATGTATCCTAACTATTCCTATGGTTTGTACAGGATTGTTCGGACGTCGAAACACTGTTGATGCTTTCAAAATTTCACATATTCATCTTCTAAAGTCATTCATTTCATTTGAATAGCATATAAGAATAAATATATTGATTCAAACACATTTATTTGTATATCGACTTACCTCGTATAGATTCGAACGAACGGATTCAACTACTCGACGATTTTCGACTTTCCCCGATCTAAATCCATTTTCTTTGGTTCTTGATCTATATAAATTCAAATTTGGTTTATTCAATCACACATTCATTCAAATCAATCCATATATACATATTTAGGGCATTTTACAAATTAACCCTCACATTTTCACATTTTGACAATTTAGTCCCTAATTTACAAAATCACAAAATACACAAAATTTCTTTATACCATTGCCTAGCCAAATTTTACCCTAGCTCAAATAAGCCCACACATTTCATTTATTTCACATTTTAGCCCCTCAATTTCTTATTTTCACAATTTAGCCCAAATTACTCAAATTCATCAAAAATTCAAAGACAAAATATACTAACCCAACACGTTGCTTTCATTTTCTATCAACTAACTTCACAAATCTCACAAAAGAATCAATGACATAATTCAAAATCATCATCAAATTCAGAAATTTAAGCATGGGCTTGATAAAACACTAAGCAACGATCACAAAAACGTAAAAATTATAAAAAAACTGATCAAAACACATACCTTAATCAAAGAAATCAATGGTCGAACCCTAGCTTGTATTTTTATTTCATTTTCTTTGTGTTTTTCGGTAAGGA
Source organism: Gossypium anomalum (assembly GCA_025698475.1). Classification (NCBI taxonomy): domain Eukaryota; kingdom Viridiplantae; phylum Streptophyta; class Magnoliopsida; order Malvales; family Malvaceae; genus Gossypium; species Gossypium anomalum. The sequence goes on along the minus strand of CM046958.1, from coordinate 40,261,767 downwards.
TGAGTATAAAATGAACTAATTTCATGTTTTGTTTAATTTAATTAATATAATAAGCCATTTACTAAATTAGCCTTATTATTTTCATTATAATTCCACTAACTAATGTCCATCCATGTCATTTAATGAATTCAATGGTCCATTTACAACATAAGGACCTTACATTTAAAGAGACACATCAAATAGGCACTTAAACAAACAATAGGCAACTTTTACATTTTACGCGATTAGATCCTTTTATCAAATTAAGCACACAACCGATCAAATTTTTCGTACGAAATTTTCACACATACTAATCCACATATAGTAAGCACAAAAAATAATATTAAGATATTTTTTTGACTCAAATTTGTGGTCCCAAAACCACTATTCCGACTAGGGTCTAAACTAGGCTGTTACGAATCTCCCCCTCTTAAGGATTTTGTTCCCCAAAAATCTTACCGTTGAACAAATTTGAATATTGCTGTCTCATAGTATCTTCAGGCTTCCACATATCCTCTTCAATACCATGCCGATGCCATATTACTTTAACTAAAGGAATTTTGTTATTTAGCAGATATTTAATCTCGCGAGCCAAGATATGGATCGGTTCTTCATCGTAGGTCATATCAGACTGAATCTCAATTTCGGACGAAGAAATCACATGCAAGGGACTAGATCTATATCGTCGAAGCATCAATATGTGAAATGCATTATGAATCTTTTCTAGCTCTGATGGTAACAACAATCGATATGTAATCGGTTCGATACGCTCGATAATCTCATACTGCTCGATGAATCTCAGACTCAATTTGTCTTTTTTTGCGTCCACGGTCATACTTTCAAAAACATTTTGTCGCCACTCTCAAATTCAATATCTTTTTGTTTCAAATCTGCGTAAGATTTTTGAGGATTGGAATATGTTTTCAAACTATCTCGAATCACTTTTACTTTCTATTCAGTTTTTTTTGTCAAGTCTACCCTGTGTATCTTATTCTCACTGAGCTCAGTCCAATACAAAGGAGTACAGCATTTGCGGCCATAAAAAGCTTCGTACGGTGCCATTTTAATGCTCGATCGAAAACCATTATTATACATAAATTCAATCAATGGCAGATACTGTTCTTATGAACCTTTAAAATCAAGAATGCAACATCTCATTATATGCTCGAGTATCTGAATAATCCGGTCAGATTGACCATCTATCTACGGGTGAAAAGTAGTACTAATGTGTAATTTCGTACTTAAAGCCTTTTGTAGTTTCTTCTAGAACCGTGATGTGATTCTTGGATCTCTATCTGACAGAATAGACAATGGCACCCCGTGCAATCTCACAATATCAGAAATGTACAACTCAGCTAATTTATCAAGCGAGTAATCAGATTGTACCAAAATAAAATGAGTTGATTTCGTCAATTGATCAACTACAACCCAGATCGTATCTTTCTTTCTCGGAGATAGCGGCAAACCCGAAACAAAATCCATCGTCACTTTATCCCATTTCCACTCCAGAATCATAATCAGCTGCAACAAACCAGATAGCACATGATGTTCAACTTTAACATGCTAACAGATTGAACATTTCAAAACAAAGTCGGAGATATCTCTTTTGATTCCAGACCACCAGTATAGCTGTTTCAAGTCATTATACATTTTCGTACTACCCGGATGTACAGATAAATGACTATTATGAACTTCATTCAAAATCTTTTGAATCAACTCTAGATTTCTCAGAACATAATTTCGATCTCGGAATCTCAAACATTCATCATTATCAATTCGATATTCAGAATCAGAATTCAATTCACATTGAGCTCGTTTTGCTATTATATCATTATCAACTTTGTACATCCGTTGTTTTTACAAAGTTGATAATGATATAATAACGAAACGAGCTCAGTGTGATTTAAATTCTGATTCAGAATTTTGAGTTGACTATGATGATTGTTTGAGATTTCGAGATTGGATTTGTGTTCCGAGAAATCTAGAGTTGATTCAGATGATTTTGAACGAAGCTCACAACAATCATTTATCTGTACATCCGGGTAGTACGAAAATGTATAATGATTTGAAACAGCATTATTGGTGGTCTGGAATGAAAAGAGATATCTCTGATTTTGTTTTAAAATGTTTGATCTGTCAGCAAGTTAAAGCTAAACATCAGGTGCCATCTGGTTTGTTACAGCCGATTATGATTCCGGAGTGGAAATGAGATAAAGTGTCGATGGATTTTGTTTCGGGTTTGCCCCTATCTCCGAGAAAGAAGGATGCGATCTCGATTGTAGTTGATTGATTGACGAAATCAGTTCATTTTATTTCGGTACAACCTGACTACTCACTTGATAAAGCTAAGTTGTACATTTCTGATATTGTGAGATTGCACGGTGTAACACCCTAAACCCGGTCCGGGCATTATGGCCAAATCTAGCATGTCACATTGAAGTGTTTTAGCGAAAACTTTGTTTTCATTTAAAACCCTTCCTTAGAACAATACATATAAAATCTCTTTTCAGTTGCGAAAGCTTGTTCGAAACATTTGATATAAGAAAAACTGTCATTTTAGAATTTAGTTGCGGAAACATGGAAAACATTCTATGATTTAGGAAACCGTGTTCAACTTTCCATGATTACATCACATAAAAAAGATAAAGCAAATAAAAGCAAAGAGGGGAGGCCTTATTACAATCCAGACTAAAGAAAAGGAAATTACTTAATAAACTAGTAACTTAAATGCTTTTTAAACAAATTTAAGTTGTCCTGCAAGCTGGCCACCCTGAGTTCCTCCAAACATTGAACCTCCTATTGAGCATCACCTGAGAAAATAAAAGAGGGGGTGAGTTTTTGAAAACTAAGTGTGTACAACCCGTCGGGCCCATTTGCCCATTCTGGCCTAGTTGGCCAAAACGTGACCCAAGTCCATGAGATCTCTCATGGGATCTCTGGTATCGTATCAAATACCCTCTTACGAGTGTTCGAGCACTCGCAAGACTACCGTATCCAAACTTTCAGCTTTTTGGCATTTCGGTATTTTGATATTTTGGCTTTTCGACATTTCAGAATTTGCCGATCTACTGTTTGTGCGAAGTGTGTGTACACACCTGGTAATCAAGCGTGCTGCGATTCCCTTAGTCACAAACCTTGAACACCAACCCCTAATAGCTTTTCCTTGATCACGTATTCCCTAGATCAAAACCGCAAAACACCTAAGGAGCAATTCGGTAGAGAGCTAAAATCCGAGATCCAATCCTAATTCCCTACCAAAGTCGATTAGAAAGAGTGAGGGAGAGAAGTAATCGGTATTAACAATACTAGCCAAAAAAGAGATAAGGTACTTACACCAAAAGAGCAATCGGCCCAAGGGAGATTCAGCTTTTGGCTTTTAAACTAATAAGGTGAATAAGGTTTATTCGGCACGAATTAAAGAAAAAGAGTAGAAGAAGGAATCGGCTAACCTAAAGGGTAAATCAAAAGAGAATTGAGGAGAGAAAGAATGGAAGAAGAATCAGCTAGCAAAGATGGAAAAGCGAATCGACACTTAAAAAAAAATGAAGAGTTTGGTATTAGCCTAGGATTCGAAACTTAGCACATATTTATAGCCTATAGCCAAATTACCTGACCCTCAATTCCTAATTCAGCTCCATCACTTCCCCCTTCACATCTCCTCGTTTTTCTCCCTGATAACTCCCCAATTTATTTCCTAAATTTTCTCTCCTAAACACTCCCCTTAGAGTCAATCTTCATGCCACTTCCAACCTTCTAGAGGGCCAAAATTAAACTCCTAAAAATACTAAGCTAGGATTCGAACCTAGATCTCCTTGCTAGCCACTAACGCCACCTCCCTACACCTTAAGTGGCGTCACTTAGCCACTCCACCACAAGGCTTTTTGATGTCATTTTCCCCCTATTTTTATTTAAAAGCCCAACTACTCACAACCCTGGTTCTTTTAATAATTAAATTATAATTCCTCTACCACAAAACTCAAGCCCAGAGCTTCTCCAACACACCTAGACACTCCAAATTCATTAAACCCTTAAAGCCAACATATCATTTGTCATTTTCTTGCTCACTTAAAAATTTTATGAGACCTAAAGCCCAAACCCCAATTCCTCTAGGCCCAAAATTCGGGGCTTTACAACTCTACCCCCTTAAAGAAATTTTGTCCTCAAAATTTCCAACTAACCATTAATCGTACTACCCAAGTCTCACCACTATGCTTTTGCTGCGCACTCTAATTCTAAAGCCTAAATAAACACTTAGCACACTATGGTAGGGTACGCACCAGTATTCACATCTAGAGCGTCTTCGTCCCCTTGGCGAGGTGCTGCATAGACCAAAGCTGGCTGCCTCACCTCAGCATAACCTGCGCCTCCGCTTGGTGCTCCTCTACCGCGTTCATTACCATTTTCGCCCCTGGCCTGACCTCAGCCCCTTGGTGGCTGTTGACCACCCCTCTGTGGTTGATCATTACTTCGGCCCACATTTTGACCCTAATTCGGCCTTCTAGGGCAATCTTTAACCTTATGCTCCATAGATCAACAAGCCAAACAAGCTCCTATCCTCCTCCAGCACTCGTCCAAATGACCTTTCCCGCAGGTAGCACAAATTTGCATCCCCAGATTAGCAGCGGGGGTCCTGCTTTAACTGGCCCATTCACTCTGGTCCTAGTTGTAGGTCTCTGTCCAACACCAGCAGACTCTGCATCCCTTTTATTCTTGCCCTTTTTTTCTCGGTTTAAGCGCTCAGTACGCTTTACCTCCTCTGTTATCTTCGTCTTCTCTACTAAAGACGCAAAGTCTCGCTCTCCTACGGGGCTATCAGCACCCTGAGGCTATTTTTGAGGCCATCCTTAAAACTTACACAATGCTTATAGTCCGTTGCTACCATCACCCTTGCATATCGACTAAGGCGTAAAAACTCTGCCTCATATTCAGCCACTAACTTATCTCCTTGAGACAAGTTCAAAAACTCTTTCCTTCGAGTATCCATATAGCTTGCATCCACATATTTCCCCTGGAACATAGATTTGAAGAAATCCCAAGTGATTCACTTAGGTTGGGTGCCCTCTTTCACCGCTAGCCACCACTGGTAGGCTTCTTCCCTAAGCAGTGATACTACCCCTTTTAACTTTTGCTCCGACGTTCAGTCCAAATCATCCATTATCCTTTCAGTGGCCTCCATCCAGTACTCAGCTACGTTCGGAGCCACACCAGCCACACCCTTAAAGATCTCGGCTCCATTAGATCAAAGTCGCTCCGAAATTGACCCACAACTTCCCGTACCATTATTGGGCCCAACGACCCTTTCCAAAATGCTCAGCATTGCTTGTGACAATGCTTCTTCTCTAGTGGCCCGATCATATGGCCCAGTCTCAGCCACAGGTGAGGCCGGAGCATCTTTTACTCTAACATCGGGCATATGGCCTGATACCGATGATTCAGCCCTAACACTCCCACGGCCTCAGCCACGGCCTCTTGCACCTCTTCTAGCATCACGGATTTGCGTATTATCTGGATTAAAAATTTTATGAAGTTTTAGTTAGTTTAATAATTAAATCGATGTTTTATGAAAATATTTAATGAGAAGATTATTTTCGAAAATCCTCTACAGTCTCAAGATCTTACGGGTTTTGGTTCCACTCTAACAAAATCATCTAAAGTATCCCTCTAACTATCTACTGTATAAAAATTTTAAACAAGTTTAAAAACAGAAGAACTTACTTGGTTTGACGTCGGAGACTCGATGTGCTGCTTAGCAAGATTTCCCTTTTTCCAAAATGGTGTGATCCATAATTTTTTTTAAAAAGGAAAAGAAACCAAATAATAAGGCCCACTTAACAGCCCGAGTTTTGCAACCTAGGTCTAATACTACTAAATGTATCACCCCAAACCCGGCCCGAACGTTATGGCCGAATCTGGCGCGTCACATTGAAGTGTTTTAGCGCAAACTTTATTTTCATTGAAAACCCTTCCTTAGAACAATACATCTCAATTACTTCGTAAAATCTCTTTTCAGTTGTGAAAGCTTGTTCGAAACATTTGATATAAGAAAAACTGTCATTTTAAAATTTAGTTGCGAAAACGTGGAAAACGTTCTATGATTTAGGAAACCGTGTTTAATTTTTCATGATTAATCACATAAAAATAATAAACCAAATTTAAGTTGTCCTGCTAGCTGGCCACCTTGAGTTCCTCCAAACATCAAACCTCCTATTGAGCATCACTTGAGAAAATAAAAGAGGGGGTGAGTTTTTGAAAACTCAGTGTGTACAACCCTCATCAAACAAACATGCAACAGACAACTCATTTTGGGCCTAAGCCCAATTCAAATACAGTGGCCTTAAGGCCTTAGCCTATTTTGGCCTGAACCCATGTCAATTTCCACATATCATATTTAACTGGGCCAAGCCCTTTTCATAATCCAATCATGACGTATGTATGCAAATGCTTATATCCCCATCCAACCTGTACACCCCCTTTCCAACCAACACTTACTGTGGGGAGATACTTGACCCACCCATCCTTATTACAACTCGGAGTGGAACCAGTGCGACCCCACTTAACGGTGCAGCATAGCTACTTATAAACGGTGTAGCACCGGTTACGGTACTACTTAACGGTGCAGCAAAGCTGCTCAGTGGCTAAAAAGCCTTCGATGGATCCACAGTCGTCGAGCAACCATGCGATCCTTATACACTTCCTCCAATCATAAACCCAACCCATATGCAACATAATAATGTATGGATGCATCATATATCATACATAGATCATACTCATAACACATAGGGGTATTTTAGTAATTTCTACCCTACAGGGGTATTTTGGTAATTTTTTTGCAATATGGGTCTTAATTACGAAATTTGGCCTGTCAACAAGTCCTCGTTGGCCAATGTGAACAGACACTATGCACCAGGTAGGATTCCAAAGAGAGGAGGTGGATCATTAAGACCGCTTAAGTACCAAGCTCTCCCTAGATCCAATCCTAGACATACATATGCCCATTGCCACACTCTACCCTTATGACTTGTCCACAGACGAATTTGATAAATTAGTTAAGTTTTATGCTGCTTAAGGATTTATTAGAAACTAGGCCTACAAGTCCATGACAAAACCCTAGCAACTCTACAGGCTTCCATACATTCATATGGCCCATCAGGCCCAGTCACATTTATACGGCCCATTAAGCTCAATCACCCTTATATAGCTCATCTAGCCCGAATCCAATCTAAACCATTCAACAAACATAATCAGCTCATCACATATTACCAAATTATCAACTTTTGCTTATTTGGGCTCACGGGCCCGTCAGGCGCATTGGCCCATACTAGTCCAATTGGCCAAAACGTGACCCAAGTCCATGAGATCTCTCATTGGGTCTTTGGTATTGTATCGAATACCCTCTTACGAATGTTCGCGCACTCATAAGACTACCGTATCCAAACTTTTGGCTTTTTAGCATTTCGACATTTGGGCATTTTGGCATTTTGGCATTTCGGGTTTTCAAAATTTGCTGATCTACTGTGTGTGCAAAGTGTATGTACACACCTAGTAATTGAGCATGCTGAAATTCCCTTAGTCACAAACCTTGAACACCAATCCCTAATAGCTTTTCCTTGATCACGTATTACCTAGACTAAAACCACAAAACACCTAAGGAACAATTCGACAGAGAGCTAAAATTCGAGATCCAATACTAATTCTCTACCAAAGTCGATTAGAAAGAGTGAGGGAGAGGAGTAATCGGTATTAACAATACTAGTCGAAAAAGCGATAAGGTACTTACACCAAAAGAGCAATCGGCCCAAGGGAGATTCGGCTTTTCAACTTTTAAACTAATATGGTGAAAAAGGTTTATTCGACACAAATTAAAGAAGAAGAGTAGAAGAAGGAATTGGCTAACCTAAAGGGTAAATCAAAAGAGAATTGAAGAGAGAAAGAATGGAAAAAGAATCAGCTAGCAAAGATGGAAAAGCCAATCGGCACTTAAAAAAAAATGAAGAATTTGGTATTAGCCTAGGATCCCTAACTCAGCACATATTTATAGCCTATAGCCAAATTGCTTGACCCTCAGTTCCCAATTTAGCTCCATCACTTCCCCCTTCTCATCTCCTCGTTTTTCTCCCTGATAACTCCCCAATCTATTTCCTAAATTTTCTCTCCTGAACACTCCCCTTAGAGTCCATCTTCACGCCACTTCCAACCTTCTAGAGGGCCAAAATTAAACTCCTAAAAATACTAAGCTAGGATTCGAACCTAGGATCTCCTTGCTAGCCATTAACGTCACCTCATCACACCTTAAATGGCGTTACTTAGCCACTCCACCACAAGGATTTTTAATGCCATTTTCCCTCTATTTTTATTTAAAAGCCCAACTACTCACAACCCTAGTTCTTTTAATAATTAAAAATTAAAATTCCTCCACCACAAAACTCAAATCCAAAACTTCTCCAACACACCTAGACACTCCAAATTCATTAAACCCTTAAAGCCAACATATCATTTGTCATTTTCTTGCTCACTTAAAAATTTTATGAGACCTAAAGCCCAAATCCCAATTCCTCTAGGCCCAAAATTTGGGGCGTTACACATGGGGTGCCATTGTCTATTGTGTCAGAAAAAGATCCGAGATTCACTTTGAGGTTTTTGAAGAAACTGCAAGATGCTTTAGGTATGAAATTACACTTCAATACTCCTTTTCATCGGCTAACGGATGGTCAATCCGAGCAGATTATTTAGATACTAGAGGATATGTTGAGATGTTGCATTCTTGAGTTTGAAGGTTTATGGGAATAGTATCTGCATTGATTAAATTTGTGTATAATAATAGTTTTCAATCGTGCATTAAAATGGCACTGTACAAAACTTTGTATGGTCACAAATGCCATACACTTTTGTGTTGGACTGAGCTTAGTGAGATTAAGATACACGGGGTAGACTTGATAAAAGAGACTGAACAGAAAGTGAAAGTGATTCATAAAAGTTTGAAAGCAGCGTCAGGTCATCAGAAATCTTACGTAGATTTGAAACGAAAAGATATTGAGTTTAAAATCAGTGACAAAGTGTTTCTGAAAGTATCTCCGTAGAAGAAAGTCCTTCGGTTCGGTAGAAAAGGCAAATTGAGTTCGAGGTTCACTGGACCATTTGAGATTATTGAGCGTATTGGGCCAGTTGCATATAGATTGTTATTGCCATCTGAACTAGAAAAGATCCATAATGTATTTCACATATCAATGCTTCGACGATATAGATCCAATCCCTCACATATGATTTCTCCGTCAGAAATAGAAATTCAGTCTGATATGACATATGAAAAAGAACTGATTCGTATTTTGGCACGCAAGGTTAAAGAATTAAGAAATAAGAAAATTTATTTAGTGAAAGTGTTATGGCATAAACATGAGGTCGAAGAAGCTACATGGGAACTCGAAGATGCTATGAGAAATAATATCCGAATCTGTTCAACGGTAAGATTTTTAGGGACGAAAATCCTAAAAGGGAAGAGTTGTAATCGCTTGATTTAGACCCTAGTTAGAGCAGTGGTTTTGGGACCACAAATCCTAGTTAAAAAATATTTTAATATTTTTTTTCGTGCTTATAATATGTGAATTGATATCTTTGAAAATTTCATATGAAAATTTTATCATTTGTGTGTCCAAATTGTGAAAAAGGACCTAATCGCGTAAATTGTAAATCTATATTGGAAAGGAGTTTATTTGCCATGGCTTTCTAAAGCAAAGCTCCTTATGTTGTTATTAACCCATTGATAATGTTAATGGACATTAAGGGTTATCCATTAATTGATTTTATATTTTTATAAATAAGGTTAAAATTGTAAATAGATTAATTGAGTCATATTAAATGAAAGAAAAGCCAAAAATCATTTTATTTCTTCCATCCATGACCCAATAGTAAGAGAAAAAGAAGAAGAAAAGTTTGTTCTAGGATCAGCTATGTTTAAGCTTGATTAAGGTATGAGTTTTGTTCGGTTTTTGATAATTTCTATGTTTTTGTGATCGTTGCTTTGTGTTCTATCAAGCCCATGCCCTAATTTATGAAACTGATGAAGATTTCGGGTTATGCCATTGTTGATTTTATGAGTTTTGTGATGTTAATTGATGAAATATGGTAGCTTGATGATAGATAAATATGTTTTGTATTGGAAATTTTGATGAATTTGATTATTATGCACTAAATTGTGAAAATGATATTTTGTGGAACTAAAATGTAAAATAAATGAAATGTGTGGGCTTATATGAGCTAAAGGAAAATTCAGCTAGGCAAGTATGTAATGAAACTATGCATATTTTGTGATTTTATGAAATAGGGACTTAAATGTTAAAATGTGAAAATGTAAGGACTAATGTGTAAAATGCCCTAAATATGTGTATATGGATTGAATTGAATGATTTGTTGAATAAAAGTGTTAAATTTGAATGTATTTAGATCAAGAACTAAAGAAAACAGAATTAGATCAAGGAAAGCCGAAAGTCGTTGAATAGTTGTTCGTTTTCGTTCATTTCAGTACAAGGTAAGTCGAAATACAAATAAATGTGTTTTGAATTGAACTATTATTGCTTATATGCTATTGATTAGTGATGAATGGCTATTTGAGTTGAATATGAGAAATTTGAGAAAGTTTCGATAATGTGACGACGTCCGAAAAGTCCCGTACGAACCATAGGAATAGTTAGGATACAGATGTCATGACATAGGATTTCGATATGTATTATCGTGTAAGACCATGTCTGGGACATTGGCATCGGTTTTAGATATACATGTAGGACCATGTCTAGGACATCAACATCATATTTGATTTCGTGTAAGACCCTGTCTGGGATAGTGGCATCAATATTGATTACATGTAAGACCATATCTGGGACGTTGGCATTGTACGAGCTTTCCAAGCTATCCGCGTATCCTATTTGATTCCGAACGGTTCAACGGGCATTCTAAGAAATATGTGATTGAATGAATGAATATCTGATTCAGGTAGGTTGAAATGTTTTCAACACTTGTTAATGTGAAGTAAGTATATGTACAAGAGATGACATGTGATACAAATATGAGAAAATATGCCATATGTGCAAATGAATCTGGAATATATGAAATGTATACGAATTATGAGGTTTGTGATAGTATTTGACTATGGAGTATTTGTAATATATGATGTTTATATGCTTAAAATGATAAGTTTATTTGTATATGGCTTACTAAGCTTTTGAAAGCTTACTTTGTGTGTTTGTTTGCATTTTTTTTTATAAATATCAAAGCTACTGGAAGCTCGGGGATCATCGAGATCATCACCACACTATCGAACTTTATTTTGGTACCTTTTGAAAATGTATATATCAAAGTATGGCATGTATAGGATAGGACTAAGGTGGTATATTTTGTGAAGTGTATATCATGCCATATGATATGGCTAGATTAAAGTTGTTATTTGGTTTGGTTTTTGGTATATAAGTTGTGTTAAGAAATGGTACATTTTGATGTGCATAAATGGCCTAGTGAAAAATGGTCAATTTGGTAAGTTAGATATGTGAATTAGTTATGGAAATGGAATGATTTTAAATGAGTTTGGTAGGTGATTTTGGGTATGTTTTTAGTTTAGATAATAAGGATGAAATTGATTGGTGATTATATTACATGAATAATGTATGTTATTGAAATAGGTTGGAAATGAGGTATATTTGAAGCTTGAATTTGGCTCGTAGGTATGACCCAATATAGGTAGCAAATTGGCCTTGCAAATGGCCTATATTTTCCTACACGACTGAGCACACAGGCGTGTGTCTTGACCGTTTCCTTTAATGTTTCTTTTCAAAACAACCTAGACACACAGACGTGTCTCGTGGCCATCTGAGGCACATAGCCTTGGTACATGGGTGTGTGTGGCCATTTCGAAAGGTACATGGGCTAAACACATAGACGTGTGGTCAGCCGTGTTATCCAAGTTAGTTTCGACCATGACCAAGGCACATGGGCATGTCTCCAGCCTTGTGGTATAAGTTAGTATGTATGCCCTATTTTCACACGGTCTGTGAAACAGTCGTGTCTAGTAACCGTGTGAGACACACGGCCTGTTCACACGGGCGTGTGTCCCTTGAAATGTTGAATATTTTCTAAATTCTTGAAATGTTTTTACATTATCAATTTAGTCCTGAAAGTATGATTAAAGTTCTGTATGCTTGATTTGAATACTTAGACAATATGAATAAATGATATTGACTGAAATGTGAGGACTATTTGATAAATGTTTGTTCTGAACTGAGTTACGAGTTTGGTAATGCCTCTTAACCTATTCCGGTGACTGTTACATGTTAGGGGTGTTACATTACCAACGAATAGGTTATGGTACTATTTTCTCATAGCTCCTTCGGGTTCCCACGTAGCCTCTTCGACACCGTGTCGTTGCCAAAGTACTTTCATGACAGCTATGCTTTTATTCTCAATTGTTTAACCTCACGTGCTAGAATTTTGATCAGTTCTTCATTGTATATCATATTGATAAACCGTAATTTATACATATTTTTACCCCATTCTTGGCATATTTATGAATTATTTTTCCTTTTTTTAGTGAATTTGATGCTTCTAATCCTTTAATTTCATGTTTTATACTTAGGTGAGCATAGGAAGGCGAAAAGAGCAAGAAACGGGCCAAAAACGGACCAAATGGGCTTAAAACAGTGTTTCACACAGCCTAAGCACTTCCACACAGGTGATCCACACGCCCGTGTGAGTCACACGGGAAGGCCACACGCCCATGTGACACGGCCGTGTCGACTAAAAATCAACTAGTATTACACACGGCTTGAGCACCTTAACACGGGCGTGGCACACGGCCGTGTCCCTGTCGAGCCCAAGTCTAATTCTATTTGGAAAAAGGCTTATTTTGGGTTATTTTGGGCATTCCAAAGTCTATATAAACACCCTAGAAGAGGATTAGGGAGGCACGCAAAGCAGAATGCAAAAAATACTCGAAGAAAGCCATTGGAATCAGCTTGGAAATAGGATTACATCATGACTGAAGATTTCCATTCAATTTCTAGCGAAGTTTTTGGGTTTCTTTATGTTTTGTTGTTTCCCCAATTTTGAGATGTTTTTCTCCATTATTATGAACTAAACTCCCTAAATACCTAAGGGAGATGAAACCTATGATGAATCTTATTATTCTTTGATTTATATGATAAATATTTGTTCTTATTCTTAATTGTGAGTTTTAATCCTTGTTTTATTATTCCAGGATATTAATTCAGGTTTTTTATGTGCTTATGCAGTGGAGCAAAAGTCCCTATTTAAGAGTAGATCATTCACAATTAAGCGAAGTTGAATGCAATCCTAGAGATAGGACGACGTAAATCTGTCAGATTAGAGTCAAATCTAATAGGGGAATCCATAAATCGAGTTAATGCGGTAGTAGGGGTTTTAATTAGAAAGAGATTTCAATTAATCAACCTAGAGTCAGTTGTTTCTAGTCTTGAGAGAGATAGTAACGTAAATTAGGGATTTCTACGGAATAAGTCAAATGAATAAATCGTCTAAGTCAAAGGTAATAAGTGAAGTCTAGATGGATTCTTCCTTGGGTATTGTCTTCTCTATTGGTTTTTTCAAAAAGTATTTTCCAACTTTTCTCTCTGTCGTAGTCTTAGCTAATCAGATAATTAGTTTAGTTTAAAAACACCCTTTAATTCTTAGGCTAGATAATAGAAAGAGAGTAACTACTAGTACTTCTAGTCCTCGTGGATACGATATTTCGGTCTCACCATAACTATACTATTGTTCGATAGGTGCGCTTACCTTAATTCAAATTTTTAGTTAGTTACACGGCCATCAAGTTTTTGGTGCCGTTTTCGGGGATCGAGCCCGGGTCGCCCGCGTGACAGGCGAAAATACTCACCACTATACTACAACCGAAGAGATGGCTGATAATCAAAATAATCAGCTACCTCCTGTGGTTGCTGTAAATCCAGTAGAACAGAATCTTGCTCCTTTGTACTATACATGATTTTGCTAAACCTACTTTGACAGGAATGAATCGAGTATAGTTAAACCTGCTGTTGCTGCAAATAATTTTAAACTGAAACCTAACACTATTCAAATGATACAACAGTTTGTTCAGTTTGATGGTTTGCAGGACGAGGATCCAAACACTCATTTAGCAAATTTTCTGGAACTCTGCGATACTTTTAAAATCAATGGCATTTCTGATGATGCCATTCGCCTTCAGTTATTTCCCTTTTCATTGAGGAATAAGGCTAAACAATGGTTGAACTCGTTACCACGAGGGTCAATCACTACTTGGGAACAAATGACCGGAAAATTTTTACTTAAATATTTTTCGCCAGCTAAAATGGCTAAATTGAGGAATGATAACTCTTCTTTTGTGCAGACGGATCTAGAAACTCTTTATGATGCATGGGAGGGATACAAGGACTTATTGAGAAGGTGCCCTCACCATAGGTTACCTGTATGGTTACAGGTTCAGACTTTTTACAACGGTGTGAACCCCTCAACTAGGCAACTTATCAACGCAGCCGCCGGTGGAACTTTAAACAACAAAACACCTGAAGAGGCTTACAAATTTATTGAAGAAATGTCATTGAATAACTATCAGTGGCAAGTCATGAGAACAAAGTCGACAAAAGCTATTGGTGTTTTCAAACTCGACGCGGTTACTATGCTATCTAACCAGGTAGAACTTTTAAATAAAAAGATTGATAGTTTGTATGGTTCTACTCAGGTACATCCAGTGATGAGGTGCGATTCAAATGGAGGAGGAGTACACACAGAATATCAATCCTTCAACCCTAGCACCGAGGAAGGACAAGTTCAATATATGGGTAATAATAATTCTAGACCTCAAAATAATCCATACAGTAACACTTATAATGGAGGTTGGAGGAATCACCCCAGCCTCTCGTAGGGTGGTCAAGGAAATCAAAGGCCACAACATCCTCCGGGCTTTCAACAACCACCTTACCAGCAGGAAAAGAAGCCGAACCTTGAGGAGATGCTAATGAAATTTATCTCGGTGTCAGAAACTCATTTTTAGAATACAGAAACAACACTTAAGAATCAACAAGCATCGATCCAAGGGCTCGAAACTCAAATAGGCCAGCTCGTTAAATTAATTTCTGAATGACCACAAGGTAGCTTACCGAGTAATACTAAATCTAACCCAAGGGAACAGCTTAATGCGATTACCGTTCGTGATGAGGAAGGGTTAGTTGAACCTAAACCAGAACCGAGGCAAGGAATTATGGTAAGTAAAGGTAAAAGTAAGGTGGACCACAGTGAGCAAAAACCGATAAGTAGAGAATACAAACCTCGTGTACCATACCCTAGTGCGACAAGGAAAGACCACACGGACGAACAATTCGGTAAATTCCTTAAATTATTAAAGAAATTACATATTAACTTACCATTTATTGAAGCTCTTTCGTAGATGCCAAACCCAGTTAAATTTTTAAAGAAGCTTTTAGCAAATAAGCAGAAGTTGGATGAGGCGTCGCATGTAGAGTTGAACGCAGTTTGCTCAGCCATTCTACAGAATAAGCTACCAAACAAGTTGAAAGATCCAAGGAGTTTTACTATTCCTTATTTAATTGTAGTCTAAATGTTAACAATGCATTGGCTGATTTAGGGGCAAGCATTAATGTCATGCCCTATAAAATGTTTAAACAACTAGGTCTTGGGAAACCCAAACAAACTAGGATGAGCATTCAGTTAGCAGATAAAACCATTAGATTTCCTAGGGGTATCGTTGAAGACGTACTTGTCAAAATCGATAAATTTATATTCCCAATTGATTTGTTGTTCTAGACATGGAAGAGGATAGTGATGTGCCTTTAATTTTAGGAAGGCCTTTTTTAGCAACTGTTAGAACTATCATTGATGTTGGCACAAGTGAATTGATACTTCGTGTAGGCGATGACGCGATTACTCTCCAAGCTCGTGATTATGCTAAAATATCTAGTAATCGAGATGATTGTTTAAGTTCGGTTAATTTAAATAATGTTACAACTTAAACTTCTTTGCAGGAATCCCCTAGGAAGAACGTGATGGAGCTTCATTCTAATCCACGCCACAAAAACGGAGCAACTCACGAAGAACGATGGCTTTAGATCGATGAACGAGATGAATGGCGAACACAGGTCAAGGAGAAACTAAAAGCACATGAAAATCAAAGCGACACCACAAGGAGCATAGGGATGAAACAAAGCAAATTAAAGTTGGGGATAAAGTATTGTTCGATGAAAAGGACCCCCACATTGCTACTTCAGAGCTTAATATGAACGGAGCGAACCCTTTCACGGTACTGAATGTTTTCCCATACAGTACAGTCGAGGTAAATCATTCTAAATTCGGCACCTTTAAGGTAAATATTACTCGACCTAAACTTTATGTGGATAATAGAACTGATAGTGAGAAAAAAGAGTCTCGACTCCGTGATCCGCTGTAATCATGCGAATGAGAGGTAAGTCAAGGTTAGACTTTAAATAAGCGCTTCTCGAGAGGCAACCCGAGCACTAACATCACTAACTAGTTTCCTTTTACTACTTTTAATGTTTTTGTGCAGGTACAGTGGCCCACACAGCCTGGACACACGGGCGTGTTCTTGGCCGTGTGGAAACAGGGTTAAAAATTCCCCAAGTATCGAGCCACACGGCCGTGCGACACGGTCGTATGAAGCACACGGCCTGGACACACGGGCGTATCTTAGGCTGTGTGAAAACTAAAGCTAAAATTTACAAATTTAAATAAGTCAGAGAGCCACACGGGTGGGGCACACGGTAGTGTGTTCGGACACACGAGCATGTGAGATACTACACGGGCTTGGGAGAAGCGAACCACATCGCACACGGTCGTGCGATATGACTGTGTGGACTACACGGCCAGGACACACGGGCGTGTCTCTAGGCTTTGTGACGATTGGGCATTCAAACTTCGCGATAAACACGGGCTAGAAGTAAGCCACACCGACGTGTGACACGGCCGTGTCACCCAACAAGGGTCTCACACGGACGTGCCCTTTTTTAAACCCTTCAAACCCTAAATTTTCTTTTTCTTCTTCTTCCCCTAATTCTCCCTAAACCCTAGCCACCACAAGCCTTCAAAAACCTCCCCCACAACTGAACCCCTCCCTCCTCTGGCCATCCCCCACCACCGTTTGAGCCCCTTCCTCCCTTTCTCTTCTTTTCCCTTCTTTTTCCTTTTTTCTTTCCTTTTTCCTTTCCCTTCCTCCCCTCTCTTTTTCCTCCCCCATTTTCCTCTTCACCGCACAACCCCACCCCACCACGTACCACACGGCCTCACCCCCATGCCCGTGCCCTTTCTCCCGTGTCTGACTCTGGCCACCAGCAGCGTCTACTGCCGTCCGCACCTCCAACCACTGCCCGTGGTTTCACCTTTAACCTTCACTTCAGTATTTATTTTCAGTATTTATTTCATTATTTCTTTGTTATTTATTAATTGTTAGTTTTTTTTAATTTATTTTAGGATATTTATATATATTTAGTGGGTTTCATTCTCATTGTTATTGTTGATTATAATAATTACTTCTTTACATTGCTTATTGTGACTCTAACATTTTTGTTTCTTATTTTAGTCAATTTTATTATTCTTATTTTATTCTTTATTTTTGCGCCCATCTTTTTAGTGAGATGTAGTCATTTTAGTATTAGGAAATATGCTTTTTAGGATTATAGATTTATTTTTCCTTCGAATCTAAAACCTTGTCTTGTGTTTAAATAACTGGTGCTATTTGATTTGTATTATTTTTAGAAATATAATGACAAACTACGAGGCAAGAAAATGACTGTTCTCGCTTCAAAAAAGCGAAAGGGTTCTGACGCAACATCCTCGAGCGCCTCGACCAAAGCTCTCCACCCTCTACTTCAGTTCTCGTCAGGCCCACAGGAAGACCTGTTCCAGCTTCTTCGAGTATGACCATGGGAGTGGGCTGTTGTATTGATTGGGCCGGTTTGGAGCAGGTCCAACTTGCTCACCTCGTTTAATTCTATCTCGATACTGCACCATGGGATCGATTCTTTGCAATCACCGAGCCATCGACATACTCCCTCCACTACGAGCTTTCGAGGAGTGTCATTTGAGGAGTTTACTGATTTTCGTCGATACTGTACTCAGAGGTTTGACAGTCTTGATGTGAGGTTTGATAGTATTGATGAGACTTTGCGGCAGATTTGCAAGCATCTCTATATCGCTCCTCCAGCGCCACCAGCTCACGAAACCAACGATGAGGACCTTTGAGTCCACTTATTTGTTTTATTTCTATTTCTATTTCTATTTCTATTTCTATTTCTATTTCTATTTCTATTTCTATTTCTATTTCTATTTCTATTTCTATTTCTATTTCTATTTCTATTTCTATTATCTTTCTTTTATTTCTTTCTGAAAACTTATGTTTTTATATTTTGAACTACGTTTATCTTAATAGTTATTATCGAGTAAGCCCTTAACTCTCTTCCACAGTGGTGTTTATTTTCTTATTATTAACTCAGAATCATGCCTTTCATTAGTCATATCTACAAATCCAGCCTTCGCTATTCCAAGGATTCCATCCAAAAATTCAGGGCAGTTTCACTTCTCCCCCTCTCTTGATATTATGCTTCTATTGTTATTATATATCTTTGTACATTGAGGACAATGTACATCTTAAGTATGGGGAGGTTATTTACATGATTATCAGAAAATTCCTGAATTTTTATCTTCTTCTCAAATAATTTTCTCATATCATTATTAGAGTGAATTCTGATTGATTTATAATGTATATTAATATGTTTGGAATTAAATCATAGGTAATTGTGCTTTGATTGTTTAAAATTTGAGACATTAGAAAATCAAGCATGATAAGTTGACTTTTGAGAATTAAAATTGCTAGGTTATTTCCTTGAATTAAGGTATTATCTTGAAATATTGAATTTGCAGGATTGACATCAAAACCCATAAATTTCATGAGATTTTGAGCCTTTTAGAGCATATATCTTTCCTGCTCACTTATTTTATTGGTTATGAGTGTGTCAACATTGATTTGTTATTCTAGAACTTGCATCGATTATACATATCAAGACCACAACTTTGATTTGGTATACTAAAATGATAAAGGCACTTAGGTTTTAACCCATTTACCCCATAAAAAGCCTACCCACATAATTGACCCCTAGTGAACCCCTTTGGGCCTTAACCTTTATTTCTTGAATTTTCCCTTAATAATAACCCATAATTTAACCCTTTTTGATTCATTAAGAATTTCTCCCTTTTCATAGACTCATTTTAATCAGGATTTGATTTAATTAGTTACCTAACTATTTTCGTTCATTACAGTTGCTGAATTTTTCCTTATGATATATTCTCCATTATTTGTACTTGTTCTTATTAAAAAAATATATCTGTTCTAAAAAAAACACACACACAAAAAAACGTATAGTTACAATTAGTCATTGTTATAAAGAGCTTGCTTAAGTAAAGTTATATTATTGAGAAGAAGCTCACATCATTTGCTTTAGATGGTTCGAATTCTGTCACTTCCTTCTAATTCAGCAATTAGCTTCATTCCTCTAAGTTTGGAAATTTATTTAAATTAATCCCGATTCTAACCCTCTTTTTTAGCCTTTATCCACACCTTTAACCCAAGCCCCATTTCAACCCTATTAAAGAACTTTTGATTTGTTTATCATCTCATTTATAATAGTGGAGATTTGATTTTCATGCAAGCCTATGGTACTAACTTTTCATGTTTGACTATTGAGTGCTTAATTGTTAAACCTTAAACACTTTGAGTGATTTGAGTGAATCTTTAGTGAGGATGTCAACCTTTATTAATTTGGAATTAAAGATAACTACTTAGATGAAGGGGGATGCCTATGATTTTATGATTAAAATGCTCAACTTGTATTGTTTGAAGCTTTAATGTTCTTTTGGTTAAGCTCTTAATGTATGATTACTTGTGGATTATTTCGAACATTATTGATGAGAATTATAAGTTGAGAAGGATTTATTTTAATTGTGAGTTGAGGATTTTGCTTGAGAACAAGCAAATGCTTAAGTGCGAGGATATTTGATAAACCATAATTTATACATATTTTTACCCTATGCTTGGCATATTTATGAATGATTTTTCCTTGGCTTTAGTGTATTTGATGCTTCTAATCCTTTAATTTCATGTTTTATACTTAGGTGAGCATAGAAAGGCAAAAAGAGCAAGAAACGGGCCAAAAATGGACCAAATGGGCTTAAAACAGTGTTTCACACGGCCTAAGCACTTCTACATGGGTGATCCACATGCCTGTGTGAGTCACAAGGGAAGGCCACACGCCTGTGAGACATGGCCGTGTCGACTAAAAATCAACTCAGTATTACACACGGCTTAAGCACTTTCACACGGGTGTGGCACACGGCCGTGTCACTATCGAGCCCAAGTCTAATTCTACTCAAAAAAGGCTTATTTTGGGCATTACAAAGTCTATATAAACACCCTAGAAGAGGATTAGGGAGGCACGCAAAGCAGAACGCAAAAAATAGTCGAAGAAAGCCATTGGAATCAGCTTGGAAGCAGGATTACATCAAGACTGAAGATCTCCATTCAATTTCTAGCAAAGTTTTTAGGTTTCTTTATGTTTTGTTGTTTCCCCAATTTTGAGATGTTTTCCTCTATTATTATGAACTAAAATCCCTAAATACCTAAAGGAGATGAAACCTATGATGAATCTTATTATTCTTTGAGTTATACGATAAATATTTGTTCTTATTCTTAATTGTGAGTTTTAATCCTTGTTTTAATATTCCAGGATATTAATTCAGGTTTTTGATGTGCTTATTCAGTGGAGCACAAGTCCCTATTTAAGAGCAGATCATTCACAATTAAGTGGAGATGAATGCAATCCTAGAGATAAGACAACGTAAATCTATCGGATTAGATTCAAATCTAATAAGGGAATCCATAAATCGAGTTAATGCGGCAATAGAGGTTTTAATTAGAAAGAGATTTCAATTAATCAACCTAGAGTCAATTGTTTCTAGTCTCAAGAGAGATAGTAACATAAATTAGAGATTTCTACGGAATAAGTCAAATGAATAAATCGTCTAAGTCAAAGGTAATAAGTGAAGTCTAGATGGATTCTTCCTTGGGTATTGTCTTCTCTATTGGTTTTTTCAAAAAGTATTTTCCAACTTTCATCTCTGTCGTAGTCTTAGTTAATTAGATAATTATTTTAGTTTAAAAACACCCTTTAATTCTTAGGCTAGATAATAGAAAGAGAGTAACTACTAGTACTTCTAGTCCTCGTGGATACGATATTGCAGTCTCACCATAGCTATACTAATGTTCGATAGGTGCGCTTACCTTAAGTCGAATTTTTAGTTAGTTACACGACCATCACATATTAGGTTGAATTTAAATTTCTACCGGGGAAATTACATGTAAAGGATCCGATCTATATGCCATTGGCCCTATTTATTCAATAATCTCATACGGCCCGATAAAATGCGGACTTAGTTTACCTTTACAACCAAATTGAAGAATTTTCTTCCACGGAGACACTTTTAGAAATACTTTATCACCGATCTAAAATTCAATGTCTTTCTGTTTCAAATCTGTGTACGATTTCTGTTGATCTGAAGCTGCTTTCAAATAGTCACGAATTACTTTCACTTTCTCTTCGGTTTCTCTAACCAAATCAACCCCGTTAATCTTTTTCTCACTCAACTTGGTCTAATACAACTGAGTTCGACATTGGTGACCATACAAAGCTTCGTATGGTGCTATCTTTATACTCGATTGAAAACTATTATTATACGCAAATTCAACCAATGGCAAAAATTTCTCCCAATTGCTTTCAAACTCTAAAACACAACATCGGAGCATATCTTCGAGAACCTGAATTACTCTCTAAGACTGTCCGTCAGTTTGTGGATGAAATGTTGTACTAAAATTCAACCTTGTACCTAGAGCTTCTTACAATTTCTTCCAAAACCGCAACATAAACCTCGGATCTTTATCCGAAACAATCGAAACTGGCACTCCATGTAATCTAACGATCTCAGCAATGTACAATTCAGCTAATCTATCGAGTGAATAGTCTATACGTATTGGTATAAAATGCGTCGATTTTGTCAATCTATCAACTACAGCCCAAACAACATCTTTCTTTTTTTGAGTTAGGGGCAATATTGATACAAAATCCATTGTAACTCTATCCTATTTCCACTCGGGTATCATTACAGGTTGTAATAATCCCGAAGGTACTTGGTGTTCAGCTTTAAATTGTTGACAAATCAAACACTTCAATACAAACTCAAAAATGTCTCATTTCATTCCTGACCACCAATATAGTTGTTTTAAATCATTATACATTTTAGTACTTGTGTGCTCCGTGTAAAATTTTCTGACTGAGTTTGTAATTCCTTAGTACACAAATTTTGTTTTGGAACATTAAACAATCATCAGCTCCGATCTGATAATCTAAGTCACTAATCGACTCACATTGCATTCTTTTGGCTTGCAACTCGGTATCACACTTTTGGACTTCACAAATTTGCAGAAGAAAAATCGGTTTAGCTTTTAATTCGGCTAATATCAAACCATCATTGGGCAAATTCAGTCTCGTATTCATCGCTCTTAAAGAAAATAAAGATTTTCTACTCAAAGTATCTGCGACTACATTAGCTTTTCCCGGATGATAATCGGTTACTAACTCATAATCTTTTAATAGATCGAGCCTTCTCCGTTGTTGCAAATTCAAATCTTTTTGAGTCATTAAATACTTCAAACTCTTTTGATCTGTAAAGATGTGACATTTCTCACCTTATAAATGATGTCGCCAAATTTTTAATGCAAAAACAATAGCGGTAAACTCTAAATTGTGCATTGGATAGTTCTTTTCATGTGGCTTCAATTGTCTCAAGGAATAAGCTATAACTTTTCCTTCTTGCATAAAAATGCAACCCAAACCATTCAATGACGTATCTCTGTAAACCACGAATTCTTTAACCGACTCAGATTGAACCAAAACTGGTGCTTCAGTTAGCAATACTTTCGATTGCTCGAAACTCTGTTGACATTTTTTAGACACTCAAATTTTAGATCTTTCTATCCAATCTGGTCATCGGTGTAGCAATCATCGAGAACCCTTTTACAAAATGTCGATAATAGCCAGCTAATCCCAGAAAACTTCTAATCTCAGATACATTTCTAGGTGGTTTTCGATCGACAACTGCTAAAATCTTGTTTGGATCAACTTGTATGCCTTTCGCTGAAACAATGTGCCCCATAAATCTGAATTCTCTGAGCCAAAACTCACATTTACTGAATTTAGCAAATAGTTGCTTGTATCTTAAAGTTTTCAACACAATCCTTAAATGCTCGGCATGCTTAGACTCATCTCAAGAATAGATCAGAATGTCTTCAGTGAACACAACAACAAGTCTGTCTAAATACGGTCTAAATATCCAGTTCATCAAATCCATAAAATTGGTAGGAGCATTAGTTAAACCAAAAGGCATAACAAGGAATTCATAATGTTTGTACCTCGTTCTGAAAGCAGTTTTCGGTACATCTGAGTCTTTAATTCTCAATTGATAATAACCCGATCTCAAATAAATCTTTGAAAACACGGTTGCCCCTTTTAACTGATCAAACAAATCATCAATTCTCTACAAAAGATACTTGTTCTTTATCATAACTTTATTGAGTTGTCTATAGTCAATACACATTCTCATTGACCCATCTTTCTTCTTTACGAACAATACTACCGTGCCCTAGGGTGAAAAACTAGGTTGTGCAAAACCTCTATCTGTTAACTCTTGCAACTAAGATTTCAACTCCTTCAATTCTATCGAAGACATTCTGTACGGATCTATCGATATCGAAGAAGTTCTCAGTACTAATTCAATAGCAAACTCGACCTCTCTGACTGGTGGCAGCCCCGATAATTCTTCTGGAAACACATCCAGAAACTCACATACTATTGGCAATGATTCAATCTTCAATTCAGACACTTTTGTATCTAAAACATAAGTAAGATAAGCTTTACACCTTTTTCTCACACATCTCTGAGCTGACATAGACGAAATCACAGTAGGCAATTCACTCGACTCATCTGATTCAATTCGAAGGATGTCACCATTCTGAAATTTCAGTTCAATGATTTTTGGTATACAATTCATGTAACACCCCTAACCCGAATCTGATCGCCAGGTTAAGGCTAAGAGTATTACCGAATTAAACATTTAATAACCTCATTCACATTGTAAATAACATAAACAGAGATCAAGATGAAATACATACTAATATTTAAGTTATACGCCATTTTCGTATGGCCAGAGTAATTACAAATTCAAAATATCGCTATTAACAGCCTAACCTATACATGCCATATCGAGTCCAAAATATAACTGTACCCAAAAAGATTGATAGTGTGATTAACTGCTGACGATCCCCGAGTCGGTGGCTAGAATCAACAATCTATAAAACAGGGAAATAAAAAACAGAGTAAGCTTTCAAGGCTTAGTAAGTTTTAAGAAATACAAACAATTAAAACCTGTCATTTAAATCGAGCATTTAGTATCACAAAACTAATATTCCAATTAGTTATCACTTGGCCGAATATATATGTGTATAAATATGTGAATACACAAAGAAATTTCAGCACGTACTTTACTTTACTTCATAGCTCATACAATTGATTTAAGTCACAGACTTTCATACAATGTCAGGCATCAACCGAATAAGTCATGCTCTTAGTCGTAGATATAGTAATCATTCACACGCATATATTGTTCTTTGATACTAATATTTCACCTTAAAAATCAATTCACATGTGAGTACATAATATGTACCTGACTATCATAATATATCATACATAATCACTAGTAGTTTAATTCGAACCTTCAAATTCATAATCTTACTTGAATCACCGGCGTTAAGCCTGCTAGGTTTAAAACCCAAATCTAGTCACCAGTACAAAACCTGCGGGGCTTTAAGCTCGAATATAATACCAGCACTAAGCCTGCGGGACTTTAACCCGGATATAATACCAGCACTAAGCCTACGGGACTTTAACCTGGATATAATACCAAATATCAAGCATATTTAATCATATATTAACACATCTCATTCAACTTATCCCATTAGTAGTCATTTACATTCGGTTCAAAAGTCATACATAAATATCACATATCCATTTCACCATTCAAGCTTAACCAATAGTGACCATTCAACTATATGTCATATACCTAAATTATTTATCTCACAACTTAATTCAAGTAGAACCAAAAGGTCATAATTCATCTAATGTATACACATCAAGGCATCATCAATTATATACTAAAGGTGACTACTTAAAACTTACTTCGGATATACTTGAACAGTTGTGAAATGGCTACTCTGTTACTTTCTCTTTTCCCTTCTCCGAAATTGCCCCCTATGCTCTTGAGCTTTAATTCAACAAATTTTAAACTAGTCATCATTCGACTATTCAAGTATTACTTTCAGAATATAATGCATATATATTCGAATTTCACACATACAGATTATAGTAAGCTTATAAGAAATCAATAAGCAATTCATTAGCAAATTTTTATTAATGTTTACAATATAATCACAATTTCACTATAAGCTGACTTCCTGAGCAACAGTCACTAAATTATTTATAACTGGAGCTATGAAACTCCAAATCAATTGTCATAAATTTTCCATGAAAATAGACTCATTTATATTTTATCCATAAAATTTTCATAATTTTTAGTTTGGTCAATCAATACCAGATTTTTCCTAAAGTTTCCCTTGTTTCACTATTTGACTATTCTGACCACTATTCACTACGAAATAAATTTCTCATTGTACAGAATTCAAAATATGTTCTCGTTTATTTCATTTGAAACTAGACTCATTAAGGAGTCTAATAATATAAATTTTATCTTATGACCATTTTTATACATTTTATAATGATTTTATAAAAATAGAACAGGGGATCTAAAAGTCATTTTGACTCTGTCCCATATTGCTTCAAATATCTCATTATCGGAAATTCTTTTGCTTTTGAAGTTTCTTTTATAAGAAACTAGACTCATCAAGATTTAATTAAATAATTTATTCAGCTTCTAACTCAACTCCCACAATTTATAGTGATTTTCCAAAATCACGTTACTGCTGCTGTCCCAAGCAGATTATTATCAATTCACTCTTTCACACATTCTTTGCATACATGTTGTTTAAACATGCATATCACCAATCAATCATCACATATCTATAATTTCACTTAAGCATAATCTTCATTTCATCATTTTAAAGCACAAACATTTCTCAATATTAACCAAGTTCACATTCGGCCATAATACACACAACATATTAGCAAATTTTCTCACTTAACATCTAATGCATATGAATGCTCATTTGTTTGGCTCAACTTCACCAATGTACCATTATTCATTAAAAGAACATGAAACAACAACCATTCTCTTTAACATCTTCCATAGCCGAATGCTCATATCACCATCAACTTCAAAATTTTGGCATGGGCTAAGTAAGGGACTTAGGATCTAGCTCCATTCTCTTTAACATCTTCCATAGCCGAATGCTCATATCACCATCAACTTCAAAATTTTGGCATGGGCTAAGTAAGGGACTTAGGATCTAGCTTAAACTATGCTAAAATTTCAAAAAAAAAAATTAACTTGAATTTCTTACCTTAATTTCCAGCTCAAAGGTGACCGAAAGACTTGAGCTATTTCCTCTCTTGTTCTCTTATTTTCGGCTAGAAGGAAGTAAAGATGAATTCTTTGTTTTCTTCACCCATTTTCTATCTTTAATAACCTAATTCTATATTATAAAACCATATAATAGAAATAATGCTAATATAATATATATATGTTATATAATAATTAACATGGCCGGCCACTAACTAAAATGGACAATTTGACATGCAAGTCCATACTTTTATAACATGCATTAATAGACCCTTACACATTAACCTATCACATTTCAAAAATGTCTCATATAAGTCCTATTTAATAAATTTCACATGCAAATGGCAAAAATCAAGGCATGAAACTTTCACACATGCATTTACACATATTATAAGCATAGATTATAATGGTTAATTATTTTTATGACTCGATTTTGTGGTCCCGAAACTACTTTCTGACTAGGGTCAAATTAGGGCTGTCACAATTCACAACGGCATCATGCAAAGTCAACCAATCCATTCCCAGAATCACATCAAACTCATCAAATGGTAAAATCATCAAGTCAGCCAAAGAACAGTAACCCCGAGTCATAAAAGGGCAATCCTTGCAAACTTTATCAACTAGAACATACTTGCCTAAGGGGTTCGATACTTTAATTACAAACTCAATAGGCAATTTCTTACTAGACACTAAATTCATACAGATATACGAATGGTCGATTCAAGATCAATCAATGCAATCACATTAGTGTCATAAAAAGAAAATGTACCGGTGATAACATCAGGTAATGACGCTTCTTTGCGGGCGCTAGTCGCGTAAGCTCTAGCAGGTGCTCTGGCTTCAGATCTCATAGTTGAATCCTTTGTTGTACCTCTACTACTGATTACGTTTTTCTCGGTGGCCTCTCTCTAGTGGTTGTATTACCAGTTCTTGCGTTTTGGAATTGATCTTTCTTAGAAAACACTGGGCAATCTAGAATAAAATGATCTGACGAGCCACATTTGAAACAAGCTTTATTACTTTTATTCCAGCATTCTCCAAAATGTCATCTCCCACAATGTTGGCACTCAAGTTTATTGTTTTTCACACTGCCAACGCTTGAGAGAGAAGTTGCTTGAGCATTTGGACTCACATGTTGATTTCCACGATCTCTATTCTGGTATCCCACTGATGCATTCGATCGATTATACGAATCTCAGGATTTATTTGATGAAGAATGATAAGGTTTATTCATCGGTCTTTTTCTCAAATCTCTAGCCTCTGAATCAGCTTTCCTCTTTTCTCGGCTAAAGTCTTCTGTAACAACCCAAATTTTATGGTTATCAGAAAAGTGTATTATTGGGTCTCCGTTTTTGGAAAATAAATTCGTAAATATTTATTAAAAATACTTACGAAGTTAATTGAGTGGTTAATTAGGTTTTTATTAAGTGAATTTAGCTTAATTTAGAGTAATTAGTAAAAAGGACTAAAATTGAATAAAAGGGTAAAGGTTTAATTATAGATTAATAAAAAGAAAGGGGGACCAAAATGGCAAAAATACCATTTGATATAGTTGAGGCGGCAATTAGATTGAAAAATCAGAGATTTTTCTTAGGTATATATATTATATATTATTAATTGATTATATTATAATTATATTATATTATGAAACAATTTAAATAAATACAAATGTATGGTAATAAAAATATACATGTGTAAAAATTATATTTGCACAATTGTAATTTAAATACATAATTTACTTATAATTTAAGTATAAATATATTTTATGATTATTAATTATATTAAAAGATTTTTATATAATAAATAAATTAATAAGTTGACAAATATAAGGTGATAGTAAAATACAAGTGTAATAAATCATACACATACAATTGTAATATACTTATTTATTTACTTATTATTTAAGAAATAATAATATTTATTAAGTTAATATAATTAAATAATAAACAAAAGTAAAATAAAATGAAACAAAACAAAGCATAAAGGAACAGAATCATTCGAAAACAGAGAAGGGAAAGAAGAAAAGAAAAGAAAAGGGAGAAATAGAGATTTTAAAGCTTGGAACTTAAATAGGTAAGTCAATTAAGTCCTTTTCTTTTAATTTTGATGTTTTTGAAGTTTTAAAACAAGGTTTTGATAAAATTAAGTTAATATTTTGGAAGTTCATAAGTTTTCAAATATAGTTCATGTTGAACAAAAATATGAATTAGGGGTTTAGTTTATAGAAATTTTAGTTAGAATAGATTAAAGGATTAAATTGTAAAAGAAGCTATTAGTTTTACATAGTAGGGACTAAATTGCAAGAAGTTTTAGATTAGGGTTTTATGATGAAATTTAGATAGTTATGTCTAAGTTTGGTTGAAAATTGAGTAGAAACAAGGTATGAATTGAGATAGAAAAGTAAGTGAATTTAGTTAAGATTAAAATTAAAATTAAAGTAGAAATTGAATAGAAATTGAATAAGAAATTTAAATATTAAATTTAAATTAGCATTGTATTAATGATTATGAAAATTGTTTTAATTTCCATAGCTAACGTTGTTCTGGAAAATCTTGGCTAAGGAAGGAAAAGGCAAAGTCAACAAGGGTTAGCTCAGAAATTACGGTTTGTATTTCTATAATCTGAATTTAATTATTAATTATTATATTTTAATTTAAATATTTATGGTAAGAAAATTAAGGTAAGTATTAGTAATTGTTATTGAATTGAATTTATATGGATATATGTGGTTGATGTGAAAATTGAATATTGGATGTATGTTATATTTAAAAAATAGATTGACTGGGAATGTGATGAAATTAATATGAATATGTGATTATTGTGAAACTTGAATATTTGTTATTGAAAGGTAAAGTTAATTGTATTGATTTAAGAATATATGTGATTAATTGAAATGTGTATTGGTTGAAAAATTGAGAGTGAATTGAATACCCTATTAACTATATCGGGCTAAGTCGGATATAGTTGGCATGCCATAGGATTGGAAGTGTTCAGGGATACTTCAACCTTGAGTCGATGAGGCACTATAAGTGCCGTATTGTTACTTCGACTTCAAGTCGATGAGGCACCATGTGTGTCGTACTGCTACTGTTACTTCAGTTTAATTCGATGAGGTACTGAATACCATACTATTACTGTTTACCTCAACAAAGCCAATGAGGCACTGAGTGTCGTACTGGTGTGTTAGTTGGATCCGTGTATCCGTCAATGTTCGAGTCATGTTGAATGACTAACTGATACTGAATAATTGATTGTTACTGAATAACTGATTGCTACTGAATAATTGATTGTTACTGAATGATTTTGATAAATTGAATGATATTGAAAAATATTGACTAGTATTGAGCTTGGAATAAAACGGATTACTGATTGAAACGTGAATTGTTGAATATTATTTGTTGATATTGAGCAGTGAACTGAAACATGATTGAAACACATGAATTATGTAACTCTAATTGGGATATAAGTAAATAATATTATAGTTCCAGTGAATTGTGAACATATTGTGGAAAATTATATGGGTTAGTAGATGAAAGAATTGATTAAGTTATAAAGGATTTATCTATGAATTGAACAATTACATAATTGAGATTGTTGTATGATTTTTAAGTGAATGTTATATTTTCATATTATTAAAAGTTCAGATTATAGAAATACCACTAAGTTCATACTCAGCGTACGGTTTGTTTCCGTGCGCAGGAAAGCTTAAAGTCAGACTGTTGAATCAGCATCCCAAGCCGATCCCGAACTTTAAGTGGAAGGGTATATTATTTATTGGTAATGGCATGTACCTAGGATATCATATTCCTATGAGTGTCATTTTGAATTATGAATGTAAAGGTGAAATAAGAAAATTTTAGATTTGGTAATGGTATATGATAGGAATTGGCTTAATTAGTATGAATTTGAACTATTTGAAAATGTGAGTGAAAAACTTAAAATAATTTAGCTGAATTGTTTTGGTTTTGGGTTCATGATTTAGCTTTTGTAACCTGGACTGTCAAATAAATAAACATTTATTCATTTTTAATTTTGGGTTTTGGGTTTCAAGGCCCGGACGAATTTGGGCTCTTACAGCTGCCCCTCTTTGCTCATTGATGTGTACCAGGAATCGAGCAAAGACCTATAGAAAGACCAAATTCGTCCCATCTTATCAGATTATGGTCCTTAATCTGCTCACTGTAGATTTAAAACTGTCATATTGATATCTTTGATCTGTTCCCCGTCAAATATAGAAATGTCGAATCTGCTTCTTCGATTTGTAGGGGTGCCAAATCATCTTGAATCTGTTTGAGAATGTTTGAGAGTTATATCTGCCATATCCTCGATTTGTCCTTTGTAAGCACAAGGATGCCAAACCATCTGGAGTTTGTTTGAGAACATTTGAGAGTCATATCTACAATGTCCTCGATTTGTTCCTTGTAAGCACAAGGACACCAATTCATCTTGGATCGTGTTTGAGAACATTTGAGAGTCATATCTGCAATGTCCTCGATTTGTTCCTTGTAAGCATAAGGATGCCAAATCATCTTGGATCGTGTTTGAGAACATTTGAGAGTTATATCTGCAATGTCCTCGATTTGTTCCTTGTAAGCACAAGGATGCCAAATCATCTTGAGTTTGTTTGAGAACATTTGAGAGTCATATCTGCAATGTCCTCGATTTGTTCCTTGTAAGCACAAGGATGCCAAATCATCTTGAGTCTGTTTGAGAACATTTGAGAGTCATATCTGCAATGTCCTCGATTTGTTTCTTGTAAACACAAGAATACCAAATCATCTTTGATCTGCTTCAGCATAAACGTCTGAAGTCTGGATCTGCTATATCTGAGAACATCTGAGAGTCAAATCTACTGTGTCCTCGATTTGTTTCTTGTAAACACAAGAATACCAAATCATCTTGGATCTGCTTTAGCATAAACGTCTGAAGTCTGGATCTGCTATATCTGAGAACATCCGAGAGTCAAATCATCGTGTCCTCGATTTGTTTCTTGTAAACACAAGAATACCAAATCATCTTGAATCTGCTTCAGCATAAACGTCTGAAGTCTGGATCTGCTATACTGCGGCCTATTATCTTGTTGTTTAGGGCACGCCGTCTTTGGTAACCTGTAGAATGATTATGCTTGATAATTAAGATGCTATGCTTGGAGTGAGTCGAATGTTCCTAATTAAATGTGTTATGATGCAGAATGCTGTGAATATGACCCCTATCCTAAGCGTCACCATTCAAAATTTCATTCTTGCTCGGCTTGTAGGCCTTCCTCCAATGCTACAATCTATTGAGGATGTCCGTAAAAATTGAGTCATTGATTTTTGTCCATTTCCTTTTAGACTGGAAGAAAGAAATTCCTTGAGTTTCTTCATCCTTTACTTACGTGAACTTCTCGAACAATTGTCCTATTTTAGTTTCTTGCATTATCCAGAAATTCCAAACTAATGTGCAAAACTTCGTTTGTGAAAATATTTTAGTTCATCTACCATTATTACAATGCAACATACTTTGAAAATAACAAAAGATGAATAAATCTTTAAGAATAATTGGATTTGAATGAATCGTCAACAATACAAAGGAAATAAGTCTGATAGTATATCTTTAAGAAGAAATAGAATCTAAAGATAGCCAACAGGATAAGAATTAGGTGCTCTATATATCACTGCATGAGCGTTTATACATTAGCCCCATGAAACCTTTCTTGAATTCGACATGTGTTTAAAAGATCCAAAGTGCTTTGTTGATGCCCCAATGTACACTGTACCACACTCTTTGCCAAGTCAGATATAGCATGGTTGTTGTGTGCCCTTCAAAATTTGAGTTGCCCTTTCGCAAAACCCCTTTGGTCACAAGGCGCTCTTTGCGGGTTTTCACCTTGGCCTCTCCATTTTTTTTTTTTTTGAGAATTCAAGGCGCCCTTTGCGAGTTTTCACCTTGGATTCTTTTTCTTTAGACAAAGTACTTTTTACTGAGTCTGAGT
Source organism: Gossypium anomalum (assembly GCA_025698475.1). Classification (NCBI taxonomy): domain Eukaryota; kingdom Viridiplantae; phylum Streptophyta; class Magnoliopsida; order Malvales; family Malvaceae; genus Gossypium; species Gossypium anomalum. Next base: position 40,229,117 of record CM046958.1, on the reverse strand, counting down.
TCACTGGATTAGGTAGGCTCCTTCCATCCATTTCTGTCAAAATCAATGCACCGCCAGAAAAAGCTTTCTTCATGACGTATGGCCTTTCCCAATTTGGCATCCATTTTCCTCTAAAGTCCTTCTGAATGGGAAGGATTTTCTTTAGCACAAGGTCCCCCTGATGGAATTCCCTTGGACGAACCTTTTTATCATAAGCTCACATCATACGCTTTTGGTACATCTGACCATGTCGGATAGCTTTCAGCCTCTTTTCCTCAATCAAGTTTAACTGGTCATATCAGGACTGAACCGATTCAGCTTCATCTAACCTTATCTCTGTTAAAATTCGGAGAGAAGGTATTTCTACCTCAATAGGTAACACTGCTTCCATCCTGTAAACTAACGAGAACGGAGTTGCCCCAGTAGAAGTTCTGACAGATGTTCGATAGGCCAAGAGTGCAAATGGCAGTTTTTCATGCCAATCCCTATAAGTCTCAGTCATCTTCCCCACTATTTTCTTAATGTTCTTATTGGCAGCCTCTACTGCCCCATTCATCTTTGGACAATAGGGCGAAGAGTTGTGATGCTTGATTTTGAACTGGTCACAAACTTCAGCTATCGTTTTGTTGTTCAAATTCAATGCATTGTCAGATATGATCCTCTCGGGCATTCCATACCGACAAATGATCTCCTTCTTCAAAAATCGACTCACAGCTGACTTAGTAACATTTGCGTAGGAAGCAACCTCTACCCATTTTGTAAAGTAGTCAATCACTACGAAGCTAAACCGATGTCCATTTGAAGCTTTCGGCGATATTGGTCTGATGACATCCATGCCTCACATGGAAAACGGCCATGGAGATGTCATGACATGTAAAGGTGAGGGTGGCACATGAATTTTGTCCCCATAGATCTGACACTTATGACGTTTTTTGGCATAATTGATGCAGTCTCCTTCCATAGTGGCCCAGTAATAGCCAAACCTCATAATTTGTCTTGCCATCGTGAACCCATTTGCATGCGTACCACATACACCTTCATGAACCTCTTCTAGAATTAGCTTGGCTTCTACAGCATCGACACATCTTAAAAGTACTTGGTCTTTCCTTCTCTTGTACAGAACATCCCCATCTAGAACATAGTCACAAGCTAACCTTCTCAAGGTTCGTTTGTCATTTTCGGATGCCTGTGCTGGATATTTACGATCTCTTACATATCGCAATATATCCTGATACCAAGGGTTGTCATCTTTTTCTTCTTCTTCAAGGTTACAACAGTTAGCTGGAAATTCATTGACACTCATTTGAATTGGTCTCATCTCCTCCTCTTTGTTTGCCTTAATCATTGAAGCCAAGGTTGCTAAAGCATCTGCCATCTGATTCTCATCTCGTGGGAGATAGTTGAAGGTAATGTCATCGAACTCTCTTAATAACCCCAAAACTACCATTTGATAATTGATCAATTTAGGGTCTCTTGTCTCCCATTCACCTCTTAGCTGATAGATTACCAATGCAGAATCTCCATATACTTCTAGGGTTTTTATGCCTCTTTCTATGGCTACTTGGAGTCCCATGATGCATGCTTCGTATTCAGCCATATTATTTGTACAGTCAAAATCCAACTTGTACGTGAACGGGTAATGGTCACCATTCGGGGATACCAAGACTGCCCTAATTCCATTTTCGATTGCATTAGAGGCCCCATCAAAATTTAGCTTCCATGGAGAATCTTCCGTTGTTGCTATACACATTAGCTCCTCATTTGGAAAGTCAAAATTCAATGGCTCGTAATCCTCCAAAGCTCTACTGGCCAAGAAGTCTGCCACTGCACTTCCTTTGATAGCCTTCTGACTTACATAGACTATATTGAATTCTGAAAGCAAAATTTGCCATCTCGCCATTCTTCCATTTAGAGCCGTTGATTCCATCATGTATTTTAATGGATCTAGTTTTGAGATAAGCCAAGTAGTATGGTATAGCATGTACTGTCTTAATCTCCGTGTGGTCCAAATCAACGCACAGCACAACTTTTCGATTGGCGAATATCTCATTTCACAGTCAGTGAATTTCTTATTGAGATAATAAATTGCCTTTTCCCTTTTGCCTAACTCGTCATGCTGACCAAGCACACATCCCATAGAATTGTTGAACACTGGCAAGTATAGTATTAATGGTTTATCTGGACAAGGTGGAGATAACACTGGAGCATTCAACAAATACCGCTTGACTTTTTCAAAAGCATTTTGGCATTCTTTATCCCAAGTACCCTGATTGTGCTTCCTGAGGAGGCGAAAGATAAGATCACACTTCTCAATCAATTGTGAAATGAACCGAGCAATGTAATTCAACCTTCCTAGGAATCCTCGAACTTCTTTTTGAGTACGTGGTAGAGGCAACTCTCGTATAGCTCTGACCTTGTCTGAGTCAACTTCAATTCCCTTTTCACTGACTACGAATCCTAATAACTTCCCCGATCTGGCTCCAAAGGTGCACTTTGTTGGATTGAGCTTCAACTGAAATTTCCTCAACCTTAAGAACAATATTCTCAAGACCTCAATGTGTTCTTTTTCGGTTCGCAACTTGGCGATCATATCATCAACGTATACCTCAATATCCTTATGCATCATGTCGTGAAACAGGTTTACCATGGCTCGTTGGTATGTTGCCTCTGCGTTCTTTAGCCCAAATGGCATTACTTTATAACAAAAGGTGCCCCACAATGTTATGAAAGTAGTTTTACCCATGTCCTCTGGATGCATCTTTATCTGATTGTATCCTGAGAAGCCGTCCATGAAGGAGAACAACGAATATCCCGTTGTGTTGTCTACTAAAGTGTCGATGTGTGGCAGAGGAAAATTATCTTTTGGGCTTGCTTTGTTTAGATCTCTGTAATCAACGCACATTTGTACCTTCCCGTCCTTCTTAGGGACAGGTACAATATTAGCTACCCATTCAGAGTACTTCACTTCCTGCAAGAATCCTGCATCAAACTGCTTCTTAACCTCATCTTTTATTTTCAAGACAATGTCTGGTCGCATTCTTCCAACTTCTGTTAGATCGGTTTACATTCTTGTTTTATCGGAAGACGATGTACTACAATGTCAGTACTCAATCCGGGCATGTCCTGATAAGACCATGGAAAGATATCCTTGAATTCCTGAAGTAACTTAATCAAGCTACGTCTTGTGTCATTAGCGATCAGTGTTCCAATTTTCACCTCTTTCCCTTCTTCTAGGGCTATATTCTCTATTGCCTCTTTTTCATGTGGCATGATTTGTTTCTCTTCCTGTTTTACCATTCTTAATAGATCGAGAGATACGTTACAATCTTGAACATCTTCAAAATCCTGAGGTTCCTCTAAACACATGTCTTGCTCACAAGAGAAATCAGGAGTGGCAGTATTAGCGTTCATATCATTGATATCTAGAGACCTGTGAGGGGTATGAAAGAATATACAAAGAATGAATGAATTTAAGAATGATCATTTATGTGCTATGAATAAAAGAATAAGAGTTGTTAGAATTTAAAGGAATATTGGTTGACAAAAAATGAAGCAATACTCTTTTAAATTGATAAAAGTTATGTTTTATTTGAATAATAATAGATGAACATAAGCCCATTTTCACAAATGTAATCTTACTACTCCTAGGCCCTAGAGTAATAAACATGTTTCGAGAATTACTCTAAAAAATTTCTAAAGACTACAGGAAGATCCTCCGCAGTCCAATTGTTCAGAGAGCCCTGCGGTTCGTAAGGGCGAATACCCCCAAGGTTTTCCTGTCCCAACCACTTATTGTGTACAACATTGATTTGATGACTCTCCTCTACCAGCAACCCTCCTGACTTAAAGGTCTTGGATATAGGTGGAAATGTCATCGGTTCCCACTCTACTTCTCCTCTGTTCAAACGCGCCTTCCTTCTTGCTTGACGCTTTTCCATCTCCTGTCTCTTGTGTTTATCGTCTGGCTTGAAACCCAAACCAAAGCGATCATTCTTCTCCGTCAATTTTGGGATTTGAATCCCTCCTTGCAACTATTTTCCTAATCCCTTTCCCAGTGATGCCCCCTTACCCATCATCATTTGCAGGGCCATCCTTGTAGCTCCAGACATTTTGGGAACCGGCACCTCGCTTTCTTCCGAAATGAAGGTAGCATTAACAATTTCCAAGGAACAAAAAGAACACTCGATGGCCTCCTTATTTGTCTCCACATAAGGGGCTTTACTGGTGACCGCTGCTATGATGTCCTCCTCTACATTGATGGTTATCAAGCGTCCATCTGTCACCAACTTCAATTTTTGGTACAGTGAAGAAGGCACCGCTCCTGCTGAGTGTATCCACGGCCTCCCCAACAAACAATTATAGGAAGGCTTGATATCCATTACCAGGAAGTCAACTTCATACGTATTTGGTCCAATTTCCAGAGGGATGTCAATTCGTCCCATTACTTTCCTTTCAGTTCCATCGAAAGCTTTTACCACATTGTGAGATGCCTTCATATGCGAACTGTCAATGGGAAACCTATTCAAGGTGGATAGCGGCAGAACATTCAAAGCAGAACCATTATCCACAAGTACACTTGGAAGCGTGTATCCTTTGCAACGAATGGTGATGTGCAAAACCTTAGTTGACCCTATGCCCCCAAGTGGGATTTCATCATCATTGAAGTAGATAAAATTATCAGCACTGATGTTATTTATCAACAGGTCCAACTTATTGACAGATATATCGTGAGTGACATATGTCTCGTTGAGTACCCTCATCAACGCTTCCCGATATACTTCAGAACTTAGCAGTAAGGCTAAAACCGATATGCGTGCTAGTTGCTTACGCAACTGCTCGACCACACTGTACTCACTATGCTTAAGGAACTTTAGAAATTCCTTAGCCTCCTCCTCCCTCACTGGCTCGTTAATAGGTACTTCACTCTTTTTCTCCTTTTCTACCTCCACACTTTTGGATTTTGTGGGCTCTATTCTGACGTTCCCCGCATCATAATGTTTCCTACTCCGCGTATGGGAACCTTTAATTTGTACATCTTCGGATGTGCTGGCTACATTTCCTTCCTCTGGTACTGTCACGCTACAGTCATAACTCCATGGTACCCTCTTGCTATCCTTGTAAAGGAAAGGAGTAGGTGCATGGATAATGACTCTGTGTGCTGCTGGTGTCCCCACTTCATTATTCCCTGTCAGGGAGATAACAATCCTTGGTTTGCTGGTTCTTTGCTGTTCATTTTCCAGCGCACATACTTGCTTTTCATTAGAGCTACCTTCATAAACCTGTCGCTCTTTGATGTCTATAAAGCCTTGCACCAAGGCCTTAAATTCCTTGCAATCCTCACGGAACTCACTATAGTCCCACGTTCTTTCTTTTGTGTTTTTAGAGGTCAACATACCTCTCTTCATCATTTCCTCCCAGATTACCCTCATAGGCATCCTTATTTCATCAACATTTTCCTTTTCCCTTTTTTCACTAGCTTCATCGATGGCATTTACCCCCTGATTGTCATGGTTTGGCAAAGGGTTCTCAGTATTTAAGGTATTCTCGAATTTTAAAACCCCATTCTTGATCAACTCTCTCTGACTTTCTTGAATCGAAGTCAGAGTTCTCGATTGAGTGCCACGACATCCCAAACATGATACTCACATCTGGCATTTACATCATACCATTTAGGATACGGAGGTTGTAATGGTTTCAAATGGAAAGGGGCTATAGCATGCGCATCATACAAATTTTGATAGAGCTCCCTATACGTCACAGGTATAGGTGTAAACTGCATCCTCTCATGCCTGGTATTGGATTCCTATTTTTGAGTGCCCTGTTGCCCAACTATGGCTACTTTGGGCTGGCTGACCATAACTGCTTTTGAATTAAAACTACTTGTATTATTCACTTCATTATCTTTTCTTCTTGGGGCTGATCTTTTGGCTACTTCCCCCTCAATTCTCCCTCCTCTTATGGCATTCTCTATCATTTCTCCTGCCATAACTATATCCATAAAACTTTTAGTTGTGCTCCCAATCATATGAGTAATAAATGGGGCTTTCAAAGTATTAATGAATAACATAGTAGTCTTCTTCTCCAGCAGTGGTGGTTGAACCTGCATTGCTACTTCTCTCCACCTCTGTACATATTGCCTAAAATTCTCATTAGGCTTCTTCTCCATATTTTACAGGGTAATCCTGTCAGGGGTCACGTCTGTTACATGATTGTACTGTTGCATGAAGGCTTGTGCAAGATCCCTCCATGAACTTATTCTAGCCCAGCTCAACTGATTGTACCATCTGGCTGCCGCTCCTATCAAACTATCCTGAAAATAATGGATCAACAGTTGATCATTGTTTACATACCCCGTCATCCTTTTGCAGAACATTGTGATATGGGCCTCTGGGCAAGTAGTGCCATTGTACTTCTCAAATTCTGGCATTTTGAATTTGTGAGGTAACACTAGGTTTGGGACCAGACTTAAGTCCTTAGCATCAACCCCATGATTATTGCCAGTGCCTTCCAAAGCCTTGAACTTTTCTTCTAACCATCTGTAGCATTCATCCAATTACCTTGCTGCTTCGGCCTTCAAATCCTCTTTTTCCACCATATCTAGATCGGGAACGAGAGGATTAGTAGGATTGTCACTCATATTGAACCCTGAACCAGCCGGGAAATTCACATGGACACCAGCATCAATTGGCCCATATTGAGGCCTCACAGTAGTAGATGGCCTTCTAGGAGGTACCTCAGTTTGCAATGGTACATGCGGCGGTGTAATACCTGGAGGAGGACCCTCATTTTCTTCCTCAGTGGTAGCCATAGGAGCCTTTCCCTTATCAGTGGCTCTCAGTAACTGAGCCATTTCGGCCATCATATTCCTCTGAGCTTCCATCATTTGTTCCCTCATCTCATTCTGCATTTTAGCCAACTGCTCTTGCAACTGGTCTTGCATATCCTTTTGCAACTGCTCAAACCTTTGATCCATGTTCTTAGTCTTAGTGCGAGTGCCGTAAGGATGTGTGATTTTTAGATTTTCTTTTCTACCTCTATAAAGAAACTTTAACTAATTAGGGTCCTTCTATAACCTTGAATGCATATGATATGATGTAATGCAAATGCATGAATGCAACAAAGGCATCAATATCGATTCAATCTCATTTAGAAAAATTTATTTAGAAAAAGAATATCTTTACATATAAATGGATTATGCTTTCGCCCTAATGCCCAAAGTTTTAACTCTATCTAATAAAAGGGCTAACTCTCTTCCTATGTCTAACGACGACCCATACATCAAACTCAATACATCGGCTCGTACTGCCAAGTCCTACACATATTTAGCAACCTCTCGAATCTGGGCTATGGCCTCTCCCATGACATGATCCCTTTCTCTAATCTGCCCTCTAGACTGATGAAGCTCTCCCTTTAGATAATCTTCTTGCATTTCTAGTTGCTCAATCCGAAGCTTACCTTTCTACAATGCTGCTTCCAAATCTTTGACTTTACTCTTTAGCTCTTTTAACTCGACCGTAGAATCATGGCTACGATGCCAACGAAGGGATTTTCCAAGCTTAGTTACTTTGGATTTCAACCCTTTATTTTCTTCCTCTAGCGCCAAATTTCGCGACTGTATTTCCTGGAACTTCTTCTCCCAGTACTCAGCTCTAGCCTTTTCTTCCTGGACCTCTTTCTGCAACTAATCTGAGGACCCTCCTACTCTTCCTCATCTTAAGGATACCTGTGCCTTTTTGTAGTGTTCCTTCAAATCATCTCTATCCTCTTCAATTTTCCTCTTTTACTTTTTTTCTTTTTTGACCTCCATCTTCTGTACATCAATGTCTAAACTCAGATACATCTTTTCTTCTTCGAGCTTGGCTATCCTTTTCTCAAGCTCCAAATTTTTCCTCTCAAATTCTTGCTTCATAATTTCCAACTCCGAGGGCATCACTTGCAGATATTCTTCCATCGGTCGAGCTCCTTCCACATTTGGCTCAGGAATATTATCATTGATCCTTCTACCTCTCCATTCAACATATTTTGGAGTCGTAGCAGGGCCAATAGCTACTCCTTTCAACCGACACGTCTTGTTCCAAGCGCTAGAGATCTCACTAACCCTTTTCTTGTAATCGGCTCCTCTATATGCAAACTCACTTTGAGTTAGCCCATGAGTTGCTGGCACGAACTGTCTCAAACCGAATTGCCTCAACACGAGCAAGGGAGCATATCCAATGGCACCCCAAATTCCCAATAAAGGGACCCAATCGAAACTGCCGCAACGGTAAAGAATCTCACCAGGGAACATCCACGAAGCTGTCCACTCAACATCTTTTGAGTGAAGATTTTGAAGTAGTGCAATCCAATTCTCCTCTGGAACATCAACTCTCCTAGTTGAAGTGATTATGTCCTTCAGCGGTGAGTAATCCTCGAAGAAAACCCAACAAACGACCTTATCTATCAACTGAAAATGACTATAGAACCAAGCTAGAAGCAATTGTGCACAACCAATAAACCTGCCTGCGCCAGCTTTCCTGCATGTGCCTAAGGACGTGAATGTCTCTGCCAAAATTGTAGGGACAGAAGTGACCCTCTTACTGAGTCTATGGAAAAGATCTATGGTTGCCTCATCCACATATCCCAAAGCCCTAGGGAACACCATCAATCTGTACAAACTTAAAGCAAAAACATCTACCCTCTTTGCTTCATCCAGGTGTGTCAAAATCAAACCCTTCAAAGCATCCCATGAAATGCACTTGCACTCGCCCTTCTCTTTAATTCTGGCAGTAACCCACTACTCGCTCATCCTTGTAATAGCCATCATTTTCTTCCAAAAGGTAGGGACATTAATAGCTCGAGAATATATTCTATCAACCTGGAACCTGGGACACCGCAACAAGGCAGTGTACTCCTCTACGATAGGCACCAAGTCTACCTCCCCAAAAGTAAAGCAACTGTACGCTGGATTCCAAAACTGAGCGAGGGCTCGAAACAAGCGCTCATCTATTTGAACATCGAGCAAGTAAGGTAAGTCTTCGTAGTTACCATAGAATAACTGTTTAGTCTCGTTACCCCATTGATCCCAAATCTCCTTAAGCTCTTGGAGATTATTCTGCGTAACACTGATACGAGTATATCCTGACAGCTCCGATATATGTCCTGCAGCTATACTATCTCCCTTTTCTAACTGAGTTTGCTCAGACCATCTATGGACGTTGGCGTTGCCCTCCACTCTATCAAGAAGTCCGTTCTCCATAATAAAACTCTCTAAATTTGAAACTGACCGTGAATCGATACCTTTGTAAATGCAAAATGTCATGCAAACAAAAGAAAAGAAATAGTCAGTATCACATGATATCAATAAATCTCAACAATAATTTATAAGGGTAATATCTAAAGTTTGACATTAACTAAGTTGGGCTCTTACGGTTTTTTCTATATGAGGTTAGCTCTAAAGTTTGAGGTACTTGAACCAGTAGATTCCTCGATCCTCACCCATTATAGGCTCAATTAAATCGAGTTCAGTTCAGGGGGACACATTTCCTTATGGCTACACGGAGATGAAAATCTCACGAAACCATAGGTACGGATGTATCCCGAAAGTGATCCACTATCCTGCATGGAGGCGAAAACCTCACGAAGGCGTAGCTTCTCACTCCCACTTAAGGGTGTGACCACAACGGTCATGCAATGCGTATTAGAATATAGCAACACATGCAATAATACAAACACATGTAATGCAAAGAGGATTAAATTTAAAATTTTTAATTTTCGACATTAAGACAAGAGATAATCAATTACACGGCTTGACTCTCTTAAACATCCCCAACGGAGTCGCCAAGCTGTCGAGACCATTTTTAAAATCGAGTTTTGGGAAAATGGGAATCAACTTTAAAGAAACGAAAATAGGAGTCGCCACCAATCTTTTTAGGTGTGAGTGGATCACCTTTAAAACATTTTGTTTTAAAATCATTAGTTTTGGTCTACGTAATAAAAAGAACGGGTTTGGGAGTCGGTTACGTACGAGGAAGGATTAGCACCCTTGTAACGCCCAAAAATTGGTACCTAATTAATCATCAAATGCCTTTAAGGTCGGAAATTAAAAATTTTAAGATGCAATCCTCTTTAAAATATTTTGATTTTTAAAAATTGGGGTTCGCTTGTATCAAAATATTGATACTAAGTTAGCCTTTTTGGAAATCCCTATCTTGAAACGACCAAACGCCACATCCAGTAAGTTAGGACATAACGCTTTGAAATTCCAAGACAGTTGCTCGTATTTTGAAAATCTTAAAAACTTAGAAGGGTACTTGACTATTCGAACTCAGCGAGAAAAATTGCAACCCAATAAGTTAGGGCACTACTTTTCTCGAAGCTTCCAAACACCAAGCATTGCCTTTTATTTTTGAAAACTTTGAAGTTTCGTTTTTAAAATCGATGCATGATATAAGAACAAGCATAATCAAATAATGTATGACATACGAATAGGATAAATATAATGTCAATATGCATATAATTATAAAAAGAACACATATAGGATACATACAATATAAAACACATAGAAAATCTAAAAAAAAATTGATTGCTAACAAAATATACATATAATTAAAGCAGGACATATCATATCAATTTTAAAATAGTATTTAATAGATAATATATGTAATAACAAGGATAAAAAAATAATTATATAATAATATATTGGTTTAGGAGCATGTAAGGGATTTTATAATATAACAGTATTAGTTTAAAATAAAATAACATACATAGTAAATAAATAATTAATAATAAAATATGTATATACTGTGAGTTAAAACATGGTTTAATAATAATGGTTTATATTTTTTAAAAAAAAATAATATATATATGTGTGTATTATAATATAATTGGTGATACGTGATATACATAACGTATATAAAAAAAAATATATATGATAAATATAATAACATATAGTATAAATATATAAGAGGTATAATAGGTATAATATAAAATAACATATAAAGCGATATATGTGAATAATTAATAAATATATATATGTGAAAATATAATAATATATAAAAATGATAATAATTTATGTAAAATAATGTATAATAGTAATACATATAAAATAACATTTTTAATAATTTTAATGTATAAAAGTGAAATTAAAATTAATCATATATTAATAAAAGTATATAGTTACAAAAATAGGACTAAAATTAAAGTTTTGTAAAATTTCGGGGTAAATTCAAAAAAATAAAATTGAGTTAAGACCCGATTTGGAACACCTGCAAAATCAAAAGGGGTCACTGGGCAAATAGCCCTATCCCCAAAACGTAGCCGTTTCCCCTAATACAATTGTGAATTATTGGGAGGGTCGAATTGAAATAAAATAAAAATTTTAATGCCAAATTAAAAATAAATAAAACAAAATTAAAAGTATAAAAATTGCGAGAGGACCGATTGGGTAATTAACCCATTTTGCAAAAAACGCGCGGATCCTCCCCGGGTAATTGGGTCAACACGCGGATCCTGGGGGTCTAAAAACGACGCCGTTTTACCAGGCTATATAAACCAATCTCTCAGTTTTAAAATCATTTGAAACCTGAGACTCAAAAAAAAAAAAAACTTAAAATTTCCTCTGAAAAAAAAAGAGAGAGAGAGGTGCTCCGAGTTCTGGCCCTCGTAGGTCTCGCTTTGGTCGCCAATCCTACACGCGCCTACACGCCGTCATACACGCGCCTACACGCCGTCATACACGTGCCTACGCGCCGTCTTACACGGTGGTCTGAAGGTTTAAAAACCTTCGTCCTCCTACAGGTAACCCCCTTTTTCCTAGATCTTTACTCATATATGCTTGGACAGTTCGTATATACATTTAAAATAAACATGAGACGCGATTAAATCACCTCTTCTAGATACTGTTGGTATTTTTTGAATGAGTATCTGCAAATATATTTCTTTTCTGGAAAATCGTGTGTATATTTTTCTCCTCTAAAAATCGTGTATCTGTTACAAGGGTTACAAAGGCTCTTTATAGCCTACTGATTTGTTACATTTTTTGAAATAAGTCTGTTTCTTTCCATATTTTGCTACTGCTGTTCTTTCTTTCCTTGCAGGTGTCCCGAAGATCCTGGTGATGGAGGGGCTGTTGGCGTTGATGGAGGGCTAAAGTCTGGTGCCGAGGCGCTGATTACGGAAGTTGGACAGACGCGTCTGGAATCTTCTGCTTGCGGCGCGAGAAGAAAGAGGGCAGAAACCCTAGGGTTTCCTGCTTGGGGCTGCAACTGTTTGGGCCTTGGGTTTGTAACGGGTAGAGGCATTTTGGATTAAGTAGTTTAATTGGGTCTCGGGTGTTTGTGGGTCTGTTGGGTAGCTTAGGCCTGATTGGGCTTAGCTGAATTGTTTTGGTTTTGGGTTCATGATTTAGCTTTTGTAACCTGGACTGTCAAATAAATAAACATTTATTCATTTTTAATTTAGGGTTTTGGGTTTCAAGGCCCGGACGAATTTGGGCTCTTACAGTATATATGGAGAAATTTTAAAAATAATTGTATGTCAAAATATCATTGAGTTAAAATATGAATTTTAAGATTAATTTAATATTAACATAAATTATATATGTAACGAATTTAAAACATAATTATATACAAATCTATTAAAATTATATGAATAAAAACAATATGGCTTCAATAATGCATGTAAGTACTAAATATACATTTAATAACAATTTAAATTAACATTAAATTATAAACATTAAAATATGCGAATAGAAATTTTTTAGGAAAGAATAAAATAACATAGAATTAACAGCATACATATACTAAAATAAATTTTACCACCAATAACACACCAATTATTAAAATAATAGAATAAATAATAAGATCATTATAATGTTTTTTTTTTAAAACGAGATTCAATTACCAATGCAACAAAATATCACAATCAATAATCTAGCATGTAAAAGAAATTTTATGTGCAGTAAATAAAATAATGAGGACAAGACTTAATTGAAATAAAATTAAAATAGGAGAAACAATTTACAAATAAAATAATTGCAAAATTGGGTTAATATGTTATGCGCACAAATATACGGGGACTGGAATTGTAAATATCTCGCGCCCACATAATGCTGCAACGAACCGCGGATCAAAATGAAACAACACACAAATTAGAAGGCAAAATTTTAAAACATAAGGTAGGCAAATTGAGCGCAAATTGAATGCTGAGCGCAAGGGGAAGGACCCGCCACGCAAATTCCCCATTTTTGAGTGATAATGCGTAGATTAGGATAGCCAAATGAGTTGATATGCGTGCCTTTATTTATGCAAACATCACTGCTTTGTTAAAAGGTTATTTAAAACCTTTCTTTCCCCATTTCCCATCTCAAACGCAGCCCCATTTTTTAGCCGAAAATCACAGCCTTGAAAGTAAATTTCTAGGGTTTCTTTTGCTAGCAAGTAGAACCACCATTGTTTTGGTGATCAACGAGAATCATGACAGTGCCGATCTCACCGTTGAAGGTGCCTGAATATGCCTAAAAGGATTTGGTAAGTACACTCTTTCTCCTTTTCATATTTATTTGACAGAAATTTCAAATCTCATGTTGCCTTTTTTTTAATGTAGAAAAATTCATAAAACCAAGAAAACTTCAACACTATTCGATTCCTCGCCCTTACCTCTGTATTCCTGAGATATTTGGGCTCTCATTGGAGTCGATTCATATGCTAAGAATCCAAGCCAAAAATAAATTTTAAAAAAATAAATCAAAAAATGGGAAAAAATAGCACTTGAAATAACGTTTGTTAAAACTGCTTTTTCTCTCTTCTTTATGCTTGCGTATATTATGCGTCAAGAATCAAGGTACAAATAATGGCTTTTTATAGCCTGATTTACAGAATAAATGAAAATAAAAAAATACATTTTCCTTCTGTCATTTGGCTATATATTTTGTTACTGCTTCTTCCCGTATATTCTATTACAGGTGTGGAGAAACGGCCATACAGAGAAAGCCCCTCGTGGAAGCCATGTGTGAGCTCGGTTGTAGCACTGGCGTGTTCTAGAAACCCTTAGGTTTCTGGTGTTTTCAAGCAGTTGGGCCTTTTGGGCCGTTTGTGAATTGGGCTACGGGACTTTGGGATTTGGGTGTCTGTTCAATTGGCCCAAATATTTGTAACCGGACATTGGACTTTTGAATTTTGGATTCTTTATTTGTGTGTTTTTTTTATTTAATTTACCTGGACTTATTTGTTTGGCTTATTTTAATTCTTTAAATGGGCCCGGGCGAAATGGGCCTATTACAGCTGCCCCTCTTTGCTCATTTTCGTGTAACATGAATAGAGCAAAGACTTAAAAAAGGACCAATTTTGCCCGTTCTTGTTGAATTTTGGCTTATTGGCACTTTTCTTCCATCTGCTCTGCTGCAATAGCTCTCCTACTATCTCAGAAAGATTAGACTCAATCTTCAACCTGCTCTCTTACTACCTCTGAGAGATAAGGCTAGTGGTAAAATCTGCTCCATTGCCAATACATGGAGATAAGATTCACCATATTTGATCTACTCCTCTACAACTTCAGGGAAATAAGATCTTCAATCTTCAGTCTGCTTTCTTGCTACCTCAGAAAGATAAGACTCATTCTTCAACCTGTTCTCTTGCTACCTCAGAGAGATAAGGCTAATGGTAAAAATCTGCTCCATTGCCGATACATGGGGATAAGATTCACCATCTGCGAAGATCTGCTCCGCTGCAATCTCAGAGAAATAAAATCTTCAATTATCAGTCTGCTTCCTTGCTACCTTAGGAAGATAAGACTCATTCTTCAACCTACTCTCTTACTACCTCAAAGAGATAAGGCTGGTGGTAAAAATCTGCTCCATTGCTGATACATAGAGATAAGATTCACCATCTGCGAAGATCTGCTCCACTGCAATCTCAGGGAGATAAAATTTTCAATTCTCAGTCTGCTTCCTTGCTACCTCAGGAAGATAAGACTCATTCTTCAACCTGCTCTCTTGCTACCTCAGAGAGATAATGCTAGTGGTAAAATCTGCTCCATTGCCGATACATGGAAATAAGATTCACCATCTGCGAAGATCTGCTTCGCTGCAATCTCAGGGAGATAAAATCTTCAATTCTCAGTCCGCTTCCTTGCTACCTCAGGAAGATAAGACTCATTCTTCAACATGCTCTCTTGCTACCTCAGAGAGATAAGGCTGGTGGTAAAAATCTGCTCCATTGCCAATACATAGAGATACGATTAGCTACCTTCGAAGATCTAGTCCGCTGCAATCTCATGGAGATAAAATCTTCAATTCTCCAATGTTGCTACACTGTCCTCTGGGGAATCTATCCTATAGACTTTATTTTATATGCAAATGCTTATGCCAAATAATTAGGATGCTATGATTGAAATAAACTCAATGCTCCTAACTAAATGTGTTATGAATGATATATGCAGAAATGAAGATGATTCCATTTTAACAATTTAGGGTATCATCACTCATTGTTCATTAATATGCTGCTACTGACGCGTTTGCTCAACCATCATCTTGACAGAATATCCCAAAGACAAACCTATTTTGTCTGGTGAGCTTGCCCCGTTGTAATTCCAATGTCCCTTCTACTACTCTTTTTGAGACAAAACATTACAACTCCTAGTTGAGTTTTCCTCTTGGTCAATTTGCTACCTCACTCTTCAGGTGTTATAGCCAAATGTGTATTTTTGATCTTTGTATAAATACAAAATGTCATTTCCCTTTTCTCGAGAATAAAGTTGTGTCATCAATACTATATCTTGCCTTTTTGCTCTACCATCATTTGGACAGAGATCAAGAAGGCAATTTGTCAAATATATCCTTGAACTTGAGCGTATTCTAAACAATTATTCCACTTCATATTCTTGCATTATCTAGAAACTCTTAGAGTAATATGCAAAATTTCTATTGTGAAAACATCACTAGTTCATTCATCATTATGTCAATGCAACATGCGTGCAATCAAATTGTAATAATGGACAAGAATGGAATTAAACTTGAGCTCAAAGTAAATTATCAAATAAAAAACAACCATGGTCATTAATTTGGGAATGTACATCTTGAAAAGAAAGGATAATTCAAAGATAACCAATTGGTTGGAAATGAAGACTAGGTGCCCTTGTTATCGCAACCTAAGCTTCTCTGTACGAGACCCTTGAAAACCAATTCAAACTCGACATGTGTTTAGGAGATCGGAAGTACTTTTTCAATACCCCAAGATGCAACATACCCACTTCCTTGTTAATTCAAGTATAGCAAGATCACCGTCTTTCTACTTTGGATCCATATTTGAGCCGCCTTTTTCGGGTTTTCAACTCAAATCCCCTTTGATCATAAGGCGCCCTTTGCAGGTTTTCACCTTGGCCTCTCCTTTTTATTTTTTTATTTTTTATTTTTTATTTATTGAGTCTCAAAGCGCCCTTTGCGGGTTTTCACTTTGGCCCTTTCCATTTTTGTTTAGTCTCAAAGTGCCCTTTGCGGGTTTTTACTTTGGCCCCCTCTTTTTTTTTTTTTTTGAAAGTCTCAAAGTGCCCTTTGCGGGTTTTCACTTTGGCTTCCTTCCCTTGTTAAGTGTAGTACTTTTTGACTGAATCCGAGTTCACTGGATTAGACAAATTTCTTCCATCCATTTCATCTAGGATTAATGCACCACCAGAGAAAGCTTTCTTCACCACATAAGGCCCCTCCCAATTTAGCATCCATTTTCCTCTAAAATCCTTTTGTATGGGAAGGATCTTTTTTAAACCCAAATCTCCCTCATGAAACTCTCTTGGGCGAACCTTTTTTGTCATAAGCCTACATCATTCTTCTTTGATACATCTATCCATGTTGAATAGCCCTTAGTCTCTTTTCTTCAATCAAATTCAACTGATCATACCGAGACTGTATCCATTCTACTTCATCTAATTTCAATTCTGACAAAACTCGAAGGGAAGGTATTTCCACTTCAATGGGTAGAACTGCTTCCATTCCATAGACCAATGAGAAAGGTGTTGCCCCAGTAGAAGTTCTGACAAATGTTCGATAAGCATAGAGAGCAAATGGCAACTTCTCATGCCAATCTCTGTAAGTTTCAGTCATTTTTCCCACAATCTTCTTGATATTTTTATTAGCTGCTTCACTGCCCCATTCATCTTTGGACGGTATGGCGATGAGTTATGATGTCTGATTTTGAACTGACTGCAAACCTCTGCTATTATGCTACTGTTCAAATTTAACGCATTATCAGATATGATCCTCTCAAACATTCCATATCGACATATAATTTCCTTCTTTAAAAATCTGCTAACTGCCGATTTAGTTACATTGGCGTACGAAGAAGCTTCTACCCACTCGGTAAAATAATCAATGACCACAAAAATGAAACGATGCCCATTTGAAGCCTTTGGTGAAATTGGCCCTGACATCCATGCCCGACATGGAAAACGGCCATGGAGAAGTCATAACATGCAAAGGCGAGGGAGATACGTGAATCTTGTCACCATAAATTTGACATTTGTGACATTTCTTAGCATAATTGATGCAGTCTCCTTTTATGGTGGACCAATAATACCCAAACCTCATAATTTGTCTGGCCATTGTGAACCCATTAGCATGTGTTCCACAAACACCTTCGTGCACCTCTTCCAATATTTTCTTGGACTCCACAAAGCATCACACATCTCTGAAGCACTGATCCGATCCTTCCTTCTTTTGTACAGGATCTCTCCATCTAAAACATAATCACAAGTGAGCCTTCTCAACGTTCTTTTGTCATTCTCCGTGGCTTGGTCTGGATATTCACGATTTTTTACATATCGCAATATATCCTGATACCAAGGATGATCATCTCTTTCTTCTTTCTCTATATTCTAACAATAAGACGGGGCTTCATAAATACTCATCTAAATGGGCTTCACATCTTCTTACCTGTTTACTTTTACCATGGAAGCCAAAGTAGCCAAAGCATCTGCCATCTGGTTTTCATCACGCGGGAGATAATTGAAAGTAATATCATCAAACTCTTCAACTAACCCCAACACCAGTCTTTTATAATTGATTAGTTTAGCATCTCTTGTCTCCCATTCACCTCGAAGTTGATAAATTACTAGCGCAGAATCTTCTATACTTCCAATGCCTTAATCTTGCACTCTGTAGCTGCCCTAAGCCCCATAATACATGCTTCATATTCTGTCATATTATTTGTACAATCAAAATCCAATTTACATGTGAATGGATAATGATCTCCCTCTGGGGATACCAGAACTGCCCCAACTCCATTTCCCACAGCATTTGAGGCTCCATCAAAATTCAATTTCCAAAATTGACCTTTTATAATGTCCTCTTCAGCGGCTGCCACATACACTATCTCCTCATTTGGGAAGTTAAAATTCAAGGGCTCATAGTCTTCTAGAGCTCGGCTGGCCAGAAAATATGCTATTGCGCTCCCCTTTACAGCTTTTTGACTCATGTAGATTATGTCAAATTCAGAAAGCAAAATCTGCCACCTAGCCATCCTACCATTCAAGGCATTTGACTCCATCATATACTTTAAAGGATCCAACTTTGAGATTAGCTAGGTTGTATTATACAACATATATTGCCTCAATCTTTGTGCTGTCCAAACCAAAGTGCAACACAAATTTTCAATTGGTGAATATCTCAACTCACACTCAGTGAATTTCTTACTGAGGTAATATATCGCCCTTTCCTTTTTTCCTGACTCATCATGTTGACCAAGCACACATCCCATTGAATTACCAAACATGGTCAAATACAATATCAACGGCCGGTCTGAACTTGGGGGTGATAACACTGGAGGACTTGACAAATATTCTTTAACTTTATCAAAAGCCTTTTGACATTCCTCATCCCATTCTCCTGGGTTATGCTTTTTAAGAAGACGGAATATAAGGTCACACTTCTCTGTTAATTGAGAAATAAACCGTGTAATGTAATTTAATCTTTCAAGGAAACCTCGAACTTTTTTTTGGGTGCTCGGTGGAGACAACTCCTGTATAGCCCGGACTTTGTCTGAATCAATCTCATTTCCCCTCTCACTGACCACAAAGCCCAATAGCTTTCCGGATCTAGCCCCATAGGTACACTTTGTTGGACTAAGCTTTAACTGAAACTTCCTCAATCTTATAAACAACTTTCTCAACACCTCGATGTGCTCCTTTTCAGTTTGAGATTTGGCTATCATATCGCCAACATACACTTCAATCTCCTTGTACATCATATCATGGAATAAAGTCACTATAGCTCTTTGATACGTTGCTGCAGCTTTCTTTAATCCGAATGGCATTACCTTGTAACAGAACGTGCCCCACAAGGTTATGAAAGTAGTCTTCCCCATATCTTTAGGATGCATCTTTATCTGATTGTACCCCGAGAAGCCATCCATAAAGGAAAACAGCGAGTAGCCAGCCATATTATCTACTAGCATATCAATATGTAGTAAAGGGAAGTTATCTTTTTGGCTAGCCTTATTTAGATCTCTGTAATCCACACACATTCGTACTTTGCCATCTTTCTTGGGAACAGGCACTACATTAGCTACCCATTCTGAGTACTTGATCACCTAAAGGAATCCCATATCAAACTGCTTTTTAACTTCCTCCTTTATATTCAAGACAATATCTGACCTCATTCGTCGAAGTTTCTGCTGTACTGGCTTACAATCTGCTCTTATAGGAAGGCTATGTACTGCAATATCAAGGCTTAAACTGGGCATATCCTGGTATGACCATGCAAAAACATCTTTGAATTCCTGAAGCAACCCCACAAGGTCTCACTTTGTTTCTTTAGCTATGCATGTTCCAATTTTTACAACTTTCCCCTCTTCCAAAGTTACCACGTCTATGGTTTCTTTATAAGGCAAAATTTGCTTTTCCTCTTGTTCTACCATCTTTAACAAGTTCAGAGATAAATCACAATCTCTGTCATCTTCAAAGTCATGAGATCCTTCTAAACACATGTCTTGTTCGAATAGTAATTCTGAGTCAGTAACAACGTCACTCGTGATATTGATATCTGGGGACCTATTATAGGTGCAAAAATATACAAAGAATGAATGAATTTGGTAATTATTGTTTTGTATGATATGTTTATAAATAAAAGAATGATTGAATGAAAGAATCAATATAATTATTTAGATAGAAAGAATAACACAATTGCTTGTGAAAAAAATAATATTTACTCAAAATGATTGCAAAAGATGTACTTCATTGAAATAATGATGTTTGAACATGAGCCTATTTCACAAAGAAATCTTTATTGTTTCTAGGCTTAAAACAATAAGTTTGTTTCGAACATTACTCGAGTAAGCTCTAAAAACTACAGGGAAGATCTTCTCTGGTCCAATTGTCTAGAACACTCCTGTGCTCATATGGATGAATATCTCATTTAAATCCCTCTTCTTCAAATATGGCATTGATGTACACATTTTCCAATACTTCTTCTATGCTTTCTTTCTCCAACATCCCTCGTTTAGGATAAATAATACCTCTTGATACAAAAGACTTGGAGATATGAGGAATTATCATGGGCTCCCACTTGATTTCCCCACCACTCACTCGTGCTCTTCTTCTTTCTTGCCTTCTTTCTAGTTCTTTTTTCCTTTGTCTTGCATCTGGATTAAATCCCAAACCAAAGAGATCCTGTTTGTCCTTCAGCATTGGAACTTCAATTCTTCCTTGAAGACATCTTCCCAGTCCTTTTCCGAGTACAGCACCCCAGCCTACCATCAACTATAAACCCATCATCGTAGTTTTGGACATTTTTGGCTCCGGAATTTTACTTCCCTCAATGATGAATGTTGCATTCACAAACTCCAAAGACCGAAAAGAACACTCAATGGCTTCCTCATCTGTCTCTACATACGGTGCATCACTACTCACAGTCGCGATAATATCTTCTTCAGCATTTATCGTTATCAATCGTCCTTCCGACACCAGCTTTAGTTTTTGATGTAATGATGAAGGCACTGACCCTGCCGCGTGTATCCAAGGTCTCCCCAACAAGCAGTTGTAAGAGGGCTTAATATCCATTACTAGAAAATCTACCTCATATGTGGTTGGACCAATTAACAAGGGTATCTCTATTCTCCCCATGACCAATGGCTTCCTCATCTGTCTCTACATACGGTGCATCACTACTCACAGTCGCGATAATATCTTCTTCAGCATTTATCGTTATCAATCGTCCTTCCGACACCAGCTTTAGTTTTTGATGTAATGATGAAGGCACTGACCCTGCCGCGTGTATCCAAGGTCTCCCCAACAAGCAGTTGTAAGAGGGCTTAATATCCATTACTAGAAAATCTACCTCATATGTGGTTGGACCAATTAACAAGGGTATCTCTATTCTCCCCATGACTCTCCTTTCCGTGCCATCAAAGGCTCGTACTATGTTCTGACATCCTTTCATGTGAGAACTATCCACAAGTAACTTGTTTACTGTGGACAAAGGCAACACATTCAACGCTGAACCATTATCTACCAATACCCTTGGCAACATGTACCCTTTACATCTGGTAGTTATATGCAAAGCTTTGGTAGATCCCATCTCTCTTGGCGGAATCTCATCATCATTGAAAAAGATGAAGTTGTCTGCACTTATGTTGTTAACAACCGATCCAACTTATTGACGGAGATATCGTTGGTTACATATGTCTCATTTAGCACCTTATCAATGCACTCCGATGCACCTCTGAACTCAAGAGTAAAGCCAATATAGATATGCGGGCTGGCTGTTTACGCAACTGTTTTACCACACTGTACTCGCTATGTTTAAGAAATTTCATGAATTCCTTAGCCTCTTCTTCTTTCACTGGTTCATTAACAAGCACATCAGGCTCAACTGCTTTTCCCCTTTTCTGTTCAATAGTCAGATCTTTTCCTTTTATAGGCTCTGTTCGAGCATTGGTCAAATCATATCGCTTTCCACTACGTGTGTGAGAACCTATATGTTGGTCCTTCTTTAACGGGTAGATTGAAATCTCTTTTCCTGGAATTGTCACATTACAATTGTAGTTCCAGGGGACCTTTTTACTATCCTTGTAAGAAAAAACCGCTGGCTTCTAAATTATAATCTTTGGCGTCACCTGAACTCCTGCTTCATTCTTAGGACGCGAAATAATGACCACAGGATAATTGACTTTTGGGACATTTGGCACAGATTCTGACGCACATATATACTCTTCCTCATTGACCTCTTCATAAAATTCCATTTCCTTGCTGTCCATCAGGTCCTGAATAACAGCTCTGAATTCTTCACATTCCTGGATCCTGTGTCCCTCTTATGATGGTAATCACAATAATTCTCTATCCCATTATTACTTCCTTCTGTGTTCGAAGTAACTAATCCCCTTCTTGCCATCTCTTTCCAAACCTGTCTCAAAGGAATCTTTACTTCTAAAATATCCCTCTTGGTCATTTTTCCAATAGCTTCATCTATTGCATTTACCCCACCATCAGTATGATTAGACAATGGATTTTTATCACTGGGCGCATTATCAAATTTTACAATACCCATCTGGATAAATCTCTCAACCAACTTCTTAAAAGTGGTACAATTTTCTATCAAATGACCCACTATTCCTGGGTGATACTCACATTGAGCATTAGCATCGTAACATTTAGGAAATGGAGGCTGTATCGATTTTAAATAAAAAGGTGCCACCACATGTGCATCGAACAAACTTTGATACAACTCTTTATAAGTCATAGGAATTGGCGTAAATTGAATTTTCTCATTATTTTGCCTGGTTCTCGACTCCTACCTTGATAAACGCTGACCAGTAGTTACCGCTTTTGGTTGACTTACAGTAACAGACTTGGAATATCCCACATTTGCATTGTTCACTTCATTCTCTTTTTTTTGTGGCACAGATCTTTTAACACTTTCTCCTACATCTATCCTTCCATTTCTTATAGCATTCTCAATCATTTCTCCTATCATGACCACATCTGCAAAGCTCCTCGTGGAACTTCCTAACGTATGAGTTATAAACGGAGCCTTTAAGGTATTAATAAAGAGCATCGTAGTTTCTTTTTCTAAGAGCGGTGGCTGCACTTGGATGGCCATTTCCCTCCACCTCTGCGCATACTGCTTAAGCTTTCATTTGGTTTCTTCTCCATATTCTGCAGGGTAATTCTATCGGGAGTTATATCTATCACATGGCTGTATTGCTTCATAAACGCCTGTGCTAAATCTCTCCATGAACTAATTCTATTTCGATTTAATTTATTGTACCATTTAGCAGCTACTCCTACCAAGCTATCTTGGAAGTAATGAATCAATAATTGATCGTTATGAACATACCCTGTCATCCTTCTACAAAACATAGTGATATAAGCTTCAGGACAGCTCGTTCCATTGTATTCCTCAAATTCTAGTATCCTGAACTTGTATGGTAGTACTAAGTCCGGGACCAAACTCAGATCTTTTGCATCAATTCTCGGGTGTCTATTAACACCTTCCATTGCTCTGACCTTTTCCTCCAGCCATTTACACCGCTCCTCTAGTTGCTTCTGCGATTCTGCCCTTACCCTTTCCTCTTTGGCAACTTCATCGAAATCAGGCACCATTGGATTATTTGAGTTGTTACCAGGGTTAAAGCCTGAACCAGCTTGAAAATTCATGGGTACCTATACTCCGGCCTGAGGCTTGATCGTAACAGATGGTTTCTATAAATTAATCTCTGGTTGTGCCTACCCAGGTGTTAGAGTAAAACCCGAGGGATACTGAGGATCTTCATTATTTTCCCCAACATTATCCATAGGACCTTTTCCCTTATCCACTCTTCCCATCAGCAAGTGGGACAACTGACTCATCATTTCTCTTTGGGACTCCATCATCTGTTCTTTCATCTCTTGCTGAATCTTAGTTAACTGTTCTTGCACCTGCGCCTGCATTTGTTCTTGCATATCCCTTTGCATTTGCTCTAACTTTTCCAATCTTTTGTCCATTGACTTAGTGTTTCTCCTCGTACCGTAGGGATAATTATTTGGTGTGTTTTTGTTAGTTTCCAGATTACTGAAATAATTTTTTAATTAATTAGAATCTTGTTATGATTTTTTAATACATATGATGTAATGTAATGCAAATGCATGAATGCAAAGGAGGCATCAATTCTGATTCAATTCCTTTTAGAAAACTTTACTAGAAAATAAAATTCTTTTCATAAAACTGAGTTACAAATACGACTTTGCCCTAACATTCAGGGCCTTAATTTTCCTAAGTAATGAAGCTAATTCCTGTCCCCTATCTAACTCCATCTCGTACTTCACACTTAATAAGTCTGCTTGCACTGCCAATACCTACAAGCAATCAGCTACTTCTCGAATTTACGTTACAGCTTCTCCTATGATGTAATCCCTGCTTCTAACTTGATCTTGAGAGTGATGAAGTTGATTCTTCCATTGCTTCACATTTGCCTCCAGGAACTCAATCCTCATTTTATAATTCTGCAGTGTCGTTTCTAACTCTTCTATTTTCCCTTTCATTTCCTCAATCTTACTTAAGTTTGCTTTCAACTCAGTCACAGAATTGCGATTCTGGTATAAACACAGAGATCTCTCAAGTTCCGTCACTCTGGCCCTTAATTCGTCTTTCTCATTCTTACTCTCTGACAGACTTCTTTCCAAGGCTTCATTCTGAGCTTGAGCCTCTTGGAACCTCCTTTCCCATTGATTTTCCTTAGCCCTTTCTTCTCGAACCTCTTGGCGCCATTGTTCTGAATTCTTTCCTAGCCCAGCAGTCCTCATTGATAAGCGCAGCTTCTTATAATCTATTTTCAAGCCTTCCAAATCTTCCTCAACTTCACCCTTCCTTTTCTGTAGCTTTTCTGCCTCTGACTTTTGAATCTCCACTTCTAACTTCAAGTGCATCTTTTCCTCTTCCAACTGCTCGATCTTCCTTCCAAACTCGGAACACTTCTTCTAAAAATCTTGCTTTATAATTTCTAACTCTGACAGTGTAATTTGTAGCTATTCCTCCATTGGTCGAGCACTTTCCAAACTTGGTCTAGGAATATTATCATTGACCCTTTTCCTAAACCATCCACTATATTCGGGTGTTACCATGGAACCAACAGTCAGCCTTTTCATCTAATGTATTTTCCTCTAAGCATCAGACAATTCTCGAACCCTCTTCCTATAGTGGTCTCCTTTATACGGGAATTCACACTGAGCTAGCCCGTACGTCGCAGGTATGAACTGCCTCGATTTATATTGCCTTAGTGCAAGCAAAGGAGTATATCCAATAACTCTCCAAATTCCCAACAATGGCACCCAATTATAGCTCCCACATTGATACAAGATTTCATCAGGAACTATCCAGAAAGCTCTCCACTCTATATCATCTTCCTTGAGATTTTGGAGAATTTCCATCCATTTCTCTTTTGAAATATCATCTCTCCTTTACATAGCCATCTCTTCTTTTAATGGAGAGTAACCTTCAGAGAAAACCTGGTATGATACTTTATTCACTTTTCAAAAATGCCCGTGAAACCATACCATCAACAATTGTGCACATCCAATAAATCGACCTTCCCCTGTCCTCCGGCACATGCTCAAAGATCTAAATGTCTCAGCCAGTATTGCAGGTATAGGTGTTACTCCCTTCCCGAGATGATCAAACAAATCAGTGACTGCCTCATCAACATTTCTTAAAGCCTTAGGAAAAATCACCAATCCATAGATGCTTAAGGCAAAGATATCAGCCCTTTTCTTTTCATCCGGATGTGTCAAAATCAAGTCTCTCAAATTTTCCCAGGGAATACACTTACTATCCCCCTTCTGTTGAATTCGAGCAGTGACCCAAGATTCACTCATCCTCGAAATATTCACCAGCCTCTTCGCAAAAGTTTGACCATTAGTAACCTTAGCATAAATTTTTCTGACTTGAGCTTTTGGACTCTTCAACAAAGTAGTGTATTCTTCCAAAGTAGGAACCAAATCTACTTCTCCAAAAGTGAAGTAATTATAAGCAGAATTCCAAAATTGAGCCATACTTTGGAACAAACGCTTATCCACCTTAACATCGAGCAACTATGGTATATCCCCATAACTCTGGTAGAACAATTGTTTAGTGCCCTCATCCCAACGAGTCCATATATCCTTCAACTTCTGCAGCTCATTCTGTGTTACATTAATGTGAGTAAAGTTTTGCAACTCTGACGTATATCCTTCTATCAGGCTATCCCCTTTCTCTGTTTATATCTTCTCTGACCATGCATGGACGGCCGCATTATTCTTAACTCTACTAAGAAATTCATTCTCCATGTTAAACTTTCTAACTTAGTAATCGAATACGAACCAACACCTCCTTTAGTATGCAATGTCATGTAAAACACAACCAAAACAAAACACAAGTTAGTATCAAATATGAGCAATAAAATACAAGTATAACAACAAAGATAATCATAACACACATATGGGCAATGACTAAGGCTTAACGCAGCTCTACCTAAGGATAGCTCTTAAGGTTCACTATATAAAGTTCAGTTCTAGAGTAAAGGTACCCGAACCAGCAGATTCCTCAATCCTCACCTATTATAGGCTCATATAGATCAAGTTCAGTTCAGGGAATACATTTCTCTATGACCATGCGGAGATGAAAATCTCACAAAATCATAGGTACGGATGTATCCCGGAAGCAATCCACTAGCCCATACGGAGGTGAAAACCTCACGAAAGCATAGTTTCTTACTCTCACTTAATAGGTATAACCACAGCGGTTATGCAATGTAATGCCATATTTATTAAACAAGACTCGAAACACAACAATCACACAAGCAAATGCAATTTAAAAGAATCATAATTTCCAAAACAAATTTTCAATTAAAAAAGACAGCAAACAATAAATTTTATGGCCTGACTCTCTTTGTTCAGTCCCCAGTGGAGTCGCCAAGCTGTCGAAACCCTTTTTATTTTGAAAACAATGGGGATCGACTTTGAAAACCAAAAATGTGGAGTCGCCACCAATCTCTTGATTTAGGTGTGATTGGGCCACCTATTAAAATATTTTATCCATTAAAAATAATTTTGGTTCATGTAAAATCAAAATGGGTTCGGGAGTCGGTTACGCATGAGGAAGGGTTAGCACCCTCATTACGCCCAAAAGTTGGTACCAAATTGATTTGATGCTATCCTTATATCAAAAAAAGATTTTTCAAAGTATGATTTTTTTTAAAAAAATTTGAATAGTTCAAATTAATTCTCTCGTTTCAAAGATACGCAGTATCATACCCAGCACGATTGAGTACGATCCTTTATACCTTTAAAAATATGATTGATTTTTGACTTTTGAAAACTCATACATTATAAAAGGTTATCCAAATATTTGGTTCACCGGAAAAGTCATACCAGTACGATTGAGCATGATTTTCCGAATTCCTCAAATATTAGATATTGCCTTATTTCAGAATTTTTGAATGATAAAGGAAATTAGAAATTTACTCAAAAACATGTTTATTTGTTTTAAAATAGATGAAATACTTAATGCATTGTAACAAGACATATAAATATAAAAAAATGGTTAATGAATATGAAATAATATACACAAAGTACAATAAACCTCACTTAATACATCTAACAATTATATATAATCATTCTACGTATAATGTAACCCAAAATTCTTTAAGCATGGATAGTGAATAATTAATACAAAAATAATATACACGATAATTAACATGACACAAAATAAAATGATGCACAAAAAAAATATGTATGAAACAAAATGGAATTGGAAATTAATATAAGACATTTTCAACATAATGGTGAATTAATGATCACATAATATATATATATATATATATATATATATATATATATATAAGTTGACAAATTTGCATAAAAACTTGGGATACATGTTTATTGAAATAGTCATTATAAAATAAAAAGTTCAAATCAAATTATATATGAAATATTAAAACACAAATTCATTCAAAAATTGATAATTCACATGATAACTTAAATTATGTATTAAATATGAAGGAATGACAATACATGATATAAAATAATATACATAATAAATTTATGAAACATGTATATACAAGTAAAATTAGGTATAATTATTTTGTAAAAAAATGAAATTAATAATGTATGAAAGAGACAAAGTAAATATAAAAGTTATATATGTAACAAAAATTTCTAAAAAAAACAAGGTCATATACAAAAGGCAAAACTATATTTACACATAAATTTAGTGATATATATAATTTTACATATAACAAATTGATTTAGAGTGATGGAGCATATAAATAATACATACATAAGGATAATATGAGAGTATTCAATAAATAAATTATATAATTTAAAATATAATTCTTACAAGAAATGCACTATACATATAAATAATTTTTAAAGAAAAATGTATATACATAGGGAAGAAAAAAATATTTACGTAAAGTTTTATGAAAATAGTAATATGCACTAAAAAATAATTTAATATGGGTAATGTATATATGGAGAAATTTTAAAAATAATTGTATGTCAAAATATCATTGAGTTAAAATATGAATTTTAAGATTAATTTAATATTAACATAAATTATATATGTAACGAATTTAAAACATAATTATATACAAATCTATTAAAAATTATATGAATAAAACCAATATGGCTTCAATAATGCATGTAAGTACTAAATATACGTTTAATAACAATTTAAATGAACATTAAAATATAAACATTAAAATATGCGAATAGAAATTTTTTAGGAAAGAATAAAATAACATAGAATTAATAGCATACATATACTAAAATAAATTTTACCACCAATAACACACCAATTATTAAATAATAGAATAAATAATAAGATCATTATAATGTTTTTTTTTTAAAAAACGAGATTCAATTACCAAAGCAACAAAATATCACAATCAATAATCTAGCATGTAAAAGAAATTTTATGTGCAGTAAATAAAATAATGAGGACAAGACTTAATTGAAATAAAGTTAAAATAGGAGAAACAATTTACAAATAAAATAATTGCAAAATTGGGTTAATATGTTATGCGCACAAATATACGGGGACTGGAATTGTAAACATCTCGCGCCCACATAATGCTGCAACGAACCGCGGATCAAAATGAAACAACACACAAATTAGAAGGCCAAATTTTAAAACACAAGGTAGGCAAATTGGGCGCAAATTGAATGCTGTGCGCAAGGGGAAGGACCCGCCACGCAAATTCCCCATTTTTGAGTGATAATGCGTAGATTGGGCCAGCCAAATGAGTTGATATGCGGGCCTTTATTTATGCAAACATCACTGCTTTGTTAAAAGGTTATTTAAAACCTTTCTTTCCCCATTTCCCATCTCAAACGCAACCCTATTTTTTAGCCGAAAATCACAGCCTTGAAAGCAAATTTCTAGGGCTTCTTTTGTTAGCAGTCGAACCACCATTGTTTTGGTGATCAACAGCATGTAAACAGTACCCGATCTCACCGTTGAAGGTACTTGAATATGCCTAAAAGGATTTGGTAAGTACACTCTTTCTCCTTTTCTTATTTATTTGATAGAAATTTCAAATCTCATGTTGCCTTTTTTTTTTAAATGTAGAAAAATTCATAAAACCAAGAAAACTTCAACACTATTCGATTCCTCGCCCTTACCTCTGTATTCCTGAGGTATTTGGGCTCTCATTGGAGTCGATTCATATGCTAAGAATCCAAGCCAAAAATAAATTTAAAAAAATAAATCAAAAAAAGGGAAAAAATAGCACTTGAAATCACCTTTGCTAAAACTGTTTTTTCTCTCTTCTTTATGCTTGCGTATATTATGCGTCAAGAATCAAGGTACAAATAATGGCTTTTTATAGCCTAATTTACAGAATAAATGAAAATAAAAAAAATACATTTTCCTTCTGTCATTTGGCTGTATATTTTTTTACTGCTTCTTCTCGTCTATTCTATTGGTGTGTGAAGAAAGCGGTCGTGACGGAGAAAGCCCTCGTGGAAGCCGTGTGTGAGCTCGGTTGCAAAGATCTGGTGTGTTCTAGAAATCCTTAGGTTTCTCGGTGTTTTTAAGCGATTGGGCCTTTTGGGCCGTTTGTAGAATTGGGCTACGGGACTTTGGGATTTGGGTGTCTGTTCAATTGGCCCAAATATTTGTAACCGGACATTGGACTTCTGAATTTTGGATTCCTTACTTGTGTGTTTTTTTTATTTAATTTACCTGGACTTATTTGTTTGGCTTATTTTAATACTTTAAATGGGCCCGGGCGAAATGGGCCTATTACAATGTTGTCTTAAGTTTTGTATGCTTTTTGTTTGTTTTCATTGTTTAGTAAGCCTTCACTTTTAGAAGTTTTTGTCTACTCTTATAGCATATTTTTTTAGTCTTCCTTATGCAAGAGACTTTAGGGTTCAAGAACGGATCCAGGATTTTACTCCAAAAGGGGCAAAACTTATAAATTTGATATTTTTCTTGAAAAAAGATTTGATCTTTTTGTTGATCATAATTTAATCGAAAAACCTGAAGGCTATAATAATATGTTAAACAATAACATATTAGGAAAAAAAAAAAGATAATAAGTCAAATAAATAAAGAACATAATTTATGCAAAAATATTTATTGAGAGTCTTTTGTGTAAAGACCCGAGAGGAAGATAATTATGTATTTTAAAACTTTGTCCTCTTAGCCTCAGCATCAAACTCCTTTCTTATTCTCTCAGCAGTGTTAGCACCTTACTAGAGGAAGATAATTTCTTAGCAAGACATACAGCTCAAAATATTAAAAAGTCACTAACTTAATATGTATGGGTATGAGTTAAATCAATTAATTCTGGAATTTAGCTTTAAAGATCATATTGGGCCTCTAAGTTCAGTCATTTAAGTTTCAAGGCCCATCATACATTAATATTTTATTATTATTAAAGTTATATAATTAAAAACTAAAAAATACTTTGTTAATATAAGTATAACCTTATGGCTTAAGGGGGCGAATTATATAAAATACAATTTGGCTAAGGGGGAGAATATTATACAATGTGGACACCAAATCTAAAATACATGATAATTTATATATATAATTCAATATTTTGAAAATTCAAAGGAGAGTGACCGCCCCTAGATCCAACCCTAGCTTGATTCCTTTGCCAATTTTTGCCCACTGCTTTTGACCATTTGATGTTGATTTCTTTATTGTATTAAGTGCTTGTAACCACTTTAGATATGGCGTACTTAAGTTGTGATAGAGCCAATTGTCAACGTTCCACAATGTTTTATTGATGCTAAGGCTAAAGCCTTTATTGTGTTGATGGAGCTTCTCCATCACCACCTACAATGGGTGTTTGTTGTTTTTTTTCCCTGGAATTGTATGGTCTTATTTATGGAATGAATTAATGAATTTCCCTTTAAAAAGAAAAAAGAATTCATGATTTTTTTCATTCCATTTGGGCAACTTTTGGGAAGACATGTAATAATTGGATTTGGGTGTAATTATTTGTAATTACACATAGGTGGCATATTTGGGCAACCATTGTAATTTGTGGGTCTCGTTGAATTGGGAATTGGAGCATCCCAATTACACTTTCCAATTATGGTATGAATTGGAGTAATTACACATGTAATTACACCCAAATCCAATTTTTTTTAAAAAAATATTTTTATACAAGTTATATAAATTATGTTATAAGTATGAATATGTATCAATGTCTGGGATGATTTTGGTAAAAAAAAAGTTATATTATAAATCTTAAAAAATATATAATATAAAAGTAATTTGTGTATCTTATTAAGTTATAACAAAAAATATTTTTTAAATTATAAAAAAATTTCTAAAGTTATGGCTAAAAAGTTTATTATAAAAAAAAATAATTTACATGTTGTAAAAGTATTATAATATATTTATTTATAAAAGGTTATCGCCAATAAGTATGAACATATAACTTATTTATGAGTCTACGCTATATACTATAAAAACGATATACTTATTTATAAAAATAAATAAATTTCTAAAGTTATGGAAAAAAATATATTATTTATAAGAAGTGTTATCAAAGTTTTGGACAATCTATAAAACCTTATTTATAAATGTTATATATTATAAATTTTATATTATTTTTTACTTAATTTATGTATTATGAAAATAATATAATTTAGCATAAGTCTTTCTCCAAATTAAGTGTATATATATTTTTAGAATTAAAACTACAGACTATTTGGACTATAAACTAAAATATTATAAGGTTGATGCTAACTATGCAAATAAAAAAAGTTTTCTTACACCATATCGTGGGGTATGATATCATTTGAGAAAATGGTGCGAAACATCAGCATCATAGATAGCTAGAGAACTATTTAATTTGAAACATTCAAGGCTTCAAAATATGGTTGAAAAGACATTTATTGTTTTAAAAATTATTTTTCATATTAACATCACCTTAGTATAGCATAAAAAACAAGGTTGGATCATACTACCATATTGCATATTTCATAACTTCAATCATAAGTGAAATTGAAATTATCTATAATTCAAAAAGTACATGAAAAAGGAGATTTTGATAACATTAATGATGCATATTCAAAATCAAATGATGATGAACTTGGTTAAGGACCAAGAGATAATGACAAGGAGCATATGTTAAATATTAAAGAGAGAATAACCCCAAAAAAATGCACTAGAACAATTGGATAAAATTGCATATTATGTTTATTTTCCTTATTATTTTTATTAGTAATCATATTATCAACTACTTTTTTAAACTAACATAGCACATATGATGTTTTTATTTTAATTTAATTTTCATAGTAATTAATATTTTTTAAAAATATAAATTATGTAATTGTGTAATTATAATTTATATTACCAAACATGATATAGAGAATCATGATGTAATTACACTCTATTAACCAAACAGATATAGGAAATTACAATTATTTACAATTACAAAAGAGTGTAATTACTACTCTAATAATTATATTTTCATTCAATTAATCTATGTTGTCCAATCAATTACTCTCTACTGTCCAAAGATATCGTTAGTGCAACACCCCTATATTTGATCTGACCCTCAAAACTTGATATAGGAATATTACATTTTGTGCCAAAGCAATCTTGGCTAAGCACTAGGTATTTTGAACATTAAACGATATGATTTTCATTTAAACAATCTGGTAGTATTATATTAGAAGTTTAGGGGCATTATTAGTTAACCGAGTATTTTTAGAAATGATTCAAATATGATTTTCAGTCAATAGAGGGGGCAAGTATTGATACTATAACATCAGGTATCAATATCCATATAAGAGTATCTATTCCTTTGATGAGTATCGATACCAAAATAGCATTCTGGAACTCTAAATTTTCAAAAATTTAATGAAAGTATCGATACCTTAGGCCTAGGTATCGATACCAAAATTGCTTTCTATTTTGAAAACTTTTTATTTTAGGGACAAGGTATCGGTACATTAGCCCCAGGTATCGATAACTTGGGTTATAATGAGTCAAAAATAGTTAGAAAAATTACTAAAAGACCCTTACATTGATTCAAAACAGTCAAACACTTCAAAACAAAATCAATTAACCACAAATCCATTAAAATACTTAACAATAGCCCAATAACAACATCATATATGCATGCATATGTTAGACTCTTATAAATTCATTTCAAAAGCTAACAAAATATGTCATTAGATCACCAAAGTAACAAGGTTTCCAAAGTTTGCATTTTAGCCCATCCAACATTCAACAATACCAAGAACATATGTACATGCCATACTAACCCCAAAATTCATACATACAATCTTTCCTCTTGGAGTGGTGATTTGCACTCTACCTTGATTTAGCTCAACGTAATCTATTGCACCTACGTGTTAGAAAATTAATGCAGTCAGTCTGTGAAGACATAGTAAGTACTTTAAGATTTTGAAAATATAGTACTAAGAAAATTAAATTATATTCATTATATAGACATATACTTCATATCAAATTAGTCCCTAAAGTTTAATATTTTCTAAAAATCATACTTACCATTACTTACCGTAACCCATTAATTGATAATAGCTGAATTACGACATTGTAACCAAATGTAGACTAGCTGAACACATAGGGTATATGGAAATTAATCGATAATGCATTGTTAATGCATATCATATGTAACATCCCAAAATTTAACTCAATAAAAATGTAGAATATATCAAACATAGGGAATTAACCTAATGGTTAGTCATTAAATGTAAAAGCTTAAAAGTTAGTTGGAGGTCCCAAGTTCTCACATCTTTTACAAACTAAATAAATTCTTGGAAAAATTCCCCATTTTTAATGTATTACCGTCCAAGCCTAGTAAACCTATGCAACACCCCAAACCCAGCCTAGATGTTATGGTCGAATATGACGATGCCACATGGTAACGTGTTCAAAAACTGTAGCTGGAGTTGATAAACTATAACTTAGCTTAAAACATTTCCCGTTGGAACTCACCATTATCTTTTATTAATTCCAAAGTCGTGGTTTTTATTCAGTCGTTATTTTCCAAAACATTATACGTTGAGGAAGCTTTTCAAAACAGTTTGTGTCCTTGTAGGTATTTTGCTAAAACACATGCATCTTTAAAAAACCCATGTCTTACTTACCTTTAGCAGAAATAAAACATAAAGCAGTATAAAATCCAAATTAAAAGAAAAAATCCATAGAGGCCAATATTACAGTAAAATACCCCAAGTAAAACTTTTAAAATCTAATTAAGTATGAAACAGCATAAAAAGGGGTCGTGTGGCCATCGCTGAGTCCTCCGCCGCTCCGATCTGCCTAAGTCTGGGGATTAGCTGAACAGATAAAACAAAAGAGTGAGTTTATGAAAAGTCAGTGTGTAATTCCCATATATTACAAGCAGACAAAATGCAATCATAGTCTGGGCCTAAGAACATTTCAGTAACAGTTTCAATTTCCGTTAGGGCCTTAGCCCATTAAAATACAGAAGCAGTCCCACATTTGGGCCTTGGCCCATCACAGTATCAATATTCAGTACAGTAACAGATATATAGTATCAAATCCTACCCAGCCAGCCTCTACACTCCAACTCTATCCAACCCTACACTCCATATGGGGATATAATCAACCCACCCATCCCTACACTCCAAAAAGTACTGAATGCGGCACCAAACAGTAGCTTGCAACTGAGCTGCTAGTGAATTAGGGTCGAGGCCATTCAGTACACTTCCTCTGAATAATATAAACCCCTAACCCAATGTAACGCAATATATAAATACAATATCAAATCAGTGGGACCTCATCATACTTCTTCCATATCAGTCATACAATCATTTTAGTCAATTAGGGGTCTAGGTAAGCTTACCGACCCTACAGTAGGTCCACAGTCGACTCGGGCGACCCGTGCAACCTTAGTAATCTAACAGTGAAAATGGGCCCACAAGCTCATGTTGTTTGCCTATGTGGGCCCACACACTCGTGTGGCCCACACGGCCCAAAATGGCTATTGCCGTGTCGATCACACAGCCTAGCCAAAAATCCCACACGCCTGTGTAGCTCACACAGCCCAATACGGTCCGGCCCATGTTTTGAACACGGCCAGTCTCGTCGATCACACGCCCGTGTTCGGTCACACGGCCTGCCACACGGGCGGCCACATGCCCATGTGGCATCGACAGCCTCACTTTTTAGCTTTTCGTCGATTCCCATTTACAGTGCTACGGCTACATACCTGGTCTGTTTTCGCTAGTCTTGCAATCCTAAGCCTCCAGCACCTAGAAATCAATAATCCCAAAACTTAATTTTAGAATTAAAATGTATCCAAACTGAGCAGTAAAGACCCCTAATCACTTAACTTCAAAACCGAGCAACCCCCAACTACGAG
Organism: Gossypium anomalum; assembly: GCA_025698475.1. Taxonomy (NCBI): domain Eukaryota; kingdom Viridiplantae; phylum Streptophyta; class Magnoliopsida; order Malvales; family Malvaceae; genus Gossypium; species Gossypium anomalum. The sequence continues at coordinate 40,193,340 of CM046958.1, read as the reverse complement.
TTCGACAAGATAGGTTACCACTCCCACAATTTGCTGCTGACAAATCTAAAAGGCACAATATTAACAACAATTCAGATCTTAACAACCACCAGAATAGAAAAGCTTCCCCTAATTCACAAGACATAACCACCTTACCTACTAGACGAGTAACAGCAGAACAACACCACTCCAAAGCTAATCGAATCACTCCAACCCTTAACCTTCAAAGATGAAACAGTCGACCAAATTACCAAAAATCTATAAACCAACTTACGACACAGTTATGAAAGCTTACCTATAACTCACAAAAGCAGAACGAAGATGACAAGTTGCGGTAATGTAAAAGAGATTAAAGCAGGAATGGATTAATGGAGAAACCAAAACAGAGAAAAAAGGAAATTTTCCACAAGCAATCGACAACAAACAAAATAAAAAAAGAAAAGAAGAAACAAGGGAACAATTCAGCAAAGAAAAATGGATTCAAAAAAAAAAGTCAAAAGAGTAGGAAAGCTAAAATTTGCGAAAATAAAATCAAAATGCCTAAAATCTGGTAACTCCTCCCCTTAGTTCTCCTCAGATTTCTCTACCAACTCCACTCCTTACTTTTCTCCCTAAATCCCTCCTAAAACTATCCAACCACTCCCATCTAAATCCCTTAATTTTCTCTTCACACTTCCCACTACACCTCTACTACTTCGGCATTTTAGTTCTGCTCAAACACTACACGGCACCACTAACAAAAATAATACTCCAGCACAACTTGAACCCAAGACCTCTAGCATTTTAACACCCTACTTATCCACCAGACTAACAAGCCCAATCTGACATATTTTTACAAACTTTTAGCAATAAGCCTATTGAACAAAAGACTTTTCTCAATTAAAACAAAAATTTAGATCAAGACAAGGCTTGAACCCCAGACTTCTCAGACAATCCCAAAACACATAACCACTGAAGCAGGCAGATGTTTGTGCCATAAATACATGGAACAAATATACAAACATTGGGGCTTTACAACCTAGGTATAAATACAATTTTTACTCAAAATAATCAGCTCTAACTCTATTTTCATCTACCTTAGTCGTCCCTAACCTCCTCTTCCTCCCTTGGTGTAACAGCCTGGTTTAGACCCTAGTCAGAACAGTGGTTTTGGGACCATGAATTTGAGTCAAAAAAATATTTTAATATTATATTTCATGCTTAAAATATGTGAATTGAAATGTGTGAAATTTTCGTGTGAAAATTTTATCGTTTGTGTGCTCGATTTAATTAAAAGGACTTAATCGCGTAAAATGAAAATTTGATGGTTATTTGTAAAAAAGGATAAATTGTTGGTTTTCTTTTAATAGGGAGGTTTTAAAATGAAATTATACCAAATGGATATAGCATGGATGGTTTTGGATATGTATTATATAGTTTTATTATTATTTTATAAAGGTTAATTTAGTAAAACAAATAATATTATATGTGCATATATTTTCTTTTCATGACCGAAAATTAAGAAAGAAGATGGGTCTTGAAGCTTTCAAATATTCGGCCACCTTCCAAGCTTGATTCAAGGTTCGTTTTTACTCAGTTTTTGATAATTTTTACATTTTTGAGATCGTTGCTTCGAGTACTAGCTAGCCCATGCTTGAATTTTTGAATTGGTTGTGTATTTTTTGATTTTCCATTGATGAGAGTTTGTAATTTTTGTTGTTTGATGATGAAAAATAAATATTTAATGTTAGATTATCATGTTTTATTACGTGATTTTTTATAAAAATGCTTATTAAGGATTAAATTGAGAAATTTGTAAATTGAGGGGTCAAAATATGAAATAAATAAAATTAATGGGCTGCTAGGGACCTAAGGTAAATTCGGCCTAACATGGGCATAGTGAAATTTTGAGTATTTTGTGTTGTTTTGAAATAAGTACTAAATTGTGAAAAATGTGAAACGTCAGGGGCAAAATTGTAATTAGCCCATTTATGTGTTTTTGGATGAATTTGATTGAATATATGATTAAATAAATTGAATTTGTATTGAATTAGATCAAGAAATGTAGAAAACAAATTTGGACTAGGGAAAAACCAAAGTTGTCGACTAGTCGTCCTGTCCCGATTACCGTTGTCCGAGGTAAGTTTATAAGCAAATAAATGTTGTAAATTTTGAATGTATGTGAATGTGAAATGCTGATTTGAATTTATGAGTTTATATATAAATAACTGAATGTGTATATATATATTTGGGAACTATGTTTACAAGTTCGTTTTGACTGAGTTACGATGTCCGAAAGCCCTGTATTAACCTTAGGAGTAGCAAGGATATATATGTCATGACATAGGATTTTGATATGTGATGTGCGAGTAAGACCACGTTTTATACGTTAGCATCGATATGTGACTCCGATATATGTGTGCGAGTAAGACCCTGTCTGGGACAGTGGCATCGATATGTGATTACATGTAAGACCACATCTGGGACGTTGGCATTGTACGATATATGTGATTATCAGAGTGTCCTATCCAATTCTGAATGGTTCAATAGGCAAAGATAAGTTGTGTACGAATGTATGAATCGGGCTAACTGACCAGGTATGTGATAGTTGATTACCTATTTGAAAATAAGGTAAGTTGATTATTTGATATGTGATACAAACATATGTATGATGTTAGTTTGAATTTTTGAGTAATTGTGAAGTATATTCAGCCATAAGTTAAGTGTAATTATGTAGTATTAAGGTTTGATACATGAGTATATGTAAACAAGTGTTTAAAGATTCGGCTATATGCGTTGATAATATGATTTTAATAGTGTATGATACTTTGGTATAGACATATGTATATTCGGCTACATGATAAGTATATGTATGAGATATTAAAGTTTGATTCAAGAATATATTTTTATGGGTGTGTATATATTCAATTTTATATAATGGTACTATGGTTTTAAAATTGAATGTTACCTTGAAAATAGATACAGTACATTCGTCCAAAGATTAAGTATAGTGATATCATATTGTGACCTATGTGCAAACTTATATAAATGACTATGTAAGGCCTTAATGATATAAAGTAAGAATAATTATGAAATGATCCATGAATATATGTATATGAGTTTATGTATATTCGGTTAATTATTGATATTGTGGCTTTGGGAATTTGAATGATATATTAATATTAGTTGTATGGATATTTGGCAAAATGAAAGTATATGTATTATATGAAATTATAAGTTTGAAGTTAAACGTGATTATGATAGTATAAATTGGACTAGCAATTGAATTGTTAGTCATTGAGCTATTTATTTGCTTGTAGCTTACTAAGCTCTCAAAGCTTATTCTGTATGTTTTTCCTATGTTTATAGATTTTCGGAGATCTGCTCGGGTTGGAAGTTGATGGAGACGACATCACACTATCCGGTTATCTTTTCAGTAAATAATGTTTTGAGACTCGATTATGTGGCATGTATAGGCTAGTCTTGGAGTTAATTATTTTGAATGAGTATGTATTTAAAGCCATGCAAAAATGGCTTGCTTATTATGCTTAAGTTCAGTTTTACAAGTTCTTGATTAAAATGTCTGATGAGTTTGGTTTTGGTAATCGGTTTAATAGTTAGCTCATTTTGGAAATATGAAATGTGATCAATGGATGATGGTATATTAACTTAATAGGTTCGGTTGCTAAGTGGTAAGTAATGAATATTTTTCATGATTGTTTTGGTTGATTGTTTTGGTATGGATTAAAATGGTAAATGATGGTAATGATTAAATATGTTTTGGGTTAGTTTTAATGGATAGTAAAAAAAAATGTCAAGTTGTTGCTAATATCAATATAGGTATACAATCATGTGTGGTTGTAAATCCAAATATGATAATTAATTCAATCTGATATGCTTATGATATCGATAATGGTGAGATCGAAATAAAGATTGGTTAATGGGATAAAATATGAAATTTATGTATATTAATATAGATATGAATTAAATGCATATTGGAGTGCTATTTGTGTTCAAGTGTTAAGTATGGCTTTTATTTTTAGGATGAATTGCGCACTTGTATATATGCATCATTAGTATGTTCGGCCATGTTATAATGTATTTAAGTTTCATATGTGAATGCATAATAATTTATGTAATATGATTCAATTGGTTTTATTATGAGCTTGTACAGAAGTTATCAAATGGTATGCTTGATATACAATTAATGAGATAGAAATTGGCATATATTCGAAGTATGAAGTGTAATGATATATGATGGAATATGATTTAATTATGAAAATGGCATTAATGTGATGGATATAGGGAATTAAATTTTGGAAGTATTAGACATGTGAACATGTCTTTGATATATATACAAGTTTGGTTTGAATTTAGTAATTATGGAAATTGGTTAGTTGGGTTTTGATATATGTTCAAACTAAATTAGTTGGAATTTTTGAAATGTGCTTATTTGCGATACATGTTCAGTAAGGTATAATTATTTCTGAATTTGAATTATGACTCATGTATTCGAATTTATAATAAGTGAATTGTGGATATCTAAATTTGATAAATTTTAAATGTTTAGTATTTTTTTTGGTGTATGAAAAGTGAGGAATGATTGTTCTGAATTGTGTTTTATACAGTAATGCCTCATAACCCTAATTCGATAACAGAAACGGGTTAGGGGTGTTACACCTGGTCTTTATTTTCTTTCTTTTCTCCTTCTCCCACCATTGTTGTCATCGCACCTATCACCACCATGATTAAATAAAGGAATTTAATCATTATTGGATATTTATTTTCTAGTATATTATTCAATTATGTGCTGACCCAAGCGTCCCAAATCAATCGTAAAGCTGAAGAATGATCATATGTACGATTCGCATCAATACAGTGTAACAAATCTAACTAGTTTGAATTCATAAAATAATTATGATTTTGATGATTGGTTTGAACCCATAAGTGGGTAATTGAGGGCTTTTTAAAAGGTAAAAGATTGAACATATACTGAATTTTGGTTTAGAATCATACAAAGGTTTATTAAGGAAAATTGGAAGTTTCATAAGTGTGCTGCAAGAAAGCAAAAAATAAGGTGTAGGTCCTAAACTCCTAAATTTGTTCGATATTGATAATTTTCATATTACATTTGATAAATTATCTTACTGATTGTATTGGCTTAATAGCCAAAATATTAGTTTTGTGAGTGGCCAAACCAGTTACGTTTCAAGCCCTAAAAGATTAATGTGTTGGCAAAATGCTAGTTTGACAGTATGAATGTGTGGTTAAGATTGTTATGCATAATTGTATTATGTGATATGAGAATGTTTGATTGAATGGTATGAACTATTCAAATATTAAGTTTATGCATGATTTAAATGTATGAGGAATTTGCTGTGATGTATATTGGAAAGGTTGCTATTTATGCACAATTAAATTCGTATAGTATGTGAAGTTAAATGATATTGATAGATACCATCATAATGGTAATATGAAAGTTGGAACTCTTTTTCCATTTTGTTGAAAGTATGTGATTATTGAGGGCACGTTGAGCATGTCAAATTAAATTTGAAAAGTATTGAAATATGATTATGTGTGAGTTTGTATGACATGTTGCATGTGCATTGGGATGAGATTTTATGGTTGATAAAGGAGTTTCGTGGAGTATCGGTGGCATATTAAGTTCGCATATATTCGTAGTCAGTGCACTGCATTTGGAGTATCAAGGGGATCGGCGATTATATCGCATTATTTATTATTTTGAAGTTTTACTGCATTATTGATTATTGGTGGTTTTATCACATCGAGATTTGTTCATATATGTTGGAGTTTGGTAGAAGGGTTTTAGGGAACTTGCGGTTTGTAGTGGATGGTATGGGTAGGATCTCACATGTGCATTTGTTCACGATCATGTGCACTTGAAAGTACTATTGATAATGTTTGATTGCGCTATTGGTATCTCTATGAAAATGTTTTTAAGAAACTTAATACTTGCTTGTTTAGTCTCACACAGAGTGTAACAGTCTAGTTTAGACCCTAGTCAGTGGTTTCGGGACCACATATTTGAGTCAAAAAAATATTTAAATATTATTTTCCATGTTTATGATATGTGAATTAGCATGTGTGAAAGTTTCGTATTAAAATGTGATCATTTATGTGCTTAATTTGATAAAATTACCTAATTGCGTAAAATGTAAAAGTAGCCTTCTGCTTGTTAAAGTACCTATTTGATTTGGCTTTCTAAAGAAAGGGTCCTTATGTTGTTATTTGTTTATTGAAAATGTTAATGGACTTACATAACCATCCATTAAATGGTTTTATAATGGTTTATTAAAGGGTAATTTGGTAAATGATTTATTCAAGGTTATTAATTAAATAAAACATAAAAAATTGGTCATTTTGTGTTCATCTTCAACTGAAAATCATTGTAAAAGAAAAGAAAAAGAGATTTAGGGTTTCGACACACATAAGGCTTAATTCAAGGTTCGTTTTTTATTCGTTTCCGATAATTTCTACGTTTTTGTAATCGTTGCTTTGTATACTATCAAACCCATGTCTCAATTTCTAATTTTGTTGATGATTTTGAGTTGAGCCATGGATGAATTCATGAGTTTTATGTTGTTATATGATGAAATATGAAAGTTTGATGTTGGGTTTATATGTTTTGTCTTTAGATTTTTGATGATTTTGAGTAAAATGGGCTAAATTGTGAAATTTGTAAATTGAGGGACAAAAATGTGAAATAAATGAAATGCTTGGACTTGTATGAGAGCTATGAATGTTCGGCCAAGCATGAGAATATGAAAATTATGTGTATTTTGTGATTTTGTGAATTAGGGACTAAAGTGTCAAAATGTGAAAATGTGAGGGTTAGTTTGCAAAATACCCTAACTATGTGTATATGGATTGTTTTGTATAAATGTGTAATTGAATAAGTTAAATTTGAATTGATTTAGATCAAGAATTAAAGAAAACGAAATTAGATCAGGGAAAATCGAAAGTTGTCGAGTAACCGATTCCATCCATCCGAATCCGTACGAGGTAAGTCTATATACAAATAAATGTATTTGAAATGGTTTATTTATGCTTATTTTCCATTGAACTATGATGAATGAATATATGAGTTAAGAAAAATGAGACATCCGAGAAAGTATCAACAAAGTTCCGACGTCTGAAAAGCCCCATACGAACCTTAGGAATAGTTAGGATACATATGTCATGACATAGGATTTTTTGATATGTGTTATCGTGTAAGACCACATCTGGGACATTGGCATCGACTTCTGTTTTACGTGTAAGACCATGTCCGTACATCAAAGATCGTGATTCGATTTTGTGTAAGAAGACTGTCTAGGGCAAAGTGGCATCGATGTTTGGTTACATGTAAGACCACATCTAGGACATTGGTATTGTATATGTTTTCCGAGCTATCCCCGTATCCTTATGTTTCCAAACGGTTCAAATGGGCATTCCAAGAAAATGAATGACTTTGTGAAATTGTATCCGATTTAGGTACGTTTGCATTGTATAGTGTGTTTGAGAATGAAAGGGAAGTATGTATATAAAGATGATCTAGGATCTAGGATATGAATATGAGGTTTGTGTTGATATTTGGCCATAGAGTATAAGTAATTTAATGATGTCTATATCCTTTAATTGATAAAGTTTACTTGTATCTGGCTTACTAAGCTTTTGAAAGTTTACTTTGTGTAACATCCTGAATTAGGGCCTAGTCGGAACAGTGGTTTCGGGACCACAAATCTGACATATTAAAATTTATTTTTATTATATTTTCATGGTCTACAATTTTACGGGATGACTTCGTGAAAATTTCGTTCGAAAATTTTGACGTTTGGGCACTCAATTTGGTCAAAAGGACTAAATTGTAAAAAGTACAAAAGTTGAGTTCTACATGTTAGAAGTGTCTAATTGTTATGAAATTTTAAATTGGAGACCCTTAAATGGTAATTAGACCATTGGATAATTGTTTGGACAAAAATGGACACGGAATGGGTGAAATAGAATATTTTTAAGTTAAGGGCATTTTGGTAATCTAGTAATTAAAATGAATTAAAAACAAAATTAAAAGCCAATTTTTGTCCATCTTCTACCCCATGGCCGAAACTTGTATGGAGAAGACATAGCTAGGGTTTTCAAGCTTCCAAGCTCGACTGTAAGTCCGTTCTAGCCCTGTTTTTAATGATTTTTATGTTTTTGAAATCCTCGTAACAAGATCTACTCATTTCTACCCATATTTTGAGCTAGGGTTTGTGTTTAAAAATTTACCCATGGATGACATGCATGTGTTTTGATGTCTAAGGTAGAAAATGAATGCTCGGTGTGTAATAAATGACTTTTACTAAGTGATTTTCAGTGAAATTGTCAAAAAGGACCGTGTTGCAAAAGTTACAAAATTTGTCATAAAAGCGTGATTTAGTGGAAATTAGGGGCTGCTATAGTTATGAAAATGATTCGTCTAGGCTTAAAATCCAAGGAAATTGGATAAAGACCATTTTACTAGCCTTGGGGCAAAAGTGCAAATATGTAAAAGTTTAGGGGTCAAAATGAAAATTTGTAAAAATATGATTTTTGGACCCATACGAATAATGTGACTAATTAGTAAGTTAAATGTGATATTATTGATCAAAGAAAATGAGATTCGGGCATAGATTAGAAATGAATGAGATTATGGACTAAATCGGAATATATAGCCGTGCTCGTATTCAAGGCAAGTTCGTGTGTCAATAATATTGCAATGCTATGTTTGAATTGAAAATTCTATATTATTATTTCACGAATGGCATGATTTAATATATTGAAAAGTGATGAAAGAATGGTATATAAAAATTGTAAGAACAATGATGTATGACTAGTAGCACATGAAATGTTGGATGGTTCAATTATTGATGGCTTGCTATATAATAGCTAAATATATTGAGAATTTGATATAACATGATGTTTTATTAAGTTGGATAACTTGTGAAAGAGTGAAAAGGAAGGTAAGTTTGTATGTAAATAAAATATCGATCTTTTTTTTATGTTATTATCTTTTGTTATTATATGAGATGTAGCTGCCTATAGAATGACCACTTGATGTAAATTATGAATTGAAATTGATTATAGATAAATTGGTAAAATGTTGAAAAGTGAGGAATTTCTCGGTTGGACCTTCGGAATAGAAAAGATACGAATGATCCGTTGTGAGAACACATGTGTAGTACTATGTACAGGCTACTATGTTTTTAAGACGGTTTTAGGTCACGTGTGTAGTACTAAGTGCAGGCTACTACGTGTACCAGATTGTTAGGTCGCATTTGTAGTACTAAGTGCAGGCTACTATGCGTACCTGATAGCTTTGATCACATGTGTAGTACTAAGTGCAGGCTATTACGTGTATCCGATGGTTAGGTCACGTGTATAGTACTAAGTGCAGGCTACTACGTGTACCAGATTGTTAGGTCACGTGTGTAGTACTAAGTGCAGGCTACTACGTGTACCAGATTGTTAGGTCGCATGTGTAGTACTAAGTGCAGGCTACTATGTGTACCAAAGAGCTTCGGTTACAAGGGTGGTAATATGTACAGGCCACCGGGTATCTGTTATTATTTCGATGAGTTCAACGAGAAATTTACTAAGTGAAAATACATATGAACATGACTATGTGATGAATAAGCAAAGGTTTGTGTGTGTAAACTTATGAGCAACGTGCTCGATATATGATCGAACGTTGGTAAGATTGATATGGAGTAAGTGTTACAATGAAAGTTACTACAAAGAAAACATGAAAGAGTGAAATTTAGTAATAAAATAGTTTTGGACAGCAGCAGTTGTGTGACTTGAAAAATCACCAAAAATGATGGAAATCGAATTAGAAGTTGAATAAGATATGGAATAAAAGCTTATTGAGTCTATTTTTATATAAAGGAAACGTTGTAAGCAAAATAGTTTCATATTAGGAGATATTTGAATTCTTGTGAGATAGAGTCAGAATGAGTTTGGAATCCCCTATTCCGAATTGGGAAAATCACTAGAAATTGTACAAATATAATCATGGGTTATAAATTATACGCATGAAATCCTTAATGAGTCTAATTTCAAGCTAAATAGACAGAAGCATCATCCAAGTCCTGTACTATGAGATAATTAATTCACAGTGAAGAGAGGTCGGAACTGTCAGATAGCGAAACAGGGGTAACTTTAAAGAATAAAATGTACTTATTGGCTAGACCAAAAATTTTGAAACTTTTATGGAAAAAAGATATGAGAGTCTAGTTTCTGGAAAATTAGTATTTCTCAATTTGGAGTCCCTTAACTTTGGATATAAATAATTTAGTGACCGTGACTTGAGAAAACAACTTAATTGGACTTTGAATAAATAGAGAGGAATTGAAAAATAGCATGTTAATATATTGCTTATTATTTTTCATGCGAGCTTACTAAGCGTAAAGCTTACTCCCTCCTTTCCATTTCTTTTAGTGTTGTTAGGTCAGCTCGGTGTTGGAGATCGTTGGAGGCAGCATCACACTATCAAGCCAATACCTTTGGAGTATTGATACATATGTTAGAAATATCAAGTGAGTGGTATGTATAGGGACCTAGTTCTATGACATGTGTCATTATGATTTGGCTAAACGTATTGGCCTATATCGAGCTATTGTATATGGCCACTAGAGGTGGCTCATATTGATTATAGTTTGTAGGTCTAGCTAATCATGTTACGTTTTAATGCATATGATGTGATGATATGAATATGTTTGTTTGCCATGCATTGATGGTAATATGCCATGTGTGCTGAATGCATGTTTTATGACCAATCGAGGTGATCATGACCATGAATTAAACATGTAATATGGTAATAAGATGATAATGCCTTGAACATAGATGTTTGATGTATAATTTAGTAACCATAGTTTAATGGTATAAGTGATTAATGAGATGACAAGGTCAAAAGAATGTGTAATAATATGGCTAGACTAGTTTATCATGAGTAGGTGGAACATATGTATAATGACTAGCTAATGTTCAATGTGTCTTATAAAGGGTGTTTAATCACTAAAATGATGCCATGAGTTGTGAGTTTGATGTGTATAAAGTTGTAAGGGTTTATGGGAAACATGAAGGCTTGGAAAATAGCCTAAGTGTTAGCCACACGGGCAGAGACACGGCCATGTGTCTCAGCTGTGTGGAGGACACGGCCTATCACACGGGCGTGTGGCCTGGCCATGTGGTTCAAATTATTTTTCTGATGTCACAAACAGAGAGTTACACAGGCTGAGGACACGGGCGTGTCCCAAGCCACACGGATGTGTGTGACCACATGGTTCAACACACACGGGCATGTGACTCTCCAAAGCAAGAAATTTGTTAAGTTGTCCAAAGTTTATCGAAATTTCTCGTTTAGTCTCGAACCACCCCGATGTATGTTTTAGGCCTCGAAGGCCCGTATAAGTGACGATATACATGTGTTTGAAACATTTTAATATGGACGAAAATTTTATGGCCCGGTTTTGAATGTTTGTGAATGTTTAAGTTTAGTAACGCCTCGAACCCTGTCTCGACTTCAGATATGGGTAAAGGGTGTTACACTTTGTGTGTGTTTGCATTATTTTATAAATATCGAAGCTACTGTGAGCTCGGGGATCGTCGAAAATCGTCACCACACTATCGAATCTCATTTTTGGTACCTTTTGAAAATTGTATATAGTGAAGTATGGCATGTATAGGCTAGAAGTACTTTTGATATGTTTTGTAATGTTATACCATGCCATGTGATATGGGTAGTTTGTGTTTGAACTTATAGTTTGATAATGGTATATGATATGTGATGCTAATGTGAAATTATGATATGTTTTTGGTTGACCAAAAGAAATGGTCAATTTTGTAAGGTTTTGGTATGATATTTGGTTGTAACTTGGAGTTTACCAAATTATATGTTTTGATATGCTTTAGTCTTATGTTTTGATATAAAGTAAATTGATAAGCATGGAATTGGTTGGCAATGATATGTCTTGAATGGCTTATGTTTTGGTTGTGAACTGGTCATAAAATGTGTTCAAATATTCTTGGTATGGTGTTTGTAGGTTTAACCTAAATGGGGTGGCAAATTGGCTATTCGAATGGCCTATTTTTGTCCACACGGATAGAGACACAGGCGTGTGTCTCAGCCGTGTGCGACACACGGTCACGATACACGGTCGTGTGTCCCCTAGGGTACCCTATGAATTAAAGTCAGTATACCCTCTAGTTTTGACACGGCCTAGACACACAGACGTGTCTATTGGTCGTGTGTGGCACACGGGATGGCACACGGGCGTGTGGTCGCCGTGTGGCCAAGTTAGTAGCCTCCCTAATTTTCACACGGCCTAGCACACGGGCGTGTCTTATGGCCATTTGGACAAGTCAGTATGTATGCCCTGTTTCGCCACGACTTAGACACACGGGCGTGTCTAATGCCATGTGAGGCACACGGCCTGTTCACACGAGCATGTGACCTTTGAAAAGTTGAAAATTTTTCTAAGTTCTGAAACTTTCATATGTTACCAATTTGGTCCCTTATGCACGATTTAGACTTTGTATGCTAGATTTAAATTCATATTGAATATGAATGACTATGTTTATTGAAATGAGATGATATTTGTTATATTATTGTTCTGAGATGAGTTATAAGTCCGTTAATGCCTCTTAACCTATTCCGGTGACGGTTGCGGGTTAGGGGTGTTACATTTTATTAGTATCAGAGCTATGGTTTAGTTGGTTCTAGAACTACCATAGCATATGTGAGTCTCAATATACATGCCATATTTATGAACTGTGATAGTGTGATGAATCCTGACTTTGAAAATATGCTTTTATATAGCAAATGGATCCCGAACGAGCCGTAGCAGATGATGTCGAAAGTAATGCGCCTGCTCTTGCACAAGAGACGACGCCATCTGATTCTAGACCGGCTACGAGTAGCCGTGATGGTGAGACTATACAAGCCTTCTATCAAATGATGAACGATTGGTTTAGCCAATATATTAGAACCAATCTGGCTATTTAACAACCTCCACCCCCGGTAAATTCTCCACAAACTCCTTCTATGCCGCCATTGAATCAGATTCAGTTAAGTAAGCCTCCGGTAAATAAGATTAGAAAGTATGGGGTTGAAAATTTTCAAGCTACAACGAACGGTGATGCAGAAAGAGTTGAGTTCTTGTTAGAGAACACGATACGAGTGTTCGATGAATTATCTTTGAATCCTAAATAATGCATAAAATGTGTCGTTTCACTTCTGAGAGATACGGCGTACCACTGGTGGAAGACTTTGATATTGGTAGTTTCGAGTGAGTGAGTCACCTGGGATTTCTTTCAAGCTAAATTTCGGAAGAAATACATCAATCAGAGATTCATCGACCAAAAACGTAAAGAGTTTCTTGAGCTTAAACAAGACCGTATGTCTATTACAGAATACGAGCGAGAATTTGTGAGACATAGTCAGCATGCTCCAGAATGTGTATCAGCTGAAGCTATAATATGCAAAAGATTCGAGGATGGCTTGAACAAAGATATTCGTTTATTAGTTGGGATTCTGGAGATCAAAAAGTTTGTTGTGCTTGTTAAACGAGCAAGAAAAGCTGAAGATCTCAAAAAAGAGAAAAGAAAAGTTGATTCTGAAGCTAGAGAAGTGCGAAGGAGATCATTAAGCAAGTCATTTCAATCTACATTAAAGAAGTTTAGAGATGATAATAGTCGTTCAAAGGCTAATATGGGACATTCGAATAGAGATCGTGCTAGATTGCATTCGAGCTTCAAAGCTCCAACTACTTCTATTGCCAGTGTTGGAAATGCTAAATCCGATCGCCCTGAGTGCAAGCATTGTGGTAAAAGACATCCTGGTAATTGTAGACTGTATGATCGGGCCTATTTTAGATGTGGATCGTTAGATCATTTTATCCGTGATTGCCCTGAATCTGTCGAGCAAGAAATTGTGCAAAATCTGAGACCAAGTGGAAATGCATCTCGTGGTAGACCTCCCAGAAATGCGGGAAATATGAGTGGCAATCAAAGGGGAACAAAAGATACAGATATTAGATTCGAGGCTCGTGCACCTGCTAAAGCCTATGCTATCTGAGCTCGTGAGGAAGCTTCGTCGCCAGATGTAATTACGGGTACATTTACTCTTTATGATACTTTTGTGATTGTTTTGATAGATCCTGGTTCAACACATTCGTATATATGTATGAATTTAGTGAACAGTAAGACTTTGCCTATAGAGTCTACTAAATTTTTAATTAGAGTTTTGAACCCCTTAGGCTGATGTGTTTTGGTTGATAAAGTCTGCAAGAGTTGTCCCTTAATGTTTCGAGACACTTGTTTTTCGGCTGATATGATGTTAATGCCCTTTGATGAGTTTGATATAATTCTGGGTATGGATTGGTTAACTTTGCATGATGCTATCGTGAACTGCAAATGGAAAACTATCGATTTGAGATGCAAGAATGATGAAATTGTCTGAATTGAATCTAATGATTTGAATGGATTGCCTATTGTGATCTCTTTGATGAAAGCTTTGAGTATTGTGAGAAAAGTTTGTGAAGCCTACTTTGCTTATGTGATCGATTCGAAAGTGTCAGAAAGGAAAGTTGAATCAGTGCCTGTTGTATGTGAGTTTCCTAATGTGTTTCCTGAAGAACTTCCAAGTTTACCTCCGGTTAGAGAAGTTGAATTTGGCATTGAATTGGTACCTGGTACTACTCCGATTTTGATAGCTCCATATAGAATGGCTCTGACCAAATTAAAAGAACAAAAGTCTCAGTTGCAAGAGTTAATAGATAGAGGGTTTGCTAGACCAAGTTTTTCACCTTGGGGTGCTCTTGTTCTGTTTGTGAAAAAAAAAGATGGTACGGTGAGAATGTGTATAGACATTATCAATTTGGGACACAACGGCGGCTAGAAATCGAAACGTCTTGATTTCATTAAGAGATCTCAACGGTAAACTCTATACCGATCTATTTTAATGATACTTGCATGTTATTTAGAGAAAAGTGGAAAAAAAGATATATCACCTGTTCTTTATAAAATCCGTCTGCTTTTATTATATATGTATCTTTTGTGCTAAAAAACGTACCCTTTACAGATTACGAAAAGGGTTTTTATAGTCCCTTGCAGATTATTATGTTTTGGGGAAAGAAATCCTTGATTTCTTTCCATATTTACTTAATCCGTATGCTGTATTCTTTCTTTCCATATTTGTTCCTCGTCTGTCACGATTTCTTTCCCTTTTTTGCAGGTGAGCGCAAGGATCTCGGTGGCGAGACAAGGCTGAGGTGTGGCATGCTGATTAAGGCGATGATCTTGGCATTGTTCACGCGCCGATGGTGGCGCGACATCCAGTAGCTGAGGTCAAGGATAAAGTCGTGGCACTGATGGAGCCTTGACGTGAGACCAATAGACGGTCCCTGAAAGTTCTAGAATTTTGTGAAACGAAAGGGCGCTAATTGGACATGATGTTTGAGGCGCCTGAAGCTTCCAAAATCCTTTGCGGCACAAGGAGAAAGAGAGCTAGAGTTTCTAACCCTATCTGAAAGTCATTTGGGACCCTGCTATTTGGGCCTTCGAGTTTATTGGTATTAGGTGGGTCTGTTGTAATGGGTCTGGTTTAAGTTTGGCCTACAGGTGTATTTGGTTACACGGGTAGTGGTATTTAGTTTTGAAGGTTTTAAATATTAGGCCAATAGTGTTTGGGCTCTTGTAAGCTGGATTGTTAAATGGACTTTAATATTTTTTTATCCATTTATCTTGTTTTGCCCCTTTTTAAAAAAAAACCCGGTCAAATTTGGGCTATTACAGCTGCCCCTCTTTGCTCATTGCTGTGTAACAGGAATCGAGCAAAGATTCCTAGAAAGACCAAATTTGTCCGGCCCTATCGGATCATGGTCCTTAATCTACTCATTGCAAACTCAAGACTGTCATGTTGATATTTTCGATCTGCTCTCCGTCGAACACAGAGACGCCAAATCTACTTCTTCGATTTGTTCCCTGACCATACAGAGATGCCAAATCATCTTAGATTTACTTCAGCGTAAGCACGCGAAAGCCAAATCAGCTATGTCTTCGATTTGTTCCTTGCAAACACAAGAATACCAAACCATCTTGGATCTGCTTCTGTCTAATCATCTGAAAGTCAGATCTGCTATGTGTTTGCCCTCCGTCAAATATGGAGACGCCAAACTTTGATTTGTTCTCTGACAATACAGAGATGCCAAATCATCTTAGACTTACTTCAACATAAACATGTGAAAGCCAAATCAGCTATGTCTTCGATTTGTTCCTTGCAAACACAAGGATACCAAATCATCTTGGATCTGCTTCAGGCTAATCATCTGAAGGTCAGATCTACTATCTGTCTGCCCTCCGTCGAATATGGAGACGCCAAACTTCAATTTGTTCTCTGACAATACAGAGATGCCAAATCATCTTAGACTTGCTTCAACGTAAACACGTGAAAGCCAAATCAGCTATGTCTTCGATTTGTTCCTTGTAAACACAAGGATGCCAAATCATCTTGGATCTTGCTTCAGTATAAACATCTGAAGACCAAATCTACTATGATGCGGCCTATTACCCTACTGCTTAGGGGATTAAGGCACGTTGTCTTTGATAACCTGTAGAATGATTATGCCTGATAATTAGGATGCTATGATCGAAGTGAGTTGAATGTTCCTAATTAAACATGTTATGATGCAAAATGCTGTGAACATGACCCCTATCCTAGACGTCACCACTTATTCCTTCATTTGTCTTTTCTTTTCTCAAAGTATTATTCTTGCTCAGCCTGTAGGCCTGTACCCTTCCTCAAATGCTACAATCCACTGAGAATGCCTGTAAGATAATCTTTCCTTAGAATTGAATCGTTGGTTTTGTCCATTTTCCTTTTAGACTAGAAGAAAGGAATTCCTCGAGTTCCTTCATCCCTTACTTATGTGAATTTCTCGAACAATTGTCCTGTTTTAGTTTCTTGTACTATCTAGAAATTCCAAAGTAATGCGCAAAACTTCATTTGTGAACATATTTAATTCATCTATCATTATTTCAATGCAACATACTTAAAGAATAATAGAAAATGAATTCAATCTTGGGAATAATTAGATATAAAGGAAATAAATCTGATAGCATTTCTTTGAAAAGAAATAGAATCTAAAGATAGCAAACAGGATAAGTTAGATGCTCTAAATATCGCTGCTTGAGCGTCTATACACCAGCTCTATGAAATCTTTCTTGAGTTCAACATGTATTTAAAAGATCCAAAGTACTTTGTTGATGCCCCAATATACAATGTGCTTCACTCTTTGTTGAATCAGATTACTGTATGCCCTTTAAAATTTGAGCTGCCCTTTCGGGTTTTCAACTCAAAACCCCTTTGGTCACAAGGCGCCCTTTGCGAGTTTTCACCTTGGCCTCTCCTTTTTTTGTGTGTAAATTCAAGGTGCCCTTTACGGGTTTTCACCTTGGATTCTCCTTTCCTTTAGACAAAGTACTTTTTGACTGAGTCTGAATTCACTGGGTTGGGTAAACTTTTCCCATCCATTTCCGTTAAGATCAATGCACTGCCAGAGAAAGCTTTCTTCATGACATACGGCCCCTCCCAATTCGGCATCCATTTTCCCCTAAAGTCTTTTTAAATAGGAAGGATCTTTTTCAGTACCAAGTCTCCCTCATGGAACTCTCTTGGTCAAACTTTCTTATCATAAGCTCGTATCATTCGCTTCTGATACATCTGCCCATGTCAAATGGCTCTTAGCCTTTTTTCCTCAATCAAGTTCAACTAGTCATATCGGGATTGAACCCATTCAGCTTCATCTAACCTTATCTCGGTCAAAATTTGAAGAGAAGGTATTTCTACTTCAATAGGTAACACTGCTTCCATCCCATAAACTAACGAGAATGGGGTTGCCCCAGTAGAGGTTCTAACAGATGTTCGATAGGCCAGGAGTGCAAACGGTAACTTCTCATACCAATCTCTATAAGTCTCAGTCATCTTCCCCACTATTTTCTTAATGTTCTTGTTGGCGGCCTCCACTGCCCCATTCATTTTTGGACGATAGGGAGAAGAATTGTGATGCTTGATCTTGAACTGGTCGCAAACCTCTGATATTGTTTTGTTGTTCAAATTCAATGCATTGTTGGATATGATCTTCTCAGGCATTCCATACTGACAAATGATCTCCTTCTTCAAAAATTGACTTACAGCTGACTTAGTAACATTCGCATAAGAAACGGCCTCTACCCATTTTGTAAAGTAGTCAATTACTACAAAGATAAACTGATGTTCATTCGAAGCTTTCGGTGATATTGGTCCAATGAAATCCATGCCACACGTGGAGAAGGGCCATGGAGAAGTCATAACATGCAAAGGTGAAGGTGGTATGTGAATTTTGTCCCCATAAATCTGACACTTATGGCATTTCTTGGTATAGTTAATACAGTCTCCTTCCATAGTGGCCCAATAATAGCCAAACCTTATGATTTGCCTTGCCATCGTGAACCCATTTGTATGCGTCCCACATACTCCTTCGTGAACTTCTTCTAAAATTAGCTTAGCTTCCACAGCATCGACACATCTCAAAAGTACTTGGTCTTTCCTTTTCTTGTACAGGATATCCCCGTCCAATACATAGCCGCAAGCTAACCTTCTCAAAGTTCATTTGTCATTTTTAGTTGCCTGTTCTGGATATTTACGATCTCTTACATATCACAATATATCCTGATACCAAGGGTTATCATCCTTTTCTTCCTCTTCAGTGTTACAACAGCTAGCTGGAGCCTCATAGACACTCATTTGAATTGGTCTCACCTCTTCGTCTTTATTCACCTCAATCATTGAGGCCAAGGTTGCTAAAGCATCTACCATCTGATTTTTATCTCGTGGGAGATAATTGAAGGTGATATCATTGAACTCCTCAAGTAACCCCAAAACTACCTTTTGATAATTGATCAATTTAGGGTCCCTTGTCTCCCATTCACCTCTAAGCTGATAAATTACTAAAGCAGAATCTCCATATACTTCTAGGGTTTTTACACCTCGCTCTATAGCTGCTTGAAGTCCCATGATGCATGCTTCATACTCAGCCATATTGTTCGTGCAATCAAAGTCTAACTTGCACGTGAACGGATAATGATCGCCATTCGGGGATACCAAGACAGCCCCAATTCCATTTTCGACTGCATTAGAAGCCCCATCAAAATTGAGCTTCTAAGGAGAATCTTCTGTCGTTGCTATACACATTAACTCTTTATTTGGAAAATCAAAGTTCAATGGCTCATAATCCTCTAGAGCTCTACTAGCCAAGAAGTCTGCTACCGCACTTCCTTTTATAGCCTTCTAACTTATGTAGACTATATTAAACTCTGAAAGCAAAATTTGCCATCTCGCCATTCTCCCATTTAGAGCCATTGACTCCATCATGTATTTCAATGGATCAAGCTTTGAGATGAGCCAAGTAGTATGGTATAGCATGTACTGTCTTAATCTCCGAGTTGTCCAAATCAGCGCACAGCATAACTTTTCAATTGGTGGATATCTCATTTCACAGTCAGTGAATTTTTTACTGAGATAATAAATTGCCTTCTCTTTTTTCCCTGACTCATCATGCTGATCAAGCACACATCTCATAGAATTATTGAACACTGACAAGTACAGTATTAACGGTTTATCTGGGCTAGGTGGAGATAATACCGGAGCATTCAACAAATATTGCTTGACCTTTTCAAAAGCATTCTGGCATTCCTCATCCCAAGTACCTTGATTGTGCTTTCTGAGGAGGCGAAAGATAGGATCACATTTCTCGGTCAGTTGTGAAATAAACCGAGCAATGTAATTCAACCTTTCTAGGAATCCTCAAACTTCTTTTTGAGTTTGTGGTGGAGGCAAATCTCGTATTACTCTGACTTTGTCTGAACCAACTTCTATTCCCTTTTTACTGACTACGAAACCCAATAACTTTCTCGATCTAGCTCCGAAGGTGCACTTTTCTGGATTGAGCCTTAACTGAAACTTCCTTAACCTAAAGAATAGTCTTCTCAAAACTTCAATATGCTCTTTCTCTGTTCGAGACTTAGCAATCATGTCATCAACATAAACCTTAATGTCCCTATGCATCATGTCGTGGAACAAGTTCACCATGGCCCGCTGGTAGGTTGCCCCTGCGTTCTTCAGTCCAAACGGCATTACTTTGTAGCAAAAGGTGCCCTACAAGGTTATGAAGGTAGTTTTATCCATGTCCACTGGATGCATCTTTATCTGATTGTACCCCGAGAAACCATCCATAAAGCAAAACAATAAATGCCTCGCCGTGTTATCTACTAAAGTGTCGATGTGCGGCAAAGGAAAGTTATCTTTTGGGCTAACTTTATTCAGATCTCTATAGTCAACGCACATTCGTACTTTCCCGTCCTTTTTAGGGACCGGTACAATATTAGCTACCCATTCGGAGTACTTGACCTCTTGTAAGAATCCTACATCGAACTGCTTCTTAACCTCATCTTTTATTTTTAGAACAATATCTGGCCGCATTCTCCGCAACTTCTGCTGGACTGGTTTGCAATCTTGTCTTATAGAAAGATGATGTACTACAATGTTGGTACTCAATCCGGGCATATCCTGATATGACTATGCAAAGATATCTTTGAACTCTCGAAGCAACTCAATCAAGCCACGCCTTGAGTCCTCGGTAATCAGTGTTCCAATTTTCAACTCCTTCCCTTCCTCTAGGGTTATATTTTCTATTGCCTCTTTCTTATGCGGCATAATTTGTTTTTCCTCCTGTTTCACCATTCTTAACAGATCAGGAGACACATCACAATCTTGAACATCTTCAAAATCCTGAAATTCCTCTAAACACATGTCTTGTTCGCAAGAGAAATCAGGAGTTGTAGTATCAGTGCTCATATCATTGATATCTAGAGACCTGTGGGGTAATGAAAGAATATACAAAGAATGAATGAATCAAAGAATGGTCATTTATATGCTTTGAAAGAAAAAGTTTAACGAAATATTGAATGATAAAAAGAAATCATATTCGTCCAAATTAATAATTATGTTTTATTAAAATAATAATAGATGATCAATAGCCTTTTCACAAACGTAATCTTATTACTCCTAGGCCCTAGAGTAACAGACATGTTTCGAGAATTACTCTGAAAAATTCCTAAAGACTATAGGAAGGTCCTCCGCAGTCCAATTGTTTAGAGAGCTCACTGGTTCGTAAGGGCGAATGCCCTTGAGGCTTCCTTGCTCTAATCCCTCATTGTGTACAACATTAATCTGATGACTCTCTTCTACCAGTAACCCTCCTGACTTAAAGGATTTGGATATAGGTAGGAATGTCATCAGTTCCCACTCCACTTCTCCTCCGTTCAAACACGCCTTTCTTCTCACTTGGCTTTTCTCAATTTCTTGCCTCTTGTGCTTATAGTCTGGCTTGAAGCCCAAACCAAAGCGATCTTTCTTCTCAATTAGTTTTGGGATTTGAACCCCTCCTTGCAACTGTCTTCCTAGTTCTTTTCTTGGCAATGCTCCTTTCCCCATCATCATTTACAGGGCTATCCGTGTGGCTCCAGACATTTTGGGTACCGGCACCTCACTTTCTTCCAAAATGAAGGTTGCATTGATGATTTCTAAAGAGCAGAAAGAACACTCAATAGCCTCTTCACTCACCTTGACATAAGGAGCCTTGCTAGTGACTGTTGCTATAATGTCCTCCTCCGCATTGATGGTTATTAACCATCCATCTGTCACTAACTTCAATTTTTGGTGCAATGAGAAAGGAACCGCTCCTGCCGAGTGTATACATGATCTCCCCAACAAACAATTATAGGAGGGCTTGATATCCATCACCAAGAAATCAACTTCATATGTATTTGGCCCAATTTCTAAAGGGATGTCAATTTGCCCCATCACTTTCCTTTCGATTCCATCAAAGGCTCTTACCACATTGTGACATGTTTTCATATGCGAGCTGTCAATGGGTAGTCTGTTCAATGTGGATAATAGAAAGACGTTCAAAGCTGACCCGTTATCAACGAGTACACTTGGAAGTGTGTATCCCTTGCACCAAGTAGTGATGTGCAAGGCCTTAGTTGACCCTATACCCCCAGGTGGAATTTCATCATCATTGAAGTAGATGAAATTGTCAGCACTGATGTTATTCACCAACCGGTCCAACTTGTTAATGGATATGTCGTGGGTGACATATGTTTCATTAAGTACCTTCAACAATGCATCTCGATGCACCTCAGAACTCAGAAGTAGGGCTAATACTGATATACGCGCTGGCTGCTTACGTAACTACTCGACCACACTATATTCGCTATGCTTAAGGAACTTTAGAAATTCTTTAGCCTCCTCCTCCTTTATCGGCTCCTTGACAGGCACTTCCACCGCTTTCTTCTTCTCAACGTCAATATCCTTCATTTTCGTGGGCTCCACTCTGATGCCCCCTTATCATAACGCTTCCCACTTCGTGTATGAGAACCTTCATTTTGTACGCCCCTAGACGCACTGGCTATACTCTCCCCCTTAGGTACTGTTACACTGTAGTCGTAGCTCCATGGCACCCTCTTGTCATCCTTGTAAGGGAAAGGAATGGGTTTATGGATGACGACCTTGGGCCTGGTTTGCACCCCCACTTCATTGTTCCCCGGCAAGGAAATAATAATTCTTGGTCGGATGGTTCCTTGTTCACCTTCCAACGCACTTATTTCTCTTTTATAAGAGCTACCTTCAAAAATTTGTAGCTCTTTATTATCTATAAAGCCTTGCACCAAGGCTCTGAATTCTTCACAATTTTGGGTCTCATGACCCTCTTTTCCATGGAACTCACAATAGTTCCCCATTCTTTCTCCACCTTTTCCAGAGGTCAATATACATCTTTTCACCATCTCCTCCCATATTACTTTCATTGGTGTCTTCACCTTAGCAACATCTTCTTTAATTATTCCTTCCCTAGTTTCGTCAATGGCATTCACTCCTTAATTGCCATGATCTGGTAATGGATTTTCAGCATTAGGGGTACTGTCAAATTTCACAACCCCCATATTGATAAGCCTCTCTACGGCCTTCTTGAATCCAGTGCAATTTTCAATCAAATGCCCCGGTATTCCTGCATGATATTCGCATTTTGTCATTTGCATCATACCACTTGGGGTACGGTGGCTGTAGCGGTTTCAAGTGAAATAGAGCAATGGCATGTGCATCGTATAAGCTCTGATAAAGCTCACGATACGTCACAGGGATAGGCGTGAATTGCATCCTCTCCGAATTCTGTCTTGTGCCCGATTCCTGTCTTTGAGTATTTTGTTGCTCGACTGTAGCTGCTTTGGGTTGACCAATTGTGATTGCCCTCGAGTTAAGACTATTCATGTTATTCACCTTGTTGTCATTTCTCCTTGGGGCCGATCTTTTAGCCGTTTTCCCCTCAATTTTACCCCCCTTATGGCGTTCTCAATCATCTCTCTTGCCATAACTATATCTACAAAACATTTCGTGGTGCTTCCAATCATGTGAGTGATGAACGGCACCTTCAAAGTGTTGATAAATAACATGGTGGTCTCCTTCTCTAATAGTGGTGGTTGTACTTGTATTGCCACCTCCCTCCATCGTTGTGCGTATTGCCTAAAACTTTCATTAGGCTTTTTCTCCATGTTTTGAAGCGTGATACTGTTTGGCGTCATATCAGTCACATGGTTGTACTGTTGCATGAAGGCTTGTGCAAGATCTCTCTATGAATTGATTCTTGCACAGCTCAACTGATTGTACCACCTAGCCGCTGCTCCTACTAAGCTGTCTTAAAAACAATGGATCAATAGTTGATCATTGTTCACATATCCAGTCATTCTCCTACAAAACATTGTTATGTGTGCCTCTGGGCAAGTAGTCCCGTTGTATTTTTCAAACTCAGGCATCTTAAACTTGTGAGGAAGCACCAAGTCTGGGACCAAACTTAAGTTTTTGGCATCAATCCCATGATACCCCTCAGCACTCTCCAATGTCTTGAATTTTTCCTCCAACCATCTGCAGCGTTTATCCAACTGCCTCGTAGCTTCGGCTTTCAAATCTTCCTTTTCCACCATGTCTAGATCAAGAATGACTGGATTGGCAGAATTGTCACCCACATTGAATCCTAAACCAATTTGGAAGTTCACGGGTACTCCAGTATTGACAGGTTCATGTTGAAAACTTATCATGACAGATGGCCTCCTAGGAAGTGCCGCAGTATGTGTTGTCACATGGAGTGGGGTAAAACCTGGAGGAGGATCCTCGCTATCCTCTCCAATAATAGCCATAGGGGCCTTCCCTTTATCAGTAGCCTTTAGAAGCTGAGCCATTTCAGCCATCATATTCCTCTGAGCCTCTAGCATTTGTTCCCTCATGTCATTCTGCATCTTGGCCAACTGCTCCTGCAATTGGTCTTGCATATCCTTTTGCAATTGTTCGAACCTTTGATCCATACTCTTAGTTTTAGTGCGGGTGCCGTAAGGATGTGTGATTTCCAGATTTACTTTTCTACCTTTAGAAATAAACCTTAACTAATTAGGGTCTTTCTATAACTTTGAATGCATATGATGTGATGTAATGCAAATGTATGAATGCAAAAAGGCATCGATCTCGATTCAATCTCATTTAGAAAACTTTATTTAGAAAAAAAATATCTTTACATATAAATGGATTACATATACGCCTTTGCCCTAATGCCTAAAATTCTAACTTTATCTAATAAAAGGGCTAACTCTCGACCTTTATCAGATGTTGACTCATACATCATACTCAACACATCAGCTCGTACTGCTAAGTCTCGAACATATTCAGCAATCTCTCGGATCTGGGCTATAGCCTCCCCAATAATGTAATCCCTATCCATGAATTGACCTCTAACTTGATGGAGCTCTCCTTTTATACAATCTCTTTGCGCCTCGAGCTGCTCAATCCAAAGTTCACCATCATGCAATGCCGCTTCCAAATCTTCAACCTTACTTTTTAGCTCCTCTAACTCGACTACAGGATCATGGTTTCGGTTCCAACGAAGGGATCTTCCAAGCTCAGCTACCTTAGTCTTCAACCCTTTATTCTCTTTCTCTAATGCCAACTTCTGCGACCGCATCTCTTGGAACTTCCTCTCCCAATACTCAGCTCTAGCTTTTTCCTCTTGAACTTCTTTCTGCCACTGTTCTAAAGACCTTCCTAACCCCACTCACTTTAAAGATACTTGTGCCTTCTTATACTCCTCTTTTAAATCATCTCGGTCTTCCTCAACCTTCTTTTTTTCCTTCCTAACTTTTTTAACCTCCTCCTTTTGCAGGTCAACATCTAGACTCAGGTACATCTTCTCCTCCTCAAGCTTTTCTATCTTCTTTTCGAGTTCCAAATTCTTTCTTTTAAATTCTTGCTTTATGATATCAAGCTCCGAGGGTATCACTTGCAAGTATTCCTCTATTGGTTGAGCTTCCTCCATTTTTGTCATAGGGGCATTATCATTAATCCTTCAACTCCTCCACTCGACATATTCTGGGGTCGTAGTAGGACTAATGGCCATTCTCTTTAACCGACAAGTCTTGTTCCAAGCGCTAGAAACCTCGCTAACCTTCCTCTTGTAATCGGCTCCTCTGTATACAAACTCACTTTGAGCCAACCCATGAGTTGCTGGTACGAACTGTCTCAATCCATGCCTTTGTCAAAGACGAGCAAAGGGGCATAACCAATGGCACCCCAAATTCCCAACAGGGGAACCCAATCAAAGCTACCGCATCGATAAAGTATCTCACCAGGAACCATCCATGGAGCTTTCCACTCAATATCCCCCGACTGAAGATTTCGAAGTAATGCTATCCAATTCTCTTTCGGCACATCCACTTTCCTAGATGAGGCCACTATATCTTTCAATGAGGAGTAGTTCTCAAAGAAAACCCGACAAGCAATCTCATCAATCAATTGGAAGTGACTGTACAACCAAGCCATGAGTAACTGAGCACACCCTATAAACCTGCCTGCACTAGCGTTCCTACATGCACCTAAGGACCTGAATGTCTCCTCCAAAATTGCAGGGACAGAATTGACCCTTTTACTGAGTCGATGAAAAAGATCCGTGGTCACCTCGTCCACATATCCCAAAGCCCTAGGGAAAACCATCAGTCCATACAAACTTAAGGCAAAAATGTCTACTTTCTTTGTCTCATCGGGGTGTGTTAAAATCAGATCTTTCAAAGCGTCCCACGAAATGCACTTGCACTCACCCTTTTCTTTAATTCTGGCTGTGATCCACTGCTCGTTCATCCCTATAATGGTCATTAATTTCTTCTAAAAGGTAGGGACATAAGCAGCTCGAGAATAGATCCTGTCACTCTGAAACCTGGGACAACGAAGTAAGGCAGTGTACTCCTCCACGGTAGGTACCAAGTCTACTTCCCCAAAAGTGAAGCAACTGTACGCCAGGTTCCAAAACTGGGCAAGGGCTCAGAACAGGTGCTCATTTACCTGAATATCAAGCAAGTAAGGTAAATCTCCATAATTATCGTAAAATAACTGCTTGGTCTCATTGCCCCACTAATCCCAAATTTCCTTAAGCTCTTGGAGATTATTCTGTGTCACACTAATACGAGTATAATCTGATAGCTCCGACACATATCCCATAATTATACTGTCTCCCTTTTCTTGCTGAGTTTGCTCTGACCATCTATGAACATCGGCGTTGCCCTCCACTCTATCAAGAAGTCCGTTCTCCATAACAAAACTTCCTAACTTAGAGACTGACCGTGAATCGATACCTTTGTAAATGCAAAAATGTCATGCAAACAAAAGAAAAGAAATAGTCAGTATCGCATGATATTAATAAATCTCAATGATAATTTATAAGGGTAATATCTAAAGTTTAATTCTAACTAAGTTGAGCTCTTACGGTTTTTCTATATGAGGTTTTAATTCTAAAGTTGAGGTACCTAAACCAGCAGATTCCTCGATTCTCACCCATTATAGGCTCATTTGAATCGAGTTCAGTTCAGGGGAATACATTTCCCTATGGCTACACGGAGATAAAAATCTCACAAAACCATAGGTACGGATGTATCCCGAAAGTGATCCACTATCCTGCACAGAGGCGAAAACCTCACGAAGGCATAGCTTCTCACTCCCACTTAAGGGTGTGACCACAACGGTCATGCAAATGCAATGCGTATCAGAATATAGCAACACATGCAATAATACAAACACATGTAATACAAAGAGGATTAAATTTTAAAATTTTTAATTTCTGACATTAAGACAAGAGATAATCAATTACACGGCTTGACTCTCTTATTTGTCCCCAGTGGAGTCGCCAAGCTGTCAAAACCATTTTTAAAAAATCGATTTTTGGAAAATTGGAATCGACTTTAAGAAAAAAAAAAGACGGGAGTCGCCACCAATCTTTTTAGGTGTGATTGGATCACCTTATAAAATGTTTTATTTTAAAACATTAATTTTGGTTTACAAAAATCGAGAAAATGGATTCGGGAGTCGATTACGTACGAGGAAGGGTTAGCACCCTCGTAATGCCCAAAAATTGGTACCTAATTGATTATCAAAATGTCTTTAATGTCGGAAATTTGAAAATTTTAAGATGCAATCCTCTTTTAATATTTTTTATTTTGAAAATTATGGTTCACTTGTATCAAATGAATCAAAATATTACATCCAATAAGTCAGGACACAATATTTTAAGATATTTTGACACTAAGTTAGCCTTTTTAGAAATCCCTATCTCGAAACAACAAAACGCCATATCCAGTAAGTTAGGACACAACTCCTTGATATTTCGAGACAGTTGCTTGTATTTTGAAAACCTCAAAAAACTTAGAAGGGTGCTTGATTATTTGAACTTAACGAGAAAAGTTGCAACCCAATAAGTTAGGGCACTACTTTTCTCGAAATTTCCAAACGCCAAGTATTGCCTTTATTTTTAAAAACTTTAGAGTCGTTCTTAAAATCGATGCATGAAGGAGCATATTAACATAACATTCGAGATAACATGTCATAATAATAGGTAAATAAAAG
The DNA here is from genome assembly GCA_025698475.1 of Gossypium anomalum. Lineage (NCBI taxonomy): Eukaryota > Viridiplantae > Streptophyta > Magnoliopsida > Malvales > Malvaceae > Gossypium > Gossypium anomalum. The sequence goes on along the minus strand of CM046958.1, from coordinate 40,165,337 downwards.
CACAATAGCATAAATATCATACATTAACTAACATATATACATAAGAAATAAAACATGACAAATTTTAAATAAGTAAAATATACATAAAACACAATATATATTTAAGAAGAATAGGTAAAAACACATAAACATGTAATTCAACATATATGTAGACATATTAATAATAAGAAATGATGCATGATATACAATTTGACACATATATAAAAAAACAAATGCGATAATAAAATGTAGCAACATATACATATTAATCAATCAACATTTAATAATATTATGAAATCAATCATCTAATATATAAATAACATAAAATATAATGTTATATAAAAGATTTAATTCGTATTAAAATATAAAATAAAGTGAGCAATTATTGATGAAATATACCTAAAATTAAAAATAATATTTAAAATAAGCTATGTCTAATAATATAATATGAATAAAATATAAGAAAATATAATGTAAAATATAATAATATAACAAGTATTTTGCATATAAAAAAATATGGTAAAATAATTAATATATAATATAATATATATATATAAATAATATATTTATGTAATAAAATATATAATAAAAGTATATATAAGAAAAATACATATTATAAAGAATATTAAATAATAAGATATAGTATGTAATAGAAATGCATAAATAATTATAATGAAATATAATATGGTGTATGTATAATAATAATAATGTAATAAATATATAAAAAATATAATTAAATAAATAATAAAATTTAAATATACAACGTATAATGAAATTTGTGAACATATAATTTTAAATATAATATAAATAAAATAATATATTACCAAATATAATTAATGTTTATAAAATACATATATAAGGTATCTTAATAAATAAAATTAAAGGTATATAAGGATGAAAATTAAAATTAATTAGAAAATTTAGGGTTAATTTTAAATTAACAAAAAGAATTAGGTCTGATTTGAATGAATTCAAAACTATCAAGGACTCACTGGGCAATTTACCCTAATCCCAAAAGAACACCGTTTCCCGAATACCGTTTTAAAATCACTGAGTGGACTAAATTGAAACAAAATTAAAATATTAGAGCTGAATTTAAAAAAAAATAAAATGGAATTATAAATATTAAAAATTGCGAGAGGACCAATTAGGTAATTAACCCGATCTTCAAAAACACGCGGATCCTCCCCGGGTTATCGGGTCAACACACGGATCTTTAGCTTTAATACGATGTCGTTTTAGGCCTATTGGGTTAAGCCAAAACGGCATCATTCTATTAAGGCTATATAAGCCAAGTTTTAGTTTTAAAATTCATTTTGAAACCATTTTTAAAAAAAAAAAAAAAAAACTAGAACAAATCTCTGAGAGAGGGGAGAGGAAAGGTCCTCCGGGCTCCGACCTTCGTTAGGCCAAACGCCGGTTATCGGACATGCACGCGCCTACGCGCTACCGTCAACGGCGCCATATATGGCGGCCAGAAATCGAAACGTCTTGATTTCACGAAAAGATCTCAACGGTAAACTCTATACTGATCTATTTTAATGATACTTGCATGTTATTTAGAGAAGAGTGGAAAAAAAGATATATCACCTGTTCTTTGATAAAATCCGTCTACTTTTATTATATATGTGTCTTTTGTACTAAAAAACTTGCAGATTACGAAAAGGGTTTTTATAGCCCTCTGCAGATTATTATGTTTTGGGGAAAGAAATCCTTGATTTCTTTCTATATTTGTTTAATGCGTATGCTGTATTCTTTCTTTCCATATTTGTTTAGTCCGTATGTTGTATTCTTTCTTTCCATATTTGTTCCTCGTCTGTCGCAATTTCTTTCCCTTTTTTGCAAGTGAGCACAAGGATCTCAGTGACGAGACAAGGCTGAGGTGTGGCACGCTGATTAAGGCGATGATCTTGGCGTTGTTCACACGCCGATGGTGGCGCGACATCCAGTAGCTGAGGTCAAGGAAAAAGTCGTGGCACTGATGGATCCTTGACGTGAGACTAATAGATAGTCCCTGAAAGTTCTGAAATTTCGTGAAACGAAAGGGCGCTAATTGGACATGACGTTTGAGGCACTTGAAGCTTCCAAAATCCTTTGCGGCACAAGGAGAAAGAGAGCTAGGGTTTCTAATCCTATCTGAAAGTCATTTGGGTTCCTGCTATTTGGGCCTTCGGGTTTATTGGTATTAGGTGGGTCTGTTGTAATGGGTCTGGTTTAAGTTTGGGCTACAGGTGTATTTGGGTACACGGGTAGTGGTATTTAGTTTTGAAGGTTTTAAATATTGGGCCAATAGTGTTTGGGCTCTTATAAGCTGGACTGTTAAATGGACTTTAATATTTTTTTATCCATTTATCTTGTTTTGCCCCTTTTTTAAAAAAACCTGGTCAAATTTGGGCTATTACACTTATCATGCCTTTTGGGTTGACTAATGCGCCAGTAGCTTTCATAGACCTTATGAATCGTGTCTTTCAGCTTTTCCTTGATTAGTTAGTCGTAGTTTTCATTGATAACATTTGTGTGTACTCTAAGATAGAGACCGAGCATGATGAGCATTTGAGAGTGGTTTTACATATGCTGTGTCTCATTAATTGTGAATTTTGGTTAAAGGAAGTGATTTTTTTAGGTCATGTGGTATTGGTTAAGGGTATTCACGTAGATCCCAAAACGGTTAAAGCTATACTAGATTGGAGGAAACCAAAGAATGCTTCAGAAATTCAGAGATTTTTGGGTCTTGCTGGGATTATCGAAGGTTTGTTGAGAGTTTTTCCTTGATAGTAGCCCCATTGACTAAGCTATTGAGGAAGAATGGTCCATTTAAGTGGGGAGATGAATAGTAGGCCAATTTTGAAAAGTTGAAATCTGTGTTGATAGAAGCTCTTGTTTTAATTCAACCAGAATCTGGTAGAGAATATGTTGTGTATAGCGATGCTTCGCATGTTGGACTTGGTTGCATCTTGATGCAGGATGGTGCTTCGAGACGGCTTAGACCCAATGAAAGTAATTACCCCACTCATAATTTAGAGTTGGCAGCTGCTTTGTTTGCTCTTAAAATTTGGAGACAGTATTTGTATGATGAGAAGTGTATTATTTACACCAATCAAAAGAGTCTCAAATATCTCTTCACTAAGAAGAAACTTAATTTGAGGCAATAGAGATAGATTAAGTTGTTAAAAGATTATGATTGTACGATTGAGTATCATCCTAAGAAGGCCAATGTTGTGGCTGGTGCCTTGAGTAGAAAGGCAATGTCTGACTTGAGAGACATGTTTGCTCGCTTAAGTCTCTTTGATGATAGTGGTATTTTGGTAGAATTACAAATAAAATCTGCTTGGGTTCAGGAAATTAAGCATAAGCAGAGTTTGGATGGAATCTAACACCTCAGTTTAAATAGGTTGAGGATGGATCGACCAAGGATGTTGGGATTAAGTCCAATGGAATTTTGTGCTTTAGAGGGAGGTATTGTGTGCCTAATGTTCATAATTTGAGATAATCTACACTTCAGAAAGGAATAGCGACTCTTATGTTATGCATCCTAGTAGTACTAAGATGTATCAAGATTTGAGGGAAGTGTATTAGTAGCCGGGTCTTAAATGTGAAGTGACCATATTCGTATCTAAATGTTTGACTTCTCGGCAAGTTAAAGCAAAGATCAGTATTCATCAGTGTCCAACCGATTCAAATACCACAGTGGAAGTGGGAGATAGTGACAATGGATTTTGCTAGTGGGTTGCCCTTGACACCTACCAAGAACGATTCGATTTAGGTTGTGGTGGATAGGTTGACTAAGTTTGCCCATTTTATTCCTATTCATACTGATTATTGTCTCTAGAAGTTAGCTAAGCTTTATGTTTCCAAGATAGTGAGATTGCATGGTGTGCCAATGTCGATTATTTCAGATCGGGATCCTAGATTCATGTCTCGATTCTGGAATAAATTACACGAGGATTTAGGTACTCAGTTGGATTTGAGTATAGCTTTTCATCCAAAATCTAATGGTCAATTGGAAAGGGGTCATTCAAATATTGGAGGATATGTTAAGGAGTTGTGTAATCGACTTCCAAGGTAGTTGGGAAGAACATTTACCTATGGTAAAGTTCACCTATAATAATAGTTTTCAAGTATCCAAATGGCACCTTACGAATCTCTTTATGGTCGTAAGTGTCGCTCACCTTTATGTTGGACTGAAGTGGCTGAAAGGTAGTTGATTAGACCAAAATTGGTCACTGAAACCGAAGATAAGATTCAAATAATTCAAGAAAGACTAAAGGCAGCTTCGGATAGACAGAAGTCATATACTAATTTGAAGCGCAAGGACATTGAGTTCAATGTGGGAGATTTAGTTTTTCTTAAAGTCTCTCCATGGAAGAAAATCTTGAGGTTTGGTTGAAAGGGTAAGTTGAGCCCTAGATTTATTGGTTCTTATCGAGTGCTTAAGAGGGTTGGTCATATGGCTTACCAACTTGAATTGCCTCCTAGGTTAGATCGAATTCACGATGCATTTCACGTTACAATGTTGAGATGGTATGATCTGATCCCTCGCATATTATTCTAGTTGAAGAGATTGATGTTAGACCGAATTTGTCATTTGAAAAGGAACCAGTACGAATATTAGAGCGTAGATCAAAGTGTTAAGACGAAAATAAATTCCATTAGTTAAGGTACGGTGGAGAAGTCATGGAATCCAAGAGGCAACGTGGGAGCTGGAGGAGTTAATTCGGCTTCAGTATTCTCATCTTTTTGAACCAGGTAATTTCGAGGAAGAAATTTTTTTAAGGGGGTAGAGCTGTAACATCCCAAAATTTAACTCAATAAAAATGTAAAAAATATCAAAAATAGGGAATTGACCCAATGGTTAGTCATTAAATGTGAAAGCTTGAAAATTAGTTGGAGGTCCAAAGTTCAAGTCCCATTTTTTACAAAATAAATATTTTTTTTGCAAAAATTCCCTTATTTGGATTTGATTTGCCTTTATATTAGTAAATTGTATTAGATTTGAACAAGTAATGTGACAAATGGTATAATAGACATGTTAATTGCATATCATCATTTGGTTTTAACTTAGATATTTTAAATGAATTATGTTATATTATAAGGTTCAGATTATAGAAATACCACTAGGTTATACTGAGCGTATGGTTTTGTTTTCCATGTGCAGATTTGATTCTTTTTTTGTTCTATCATCAACTTCAGCATCAAGCGGCAATCCTAGACTCAAGTGTTGGTGATGTTTTTATTTTGATCATGGCATGTACCTAAAGTGTCATATGGTTATACAACATTCTATTTTGAATCTTGTTGGCGTTTTGAGAATCATGTGTATATATGTGTGTGATGGCAATGTTATCTAGTGGAATGGTTTTGGGTATTTATGCTTTAATGTTTGAATGGTGAGTTGATAGTATGATATAGAGTAAGTGTGGTAAATAAGTAATTAATAAATGATGAATGTTGTGCTTATATTGATTAGTTTGTTTTGGCAAATTTTGGTATATATTATATAGGGTTGTAATTGAGTCATTTTAAGATGGTTCTACATGACTAAATGATGTATGCTATGTTGATTGTGTTGATGTGCCATTTGAGGCATATTGGTATGCTTTGAATGTGGTATTTTGGATGTTATTCTAGTGAATTATGTGCAAGTTATAGATAAGTACCATTGTACCTTAAATCATACATGTAGGTGGGAAATGTTAAGCTTGATGTTGTGAATTTTAGGTCAGATTTGGTGTCACACAGCCATGTGCAACACACAGTTCCTTGACACGACATCAAGCTGTTACATAGGCTGGCACATACCTGTGTGACCTATTGAATTTATGCTTGCATAAATGCACATGACCACGACCTGTTACACAGCCTACTGACACGGCCTTATGTTAGATTTTGAATAATTTCACTTTTGACCCACTTGACTTCAATGAGTTACATGGTTTGTTCACACGACTGTGTAACTCCAGCCCACATGAGGTCAATTTGTTACACAGTCTACCCACTCAGTCGTGTGTCCCATCCTTACATACCCTCAGCCTTTCACACGGTTAAAGGACACAGCCATGTGACCCTTGTTTATAAAATTTTCTTATCGTCTTGTATTTGATTCAAATTGATCCCTAATTGATATCGAGTTAATTTAAAGCTTTGGTAAGCTCAATTTAAACTCGAAATTGATTGTATTGCATGTTATACTTGATCATATGTGGTAAAATGATATTAAATTAAAATTTTGAACTATAATTTGTATGTAGATGTTTTGTATTTATCTATAGCATTCTATTTCTCGAGTTCGACAACCGAACTAGGTAAAACATGTTACATAAACTTACTACTATTACATTAATATATGATTTGTTGCAATGTAAATTTTAATAAGTATTTAACAATAAAACAACTAATAATTTTATTTGAATGATGCACAGGTAAAAAAAGAAGTTGATATATAAATTGTAATAAAAAAAATTATAATTTACTGATAATTGAGAATAAAAAAAATTAAATAAATTAATTTGTTAAAAACAGAGTAAATTTTCTAACAATTAATGACCAAAATTTTACAAATAAATGAACCAAGCAAAATAAACATAACATATTATTTAGCATACTAAGTAATATTACATTTTCATAATCTTATTACCAAAAAAAAATAAAATTTTATTTGCTCCAACACAAATGAATTTGAATATTTATTACATACCTAGTCACAAATAGTTAAATAAATATTATATTATATTATATTATATTGGTGGAAGCTTAACATGTTAGTTTATAAATAATGTCCTCCCACCAAGTACAAATTATTGATGCCAAGATGATTTAAATTACCTCACATTCATTTTGGCAAGATACGTCCTTCAAAATCGAAATTCAAAGCTATGCAAGCATATCTCAAAAACCTTACATTCCCAATGCACCGTTGAATCCCATGGTTACCGGGCTAGAATTTTATCCGTGATGTAGCTGTAAGCACGAAGGTGGAAGTGGCAGTCATGACACTATCTCCTTTGGGTTCATTCTAAGATAAAGCTGAGGAACATATCCTTCCCTTTTGAGCTCTAGAAGAAGAGTCTTCAACAATGAATAAATATGCTTGGACTGTGGATGACTTCCATCTGCAGCAACAAACATATGGGTCGTGTTGTTGACCTCTATCCAACTGTACCCAGGTACTTTTTGAACTCCTCTTTCCTTCATCAAACTCCGCACCTTAAGCACACTCCTCCAGTGTCCAGCATCAGCAAGTAAATTCGACAGCAGTACATAGTAACCAGAATTTTGAGGGTCCAAATCAAAAAGATGCCTTGAAGCCACTTCAGCGAGCTCAACATTTCCTTGGTTTCGACAGGCTCCAAGCAATGTACCCCAAACACCAGCGTCCGGAGAAAATGGCATGCTCTGTATTGCTTTAAAAGCCTCATCCAAGCGACCAGCCCGTCCAAGCAAATCTACCATACATGCATAATGTTCCATCCGAGGTGGGATTCCATATTCCTCAACCATGCTCTTGAAGTGATGAACTCCATCATTAACTTTACCAGCATGACCACAAGCAGATATTATAGCTAGAAAAGTAACATGATCAGGCTGAATTTTATTCTTCAACATTTTGTCGAACAGGGCAAGACAATCTTTAAGGTGGCCATGGTTTCCATATGCGGCAATGATACTATTCCATGAAACTTCATTTTTCAATTCCATCATGTCAAATACATGCTGAGCAAGATCCAAGTTTCCACATTTTGCATACATATCAATGAGTGCACTCTCAGCGAATATATCAGAGAAGAGTGAATTTTTAATCATAAACCCATGGATCTCTTTCCCAAAATGCAGTGCTGGTAGATTGGCACTAGCAGAAAGAGCAGCTGATATGCTCACACAGTCATACTTGGTTCCAGTCCCCCCCATCTGACGGAAGAGATTAATGGCCTCCTCCGGTTTCCCATTTTGGGAACAGCTAGTGATCATTGAGTTCCAACAAACAGAATCTCTTTCAGTCAACCTTCTGAAAACACGATGAGCAAGATCCAGTCTTCCACACTTTGCATACATGTCTATGACAGCACTTCCCACATGACATCTATCAGCAAGCCCATTTTTTATGATACTAGCATGCAATTCCTTCCCCGTTTGTATTGCAGCTAAATCTGTACAAGCAGGTAGAACACTTGCCAGTGTTACAGCATTCGGCCTAATTTTCTCTTTAAGTAGCCACCTGAAAATCTCTAAAGCATCATTGCTCAACCCATTAAGCACGTACCCTGAAATCATAGCTGTGCACATGACAATATCAAACTTGGTGCTTTGGTTATAAATGTTCCGTGCGATGTCCACAGCCCTACATTTCAAGTATACATCAACAAGCGCACTTTTTAAGAAAACATCCAAAGGGATTCCATGCCTTAATATATAACCATGAATTTCTCTACCTTTTCTTAAACTTCCCAACCCAGTAACAGCTGGAAGAAAACTTGAGAGGGTGATTGAGTCAGGTTTTACACCAGAAGATATCATCTCACTGAACAAACATAAAGCATCTTCCATAAAACCATTTTGAACATAGCCTGAAATCATTCCATTCCAAGACACTAAATCAGCCTGTGGTATCATATCAAACAATTTACGACCATCAGACAACCAGCCACATTTTGAATACATGGACAGAAGCGTGTTTGCCACCACAGAATTCGAGTCCAAGCCGCAGCTAACAACGAGGCCATGAAGCTGAGTACCAAAATTCACCATTCCATCCGAACCACAAACAGACAAAATAGCAGCAAATGTTACCTCATTTGGCTTTGTGTCGCCTTTCCTCATTTCCTCAAAAATCTCTATGGCTTTATCTAATTCCGCCAATTTAACATACCCATTAAGCATCACATTCCACAAAACACAATCCCTCACTGGCAATTTATCAAACAAATTACGAGCGAGACTAGTATTCCCGTTCTCTACATACAAGTTGATCAAAGAACTGCCGACAAAAACATTAACTTCAAAACCCATTAACATAATAAACTCATGAATCAAGGTACCACATCTTACATTATTTAAAGCACTACAAGCCTTGACTACAGAAGGGAAAGTAAAATTATCAGGAGAAACCCCACAACCCAGCAACTTAAAATAAAACATCAAGGCAAAATGAAAGCTACCCATTTTAACTAATCCTCTAATCATCAAATTCCAACGCTTTACACAGCCTAAATCCATCCGATAAAATAGGTTCTTGGCATCTGTAAAGCTTCCAACACGAAGATACATTGCCAAAAGGAGAGGATTGGCAGTAGTCATTCCATTGAGGATGAGCTGGGCGTGAACCTGTTTGCCTTGATGAAGATTTAAAGCAGTAGAAGAAGATTGCAAGAATGAGGGAAGTTGGAATGCTGGATTGTGATGGGAGTTGGTATGAAAACATTTGAGAGGTGTAATAATGAGTCGATACAGTTTACAGACTAAAGAGAGATTTTTCAGGTACATTTCTCCGGTATTAACACTGCATATTGGTCAAACTCTATAATGCTTGGACTTGAATTCAAGCTTGCATGATGAAATTTGAAGATACTCAGAGAGGAGAGGAAAGGAGTGGAGGGAAATCATGCATTTGGTTTTCAGTTAAATAACACCATTCCGATTTCAAATAAATAAATTATTAAAATTTTATAAAAATTATATAAGCAAAATAGTTATTAAAAAATTAAAAATTTTGCTTCAATAATTTAACTGATCTTTTAACTTAGTTCCATCAATTTATTCGTTAACTAATTCTTTTTCTCACTCTGGATTATTGTATTAGTGAATTTTAAATTTATCTCGTTAAACCGGTTAGTTGAATCTAGTTTCAACAATTTTATTTTATATGAATATTATTTTTGTTACATCTCCGCAACAAATCTAATCTAATATATATCTATACTATTTATTAACTGTTTGATTAAGTCGGCTAGGAAAATGATAGAAATATAATTTTCTAGTTAAAATAAATTATATTATTCGAGAGTATTTTAGTATTTTTATTTTAATAAAAATTAATAAAAAAATGCATATGATGGAATTTAAATCCATGCTAATTAGATTAATAAACCCTTAAATTTACCACTCAACTAAAGCCTCATTTTGATATATTTCATACATATTTATTTTAATATGTACAATTTATTATCTTCATCAGTTGTATATATTAATAATGTTGTCACAAATCAACTTGACACTAACTCACAATTGATGACAACATCATAATAAATAATTGTAGTGCAATTATTATTGTTAATCTAATGTATTTTTTTAATTTCAAGTGTTATTGTGATTAATTAGTTGTAAATTATAGTTTTATTATTTGTTATATGTTACTTTTATAAACATACCTATGTTTTAAATTCTTGGTTTCCACGTGCATATGTGTAACAGCCCGATTTTTAGTGGTGTCGAAAATAGTGGTTTCAAAACTTCAATTTTAATGTTCAAGTTCGTATAGTATTATTTAATATTTACGAGGTTAGTATTAAGTCTATTAAAGTCTGGTCCCTTAATTTTGCCAAATTGATAATTAATTAAAGGATTATATTGTAAAAATTATAAAAATTAATTGCTATAAATTTTTAATTAATAGAAGAACCAATTAAACTATTGTACGATTAATATATGGCCAACCAGTGGAGGATGTTAGATGGAATCCACCAAAATTGTTAATTATACATAACTCTAACTTAATTAAGATTTGATTAATTAATTATGTTTAGTTAAAGGTTAAACAAAGTATATAAAACAAAAATTAAAAGAAAAATGAAGCATTTTGTGTTCATCTTCTTCTCATTCACGAAGTAAAAAGAAATGTTAGGGTTTGAGAGCTTCAAACTTTCGGCTTCAATTTGATATGTCTAATTTTGTTCTTTTCTAGTAATTTTTATATTTTTGAGGTCGTGGGAACTTGATTTAGATAGTTTATACCAACTTGTAAAACTGTTAAAGTTTTTAAAAAATTTCATTGATGAATGCTTGAAGAAATCGGTACTAAATTGTTAGATTTTAAGCTCAGAAGTAAAAAATAATTAGTTTGTAAAGTTTATTTGCTAGTTTTTGAACTAGGGACTAAAGTGTATAAATTTCAAAATTGGTATAAAATTTTTATTATTATTGATAGTAAAGAGTTCTACAAGAATGTAATTGAGATCAATTTCAAGATTGAAGCTCAAATTTGAAAGATATTGCAATTTCTATTTTAAGGACTAAATTGAATAAAGTACAAAAATTTAGGGGCATTTAAAAATAAAATTTAATTGATCCATGCGTAAAATAGAATATTATAAACTACTTGGAATTGATAAATTGAGTTGAATTATTATTTAGATCAAGAATTGAACCAAACCAAGGATAATCGAGGAAAAGGCAAAAAAATTATTAGTCCTTGGATATTTGGTTTTTTTTTTTTTACGAGGTAAGTTCATTTGGTATGATTTTATGTAAATTGTTATATATTTTAAATTATGAAGGTGTGTATGTTTGATAGTAATTTGAATTGTTTGCAATTTGGTACAAAAGTTTATATATGGACTAAATTGTAAAGAAATGATAAATTGATTGATAAATTGAACATGATGAATTTCAATTTGAAATATTTAATGACTTGATAGTTGATTACCCTATTAACTGTTTGGGCAAAGTCGGATATAGTTAGAATGTCATAGGATAGTTTGAGTACAGGTTGTTTCGGCTACATGTCGATAAGTGCGGGGCACAACTTTTATTTCGGTTATACCGATGAGCATTAGGCACAATCTATTTATTTCAGATTTCTTCCAATGAGGCACTAGGTGTCAAATTTGTGTGTTGGTTGGATCCATGTATCTGTTTGAGTCTGAGTCAGGTTAATAGGGATGTAAAATGTAATGTTGATAATGATATATCAATTGAATTGATATTGTGAAATAATGCTTAAAAGAAGAGTTATAATATATGAATTTCGATAGTATATGAAAGATTATGCAAACTGAATATATAAGTCCAGAGGACTGATATGAGAATGTGACGAATCAATCGATTCGATTTGAAAAATGATATGAAATGATTTAATGTTGATTGATTATATGAATGACATTAAAATGTTGATTATAAGTGGATTGGAATGTTATATGCTTGAATTACTATATGAGTTATATGTTGAACTCTCCTTGTTGATATGCGGTTGTCATGATTAGGCAAACTTGCCAAGCTAGTAGTTTATCTTATTAAATTGTAAATTGAGGTAAGTTGTTGTTTAATGCCTATGAACTTACTAAGCATTTGATATGCTTACCTTGTTGTTTTCCCTTTCCCTGTAGATTACCAACTTGCAGAACGTGTTAAGAGGTTTGTCGAGAAGCTCACACTATCCCATTATTGATTCGGTAGTCTTTCAAATGTTTTAAATTCTAGTTATGTGGCATGTACATAGGTATTTGATATGTTAACTTAAAATGATAATTTTAGTTTGAATCCTTTATAAAGTTTGATCTTTGATAAAGTTAATGCCTATTGTACATAAATGTTTGGTAACATTTTGAATTATATATGTGGCACTTGAAATGACATAGTTGAGTATGAATTTACATGGTTAAAATGAAGGTATTGAATGGCTAAATGCATGTTTGATTGATTTGTGATTCAATAAGTTGAATTGATATGATTTGTTATCAAATTGATGTTATATTGAATTGGTTGAATTGGAATTGTTAAATGGATTTTTTTAGTATATTTTGGAATTTTTTTTGTGCAGGTTAATTTCTGTATTTGTGCACAAAAGGTTAAAATTATGGGAAAGCTTGAAAAAGGTACCAAATGGATCAAATTTTACCAAAAACTAGAGTCCACGTCCGATCGAGCAATCTTCCTCATCGCAACGTCAACCTACAGTATATGATGTCATGATGTTAGTGGTTTGATGTCATGACATGAGAGACTGTTTGGCGACGTCACGACGTGGAGGGAGTGACATCATGACGTCAACCCTGAAATTTTAAAACTTTACAATTTGGTCCTATTTTGCGCTCGAGTCAACAAAAGACCTTTCATAACTCAATTGACACATAGAATGAATTGTTTATCGTAATGTAAATATGTTTATGACATGTATGCATGGTTTAATGATGTGTATTTGACTGTAGTTGCTCTGGCAACGAATGTGGCATTCTATAGTTCAAAAGCAGCAAGCGGGTCGGGCAAAGGGTGTTACAATACGCGTGTGATAGAAATTCTAATATTAAATAGTGAACCTAATAGATATTAGAAAAGCTTAATATAATTAATATTAGCAATATTTAATAACATAAAATAATTTTCTTGTAAAAAAACATAAGATATGGATATAATTTATAAGATTTAGAACCACTCCATATTAAAATAATTTTATCTTTATTTTAAAAAGCATAAGACATAATAACAAATTTAGCTCTTAATGTTCTCTTATTGTATAACTTTAACCCTATTTTTTGGATCACTTTGGTTCCCAACCTTCAAATTTTAGTCAAATTGTTTTTCTTGGATGGTAAAATGAATGAAACTATTAAAATTTTAGTAGCATTAAAGCAGTAGTCTACATGGTTGTTTATGTGTACTTCATTTTTGAAGTGGATAGTTTGTTTAACTTTTTAAATTTATCAAATTCTAATGATTTCTTGAAATTTCATGAAGAACATGTAGACTTTACACAAATTTCCCTATTAATGTCATTAGAATTTTAACAATTCAAACAACATTTTCACTTAAAGAAATGTAATGTGACTAAAATTTGAAGGGCAAACGTCAAAGTGTTGCAAAAAAAAAAATGGTCAAAGTGATAAAAGAGATAAATTTTTGGTGTTAACTTCATCATTATGCCAAAGTAAAATTTTATCATTTTTAAGTTTGAAAGATATTCTATATTCAAATAATTCATAAGTTTGAAATAAAAATTTGACATATAATAATGCAACATGCAAAAATAATAATTTGATTGATGTTTATGATATATAAGATTAATTATTTATTAACCAACTAAAATAATTAATTATAAATAATAATATGTAAAATTTACTTAATTATTAAAAATATACAATAAATAATAAATAAAACAATTTATATATAAAAACATTAAGTTAATTACAAATATAATTCAAATTAGTCATAATTCTTATAATGTATATTTTGTTTCAAAGAAAACCTTATTGTAAATTAATTAAATATTGTTATATATTAGTTATATACACAAATATTATCTACGGTTTCAAGATTAATTAGTTGGTTGATTATTTATATGATCATCACAATTTGCAAATAATTTGATGAGCTTGTTGGCCCTTCATTTTTGTTCTAAGTTTTTTGTGCAAAATTCTCTTCCAGTTGTTGCTGGATTTCCGGTACACTCCGTGGCGTAGTTAAAAAAATTATTTCGAGGATCATCAACCATAGGTCCATGTATAAGAAATGAATTAGGTTGAAACAATGGTCTAAAATATACCTTTTCGAAACTAGAAGAGCGATGAACAACATTGTTGATATGATTACTTTGAACGAAGTCATTTCTAAGCCACAACAATAATGTCTTGGCCTCTACGTAATCCACCCAGTCAAAGTACGAACAACAAAATTCTCTTGAACCTTTCAAAGAGAAAAATAAAAAACGACTGCTAGACTTTTTGATATTGTTTTTCTTGGTAACCCTAACACACTAAGGAATTATATTCCTTTTATTTTCTTTGATATCACATGTCAGAAATAAAACGATATTATTCCCTTATTATTAGAGAAACAAATAGAAAGTTCAGAAAATATATTATATCCTTTCCTAAAGAATATCAATTTCCATATCTTTTATATTTTGGCCGAAATTAATTATTATAACTTTTTATATTAATAATTTCGGTAAACTATATAATATTAATATTTTGTATGAATCAAATCCATATATTAATTTTATCTATGTTCCCTATTTGTGTACAACAAGTTGGTAAATATAATGTATTCAATATTTAACTACCAAATTAAATTAATTTAATTCATGTGACAGCTAAATACAATACCAAATGTATTTGGATTGTAGCACCATATACCCAACCTGGTCGCCAAGCCCGAATACGGGATGCCACACCACCATCCCATGCCATATACAACAAGTAAAGGTTCATTTTAAACGAAGCGTCTTCTATTTTAGTATTTGTATAGATTTAAGTCAATTATACTTGTTAGCTATCGCTATTACGTGCAAATCATATAAAAAAATAGTCCTAAAAATGAGCGTTAACATGCATAAGGTCCAATTAGCAAAATTCTCAAAATGTGTCTGTAGGTATTGATACTGACACTAGGGTATTGATATTTTCTCTGTGTGGTATCGATACCACCTGGAAAAATGATACCAAACTTGCATTTTGTTTCTCCACTAAATCCCAAAGTCTCGAAAATTATCTGTACCTATCATGAAATACCGATACTTTGACCCTGAGTATCGATACTCGAGCAAAGATATCGAAACCAGATTTTTATTTTGACTCCTTGCATGTTTTAAAACACAGAGGTATTGATTTTAAATCCCGAATATCGATACCTTTGCCCCTGGACATAAAAATACAACATGCATATGCAATTTACTCATTCCAAAATAGATTCTAGGCATCATGCATCACTTACTTCGATAAATAATCATCCAACGACTACATTTAACAATTCAAATCGTCAAAACGTGTCCAAGCAAGATATATCAAGCCATCATTGAAGTTCATGAACATAAGCAAACATATAAACTCACAAACTTCCAGAACTGAAATAAACAAAGTCGGCAAATAATCCAAGTATATAATGGCATTAAACAAGTCTACCACATTGCCTTATTTCCCAATATGAAAATAACTGAAAGAACACCTACGAGAATAAACAAGTCTTCCTTGGATCACTCCCTAGGACAACCACACCACCCACATCGAACCGTTACTACAAAACCACATATATACACGATATTAGAGTCTCAACGCATAACACTTTAACATGCATAATCTAATAGTTCATTTGCATAACAGTTATAAGGATAGTTTGCATAGCAACTACATATTTATTAAGGCATTCATCACGCAACACACATATATAGATATAATACAAGATAATTTGACATATGAGTTATAAAACTTATAGTGTGCTCTATCATCACTCATCGGATACACGTATCTCCAACACACCAAACATAAACTCATAGAGTCAAACATGTCCCAGAAGTGAAACATATAGCTAACACTCTTCTTATTTCCCCTCACATGTCCCTTTGAATGAAGCTTAGCTCACATTTCCTTATCCTCCAAATATGTCCTAGGGCTTCAACGCCCAAAATCACTATACATATAGGTGAGTACTCACAATCCTATGGCATGCTGACTATATCCAATGGTTTCAAGATCACAAGGCCAAAATATCTTAAATCAAACTCATAATACTTACCAGTTATCTGTGCACTATCATTGCATGTTAGCATCTTTTGCAAAACACTATCACTGTCATTTAACATATATATCATGTAAGCACAAAAGCACTAGATAAGTATAGATACAAGGAAACTTACACTCAAAATTTATAGTAGGGGTTTAGGTTACTACTAAATTCCCAAATGACACATGACTCGTGTCTACGAGCAGTGATTCCAAACACTCACCACTAATATTTTTGCCAAGAAGCTGAAAGCTCAATCTAGCTATTTCTTTAACTAGTTGAAGGCCCTAATGAATCGAAGGCTTCACACACAACAATTATACGATAAACACAATAAAATAACAACTAAGGATTCACTCAAACCAACCAATACACAAGCCTAAGTTGAGTTCCTAAATAGCTCAAAACCATTAACATAACAAACTTAAAATGCTCATAACTCGGTCTATGCTTAACCTTTTCACCTAAAATGAATTTCGTTCATCTTATTGATCATCTACGCCTAGTTCCCAACCTTTGAATTACATTAAAATGCTTAGTTCATGGTATCGACATTTTTCGACATCTTTTAGAGAATTTTTACAAAATTCATTAAAACATGAGAAATCATCAACGAAACTTCAATGTAAGTTTAAAAACATCTTAATCACATTGAAAGTAAAAGAAAAACACTTTAAAACCATATTTTTACTCAAAATCTCGGAATCCACAATTAATGACTTCATTTTCGTCTTTTATTAAAAACTTGCGATTCAATAACTAATACTTCAATTTTAAGGACTAGGTAACATTAAAAACCAATGGGTAGACGAATGGTTACCTTTGATGGAAAATTATTTGAGTTTTGACACAAATATGAGAAACCCACATTTGGAGAATATGATGGAATCTTTGGAGTTTTGGAGTGTTTTTCTTGGGGATTTATGAAGGTAGTTGGCTTGGGAATGTTAAGAAATCAAAGTGCTATGGTTTGGGAAGCAAAAACTAATGGAAGGGGCAAGAGAATAGTAAGGGACGACAAAGCTTGTTTTTGGGGAAAAGCCTATCGTGAAATCACGTTAGCAGGGGAATAAATAGGCTGAATTTTAAAATTTGGGCTAATTGCATCTTAAAAACTTACATTCTTGACTCTATTTCAATTTAGTCCTTTTCCTCAAATTAAAAATTTCTAGAGCACTTTTTTAAAAATTGATTTAACAGGTAAGATGCCATAGTCTAATCTCAATTTACTGTGCTACAAAATTTTGATCAGTCTAGAGCTAAAATTCTTAAAATAACCTTAAAACTCCTAGACCCTATTTTGGGGTGTTATAATTCTCCCCCTCTAAAAATAATTTCGTCCTCAAAATTACCTGAACTAAACAAATAAGGATATTGCTGCCTCATTGTCTCTTCAGCTTCCCAAGTAGCCTCTTTAGTCTTGTGGTTGCGCCACAAAACCTTAACCAACAGAACTATTTTATTACGCAAGACCTTCTCTTCATGAGCTAAAATCTTTATTGGTTCTTCTTCATAGGTAAGATCATCTCAGATTTCAACTCCCTCAATTGGCACAATATGCAACGGGTCTATGCGATACTTCTGCAACATCGACATATTAAAAACATTGTGAATTCGCTCAAGTTCTAGTGGCAACTTGAGATGATAAGCTATCGAACCAACCCTCTCAACAACTTCATAAGGTCAAATATATGTTGGACTTAACTTACTCTTCCTACCAAACTTCAAAACTTTCTTCTAATGTGATACTTTCAAGAACACCTTATCACCAACTTGAAACTCAATATCTCTTTGCTTCAAATCTGAGTAGGATTTCTGTCTACCAGACACTACTTTTAAACAATCACAAATCAACTTTACCTTCTCTTCAGTTTCTCGAGCTAAATTTGGTCCAACAACTCGCCTATCATCTAATTTTGTCCAACACAAAGGAGTTCGACACTTTCTTCCATATAATGCCTCATAAGGTGCCATACGTATATTCGCTTGAAAACTATTATTGTAAGCGAATTCTGCCAACGGAAAATATCACTCCCAACTACCACTGAACTTGATCACACAGCTTCGTAACATATCTTCTAAAACATGTATTACCTTTTCAGACTAACCATATGTTTGGTGATGGTAAGCCATACTAAAACTAAGATTCAACCCTAAAGCTTCTTGCAAACTCTTCCAAAACCTCGAAGTAAATATCAGACCCCTATATGAAATAATTGAAACTAAAACAATATCACTAATATACAACTCAGCTAACTTCTGCAAAGAATAACTAGTATGCACATCTAATAAGTGTTGTAACAGCTAGTTTTTAGTGAAAACAAAATAGTGGTTTTGGGGCCACAAATCCAATGAGTAAAATTAATATTTTATTATTAATTTAATGTCTATGGAATGTTAGTAGGGTTGTATTGAAATTTCGTTAAGAAATTTTGACGTTTGCATGCTTAATTAAGTAAAAAGGTCTAAATCATAAAAGGTGTAAAAGTGTTCTAGTAGCTAAAGGTGTTAAATAGCTATGAAAATTTAATGTAACAGGACTTAGATGGTAATTAGACCATTATGTTGTTAGTGGATGTTTATGGCAAGGTTTTATTGAAATTATTAATGTTTTTAAAGGGTAAAATAGTAAAATGGTAAATTAATGATAAAAACAAATAAGTAAAAACTCATCATATTTTCCCATTTGTTTTCTTCTTCACCGATTCTTCAAGGAAGACATATCTAAGTTTGACCAAGCTAAAATTCACTTTCATGGTATGATTTTTTATTCTGTTTTTAATGATTTTTATGTTTTCAGGATTGTTGTAGCTTAACCTAGCTAGCCCAAGGATCAATTTGTAAAACTGTTAAAGAATTAGGGTTTTGCCATGAAGTTCTTGTGTGATTCTTGATGTTTTGTGAAATATTATGAGTTCTTGTTAATAAACAAACAAGTTTTGTAAAGTGATTTTTGATAAAATTTGTAAAAATGATAAAATTTCATGGTGAAATTGTGAAATGATGGTTTGTATAAATTGATATAGATCCCTAGTGAATTCGGCTAGCATGAGATGAGGATTAAAATGCTTAAATTTCAATTTTTGAGCTTAAGGACTAAATTGTGAAAAATTTAAAATGTTAGGGATAAATTTGTAATTTTGCAAAAATGAAATATGGGCTGAATTGAATAATAGAAGTATTAAATGGATTGAATTTTCCTATTTAGATCAAGATAGACTACGTATGGATCTAGATCGAGGAAAAGCTAAAGCCTCGGATTAGTTGATCTTGTTTCTACGTCTTTGTCATCGAGGTAAGTTCGTATGATTAAATATCATTTTAATGTTATAATGATCTATATTTTAATGTGTTATTTGTCATATAACCAAATGATGTATATCCAACGATGCCACGACGATTATCGAGCCCAATTTAAACCTTAGGATTTCGTAGGATACAAATGACATGTCGTTAGGGTTTTCATGTTTCGAGTGCTGGTCTTGAATGTCCTATCGATGGCTGAGGTCCTGCATTTGTTACGAATACTCCACAGCTCATGCGAGCAGCATCGTGTAGCTTACATTCTGACCTACAGCTCGTGTGAGCAAGCCCATATCACAGCTCGTGTGAGCAACAATGTAAAGGAAAGGTTACGGTTATATGTTTAGTACACGTCGTGTGAGCTTTCCCGAGTATCTGATGATATTCTAAATGGTTCAACGGGCATGAAAAGGAAATGAACGGTAAATGTTCTAATGAACTATATCATGAAATTATGAAAAGGATTGAAATGGAAAGCTTCAATGGAAGTATGTTTATGTTCATGAAAATGATGCTTTCAAATGAAGTATGCTCATGAACACATAGCTTACCTTATGTTAATTCAAATGAATTATGTTTCAATGAACTAACATGTGTTGTTGATTGTGATTATGTAACACCCTTCACCCGTATTCAACGCCGGAACCGAGTACGAGGTATTATTGGACTTAAACTCAAACAAACATTTGAAACCGAGACAAGATTTTCCACTCAAATTTAAAACCTTTCAAAAACATTCATATCGTCCCTTATAAGGGCCTACAAGGCCCCAAAGCATACATCGGGAAAGATTCAAGACTAAACTGAAAACTTCCACAACATTTACAACACTTAGGAAATTTTTCACATTTAGGAGGGCCACACACCTGTGTGATTGGGCCATGTGATCATACAAGCCCGTGTGGATTGGGACACACCCATGTCCCTAACCCGTGGAGCTATCTGTTTGTGACATCGTGCGCAAAATGTTACCACATGGCCAAGGCACACGCCCATGTGCTTAGTCCGTGTGGGCAATTAAAATTTATAGATTCTCATAAAATAGGTGCAAACTTCACATGGCCTCGGCACACGCCTATGTTCTAAGGCTGTGTCCTCCACACGACTGAGACACACGGTCGTGTCTTTATCCGTGTCTATACTATAGGCCATTCTATTTTACATTAATTAGGGTGCAGGGGACACAAGGCTGGACTACACGCCCATGGGGCGGACCGTGTGTCACACACGGCCTAGACATACGACCACGTGTCTAATCGTATGGATAATTTCTAGGCTATTTTCCAAGCCATTTGTCACCCTTAAACACTTGCATACATAATCTCACTTCATGACATGCAACATGGTACATTTGATTACACAAGCATACACACTCATGATTTATCCATGACTCTATAATGTGGACATATCACACACTCCAATCATCATGCTTTCGTGTGGTATTCCACACCAATTTCATATTCTTTCATCATTATAATTATTCTTTTAAGTCACTAAATTACATTATAAATATGGTCATACCTATTAGTCCCCATTCATTCATTAACCACATATACCATTCGTCTCACATATCATCTAACCATATCAAGCATAAACACATTTGCATACATGCATAAATGATTAGGGTTACAACTCGATAATCAATACGAGTCACCTTTCATGAACATTTACAAAATAAATCACAATATCATCATGAGCCAACAGATTTGGCTAATCAATATGACACATAACAAAAAGACCAAGTCCTTATACATGCCATACTCAAAATGATAAGATTAACTATACCCAATTATCCAATTGATAGTGTGATCAAGTCTCCGACGTTCTACGATCCTCGAGCTAGCTTGGCGACACTATAAGAAAAGGAAAAGAAAGGAGGGTAAGCTTTAAAGCTTAGTAAGTTCACATGAAAATAATAAACAACTTAAACAAGCATTAGTCATACATTTAACATATTGTACATAATTTTTTATTTTTATCAACTTCTCAACCTTATTCTTCATATAAATATACATATGAAAATTCTTACCACAAGTTCATCATATCTCATGGTATTCTCATGAGTTCGGTGTACATACCTGTGCCCATTTGCACAAAATAACTTACTTTCTCATCTTTGCCATATTCATCAAGATTACTCATTGAGCTTCTCTTAGAACTACCCGTTGAACACTTGGAATACTATCGGATACATCGGAATTTCACACCTAAGTGCCCCATATGTAGCCAACGCTACCTCATGTCTCATATCACATGTTGCTCGCTTTCGAGCTACTCATGGGTCTGTCTATAGCAGCTATCAGGTATCCGCAAAACATGCCAGACTACCCAGCCATCAGTGAAACATACCAGACTAGAACCCAGAACGCCATAACATATGTCATATATATCATGAACTCAGACCACAACTCATGAGTTCAGATCACATAGTTCCTAGTGACATGTCACTTGTATCCTAAACTATTCCTAAGGTTCAAACAGGATTCTTCAATACCACATTTCTGTCGAACTTGCTCGTAGTGTCGATTTCAATATTCTTAGCACAAATCACATACTTATGGAATAATCAAAGCATATTACATAATAAAATTTAGGCATTAAACACATGATACAACATCACATTAATTTAAATATGTACTTACCATAAATGCAACATTTAAGCATTTAAAGTATGGTACATGTTGCATAATTTACATATGAACTTACCTCGATACAAAATGATAAAAACGAGCCTAATCCTCGTAAACTTTGTTTTTTCCTCGATCAAGACTCGAATAACGTTTTTCTTGATCTATAATGCCAAATTTAACTTGTTCAATACATACATTGGTCAAATCGACCCATAACACATACTTTGGTAAAATTACTTTTTTACCCCTAAATTTTCACTTATTTACACTTTAGCCCTAGGCTCGTAAAATGAAATGCATGCATTTTCTTGGTTACCCAAGCCTAGCTGAACCCATACCATGCTCTTATCAGCCCATATTTTCCTTTATTTCATATTTCTACTACTCACTTTTACACCTTTTACAAATAGGTCCTTTTTAACCTTTTTCACTAGAAATCACTTTGTAAAAGATGTTAAACACACATCAAACTTTCATAGTCTATCATGAAACATCAAAATACATGTATGTCACACATGGGTGAAATTTCAGACATGAAACCTAGCTCAAAATATGGCTAAAAACGGATAGATCATGCTTCAAGGACTTCAAAAATGGAAAGAACATCAAAAACGGGGCTCGGAAGCACTTAAAATCAAGCCTGAAAAGTTGAAAACCCTAGCTATGAAGAGCATGAAATTTTCAGCACACAAGGAGGAAGATGGACACCAATTTTGATTTTATTTTCCCAAGGAAGATGGACACCAATTTTGATTTGATTTTCCCATTTTATTCTTTTATTAACCAATTGACTAAAATGCTCTTTAAGCCTTTCTTTCAAATTTTTCCTATTCATGCCCATTTTTGTCCAAAATTATAGATATTGACAAAATTTCTATTTAAGGACCTCTAATTAATAATCTAATGCAATTTCATGCTTGAAGCTTCTAGATCACAAGTTTTGCAACTTATTCAATTTAATCCCTAAAGTCAAATTGGACACTTTAAGCATAATATTTCTTCATGAAATTTTCACACAAGCATGCAATCATATCATGGATCATCAAATAATCATAAAATAATTATTTCTATTTCAGATTTGTGGTCTCAAAAGAATAGACCCTAAATCGAGATGTTACAGCTTAGGCTTGTGCCAAGCTTGTGGTTGGATTATGTTATTCTTAATCTTAATGTTATGTATTGAAATGGTAAGTTATGTTCATGTTTTACGAACTTACTAAGCATTATGTGCTTACATAGTTTTCTTTCCTATGTTTTGTAGATAATCGGAAGCTCGATTTGTTTGGAAGCTCGTTGGAGATCTACCACACTATCTTGTGAATATATTAGTAGTTTTTGATGTTTTGGCCAAGGTTATAATGGCATGTATAGGAGGACTTGTGTTTGATGTTTAGTTGAATGCTTAGATGTTGATTTGGGTATGTATAAGTTGGTTGTTTTGGTACCATTTTGATTATGGTTGAATTTTGTCATTTTGGTACTTTTGATGCATGAATGGTATGGTTCAAATGGTAAGTTTATGTTGAAATGGTATAGGTCAAGTTATGATATGTTTTGAGATGGAAATGAACTAAATGTTTATGAATGAATTGTGGTCAAGTATATGTATATGTTTAGGTAAGTTTTTATGTTTGCATTTGAGGTGCCTTGTATGGCATATTGGTTGAATGATTTTGGATTCTTGAATTGGTCATTTCACATTGGTTTTGGTCATGTTATGAGGCCTTGATCATGTGCACAAAATGCTTTTAGGTGGTTGCAGAATTTAGTGTTGTAAATGCATTGATTTTGGTCAATTTAATGTCCACACGGCCTGAGACACGAGCGTGTGACTCAGCCGTGTATGACACATGGCCATGTTTCCCTTGTAGGTTTTAATGCATGCAAGTCAGGCTATTACACGGCCTAGCACACGGCCTGGCACACAAACGTGTGGCTTGATCGTGTGATGCAACTCAGAGAGTTACATCGGTGAGGACACAGGCTAGGACACGGCTGTGTGTCCCTATTTTGAATGTTACACGGCCGGAGACATGGGCATGTGTCTCAGCCGTGTGACTCGCATTACCGTGTGACCCATGCATTCCAAATTTTCTAACTTTTTTCTTAAAATTTCCAAATGATTGGAATTTAGTCTCAGATTATTTTTAAATTATTTTTAGGGCCTCAAGGGCTCGATTAAGGGATGTTATGTATATGATTGAATGTAATTAGATTATGTTTGCATTGATGTATGAAATGAATGATTTAATTTTTTGTGTGTATGGTAATGCTCTGTAACCCTATTCTGACAACGGATATGGGTTAGAGGTGTTACAAGTGCACACTCTTTGAAAATTGATTAACTACAACCTAAATCGAATCCTTCTTTGATGGAGTCAAAGGCAAACTTGAAACAAAATCCATGGCAATCCTTTCCCGCTTCCATTCAGGAATCGCAATCGGCTACATCAAACCTAAAGGAAATTGATGTTCAGCTTTCACCTTTTGACAAACTAAACATCGAGTTACAAAATCTACAACATCCTTCTTCAACCCAGGCCATCAATAAACTTCTCTAAGATCATGATACATCTTTCCACCATCGGGATGCATAACATAAAAGCTACTATGTGCTTCAGTAAGAATCGCTTGCCTTAATTCTATATCATGCAGCACACATAACCTACCTCAAAATTTCAAGACCATCACCATCAACATCAAAATCTCCCTTAATATCTTGCTCAACATGTCGAATCCTCCTTAATAACTCCTTATCTAAAGGCTGCTTCTCCTTAATTTGTTGTAACAAAGTTGGCCTCACTTGAAGCTCAGCGAGCAAACCACCACCACTACCCAAACTTAAGCGTTTAAACATAACTCTCAACTCTGCCATCGACTTTCTACTAACAACTGCAATTGTCTTGCCAAGATGATACTCTATCACACAATCATAATCCTTTAATAACTCAATCCAACGTCTTTGCCTTAAATTCAACTCCTTTTGGGTGAGGAGGTACTCAAGGCTCTTATGATCCGTATAGAAAACACACTTTTCTCCATACAAATAAGGACACTAAATCTTGAGTGCAAAAACCATAGCAGCTAACTCCAAATCATAAGTAGGATAATTATGCTCATGAGTCTTCAACTACCTCGAAGTATAAGCCATAACTTTTCCCTCTTGCATCAACACAAAATCAAGACCCGAATACAAAGCATCACTATAAACCACAAAATCTTTTCCAGGTTCTAATTGAATCAATACTGATGCTTTTGTTAAAACTTCCTTAAGCTGCTTAAAACTCTTCTGCCTAGCCTTAGTCTATTCAAACACCATATCTTTTTGATGTAGTTTCGTTAAGTGTGTAGCAATAAGAGAAAACCTTCAACGAACCAACGATAATAACCAGATAAACCCAAGAAACTGCTAACTTCAATAACACTTTTAGGCGATTTCTACTCTAAGATCGCCTCAATCTTCTTAGGATCCACTCAAATCCCTTCTGTCAATACAACATGACCTAAGAATGCCACTTTTTTAAGGAAAAATTCACACTTACTTAACTTCGCATACAACTACTTAACTTGCAGAATTTGTAAACAACCCTTAAGTGTTCGTCGTGATCCTCCTCAGAATGACAATACACCAAAATATCATGTATGAAAACAACTACAAATTGATCCAAATACGAATGGAACACTCGATTCATCAAATCCATGAACGCGATAGGAGCATTAGTTAATCCAAACGACATCACCAAGAACTCATAATGCTCATACTGAGTCCTAAAAGTAATTTTCAACACATCAGACTCCTTCACCTTCAACTAATAATACCCAGATCTAATATCAATCTTCAAAAACACCCTTGCACCTCTGAACTGATCAAACAAATCATCAATTCGAGGCAAAGGATACTTATTCTTAATTTTCAATTTGTTCAACTGCATATAATTAATACACATCCGTATCGAACCATCCTTCTTCTTCACAAACAAAATCGGTGCACCCTACGGGGATACACTCGATCGAATAAAACCTATTATCAAACAACTCTTACAACTGAATCTTCAATTCCTTGAGCTCTTTTAGTGCCATGCTATAGGGGGCAATAGACACCGGTGCAGTACCTGGATAAAGCTCAATTCCAAACTCAACTTTTCGATCCGGTGGCAAACCATGTAACTCTTTTAGAAACACATCAGGAAAATCCCTAGCAGTGTGAATATCTTGAACTCATAACCTTTTCCCATAAACTTCTCAGCCCTCATAGCCGAAACCACATTAGACATAAAACCCAGTCTTTCACCAACAACAACAATTTCTAACCTATCATTATTCATTAGGGTAATTTGCTTAGTTTTAAAATCTACCCTAGCCTTATGCTCCGTTAACCAATCCATACCAAGAATAACATCAAATCCATAGAAAGGAAATTCTATGAGATCAACGGAGAAAACATGTCCTTGAATCATAAGAAGGCATCTATGATAAACTTTATTTACTACTACATTATCACCAAAAGAACTATTGACAGTCATGCCCAAACTAATAGTCTCAACAAGGATTGCTAACGTACATGCCAACTCACTCAAAATATAATGCATTGAT
Organism: Gossypium anomalum; assembly: GCA_025698475.1. Taxonomy (NCBI): domain Eukaryota; kingdom Viridiplantae; phylum Streptophyta; class Magnoliopsida; order Malvales; family Malvaceae; genus Gossypium; species Gossypium anomalum. The sequence continues at coordinate 40,138,410 of CM046958.1, read as the reverse complement.
CCAGAAAACAATGGAGCAAACCAAAAAGTGAAAACACCTATGATGACGCCAGTTGGATCCTGATCCTCCAGTTTCTTAACAATATAAACTCGAGTTGGACCTCTGGACTCAACCTGTGTGGCAACAGTACGAGCAACAATTTGCTGCCCAACTGGTCTTCCATTACCTCTATTACGACCACAGCCTCTTACAGGCACAGAAATAGGTGCTGAAGTCTAAGTCTGTGAAACCTCAACCCTATATGGACAATCCCTCAGAAAATGTTCCTTTGAACCACATTTAAAACACCTACCTGTTAACTTACGACACTCTCTAGAATGCCTACGCCCACAGTGTACATAAAGCGGCCAACCAGAATTACTCGCTAAACCACTAGGACTAACCACAGTACTACTCTGCTACTTGGACTGACTCGGTCGAGACCCATGTCTCGCATCCATACCAGAACTATAACTATCACACCCTCTCTTAGGCGACCTACCTGATGCACCATCAGAAGTTCTCTTACTAGAATCAGTAACCACCAAATGAAGCGGCTCAGCTAAGGTCTCCTCAACTACCCTAGCTCTATCAACCAACTCATCAAACATCTCCACATTCTAAGCTACCAAATAAACTTGAATCTCACAATTAAGCCCAAATTGGAACCTCTTACAATGTTCCCTCTCAGAAAGAATCATCTTAGGAGCATACTGACTAAGTCGCAGAAACTTAACCTCATAATCAGCTACTGACAGATCACCCTAAACCAAATCCAAAAACTCACGCTTATGAGCCTCCATATACTGCTCTCCCATAAACTTCCTCTTAAAAATCTCAAGAAAGTAACTCAGCCAATCTATCAGTAGCAATACCTCTCCTAATCGTATTCCACCAGCGATGAGCCTCACTGTCAAGTAAGGACACATCACAACCCAACTTTTCCTCATCAAAACAAGACATCTGCTCAAGAATCCTTTCAACTCCTTCCAGCCAGTACTCTCTACGATTGGATCAGCACCTTTCACTCCAAAAAACTCTTTACCACCCAACGCCTGAAGACGTTCTAGTGGCAACCCTCGATTAACTAGTGTAGGATTGGTAGGTGCAGGAGCAGGGTTAGCACCAGCAATTCACTGAAACAATCCTATCATAGCTTCCATCAGAGGTCATACACCCTCATCAGGTGTGTTCACTCTACATGGCGGCATAGGAGTTGCAGAGGATGTACCATCCTCTTGATAACTAGTTCTCATATTCACATGTATAGGAGGCATATTCCAATAATCTAGATTCTAACAAACAAATAACTGGTGTGAGTGGTGGGGAATGATCCACGTCATGTTCCTGCAAGCAAAATTTAGGATTAAAGGCAATGTGTTCCCATTCCTACACTACGCATCACAAACAAAAGATATTTCATGCAACACAAACAACCAAAATAATTTAATCACTTGGGTTTCGCAACACCACAACAGCACAACAAACAACAATCATCTAGGTCCGAGTGTTATTGAAATTAGGGTTCTGATACCAGTAGATGTAACACCTAATACCGAGCCTAGTCGCCAAGCCCGAATATGGGATACCACACCACCATCTCATGTCATATACAACAAGTAAATGTTCATTTTAAATGAAGCGTCTTCTATTTTAGTATTCGTATAGCTTGAAGTCAATTATACTTGTTAGCTATCAATGTTACGTGCAAATCATATAAAAAAAATAATACTAAAAATGAGTGTTAACATGCATAAGGTCCATTTAACAAAATTCTCAAAATGTGTCCGTAGGTAATGATACTGACACTAGGGTATCGATATTTTCTTTGTGTGGTACTGATACCACCTAGAAAAACAATACCAAACTTGCATATTGTTTCTCCACTAAATCCCAAAGTCTCAAAAATTACTGGTACCTATCATGAAATATCGACACTTTGATCCCGAATACCAGTACTCGAGCAAAGGTGTCGATACCAAATCTTTATTTTGACTCCCTGCATATTTTAAAACATAGAGGTATTGATTTTAAATCCTAAATATTGATACCTCTACCCCTAGACATAAAAATGCATCATACATATGTAATTAACACATTCCAAAATAGATTCTAAGCATCATGCATCACTTACTTTGATAAATAATCTTCTAACGACTAAAGTTACAAGTTCAAATCGTCAAAATGTGTCCAAGCAAGATACATCAAGCCATCATTAAAGTTCATGAACATAAGCAAACATATAAACTTACAAACTTCTAGAACTGAAATAAACAAAGTCGGCAAATAATCCAAGCATATTGTGGCAGTAAACAAGTCTACCACATTACCTAATTTCCCAATACAAAAATAACTGAAAGAACACCTACAAGAATAAAAGAGTCTTCCTTGGATCACTCTCTAGGACAACCACACCGCCCACACCGAATTGTTACAAATCTGCAAATGCTGAAAAGAGTGGGTGAGCTTAAACAAGCTCAGTGAATGAGTGAAATAACCACAGCGCAAACATTCCGTCATGCATCTATAAAAACCACATACATATACGATACTAAAGTTTCATGTTTAGTAACGCGTAAGATTTCAACATGCATTATCTAACAGTTCATTTACAAAACATTTATAATGATAGTTTGCATAGTAACCACATATTTATTAAGGCATTCATCACACAACATAGATATATAGTTATAATAAAAGATAATTTGGCACTTGAGTTATGAAACTTATAGTGAGCTCTATCATCACTCATCAGATACACGGATCTCTAACACACTAAACATAGACTCATAGAGTCAAACATGTCCCAGAAGTGAAACGTATAACTAACACTCTAATTATTTCCCCTCACATGTCCCGTTGAATGGAGCTTAGCTCACATTCCCTTATCCCTCCAAACATGTCCTAGGTCCTCAATGCCCAAAATCACTATACATATAGGTGAGTACTCACAATCCTATGGCATGCCAACTATATCCAACAGTTTCAAGATCACAAGGCCAAAATATCCGAAATCAAACACATATCAGTACATTATCATTGCATGTTAGCATCTTTTGGAAAACACTATCACTGTCATTTAACATATATATCATGTATACATTTTCACTTTTCACAATGGTTACTATATCAAAATATCACATATATGAGCTTTTCACCACTGAGCACAGCTTCATACTCATATAAGCATAAAAGCACAAAATAAGTATAGATACAAGGAAACTTACACTTAGAATTTAGAGTAAGGGTTTAGGCCACTACTAAACTCCCAAATGACACATGACTCGTGTCTACGAGTAGTAATTCCAAACACTCAACACTAATGCTTTTTCCAAGAAGCCAAAAGCTCAATCTAACTTTTTCATTAACTGGTTGAAGCCCTAATGAATCTAAGGCTTCACACACAACAATTATACGATAAACACAGTCAAATAACAGCCAAGGATTCACTCAAACCAACCAAAACACAAGCCTAAGTTAAGTTCCCAAGTAGCTCAAAACCATTAACATACAAACTTAAAATGCTCATAACTCAGTCTATGCTTAAGCTTTTCACCTAAAACGAATTTCGTTCATCTTATTAATCATCTATGCCTAGTTCCCAATGTTTAAATTACACTAAAATGCTCATTTTATGGTATCAACATTTTTGACATCTTTTAGGAAATTTTCATAGGAAATTTTCACAAAATTCATTAAAACATGAGAAATCATCAAGGAAACCTCAATGTAAGTTTAAAAACCTCTTAATCACATTGAAAGTAATAAAAAACACTTTTAAACCATATTTTTACCTAAAATATCAGAATCCACCATTAATGACTCCATTTTTGGGTTTTATTAAAATCTTGCGATTCAATGGGAAATACTTCAATTTTAAGGACTAGATAACATTAAAAACCAATGGGTAAATGAATGGTTAGCTTTGATGGAAGATTATTCGAGTTTTGACCCAAATCTAGGAAACCCACATTTGGGGAAGATGGAATCTTTAGAGTTTTGGAGTGTTTTTCTTGGGGATTTATGAAAGTAATTAGCTTAAGAATGTTACGAAATCAAAGTTCTATTGTTTGGGAAACAAAAACCAATAAAAGGGACAAGGGAATAGCAAGGGACAACAAAGCTTGTTTTGGGGGAAAAACCTATCGTGAAATTAAGTTGACAGGGGAAGAAATAGGCTAAATTTTAAAATCTGGGCCAGTTACCTCTTTAGAACTCACAGTTTTGACTCTATTTCAATTCAGTCCTTTTCTTAAATTTAAAGATTTATAGAGTACTTTTTTAAAAATCGATTTATCAGCTAAGATGTCATAGTTGAATATAATCTCGATTTGCCATGCTACAATATTCTAAGCACTCTAGAACTAAAATTTTAAAAATAACCCTAAAACTTCTAGGCCCTATTTTGGGGTGTTACATGGATTCTGTTTGCTTTAACTATAGAGTGTGACCCTAGGTGTTCTTGTAAAATTAGTAGTAATACTAGAACGTTTCTAATATTACAAGTAATGAGTGACATCTAGCAATGCATCATTGCTATCCAAGTTATAAGAAGTCGTGATTTGACATAACCTTTCTGTGAAAATCTTTTCATGTATTATATCATTTTATCTTTAATATCTTGATTGGACAAAAGTCATGGAATAGCCACACTTGTATAGTACAATCTCATTTTTCTTGATATTGTGAGTAGCCTGCTATAAACAAATAAGTGTAATATCTCATATCAACTTATTCGAGCATGGTCATTCGTTTCTAGTCTCACTCCATCAAGAGGCCTAAGATATTGCTCCCATTATGTAGGAGGGACAAATCCTATCTTAATCAACCATATTCCTCTACATAGATTGCCTCATACCCAACATCAGTCTTTATAGTATGACCTGTGTAGACATTTGACTGTGTCAAAATATACAACTCACTGTGTTGGGACAATGATGATATCAAGTTTGAGGATCATATACATAGTTATCACTATGATTAATGTTGTGACTATTACATAATAATCTAATAACCATACTCATAGCTAGTTAGTCTAGTTTTTTATTCTCTAACACACTCATGTATCGATTTTGACACCCATATGTCAATGACAACACTTTGTCATCAATTAACTACATATTAGTCTCAATGTATTATCATTGTCTAAGCCCACAATAATACTTGACTAAGGACCTTTTAAGAATAACCTTATTATTCTAAAAACTTTATTATTAATCAATTTATTTGTACACACAAAAAGAAAAGAAATTGAAATAACAATGGCAATGCATTATATTAATCAACAAGGTAAAACAAGTATGTGATTACAATCATCTCATGATTGGTCTTTAGGCATACTCTAACAGTTATGATTATCATAATTGATAAGATACTCATTCATGTATTTTTCACTCTTGTTAAGCAATGTCTGCACCTCTCTTCCCCTTTTGATGTTGCCTTTCTTTCTCAAGTTTCTTACAATCACTTTTGACCTAAGTGCATCATCGGTATCTTTAAGATTCTTCTTTTTCTTCTTTTTAATTATAGACGTTTATCCTATTCAATTATTCTTTAGATCAACCTCTATAACATCCTAAGCCCGACCCGATCATTGAGTCCGAGTATCAAATGTCATAATTAATCCGATTAGCTTAACAAAAATTATAGAACTAATTTATCCACATAGACAATATTCAATCCCATCTCATAACTTGCGAGAAATAACTTCTTACAAATTTAATACCATATTAAACCTAATAGTTATTTGCAATTTCAAATGAAGACTTATATGCAAATACCTTAAACTCAATCCTTAAGGCGTGGCATCAAAGGAGTCCCCTTTATACACAAGATACAACTATCGCGACCTTCGCACAAAGTTAGTGGTGTTTGGTTTGGACCTTACACAATGACTTCGATAATTTTGACCCTGCAACCAAGGCAATTCAATCCTAAGTTTAGTTGAACTTAGTGAGATTCCATACAATAGTGAACAATAAGCATTGTATTTTTTAAAATGAAATAAAAAGACATAATTTAAAACTCCCTGAGCATCTTCTGGCGTCCCACTGATTTGCTAGCATAACCCCAGCCTTCAGATCCTTGGGCCAATAATTTGGCGGACTTAGTCTTTGGTTTAGACATAGCACGCTATCCTAACATTAACTTCTTATGGGGTTTGACCTGATAAACCATAAAAGTAACACTTTTTAATCCCCTACATAGCATACTTTTGGATGATTTATCATATAATTGAGTGAATTAGATGCTCTTAATCCTTTAATTTCATGTTTTATACTTAGGAGAGCATAGGGGAACAGAAGGAACAAAAAAAGGGGCCAAAATAGGCAAAACGGGCTTATTGAATAACCCACGCGGCCAAGACAAAATCCACACGGGTGGAGTAAATGCCTGTGTGAGCCACACGGGCATGCCACACGCCGATGTGGAAGCTTGTGTCAGTATCACTCCAAGTTTCCCAAATACACAAAAAAAGCCAATTTTTAGGGTTTCTGAACAGTCTAAAGTCTATAAATACATACCAGAGTAAGACCTAAGGACATGAGAGTAGAACACAGGAATTACTCGAAGAACGCCAACGGATTCAGCTCGGAAGTAAGATCTCCTTCAAGACTGAAGATCTCCCTCCAATTTCTCTCGAAGTTTTTGGGTTTCTTTATATTTTGTTGTTTTCCTATGTTTGAGATGTTTTCCTCTTACATTATGAACTAAAATCCTTAAATACCTAGGGAGGATGAAACCTAAGATGGATCTTATTATTTAATTATCTGAATTATACAATAAATACTTGTTCTTGTTCTTAATTATGTGTTCTTAATTCTTGCCTTAATATTTTCAGGATATTAATCCAAGTTTGATGTGCTTATTCAGTGGAGCAAAAGTCCCTGTTTAATAGTAGATCTAGCATAATTAAACAGAATTGCATGCAATCCTAGAGATAGGACGGCATAAATTTGCCAGATTAGAGTCAAATCTAATAAGTGAATCCATAAATCGAGTTAATGCGACAATAAGGGTTTTAATTAGAAAGAGATTTCAATTAATCAAACTAGAGTCAGTTGTTCTTAGTCTCGAAAGAGATATTAACATAATTTAGGGATTTTTACGAATCAAGACAAGTGAATAAATCGTTTGATTTAGAGTCAGAATAATAAGTGAAGTCTAGGTGAATTCTTCCTTGGGTATTGTCTTTATCATTGGTTTATTCAATTATTTTCTTCACTCTTTGTCGCGTTCATTAGTTAATTAGTTTAGTTAAATTTAGATTAAAACAAATCCTTTTTATTTTAGGCTAAATAATAGAAAGATAGTTAATATTAGTACTTTTAGTCTTTGTGGATACGATATTCTGGACTCACAATAGCTATACAACCATTTGATAGGTGCGCTTGCCTTTGTCGTGATTGTAGTCTAGTTTAGTGAATCATAAAACAACCATCAAGTTTTTGGTGCCATTTCCGGGGACTAAGATATTAGGAACGCTTGATTTTTATTATTTTAGCCATTTTTTATTTTTATTTTTATTGAAATTTATTTTTATTTATTTATTACTAATTTTCTTTTGTTTGCTTCTTGCAGGTTCTTGTAGTTTATGACTAGAAGAAACCCACCAGGACCTCTACTTTTTGACAGCAAAATTGAAAGCACAGCTCATAGAAATTATAGAGAAATAAGGTGAAGTCTACAATATATAGAGGAAGAGCACGAGGACGATACCAAAACTACCGAGGAGATGGCTGAAAATCATAATAATCCGCTACCTCCTGTGGTTGCCGCGAATCCTGTAAATCAGAATCCTGCTCCTCGTACTATGTATGACTATGCTAAGCCTAATTTAGCGGGGGCTGAATTGAGTATTGTTAAACCTGCAATTGCTGCAAATAATTTTGAACTGAAACCTAATACTATACAAATGATTCAACAATTTGTTTAGTTTGATGGTTTGTAGGATGAACACCCAAATACTCATTTGGCCAGCTTCTTAGAGTTCTGTGACACTTTCAAAATAAATGGCATTTCTGATGATGCCATTCACCTTCGGCTATTTCCCTTTTCATTGAGGAATAAAGATAAACAGTGGTTGAACTCGTTACCACGAGGTTCCACCACTACTTGGGAATAGATGACCGAAAAGTTTTTACTAAAGTATTTTTCATCGGCTAAAACGGCAAAGTTGAGGAATAATATCTCTTCTTTTGTGCAGATAGATTTAGAATCTCTTTACGATGCATGAGAGAGGTATAAGGACTTATTGAGAAGGTGCCCTCACCATGGGTTACCTTTATGGCTACAGGTTCAAACTTTCTACAACAATTTGAACCCCACAACCAGGCAGTTAATCGATGCAGCCGCCGGCGGAACCCTAAATAACAAAACACCTGAGGAGGCTTATAAATTTATTGAAGAGATGTCACCGAATAACTATCAGTGGCAAGTCATGAGGACAAAGCCTGTAACAACCCTTACCCGAGACCGTCATCGGAGTCGAGCACGAGGCATTAGTTGACTTAACTTACTAATTTGGGGCATAAAATTTGCTTTTAAAATTAATTTATTTACATTCATTCAATATGGGCCCTCGAGACCCTAAAACATGCAATTGAAACGGTTCAAAACCAAATCGGAAACATTAAAAGTTTTTTGAATTCTTAGACAAATCAAAATAATTTATTTCATTATTCTTTATAAAACTGCCCACCTACGTCATAGTCACTAAATAAATCGTAACTCGAGTCACAAAACTCAAAATTTAAATTCGTGAATTTTTCCTGAAACTAGACTCATATATCTTCTTACTAATTCAATTTTCTCCTTGTACAGAATTCAAATAACCATGCTGTTTGTTTTTCTTGAAAGTAGATTCACTAAGGAATTTAGAAATATAAACTATAACTCCTAATTCTTTTTTTACAATTTTTAGTGGATTTATAAATTCTGAATAGGGGATTTAGAAATCGCTCTGACCCAGTCTCACTAAAATTCAAATATCTCTTAATATACACTTCTTTTGCTTACTCTATTTCTTTTATATGAAAATAGACTCAATAATATTTAATTTTATATCTTATTAATCACCTAATTCTATTTCTACTATTCTTGGTGATTTTTCAAGATCACGTCACTGCTGCTGTTCAATACTGTTTTAATTCTAATTTTACTTTTTCATGATTTCTTTGTATTAACTACCATTTAGGCATACATAACACCAAAACATGTTCTTCATTAGCCATTTAAATAGCTAATCATTATCAAATATTTACATACCATTCTTTAGCCATATCATAAGGACATACACACAAAATGGCTAAGTCCCTATACATGCCATAAACTAGAACGTTTGTAAACGAAGATACCCATTTGGTAATTTGATAGTCGATATTGTGAAGTGATCTCCGACGACCTCCAACCCGAGCTTGCTTTTAAGTACTCTAAAACATGGGAAAGTGAAAGAAGTAAGCTTATAAAGCTTAGTAATTTCACATGTAAAATAATAAGCATTAGCAATCAATTTAGCTTACTACTATGGTGTCATAATTTGTTTAAATAATGTTTAGTTCTTACTTTCCCATCTTACTCATCAGTAACCTTACCAAAGGCTCAGAATACAAAAGGCACCTTACTTAATAGCGTGCTTACATACCTGCAACATCTCACTTAACACATGAGTACTCTTTCACAATATAGGCACATTGCCAATCATGTCATAAAGTGTCACAAGCATAACTAAAAACTCATCACTTACTTAATACTTGATAATCTCAATTACTTACAATATCAATATTAAATAAGCCTCAAATGTATACATGTACTCTTTCTTCATGTTCTCACCTTGTCTTTTCTTTGACTTACTCTTTGGATTACTCGGGAACCTTTTCTTTTTTTGAACTTACCATTGCCATGTCTTGAAATGGTCTTACGTGGTATCCTTGCCTTATGAACTCACCAATGCCATGCCTTGGCATGGTCTTACATGGGACCTTTGCCTTATTGTAACTCATCAATGCCATGTCTTGAGATGGTCTTACATAATTTCCTTGCCTTATAGAACTTATCAATGCCATGCCTTGGCATGGTCTTACATGATATCCTTATCTTATAGAACTTATCAATGCCATGCCTTGGCATGGTCTTACATGATATCCTTATCTTACCAAATGCCATGTTCCAAAAATGGTCTTACATGGTATCCTTATCTTAGTGCCAATGCCACATCTTGATGTGGTCTTACATGGAGTCCTTAATCAATGCCGATGCCATGTCTTGACATGATCTTACATGGGATCCTTGCCTTATCAATGCCATGTCTTGACATGGTCTTACATGGTATCCTTAACCATCAATTCCTCCTTAAATGCCATGTTATGAACATGGACTTTTCCCTCAATTCTTCCTTAATTGCCATGGTACAACCATGGACTTTGAGATATCAATGCCTTGTCAAGTCATAGCTAAAACATACTTGCTCAAATTCTCAAGGTTAGTCGCATAACTCAATAATAACAATACTAATAACAATAATTGCATAATAATAAAATGCTACTCAACTTACATACTTACATTCTCAATCTCATCATATCATCAATTTAACTTATTCTCATCAACTATGCTAGTCAATACTTTCTTTTTATCATACAAAGCCGTAATACAAAGTATGGTCTTACATATAAATTATACAAGTTCTCTTTCCAATATCGAATTTTTATCGAACATTAATCATTATATCTAAAACTCAATACTAAAGTATATATGGCCAAAATATCAATTTATCATTCAAATATGCATAATTAAATGCTTATTAAACATATGAACTTGCCTCGATACCAAAACGACCATTTTACTAACTTTCTCGATTTTCAGTTTTTCTCCCGTTCTAGGTCCAAATCTCACTTTCTGGGATCTAAAACATAATATTTCACTTATTTAATTAATTTACTATTCAAAACATTCCCTAACTCAAACTTTGGCAAAATTACAATTTTGCCCCTAAACCTTTACAGAATTACGATTTTGCCCCTAGGCTCAAAAATTAAAATTTATCCATTTCTATTATGTTTTATGACACGCTGAACATTTTTCCCTTCTATGGCAACATCAAATTCCAACTCTATCATGTATTTATGAACATTAGGTATTTTTACCGATTATGTTGTTTTACTCGTTTTCACTTACAATCGCTTTGCAAAAGTTGTTTAACATAATTTCAAGCTTCATATTCTACCATAAAACATCAAAATAAACACATTTAACCTATGATTATTTTTCCAAATATGAACCCTAGCATGAATTATTGCTAGAATAAGCTAAATCAAGTTACCGGGACTCTAAAAATGTAAAGAACATTAAAAAGAGGCTAGAACGAACTTACTATTGAGCTTGGAAAGCTTGGAAACCCTAACCATGGCTTCCCCCATTCTATATTCGGCCTCCATGAAGAAGATGGACCAATTTTGGCTTTATTTTCCCTTTTTAATTCTTTTAATTACTAAATGACCAAAATGCCCTTAAAGGCTTTTCTTTCAAATTTGTCCTATTCGTGCCCATTTTTGTCCAAAATTAAATATAATGGTCTAATTACTAAATAAGGGTCTCCACTTTAAGAACCCATTTCAATTAAAACCCCTTTATTATCTAAAACACACATTTTGCTAATTTTACAATTTAGTCCTAATTATTAAATTAGGCACTTATACATAAAATTTCTTCACGAAATTTTCACACAAATATTCAATAAATGAATAAACCTTAAAACTTAATCAGAATAATTTTTTTTAACCTAGAATTCCTGGTTTTGCAACCACTATTGTAACATCCCGAAATAGGGCCTAAACGGAATAGTGGTTGCGAAACCACAAATCTGAGGTAGAAAAATTTATTTTATTATTATTTTGAGGTCTATGATATGTTTGCATGATTGTGTGAAAAGTTCATGAAGAAATTCTATGCATAAAGTGCTTAATTTGAAATTAGGGACTAAATTGAATAAATTGTAAAACTTGTGTTCTAGAAGTATTTTGCATAAAATTGAATTAGATTATTAATTAGAGGTCCTTAAAGGGTAATTTGACCAATTTTAAGTTCATGGAAAAAAATTAGGACATGGAAGGAATTTTTGAAAGTTTAGTAAGGAGGGCATTTTGGTCATTTGGTTATTAACATTAATAAAAAGGTAAAAGATGACAAAATTGTATCATCTTCTTCATTAGCACGAAATTTCAAGGGTTCTCCATAGCTAGGGTTTGTTTCAAGCTTTCAAGCTCCATAATCAAGAAGAGCGAAATTCGGGAGTAGATCGGGAAAAGAAAAAGTAAAGGATTAAATTGTAAAGTTTAGTCACATTTTGTATCGAGGTAAGTTTCTGAAGAAATAAATGCAATATTCTTTTATTTTACATTATTATTGTAAATTTTCAGCATTTATATACTTATTTTATGAGAATATTTGAAGTCGAATTAAAAGTAAGTGACAGAGAAAAAGCATTAGGAAGCCCCGTTTGAACCTTAGGAATGTTAGGATATTGGGGTTGTGAGATGAGGACAGAGACAGGAATGAGCCATGTAAGTCCATATCAGATATATGGCTTTGGAGACAGGAATCAGCCATGTAAGCCCATATTAGACATATATATGGCATTGGAGACAGGAATAATTCATGTAAGTCCATGTCGAAGACATGGCATTGGCAGGATATTGATCGACAGGAACGACCCCAGTATCCTTAGTATTCCGAGTGGTTCAATGGGTCATTGTACACTTTAAATTACAGTCAATTATCAGCAAAAGGGAAGGTAGATTATATTTATGAATAGTGAAAGGTCAGGTAAGAAAGAAAGTAAGTGAATAAAGAAGAAGGTAGAAAATGAGAAGTAAAGAAAGTTTATGAGGCTAGGTGACATTATGTATAATTATTCATTATGTTGAATGTTGTAATTTATTTGCTTGTAAGCTTACTAAGCCTAGTGCTTAATCTCTTTATTTTCTTCTTCTTATAGTACTTATCTAGCCACTCGGGGATCGAAGGAAACGTCGGAGGCCGATCACACTATCCAAGAAATAACTCGGTATAATTAGACGTTTTGTTTTGTGTATGGCATGTATAGAAACTTAGCTATCTTTAGTATAATATGAACAATGAATGATGTGTAAATGCTTGCTAGAGACTAGCTAATAAAAATGGCCGATGATATGCATGTTTATTAATCTGTATGATTGAATGGTGGTTATCACATGAAAATTATGAAAAATGTAAAAGTAACCTAAAAACAGATTCAAATAACAGAAATGACGTGACTTTGAAAAATCACTAAAAATTTTGTAAACATATTTTTAAGATGAATAATATATTAAATTAAATCTTATTATGTCTATTTTCTTATGGAATAAGCAAAACAGGTAAAGGTATTATATTTTATGAGATATCTGAGTTTTAGTGAAACAGGGTTAGAGCAATTTCTAGATCCCCTGTTTCAACTTTGGAAATTCACCATAAATTGTAAAAAAATAATTAGGTGGTGTAATTTATATGGTTAGAATCCTTATTGAATCTAGTTTTAATAAAAACAAACTCTATAGTTTTATTAATTTTGTATAGGGAGAAAAGTGGTTCGTAGTAAGTAGAGGTCAGTACAGTCAACTTCTGAAACAGGGGTAATTTTAACTAATAAACTGTACTAATTGGCTAAGTCAAAAATTCTAGAAAAAAATTTGTGGATAGATATATGAGTCTAGTGTCAGGAAAAATTTACAGATCTAAATTTTGAGTTTCGAAACTCAAGATATGAATTTTTAGGCGACTACGACGCAGAATGACAACACATTCCAAAAAGTTTAAATAAAAAAAATTTTAAAACTATTTAAGTGTAGATTAAGTTTAGTAATGCCTCGTGCTCGATTTTGGCAACAGTCTCGGGTAAGGGGTGTTACATTTATTGGTATCAGAGCAGGTTTAGTCGGTTCTCGGAACATTTAGTGTGAGTAAAAGTCTAGCTATACATGCCATACTTGTATTTTGATAGTGTGACGACTCCTGACGATTTTTAAATATTTTGTTTTATAGTAATGGATCCCGAGCGAGCTGGTAATGATGATGTAGAAAGTAATGCGCCTGCTCCCGCGGAAGGGGTAGCGCCATCTGAGAATAGGCCAGTAAACCGTTGATCGGGAGGAGTGACTCGAGAAGCTCTCTTCCAAGCTTTGAATGATTGGTTTGCCGAGTTCATTCGTACGAATCCGGCAGTTAGACCTCCACCCCCTCATGATTCTCAGGCTACCCATGTAGCTCAAGCTTCCCCAGTCACAGGTACCGTGATAAGAGAAAAGCCACCAGTTGATAGAATCAGGAAACAAGGGGCAGAAGAGTTTCAAGCAACAAAAGATGATGATGCAGAAAGAGCAGAATTTTGGTTAGAAAATACTATTAGAGTCTTTGATGAATTATCTTGTACACCCGAGGAATGTATGAAATGTGTAGTATCACTTCTTAGAGACTCAGCCTACTACTGGTGGAAGACACTTATATCAGTTGTACCAAAAGAGAGGGTCACTTGGGATTTCTTTCAGGAGGAATTTCGTAAAAAGTACATCAGTCAGAGGTTTATTGACCAGAAAAGAAAAGAATTCCTGGAATTGAAACAAGGCAATATGACGGTGACCGATTATGAGCGTGAATTTGTCAGGCTCAGTAAATATGCTCAAGAATGTGTGTCCACAGAGGCTATCATGTGTAAAAGATTTGAGGATGGGTTAAATGATGATATCCGACTGTTAGTGGGTGTTCTAGAAATAAAAGAGCTCGTTATTTTAGTTGAGAGAGCCTGTAAGCGAGAGGAGTTGTTAAAAAGGAAAGGTAAAGTTGAGACAGAGACACAAGATACAAAAAGAAGAGACAGATGAGTAGGTCATTTCAGGCTACATCCAAGAGGCCCAAAGAGTTTTCTACCGAGATCTAGCTTTTCGGCAGGCAAGCTAGTCGAGAATAGAGGTAGTGATTTAAAGATCCAGAAGGCTCGGACCCACTTCGACTACGAGTGTAGGTAATGTCAGACAGGTAGATCGAGGTGTCCACGGTGTGGTAGACTTCATTATGGTCCTTGTCGGGCGGCGAAAATGTTTGCTATAAATGTGGTGCTCCGGATCATTTTGTACGAGAATGTCCAGTGGCTAGCCGAGAAGTAATCTGAGTGCTAGATCCAGAAAATGCTCCTACTAGAGGCAGATCACCGAGGCAACCGAGAGTAGGAGCAGTATGAGAGGTACCTTTAGAGATTCATTGTGTGAGACCGGATGCTAGAGCCCTTGCAAGGACTTATGCTATTCGTGCACGCGAAGAGGCATCCTCCCGATGTGATTATGGGTACATTTTCTCTACATAATATTAATGTCATGGCTCACGATTGATCAGGGTTCGACTCATTCTTATGTTTGTATGAAATTGATATCTAGTATAAGTATGCCTATAGAATCTACTGAATTTGTGATTAAAGTATCGAACCCATTAGGCAAGCATGTATTAGTAGATAAAGTATGTAGAAATTGTCCTTTGATGATTAGAGGTCTTTGCTTTTCCACTGATCTCATGCTATTGCCATTTGATGAGTTTGATGTGATTCTTGGTATGGATTGGTTGACTACACATGATGTGATAGTGAATTGTAGAAAGAAATTCATTGAGTTAAAGTGTGAAAATGGTGAAATTCTTGGGTTAATTCGGAAGAGTCGAGATAGTTCATTTCCCATAATTTCGTTATGTCCGCTCGTAAATGTTTGAGAAAAGGGTATGAAGCTTATCTTGCTTTTGTGTTGAACACTAAAAACCCAGAATTGAAAATTGAGTCGAGTGTTCTGTGGTATGTGAGTTTCCGATGTGTTTAGGAAGAACTACCAGAGCTTACCTCTGTTAGAGAAGTTGAGTTTGGTATTGAGTTGATTCCGTGTACCACGCCCATTTCTATTGCTCCTTATAGAATGGCTCGTTGGAATTGAAAGAATTGAAAGCTCGATTTGCGAGGAATTGTGAGATAAAGGATTTGTAAGACCAGTGAGTTCACCATGGGGTGCACCGGTGCTATTTGTGAAAAAAAAACGGATCGATGCGGTTGTGCATAGATTATCGGCAACTTAACAAGGTAATGAAGAAAGAACAAGTATCCATTGCCTAGAATTGATGATTTTTTTGATCAATTGAAGGGAGCTACTGTGTTCTCCAAGATAGATTTGAGATCCGGATACTATCGGTTCATGAGTTAAAGAGTCGGATGTCCTAAAGATCGCTTTTAGGACTAGGTATGGTCATTATGAGTTCCTTGTGATGCCATTTGGCTTGACTAATGCTCCTGCCATTTTTATGGACTTAATGAACCGAATTTTCAGACCGCACTTGGATAAGTTTGTAGTTGTGTTCATTGATGATATCTTGATTTATTCTCATAATGAGACCTGAGCATGCAGAGCATTTGAGAAACGATTTTACATATTCGAGAGATAATCGGTTGTATGCCAAGTTCAAAGCAAAAGTGAATTACAGTTACGAGAAGTTGGTTTTCTTGGACATATTGTCTCAAGGTGAAGGTGTTAAGGTTGATTCGAGCAAGATTTCAGCCATTGTTGATTGGAAGCCTCCTAGAAATGTATCGAAGTTAGAAGTTTTCTTGGTCTTGCCGGATATTATAGACGATTTGTAGAGGATTTTCCATGATAGCTACCCCACCGACAAGATTGCTGCGAAAGGATGTCAAGTTTGAATGGGTCGAGAAGTGTCAACAAAGTTTTGACAAGTTAAAAGCATCGTTGACTAAAGCTCTGTTTTAGTACAACCAGAACCGTGTAAGGAGTTTGTGATTTACTGATGATGCGTCCATGAATGGACTTGGTTGTGTACTTATGCGGGAAGGAAAGGTAATTGCTTATGCCTCTAGACAGCTAAAGCCACATGATAAGAACTATCCGACACATGATTTAGAGTTAGCTGCCATTATTTTTGCATTGAAAATTTGGAGACATCATTTGTATGGTGAAAGGTGCCGAATATTTACCGATCATAAAAGCTTGAAATACTTGATGACTCAAAAAGATTTGAATTTGAGGCAAAGAAGATGGTTGGAATTGCTTAAAGATTACGAGTTAGTGATTGATTATCACCGAGGTAAGGCAAATGTAGTTGCTGACGCTCTAAGCAGAAACTTTTATTTACTTTTGAGCTTTGAATACCAATTTAGCCATGTCAAATGATGGTTCTATTTTAGCTGAATTTAGAGCTAAACCAAGTATTTTTGAAGAGATTTGTGAAACTCAGAAAGATGATAATGAGTTACAAGCTAAAAGAGTTCAATGCGAGTCAGGCATAGAATCAGATTTCTGGATTGGTTCTGATGGTTGTTTGATGTTTAGAGACAGAATTTGTGTACCAAAGAATGATGAGCTTATTCGAAAGATTTTACAGGAAGCACATAGCAGTTCTTTATCTATTCATCCAGGCAGTACAAAAATGTATAATGATTTGAAGAAATTGTATTGGTGGGTAGGAATGAAAAAAGACACATTTGAGTTTGTTTCTAGATGCTTGATTTGTCAACAGGTAAAGGCCGAACATCAGGTACCCTCAGGATTATTGCAACCTGTGCTAGTTCCGGAATGGAAATGGGACAGAGTTACTATGGATTTTGTGACAGGGTTGCCGTTAACACTGAAAAAGAAAGATGCAATATGGGTTGTGATTGATAAGCTAACTAAGTCGGCTCATTTTATCCCAATCCGTATGGATTACTCACTTGACAAGTTGGCTGAGTTATACATTTCAGAGATAGTTAGACTACATGGAGTGCCATTATCGATCATTTTGCACAGAGATCCAAGATTTACTTCACGGTTACGGAAGAAGTTACAAGAGGCTTTAGGTACGAAATTGAGTTTTAGTCTGACTTTCCATCCTCAAACCGACGGTCGATCGAGAGAGAGTTATTCAGTACTTGAAGATATGCTTAGATGTTGTGTATTGGAATTTCAAGGCGATTGGGAAAAATATTTACCATTAGTAGAGTTTGCCTACAATAATAGTTATCAGTCGAGTTTGAAGATGGCACCTTATGAAGTTTTGTATGGACGTAAATGTCGCACACCTTTGTATTGGACAGAGCTTAAGGAAAATCATATTTACTGATTTGATCTAGTTAAGGAAACAGAGAAGAAAGTAAAAATCATCGAGATTGCTTAAAAGCGACCTTTCTGCAGACAAAAAGTCGTATGCAGATTTGAAGAGAAAAGAGATTGAGTATCAAGTTGGTGACAAAGTTTTTTTGAAAGTATCCCGTGGAAGAAAGTTCTCGATTTGGCAAGAAAGGCAAACTAAGTCACGTTTTATTGGACCGTTTGAAGTGATTGAGAGAGTCGGACCATTAGCATATCGGTTAGCTTTGCCGATTGAGTTAGAGAAGATTCATAATGTATTTCATGTGTCTATGCTACGTCGTTATCGTTCAGATCGACAGAGGTTGAAAATTCAGCCAGACATGACTTACGGTGAAGAACCGGTAAAGATTCTAGCTCGAGAGGTAAAGCAATTAAGGAACAAAAGTATTGCACTTGTGAAAGTACTATGGAATAGACATGGGGTAGACGAGGCTACATGGGAACCCGAAGAGGCTATGCAAAAACAGTACCCAAATCTTTTCACAGGTAAGATTTTCGGGGACGAAAATCCCTAAAGGGGGGAGAAATGTAACATCCCGAAATAGGGCCTAAACGGAATAGTGGTTGCGAAACCACAAATTTGAGTTAGAAAAATTTATTTTATTATTATTTTGAGGTCTATGATATGTTTGCATGATTGTGTGAAAAGTTCGTGAAGAAATTCTATGCATAAAGTGCTTAATTTGAAATTAGGGACTAAATTGAATAAATTGTAAAACTTGTGTTCTAGAAGTATTTTGCATAAAATTGAATTAGATTATTAATTAGAGGTCCTTAAAGGGTAATTTGACCAATTTTAAGTTCATGGAAAAAAATTAGGACATGGAAGGAATTTTTGAAAGTTTAGTAAGGAGGGGCATTTTGGTCATTTGGTTATTAACATTAATAAAAAGGTAAAAAGATGACAAAATTGTATCATCTTCTTCATTAGCACAAAATTTCAAGGGTTCTCCATAGCTAGGGTTTGTTTCAAGCTTTCAAGCTCCATAATCAAGAAGAGCGAAATTCGGGAGTAGATCGGGGAAAAGAAAAAGTAAAGGATTAAATTGTAAAGTTTAGTCACATTTTGTATCGAGGTAAGTTTACAGTAAATAAATGCAATATTCTTTTATTTTACATTATTATTGTAAATTTCCAGCATTTATATACTTATTTTATGAGAATATTTGAAGTCGAATTAAAGGCGAAGTGACAGAAAAAGCATTAGGAAGCCCAGTTTGAACCTTAGGAATGTTAGGATATTGGGGTTGTGATGTGAGACAGACAGACAGAATGAACCATGTAAGTCCATATCAGATATATGGCTTTGGAGACAGGAATCAGCCATGTAAGCCCATATTAGACATATATATGGCATTGGAGACAGGAATAATTCATGTAAGTCCACGTCGAAGACATGGCATTGGCAGGATATTGATCGCGAGAACGCGACCCAAAGTATCCTTAGTATTCCGAGTGGTTCAATGGGTCATTATACACTTTAAATTACAGTGAATTATCAGCAAAAGGGAAGGTAGATTATATTTATGAATAGTGAAAGGTCAGGTAAGAAAGAATGTAAGTGAATAAAGAAGAAGGTAGAAAATGAGAAGTAAAGAAAGTTTATGAGGCTAGGTGACATTATATATAATTATTCATTATGTTGAATGTTGTAATTTATTTGCTTGTAAGCTTACTAAGCCTAGTGCTTAATCTCTTTATTTTCTTCTTCTTATAGTACTTATCTAGCCACTCGGGGATCGAAGGAAACGTCGGAGGCCGATCACACTATCCAGAAAAATAACTCGGTATAATTAGACGTTTTGTTTTGTGTATGGCATGTATAGAAACTTAGCTATCTTTAGTATAATATGAACAATGAATGATGTGTAAATGCTTGCTAGAGACTAGCTAATAAAAATGGCCGATGATATGCATGTTTATTAATATGTATGATTGAATGGTGGTTATCACATGAAAATTATGAAAAATGTGAAAGTAACCTAAAAACAGATTCAAATAACAGAAATGATGTGACTTTGAAAAATCACTAAAAATTGTGTAAACATATTTTTCACATGAATAATATATGAAATTAAATCTTATTATGTCTATTTTCTTATGGAATAAGCAAAAAAGGTAAAGGTATTATATTTTATGAGATATCTGAGTTTTAGTGAAACAGGGTCAGAGCAATTTCTAGATCCCCTGTTTCAACTTTGGAAATTCACCATAAATTGTAAAAAAATAATTAGGTGGTGTAATTTATATGGTTAGAATCCTTATTGAATCTAGTTTTAATAGAAACAAACGGTATAGTCGTATTAATTTTTTATAGGGAGAAAAGTGGTTCGTAGTAAGTAGAGGTCAGTACAGTCAACTTCTGAAACAGGGGTAACTTTAACTAATAAACTGTACTAATTGGCTAAGTCAAAAATTCTAGAAAAAAATTTGTGGATAGATATATGAGTCTAGTTTCAGGAAAAATTTACGGATCTAAATTTTGAGTTTCGGAACTCAAGATATGAATTTTTAGGCGACTACGACGCAGAATGACAGCACATTCCGAAAAGTTTAAATAAAAAAAATTTTAAAACTATTTAAGTGATAGATTAAGTTTAGTAATGCCTCGTGCTCGATTTTGGCAACAGTCTCAGGTAAGGGGTGTTACAACTATTCCGTTTAAGCCCTATTTCGGGATGTTACAAAGCCTAATAAAGCAGCCAGTGTTTTCAACCTAGACACGGTCACTATGTTATCAAACCAGGTAGAGCTTTTAAATAAAAATATTGATGGTTTATGTGTCTCTATGCAGGTACATCGGTGATGCAGTGTAACACAAGTGGTAGAGGAATGAATAATACAGAATGCCTAGCCTACGACCTTAGCACTACAAGCGAACAAGTCAACTATATGGGTAATAATTCTAGACCTCAGAATAACCCCTATAGTAATACTTACAATGCAGGTTGGGGAAACCATCCCAATTTCTCTTAGGGTGGTCAAGGCAATTAAAGACCACAACCCCCTTCAGGCTTTCAACCACCTTACCAGTAGGAAAAGAAGCTGAACCTTGAGGAGATGCTAACGAAATTCATCTTAGTGTTAGAAACACGTTTCCAAAACATAGAAACAACGCTTAGAAATCAGCAAGCGTCAATTCAAGGTCTCAAGACTCAAATAGGTCAACTTGCTAAGCTGATCTCAGAAATACCACAAGGCAGCTTACCTTGCAACACCGAGACTAACCCAAGAGAGCAACTCCATGCAATTACTGTTCGAAATGAAGAAGGGTTAGTGGATTCCAAACCAGAACCAAGGCAAGAAGGCGTGGTCAGTAAAGATAAGGTGGATGAAAGCCAGAATAAACAAAGACCGGCAAGCAGAGAATATACACCTCGCGTGCCATATCCTAATGCGACAAAGAAAAACTGCACAGATGAACAATTTGGTAAATTTCTTAACCTTTTAAAAAAATTACATATTAACTTACCATTTATTGAAGCTCTTTCACAGATGCCCAATTCAGTTAAATTTTTAAAGGAGCTTCTAGCAAACAAACAGAAGTTAGATGATTCGTCGCATGTGGAATCAAATGCAGTTTGCTCAGCAATTCTACAAAATAAACTACCCAACAAGTTAAAAGATCCAGGGAGTTTTACTATTCCTTGATTAATTGGTAGTTTAAATGGTGATAATGCTTTAGCCGATTTAGGGGCAAGTATAAATGTCATGCCCTATAAAATGTTTAAACAACTAGGTATTGGGAAACCTAAAAAAACTAAGATGAGAATACAACTGGCAGATAAAACCATTAGATTTCCTAGGGGTATTGTTGAGGATGTACTAGTAAAAATTGGTAAATTCATATTTCTAGTAGACTTTGTTGTTTTAGACATGGAAGAGGACGGTGATGTTCCTTTAATCTTAGGGCGGCCCTTTTTAGCGACTGCCAGGACTATTATTAATGTTGGTACAGGTGAACTCACACTTCGTGCAGGTGACGAAACGGTTACTCTTCAGGCTCGTGATTCAATTGAGATATCAAATAATGAAGATAACCTTATAAATCTGGTTAATAATACTAATCATGTGGTCCAACCACTTTTGCAGGAAACATTTTCGAGAAGCATAAATGAGCCACATTCTAGTTCATGCACTAACAATGAAACCATCCATGAACGACGAATGCTCAGATAGATGAGCTAGGCGAATGGCGGACTTATGGAAAGAAGGAGCAGAAGCAACACCATGACGAGTTTAATGAGAGAACCAATCGATTCAAGGTTGGGGACCAAGTCTAGTTAGACAAAACGGAACCTCGAACTATCACTATAGAGCTCAACGCAAACGGAGTGACTCCTTTTATGGTACTCAATGTTTTTCCATAAGGTACAATCAAGGTAACTCATTCTCATTTTAGCACTTAAACCTTATTTTAATAAAGGAATTGACAGTGAGAAATAGGAGTTTCGACTCCGTGATCCACCATGACCATGTGAACACGAGGTAAGTTGAGCTTAGACTATAAATAAGCACTTCTCGAGAGGCAACCCGAGCACTAACACCACTAGCTAGTTTATTTTTATCTAATTTTCATGTTTAAAATGCATATTTTAACCCACACGGCCTGGACAAACGGGCATGTCCTAGGCCGTGTGACTTCACATGGGGGCAATAACGAGTTACACGGCCGTGTGATATGGCCGTGTGACCTGGACACATGGGCATGTCTATGGCTGTGTGGATTTTGAGACTTAGTTTTTAAAATTTGAAAAATTCGATAGTGAGCTACACGGCCGTATGGACCAGACAGCCTGGACACACGAGTGTGTCATTGGCCGTGTTGACCCTAGAGCTATTTTTTTCCCAAATATTGATAGAAACACGGTCTAATAGAGGCCACACAGGCGTGCGACATGACCTTGTGTACCACACACCCTGGACACACGGGTGTGTCCTAGGCCGTGTGAAAACTAGAGTTTAATTTTTTGAATTTAAAACAAGTCAGGGAGGCACGCGGCCGTGTGTTCAGACACACAGGCGTGTGGGAGACCACACGAGCATGGGAGAAGCGAACAACGTAGAACACGGCCGTGCAATACGGTCATGTGGACACACGGGCATGTCCAAAGTCGTATGACGAGTGGGCTATTATTTTCCTCGATAAACACAGGCTGGAATTCGAGCCACATGGGCATGTGACACGGCCGTGTGGCGCAACACGGACTGTTACACGACTGTGTCACCCATAAAATCCCCAACCCTAAAATTTTATTTTTGTCTTCTTCTTCTCAAACCCTCACAAGCCCTAGCCGCCATAGCTTTTAACCCCCCTATTTCGGTCGCCATGACTTACCCCCCACCTCACTGAATCCTTTTTCTTCCCTTTCCCCCTTCCTTATTTCTTTCATTTTCTTTCTATTTCCTTTCCTTTTTCCCCTCTCTTCTTCCTCCCTCCTTTTCCCCTTACCTGCACGACCACCAGCCCGCTCCCACTCTCCACCGTAGCCCCCTTGTCGCACGAACTCTAGCCCCGATCCACCACGCCGCATACCCTACCATTTCCCCGCCATCCATCAACCACCAGTCGCCGTGCAACAACTGTTGGTTCCATTCCCCAATTTTTTAAATTATTTTAGTATTAGTATTAGTATTATTTCTTGATTTTCTTTTTATCATTCTTATTATTATTGTTATCTATTTAATTATTTATTTACTTTTTTACTATTATCTTATTTTTATTGATTTTACCACTAAGTCATTGTTAATTCTTAAAGTTTTAGACATTTCGCATAGTTGTGTTAATCTGCCTTTATTTTCTTTCATCTAGCAGTAGTGTTCATTATCTTTGTTTTAATAATTTGATTTTTATTCTGTTTTTATCCTTGTTATTCTAGTTCTTCATGTTATTATTATTAGGTTTTTCGCTTTGTGTTAGCATTTAGTTTATCATATTAAAAGTACATTCCTTTATTATTTTAATTCTTTAACTTAAACTTAGTTGTTGGTTTCATCCTTAGCCTATTCCCTTTATGATAATTCGTCTTTTTGATCACTCTCTTTCAGGTATACCATGACAAACACACGAGGTAAATCTAAGGTCGTTGTTCCTGCTTCGAAAAAGTGGAAAGGACCCACTGGGACCTCATCCTCGAGCACATCTACCGAGGCTCGCCATCCTTTTCTCTAATTTTTTACGGGCCCTCAGGAGGAACTATACTAGCTTCATCGAGTACGACCCCTCGATGTGGGTCGTTGCATTGATTGGGCCGCGCTAGAGCAGACCCATTTGGCTGATGATGTGTGCATGATTATTGTTACAGCCCCGTGGGATAGGTCTTCACCATCATCGAGCCCACCTACTTAGAGCTCACCTTAGAGTTCGATGCCACATTTTCATTCCAACAGGTCATGTCGATCCATGAAGAGCCAAGCACCATCACCTTTTGCCTTGGTGGGTTGGTACGACATATGAGCGTCCCAGAGTTCGATACTGCTTTGAGACTTTACACAGAGGAGTTCATCAACGCCGAGGACTTTCTTCAGCTTCATCGACATATTCATTACTCACCTTCGCGATGTTGAACTCAACTCACGGGTGGCCTGACTAACTATGACACGAGTCGCTCGAAGGCGACGCATCTCTCTCTAACCCTACGGTACATTCACGCCCTCCTAGCTCACACTTTGATGGGACGGAGGGAGAGCACTGGAGTGGTTAGTACCTATGACGCATATTTTCTGTGGAGTATGACTACCGAACATGTGTTTGATTTGGAGTATTTCATCGCACTTGCTTACTGCAATTAGACTGAATGCCATAAGATGGGCCCTATCTGTCTCAGCCCTTACGTGACTCGTCTCGCTCAATACTTCAGTTTACTCGACACACTGGAGCAATCCTCGACACTTACCCTCATCGGAAAGATGTCCCCTCAGGGCATCTCTAGCATGATCCACATGAGGATGATCGAGTGGCAACATTGAGTTGCCCCCCAGTACAGACTAGTCCAGTCTGACAGTCAGCATGACCCAGAGGACTTCATTGATGATGTTCCTCCCTATCACAAGGACCCACCACAGCCTCCACCATCGAGTCACCGACATGCTCCCTCTACTGCTAGCTCCCTAGGAATATCCTCCGAGGAGTTTGCTAGTTTCCGTCAGTACTGTACTCAGAGGTTCAACAGTATTGATGTGACTTTACAACAGATCTGTCAGTATCTTCATATCACTTCTCCAGCGCCACCGACTCGTGACACTGATCAGTCTGATGATGAAGACCATTGAGTTATCTTTTATTTTATATTTTATTTTTATTTCTATTTCTATTTCTATTTTGTTTTCCTATCTTGAACTTTATATTAATTATTATGGTTGTTTCTTAACGAGTATCCCTTTAATCTTCTTAAGCATTGTGTTTATTTTCTTATCAGTTGCTCAGAATCTTGCACTACCCTACATTTATCTACAATTCTGCTTTTCACTATTCTAGGAAATTCATCCACCATTCAGGGCAGTCTCCCTATCTTATGATATTTTGTCTCTATTATGATTTATATTTGTTTGTACATTGAGGACAATGTACATCTTAAGTGTGGGGAGGTTATCTATATAGTTATTTGGAAATCCCTGAATTATGCTTTGTGTTTAAGTAATTTTCTCATACTATCATTAGAATGAATTATTTTTCATTTATGATTATCATTGATGTATTTTAAATTAAATTTATAGGTAATTGTTGAAAACACAAAAATTTATATACCTTTTCATACTCATTTTTACTTAAATTCATGCAAAATCGATTAAATTATTGTCAAAAAATAATTAAATATTATAAAAAAATTAAATTGTGTTAAAAATATGAACATGGTGAATTTTTGTTAATTTTATAATTAATTTTGATTAATTTTGACTATTTTCGATAGGTTCGCACAAAGGGCGAAAATTGGCTCGACTGACACTACTGAAAGCAAAAAATCGAGAAGCAATTTGAAGTATCGAGGCATATTAATTTTCAGCCTAAGACGGTTCATAAATGTGTATTAATTCATAATTTAATTAATTTTAATTTATTCTCTATTTAATTTGGGCTAAATAAGTTATTTTTAATTAATTATGGAGAAATGGTCCAGTTGAAATGTATTGGTCGAACCATATTGAGTGAACCGAACCAGCCACTAATTGGGTAGCCCAGAACCGTCCATATGCTAACCCAAATAATCATTCTATCTGATTAAATATGCTTGCAAAAATGCCCTTGTAAGACTTCCAAATTGCATTCAAACCCCACCTTTAATTGTGGCTTTGTAGATTTGCCCCAGGCTATTTTTAGCAAAGTTGAAAATCTCAACTTTTTCCAAGTGGATGGCCAGCCATAGGGGGACTCTTTGGCTACTGGAACTTTCTACTTTTAGCAGCCACAATCAGCTATAAAATCCACCCCTTGCTGGTCATTCAAACCATCCCTCAATCCCACAACATTCTCTCATTCTCTCTTCTCCTCTTTCACTTTTCTCTCCATTCTTTCCATCCCATTTCCCTTTTTGTTCAAGTGTCGATTTCTTCTCTTGGGAAAGGGGCTCTCATCAGCCATTTTGGAGTAGCAATTAGGTGTTCATAAGCCACCTTGATAGCCGAGGGCAATGAAGAACGAAGAACGGAGCAACTAGTCAAGCCACAGAGAAACACTGAATTTGCTTCTTGTTCCCTATCTCTTTAATTTTTGTTCTTGTTTTGACGAACATGTTTATGAACATTTATGTTATTGAAATGGTTATTTTAATCAATTGATCTTAAATGAAGTTTGTGTTGGGTTGATTATATTTTGCCTGTTTTAATTGTTAAAATGATGTTTATGCTGTTATAGACCTCGGTAAATTGCTTGGTTAAGTAAAATCATGCCTAAGTTATTCTTGCAATATAATTGTTAAATAACTAATGAATTAATTATTAAATCGTATTGAAATTATAATTAATAGACACAATGCTTAATCAGTGCATGTTTATTCTTCTAAGGTAGCTGAAGTTTAAATTAGCATTGTACTCGACGATACATATGCCTTGCATAACTTGCAAGATTTTTGTGATTAAACTATTTCAAGGTAGAAATACCCTGTTACCTCACTTAATCTTTTATATGCTTGTGAAGATTGATTAACCGCTTGGATTAACATTGAAAAATTTTCAAGAGATTGATTAATTTAATAAGTATGTATGAGCAGTAGTTAGCAAATTACAGAGTTGCCGTGAATTTATTCGTAGCAATAAAAACATAAGTTTGATAATTCTAAGTTAAAGAAATGTAATTAATCCAACACAAGTATGTTATCTTGATTAAATCTTATTTGAAATCACGCATTAGAACTCCTTTGTTTTATTTTAATTATTTACTTAGTTTTTAAATAGTCTTTGACCACCTTTTAAAACCAAATTATTTTTACCTCACCAAAGTGTTTTACAATTAAGTTCATAAATAATTCTTTTTACAGTCTCTATGGGTACGATAACTCGACATTTGCTTGTCACTTTATTAATTGTTGTGATTGTGTACACTTGCACATTTTTCTGTCATTCCATGTCTTTGGCGCCGTTGCCGGGGACTGTTTTAAAAAAAACCATTATTTGTGAATTGGTTAGTTTTACATTTTGGTTTACTATTCTGTTTAATTTTTAACTCACTTAATTTTTCTGTGATTATTTCAGGTGTTTATGAGTATTGACCAGATTATTAACTTACTCCCTGTAGACCTTGAGATAGAACGAACCTTTCGACAGTGAAGAAGACAAGCGAATCAGAGAAGGACTGAAGGAATGAATTTCGAGAATATGAATCAAGGAAATAGAACAGACCTTGCTCAAAATCCTATCCTTATTACTGATGATAGGGATAGAGCCTTAAGACAATATGTTGTGCCAGTGTTTAATGATCTTAATCCGGGTATTAGAAGACCCAAAATCAAGGCATAACAATTCGAGCTAAAGCCAGTCATGTTCCAGATGCTTCAGACAACGGGCCAATTCAGTGGAATGCCTACCAAAGATCCTCGTCTTCATTTAAAACTATTTATAGAGGTGAGCGACTCTTTCAAATTAGCCGGAGTACCCGAAGATGCATTACGATTGAAGTTGTTCCCGTACTCACTAAGGGACAGAGCTCGAGCATGGTTGAACTCATTGCCACCAAACTCAATTTCCATATGGGAAGAGTTAGCAGAAAGATTTCTCATGAAGTATTTCCCGCCTAGCAAGAATGCTAAGTTGAGGAACGAGATCACTGCCTTCCAACAAATGGATGATGAATCCATATATGAGGCATGGGAAAGGTACAAAGAGTTATTATGAAAATGCCCTCATCATGGAATCCCACATTGCATCCAACTTGAGACATTTTATAATAGTCTCAACGCTCACACAATGATGGTAGTAGACGCTTCTGCCAATGGTGTTCTCCTTCTAAGTCTTATAATGAGGTTTACGAAATCATCGAGAGGATCGCCAGTAACAATTATCAATGGCCAACCAATCAAGCCACGTCAGGAAGACGAGTCACTGGAATACATGAAGTGGACGCTCTCACTTCACTTGCATCTCAGGTATCTTCAATATCCTTAATGCTTAAGAATCTTACCACTAATGGGTCTAACAGTTTTGCAGCCCAACCACCTCACCAATTTGAGAGTATAGCCTGTGTTTATTGTGGGGAAGGACATTTGTTCAAAGAATGTCCATCGAACCTCGAACCCGTATATTACATGGGTAACCAAAACCAAAATCGAGGAAGGCAAGGACTGCAATCCAACTTCTATAACCCATCGTGGCTAAACCACCCGAATTTTTCCTAGAGTAACCAAGGGGCTGGAACCAGTAACAACTACACCCAACCTAGACTGACTCAGCCGTCTAGTTTTTCCCAACAAGTTCAGAAACCAGTTCAAGCTGAACCATCCAATAGCTTGGAGAATCTGCTGAAGGCATACATTGTAATGCCCCAAATTTAGGCCTAGAAGTACTGGGCCTTGAGCAAGGGAATGGTTAGGTGATTTAGTTTAAAAGTCCTAAGAGATGGCCTAAAATAATTGTCGGCTCTGATGGTTAAGGGATTTGGGAGTGTCTAGGAGTATTGGAGAAGTCTTGGGTGCAAACCTGGGCTTTAGTAAAATTTTGGTTTTAAGTGAATAAAAACCTGGATGCTTAGAAGTAGGCCTTTTATAATATTGTGGGAAATAAATAACACAAGAAAGCATGTGGTCTAGTGGTTGTAGCGTTATTAAGGTTGGAAGGGAGCCTGGGTTCAAGTCTTGGCTCTTGCAATTTATTTTGGTATTTCTTTTAAACGAACATGGACTTTGGCCTGTAGACCTTATAATTAATTGAGGCTAAATGGTGACACAGAAAGAGCCTGTGGTAGAGTGGCAAGGTGGCGTGTTGTGTACCTGTGAGGTCTAAGGTTTAAGTTTTGGGATGCGTAATGGAGTATTTATTTTGTTGCTTGAGCTGTGTAGGAGGTGGAGTTGGACTAGAACTCTGTGGTTGAAGTGGTCATAAAAAAATAAGAAATTTTCCTAATGGTTGAAAGTAATCCCACGTCGGGAAGCTAACATGAGAATTAGTGAGAAGCTGGCTTTAAATAGAGCGAACAAGATGAGTTGGGGATCACTGGTTTGAGGAGGGATTATTTCATACCTGCTTAACCAAGGTTGGTAATCGTGGACTTCGACGCGTTCTCATAATCAAGTGTGTATTCACGCCCTTCTTTGTTGGAACTCAGCAAAAGTTGAAAAGTCGAAACTTCGGCATTTGAGGCCTCATAAGCGTGCGATCACTCGTGGGGTAAGCCGAGCTCATAAATCATGGACGACTGACAGTAGAGACCACCACGAACGTTCTCGTGGGCTTCGACTGTTAAGGGCCTCGATGGGCCGAAAGGGACCGTGTAGGCCCAATGGGCTCGTGGGCCCAATAGACTGTAATACCCCAGTATGGTAGAATGACAATTATGCCTTATGTTTCGTATGACTGATGTGCTTCTGATTTACATATGTGATTGTACTGAGTATGACTTTGCATACACGTAATATATATGACATGACATACTGCATGGGGTTGGATTATTATTGATGGATTAAGTGTACGGCCTGCAGCTGTTCTGTACAAGGCTTTCAGCTTTTCTGTTATACTTATGGCTTATAGTCATTCTGTTAACTGGCAGCATTGCTACGATATTTACGGCCTTTAGCCATTCTGTCTACGGTGTTGAGCCGTTCGCTCTGGTGTTAAGTCATTTTTATCTCTCGCCACTGAGCCGTTCTACGCATCTGCTGTTGAGCCGTTCTGTTGACTTAGTGTCGTAATCGGTACTAAGCTTGGTGTGTTGGCTGGGTGGGTTGATTTTATCCCCACATGGTGTTAGTAAGTACGGGTGGTGTGTTGGTTGGACTAGGCTAGGAATCTGTCTGCATATCTACATCTGATACTGATTCTGTGTTACCTGATTTTGTTATTGGGCTAAGGCCCACCTGACACTATTTACTGATATGGGCTAGGCCTAATTGGTTCTGTTATGGGCTGAGACCAAAGTGATTTGTATTGAGCTTTGGCCACCTATACTCTGAACTAAATTGTATTGTCTTTGTTAAAGGGCTCAGGCCCATACTGTTTCTATTTCTGTATACTGACTGTTACTCTAGTAAGGGGATTACACACTGGGTTTTCGTAAACTCACCCCGTTTATTAACTGTGCAGGTAATCCCCAGTATTAGGCAGATCGGTGTCGTAGAGGGACTCAGAGATGGCCATACAATTGTTGTTGTTTCCTATTTTCTTTTACAGTTATCTACTTATAAGTACTTATATTTTGATCTGGGTTGTAATAAGGCCTCTTTTAGTTTCTGATTTTTAATTTGGGATTTTTAGGTTATTATGTTTTCTATCTGTTAAAAATAGATCGCAATTTTCCAAAACGATAACTGTTTTCAAAACACTACGTTTTTGCAACACTTTTGGAAATGCTTTCGCAACCTAAAAAGAATTTCGGGAATAATAATAATAAGTTTTCAATGTACTACATTTTAAATAAGAAGGGTTTTTAATGAAAACATGGTTTTCGAAAAACACTTCAATGTAACACGCCAGATTCGGGCCTAACTTCTAGGCTGGGTTTTGGGGTGTTACATTTAGTGGTTTTAGAGCCAAGTTGAAAAACTCAGCTGTTGGATGGGTTTTCAAATTTTGTATTTCATGAGGTTGTTTTCAAATATGTAAAGTGTTTTGAGGTATTTTTCTGAAAGGTGTGGCACACTGAGTCTCCGGCGCTGAATCCGTAAGTTTCTTAAATTGATATTTGTTTTCAATGAAAAGCAATAGATAGAAATACTGTGGTTTCTTAGATATTAGATTGTATTGTTACACTTAAAGTTAGAGCTTGTATTTGTTTTGTGTGTTCTGGAAATGGTATGCATGTGATATCTATCCGCTCCGATAGATAGATGGTTTGGTGTGTGCTTGAATTGTTAGGATCAGAGCGCGCAGTGAGACCGTAGCGTGATGGGCTAGGTTGTACGACTTTTCTGATAGTTGGAAATTTTGAGGATGAAATTTCTTTAAGGGGGTAGAATTGTAACGCCCCGAATTTGGGCCTAGAAGTACTAGGCCTTGAGCAAGGGAACGGTTAGGTGATTAAGTTTAAAAGTCCTAAGAGATGGCCTAAAATAATTGTCGGCTCTGATGGTTAAGGGATTTGGGAGTGTCTGGGAGTATTGAAGAAGTCCTGGGTGCAAACCTAGGCTTTATCAAAATTTTGGTTTTAAGTGAATAAAACCCTGGATGCTTGGAATTAGGCCTTTTATAATATTGTGGGAAATAAATGACACAAGAAAGCATGTGGTCTAGTGGGTGTGGCGGTATTAAGGTTGCAAAAGAGCCTGGGTTCAAGTCTTAGCTCTTGCAATTTATTTTGGTATTTCTTTTAAAGGAACCTGGACTTTGGCCTGTAGACTTTATAATTAATTGAGGCTAAATGGTGACACAGAAAGAGCTTGTGGTGGACTGGCAAGGTGGCGTGTTGTGCACCTGTGAGGTCTAAGGTTCAAGTCTTGGGATGCGCAATGGAGTATTTATTTTACTGTTCGAACTGTGTAGGAGGTGGAGTTGGACTGGAACTCTGTGGTTGAAGTGGTCATAAAAAAATAAAGAATTTTCCTAATGGTTGAAAGTAATCCCACATCAGGACGCTAACATGAGAATTGGTGAGAAGTTGGCTTTAAATAGAGCGAACAAGATGAGTTCGGGATTACTGGTTTGAGAAGGGATTATTTCATACCTGCTAAACCAAGGTTGGTGATCGTGGACTTCGACGCGTTCTCATAATCAGGTGTGTATTCATGCCCTTCTTTGTTGGAAGTCGGCAAAAGCCGAAAAGCTAAAACTTCGGCATTTGAGGCCTCACAAGCTTGTGATCGCTCGTGGGGTAAGCCGAGCTCATAAATTATGGGCGACTGACAGTAGAGGCCACCACGAGCGCTCTCATGGGCTTAGACTGTTAAGGGCCTCGATGGGCCAAAAAGGGCCGTGTGGGCCCAATGGGCTCGTGGGTCCCACACGGATTAAATCCGCGGTAGGTGATAAATATTGGACTGTGCTATTTAGGACACTTAGCCATATCTGAATTTTGGCAAAATGGGCCATACGAGCGTGTGGGCCCACTTGGGTCGAGTAATGGGCCTTAGGCCCATTTGCACCGTTATGTCTGTTAGGTTACTTAAGTCACTCGAGGCGATGGTGGACCTTCTGTTGGGTCGTTAAGACCTCAGTTTATGAAATTACCAAAATACCCTTGTAGTGTAAAATAATCGTAATGCCCCTATGGGGTAAAATGATTGTAATACCCTAATATGGTAGAATGATGATTATGCCTTATGTTCCGTATGATTGATGTGCTTATGATTTACATATGTGATTGTACTGAGTATGACTTTGCATAAACGTAATATTTATGACATGACATACTGCATGGGGTTGGGTTATTATTGATGGAGGAAGCGCATGCGGCTGTAGAGTCTTTCTCGCACAAGGCTTTCAAATTTTCGTGATACTTATGGCTTATAACCATTCATTAATCGGCGGCGTTGCTGCGATATTCTGACGCTTTAGCCGTTCGTCTCTGACTTTGAGCCATTCTGGCTATGGTGTTGAGCCATTCTCGTCTCACGGTCTTTGCCGAGCCGCTCTGCGCTCACG
Organism: Gossypium anomalum; assembly: GCA_025698475.1. Taxonomy (NCBI): domain Eukaryota; kingdom Viridiplantae; phylum Streptophyta; class Magnoliopsida; order Malvales; family Malvaceae; genus Gossypium; species Gossypium anomalum. The sequence goes on along the minus strand of CM046958.1, from coordinate 40,105,030 downwards.
GTCTTTGAGCGCTCGCGCCTACGATCTTGAGCCGTTCTGTTGACTTAATGCCGCAACCGGGGCTAAGCTTGGTGTGTTGGCTTGGAGGGTCGATTTTATCCCTACATGATGTTGGTAGGTATGGGTGGTGTGTTGGTTGGACTGGGCTGGGAATCTGTCTGCATATCTGTATCTGATACTAATTCTGTGTTGGGCTTAGGCCACCTAATTTTGTTATTGGGCTAAGGCGCACCTGACACTGTTTACTGATATGGGCTTGGCCTAATTGGCTCCGTTATGGGCTGAGACCCAAGTGATTTGTATTGAGCTTTGGCCACATGTACTCTGAACTAAATTGTACTATTTCTGTTAAAGGGCTCAGGCCCATACTATTTATGTTTCTGTATACTGACTGTTGCTTTAATAAGGGGATTACACACTGAGTTTTCATAAACTCACCCTGTTTATTAACTGTACAGGTAATCCCCAGCATTAGACGAATCGATGTCAAAGAGGGACTCGGAGATGGCCACACAACTACTATTGTTTCCTATTTTGTTTTACAGTTATCTACTTATAAGTACTTATATTTTGATCTGGGTTGTAATAAGGCCTCTTTTAGTTTTTGATTTTTAATTTGGGATTTTTAGGTTACTATGTTTTCTATCTATTAAAAATAGATCGCGATTTTCCAAAACGATAACTGTTTTCAAAACACTACATTTTCGTAACACTTTTGGAAATGCTTCCACAACCTAAAAAAAATTTTGGGAATAATAATAATGAGTTTTTAATGTACTACATTTTAAATAAGAAGGGTTTTTAATGAAAATATGATTTTCGAAAAACACTTCAATATGACATGCCAGATTCGGGCCTAACTTCTAGGCCGGGTTTGGGGTGTTACATACATGGCGAAGAATGATGCATTAATTCAAAGCCAAGCAGCTACATTGAAGAATCTGGAAAACCAAATGGGCCAACTTGCAACTGAACTTAGGAACCAACCACAAGGTGTTTTACCTAGTGATACGGAGAATCCAAGAAATCTGAGGAAGGAATATTGCAAAGCATAACATTGAGGAGCAGAAAGACAGTAGAGCCCAACACTATCGAAGCTTAAAAAGAGCCAGCTGACACTCAAGACTTAGAGGAAGTTCAACCAAGTGTTGAAATCCCAGTTTCACCAGAACCAGAATCTACAAAAACCAACAAAGTAACCTCAAAACCACCCAATTCTGATTAACTAACAACTGCATTAGATGCAGAATTGCCACCAAAGACAAATCACCCAGTACCAGTTCCAGTAATGAACCTTTCATCACCCTACCCTCAAAGACTTCAGAAGCAAAGGAAATTCAATTCAAGAAGTTCCTTGATGTACTCAAGCAACTTCCTATTGGTAGAGGCACTTGAACAAATACTAAACTATGTCAAGTTTATGAAAGATATCCTGTCCAAGAAGTAAAGACTTGGAGAATTTGAGATGGTAGCTCTGACAAAGGAATGCAGTGCATATCTTCAAGACAAACTACCCCTAAAGCTGAAGGATCCTGGATGTTTTACCATACCTTGCAACATTGGAGCAACATATTGTGGTAAGGCACTATGTGACTTGGGTGCAAGTATAAACTTGATGCCTATGCCAATATTTAGAAAGTTGGGGATAGATGAAGTTAGACCTACTACGGTTACACTTCAACTGGCAGATCGATCCTTAGCACATCCAGAAGGAAAATTTGAGGATGTATTGGTACGTGTAGATAAATTCATCTTTCCTATTGACTTTGTGATTTTAGATTTTGAAGTAGACACGGTTCTTAACAACCGGAAGGACCCTTATTAATGTGCAGAAGGGCGAGCTTACGATGCGTGTTCAAGATGATCAGGTAACATTGAATGTTTTTAAGTCTATGTGATTTCCTGACACAGTTGATGATTGTTTTATAGTATCTGACTTAGAGGATTTAATAGTGGAAAAGGAACTCAACTCTGTTGAGGATCCACTGGAAAGAATTTTGACATCGGACCCTCCAAATGATGAAGAGGAGGATAAGTACTTAACTTTGCTAGAGGCTAATTAAAGGGGATTTAATCCTCAATCCCGTTTTGAATCTTTAGAGTTAGAGAAGAGGGAGTATGCCCAACCAAAAGCATCAATCGATGAACCACCTAAATTAGAACTCAAGGTATTACTTTCACATTTAAAATACGTTATTTAGGTAACGCTTCTACTCTGCCTGTGATTGTTTCAGCAGAATTGACTATTGAGCAAGAAGAGAAACTTATCTTAGTCTTGAAACAATTCAAGAAGGCTACCGGATGGACCATAGCCGATATTCGTGGTATTAGTCCATCTGTATGCATGAACAAGATTATCCTGAAAGATGGCGAAAAAAGGACGATTGATGGACAACGAAGACTAAACCCCATCATGAAGGACGTGGTAAAAAAGGAGATTATCAAGTGGTTAGATGTAGGTATCACTTATCCCATCTCAGACAGTTCGTGGGTAAGTCCGGTCCAGTGTGTGCCAAAGAAAGAAAGTATCACAGTCATAGAGAACAAGAATAACGAGTTGATACCAAATAGAACAGTTACGGGATGGAGGATTTGCATCAATTGCCAGAAGCTGAACAAGGCGACTAGGAAAGATCACTTTCCTTTGCCGTTCTTGGACCAGATGCTGGATAGACTCGCGGGGCGAGACTATTACTATTTCCTTAATGGATACTTGGGGTATAATCAGATGACAGTAGCACTGGAAGGTCAACACAAGACAACGTTCACCTACCCTTACGGTACATTTGCATTTAGACGCATGCCATTTGGTTTATGTAATGCAGCTGCTACATTTCAAACATGTATGATGTCTATTTTTACTGACATGGTTGAGAAATAATTAGAAGTTTTTATGGATGACTTTTCATTATTTATAGATACTTATGATGATTGCTTAGCCAATCTAGCTAAGGTACTAAGATGATGCGAAGAAACGGACCTCGTACTTAATTGGGAGAAGTGCCATTTCATGGTACGAGAAGGAATTATTCTAGGGCATCGAATAACGACACATGGGATCGAGGTAGATAAAGTGAAGGTAGACGTTATTGAGAAGCTTCCACCGCCAACATCTGTAAAGGGTGTTAGAAGCTTTTTGGGCCACGCCAGTTTCTATCGAAGATTTATCAAGGACTTTTCTAAAATTGCTAAACCCTTATGCAAATTATTGGAGAAGGACGCGACATTCAAGTCCGATGATGAATGCTTAAGAGCTTTCAAGGATTTGAAGATTCGATTAGTTACAGCACCCATAATTGTCACACCAGACTAGGATTTTCCATTTGAATTAATGTGTGACGCAAACGACTTCATGATAGGAGTTGTCATGGGCCAGCGAAGGAACAAAGTTTTTCATCCCATCTACTATGCAAGCTGGACTCTTACAGGAGCTCAACTAAACTATACAGTAATAGAAAAAGAGTTACTTGCTATTGTATTTGCTTTTGACAAGTTTTGATCTTATCTTCTAGGTACCATAGCAACTGTCTATACGGACCACTCGACAATTAAGTACTTACTTGCCAAGAAAGATGCTAAGCCGAGACTGATCCGGTGGGTGCTTCTACTTCAAGAGTTCGATCTAGAAATTCAAGATCGAAAGGGAGTAGAAAACCAAGTAGCAGATCACTTGTCTAGATTGGAGCCGTAAGAAGGGAATTCTCCTATTATACCAATTCAGGAAATGTTTCCAGATGAACACATACTGAAGGTAAGCCATGTCCATAATACCCCTCAGTTTGCTGATATTGCTAACTATTTAGCTTGTGGTTTGATGCCAGTTGATAAGACGTATCAATAAAGGAAAAAGTTTCCTCACGGTGTGAAGTACTATTTCTGGGGAGAGCCATATTTGTTTAAAAAGAGTGTAGATCAGATGATTAGGAGATGCGTGGCAGAAGATGAAGTACAAAAGATTTTATACCATTGTCACTCAGCTTCGAGTAGGGGACACTTCGGAGGTACTCGTACAGTGGCCAAAGTATTGCAAGCCTGATTCTTTTGGCCAACACTATTCAAAGATGCATATGCATACGTAAAGTGTTGTGGCCAGTGTCAAAGGGTCGAAAATGTCACCAACAGAAATGAAATGCCTTGAACAAACATCATTAAGGTAGAATTGTTCGATGTATGGGGTATTGACTTTCTTGGTCCTTTCCCTCTGTCTTTTGGTCGCAAGTATATATTGGTAGTAGTAAACTATGTGTCCAAGTGGGTCAAAGCTGAAGCTTATTTGACAAACGATGCGAAGGTTGTAATGAAGTTCTTGCAGAAACACATGTTCACAAGGTTTGGAACCTCAAGAGCTATCATTAGTGATGAAGGGTCCCACTTTGTGAACAAGTGGTTCAAATGGTTATTAGACAAGCACAGAATGAAACACAAGCTTGCAACAGCTTACCATCCGCAGACAAATGGGCAAGCTGAACTGGAAAATAAGGAGATCAAAGGCATACTTGATAAGGTAGTTTGCCCGAACCGACGAGATTGGTCCAAAAGGCTGGATGATGCTTTGTGGGCTTACAAAATAGCATACAAGACACCTTTAGGGATGTCACCTTACAGGTTGGTCTTTGGGAAAGCATGTCATCTACCCTTGGAGTTAGAGCACAAAGCTTACTGGGCTCTTCAACAGCTTAATTTGGATCCTAAGCTAGCAAAAGAGAAACGGATGTTCCAACTTAATGAGTTAGAAGATTTCCGAATGTTTTCATATGAAAATGTCAAATTACTTAAAGAAAGACTCAAGAAATGGCATGACAAACACATTTGAGTTCGAGAATTTGAAGTAGGTCAGCAAGTCTTGTTGTTCAATTCCAGATTAAGGTTCTTCCCAGGTAAGTTAAAATCATGTTGGTCCTATCCATTTACGATTCATCAAGTCTATCCATATGGAGTTGTTGAACTCCAAGGTAAGGGAGGTAATTTCCGAGTTAATGCTCAGCGCCTGAAACATTATTGGGGAGATAAAATTGAACGAGATAAAATCTCATTCATTTTATCGGATACTTAATTTCTCATTTTTATTTTTGAATAAATGATTTAGGGTATATTTTCAAGTTTAGTATGTTTAAATAAATTCTGTTTAGGAGATTGGAACTTAAGCGGGACCGCTTGTGACCCCTCCAATCTTTCCTGGGACTTTATTTTGACATAATTTCCTAAGAAATTATTCCCTAAATGGGAAAATAAATTTTTATTTTTTCAAATAAAAGGGTCAATTTTGATCCACGTTTTAATTTGCAACTCAATTTTAAATTTTCATTAAGTCTAGGGACTTAATTGAATTATTTCTAAAATTTGATTACTCTTTTTGTAAATAATAAAAACTAGGTACTTCTCCTTGTAAATATTTTCAAAAAGCATCTAGAATAAATATTTTTAATATTATTTATTAATTTGATAAAGCTTAATATATAATTTATATTTATTATAATTTATATATTAATCTTTATCAACTTAGCTTAGAATTAGGATTAATCGTATTTTAATTATATTTTATGGTTATCTTAATAAGTTAATGGCAATTGATAATTTCATATATATATATATATATATATATAATTATTAATTGTTGTTAAACTTTGAGTAGAATTAGAACTTAGGATTTTTTTTTTCATTAAAATTTTCTAAGAATTCTACTATAAATCTTATTTTTCCATCGATAAATACCACCAACCTTTCTCTCTCCATTCACTCATCTTCAAAACCCCAAAACACCAAACCCCTAAGTGCCGCAAGCCTAGCCTAGTTGACTGACCAGTACACGCCTAGCAGACTGCTGCACGTCCAGCTCCATCGCACGCCTATTGCTCTAGCCTCAGCTCATGCCAAGCACTCATCCGCACGTGCCTACTGCTCCTGCCCAGCAGCTGTCCAGGCCGAGTCCTACTACAGGCTTCCATCCGCACATGCCTACTGCTCCAGGCCACAATGCACGAGCGCCAAGCGCCTTAGTGCCCATGCCAGGCCTGCTGCTGAAGGCTCCTTACTGCATTGCTGCTCCCACACGCACCATCCGTTCAAGCACCTAGCCACATTGCACGCCAAGCCCTTTAGCCAAGCCTTCCAACCCTTCTTTTAAATTGCCATTTTTTTCTTCATAATTATTATTTTTTTAAGATTTCTTAAAAAAAAAAAAGAGGTGGTAAGACCTAATTTTCTCTTAAATTTTAATTTTATTCAATTAGTTAATTTTTCAATTCATTGAATTATTAATAATTTTTATTAAATTTCTGAGAAAATAATTTTCCCATCTTATGATCAGGTTAAACATGCTTCGCAAGAGAACTCGTCCTTCCGCTCAAATTAATGAAACACAAAACAAGTTCCACTGTGAAGAAGCCAAAGTAAGATACGAAAGTATCTTAAAAAATCAACAGATGCATCCAGAGAAAGGCTTTACATTAAAGGAAAGCAACTACAGAGACTTTATGGCACGTATTCGTCAAGTTGATGAAACCCTCAATTGGGAACTGTTTTGTGAAAAGAGACCTAGTGTGGATGAGGAGCTAGTTCATGAGTTCTATGCAAATTTAACTTCAAGCTAGATGACAAAAGTTCCAGTTCGCGGAATCAAGGTACTGATAAATTCAAATGCTATTAATGAGTTCTTTGAAATACCTGATTTCGAAAATGATGAATATTCCACATTAATGAGCAATATCAAGCCTGAGAATTTGCAAGAGATTCTCGAGGAACTGATAGTTCAGGGTTCTACGTGGACTGTGTCAAAACAAAGAATCCATACTTGTTGAAGAGAATATTTGACGCCACTAGGGAAGGTATGGTTTTACTTCATCTGATTCAGCCTTATGCCTAACTCACATGGGACTCCAATCTCGTTAGAGCGAATGGTCTTATTGTACTCGATCCTAACTAGTAAGACCATTGATGTGGGAAAGATGAGTCCAATTCGGAAGGATTTGCAAATAAATAAAAGAGAGGGATCTTGGCTTTACTTTATTTTTGTTCTTAGATTATTTTTAGGATTAAGTTTAATTAGGTTTTTCTTTTAATTATGATTAGGATATATTTTGTTCAAAAATTTGAATTTTTTTAAGTATGCTAAACTTGAGTATGAATAAAGTTCTATTATTTCAATAAATTATTATGCTAGCTTAATAATGACATGAATGTATTTTTAATAAAGCATGCAAATTCGTACCATAAAATTTTTAGTTCTTTAGGAAAGTTAGGTATGCATGAAAGTTTAAGTCTTTAGAATTGACTTAGTAGTTTCTTGAGGCGAAATCCTAGGGAGCATGGAATGTTGGAAATGATTTAGGCAACTATTGTTTGGACCGTTTGAGCCTTTCAAGCCCACCATGGTAAATTTTATCCTTTGAAACCCAACTTTGAGACTATATGGTCTAATTTTATTTCGACCCTTGCAATAACTTTTCTCCTAATGATCTTAAAATTGTCCCAAACACTAGACTCAGTACTGTTGAAAATGTTCTTCGAAAATAAGTTTGGGGGAGTTGAAAAGAAGTATCAATTGCTCGAGAATTGCAGTACACAAAGTGCCCATTTTAGTTTAAAAAAAAAAAGAAGAGCACATGGATTTGAAAGGGATGTACAAAAGAGCATATGAAAGTCAAGTTGGTGTATCGAAGGTAAAAATTCTGAAGGTTCAATTGACACTGAGTCTAGGGCTTTAAGCCAAAATTTATCCATCTTTCACCTACCCCTAGCCTAGCCACGTTACAACCTTGATAAAGACCTATTGATTCAAAGTCCTAATGATACCTACATTAGTGGAGAGAAATTGCTACGATCAACATATGAAGACATAAGTTAAGCTTAATGATTAAAGCTTAGTCTTGAATAAAGTAATAAAAATCAAATTGGTAAGGGTTAACATGTCTTTGTTATGAAAGCATTTAGTCTAAAATTTTCTATTATAATAAGTTGTTGAATCTAATTTGAACGTTATACTTAAGTAGCATAACATCATATTTCTTGTTTTTTTAGCATGAGTATATCAAATTCATAATTTTAGGGAGAATGTTATTCTGAAGGAGTTTTTCAAAAGGGTTTCTGATAAATTCTTTTCAAAATTTGTGGCAATGAATTAAGTTGGGGGTGTGGAAACACAAAAATTTATATACCTTTTCATACCCATTTTTGCTTAAATTTGTGCAAAACTGGTTAAATTCTTGTCAAAAAATAAGTAAATATTATAAAATAATTAAATTGTGTTTAAAATATGAACATGGTTAATTTTAGTTAATTTTACACTTAATTTTGATTAATTTTGACTATTTTCGACAGGTTTGCTCAAAGGGCAAAAATTGTCTTGGCTGACACTGCTGAAAGCACAAAACCGAGAAGCAATTTGAAGTATCAAAGCACATTAATTTCCAACCTAAGACATTCCAGAAATGTGTATTAATCCATAATTTAATTAATTTTAATTTATTCTCTATTTAATTTGGGCTAAATAAGTTATTTTTAATTAATTATGGAGAAATGGTCCAGTTGAAATGTATTGGTCGAACCATATTGAGTGAACCGAACCAGCCACTAATTGGGTAGCCCAGAACCGTCCATATGCTGACCCAAATAATCATTCTATCTGATTAAATATGCTTGCAAAAATGCCCTTGTAAGACTTCCAAATTGCATTCAAACCCCACCTTTAATTGTGGCTTTGTAGATTTGCCCCAGGCTATTTTTAGCAAAGTTGAAAATCTCAACTTTTTCCAAGTGGATGGCCAGCCATAGGGGGACTCTTTGGCTACTGGAACTTTTGTACTTTTAGCAGCCACAATCAGCTATAAAATCCACCCCTTGCTGGTCATTCAAACCATCCCTCAATCCCACAACATTCTCTCATTCTCTCTTCTCCTCTTTCACTTTTCTCTCCATTTTTTCCATCCCATTTCCCTTTTTGTTCAAGTGTCGATTTCTTCTCTTGGGAAAGGGGCTCTCATCAGCCATTTTGGAGCAGCAATTAGGTGTTCATAAGCCACCTTGATAGCCGAGGGCAATGAAGAACGAAGAACGGAGCAACTAGTCAAGCCACGGAGAAACACCGAATTTGCTTCTTGTTCCCTATCTCTTTAATTTTTGTTATTGTTTTGACGAACATGTTTATGAACATTTATGTTATTGAAATGGTTATTTTAATCAATTGATCTTAAATGAAGTTTGTGTTGGGTTGATTATATTTTGCCTGTTTTAATTGTTAAAATGATATTTATGCTGTTATAGACCTCGGTAAATTGCTTGGTTAAGGAAAATCATGCCTAAGTTATTCTTGCAATATAATTGTTAAATAACTAATGAATTAATTATTAAATCATATTGAAATTATAATTAATAGACACAATTCTTAATCAGTGCATGTTTATTCTTCTAAGGTAGCTGAAGTTTAAATTAGCATTGTATTCGGCGATACATATGCCTTGCATAACTTGCAAGATTTTTGTGATTAAACTGTTTCAAGGTAGAAATACCCTGTTACCTCACTTAATATTTTATATGGTTGTGAAGATTGATTAACCACTTGGATTGACATTGAAAAATGTTCAAGAGATTGATTAATTTAATAAGTATGTATGAGCAGTAGTTAGCAAATTACCGAGTTGCCGTTAATTTATTCGTAGCAATATAAACATAAGTTTGATAATTCTAAGTTAAAGAAATGTAATTAATCCAACACAAGTATGTTCTTGATTAAATCTTATTTGAAATCGCGCATTAGAATTTCTTTGTTTTATTTTAATTATTTACTTAGTTTTTAAATAGTCTTTGACCACCTTTTAAAACCAAATTATTTTCACCTCACCGAAGTGTTTTACAATTAATTTCATAAATAATTCTTTTTACAGTCCCTGTGGGTACGATAACTCGATATTTACTTGTCACTTTATTACTTGTTACGATTGTGTACACTTGCACATTTTTCCATCGTTCCAATTGTGCATTGATTGTTTAAACTTTAAAACATTAGAGAATCAAGGATGACAAGTTTATTTTTTAGAATTAAAATTTTTAGGATGTTTCCCTAAATTGAGGTATTACCTTGAAGTTTGAAATTTGCAAGATTGACATCAAAAGCCATAATTTTTGTAAGATTTTGAACCCTTAGAGCATACATTTTTTCGTGCTCACTTTATTATTGGTTATGGGTGTTTCAATATTGAATTGTTATTCTAGAACATACTTCAATTATACATGTCAAGACCTCACCTTTGATTTGATATACTGAGATGATAAAGGCACCTAGGTTTTAACCCACTTATCCCATAAAAAGCCTACCTTCATAATTAACCCTCAGTGAACCCCTTTGAGCTTAACAAATCGTTTCTTCATTTACCCTAACTATTAACCCATACATCATACTTTGTGATTCATTGAGAATTTTTCCTATTTTATTGACTCCTTTTTTGTCGAGATTTGATTTGGTTAAATGCCTAACTGTGTTCTTTTATTTTAGTTGTATAATTTTATCTTATTATTCATTCAAAAAAAAAGGAAAAACATAATACATATATGTTGATTCTTATTAGTTCTTTATTTAAGCTTAAGTATTTAATTCCATTTTCTGAGAAGCTCATGTTTCTCTTTAATAAATTCAATTGATGTAATTATTTAGTGTTAGTTTATTTTTCTAATTAGGTAATTTATCAATTGGATCTCGATTCTAAACTGCTTCTTCAGCCTTTATCCACACATTTAACCCAAGCCCCGTTACAACCCTTTAAAGACCTTTTAATTTGTGTATCATCTCATTCATTGTGGTGGAGATTTGATTTTCATGCAAGCTTATGGTAATAATTTTTCATGTTTGATTTTTGAGTGCTTAATTTTTGAACCTTAAATACTTTGAGTGATTTGAGTGAATCTTTAGTGAAGATGTCAATTATTGTTGATTTTTAAACTAAAGGTAATTATTTAGATAAGGGGAAATACATATGTTTTCATGCTTTAAAAATGCTAAACTTTGATTGCTTGTGCATTTAGTGCTCTTTTAGTTGAATTATCAATGTATGATTATTTTTGAAATTATGATAAAATATTATTGATGAGAATTAAAAATTAAGAGAGTTTAATTTTAATTGTGAGTTGAGGATTTTGCTTGAGGACAAGCAAACGCTTAAGTGTGGGGATATTTGATAAACCATAAAAGTAACACTTTCTAATCCCATACTTAGCATACTTTTGGATGATTCATCATATAATTGAGTGAATTAGATGCTCTTAATCCTTTAATTTCATGTTTTATATTTAGGAGAGCATAGGGGAACAAAAAGAGCAGAAAACAGGCCAAAAATGGACAAAACGGGCTGATTGAAGGACCCACACGGCCAAGATAAATTCCACACGGGTGGAGCACACGCCAGTGTGAGCCACACGGGCTGGCCACACGGGCTGGCCACACGCCCATGTGGAAGCCCATGTCGTTATCGCTCCAAGTTTCCCACATACGTAAAAAAAGCCAATTTTGAGGGTTTCTGATCAGTCTAAAGTCTATAAATACATACCAGAGGTAGACTTAAGGACACGAGAGTAGAACACAGGAATTACTCGAAGAACACCAATGAATTTAGCTCGGAAGCAGGATCTCCTTCAAGACTGAAGATCTCCCTCCAATTTCTCTCGAAGTTTTTGGGTTTCTTTATGTTTTGTTGTTTTCCTATGTTTGAGATGTTTTCTTCTTACATTATGAACTAAAATCCCTAAATACCTAGGGAGGATGAAACCTATTAATTATTTGAACTACACGATAAATACTTGTTCTTGTTCTTAATTATGCATTCTTAATTCTTGCCTTAATATTTTTAGGATATTAATCCAAGTTTGATGTGTTTATTCGATAGAGAAAAAGTCCTTGTTTAAGAGTAGATCTAACATAATTAAGCAGAGTTGCATGCAATCCTAGAAGTAGGACGACATAAATTTACTAGATTAGAGTCAAATCTAATAGGGGAATCCATAAATTGAGTTAATGCGATAATAGGGGTTTTAATTAGAAAGAGATTTCAATTAATCAACCTAGAGTCAGTTGTTCTTAGTCTCGAAAGAGATATTAACATAATTTAAGGATTTCTAAGGATCAATACAAGTGAATAAATCGTTTGATTCAGAGTCAGAATAATAAGTGAAGTCTAGGTGGATTCTTCCTTGGGTATTGTCTTTATCATTGGTTTTTCGATTATTTTCTTCACTCTCTGTCGCGTTCATTAGATAATAAAACAAATCCATTTTATTTTAGGCTAAATAATAGAAAGATAGTTAATACTAGTACTTTTAGTCCTTGTGGATACGATATTTTGGACTCACAATAGCTATACTACCATTCGATAGGTGCGCTTGCCTTTTTCATGATCGTAGTCTAGTTTAGTGAATCATAAAATGATCATCATGACCCCATACCACTTCCTCATGGATATCTATATTACCATTCCCAGCTTGTGATTTTAAAGTTAGTCCCGCACTCTACTCATCCAGATTGTCTACTTCTACTAGCAGACTAGCAATTGTCACTACCTCAATAGTGGTCCCTGCCCTGATTCATTCATTCTATATTGAGCCCGTCATGTGATTTCCCTAATACCCTGATAGCTATCTTTTTCTGATTTAGTATTTGTATAAACTTTTCCTAAAGAAGGTCCCAAGTTTAGCATCTTCACTTGCAGTCCTACATATGACATTTGGATGTCCACCAACCACCCTTTTGTTATAGACTTGCATTCCATGGGATTTTCCAGTAGGGTCTTTCCCTTTCCAAATGTTTTGCTAAGACATTTCTAATAACAGATCACCCCCATGGTGGACTACCCCTTTTTTTAGACTTCCCCCTCTTTGGTGTATTCCCCACCACTATCAGTCCCACGCGATCTCCTCATGCTAAAACTAGGCCCATAATGCATCCACTTAATTAGCAAAACCACCGAAAAATTCTCCACCGAAGATAATCCTTGGTGAATTTGCTTAACTCTTGATGCCTCATAACCACCGACCATTAGGATTTGAATCCACTTGTTTACCTCACTATCATACTCAATATTAGTTTACTTGCCAATTAGTGGTGGACTCATCCATTCGGACAATTAAATACCTATTAGACAATATCCTTTTCATTACAATTACCATATTGAACCTGATTATACTAATTCCTCATAACATTGAAATCTAACAAAGTCCCTTGTTGGCATACCTACATTTTGAACGCTTCTACCCAACTATCTTATCCTCGTAATTTGGCAGATTCTCTCTCTATCCCATTTTTCTACATTTTTAGATGCACTACGATCATTCTATTATGCTACTTATCGTGTGAGTTAATCTATTATTTCCTATTTTTCTGTTCTAATGGCTTCCTGGCCTACCACCCTAGCAGTCTCCATATTCTGCCATGTCTACTACCCTGGCAGACTTCATATGTTGCCATAGCCCTAGCTATGGTTTTACCCAATATGATATCATATTTACTGTCCTGGTGGACTTTTGATTTCGCGGAAGCAATAAACTAACGTCGTGGTGTCACACCATAGATTTGATAGGCTGTCGTCATAGCATTGTTCTAGCGAGCTAGTTAACACCCATTGTCGTGGTTTCACTCCATAAAGTTGATAGGCCATTCTCATGATGTCGCTCTAGAGAGCTAGTCGATAACTACCATCGTGGTGTCATTCCATAGAATTAATAGATCGTCATCACAGTGTTGCTCTAGCAAGCTAGTTGATAATCGCCATCCCAGTGTCTCTCCATAGAGTCGATAGGCCATCATCACAGCGCCGCTTTAGTGAGCCACTCGATACCATTCTACAATGTCGCCAAACGCCCTTAAATCCCCTTATCAATTCGCCTATTCCTCCATTCTGCCAATTATTCCTATCTTTATCTACCCTGTCTAGGTAATTTACCTCCATACTCCACATATAGCATAAACATGTATTTCATACAATTCATTGTATTAGTTACTATAACATACAGTATGTCATTCATCTATCCTTCGATTCACAACCGTATAACATTCAACAAATAAACTTGTAAGAGTACACACTTACAAAATTATGCATACACAACTTACTTATCCTCCATGTTCATACATAACCGTGGTATTAGACACAACTTAGAGCAGACACAAATGTGGTTCAAGCAAGCAACACAACATCATCAATCACCCAAAAGTAGAGTATAGAAACTCAAGTTGCTTCTTTTATCCTCATCAGCTTAACTTGTCCAAATACCAGAGCCTCCTAAATCTTGGCAGCTAACCACGACAACCATTTATCAGTTAAATCGAAGGCATTCAAACCTTAAAACCCCAAAATCCATAATTATACAGAAACTTTTTGAGAACTCTTACTTTTCTTTCCTCTAACCCACGAGTACAGGAAGGCTTAGGGGCTTACCAACTCATCAAATTATCAGTTTCCCAAACTCGAATCTCACATTTACCACCTCATGCAAAACTTTTCTGAACTTCTTCTTCTTCTTCGGAGCAACCGAAGAAGACACTGCGACAAGAAGGAGATTACCAGTTAGTTCAGGAGAATTCTTAGTCCATTGTAGTCATCCATTGCTAATTATTTGTATGATCTCCTTAGTCCATTGTAGTCATCCATTGCTAATTATTTCATCTACCACTAAGGATTCAACCTATTCTAATCTAACTAAACTAGAATTGAAATTCCAACTATTCAAAATTTAGCCACTAAAATTTTTGAACCCCCAGTAGAGCCTGCCATCTTATCATTCTATTCAAATAACTTCTAAATTTCCTTTAATTTAGGGATATACAAGAAAACAGAGCGTGACAACCTCTCATCGTTCACTTCATTATTTTAAGGTTTATTATATATACTTTTGTTCTCTAGGGTTCAATATTGACCTCACTGGTTGAATTAGTAAAGAAGACCATGATATATCAAAGTCCAATATTGGTATACTAAGCTCTACTTCATCTCTGTTGACCATTTTATTACAATTATTTCTTGTCAGTTGCCTCCAAATGGATGCTCAATGTTAGCTCTTTATTTTTTTAAATTTTTTTGGTGAATACTAAGCTCTACTTACTCTTCGTTGACCATTTTATTACCATTATTTCTTATCAGTTGCCTCCAAATGGATGCTCAATGTTAGCTTCTTTTTTTAAAAAAATTTTTTGGTGAATAGGGGTAAAATATTTACAAAAGACTAAAGGAAATCAAAAGGAAAAACTACATATGTGTTAGCTCTTTATTGATGTGTATGTGTTCACACTTGATAATATGATTCATTTTCTTCATGGTTACGATAGACATTTAAAATCACCAAAGATAGTTCATTGAATACACGTCATCTTCTCTTTCATTCTCTTCACCTCTAACTGCCTTTTCTAACTTTCATCATCCAAGAGCATTGGAGATATGGATTAGTTAAAATCAATTTATAGACAAAATTAGTGAACTAATGTTAAAACATCTTTGTATTCTAAAATTATAATTAGGAACCGATAATGTTTATGATTGAGTATGAAAACCTCCATAATATGACTTAAATAATTAACTAAAAATGTCATAGTTATTTTATTGTAGTTGTAACTTCCATGAGTGATTCCTCATGTAACAGTTTATTTTTAGTGGTGTCAGAAACAGTGGTTCGATACCATAATTTTGACACGTGAACCAGTAAATATTATTTATTTAATTTTTACAAGTATTTATTAGTGTCATATTAAATTTTGGTTGAGAAATTTTAACGTTTAATTAGTTAATTAAGTGAAAAAGATTAAATCATAAAAGATGTAAAAGTTAATCGCTATAGGTTTATTTGCCTTAAATTGATTTAGACACATGAAATAGGCGCCTTATGTGGTAAATTTACCCATTTCATTTATAGTGGACGGCTATGGAGTGTTATATCATGAAATTAAATTAATTTTTAAAGGGTAAAGTTTTAATTTGATAATTAAATAAAAATTAAAACAAAACAAAAGCTTAATTGATCATCATCTTCTTCATTTATGCTTAACAAAATCGAAACACCATTGTAGCTTAAAGAACATTCGGCCAAGCTTTGGCCTTCATGCATGGTATGTGATTTTTGCTCGTTTTTAGAGATCTTTATGTTTTTGAGTTTGTTTTAACATAATCTAGCTAACCCAGGGGTAAATTCGTTAAATTGTTAAATGTTTTAGATTATGCCATTGATGAATTTGATTTTTATTTTTTTTTTTGAATTTTAATGATAGGTTATTAAGCTTGGTTGTAAAACTCGACTATTTTGTAAAGTAGTTTTTAGTGATTTTAATGTTAAAGGACTAAATTGTTTAAATGGTAAAAATTCATGAAATTTTTGTGAAATCATGATAAATATGGGTTGTGGAGGAACCCTAGGAAATTCAACTAGCTTGAATTGTGGTTAAATGTTGTTATTTTACAAGTCTCGGGTTTAGGGACTAAATTACATAATAGGTAAAATGTTGGGGTAATTTTGTAAATTTTTAATGAAAGGGCCTATAAGATTAATTTTAATTATTTGAGATGATTGAATGGATTAATTGAGTGAAAATTATTATTTAGGTCAAGAAACGAATCAATCGGATTCAAATCGTGGAAAAGCTAAATTAACGGATTAGTCATCGACATCGTATTCGCAACCATTTTTGTTTAGGTAAGTTCGTATATTGATTAAGCTTGCTAATTGTTGTCTTGGATAAATTATGGATTAACATTTGAGTTATGTATGGCTTACACTAGTTGTTAAATATAAATTGATGATTTGGATTAAATTATAATGTTAGTTAAATTGAAGGTTATGACTAAAATTGGGGAATTACATGGTTAAATAATGGTGATGAACTCGTGTATGAATAATTACATGACTTGGATAAGATATGACCCATTTGAACCTTGTGAGAGCTTAGGATACAAATGGCATGTCATTAGGGGTTATTACAGTCTTGGGTATTGGTCTTGGATGTCCTACCGGTGGCAAAGGTCTTGCATTTGTTACGGATTCTCCATAGCTCATGTGAGCAGCATCGTGTAGCCTAGCATCCTGACCCATAGCTCATGTAAGCAGGATAATTTCACAACTCGTGTGAGCATTTACAGTTACAGATCGTATGAGCATTTACAGTTACAGCTCATGTAAGCATTTTTCTATGTATCCAATGTTGTATCACTATGGTTCATCGGGTATTAAGTGATATACAAATGAGTTATATGAAATGGCTATATGTAAATTGATTTATGAAAAGGACATTTCAGAAATGGTTATATGGTATCAAACATTGAATGGAATGTGTCATATATGATTGACATGAGATGGATGATTGAATTACAATTGTTATTTATGAACATTATATGATATGATATGGTTTTATGTTCTTATATATATGTGAACTCACTAACTTATGTTATTTGTGATGCGTATAGGAATTGAATAAACTCATGAGCTTGTTAATGAAATTATGCATGAATTGTATAAATTGAGCCTATCTAGTAAGTTTACATTTATGATTTATATGAGCTTACTAAGCACTAGTTTCTTATGTTAGTTGTTTTCTTTCCATATAGATCATCAAAAATCTCGATCAATTGGAAGTTCATGTCAAAGCACACACACTATTCGCTCTTCAACTCGGTGGAAGTTTTGGTCATTTTGATGTTGGGTTATAAATGGCATGTACTAGGAGCTTTTAAGTTCTTTTAATATAATGGTGTTTTTAAAACTTGGTTTAAGTATACTTGTGTATATATCTTTTGTTTTGGTTTGTATATGTCCATATATAAGTGCCTTTAGTTATGTGGTTTATGCTTCTTGGAAATGGTTGAAATATGGTAAATTTTTATATGAATGGAATGGATGAAATGGTATGTTTGGCATGTGTATAAGGTAAAGGCTTGTGATATTTGAATTTAGTTTTAGTTTGGTGTATGAAATGTAGTGCCAATGAGGTCATATTGGTTAGGCACTTAGGTTGAATGTTTTGGTATGTTTTGAACATGTTTGAATGTGTTTTGAAGCTATGAATATGCTTGATTTTGGTTTGGCTTGGTACCTAACAAATGAGTGGTGAATTCCTTTGTTTTAGAAGTCATTTTAGGTGCACACGGCCTAGGACACGGGCTGTCACACGCCGTGTGCCACACACGGTCACACCACATGACTATGTGGCCTATTTAATTTTGGTGTAGGATTATCCTGCATGGTCACAGGTTGTTACACGGCCGTGTGACCCTATCTTGAATTGTACACGGCCTAGCGACATGGCCATGTGACCCTATTTTCGAATTGTACATGATTTGGACACAGTTATGTCCCTGAGCCACACTTCCTGGGCTATGTCACATAGTCTGGCCATACAACTGTGTGACCCATATTTTTAGTGTTTTCCTATTTTTTCTATTTTGTTTCAAATTAGTCCCTAATTTTTTCCAAATTTATTTTTAGGTTCTGTAAGTTTGATATAAGGCATGTATTCATATATATGCTACGAATGACAATTAGTTTTGAATAATTGGCAATAAAATTAATAGTTGAATGGTTTTATGTTGTTATTTGATTTGTTAAGTACCATAATACTCTGTAACCCCAATCTGACGATGAAGACGGGTTAGGGGTGTTATATTTTCATCAATACTATATCTCCCTATGGATCAACAATGTTTTAAAAAGTTACCTATTCCAAGTGTTAAAAGGGATTCTTAGCACCATTATCCAAGTAGACAAGAAATTCATATAGTTAAAATGTGATCATGGTTCCACCTTTTTAAACTAGCTTGATATGTAATCTCATCCCCACTTAAGAAACATTTCTTTCATACCATTTTGCTTGAAACTAAAGAAAAAATTTCTTACCCGAGATTTTTCCTATATTTATGCTTTCCAATTTTTCCTCTTTAAATTATCTCTCAAGTAGCTAATTAAAAAAATCTTTTAGCGGCAATCAATTAGTTTATATAAATTTAAGAATAGCTCCATCAACAAAATTAGCAATCAATTTCTTAGATTCTAATAATAAATTATCTTTAATGCAACTATCACATTCCATGGATGTAGATTCTCTAGTCTTCTCTCTATTTTCTTAGCTTGTAAGACCTTGATCTATACATATCAAAAGATCCATTTGTTTTAAAATTAGAAAATAAATTCTTGAAAATCTATCTCGAACTATTTTGATGATCCATTTGCTTGCATTATGGAATTATTTAGGCACAGACACATGCTTTCTTTGTTTCCACCATACCATTTTGTTGCAGTTTGCCCAAAGACCAATCATATGATTATTGTAATAACATATATTTACCTAGTTTATCAATAAAGGCATTATCATTACCATTTTTAGTATTGTTTAAAAATGTGGTTTTACAACCTTATTTTCGTAAATCTATGATGAAAATAGTTAATTAAAATTTAGGGGCTAAATTATAAAAATCCAATCCCTATCAAGTTTTAATTTAGAAAATGCTTAATAATTTAGTTTCCAATTATTCAATGGGTTTAAATGATTATTAAACAATTGTTGTTTATATTAATAGTGGGTAATGATGAGATAGCCACTAAATGGTCAAATTTATTATTAATAAATAAATGTAAAAAAGTTAATAAATATAATTAATCAGCTTAAGTAAATACTAATTAATATATATAGTTAAGTAAGTGGGCTGCAAGATAGAAAACATCCTTATTCTTCCATTGTTCATCCAAAAAGAAAGAATTTGAAGCTTTATAATTCAGTAAACCAAAATTACAAGCTAACCAAGCCCTTTTTTTTCTTGCAATTTTTATATATTTATGATCATGAGAGCTTGATTTAGCTAGCCATATATCAATTTGTTCGATTGTAAAGTTTTTAGCAAGTTTCCATTATTTATAAGATGATGAATTAGACTTGAATTTGATAGTTAATAAGCTGAATTCATGATAAGGACTAAATTGTAAATTTAATTAAGATTATTAGATAACTTTGTAACATTAGGGACAAATTTGAATCAATTGAAAACCTACATATTATGAATAGGAAGTATAGGGTCCCAAATAAAAGAATGTGAAATCTATTTCGATCCGGTGTTAGATATTGACAAATATGCATATCACGAGTTAAATTAAATAAAATGCAAAATATGAGTAGTTATGTGTTTGAATGTGAATTGGGTGTAAATTGATATTATGTTTATTATTTAATTATCAAATGTAGATAAAGACGACGTCGAGTGGTTGAGAGGAAAGGGAAAGGTAAAAGTCATTGAAAAGTAACGATGATTTCTATTTGTACTTTTATGATTCAAGATCATTTCATTTATATACATACATATATACATGATTGTTGCATATTGATTATTGAGGTAAGCTTATTACTTGTCCTGTGAATTCAATTATGTTGACAGTATTGAATGTTGTAATTGTGAATTGAATTGAATATAGTAGAGACAACCATGTTATAACTTGTTAAATGATTCCTAATATGGTTGATGATGGAAATTGATATGAAATTATGATATTGAATATGAATCGAGATGAAATATTATATTGCATACCCTATTAATTGTTCGGGTAGAGTTAGATATAGTTGGCATGTTGTAGGATTAGATTGTGTACGAGTTTATGCACTTCATGTGCCAGTATATTTGCTTTGGTTCGTCTAATGATACAATGTATGTACTAGTATATTTTCTTTTGTTTATCTAGTGATAAACTGTGTGTGCCAGTATATTTGCTTCTTTTTATCCCATGATGCACTAAGGTACCAATTGGTATGTTAGTTGGATGATATGTGTACCCATATGGAGTTCAAGTTTGGTTAACAAGGGTTATAAAATATGAACTTATTACATAATAATGAATTGAAATTGTATTATGAAATGGTATTATATGTGAATATGATTTCAATTTCATGTAAAAGACCTTGCGAATTGGTTTATAAGAGCATGGAGTGTCACACCCAGTTTTCTTTAAACCCAAAAATTAGGAACAATTTGGGGATCTAATTGAATAAAACCATAAGCTGGCGGTCTCTACTAAAAAAATAAGAAATGTTAGAAATGAAATGGAGCATGGTTGAAATCTAAGTCTATTTCGGCTAGATTAAAACCAGCTGCTTCGTTAGTGGAAGACAAAATGATTGCCAATGGATGGTCTCTAAACGGTTTAAGATCGAGTGTGATAGGAAATATAAAGGCTAAGAAGTGAATCCTCAGGTGGATTCCTCTCAATTCTATTTTATTCTTTTCTCTTCTTCATCTTCCATGGTTGCTCTGAGGAAAGGATGGTTATGGAAAGCTTTGCATGTAGCAATGATCTTGAGGAATTAGTCAGAACAGTAGAAAATTTAGGGAGCCGGTAAGATTTTAAGTCATTCAGTGTAACGCCCTCCACCCGACCCGATCAACCAGATCCAAGTTTTGGGTGTTACTCTCTAAAACAAATGTAACCTAAACCCTTATATTCACCTATGTACTAGACGAGTAATGACTTAATAAATTTTTCTACTTTTATTTTCTAAATTACCTTGTATTTTCTTATTAGTATAACTTCTTGTACAGTGTAAAAAATCATATTGACAATTTGAATAATACAATTATTGTTTCACCTCATTTCTATCACTTATAAAGTGTTTCATTTTGTGCGCAGACTTGAACTTGGCCATAAGGCTTCTCGTATTAACTTGTATTTATCAGTACTTCTAACTAGTCATATGAATTTCTTAGTTCTTCCTTCGGTGTGGACCATAACTCCACCAGAATTCTTCTGATACATGCACAGGAACGATTGAAGTGCATTCGAGTTCACTAAGTGGACCAAACTCCAAGTTGCTTATTTCAAGAGATGATCCAATTAAAATTCTCATTGGGTTTATAACACGTGCTAGATAAAAGAAGTTTAAAGAGGCGATGATGGCCCTGATTCAAGAAGTTTGGGTTGAACATGAGATGTCCAACCCTTATTGGATTCAAAATAATGTTCCAAGTCCAAACAATGTTTTGCATGTGGCTGTTTGTTTAGTTTAAATTAATTCTACAGCTTTTAATTATATCTTGTTTATTATATGTATCTTTAATTAATGTCTTGCATTATTAATCTACATTTTTTAATTGTGACATGCACTATTTGTTCTACATTTAATAAAGCAGCATTATGCAACTCTCATGTTAGTTAAGTTTGCATCGTAAATTATGACATGCATTATGTAATTCCCATGTTAGTTAAAGTTACCATCATTAAATTAAGTCATGCATTAAGTAACTCATTTGTTCATTTAGTTTTCATATTAAACCATGCATTTAAGCATCTTAGTTGTTAAATATGTTTGAGTTTGTTTATATAAGTATGTTATTTAATTTGGTTGTTACTTTTTAATGCATAAATTAAAGTGTGTTTATTTTCATTTGAAATAAGGTCATTTAAGTTGCATGTTCAATTAATTCGTATGCATGAGTGTTATTAAATATGTTGTTTTTATGAGTGTTTTAAGTTATTTGTTTAATGCTTAATTATCTATTTTTGCAGGTGGCTTTTCATATGACTAAAGACTCTTTAAGTTGGAAGGTTTCAAAACTTCTTAAAGAATATTATGGAGGTTGTTTAATGGACCAAAGGAGACTCTTCAAGTCTGAACATTTTTGGAGTCTTAAACCTTCACCATGATGCCATTTAAGAGGATGTTACAAAGCTTTTATAATTTGGTTACAAGGGAGCTGAAGGGACATCAATTAAAAACATTAAGGATACATTAAGTCTTCATTAAGGAGAATTGGCATGCCTTTTCAACTATATCAGATTCCATTGAAGAGACATAACTCTTTGGCTGCCTATCAAGAGTTATAACTGAATTTTAATATTTTGTTAATAGTTGGTATGAATGTCGAATTTGAATAGTCATATTAGTGCCTATAAATAGCTTGTAAAAAAACAATGTTAAAAAAAGACTATGTTGAATGAATATTTTTGAATTATTGTGAGAATTCTATCTCATTTTTCTTGAAAGAACTTACTTAGACTTATCAAGGTACTCCTTGTGGCGTCAAACCTTTTTCTTTTGAACTTATCATTTCCTTTCTTTCTTTGTTTTGAAGTGTGGCGTTCTAATATACTGCTGGTTCCTATTTTCTAAATAGCGAGTCAAAGTTTAGTTCTTCTTCTTCAAAGACTTGTTTGTTATTTCATTTTATAGAAATCGGGTCACAATCTTTCATATTTTTGGTTCATTTCTAAATGTCTATTTCGTGCAAGTTATCTATCCAACACCATTTCCATCCTTTCCATCGGATCAATAACCATTAATCTCATTTTCACCTTAAGGTCTATTTCAAAATGATACAGCATTAGACGATCGGGCAACTCAACGTCTTGTAATCAAATTCACGATTACGAGCACACATCATCTTATATTCTTTGTATGGATATCAGCACAGGTCGTTGCTCTTCTGGCGTAGCCTTGGCATCGTCTCTCATCTCCCATCTTTCTAACAGGTCCTATAATCAAAGGCATCCATAATAAGTTCACAAGAACTTAGTGAGGCATTATCATACATTGATTCATCATTTCTTATTAAATATAATACATCACAATTTACTCTATGGAACCAAACAAGTGCTCATCAACTCAGCAAGAACAAGTATTAATCTCTACATACCTTGTATCCTTTAATATTCTATAAATGATCTTACCTCTATCAGTATCATTCAACTTAATTGTGGTCTTGAACTCACAACATACTTTTATTCTATGGGCAAGGTAGACTACATCTGTTCCTCAACTTGAAGTGTTCCTCACCAATCTTTCACTATCACAAGCACGATAACTACACTTTCATTCAGAGTTCACCAATTCAGTGTTGCCTTTGATTCGTTGTCTCGAGGTCATTTCACAAACTGTGCCACCAAGGCATATTCTTGACTTAAGATATCTTCCCTCATTCTCGGAAGCTTTAGACACTTGCTTGATCAATAGATAATGACGAAGGTGTCCAGATACATAAAATAGACTTCGCCACGAAGGCATTTCCAATAGAATCGGCCATGAAGGCTCTTCTCATAAAAAAATCAGAGACAAAGGCTCTCATATAATAGAATCAACCACAAAGGTCCACTTTAACATAATTTTCCATGAAGGCACATTCACTAAGTCGGCCACTAAGGCTCCACATAACAGATATCTCCATAAAGGCTCACATATAACAGAGAACAACCACAAAGTCTTCCACATATAACATATTCTATCACAAGAGCTCACATATAATAGAGAATTGCCACAAAGGCTTTCACATTTCGGTAAATGACATTTTCGATGATAAGGATTTTCCTAAACTTAACATCTTGAGGTTTGTCCCTCATCGCTTGGTACTCACCCAACCGTTCTTTATCTTTTTCCCTATATGACACCATAGTCCCAAACTAGGTCTTACACTATGTGGTCTTCTATCCCTATATGATGCCATAGCCACCATGACTAGGTCTTACACTATATGGTCTTCACTTTCCTATATGATGCCATAGTCCTAGACTAGGTCTTACACTATATAGTCTTCTTGCCATGGCCATGGACTTCCATATCAAAATTTCTGTTTATTGTCCTGATAGACACACACGTAAGTAGACATAACATGTAAACTTATGCATCTTATTCAACTTATCCATGCAGACTCCTCATGTAGAGACTTACTTATGCACAGACTCTATCATGATTTCAAGTGTATTTATGCATGTACATACTTACTTATTGCGAACAGAAACTTACTTTCAAGTGTATTCTTTACACTTGTACTTTTTTTTGTGGAGCAAAAGCATATCATTAGGCTCACACCTTTCTTACACATTTATTGTGTACACATTTCTCTTTCTTAACAGAGGCACATAAACATCATGCAAGCATCACATGCAAGTTCATCAAGCTTTCATTATCACAGAACCGACACATTATACTTTCATCGCTTTCTTTCTTATTTCACAAAACAATCTTGAACAAAGAGGATCAACATACAAACATACAAACATACACAAAGAGATCAGTTAGAGATTCACGAGGTACTCACAAGACTCACACGATATCCTCCCATAATCCTTACCTTTTGCGGCTTTAACCATCAGATTTGGCTTCTATCATGTAGACCAGTAGCCCCTAAATGTTAAACCATAAAAACCTCTTCAAGATCTGATAATCTAACTCATTTTTCCTTTTACCTTAAACACTAAAATCACCTAGCAAAGCTCTACCAAGATTGATTTACCAAGTTAAACAAAATTGCTTTCTGGCAGCTTAGCATGCAAGGTTAGAAGACTTACTTACCAAGGGGCATCTCAGAGCTAATCCTCTCATTCCCGGCTCATCCTAAAGGATGAGAAGTTTTTCCCCTCAATTCACCCTTATATAGGCAGAGAATACTTCTTAAGGAAGTAATGGACAATTCCTCTTCACTCACCCAGTCAACTAGATATTTTCCTTTGCTCCAGTAGATGTTTGACACATGTATTAATCCATATGATCACTAGTTAAATGCACGATAGCTGTAAAGCAACACATACATGAATACAGACGCATATATAACTTATGCATGGGTCCTAGTCCATCCTTCGCTAGGGTGTAGCTGATAGCTTAGCTAATCACGCGTTTGGCGCATCACGCCTTCTTGGTGGGAACTCTATTACTTGAGTCCACTATGTGCTTTACTGGGCATCCCTTCCTAATGGCGTCTCACATCAGTTTTTCATAAACTACATGCCCACATAAATTTCAAAAGTCTTAGTGGGGCAGACAACATTTTATTTACTTATGGACTCCAAAACTCGTCATACATTAAGCCTTATGCTTAACCTAGAGGAGCTTTCCTATCTTTCTTTGGTTCTGCTCTCCTAAGGAAAGATATATAAGATATATTTCTTGCCTTATATGCTTTAACTTGTCCCTAGACTTTATTGGGACTCAACAAACATCACATTAGTCATTTGGTGGTCTTATCCAAATCTTACAAATTCAAAGGAAGCTAATCAAGTGTTTTTTTTTTGTTCTCAACTATCTTAGTTCATATTCAATTGAACTTTAAATATTGTTTCCCTAAAATTCCACTACTTCAAAGCCATCTTTTTGGGGTGTTCTTCATTACTGACCTATGTTTCTCGTCACAATGTTCATTTACCTATAACAGACTCTGCTCATCCTATACACGCCAACGGAGGCTTCTAGGGGCGAACCTTTCTTTAACGGCTTATTTATTATTCACTTTGTGCTAACTCAAAGCTCACCAAATCCAAAGGCGTCACAATCGCACCCAAATGGTTCTTATCTTTAGACTAGCATTAACACTATTCACTTCTAAACTCATCTTATCCGACCTATTCTCTAAACTCTTCAACCCTGGAAAGGCTAAGTACATGTACGATCATATAGACATATGGGTATTCACCATTTTAGTTCAGAATGTATGAATTAACTATGATTCCATGATATTTCATCTGTGAAGAGCATATATGACATGTTTATGATAGTGGAACGTGTAAGGAAATCATCATTGAGTTAGAAAAAGTTAAGATAAGGAATAAGGTGTGATTTTGTTAGGTACCACCATACAGTGTTTCTAAATGCACCAATGATTTGCGAAGCTCCGAGTATTACGGAGGGGACACTGCAGTGTTCAAGCATCAGCGTATAGGATAGTGAATGGAGCAATAGGGAAAAAGGAAATTTTGGAATTTCGCTACAATTTCGCCATCCAGGATTGTTGGGAGCAAATCACGATAAGCAAAGCTTCGAGCCTTGGACTGGGGGGGACACTTCAATGTTCGAGCATCAAGGTTAATATGAGATATGATGATATTGATAGCTAATAGCTTTCATATATCAACAACATGAAGACGTAGGCTCTATGAGGCAACACTACGATGACGGTAAGGTCCTTCGGGGCAACACCTCACAGAGGTTTAAGGTATAAGACCATGGCTTGATGGTAACCAATAGAGTCCATCGAGACAATAAACACGGGGATTACAAGGTGTAATACCATGGCTCGCCTAAAGAGACCAATAAAGTTTGCTGGGACAGTAAACTCGAGGATAACAAGGTGTAAGTGTAACACCCCATGCCTAACTCATTTTTTGGATCTAGGTATTGAGCGTCATAAATCGACCTATATTTAATTTGGCTAAATTAGTTGTTGTAAATAGTCTAAAAATAAATTATCTCATATTCAAACTAAACTAAAAAAACTAATCATCTTTGCAACTAAGGCCTTAATCCACTAGATGATTAATTCTTGAAATCATTTTCATCTTTAATCAGACTATTTATTTACAAATAATTTCCTAAAAAATTTCTAATGACTATTTGTTTCTAAGTTTTGCTTCAAAGTATATCATATGGCATCGTTGTCACTAGTCTTGTGGCGAAGCCTCCAACAGTACCCACTTCCTATGTGTATAACTATAAACTTCCTATAATGCTTGGTCTCAATCCATCTAGTTTGGTCCCTCCTAGAAGTCCTCAATCATCCTCACAAGTCCTGCGAACATCAGTGCACTGTTGTAAGTTCAAATGAATTTAGTGAGTTCCTTTACAACAATATAATTAAACCCTATCCCATAAGAGTAAACAATGTAAAATAAAATAACATAAATAAAATAGTCCCTGCTTGCTCATGGCAAGTTTACTTCATTAGGGTGGCAGACTTCTCCCAACCCTTTGAGCTACATGGCTCCCTAGTCAACCTTCCTCTGGTCAGACTTTCCACTAAGTCATGTTCTGGACACCTCGCCACTTCAGTGAACCTAATTCTTTGTTGGACCACCGGGACGCCCCATGGCGTAGTGGAAAAATTATTCTAGTGATCCAAACTAGGAATCATGCACGAGGAACAAATCAAGAAGAAAAGGTTTGAAAAATATACCTTTTGTACTCTGAAAAATAGGAAAAAAACCATTATTTTTTTAATCCCTTCCGCACGCTGGCGATCCAAAACCGCAACAGAATCGTCTCGACCTCTACTTAGTCCACCCTGTTGCGAATGAATAAACAAAAACTCTCACAGAATGTTTCAGGGAGTTTTTCTGAAAAGAAATGTGGCTGCTAGACCTAGGTTCTTTTCTTTTTATGGTTAACGTTAGTTAACACTCCTATGCACACTAGGGTTTTTTTATGATTCCTTTTATTTAATATCCTAAAAAAAAAACAAAATCCCCTTTTTGGTGGCAGAATATATATGAAAATATCACAGTGTAATATCCTTTCCAAAATGATATTAATTTCCATATATATATTTTATGTTTTACCGAAATTAATTATAGTAATACTTTATTTTAATAATTTCAGTAAACATCTCATAATTAATATTTTATATGAATCAAATTCATAAATTTATTTTAACTATGTTCTCAATTCTTGTACTATGAATTTGTACATATATTGTGTTTATTATTTAACTGTCAAATTATATTAATTTAATAGTTAATATAATTTCTCGTGATAGTTAAATTTAATACCAACTGTGTTTAGATTCTACTCATTTCAACCATAGGGTGTGACCTTGTAAGCTCTTGTAACATTGGTAGTAATCCTAGAACACTTCTAACGTTACAAGCAATGAGTGGTATCTAGCAATGCATCATCTGTAACATCTCGAAATAAGGCCTAAATGGAATAGTGGTTGCGAAACCACAAATCTGAGATAGAAAAGTTTATTTCAATTAATTTTTTTATAATTTACCGAGTGATTAGATGCATGTGTTAGAGTATTGATAAGAAATTTTATAGATTGCATGTTTAATTTGCCTATTAGGGCTTATTTGCAGAAGTTGCTGTAACAGCCCGATTTAGGGCCTAAATGGAGCGATGGTTTAGAACCACGAATTCAAAGTCAAAAAAATTATTCCGATTAAGTTTTAAGTTTTATTTATTGATTAAAATATTTTGTAAAAATATAGTTAAGAAATTTTACTGATAAAGTGCTTAATTGGACTTTTAGGACTAAATTGCAAAAGTTGCAAAATATATGTTCTAATTCATAAGTACTTGATTGAAATGGAAGTTTAAAGAGGAGGTCCTTAAATGGTAATTAGACCATTATATTTGTTTGGACAAAAATGGGCATGAATAGGACAAAATTTTAAAGAAAGGCCTTAAGGGCATTTTAGTCATTTGGTAATTAAAAGAAATAAAAAGGGAAAATAAAGCCAAAATTGACTCATCTTTTTCATGGAGGCCGAAATTAGCATGGGGGAAGCCATGGCTAGGGTTTTCAAGCTTTCCAAGCTCAATAGTAAGTCCGTTCTAGCCCTGTTTTTCAAGTTCTTTACGTTTTTGGAATCTCGGTAACTTGATTAAGCTTATTCTAGCAATAATTTAAGCTAGGATTCATATTTGGAAAAATACCCATAGGTTAAATGTGTTTATTTTGATGTTTTATGGTAGAATATGAAGGTTGAAATTATGTTAAACAACTTTTGTTAAGCGATTTTAAGCAAAAATGAGTAAAACGGCTTAATCGGTAAAAGTTGTTATTGTTCATAACCATGTGTTAGAGTGAGAATTTGATGTTTCTATAGAAGGGAAAAATGATCAGCATGTCATAAATTATAATAATAAGGGATGAAGTTTAACTTCCGAGCCTAGGGGCAAAAGTGTAAATATGCAAAAGTTTAAGGGCAAAATTGTAATTTTGCCAAAGTTTGAGTTAAGGACTGTTTTGAATAGTACATTAATTAAATAAGTAAAATATGATGTTTTAGATCCCGAAAAATGAGATTTGAACCTAGAATGGGAGAAAAATCAAAAATCGGGAAAGTTAGTAAAGTGGCCGTTTTAGTATCGAGGTAAGTTCATATGTATAATAAGCATTAATTTATGCATGTTTCAATGTAATATTGATATATTTACTATGATTTCTGAGGTGTTGAAAGTAAGTATAATTATGGTGATTTAAATGTTCAATATTAATTCGACATGGAAATGAGAAAGTATGTAAATTTGTATGTAAATATTACATTATCTTTATTTACGTTTTTATATTTCAGCATATTTTATGTATTGTAGCTGATTTTTGAATTATAATTGACTATTGGAAGAATGGAATAAAGTATTAGATAGTGAGATACTTCCCGTTTGAACCTTCGGAATCGAAAGATACGGATGGTATGTAGCTAGGTCACATATGTAATACGGGATGTATACCATGTGTACAAGAGAGTTACGGGATATATGTAGCTAGATCGCATGCGTGATTCCAAGTGAAGGACACCATGTAAACAAGAGAGCTACGAGATAAACTAGCTAGGTCACATGGGTGGTACTAAGTGTTCACCATGTGTACGAGAGAGCCAAAATTATGTGTACAAGAGAGCTTCGATTTTAAAGGTGGGCTGTGTGCGATACCATCGCGTATCTGTTATTATTCTGAAGCGTTCAACTGGGAAATTGATTAAATGAAATTGTGTATGACTTTATGATGATAAATGTAAGTATATACGTGTGTAACTTATGAGCAATATGCTCGATATGTGAATGGAAATTAGAGAGATTGTTATGGGTAAGTGATGAACACAAATGAAGTGTGAAAGATCAAAATTGATAATAAAACTGTTCGGGATAGTTGCAGTGACGGGAATCTAAAAATTTACCAAAAATAGTAGAAATTGAATCAGAGACTGAATGAAATATCAAATTAGATCTTAATGAATCTATTTTCATATAACAGAAAAAGAGCAAGCAAAGGAATTCTATATTATGAGGTATTTAAGTTTTTGAGAGACTGATTCAGAATGACTATGTGATCCCCTATTCTGACTTGGAAAAATCATTAAAAATTGTAAAAAAATAATTAGGGGATATAATTTATATGCTTGAAATCCTTAATTAGTATAGTTTCAAACTATATAAATGAGAACATAATTTGAATTCTGTATGAGGAGAAAATTGATTCATAGTGA
Organism: Gossypium anomalum; assembly: GCA_025698475.1. Classification (NCBI taxonomy): domain Eukaryota; kingdom Viridiplantae; phylum Streptophyta; class Magnoliopsida; order Malvales; family Malvaceae; genus Gossypium; species Gossypium anomalum. The sequence continues at coordinate 40,074,133 of CM046958.1, read as the reverse complement.
ATAATGTTTAGGGCAGTTGAGCAGTGAAACAGGGGTAACTTAAATGAATTAACTGTACTGATTGGCTAGACCAAAAATTCTAAAAATTTTATGGTAAGAATATACGTGAATCTAGTTTTAAGTAAAATTAACGGTTTGTAATTTGGAGTTCTGTAGCTCTAGAAATAAATAATTTAGCTGCTGGTACTCTATTAGATAGCTTATTTTGAACCTGTTTATGATTGTAATAGTGAAAGTATGTGTGTTTGTGATGGTAATATTCCGGGAACATCTTGTGACTTTGTTTAAAGTATGATAATGTATTGTTATTAATATTTACATATTTACTTACTAAGCTGTAATGCTTACTCCCTTCCTTTGTTTTTTTCCTATAGTGTCACAGATGTTAGCTCGAGTTGGAGGTCGCCAGAGGTTAAATCACACTATCAAACTATTGATCGATATATAAAGGTTTTAAAGTATTTTTAAGTCTTTGACATGTATGGGGACTCGTTTAATTATTACTATGTTGCTAGGAGTTGGCCTAAAATACTGACCTATGTTAATTGAAGGTCTTTATTGTCTAAAGTCATTTAACGAAGATAGTCTTGATTATGTTATTAATTAAATGATGTAAATTATGAATGTGCATGCTTGCCTATGTGTGCGGTTGAATTAAAGCATGATATGGGCCTTGTAAGCTCTTTTTAAGGGACAGCTTGAATGTGTTTGAAAAAGTTTTAAATTAGATTGAAATTATGAATCGATTTTTATACGATGATCAGTGATTAAGTCCGGTAATGCCTCCTACCCTATTCTGGCGTCGAACACGGGTAAGGGGTGTTACATCATCGCTACCAAAGTTACAAGAAGTCGTGGTTCAATATAACCTTTATGTGATAAATTTTCATGTGTTACATCCTTTTGTCCTTTAAATCTCGATTGGGCACAAGTCATGGAATAGTCACACTTGCAAAGTCCAATCTCATGTTCCTTGGTACCTGAAGTAGACTACAATAAACAAATAAATGTAATATCTCATATTAACATAGTTGAGCATAGCCATGCATTTCTAGTCTCACTTCATCAAATGGCATAAGATATTGCTCACATTATGTAAGAGAGAAATTCTATCTTGATCAATCATATCCTACTACATAGATTGTGACATACTCGACATCAGTCTTTATAGTACAACCTGTTACAATAGACGTTTGACTATATCAAATATACGACTCACTATTTGGGGACAATGGTGATCTCAAGTCTAAGGATTGTATACATAGTTATCACTATGAGTAATGTAGTGACTATTATATAATAATCCAAGAAACATACTCATAGCAGGTTAGTCTAATATGTCATTCTCTAACATATACTCATGTATTGATTTTGAAATCTATATGTCAACGACAGCACTTTGTCATCAATCAACTACATGTTAGTCTTAATGCATTGTTGTTGTACAAGCCCATAATAAAAATTGACTAAGGACCTTTTAAGAATAATCATATTATTCTCAGGACATTATTATAAAACAGTTTATTTATATACACAAAAAAGAAACTGAAATAATAATGGCAATGTCTTATATTAATTAAACGAGGTAAAACAAGTATGTTATTACAATCATCTCATGATTGGTCTTTGGGCATACTCTAACATTTTTATCTCTAATCTTTCCTTTCTTACATTTACCTCCTTACATGGGATGTTTGTGACCTTAAACTAACTGGACTATTTGTCGGCTTCCCATCATGAACCCTTATGTTAAATTTTTACTATCCTTCCAAGGATGCTTAGAGCATACCTTTCTTGGCAGACTTGATTGTACCACCCCTTTGGCGGACTCCCTCTTTCTATACACTCTTCCTGAATGGCTTCTTAGCAATTCCTTATTGTGTCATCTTTTAGTGTAACTCACCATTCTGGCAAACTCATAAGTTCTCATCGATGCAGCTATGCAAGCCTGTCATCTTATTTTCTCATTTCCTTCTTATGGAGCTAACCTCATGGCAGAGTTCTTGCACCAAACTTTCTTTCTTACAAGGGCATTCACTTCTCTCATATTCCTTCTTTCACCTTCCTTGGTGGTTCTTGATCGCGGATCCTATCTTACGATCCTTGGGCAATTTTCTTTCCTTCATTCCATAACCAGGCTTACTTTTGCCCAACCTATCTTCCTTTAATTCTTGGTGGGCCTTCACCCACGTCTTATTCCTTATCACTTCTATTCTTTTGGCGGATACATTAAAGTCCGCTTACTGTTACTTGCACTTTCCCTTTAACTCTTATTCCACTTGTATGGGTTCCCATACTTGGCGCACTGGCCACATACTCCTCACTTGAGGTTATAGTGTACTTTACGCATTCATTTCATGGCAGACTCTATGGGTTGGTCTTATACCCTTCTTCTTCGTTCTTTATGTCCCATCTGACTTGCCCCTGTTTAATACCCCGACAGATTACCTCATGTTTACTGTCCCGACAGACCTACGTCGTGTTTACTGTCTCGATAGACTTACTCCATTCTATTTCTAATGTTCCGACGAACTATCTATTCTACGGTTACCATCCCATCAGACTATCTCTATGGATTCCATGGAGTTTCTCACCCATGATCTTACACTGATTCACAATCTTAGCGTACCATCTTATGATGTCATGGTGTCTTTCATCCATTGTCTCACTCATCATACCTCGTTGCCATAGCATCTTTCATCTCTGGTCTTACACCTCATATCATATATCGAGCCGTCATGGCGTCTTTCATCCAAGGTCTTAAGTCATATACCTTATACAATTTACCTTATTTCCATGGCGTCTTTTATTTATGGTCTTAAGCCCTTATCATTTTCGTGTACCATGCTGTCATGACGTTTTTCATCCATGGTCTTACACTACATACCTCATACTAGACTATCATAGCCTCTTTCATCTACGGTCATACACCATATACCGTTGTCATGGTACACCCCAGAGGACCAGTGGATACCACTATCACAGTAAATACCATTCCATTATTTCATATCCCAAATCCTCCTCCCATTACCTCCTTAACAACACCTAACCTTGATACTCGAACAGCATAGTATTCCCTCCGTAAGGTTTGGAGCTTCACCCAAGGCTGTAACTAAAGGTTCTATCTCTATTTCTCTTCCTATCTTCATCTAATCCCTTGAGGTTTACCCAAAATCATATAATGCATGTTCATATTATCATGCTTCATGCTTATGCAACCATGGTATACTTAAAAAGCATAAACCATAATAGCAAGTTCAGAGTTTGGAACTCACCTAAATCATTATCGTTGCCATAGTTTATTCCTTCTCTTCAAGCACCAGAGCTTCTATTCTCTAGAAATAGCTTACAACCAAAAATAATCATGGGTTATACTCAATATTCTTAGCCTTAACTTATTTTTCAAAAACATGCAGAACCCTTAAAATAATTTTAAAGCTCCATAGCTTCATTTCATAACTCTTACATATATAAAAAGGTTAAGAACCCTACTCGCTTGTTGGTTTCCCTACATTTCTAGCTTCGTCATCATGAAGTCTACTTCATGCAGAACCTTCCATGGCTACTCCTTCTACGATCTACCATAGAAGAATAAAAATGAGAGAATTTGGAACAAGGTCAGGAAGAAAGAAACAACCTTAGAAAGCCATCTCTCAGCTATTTATAGACCTTCTTGTGCCAATTTAAATCCTATAAGAGTCATCCATGGCTAATTATAATGTCTCCCACTAAGGAATCGGCTAGTCTCATCCTAACCAAACCAGAATTGGATCTCAACCATTTAGAATTCAGTTTTTAGCTTTCCCGTTTCTTCCAAGATAGGTTGCCAGCTTGCGATCTCTTTCAATTTAGTCTCTTACTTATTTTTAATTTCAAGTTATTAAGAGTTCAGGTGTTACAGTAAGACCATAGCTCGGCTATGGCAACCAATAGAGTCTGGGGGATAGAAAACACGGGGTGGTCCACTAGGCCATTAAACAAAAGGTAGTCTACTAATACGTTAAGCATGGGATTATATTATGAAAGTACCTAGCTCAGCTAAAGCAGCATACCAAAGTCTATCGGGACAGGAAACGCGGGTGGATAATCAAGGCAGTAGTCGTGGGAAATCCCGCGAACAAGGAAAAATGGGGGAATGAAAGATGTAAAGTAATGGCAAAAAGATAGTAAGCCAGCAGATCATTAGGGAATCCATTGGATAAAGAGAAAAAGTAGAAAAGGAAACTGTCTACTAGCATAGTGATCAGAAGAGGCTAGCAGGGCATATGGGTGGTAACCCAGCAAGAACTAGCCACGGAAAATGACACGCTAATAGTGTTTGGTGTACAAGAAAACAAAATAAGTTTTAACTGAGGATCGCAGATAATGAGCTACCATCTAGAATCTCTAGAGGAGTTCAGGGAACCCTGTACGCTAGTGGTTGATCGAAAGTACGCCAGTTAGTCCATAAGGAAAATAGGGGTTAGTTAGAACGCAATAATAGATAGAGTTACCAAAAATAGAAACACCGAGTGACAGATATGTCTATCAAGACTATTCTTTTTTAAGGGAATACTATCGAGAAAGTATCAGTCAAATGGCTAGTTCCGTAGGGAACCAACATACGGGAGAAACCGTGAGCATAGATGACCACTCCAAAAATAGTTTATTGGGTACTGAATGCCAAAATGGTCCACAACAGACGGTCATGACACACTCACAAGCATAGTATCTCGAATAAAGTGATTAGAAGAAAGTAATCCAACTGCTAAACATCCCAAAAACAACTTAATTCGCTAGTGTTGTAACACCCCAGACTAGGTCCAGACCCTGGACTCGAGCTACAGAATGCTACAACACTAAACAGAAATAATCACATACGTTTTTATCAATAATATTCAATATATAAATAAATACGAGTTGAATCTAATGATTAATGTGCATTTCAAACAAATTCGAGTCTCAATGAGCTTACGAAAGCTCTTAAACCGGCTTAGAACCAATTCAAGACCAATTTGTAACTTTTACAAAAAGATAATTTAAATGGTAAAAGAGGAGTCACATGGCCGTGTGGCCAGACCTTGTGACAAGCTAAGGCCGTGTGATGATATATCACATAGTCGTATCCCCAAACCATGTAACAAACTGATGCCATGTAATCCAGGGTCACACGGCCATCTCACCAGGTTGTGTAACTAAATGTAGCCATGTGAAACCAAAACCATCCTAAACCAATAGAGCATACGGCTGTGTCACCTACCCGTGTGTGACACATAGTTGTGTGGTAGACCGTGTGCAGCGTATATGACCCCTTTGTGCAAGGAACATACCAATCCTACAAGGTGACCTAAAATGCCATTTATGCCATTCAAACCTAATTCAAAACATATACATTTCAAAGCTAAAACCTCCATCTATATAACCATCTAAACATTCAGCCAATATGCCTTCATTGCCACCGACATATATTCAAACTCAAATCAAATACAATTCATACCAAAGCTTTTAACCATTTCATGACACAATCTAATTCATATGCATAATACCATCCAAAACTTTGCCATTTCCTTTAGCCTTCAAAATACCAAACTTGTCATCGAGCCACACATCATATAACAAAATACTCCATAAACTTACATACAAATATAAACATGCCAAAACATATACATTCACTTAAACAAGTCTAACCATCCTATGTACATGCCACAAGTAACTAAGTTGAAACATCAAAGTTGAAACATATACATCTCGTTGATTTGATCGACACGTTTCGGACGTCCAAAATCTACAGAAAAGTAGTAACACGAGTAAGTATTAAAAATACTTAGTAAGCTCATACAATATAAACATTTACTTTCCTCAATTACTTATCTCATACAAACTCATTATGCCAAACAATTATCTCTAATAAAATTCAATTCAACATCATTAAATACATAAGGTTTTGTACTCAAACCATACTCATAGTCTCAATCATTCATATTTCCAGCACAATCCAACTTGTATCATATATTCATATCATGAACATCCTTTTTCTTACATCAACCTCATACCATCACATTTCCATTTACAATTCTATTTGCTAAAACTTCGTAAAATAACTTAGTACATAGGTAAAAATAATAGTGCTTGGTTACTCGTTTGGGTTAAACCTACATGAATAATGAATAATAGTGTCCGGTTACTCGTTAGGGTTAAACCTACACAAATAATGAGTAATAGTGTTTGGTTACCTGTTAATGTTAAACCTACATGGTAAATAGTCAAGGCTTAGTGTACATGTATTCTTGAGTCTGAAACACATGTTGGATCTCGGAACCTTTAGGCATTAACCCGTAACATTGTATACTATTAGAATAACACCATATGTCATATTGGAATTTTCAAGTGTTACACCAAATAAATATTTACGCCAAGGATAAATTAGTAGATCATCTTACCAAACTTTTGACCAAACAATTTAAATTAAAATTTTTGTACTTTTGTATATACTTTTATTTAAACATTTGACTAAGTTGGAGTCACCCCTCAACCGAGTCTCAATTTAGTTGTGAAATTACCAAAAGTCTATTTCTTTTACAAAGAAAAGCAACAAATATTATTTTTGATGGCATTTATGTCTTTTTATATTTTATTAAATCTATAAAATGCATATACATTATGAGAATCATAGGGTTTGAAAATAATATATCAAATATTACTATTGGGAGAACTTTACGTAAATACTATTTCAAAATTAGATCTAGATCGTAAAATAGAGGACAGATGATGATGAAACCTATGATTAACCAAAAAAATATTATTTTAACCTAACATTTTTCTAAAAAAATAGTACCAAGTTCTTTTAGCAATGTTATAGGTAAACTGCCAAAGCCCGGCAAAATCATTTTATTAGGTTAATAAATTGTATAGTTATAGATTTATGTCAATCTTATACCAGATTTGTGATAAAATTAAAAACAAAATAATTTATGTTAATAATTTACAATTATAGATTTATGTCAATATTATACTACCATTAGTTTTGTGATAAAGTTAAAAATATATATAGTTTTACTTATGTGTACCCAAATCAACAATTAATTTCCATACAATTTATTAATTTAAATTCCATGTCATCAACTTCTCAAAAAAATTCCATATCATCAAAAAAATATCTAATCAAAACTAAGGGCTTTCATGATTAAAACATATGTATTTAGTTAAATATAAAAATACTATAAGGGTTTATTTAAATAAGAGCTTTTTTTTTAATATATATATACCTTATTTACTTAAAGAGGATTTTCTTTATTCAAATTTAAGGATAAAAATATAAATATCTGTTTAAAAATATTTTCCTTTCTCCCTCATAATGAGTGTTAAGATAATCTAGTAAAAATAACTTCTTTTTTAATTAGTGAGATAAGCTTCCAGATCATCCCGTACCCCAGGCCCATTTAAGCTTGGCCCAAAACCCCGTTGCATTAATCAGATTACGATAAATAACATCCTTACCCGAAATTTCGATGAACTTAAAAAAGTTTTCTTTCTAACAGTACAAACAATAGCAGAGTGATACAAAAGATGATGAATTTCAAGTGTTTTTTGAGAACAATACAGACGGCCAAAAAAAACACATACAATCCAAATGTTTCCAAGTACCCTTCTATTTTGCCGAGCCAGCACCAAATTTGCCAACAATCTCATAATTGATCATAGACTCACGTAGGGCAAAGAATAGCAGTCAGAACAGTTGTAGAATAAAACAAAACTAACTCCACTTCTTCAAGCAACTGATTGCACTGCTCTTTCAAAGCTATCTTCCGCAGATGATGCACGTTTAACAAGAATGTGCTCTGGAAGTGTGAGTTTCAATTGGCTGCCAAGAAGTCAAACACAAGGTCAGGGTTGGGAGCATTTGCCAAAACAATCAACAATGTAGCATCTCAATTAAGATCTGGCTACAACACCAGTCGGTATAAATTAGTCTAAGACTTGCTCATTTTTCTTTTTTGCAAACGGCTTAGAACTTAAGGATTGAGATTTGAAGCCGCCTCAGATAGAAAACTGATTTGGTTAACCGTTATATTCTGGTGTATTAAAAAGAACAAAAATAATATACAAGCTACATTTAAATGAAAACAACCAGCATGTTCACTTCACACAGAAATGCTGCTTCAACTTATCTAATTGAAGTATCCAATTTTGCAACGTAAGCATGCATGAATACCTACTGAATTTAAGATTGAAATACTCTTCACAATACATGATAACATGCATTTAGGTGCATATATAAAGTCTACCTTTCTCAATTGATTCAAGGTTAGAGCACCTGCCATCTTCATCATGAATAATAAGGTGAATGAAAAATTCAAGGTAGGAAAAGCTATTTTTGCACCAGCTAACATCATTTACACTTGTTTCAAGAAAATGAATTACGGAATTTTATTTTACTTTTTTGCATTTTTCTATATTTGTTTAATGGAAACATCTTGGTCAAAGAAAAATTACTTACATGTCAATAGAAAATAAGACATTTTTTTTCTGAAAATTGACATTATTTTGAAAAGGGTAAGCCATTTTTCAAAAAGTAGCTACTTTATGAAATAATTTTATTTTTTATATAAAAATTAATTTGAATCAAGCCAAATATTTTTATATTAATAATAAATTTTTATTTTTAATTTTTAAAACTATTCAAAATATTAATATATTAATATCAAATATTGTAATGTTCAATATTATTAAACATACATATTTAATTATTTATATAATAAATTAATAAATTAATAAATTAATAGTGTAATTTATTATTTGAATAAATTATTGAATATTACAATTTTAATTTAATAATAAATTTTAACAATAATATTTTTAATATGTCATTGAAAAATGCTTATATTAATATTTTAATAATAAATATATATTACAATTTATAAATATTTAGTAATAGATATTTTATAGTATAAAGTATGAATATTTTAACTATATAAATATGAATATTTGTTTAAATCATTATTAGTTCATTTATCTTTTCCAACTCTAATGTGCCACTATTCACTCTCATATATGTAATATATGTAATCTAAATTAAGTTTTAATTAGGCACAGTTTATTATTAATTTTATATAAGATATTAATTATTATAAAAATAAATTTTGATTGTCAAAAGGAATGCTACTATAATATTTTATAGCAAATATATTTATGTTGTATTTGTTTCATTAAAAACAACTTTTAGAAACTGATTTCAGAAAAGTTTGTCAAATAATGGAAAATATTTTATGCAGAATCTTCTAAATACCAGAAAATATTAGCATTTTCAAAAATCACTTTCTGGAAGCCATTTTCTGTGAAACAAGAGCAACCTAGGCATCAAATTTGCAAGACTTTCAAGCCTTACCTTATGTTTCAAAAATGAAATACACGAAAATAAGAAAACTTTAGTGAATATGGACCACGAAAATTGATTAAAAGGAATGCTGAATCTGAGTTCAAACGGACATGCCTGAACTTAATCATTTACCAACTAGGCAATCCAAACTAGGTACTTCGGTGGAAACTCCTATTAGTGTATTGAATTCGTTACCAAAACTTGTGAAATTTCCAAACTGATATGGGAGTAGTCAACAATAAAAGCCAGGACAAACAAAGATAAAGGATACGAATAACTAGATTACCTTAGATAACGTGAAGATGATTTACCAAGGTGAAGGCCGCATACAACCAGGTTGGCCAGAGTTTCAGGATCCTTTGCATCCTATCCATCGACAAACAACCCCTTATCACAAAGTTATATAAGAGCCAACTAATTCAAAGCAATGAAACTTGGTAGTGAAATATTTGGTGACGTGATGCATCCAAAACTTTAAAATTGACAGGAATATAATGGACTAGAGGAAAATCCAAGAGTTAAATTCAATATCATTTGACATCACTAAGAGGTTATATCAGAAACAGAAACTTAAAGCATATCAAGTTTGGCAAAGCAATTTATGATCATGAAACACATTTACTGTAGTCAGTCCCGTTCACAGGACCATAATCAGACCAAAAGAATAGCCAAATCATAGGTTTAAATCTAGAGAAAACAAAAGTTTAATTTCCACAATTTGATCTTGCCTTATTAAGTGCTTCAAGTAACAGTGTTTCAGCCTCGTCAAAGTTTCCCATGTGCATACAGCAGACAGCCTTCCCATTTAGGATCAAACCAGTCATTGGATATTTCTCAGAGAAATCTTGGAAGATCAGATAAGCTTCCTGTATCTTGGAACCACCCTGATTAGGTAGGATAACATGTTACACAATATCCATGATTTATCATTTATAGTATTATTAAAATGAAAATTATCTCATACCACTGCTAGATTCAACCATGCATTTGCAAGTTGAGTCAGTGTATGGTCCTCATCAATCTGCTGCATGACCCTCAGTTGTCTCTCTGCATAATCTGACCGGTGCATCTTAATGAAGATTTGCACATTCAATGCATGACTGAAAACGGAGAACAGAAAAATTCAACAGATGAATCAGAGGCTCCAATTTGCTTCTGGATGTATAAGTTGCTGATGTTATACTTTAGCAATCAAAGAGTCAACTCAAATTCACTAGAAGGAAATGAATCCTTTTTTCAGAGGCCCACTAAATGGAACATTCGCATTTTCTAGAGGAATTGGATAGCAACTCCTAGTTCACATTTGTAAGTACATTTGGTACAAAGATTTTACAGAATAACTCAACAACTTTCGAGTAGGAAAACTTCTAATAGAAATGCAGTATTAAGCCAGTGCTATACAAACTTATGTATGAAAATTTCATTTGTGGGAAAGATGAGAGAATTTGCATAGGAAAGAGATTTTATTGTCACCAGCTTATGAATTTACTTAATTACAATTTATCTATCAGCAAAATTCCTTTTAAAATTAATCCAAAGAGGGAACTGTGAGCCAATCCAATGCAGCATCCCAGCCAATTAGACTGCTAGTGTATTGGGGAAACAGAATGCACTCCAAGTTGCAAAGGTGACTGTGACCAATGTTCACATAACAACAGCCTTTGACAAATAAGGTGATGCAGACCACCATTGGAGTGGTTTAACTATGAATTTTGGCTTTTACTTAAGTTGCCTTATTTAGAAAAGTTTTCCTTCAGCATCAAGCTCACAGAGTATCAAGAGCTTCGAAACATAAATAGTCCACGTTCTTTTATACCAACTAAACACCAATGAAAGAGAAATAATTGTAGGGCCACGGCTATATTTCCTTCTAAATATAAATTGCATGCTGGTAGAAATCACCTGCAACATGCAAGAACCTAATTTGTTTACATAGTTCCTAGTTAACCCATCATACTGTATTATTGTTCCATATTTTCTAATTTATAGATATGAGGGACAAAGAAGTCGGAGCCAATTCTGTGCTGTGAAACCATAGAAGACTCAACATTTTAGCTACAGTGGAAGGGGATATCTCAAAGGTCACAGTCAGCCCGTACAAGTGGGTTCCTAGGAGGAAATATTCAATGAAATCCAGCCAAAACTTGCAATTTTAAACATCTGACTTACCACTATATACCTATAATCCTGTCCTGTACTTCAAGTATTAGCTTTCAACTATTTGAAAGCAGTATGTTCACCTCTGACCACAAACATAGAGGCAAGGCAAATGCAGCAACATGCAAGTCAGGTATCAACCAAAAGTAATTCTTTTTGCACTACTACCAAGTACAAACTTACATGTTTCCATTCGGTACAATGGAGGATCTATTGCAGCATCGGCAGTACTTGAATCAGAATATAGAAAATGCGTTATTGAAGCTTATCTACTATTGCTATTGTATCTTGTAATTTGAAGAGATGACATCTTTTTAGATATAGGATCTGTTTCTTTAGATTTAAAATATTTTATGATATGTGATTTCCATGTAAAATATGATTTTCAGTTTTTGGATGGTATACCAGAATAAAGTAAAATAAACAGGTGAAACTCAATATGCAGCAGTTTTGATCCATTTAAATTGGATGTGCACTCTTTTTTCTTTTCTTTCCCTCGCTGCAAAGAAAATAAAAAATAAAACTAGTCACTCCCACATTATCTTCAATGATTGGGAAAGTGATAAACATTGATATTATTGTAATAAAATTGTTATCAACTGGTCTCTTTTTTATAGGAAAGCCAATCCTTAACGCTTAAACCACATGCATGGGTTAATATCCCCCTCCCCCCAAGAGAACAGATTAGTAATGCACTTTACAACTTCAATCCATTTTCTACACTAGTGTCTATAACTATTTCAGTGTGCTTTCGTTTACAGAAAAAAATAAAAGAAAAATGACATGTTTCTATTATCAAATGTCTGAATTTTAGCACGTTGAACGGGGCAGCAACTGCTGACTGTGGACCAATATGAAATAGCAGAGGATTTAGGGCTATATAGGTGTTAATAATTCTGATTCAAGTGGAATTCGGACAGTCTTATGTCTCGTATGTGCCCTAGCTAGTCTCAAGGTATATAAAGGGAGGTAATCTTACCCTATCTAATGAGCCTGTTTCTTCTATGCCCAAGAATCCGGACTGTTAAGAAGGGTAGATGACTTAACTGTGCAAATCAATGTTCACCAATTTGAACATATATAGAACAAAGAACAGGAATTGATGAAGCTGAATTCGGCATCATCAATGATAACAGAACCCAAGCAAGAATGAAAATGCAGTCGAATAATAAAACTCACAGTTCCATGGTGCCACCAGCATTGGTGTGTTTAAGAGCTTCAATATAATCTTCTTCATGCATAAAAACGATTCCAGCAATCAACCTTAATATGGCATTGCTTCCAATCGCTGGATCTGCTAACCATTCTTTCAAGCTCGCAATTGTTGATTCCTAAAGGCGATATTCAGCAAAACCCAATCATAATCCTCTATCAAAACAACATATTTTTCCCATTGTTCTAGCAGATCTTTACCTATAACAACAAAATTCAAGCAGATCTAAAACGAATTTCACCTTATCATGAGGGTTGGAAAGATAGAGGGCCAGCAGTTTAACGGCTTGGAGAGGAGTGGCAGCGGCGGAGTCGATCTCATTGATCACCAGCTGGGATTAGAGAAACAAAAACGAGTTTTAGATTTGCAAATACTGTTGGAAGAAGAATATGAAATTGAGTACAAAAGGGAGGGGGTACTTGGTAGCTGCCGAGAGCGATGTAAGAGCGGTAGACGAGGCAGTCGCGCTCAACGGCGTCGTCGGGGGAGAGGTTGGGAAGATCGCTGTTGTTGATGGCAGCCTGAAAGGAACCCAAGTAGAAATTGTTCCTCAAATGGAACAAGTGATCTGGTGCTGCAGCTGCTGCCATTTGAGACTGTCTATACACACAGAGATCTCGAAACAATTACAATTACAAATGCTTTTTCCTTTTTCAGATCTTAAACTCTGTCTTGACTCCTTCCGTTTCTTCTGTCTATAATATATCAGACAGATCTAATAACCTGTTGGGTTAGTGACCAGAAAATGATTTGCTTTTCTGAAAATTATTTACTTCTATAGTATTTGTATCAATCTGTCTAAAATGTTATTATTTGGCAGTCGAAAAAGCTATTTTTACATATATGTTAATAAATTTATATATATTAATAAATTTATATTTTAAATTATTTTTACATAATTGTAATAATTTATTTATAAATAAATAAATTAAATTAAATATATAATAATAATCAATTATTAAGTTAGAATATTAACCGTCATAAATTGAAAACAACTAAAGTCAAATAAATTTTTTGTAATTATATTATAAAAAATTAAAAACAAGGATTGAATAACTATAAATTAGCTTCCAAACCACAATTTATACTAGAAATTAATAATATTATCCAAATGCATAATTAGTAGTACACCACATAATAACTTTTGAAGCCAAATTTTTCTATACTTCTTACTTTTAACTAAAAAAGCTTTGGCCTCGGATTCATGACTCACTAGATAATCAAACATAGAACATAGGAAGTCATCATCAAATCCTTCTTCCTCCATCGACATCACTTCTTCGTAAAGATGCGGTGTCTTATCCGCAGTAAATTGTTCCAAAGCATTAGCAATTTTGCCAAGTTGTTCACCCACAAATTTAATTTGTTTATCAACGACACTTTCTTAAACATTTTTTCTTTTACGTTTGTATGTGCCAGATGAAGATACTTTTGTTCTTACCTCTTCAGTCTCTTCATTGTTGCAGTCTATAGGCACTGAATCTTGGTTACCATCATCTAAATCTATGCCAGCAAATGTTCTGGCAAAACTCCCTATTGCCATATCTTTGCCAACAACTAAAGCCATTTCATCATAATGATCAATGCTTTTATTCAAAAATGGTCCATACTTCTTGTGTGCCTGTTGGATATTATACACAATTAGAATAACAAGTAAAAAATAATTGAAATATACCTAACATATATATACATATATTACCATCACTGTTGCATCATATATCGCTTTATCACATGTGATCATTTTCATGTTATCATCCCATCCAAAACCACTTTCACCTTGAATTATGCATATAATCTGCCACTGGTGTTTTACAGTCCTCAAATGATTTTCCACATGCTTCGCATCGCATTGGACTTGAAATCTTTCAAAAATAGCTTCAGCAACTCGATTAATAGAAACTGCTTTGAAAGTATTAGAAGGCTTATTTCCTCTCTAGGCCTCCTCTGCTAGAATCTCAAGAAAAAGATGTTCCATCTGTGTTTGTCCACCTGAATTGCTTGGAGGTCCCTTCTTTGTTGCCCTTACCCATTCTACATTAATAATTGTCATTGCCAATCATTTCAATATCCAACAAGCTTAAAACATAATAAATTCAATATCCAACAAGCTTAAAACATAATCAATATCTAACAATTTCAAGACATAATAATTTCAAAATCCAACAAACTAAAATTTCAATATCATTATCCAACCAACATTAACAAAAAAAATAATTTTAATACTAAAACATACATAACATAGAAACAATAACCCTAAGCCCTAAATCTACCTAATATTTCTAGCCATATAATCAGTCCACATAGTTTGTGCAATTTTATCTCTCTTAACAAACCATTCTCTTGCTTCTTCTCTTTCTTCTTGCTCCGTAAGAGTTGGTATTATCAAATCAGACTCAGGCTCCTTGTATAATCCTTGATTAAGTAAATTACTAGTATCAACTCCCATTATATGATTATGAATGATACAACAAGCCAAAACTATATCTACTTGAGTTTGAAACTTCCAAAATGGTTCAACATCTAATACACGAAACCATTTCTTCAAAATCCCAAAAACACGTTCAATAGTGATTCGTAATGATGAATGACGAAGATTAAAGAGTTCCTTTGCATTTTCAAGCACTTGAGCACTAAACTCCTTTAAATGATATTGAACACTACGATATGGGGTAATATATCCATTTCGGATGCCATATCCAGCATCAGCAAAATAATATTTACCTACAATTTTACAAAATATAATTAATACTATTAAATTATAAGCTTACTAGAACTATTTGGTATTTAATGATAATTATTGCCCTCCAGAATTCTTAATCCTTTTGGGCGTGAAAGTGCATCACTTAAAATACGAGAATCATGTGCACTACCTTCCCAATCAGCTAGAACATAGGAAAATTTCAAATCAAATGTAATGGCAGCCAATACATTTTGTGTCGTCCCCCCTTTACGGCTACGAAATCTTCCTTGAATGCTAAGTGGAACGGATGCACGAACATGAGTTCTATCTAATGCTCCAATACAATCTTTAAAATAAGGATAAAACCTACCTTGGATTTTTTCTGATTTCACTAGGATTTGACTCATTAGGTAATCTAATAACTAGTTTATACAATTTCAAAATAGCTCTCAATACAACCCTAAAATAACAGTGAATTGTCTCAGTTGATCTATAATATCTAGATCCAGTCACTCGAAACCTTACATTATGACCAATTATATGTAAAAATATAACTACTTGCTCCCTAATATTCACAGATTTAGTTGATTGTAACAAATTATTCGTACTAAGAATATCACACAAATTAAAAAAGGCAGTCGGTCTCATCCTTATCACATCAATACAATGCTGGTCACCATTATATAAAATACTATTAATATAATTTTCTCTTTCATAATCTCGATTCACATGAGGGTGAGAAGCAATTTCCTTCCTAGTTTATAATTTTTTAATCCAAAAAGCCCCAAAAGCTAAAACTAAAGCCACGATTTCGACAATTACATTTTGATCTTGATTACAATACATCTACACAAAATAATGCCACACAAATATTTGATCACTACAAAAAAGATGAAAAATTTTCATAAGATCACATATATGACTAAAGTTACCATGACTAAAGTGCATACATACATATTAAGCTAATTATAATTGCATTAATAATTTTTTGAGAAATTAAGCTACTTTCTTTGTACCAATTTAGTGACACAACAAAAACTAGATATGATTCAATTTGAGAATAAACCAATGATTGGTCATAACATAATGTACATATGTAACGTTGAAAATGGACACCGAACCTATACTTATTCATCATTTCATATCGTTATTCTATTCTTCAATAAATATTGCAACCACTTCCCTCTTCTTTTTTTTTAAGTTATTTGTAGATGACATGATGTACAGTGGCAGTAGTAAAAATGTTATTTTATTTTATATTTTATTCTTCTATTTAATATTTTTTTATTACACTTTCCCTTTTGAACGTACATATGATTTAATTAAATTTTTATTTTACTTCAAAATTTTTGGACTTAATTATTTTAAATTTTATATCAAAATAATTTTAAAATTAAATATTTAAATTGTAAAAAAATATTTTATTTTATTATATTAAATTTTAATTTATTTTAATGGTGATATTATTTCATTACATTTTTTTTATTAATGTGAAATTCTTCTAATTAATGTTTTTAATTGTATCTTTCTAGTTAAACATTGAAGATCGCCATAATATCAAATTTAGCCTTTAAATGTTTACATCTTGTATCAATTTGGCTCTTCCAATGAAAATCTCAGTTGTAGATACAATTGGATACACAAGTCAACCTTTGTATTATCATATGAATTCACAAGAAGAAACATAATATCAAAATTCACATAAAGCAGCGGATAAGGTTAAGAGTTAACAAAAGGATGATTGTGGATAAAAACACCACGTTAATGATGTATGATAATATATTATTGACAGATAAAATTTCTTAATCCATAATGAAAGCTGAAATTGAAAAAAAAAAAGTAGGCTAGCATATACTTAAAACTCAGAACAATACAAGAAATGCATTGACAATGGCAGTAGTAAAATTATCCGAGTGTTTTTCCTTCTCTCCCTTAATTTAGTCAATCATTGTTTCCTGTATATAACATCACTCATGAGTCATGCCTCAAACCCATAAAAAAGACACTCGACCACCAATGGTGCATGCCCCTATATAAGTTATAGAAAACATATATATAGCTTAAATAATGGAGAAAGCTAGAAATGGAGTTGGTTATAATCTATAAAAAAACCATTAGCCCCACAGAATATGTGCAGTGGGAGGGCTCTACCTTTCAAGCTAGAAAAAAGAAAAAAAGACTGCATTAAGGGAGTATATAAATATAAATATATGTAATAATGATGTAAAAATTAACAAAGCAAAGTGGGCTAACTATTGAAGTGCAGCAGGCTGAACTTTTGAAGAATGATGAATAGATCATCAAACAAACAAAACAACACATCACACATCGTTTTTTGTGTATATTAATTCTATGCTTTTAGGATATTATATCAAGAACAACATTTGGAACCTTTTTTGAACAAGGAAAACAGATCTTTTTTGTTACAAGAACATCAAATGCAGTTTTTCTCTCTCGCAATCGAAAGCTTAAATATCCCAGGCTTGAGGTAGTGGTGATAACCCTATTCATTTTTCCTTTAAAATATACCCCTATCTAACACATCATCCCTATCAGGTTTTTGCCTACTAAAAATAACAGAGAGATATGGAGACTAGATAAGGAAACTAATGAATCAATTCGAGCACTGATCTGAGCAAACAATGAAACAAGATAAGAATATTCAAGTTTCCTTATTCTTTTCTAAGAATACTGAAACTATAGGATATTGGATTCACTACTTGTGTGATGCTTAGTGAACCGACTTTTAACTACTAAGCGATGCACATGGACATGAGAAATACATTAATTTAGTATATATTATATCCACAATTTCTAACTTCACCAGGATATGAATTTCTTTGAACTTCATGGTGAGTGGAACAGTTATTGTCTTGATTTTGATAAGTTCTGGTAGTGTGATCATGCATTATTGATTCTTTCGGCATTTTCTGCTGACTGAATTAGCCAATCCCTAGAAGTAGCTAGTTTTGGAAATGATTCCCCACTCGAAGAAACTTATGGTGAAGCTTGTCTTTTATAGCTTACAGACAAACCCATTGATGTGGAAAATTCTTTTGGCTTGGCAAGGATTGATTTTAGCCCAACGTGGAAACCATAGTATTCTATTATTTGTTAACACTTACTAAGGGTAATGTAACTTTATAAAGAGGAACAGAGAAATAGAAAATCAGAAACAAAACCATTTGTTTGACTATATAGAGCTAATAACTTATGCATGAACTCGACTATTGGATCACATGATAAATGAGTTCAGGTTAGAGTTCAATTTTATCAGATGAGAAAAAGGGAAATTTTGCAGCATCTTCTGTTCTGTTTTAAGAATATTTGCAAACATATCAATGCATTACCAACTATAACAAGGACAAAGTAAGTTACCAAATATCTATTACTTCAAAAAATCAAAGAAAAAAAGACAAATCTAAGGTAATAGAAGAGTAAGCATAAACTGAATGATGCAAAACCTAGAAACAAACAAATTTTAAATAAAGCATAAAAAAGGAAGAAGAAGAAGATTCTTCAATAGACAGATGCAAAATCCAAACAAATTAAACAAAAAGATGCAAAATCCAAACATTCCATGTCTTACAGAAATAAAATCGGTAAGACATTTTTCCTAAAATCCCTTCTTATTTTCCCGTGTTTCTGAAAACGTTTTAACAATGTAAGTTATTTTCAAGCAAACAAACATTGAAAAACTAGGAATTTTCCTGGTAAATAAACAGACCCTTAATCTCATTATTATAATTTAAGGTCAACTACAACATTAATCATTAAACTATGAGTAAATTTTTGTTTTGGTCATTTAACTAAAAAAGTTACAATTTAGTTGCCGAACTATTCAAAAATTTACATTTAAGTCGTTGGGTAGTTAAAATCGATACTATATGGTTTTCTCATTTCGCACTATTTGCACCAATTAAAAGCTCTCATTCCTTTTCATTTCCATAGTTAAGTTTTTTTTTATATAAAACAACTTAGAATGTGACGAATCTACGAATCAAAATTAAAATAGTTTGTTTTTTTGATTTTTTACACTAACCGTTAAATCAACTTGGATCTAAGGTATGTTCTTCTATTATTGATGGATACTGATCCACTATACTGATTGTCAAATTCTCGCTTGGAGCTCACTGGAGAAACTTTAAAAAAAAAAGAATTTAACAGTTCAGTGACTTAAATAAAAACTTTTAAATAATTTAGTGACTTAACTAAAAATTTTTGAATAATTTAGTGATCAAATTATAACTTTTTTTAATTAAATGACAAAAACAAAACTTACCCATATTTTAGTTACTAATTATATAATTTACCTTATAATTTAATCATTTCCAATTTCTTTAGCCTTTAAATTGTATGTTTCCATCGTTATCTTAATTTTTTTTCATTTGACTTTGATTTTCACAATAAGACAATTTTTTTTTCACATTTAAAAAAGACAAACAAAAAATATAACATTTATCCAATTTTGAAAAAAAAAATGTTGCATATTCCACATGTCAACATTCAAATTATTCGAGGAAGCTATCCTTGAGTGAAGCCATAATTTTTTTGGATTTTTATCATTGTATTAACATAAAATTTTACAATTTTTTGAGGTATTAAAATATAAAAATTTTTATTTTTGAAGGAACTACAACAGAATTTTAAATTTTATGGAGAAATATAGTTTTACCATTTGATTAACTTAAAATTTTGTAATTATTATAGGGACTAAAAGAAAAATTTTCTACTTTGAGTGTTCAAGACCTTGCCTAACAAATAAACTTCCTCTACCTCTTCTTGTGTCGCTATATTTATGCCCCTCCAATCCTTTCTTGATACGTGTATTAGTGAACATCTTCAATATAGAAACGAGGAATTGCCAGTAACGTTACCCAATTTACTTTTTCTTCATTTTGCCAAAAACCCATTTCACTTTATTAATATATATATATTCAGTTCCATGGAAAACCAAAGAGAGGAAGAAGAAGATGGAAAGACTTATGGAGCTAAGGAATCGATTGGATTAATTGATATATTTTGTATTCTTTTTATTCCTTTTTAATTTATTTTTAGATTTATTCATTTTGATTTTTTATTAGAGAAAAAAACCCATTGAATCCGTGGAAAACTACACGAGAATGCAAAAGAACAAGATTAAGGAAAGGCTAAATGGAGCTAAGGAATCAATTGGATGAATTGGTCTTTTTTTTTTCTTTCAATTCCCTTTAAATTTATTTTAGGTTTATTTATTTTTATTAGTCTCTTGTAAACAACTAGATTCGTTGAATCCTCACTTTTGTAAAATTCACAAGCTTTTTTTTTTTTAATTTGAGAAAATGTTAAATTAGTATTATTTTGGGTTTATCTTGATCAGTTTGCTCAAAGGCAACCTGTTCGCACATCTATTCACTCAACGTTCATCCCCTGTGTGATAGTTGCTACAAAGTTCATGGATGATATGTATGTTAGTTAACGTCCTTGAACAAATTCATAATTCGTGCTTTCAAACTTGTTGGATATTCATTAATTTTGCTTTATAGGGTTGTCTTATACTTTTTCCCTTTTGAAAGTGTGTTGATATAGTTAGGGGTGAGCGTTCGATCGAGTCGAATCGAATTGAATGAAAAAAATTTGAGTTAATTGAGTTGACGAATCCTATTTTATCATCCTAACTTGATTTGAAATTCGCTCAAATCGAGTCGAGTGAGATGAAATTCGAATCGAATATATTTGTTCGAGTTAAATTGAAAAAAAATATATTTGGTCCTTATAATCACTATCACCCATCGTAATCAAATTTGTCCATCGTAATCAAATTTGTTATTAACTTTCATCCCCTAATAATTTTTTTTAATATTTTATATACGGATTAGCATCTTTGCTTGCTTAGTTGCTTCAATTATCTTCTGATTCTTGTCACTATGTATTTTGAAATTAAAAAATATATTAAATGTAAAAAATGTGATTTTTTAATAAAAGTTATCTTAAAGATAAAATGTGAAATTGATACCAACATATAATTTTAACATGAATATTTTATAACATCATCAATAATTTAATTTTTAACAAAAAATTATAAAGATTCAATATGATTAAATAATTTCATAATATAAATAGTACAAAATGTGTAATTAAATTTAATAATATAAATAGTAGATATATATAAAATTATTACTATTTAAGTTTAGAGATTTTTTTTGGATGATTTTGATTTTTGATTTGGGGGTAAGAGGTGAGAAATAAAATTTTAGGGGAAAATAAAAATTTTTGGGGTTGAGGGAGTAAAATTTTGGGGAAAAGTAAATGGTGGGTAAAATTTTTGGGGGGAAATATTCAAAAAAAATTGGGGGGAATGGGTTTGGGGTAGAAGAGGGTGGGATGAGAGGGGAAAAAAAGTTTTGGGGGGAAGTGGGAGAGAGTAAAAGTTTTGGGGGAAAGTAAAGAGGTTTGGGAGATTGAGGTAAAAATATAAAATATTATAGTTTGGTATTTAGTCTATTCAAATTATTCGAGTTATTCGAATTTGAAAATTAAACTCAATTTGAACTCGAAATTCGAGTTGACTCGAATAATTCGACTAATTTAAATAACTTGATTCGTTTAACTCAAAATTTTAAAAAAAATTCTCGATTTTTTCAAGTCGAATCGAGTTTTGCTTACCCTTAGATATAGTGTACAACAAGAGTAGAGGATAATGAGGAACAAGGAAAAGAATATGGTGGTGTTGTGGAGATTGATTCACCTGAAAAGGCCAAGAGCCAAAACAAGGATAAGAGGACAAACTGGCTTAAGGAGAGAGTTTCTTAAAGTAACTTTAGGGTGTAGGAAATCAATCCCTTCTGCATCGTTCATCAAGGTATTTATAAGAGAGGTCCCCTTGCATGAAGGAATTACAATTCTATGAGTTAATGCTAAATGGTCGCCAACCAATCCGAAAAGTAAAAGCAAACTTACCAGTTGTTTCCTCCTCTAAAGGGAAGAGACAACATGCTAAAAGAAACAAGACTAAGTCCTCTAGGCCAACTAAATTGGAAAGGAAGAGAACCAAGTCTAAGTGTTTATTCTGTAACAAGAAAGAAAATTTTAAGGCCAACTGCAAAGAGTGGAAGAATTACCCTAGCCACTAAGGACAAAGGTATAAAACTCTTTATGATAGAAACTTGGTTAGTGGAAGATTCGATAAACCACTAGGTCGTTGATTCTAAAGTCACTAGCCAGAGGAAATGAAAGATCTCAGAGATAAGAGTCTATTGTTGCGAATCAGAAATGAGACAAGTGTGGTAGCTAAAGTAGTCGGAGATGTACATATTTATTTTGATAATTTTAGGAAGATTATTTTGAAAGACGCTTTCTATGTGTAAAATTTCAACAGGAACTTAATTTCTGTTGCATGTTTGTTTAAAGACAGCTTGACCGTCACTTTTAATAATAGTGTTGTAATATTTAGAAATCATAATTTTATTTGTAATGGATGAATGTCTAATAATCTCTATTTTATCAAACCAAAGATGTCCACACTGCGTGAAACTGAAATTTTGAATAAAAGACTTAAAAATTCTCACTCTAATGAGGCACACCTTTGACATTTTGAGACTTGATTATATTAATCAAGAAAGAATCACTAGACTTGTGAAAGATGACACTTTAAGTTCGCTTAAAGAATTTGATCTTCCACAATGTGAATCTTACTTCGAAGGTAAGATGACTAAGCGATCTTTTAATGAAAAAGGAACGAGGGCTATGAAACCCTTAAAACATTGTGCACACTAACGTATGTGGCCCCATGAACGTCAGTAGAAGAGGTGGTTACAATTATTATGTAATATGTATTGATGATTATTCCAGATATGAGTATGTATACCAAATGCACTGTAAAAGTGAAACATTTGATAAATTCAAAGAGTTTTATAGGGAGGTGGAGAAACAACTAGGTTTACCTATAAAGGCACTTCAATCTGATTGAGGTAGGGAATATTTATCAGATAAGTTCTTAGGGTATCTCATAGAGAATGAGATATTATCCCAATTAACCACATCGAGAAATCCACAACAAAATGGCGTGATAGAGAGAATAAATTTGTAACACCCCAAACCCAGCCTGGACGTTATGGCCAAGTCTGACGTGTCACATTGACTTACGGTTGATTGTGTTCTTTGTTTATGGTAATCAGGGTGATTTTGTAAAAAGATGGTTAATTGTTGACTAAGAAAGAAAAACACCGATTAATTAAATCTTTAGGTTATCCATTTGTTACGCTCGTGTGTTTTGAAATCGTTTGTTAATTTTGAACAAAAACCCACACAGCCTGAATCTAACAGTTTAAATCGAGTATACGTGAAACACTAAATAAAATCATAAAATTTATGAGCGGCCTTATTACAACTTAAACCCCAAAACATTTAAAGTAAGTAAAGGCTGGTCAAATCACATAAATAAAATCGAATTTGCAGAACATGTGGCCACTTCGAATCCCTCACAGCTCTAAGTCCACTATGGTTGGGGATGTAACATCCCGAAATAGGGCCTAAACGGAACAGTGGTTACGAAACCAAAAATCTGAGGTAGAAAAATTTATTTTATTATTATTTTGAGGTCTATGATATGTTTGCATGATTGTGTGAAAAGTTCGTGAAGAAATTCTATGCATAAAGTGCTTAATTTGAAATTAGGGACTAAATTGAATAAATTGCAAAACTTGTGTTCTAGAAGTATTTTGCATAAAATTGAATTAGATTATTAATTAGAGGTCCTTAAAGAGTAATTTTACCAATTTCTAAGTCTATGGACAAAAATTGGACATGGATGGAAATTTTTGAAAAGTTTAGTAGTAAGGGCATTTTGGTCATTTTAGGTAAAATGAATTAAAATACAAAATTAAAAGCCAATTTTGCTCATCTTCAACCCCATGGCCGAATATAGCAAGGAGAAACCATGGCTAGGGTTTTCAAGCTTCCAAGCTCGATTGTAAGTCCGTTCTAGCCTCGTTTTTAATGATTTTTACGTTTTTGGAGTCCGGTAGCTCGATTAAGCTTATGCTAGCAATAATTCAACCTAGGGTTCATATTTGGAAAAATACCCATAGGTGAAATTTGTGTATTTTGGTGTTTTATGATAGAATATGAGGTTTTAAATTATGTTAGACAACTTGTACTACTCGGGTTTAAGCAAAAATGAGTAAAAGGACTTAATCAGTAAAAATACCTAATAGTCATAAGTGCATGTTAGAGCATGAATTTGATGCTGCCATAGAAGGGAAAAATGACCAGCATGTCATAAAACATAAGAAAATAGGCTGAAGTTTAATTTACGAGCTTTGGGGCAAAAGTGTAAATATCATGAAAGTTTAGGGGCAAATCAGTAATTTTGCCAAAATATGATTTTGGGTCAATTTGAATAATGTGAGTCCTAATTAGACTATATTTTAAATGATAGAGCAAGAAAACTGAAATTCGGGCTAAAATGGGGAAAATACCAAGTTGTGGACGAAATGGTAAAAGTAGCTATTTTTAGCATACGAGTACGTTCTGAAAGAAATAAATGCAATATTATTTTATTTTACATTATTATTGTCAATTTCCAGCATTTATATACTTATTTTATGAGAATATTTAAAGTCAAATTAAAAGCGAAGTGATGAGAAAAAGCATTAGGATGCCCCGTTTGAACCTTAGGAATGTTAGGATATTGGGGTTGACAGGACAGGACAGGACAGAAATGAGCCATGTAAGTCCATATCAGATATATGGATTTGGAGACAGGAATGAGCCATGTAAGCCCATATTAGATATATATATATGGCATTGGAGACAGGAATAATTCATGAAAGTCCATGTCGAAGACATGGCATTGGTGAGATATTGATAGAGCAGGAATGACCCCAAAGATCCTTAGTATTCCGAGTGGTTCAATGGGTCATTGTACACGTTAAATTACAGTGAATTATCAGCAAAAGGGAAGGTAGATTATATCTATGAATAGTGAAAGGTCAGGTAAGAAAGAAGGTAAGTGAGTAAAGAAGAAGGTAGAAAATGAGAAGTAAAGGAAGTTTATAAGGCTAGGTGACATTATGTATAATTATTCATTATGTTGAATGTTGTAATTTATTTACTTGTAAGCTTACTAAGCCTAGTGCTTACTCTCTTTATTTTCTTTTTCTTATAGTTTTTATCAAGCCACTCGGGGATCGAAGGAAACGTCGGAGACCCGATCACACTATCGAAGGAATCACATTGGTATAGTTAGACGTTTCGTTTTGTGTATGGCATGTATAGGAACTTGGTTTCTTTTGATATGATATCATCAATGAATGATGTGTAAATACTTGCTAGTGATTAACTAATAGAAGGGCTGATGATATACATGTTTAATAGTATGTATGAATAAGTAGTAACTATCACATGAAAACTATGAAAAATGTAAAAGTAACTTAAAAACGGATTCAAGTATCAGAAATAACATGACTTTGAAAAATCACTAAAAATCTTAGAGACATGTTTTGATGGTGAATAATATATGAAATTAAAAATAATTGTGTCTATTTTCATATGGAATAAGCAAAACAGGTAAAGGTTTTGTATTTTATAAGATATCTGAGTTTTAGTGAAATAGGGCCAGAGCGATTTCTGGATCCCCTGTTTCAAATTTAGAAATTCACCATAAATTTTAAAAAAAATAATTAGTTGGTGTAATTTATATGGTTAGAATCCTTATTGAATCTAGTTTTAATAGAAATAAATGGTATAGTCATATGATTTTTGTACAGAGAGAAAAGTGGTTCGTAGTAAGTAGAGGCCAGTGCAATTGAATTCTGAAACAAGGGTAACTTTAACTAATAAACTGTACTAATTGGCTAAGTCAAAAATTCTAGAAAAAAATTAGTGGATAGATATATGAGTCTAGTTTCAGGAAAAATTTACGGATCTTAATTTTGACTTTTGAAACTCGAGAAATGAACTTTTAAGCAACCACGACGCAGAAAAACAGTTTATTCCAAAAATTAAAATAAGTGGTTTAGAGTTGTTTAAAAGGTAAGATAAGTTTAGTAACACCTCAAGCTTGACTCCGGTGACGGTTTTGGGCGTGGGGGCGTTATAGGGGATTTCCTGCATGGATGAAATTAAGGGGTGAGTTTGGAAAACTCAGTGTGTAAAATAACCCAACCATAGTCCAAATCAGATCAAACCACAGAAACAGATTAAGTTGGGCCTTAGCCCTATACAAAATTCAGAATGAAGCCCATAGGCCCATAACAAAGACAGAACAACTATTTCATGTATGCAGAAAACCCAACCCATATCCATCCGTATACACCCCCGTACCAACCTTACACCATGTGGGGAGACAACTTGACCCACCCATCCGCTACACACCACAGAATTTGCAGCATGGCTGCCAGAACAGATATTGTGACAGAGTCGCCAGATACAGATATTGTGGCAGAGCCACCAGAACAGATATTTGTGGCATAGCCACCAGAACGCTTCCTCCATCAATATAACCCATATCCCATGCAACAGATATACATGTCATGGCATACAACATACAGAATCAGAATATCATGCATTTCAGTCAAAGTTAACCCTAGGGATATAACGATCACTTTGCACCTAGGGGTATAATGGTAATTTTTGTACTTAGGGTATTTTAGTAAATTTACTATTATAGGGTTTTCATGCATATTACAGCCATTAATGTACTAACAGAAACACTTACCAAGTGTTGTTACCGAATTGGGCCCGTTGGCCCATTAACTCGATTTCGGCCTATTAAGCACAAATATACCGAAGTGCACAAAATTGCGCACCCTGCAATCTTACCGCTTGAGATTACCAAGATTAACAAACAACTATCTCACGAGCGCTCGCACGCTCATAAGTCTACAAAATGCCAGCTCTTTGGCATTTCGGCTTTTCGGCTTTTGTCGATCTAGTCTATAAGTGGGTGTCGTTTACACACCTGATCTGTAACAATACGTTGGCGAGATCCACACATGAGTTGCCTACAATCGAGTTACTAAAATGTTAGACTACATATCAAAAATGACATACGTACTAATCTCCATACCATATTCGGCCAACATTGCCTTAGTCCCTAAAGTTCTTACCTTTCTGCCGAAATATGGACTAGATCTAGATGTCCAACCATGTTAGCCTTCAAAGCCTTTTGCTGTATGCCCCCTTGTCCACACTAGGGCACACAAAACCAAAAGAAAGAGACCAATATGCCCTTAGTCCAAACATTAGCCACCCTTAAGGGGTTTCGGCTTTTCCTTTAAGCATATGTAACTAACGAAAGTTGTTCGAATACTTACCAATCGTTGTTCTGCCCAAAAGAGTGTTCCTATCTATGATATTAACCCATATCTACCGTAGTCTTTGAAGGAACAGGTTCAAGTAGCCAAAGATTTGGCTTCTTATACCACAGGTATAAAGGTTTCGGCTTTTTAAAGAAAAAGGGAAAGAGGTTCGGCTATAGTGAGATTCGGCCTCCTAGATGTGAGGGGAATAAATGAAGAGAAGAAGAGAAGGAAAGGGATGGTAGATCGGCCAATTGAGGAACAAAGGAGAAAAGAAAATGATGAAAGAGACAAAAGAGAGGAGAGTATAGGTTTGGCTATGGGGAAAAGGAAAAGATGAAAGAAAGAAAGGTGAGAAGGGAAAGTAGTATTCGGTTATGGCAAGGGAAAACGGCACAGAGAGTTATGAGGTGTTCCAAGTTTCAGATACTAGCAAAAAGGAAGGGAAAAGAGAAAAACCCTAAGCACAATACCTTATTTCGGCAAGCCAAAGGAATACTAAACTGAAACCCGAAGGAAAAGCTACAAAGAAACGACAGAAAACTTCCCTAATGCTGAAATTGCTACTTCAGAGACCTAGCCAACTCTTGCTCCTCAAAAGTCCAATATTCGGCCAACACCAAGCTCCTTGATCAGCTCCTAAATTTCCTCCCTTATCTCTCCCTTACCCAATCTCCTGAACAGCTCAAACTCTTCCTAACAGAGTTCCACCTATGTTCCAATACCTACCTTTCCTGTTCACAAAAATAAATACCCTAATTAACTTACCTTGCGACTTGAACCTTGGCTCCCCCTAAACATCCACACGCCACTCCCCAAGCACCTATGGGACGTGACATGCCACTTTACCACAGATCTTCTTGTGGCTTATTTTACCACCTTTATTTTGAAAGCCCATAACGCCAGAACCCTCTCTCTCTAAAATTGAAAATTTTGAAATTGCTTCGGGTTAAATTTACTCTTGGGCCTTCTAAAGGCCCACTAACATACTCAGACCTACATTATACAGTCAAAACACAGAAATTCTAAAATTCCTCAAAATTCACAGAAATCCCGAAAATCTCAAAAATTGAGGCGTTACAAAATGGAACTCTGTTAGAAATGGTCCATTCAATGTTATGTTATTCGAAGCTGTTAATCTCCTTTTGGGGATATGCCTTGCAAACGGCTCACTAGATTCTAAATGATGTACCAACTAAGGTTACATATAAAACTTTATACGGGGTCTAGCACAATAGGAAGCCAAGTCTAAATCATTGATGGATTTGAGGATGCTCAGCCTACGTATTGGATAAAGATGCGAGGAAGTTGGATTCATTGACAAAGTTGTACAAATTTGTGAGATATCCTGATGGAACAAAGGGTGGTTTGTTTTATGACCCAAAAGAGCAAGTAATGATGTGTCAACTTATGCTACTTTCCTTAATGAAAGTTACACGAATGACTTTAAGCCTAGAGGTAAAAAAGGTACTCGATGAACTTTTGGGAATATACAAAACCCTACATTAACGATTCTAGAAACAACTCCTAATAGTAGACCTACAAATACTTAGTAGCATAGGGAGTTTCGTTGTAGTGGGAGGGTTTCTCACAGGCCTGAGTTCTTCTAATCTAGCAGAAGTGTTTTAAACACTAAGTTTTCTGAACTGGAAGATGATGACCCACTCATATTTGATGAAGCGATGAAGAATGCTAATTTCAAGGTCTAGAAAATAGCTATGAAAGCTGAGATGGATTCTATGGAATCCAATTTAGTTTGGGTACTTGTAGACTTATTGAAAGAGATAAAACTCATAGGCTGTAAGTGGATCTACAAGAATAAAAGAAATGTAGATGGAAAGCAAAAACTTACAAGACCAAACTTGTAGCAAAATATTATATAGCTGGAAAATTTTTATCTGTGCTCAATTCAATCTGCATATTTTATCCATTGCGGCAGCTCTCAATTATGAGAGCTAGCAAATAGATGCCGAGTGTAACAACTCGATCTTAAGTGGTGTTAGAAATAGTGGTTTCGGGACCACAATTTCGACGAGTGAGTCCGTAAATATTATCATTTAATATTTATGAGTTAAATAGTATGCTATTGTGAATTTTGATTTTATAGATTTTATTAATTGGTATGCAATTGTGAATTTTGATTTTATAGATTTTATTAATTGGTCAATTAGTCAAGGTACAAGTGGTATGTACTGAAAGCCAATGGTGTTGGAAAATGAGGTATCAGGACATCGTTTCCGTAAATCAAGCATGTAAATATTTTTATTAAATATTTAAGGACTTTTTATATTGGTAATTGAATTTGACATAGGAAATTTTGTCGAATTAGTGATTAATTAATGTATAAGGATTAAATTATTAAAGTGGTAAAAGTTAATCATTATGGATTTTTAATTAATTAAAGGACTAAATAAGCAATTGGGCCTTTCTTAAACCACCAAATGGTGGTGGATGCCAATTGTATACCACCAGTTTTGCTAATCATGTGTAAGTTTCAACTTTAATTAATTAATTATAACTATTAACTTATAATCATAGTATATAACATAAAAAAAATAAAAGAACATATGATATATTCATCATCTTCTTCATTTGGCCATGAGAAAAAGAAAGAAAAAGGTTTAAAATATTTCAACATTCGGTCCCTCATTTGGTATGATTTCTAAGTCCTTTTCTTGTAATTTTTATGTTTTTGAGATCTTTGCAACTAGGTCCAACTAACTTGTATCTCCGTTTTCAAAGCTACTAAAGATTTATAAAACTTCCATTGATGTTAATTGACATTTTTGAATGTTTATGGTAGATTTTGAAGCTTAGAAATGAAATAGGATTCATTTGTTAAGTAAATTTTGTTACTTTTGAGTTTAGAGACTAAATTATGAACATCTAGAAATTGGTTTTTTTTTTTTTTGTAAATTGTGATGATATGATGTTGTATATTGACATAATTGAAGTGTATTTAAAATTTGGAGTTCAAATTCAAAAGATATGATAAGTACGGCTTTAGGGACTAAATTAAATAAAATGAAAAAGTTTAGGGGCGGCTGAATAATGAGATTGAGCTGATACATGTCTATAATTGGATGAAATAAGAGGGGAAATTAATAAATTGAATTGAATAATTGTATAGATCAAGAATTGGATTGAATCAGAATTAATCGAAGAAAAGGCAAATTTGTTAATTAGTCCTTAGAGAATTGACTATTTTCTATTTTTCCAGGTAAGTTTGCATAGTATAATTGTATTTAAATTGTTTTATATTTGATGTCTAGATTTGTATTTGTTTGATAATAGTTTGAATTTTGCACAATTTGGTACAACAGGTGAATTATGAACTAAAACATAAAAAAAATGATAAGCTGATGGTTAAAACTTAAAATGCTAAATTAATATCTGAAATAAAAATGAATTGATAATTGATTATAATTGATCGAATTGTGTTGGTATGAAATTGATCGATTGTTTATGGTAAGGACTAAATTGAATTGATTTGAGATTATTGTATATTAATGTAAATGCAAATTTGATTTTGTATTGAGAAGAATTATGTTGGTATATTGATATGTATTGATGAATTACTATTGAACATATACAATTTAATTGAAAAATTGGCTTATAATGGAAATTGAAAATGGTTACCCTATTAACTGTTCGGGTAGAGTCGGATATAGTTGGCGTGCCATGAGATAGAAAGAGTTCAAGGTTAATTTGGCTACGAGTCGATGAGGCACTGGGTGCCAAATTAATTTGGTTATACTGATGAGACACTGGATGTCAAACTTATTAATGAGCACTGTGGGCGCAAACTATTTACTTCGAATTGATCTAATGAGGCACTGAGTACCAAATTAGTCTATTGGTTGGATCAGTGTATCTGTTCGATCTGAGTTGAGTTAATAAGGAGAATAAATGGTAAAAGTGGGATAAGTATAATCGAAACGGTGATGATAGAGTCCTCGAAATCATGAGATTGAAAATCTAAAATGAGAAGTATTATTTGATAATTGAGCTTTCAATTAGATATGAAATGGAAAGTAATGTGATATGTGATTTGTGAGATATAAATTGGATTGATAATTGTGATATGATAATACAAAGTTGATTAACGATATATATGAATATCGATAGTATTGAATGCTCATATGTATCAGATATAAGAGTCGAAGGGCCAATATGGAAATGTGATATATCTATGAATTTAATGCAGACTTCAAGCAATAAAATGGAATAATGACTGCCGTTATATTTAAATTGGATGTACTATTGAAAAAAATAAAATAAAATGATACGATATAATCTTTAGATTGAGTAATTGAAGCTTGTATACATTCATACATGTGTACCATTGAGACTTTTAGTTGTATTTATGAATTGAAATGTTGTGAATAGTATTGAGTTTTGAATTAAAATAGCATGATATTGTTCTGTTATTGTAACATCCCGAAATAGGGCCTAAACAGAACAGTGGTTGTGAAACCACAAATTCGAGGTAGAAAAATTTATTTTATTATTATTATTTTGAGGTTCATGATATGATTGCATGATTGTGTGAAAATTTCGTGATGAAATTCTACGCATAAAGTGCTTAAGTTGAGATTAGGACTAAATCGAATAATTTGTAAAACTTGCATTCTAGAAGTTTTTAGTATGAAATTGCTTTGGAATATTAATTAGGAGGATTTAAACAAAATTTGACCAATTTCTAAGTTCATGGACAAAATAGGACATGGATGGAATTTTTGATAGTTTAATAAGGAAGGGCATTTTGGTCATTTGGATATTAAATGAAATAAAAAGGGAAAAATAACACAAAATTTATCATCTTCTTCATTAGCACGAAATTTCAAGGGTTCTCCATAGCTAGGGTTTGTTTCAAGCTTTCAAGCTCCATAGTAAGTGATTCCAAGCCCCGTTTTTAATGTTCTTTACGTTTTCGGAGTCTCAGTAGCTCGATAAAGCTTATGCTAGCAATAATTTAAGTTAGAGTTCATATTTGGAAAAATACCCATAGGAGAAAAGTGTTTATTTTGGTGTTTTATGATAGAATATGAGGTCTTAGATTATGTTAGACAACTTGTGCTACTCGGTTTTAGGTAAAAACGAGTAAAATGGCTTAATCGGTAAAAATACCTAATAGTCATAAGTATATGTTAGAGAGAGAATTTGATTTTTCTATAGAAGGGAAAAACGATCAGCATGTCATAAAACATAAGAAAATAGGCTGAAGTTTAATTTACGAGATTTGGGGCAAAAGTGTAAATATGCAAAAGTTTAGGGGCAAAAATGTAATTTTTCCAAAGTTTGAGTAAAGGACTGTTTTGATAAATGTGAATATTAAATAAGTTAAATTTGCTATTATAGATCAAGAAGAGCAAAATTCGGGAGTAGATCGGGGAAAAGAAAAAGTAAATGACTAAATTGTAAAGTTTAGTCACATTTTGTATCGAGGTAAGTTTGATGAAATAAATGCAATATTCTTTTATTTTACATTATTATTGTCAATTTCAGCATTTATATACTTATTTTATGAGAATATTTAAAGTCGAATTAAAAAGAAGTAAGTGGAGAAAAAGCATTAGGAAGCCCCATTTGAACCTTAGGAATGTTAGGATATTGGGGTTGTGGGATGAGAGATGAGCAGGTGAGAGAGAAATGAGCCATGTAAGTCCATATCAGATATATGGCTTTGGAGACAGGAATAATTCATGTAAGTCCATGTCGAAGACACGACATTGGCAGGATATTGATAGACAGGAACGACCCTAGTATCCTTAGTATTCCGAGTGGTTCAACGGGTCATTGTACATGTTAAATTACAGTGAATTATCAGCAAAAGGGAAGGTAGATTATATTTATGAATAGTGAAAGGTCAGGTAAGAAAGAAGGTAAGTGAGTAAAGAAGAAGGTAGAAAATGAGAAGTAAAGAAAGTTTATGAAGCTAGGTGACATTATGTATAATTATTCATTATGTTGAATGTTGTAATTTATTTGCTTGTAAGCTTACTAAGCCTAGTGCTTACTCTCTTTATTTTCTTTTTCTTATAGTTTTCATTAAGCCACTCGGGGATCGAAGGAAACGTCGGAGACCCGATCACACTATCGAAGGAATCACATTGGTATAGTTAGACGTTTCGTTTTGTGTATGGCATGTATAGGAACTTGGTTTCTTTTGATATGATATGATCAATGAATGATGTGTAAATACTTGCTAATGATTAGCTAATAGAATGGCTGATGATATACATGTTTAATAGTATAGTAACTATCACATGAAAACGATGAAAAATGTGAAAGTAACTTAAAAACGGATTTAAGTATCAGAAATAACGTGAATTTGAAAAATCACTAAAAATCGTAGAGACATGGTTTGATGGTGAATAATATATGAAATTAAACCTCATTATGTCTATTTTCATATGGAATAATAAAAACAGGTAAATGTTTTGTATTTTATAAGATATCTGAGTTTTAGTGAAATAGGGCCAGAGCAATTTCTGGATCCCCTGTTCCAACTTTGGAAATTCACCATAAATTTTTCAAAAATAATTAGGTGGTTTAATTTATATTGTTAGAATACTTATTAAATCTAGTTTCAATATAAACAAATGGTATAGTCATATGAATTTTTTATAGGGATAAAAGTGGTTCGTAGTAAGTAGAGGTCAGTGCAATCAAATTCTGAAACAGGGGTAGCTTTAACTAATAAACTGTACTAATTGGCTAAGTCAAAAATTCTAGAAAAAAATTAGTAGATAGATATATGAGTCTAGTTTCAGGAAAAATTTACGGATCTTAATTTTGAGTTTTGAAACTCGAGAAATGAATTTTTAAGCAGCCATGACGCAGAAAAATAGTTTATTCCGAAAAGTAAAATAAGTGGTTTAGAGTTGTTTAAAAGGTAAGATAAGTTTAGAAACACCTCAAGCTTGACTCCGGTGACGGTTTTGGGCGTGGGGGCGTTACAGTTATTTATCGTAGCATCCCATAACCTTAATTTGGTGACGGAGACGGGAGATGGGTGTTACATCAAGATAGCGTTCTTGAACGGCTATCTTGAATAGAGCAACATATGGTGCAACCCACCAGATATATTGTAACACCCCTTACCCGTACTCGACGCCGAAAAAGGGTACAAGGCATTACTGTATTTGAACGCAATCAAACACACAAAACCGGACCATAAAATTTCCTTCCAATTAAGGTCATTCAAACGTATACGTAACATCCCTTACACGGGCCTATGAGGCCTAAAACATGCATTGGGAAAGATTTGGGACTAAATTGGGAACTTCTGAAACTTTTACCACACTTAGAAAATTTTCATGTTTTGGAGAGTCACACGCCCGTGTGGGTAGGCCGTGTGGTCACACACGTCTGTGTCCTCAGCCTATGTAACTCTCTGACTATGACATCATCAACCAAATAAGGTCACACGGCCAAGGCACACGCCTGTTTCCTTAGGCCGTGTGGTGAATTAAATTTCAAAATCAGGTGGAAACTTTACACGGCTTGGGCACACGCCCATGTTCTTAGGCCGTGTCTCTCACACGGTCGAGACACACAGCTGTATCTCTGCCCGTGTGTTTACTACTGGGCATTCTGTTTTGCATTAATTAGGGCGCAGGGGACACACGGCCGGATCACAGGCCCATAGGGCAAGCCGTGTGTCACACACGGTCTAGATACACACCCGTGGGTCTACCCGTGTGGGCAACTTTAAGGCTATTTTCCAAGCCAATTGCCACCCTTATTAGTACAAACACATATATGGCCTCAATGATACCTTAACACTCATAAACATAGCTTATGCATGACAACTTCCCCTCACATTATACTTGCTTAAGACTCCCTACTATGACAAATCAAATCTTACCAACACGCATATACGGATAAGCAATATTTATTAGACTTGCATGCATGCATTTTTATACTATCTTATTCACACACATGATATTCATCAACATTCAATCATCAATAACCATAGGCCATATCATAATAGAATTGGCACATACTTACATAGATGGATAGATTTACAACCCAATAATCATTATGAGCCATATCTCATGGCCATACACAAAATGAATCAATAATCATTATAAGCCAACACATTTAGCTAGACCAATATGACATATAACAAAAAGACCAAGTCCCTATACATGCCATACTCAAAACGATGAGACTAACTATACCCAAAAGATCCAATTGATAGTGTGAACGAGCCTCCAACGTCCTTTGATCCCTGAGCTAGCTTGGCGATACTATAAGGAAGTGGAAAGCAGCGGGAGTAAGCATAAAGCGTAGTAAGCTTGCATGAAATTAATAAGAAATAAAAAAAATGCCTTTTCATACAGAAACATAACATTACTTAAATCATCTCATTCTCAATAACCATCATAGTCATACCCTATCTCATTCAATTTACATAAAGTTCAATGGAATTCAAGGTCATAATTCCTTCATTCTCACCTTACCGAAGTTTTATCATTTCGTAATCTCAATAACTACGAGCTTGGCTTACATACCTGTACCCTTTCAACATGATCATACCTCATCATTTCCTTGACGAATCCTTGGACTACCCGTTGAACCATTTGGAATACTAAAGGACACTCGGGAGGCCTCATTCACATAGTAAGATGCCAACGTCATATCCCAGATATGGTCTTACTTAGGATCACAACTCGATGCCAATGCCATGTCCCAAACATGGTCTTACATGGGATCTCATATCAACGCCATATCCTAGATATGGTCTTACATGATAACACACATCGATGCCGATGCCATATCCAAGATATGGTGTTATATGGGATCTCATCAACCCAAATGTCCTGATATTGGTACCTTAAGTATTCCTAAGGTTCAACCGACTTTTATCACCTCAATTCTTTGTCGGACAACATCAATAATATTCATGAAGATAGATATACAATTCATGCAACATTAAATGTCAAGTACATAATAAAATGCTATATCAATTTCACACAAACTCACTTCGGTACAAAAAATATGGACAATTAATTCAATTTAGTCCAAGATTTTGCTCTTTCCCTAGTCTAGGCCAAGACTCCGTTTTTCTTGACCTATAATAGCAAATTTCACTTATTTAGTTACCACATTATTCAAAACAGCCCATAAACCATATTTTGGCAAAATTATAGTTTTGCCCCTAAACTTTTACATAATTGTAATTTAGCCCTTAGGCTTGTAAAATGAAATGTGTCCATTTTCTTGGTTACCCAAGCCTTACTGGTTCATATTCCCTCTTATAGCAGCCCACATTTTTCATCAAATCACATTTTTAACACCTATTTTTACATGTTTTACAAACAAGTCCTTTTTAGGTGTTTTCATAAAAATTACTTAGAAAAAGATATTCATCTAACACCAAACTTCCATATTCCTCCATTAATCATCAAAATACATGCATGACACACATGGGTAAATTGTTTGAACATAAACCCTAGCTCAAAATAATGGTAGATATAGTTATATCATGCTTCAAGGATCTCAAAAACATCAAAAAATCAAAAACTAACACCAAAATGACTTACATGTAGGGCGTTTATTGTGCTAAATATTTCAAGCTTCCATGAAGGATTCTCTTTCAATTTTCGGTGGAGACAAGATGGAGAAGAAAGATGACCAGTTTTTCTTTATTTTATTCATTTAGCTATTGTCATCAAATACCAACCCTACCAACTTTGACTTTTTGATTTTTCTTCTCCATGTACATCCATTCACACATATAATGGCCTATTTACTCATTAAGGACCTCAACTTTTAAGTTCTATATCTATTTAACACATTTATCTAATAAAACACAACTTTAGCACTTTACGCGATTTAGTCCTTTTTCACAAATTAAGAATTCAAACGATAAAGTTTCTTAACAAAATTTTTTACGCAATCCTATTATCATGCTATAGACGTCAAAATAATACTAAAATAAATTTTATGACCTCGAATTTATGGTCCTGAAACCACTGTTTTGACTAGGCCCAAAATTGAAATGTTACATATATAGCTAAATGAAATGAGCATAAAGTGTGAAAATTGCTTAGTTCCATATATGGACTAAAGTAAGCATCCAAGTCACGAGATCAAATATTTGATCAAGCGATCAATATTTTTAATTTGAGCAAAACATAGATAAACATTGTGTTTATAAACGTATTGGGGATGGAAAGGTGGTCTTTCTCATTCTATATGCCAATCACATTCTACTTATTAGAAATGGCATAGAGACATTGATCGCCTGACCCAAGTGTGCGTGCACCAGGGTTGAGAATCAACATAAATACAACAATAAAATCAAAATAACTATGTGCGGTGTCTACAAGTGTGAGAAGTCAATTGTAATATATTTATACAATGAGGTACAAGAGTACTCCAAGGATCGAACCCACAAGAGTCAGCGGTTGGGTGAATTCTAGCTAAAAACATGCAAATAAAGAGTCTAAACAACTACCCGCTAGAATGTATAGAACAATATGCCATGAAATTGAGGGTATTTAAACTAGTTGACTAGCTAATTAATAAAAGGACTAAATCGTAAAGCATGCAAAGTTGTAAAACTATCTAATCAATGATAAATGGTGGTTGGTTGAATTCAATGTGGTTCATTAATCATCGAATCAGGGATTTAAATTGCTTAAACTCCTAAAGTGGCTCCATTTTACCTCTAGGTATCAAAATTACCAAATTAGACAAATTAGTTTTGTATATCTCTCAATCTCACCTGGCTAACCCGAAAATGACGAATCGGTGCCAAAAAGATTACTTCTCGGTCTCACTTATTTTAATTTTCCCTTAGGGGCGTGTAACAGCCCGTTTTTTAGTGGTGTCGAAACAGTGGTTTTAGGACCACAAATTTCAATATGTTAGTTCATAAATATTAATTGTTTAATATTTACGAGGTCATTATGGTTGTATTAAAATTTTGTTAAGAAATTTTAATGTTCAGACAGATAATTAAAGAAAAGGACTAAATCATAAAAATGCAAAAGTAACACCCCTAACCTGTATCCGTTACCGGAATAGGTTAAGAGGCATTACTTAATCGATAACACAATTCAGGATAATCGAATATCAAATATCATTTCATTGCAGCAAATCTCATTCATTCACATTCATTAAGATCATAAAAGCAAGTATACAATACTTAAACATGCATTCGGGATCAAATTGACAACATATAAAAGTTTCAGAACTTATAAAAATTTTCAACTTTTAAAAGGTCACACATGGCCTTAGACACGCCCGTGTGTCTAAGCCGTGGCAAAACAAGGCATAGCTATTGACTTGCCCAGACGGCTACAAGACACGCCCGTGTGCCTTGGCCGTGGTCGAGCTTGACTTGGCCACATGGCTAGCCATACGCCCGTGTGCTTTGGCCGTGCTCGGGTCTAACTTACAATTGTAGGGTACCCTAGGGGACACACGGCTGTGCAACATAGCCATGTGTCACACACGGTTGAGACACACGCCCATGTCTATCCCCGTGTGGACAAAAATAGGCCATTTGAATGCCAATTTGCCACCCTAATTTGGTCAACCTACAAGCAAAGAAAACAAGCATATTTGCACCACCATTTCAGCCAATTTCAACACCCAAAACATAAACCAATCATATCATATAGTAGTCACCCAAATCCATACTCATAAACCTTACCAATTCATGCCAAACATAAGGTAAGATTATACCAAAATATTTCCTTCCATACATCATTCAAACTCAAGCTAAACTTACCAAAACTTACCAAATAAAACATACTTCAATTGCATACTAATATCACATACTATAAGGCATTATTAACTATGAGTTCAAACACAAACTAGCCAAATCACATGGCTAAGTATATACATTACAAAACATACTTTCACAACTACTAGCCTATACATGCCATACTTCAAAATATACATTTTCAAAAGTACCAAAATTAGGTTCGATAGTGTGGTGACGATCCTTGATGATCCCTAAGCTTTCAGTAGCTTCGATATCTATAAAACAATGCAAACACACACAAAATAAGCTTTCAAAAGCTTAGTAAACTCGTACTAAAATCATCAACAGTATATAAAACATAAAACATCAACACATAAGTATTTACACATTTTCGATCCATATGATCATACCAATTCAATGAACTTCACATACATAATATTATCTACCACTTAGGTATCGTACATACCTGAATCTTCTCGTACTTATTCACTTCCATTCTTACCTCAAGTTGAATTTTTTAAGACTTTCTGTAAATTATTCGTACTTTAAACATCCGCACACTTAGTGCTATACAGGTTAGCCAAAGCTAGAACGATTCCGCACACTTAGTGCCATCTCAATTAACCGAAGCTAAGTCAGTATCGCACACTTAGTGCCTCATATAGCCGAAGATAGTATAAATCGGACACTTAGTGCCAAATACATTTGATTCATCATCATATTCATCCAACTCAATTATATATACATCTATGCATAATTAAAACAGCAACATGTACTTATATTATCATGTTCTACGTATGAACTTACCTCGTACTCGAAGTTGTCGACTGGAACGTTTATTCTACAATCTTTGACTTCCCTCAGTCTAAGTCTGCATTCCTCTTTTCTTGATCTATAGGTATTCAAAATTAACCCTTTTATTCATTAAATCATTCAAAATAATCCATATACACACAATTAGGGCATTTTGCAAAATAGCCCTTACATTTTCACATTTCGTTTAGTTCCTAATTAATAAAATCACAAAATACACAAAATTTTCTTGTACACAAGCTTAGCCGAATTCTTCTAGCTCTCATACAAGTCTATACGTTCCATTTATTTCACATTTTAGTCCCTCAAAATAACATTTTTACAAATTAGCCCAAATTACTCAATTTCATCAAAAATCCAAAGACAAAACATGTAAACCCAACATTAAGTTCTCATAATTCATCAACTAACATCAAAAAGCTCATAGTTTCACCAATGGTACATTTCAAAATCATCACCAAAATCAGAAATTGAAGCATGGGTTTGATAGTATACGAAGCAACGATTACAAAAAACGTAGAAATTATAAAAAATGAGCTAATTACATACCTCAATCAAGCAAAGTAAGTGCCGAACCCTAAGCTTGAATTTTTCTTTCTTTTTCTTTGATATATTCGGCCAAACAAGATGATAATGGCCTTATTTTCATGTTTATTACAAGATGATAATGGCCTTATTTTCATGTTTATTTTGTTTTGACACATATTAATTATCAAATACCAATTTTGCCCTTTGTTTAAGACATTTTAATTCATCCATTTTAAGGTCATAAATGTCCATTAACCATATAAATGGTATAATAACCACATAAGGACCTCTCCTTTATAAAGCCAAGTCAAAAAGACACTTTTAACATCTAGCACACAGTTTTTACATTTTATACGATTAGGTCCTTTTTGCAAATTAAGCACACAACCAGTTAAACTTTCACTCTAAACTTTCACACATGTCAATTCACTTAGGGTCAAAACCACTATTTTGGCTCGAATATGTGGTCCCAAAACTACTATTCCGACTAGGGTCAAAACTAGACTGTTACAATTCTCCCCTTTAGGGATTTAGTCCCTGAAAATCTTACCATTAAATAGATTTGGATATTGCTGTCTCATAGTATCTTCAGGCTCCCACGTGGCCTCTTCAATACCGTGTCGATGCCATATTACTTTAACTAACGAATTTTTCTTATTTCGCAATTCTTTAACCTCGCGAGCTAAGATATGGATCAGCTTTTCTTCGTAAGTCATGTCAGACTGAATTTCAATCTCAGACGGGGAAATCACATGCAAAGGATCGGATCTGTTTCGTCGAAGCATCGATACGTGAAACATATTATGAATCTTTTCTAGCTCTTATGGTAATAAGAATCTATACACTACCGGCCCAATACGCTCGATAATCACATAACCCGATGAACCTTGGACTCAATTTGCCTTTTCTACCGAACCGAAGCACTTTCTTCCACGGAGATACTTTCAAAAACACTTTGTCGCCGATCTCAAACTCAATCTCTTTTCTTTTCAAATCTGCATATGATTTTTGACGATCGGAAGCTGCTTTCAAACTATCTCAGATTACTTTTACTTTATGTTCAGTTTCTTTTATCAAATCAACCCCATGAATCTTATTTTCACTGAGCTCCGTCCAATACAAAGGTGTACGACATTTGCAACCATATAAAGCTTCGTACGGTGCCATTTTAATGCTCAACTGAAAACTGTTATTATAAGTGAATTCAATCAAATGCAGATATTGTTCCCACGTACCTTCAAACTCAAGAATGAAACATCTCAACATATCCTCGAGTATCTGAATAATTCACTCAGATTGACCGGCCGTTTGCGGATGAAAAGCAGTACTAAAGTGCAATTTAGTACCCAGAGCATCTTGTAACTTCTTCCAAAATTGTGATGTGAACCTCGAATCTCTGTCTGACACTATAGACAATGGCACACCATGCAATCTCACGATATCAGAAATGTATAACTCAACTAATTTATCAAGCGAGTAATCGGATCGAATCAGAATAAAATGAGCTAATTTCGTCAATTGATCAACTACGACCCAAATTGCATCTTTCTTTCTCGGAGACAGGGGTAAACCCGAAATAAAATCTATTGTCACTCGATCCCATTTCCACTACGGGACCATAATCGGTTGTGACAAACTAGATGGCACCTGATGTTCAGCTTTAACTTGCTGACAGATCAAACATTTAGAAATAAATTCAGAGATATCTCTTTTCATTCCGGACCACCAATAATACTATTTCAGATCATTATACATTTTCATCTACCCTAATGCACAGATAATTAACTATTGTGAGCTTCACTCAGAATCATTTGAATTAACTCTGGATTTCTCGGAACACAAATTTGATCTCGAAATCTTAAACAATCATCTTTATCAACTCTGAATTCTAAATTAGTCTCTATATCACACTAAGCTCGTTTAGCTAAAATCTCATTATCAATCTTCTGAGCTTCAATAATCTACTGTAAAAACAAAGGTCTTTCTTTTAATTCAGCTAAAACTGAACCATCATCAGACAGAACCAAATCAGCATTCATCGCATGCAAAGCAAATAACGATTTTTGACTTAAAGCATCAGCAACAACATTTGCTTTTCCCGGGTGATAATCAATCACAAGTTCATAATCTTTTAGCAATTCTAACCATCTTCTCTGACACAGATTTAGGTCTTTCTGAGTCATCAAATACTTCAAACTCTTATGATCTGAATACACATGACATTTCTCACCGAATAAATAATGGCGCCAAATCTTTAGAGCAAACACAATCGTATCCAACTCAAGATCATGCATCGGATAGTTCTTTTCGTGCGACTTCAACTATCTCGAAGCATAAGCAATGACTTTTCCTTCTTGCATTAAATCACATCCCAGATAGATCAATGAAGCATTGCTGTAAATCACCATTTCTTTATCTGATTCGGGTTGTACTAAAACTGGGGCTTCAGTCAATAAGGTCTTTAACTGATCAAAACTGTTCTGACACTTTTCAGACCATTCAAACTTCACATCTTTCTATAGCAGTTTTGTTAACGGAGTTGCAATCATCGAAAAACCTTTCACGAATCTTCTATAGTAACCAACAAGTCCCAGAAAACTACAGACTTTAGAAACATTCCTCGGATGTTTCAAATCCGGAATAGCTGAAATTTTGCTCGGATCAACTCGGATATCAGATGCTGATATAATATGACCTAGGAAACCAACTTCTATCAACCAGAACTCACATTTACTGAACTTCTCATACAACTGTTTATCTCGCAAAGTCTGTAGCACTATTCTCAGATGCTCGGCATATTCAGATTCATCACGTGAATAAATCAATATGTCATCAATGAATACCACAACAAATTAATCTAAATACGGTCTAAAAATTCTATTCATCAAATCCATAAAGATAGCAGGTGCGTTAGTTAATCCGAAAGGCATAACTAAGAATTCATAGTGGCCGTACCTCGTTCTGAAAGCAGTCTTCAGAATATTTGAGTCTTTCACTCGCAGTTGATAATAGCCTGATCTCAAATCTATTTTCGAAAACA
This sequence comes from Gossypium anomalum, assembly GCA_025698475.1. Classification (NCBI taxonomy): domain Eukaryota; kingdom Viridiplantae; phylum Streptophyta; class Magnoliopsida; order Malvales; family Malvaceae; genus Gossypium; species Gossypium anomalum. Next base: position 40,030,338 of record CM046958.1, on the reverse strand, counting down.
CAGCAGCTCCTTTCAACTGATCAAACAAATCATCAATTTGGGGCAGAGGATACTTATTCTTAATAGTCACTTTGTTCAACTGACGATAATTTATACACATTCTCATCGTACTGTCTTTCTTTTTCACAAATAGAACCGGAGCACCCCAAGGTGAAAAACTCAGTCTAGCAAACCCTCTATCAGTCAACTCTTGCAACTGATACTTTAATTCTTTTAATTCAGTCGGAGCCATTTTGTAAGGAGCTATCGAAATCGGAGTAGTACCAGGTACCAATTCAATGCCAAATTCTACCTCTCTAACCGGATGTAATCACGGAAGTTCTTCAGGAAACAGATCAGGGAATTCACATACAACAGACACTAATTCAACTTTCTTTTCTGACACTCTCGAATCAATCACATATGCAAAATAAGCTTCACAATCCTTTCTCACAATACTTAAAGCTTTCATCAAAGATATTACAGCAGGCAATCCACTCAAATTACTAGATTCAATTCTGACTATTTCATCATTTTTGCATCTCAAATCAATAGTTTTCTGTTTACAGTTCACCACAGCATCATGCAAAGTTAACCAATCCATACCCAGAATTATATCAAACTCACCAAAAGGTAATAACATCAGATCAGCCAGAAAATTATTGTCTCAAAACATTAACGGACAATTCTTGCATACTTTATCAACCAAAACACATCTGCCTAGGGGGTTCGAAACTCTAATTACAAATTCAGTAGGCTCTACAGGCAAAGTCTTATTGTTCACTAAATTCATGCATATATACGAATGTGTTGATCCAGGATCTATCAAAGCAGTCACAGAAGTATCATAGAGTAAATGTACCCGTAATCACATCTGGCAATGGAGCTTTCTCGCGAGCTCGGATAGTATAGGCTCTGGTAGGTGCACGAGCCTAAGAACTAATCGTTGTGTCTTTCGTTCCTCTTTGACTACCGCTTACATTTCCCATATTTCTGGGAGGTCTACCACGAGAAGCGTTACCACTCTGCCTCAGATTTTGAACATTATCTTTTTCAGCTAAATCTGGGCAATCTTTTATAAAATGATTTCTTGAACCACAACTATAACAAGCTCGGTTATTACTTTTTCCCTAGTATTTACCGAAATGTCATCTTCCACAATGATCACACTCAGGCTTTTCATTCTTTGATTATCAACACTGGCAATAGATGTAGTTGAAGGTTTGAAATTCGATTGCGATCTAGCACGATCTCTGTTCGAATGTCCCATACTAGTCTTTGAACGACTGCTGTTATCTCTAAATTTCTTTGATCCAGATTGAAATGATTTTCCCGATGATCTCTTTCGTATCTCTCTAGCTTCAACATCAGCTTTCTTTTTCCCTTTCCCGAGATCTTCAGCTTTACATGCTTGTTCAACAAGCACTACAAATTCTTTAATTTCTAGAATCCCAACTAGCAATCGAATATCTTCGTTCAAACCATCTTCAAATCTCTTGCACATTATTGCTTCTGAAGCTACACATTCATGGGCATACTGACTCAACCTTACAAATTCTCGCTCGTATTCTTTACCAGACATACAGCCTTGTTTAAGCTCGAGAAACTCTTTGCGTTTCTGATTAATGAATCTTTGACTGATATATTTCTTCTAGAATTCAGCTTGGAAGAAATCCCACGTAACTCGTTCACTCGGAACCACAGATGTCAAAGTCTTCTACCAATGATACGTCGTATCTCTCAGAAGTGAGACAGCACATTTTATGCATTTTTCTGGACTCAGAGACAACATATCAAACACTCTTATTGTGTTCTCTAACCAGAACTCGGATTTTTCCTCATCATCACTTGTTGTAGCTCGGAACTCTTCAGCCCTATATTTTCTAATCTTATCAACTAATGGTCTACTTAACTATACCAGATTCACTGTAGGCATAACAGGAGTTTGAGTAGGATTAATCGGGGGTGAAGGTTGTTGTACAGTCGGATTTGTTCTAATGTATTGGGTGAACCAATCATTCATCATCTAATAGAAGGCTTGTTTAGCCTCACCATCACTGCTACTCATAGCCAGTTGAGAATCAGCTTGCACCGTCCCTTGCGCGGAAGCAGGCGTATTACTTTCAACATCGTCTGCTACAGCTCTTTCGGGATCCATTTGCTATATAAAAGCACATTTCAACGTCAGGATTCATCACATTATTGCAGTTCATAAATATGACATGTATAGCTAGACTCACATACACTATGGTAGTCCTAGAACCGGCTAAACCATAGCTCTGATACCAATAAAATGTAACACCCCTAACCCGTATCTGTCACCGGAATAGGTTAAGAGGCATTACTTAATCCATAACACAATTTAGAATGATCGAATATCAAATATCATTTCATTGTAGTAAATCTCATTCATTCACATTCATTAAGAACATAAAAGCAAGTATACAATACTTAAACATGCATTTGAGACCAAATTAACAACATATAAAAGTTTCAGAACTTATAAAAAATTTTCAAATTTTAAAAGGTCACACGCTCGTATGAACAGGACGTGTGCCTCACACGGCTTTAGACATGCCCGTATGTCTAAGCCGTGGCAAAACAGGGCATAGCTACTAACTTGCCCACACAGCTACAAGACACGCCCGTGTGCCTTGGTCGTGGTCGAGCCTGACTTGGCCACACAGCTAGCCATACGCCCGTGTGCTTTGGCCGTGCTCGGGTCTGATTTGCAATTGTAGGGTACCCTAGGGGACACACGACTGTGCAACATAGCCGCGTGTTACACAGGCTGAGACACACGCCCGTGTCTTTGACCGTATAGACAAAAATAGGCCATTTGAATAGCCAATTTACCACCCTAATTTGGTCAACCTACAAGCAAAGAAAACAAGCATATTTGCACCACCATTTCAGCCAATTTCAACACCCAAAACATCAACCAATCATATCATATAGTAGTCACCCAAATCCATACTCATAAACCTTACCAATTCATGCCAAACATAAGGTAAGATTATACTAAAATATTTCCTTCCATACATCATTCAAACTCAAGTTAAACTTATCAAAAACTTACCAAATAAAACATACCTCAATTGCTTACTAACATCACATACCATAAGGCATTAATAATTATGAGTTCAAACATAAACTAGCCAAATCACATGGCTAAGTATATACATCACAAAACATACTTCCACAACTATTAGCCTATACATGCCATACTTCAAAATATACATTTTCAAAAGTACCAAAATGAGGTTTGATAGTGTGGTGATGATCCTTGACTATCCCCGAGCTTTCAGTAGCTTTGATATCTATAAAACAATGCAAACACATACAACGTAAGCTTTCAAAAGCTTAGTAAGCTCATACTAAAATCATCAATAGTATATAAAACATAAAACATCAATGCATAAGTTGTAACGCCCCGAGTTTTTGGGCCTAGAAGTATTGGGCCTTGTGCGTGGGAGTCGTCAGGAGACTGTACATAAAAGTTTATGTGTGGAGGAAATATCACAGTTGATTGTCTGCTGTAGTGGTTAAGTGATTAGGAGTATTTGGGAGTGTTGGAGAAGTCCTTGGTTCAAACCTGGGCTTTAGCAAAAAATTATGTTTTTCTCTTAAAGGAGCCTTGATGTTAGTGGGTGGGCTTTAAGAATATTTTTGATGAATTGATAACACAGAAAGAGCCTGTGGTTGAGTGGCAAGGTGGCGTGTTGTGTAATTGTGAGGTCTAAGGTTCAAGTCTTGGGATGCGCAATGGAGTATTTATTTTGCTATTTGAGCTGTGTAAGAGGTGGTGTTGGACTGGAACTCTGTGGTTGGAGTGGTCATAAAAAAATAAGGAATTTTCCTAATAGTTGAAAGTACTCCCACATCGGGAAGCTAACATGAGAATTGGCAAGAAGCTGGCTTTAAATAGAGCGAACAAGATGAGTTGGTGATCACTGGTTTTAGGAGGGATTATTTCATACTTGCTTAACCAAGGTTGGTGATCGTGGACTTCGACGCGTTCTCATAAACAGGTGTGTATTCACGCTCTTCTTTGTTGGAAGTCGGCAAAAGCCAAAATGTCAAAACGCCGAAATTCGAGGCCTCATGAGCGTGTGAATGCACGTGAGGTGATCCGAGCCCACAAACTATGGGCGATAGACTATAGAGGCCGCCACGAGCGTTCTCGTGTGCTGGGGCTGTTCTAGGCCTCGATGGGCTGAATGGGCTCAGTGGGCCCGCTTGTGTAAATTTAACTGTAGGTGAGAAGTAGTTGGGCTTGTCATGTCGTGTACATGGCATAGGCCATTCTGGGCCACATTGGGCCGAAATGGGCCTATCTAGGCCCAATGGGCTTGTGGGTCCCACACGGACAAAATTTGCGGTAAATGGCAAATAATGAACTGGGCTATGGTGTTCGCATAGTCGTGACTGAATGTGGGCCAAATAGGCCACACGAGCGTGTGGGCCCACTTGGGCTGAGAAATAGGCCTTAGGCCCATTTGCACCGTTATGTCTGTTTAGGTTATTTAAGTAGCTCGAGGCAACGGTAGACCTTTTGTTGGGTCATTAAGACCCCAGATTATAAAATTACCAAAATAATCGTAAAATTACCAAAATACCCCCAATTTGTAAATTATGAAAATACCCTTGTAGTGTAAAATTATTGAAATACCCTTATAGGGTAAAATGACCATTTTGCCCTAATGAGTAAAATGACTATTTTTCCCTTGTGGGAAATGACTGACTTGGACTATGAATTTGACTGATTTGACTGTGATTGTACAACTGTGATTTAACTGACTTGACGGTGGTTGTGCAACTGATATGCTTTTAATATATGTTTAAAAGATTGTTACTGATATGTGTACACGTGTGATGATTGAGCATGACATACACGACATATTGCATGGGGTTGGGACTTTGATATGGAGGGAGTACTGTTCTGATAGGGTCGCATGGGTCGCACGCAGACGCATCGTGGATCCGAGATTGATCTATTAAGGTCGCACGCGGTCGCATTTGAGACATCGTGGGATCGATGAATGGCTTAAAGCTGCATAATCATGATTATGGCTCTTTGCCAACCTAATTATGGCTCTGTGCCATCTTGATAATGACTTTGTGCTAGTTGTATTTACCTGTGGCTATGTGCCTTTCATATTTATTGATGACTCTGTGTCGATCATATTTACTCGTGGCTGTGTGCCGATTATAGTACCGTCGCTGATGGCTATGTGCCAAACTTATTACAGTTACCGATAGCCTTGTGCCATCCTGATTATGGATCTTTGCCATCCTGATTATTGTTTATAGCCATAAACAGCTCTTTGCTATTCTGTTTACGGGCAGCTTTGCTGTGATTTTGGTTAGTGCCGCAACCGGTGCTAACATTGGGAGTGTAGGGATGGCATGGGTGATTTAGTCCCCGCAGGTAGTGCAGGGTTGGACAGAGGCAAGAACAGGGTTGGATGGGATGGGTTAGCATGCATCACACATTATTCATATGGAACTGTTTCTGATCTGGTTTGTAATAAGGCCTCTCTAGTTTTTATTTTAATCTTTGAGATTTTATTACTATGTTTGATATTTTTTAGAAGTAGATCGCAGTTTTTCAAAACAATAACTATTTTCAAAACACTACGGTTTCGTAACTTAACTTTTAAACATCATGTTTTCGTAAATCGACTATTTTAAATTAAGCTTCCACAACAAACACTGTTTTAAATAGGAATAACTTTCTAGTGAACCATGTTTTGCAAAATAAACCAACGTAAACTGAGGTTTTCACAAGTTTTAAAATGGCCAGAGGTTTTAAATAGTAAGAAGGGTTTTCAATGGAAACGTGGTTTTTCAAAAATACTTCAATGTGACACACCAGATTCGGCCATAACGTCTAGGCCGGGTTTAGGGTGTTACATAAGTATTTACACATTTTTGATCCATGTGATCATACCAATTCAATGAACTTCACATACATAATATTATCTACCACTTAGGTATCGTACATACCTGAATCTTCCCGTACTTATTCACTTCCATTCTTACCTCTCGTTGAATATTTTAAGACTTTCCATAAATTATTCGTACTTGAAACATTCGCACACTTAGTGCTATAAAGGTTAGCCGAAGCTAGAACGATTCCGCACACTTAGTGCCATCTCAATTAACCGCAGCTAAGTCGGTATCTCACACTTAGTGCCTCATATAGCCGAATCTAGTATAAATTGCACACTTAGTGCCAAATACTTTTGATTCATCATCGTATTCATCCAACTCAATTATATATACATCTATGCATAATCAAAACAATAACATGTACTTAGATTATCATGTTCTACGTACGAACTTACCTCGTACTCGAAGTTGTCGACTGAAACGTTTATTCTACAATCTTCGGCTTCCCTCGGTCTAAGTCTGAATTCCTCTTTTCTTGATCTATAAGTATTCAAAATTAACCCTTTTATTCACTAAATCATTCAAAATAATCCCTATACATAGAATTAGGGCATTTCGTAAAATAGCCTTCACAATTTCACATTTCAACACTTTAGTCCCTAATTCAGAAAATCACAAAATACACAAAATTTGCTTGTAGTCCCTTAAAATAACATTTTTACAAATTAGCCCAAATTACTCAATTTTATCAAAAATCCAAAGACAAAACATGTAAATCCAACATTAAGCTCTCATAATTCATCAACTAACATCACAAAACTCATAGTTTCATCAATGGCACATTTGAAAATCATCACCAAAATCAGAAATTGAAGCATGGGTTCGATAGTATATGAAGCAACGATTACAAAAACGTAGAAATTATCAAAAACCTAGCTAATTACATACCTCAATCAAGCAAAGTAAGTGCCAAACCCTAAGCTTGAGTTTTTCTTTATTTTTATTTGATATATTTGGCCAAACAAGATGATAATGGCCTTATTTTCATGTTTATTTAGTTTTAACACATATTAATTATCAAATACCAATTTTGCCCTTTGTTTAAAACATTTTAATTCATCCATTTTAAGGCCATAAATGTTATTTAGCCATATAAATGGTATAATAACCACATAAGGGCCTCTCCTTTATAAAACCAAGTCAAAAAGGAACTTTTAACATCTAGCACACAGCTTTTACATTTTACGCGATTAGGTCCTTTTTTCAAATTAAGCACACAAACAGTTAATTTTTCACACATAATAAGCACGGAAGATAATATTAAAATATTTTTCTAACTCAGATATGTGGTCTCGAAACCACTATTCTAACTAGGGTCAAAACTGGACTGTTACAGCAAAAGTTAATCACTAATAGTTAAAATGGACTAACTGGGTATAAATGTAACAACCCGGTTTTAGCTAAATCGGAACAATGGTTTTGGAACCACAAACCTAATGTTGAAAAATTATTTTAATATTATTTTTGGTGTTTACAGCATGATAGTATGTATGTGTAAAAATTTCGTGAGCTAATTTTATCGTTTAATAACTCAATTAGAGAAAAAGTATTTAATCGCGTAAAATGCAAAAGCTGCATTCTACTTGTTAAAGGTTTCAATTGGCCTTGGATTTTAATTATGATGGCCTTAAATGGAAATTAAACCATTTTATTTATTAGTGGACAAAGATGGACATTTATATGATGATTTTAATGTTTTAATACTAAGGTTAATATGGTAATTTGGTTATTTAACTAAAATAAATAAAAAAATTATAGTCATCTTTATTTCTTCATCTATAGCTAAATATTAAGAGAAAAAGAAGGCTTCCATGTCTATCTAGGGTTCGACATATTCTTGGGTTAATTAAGGTACGATTTTAGCTCGATTTTTGATTATTTCTACGTTTTTGTAATCGTTGCTTTGTATTATAGCTAGCCCATGCCTTAATTTTGAAATTTTTTAATGATTTTGTGAAGTGACATTGATGAATACTTGAGCTTTTGAATGTTTGATGATGAAAATTGAATATTTTTTGATAGTTACACAAGTTTTGTTAAGTGATTTTAGCTAAAAATGCATTTTAGGGATTTAATTGTGTAAAATGTAAATTGGGTGGATGAAATGTGAAATAAATGAAAGTTTTAGGCTACGAGAGACTTATATGAAATTCGGCCAAGCATGAGTATTGTTGAATTGTGTGAATTTTGTGTATTTGTGAAATAGGGACTAAATTGTAAAAATGTGGAACTTTAGGGGATAAAGTGTAAAAATACCCAAATATGTGTTTGTGGACTGAATTGAATGATTTTATGAATAAATGAGTTAATTTTGAATGTATAGATCAAGAAAGAAAGAAATCAGATTTAGATTGGGGAAAATCAAAGGTTATCGAATAGTCGATCCAGTCCGTTTATCCCGCATACAAGGTAAGTTCATATTCAAATAAATGTCTTTAAATTGAATTATATATGTTTAATTGTCATTGAACTGCTATGAATGTTGAATGATCAAATACGAGCAAGAATCGACAGGGTTACAATATCTGAAAGTCCCGTACAAACCTTAGGAATAGTATAGGATACGAATGTCATGACATTAGGATTAATGAGATGTGATTATGTATAAGACCATGTTTGGGACATTGGCATCATTATGTGATTACGTGTAAGACCATGTCTGGGACATTAGCATCGTTATTTGATTTCATGTAAGACCACAGCTGGGCTATCGGCATCGATATGTGATAACATGTAAGACCATATCTGGGATATGGCATTGTACGAGCTATATGTGATTTTCGAGTATCCTTAACAATTCCAAAAGGTTCAATGGGCAAAGTCAAGTCGAGAAAGAATGTGTGAATAAGTTAAATGATTCAAGTACGTAGGAGATTCATATAAGTATTGAAAAGATAAGTATTTGATGAATTCACTCATGATATTAAATATGTATACATTGGGAAAGGTTTGTGAGCTTATATGTGCTTACTTATAGTTTGCCTGTAACATCCCTAATCTGACCCTCGTCGAGAAGTGGTTTCGGGACCACTAAACCGAGCCGCAAAAATAATTAAATGTTAAATTTCATGTCTATTATATGTGAAATTACATGTGTGAAATTTTGGTGTATTGATTTTGTCATTTAGATGTGAATTTTATTAAAGGGGCTTATATGTGAAACATTGAAAATGTATGAGGTTAATTAAAAGGGCCAAATATTTGCATGATTTAAAAGATGGGATTTGCATGTCAAATGCACCATTTTAATTTTAGTGGCTGACCATGATTGCACTTAATTTATGTGTATATGTATTTTATATTAAGTAAAATGATTATAATAAAAGATAGTGAGTGATAAGAACATAGGGGAGACTTCATTGTTTTTTTGGGTTCTATGAAACTAAAAGAAAGAAAAAGGGAAAGTGACTTGGGAATGTTCGGTCTTTTGGAGGCCAATTTCTAAGGTAATTTCATTGTAATTTTGTTAAATTTTGATGAATACGAGCTTCACTTCTTTATCTAGCCGAAGCCCATTTGCTAATTTTGGTCTAAGTGGCGTATTAAGTTCGGTTCATGTGTTTTTGAGCTAGGGATTTGTTTTTAAAGTTAAACGTTGCTGGATAAGTGTTGGATGGACTTGATAATGTTAAAATTATTGAGTGTGTAAAGTTATAAGTTTAGTTTATGATTGGGAGCTTAAATTTAGCTCAAATTTAACTCAATTTCTTACATTAAGCATTTCGGCTATGGTGTGGATTGCATAAAATTTGAAGTATTTGATGTTTGAGAGTTCTAAATAGTTAATTATTAAGTGAGGCTTAGTAATTTTGTGTTAAAGATGAATTTCATTACTAAAAGTGGTATTCGGCTATGTGGCATTGTGTTAAATTTTGGATGTTGTTTTTTTTTTTTAATTTTAAATTGACTATTAAGTAAGCTTTAAGGTTGTTAAATGGTAAAAAGAGACTTGAGAGATGTTTAGGTAGCTTTGGGCCTTAGAGTGAATTATGATTGTTAAAGGATGGACTTAAGTTGTGTATATGGGATTTAACCTTGCCAATTATGTGTTAACAAGGTGAAAATGGTTATGTTGCTTTAATAGAGTGCCGAATGTGAGTTTGGTGTTAAGCTATATTTGAATACTTGGTTGAATGATTTTTTTTTAGTAAATGAAACTAATAATTTAGTTAAGACTAAGGTTCTTATGATAGTTATATATATGTATATGCCTTATGTATGTGCTTTGTAAATATAGAGACATTCGGCTAATTTATTTAAGAGCTATGTGGCATATAGTCATTAGAAAATTTATGTTTAATTTGATATGTGTTTAAATAGCGAAAAATGAAAGTACTGTATGTACTATGTGAATAAAATTATCGGAAATTTTTTTATTTAGATGAAATATGATAAGATGTTAATATTTGATGTGGTTTTCTAGTAAAGAGTATATGAATTCCGAATGTAATGATAAGTGAATAATTATACTTCTTGTTTTGAATGAGTTTTGATATACCCGAAATAAGGTGCATGAATTATGGATTAGTAATGATTTGAATTTGTTTAAATCTAGCTCAAGAACAAAGGACACCAACTTCGGATAGGGGAAAAGAGAAAGTAGTTGAATAGCCGATTTGTACTAAGTCGATCAAATTCAAGGTAAGTTCTTAAGTGTTTGAACTTTGGAAATTTAAGAATAAATTGTAATAACTCTGCTTAGGACAGCAGCAGTAACGTGAATTTAGAAAATCACCATAAATTGTTAGAGTTGAATTAGGGGCTGAATAAAGCTTAATGAGTCTAGTTTCTTATAAAAGAAACTGTGTAAGCAAAGGAATTGCTGATAATGAGATATTTAAAGTTGCGTGAGACAGTGTCAGAATAACTCCAAAATTCCCTGCTCTATTTTTAGAAAACAATTATAAATTGTACAAAAATTTTTATAAGACAAACTTCATATGCTTAGACTCCTTAATGAGTCTAGTTTCAAATGAAATAAACAAGAACGATATTTTAAATTCTGTGCAATGGGGAATTTGATTCGTAGTGAAGAGTGGTCAGTATAGTCAAACAGTGATACAGGGGAAACTTTAAGAAAAATCTGGTATTGATTGGCCAAACCAAAAATTCTGAACATTTTATGGGTAAAAAATGTATGAGTTTATTTTTAGGGAAAATTAACGGCACTTCATTTTGAGTTTTGTAGCTCCAGTTACGAATAATTTAATGACTATTGCTCGGGAAAAATAGCTTGTAGTGAATTTGTGATTAAGTAGTAAACATTGATAAAACTGTTTGAGTTGCTTATAAACTATCAATTAAAATTTTAATCAAAGTACCGAATCCATATTAAAGTGAGGCTATAAGCCGTAAATGACTAGTATACCTAGTCAATTTTGTTATAATGAAATTGATGTACAAGATATATATATGTGGTAAAGCCAAATGGCTAATGTGAAATATGTATGAGATGTGTATATATATTGTGGCCGAATAAAAAATTGTGAAAGGTGTGTATTAGTAGATATTTGATGAGGCAAATGAATTACAAATATGATAGTCGATGTGAATGTTGTAACATGGGATTAAATGTACATGAAACTTGGAAATATATTCCTGGTAAGACCCGATGACTACGTGTGGAGATTATGTAGGGTAAGACCCGATGACTACGTGTGGGGATTATCCGAGCTAAAGGTCTCGTGATGATTCGAGTAAAGCGTAAGATTATATGACTTCACAAAGTAACAATTGTTAATAAATACGTTCAATGCGTTAAGTTGGACAGTATGTATTACGAGCTTATATTTAAGCTTGATTTGAATTAAATCACAAGGTTGTTATGTGATGCATATGTGAGTAAAACAATAAGACTGTTTCTATGATTATTGCGCATTTGGTCAATGTGAAAAGTTAGGTGAAAATATGTAATGTACCTATGTTTATAAGAGATCACTATCAAGTGAGAATTTATCTACTTATTGTGTATTACGTAATTGTGTATATTCGGCCAAAAAGGGCAGTATACCTAGAAAGAGGGTATATGAGAATTCGTAAGATCGACTTTAATTTGGTTGGTCAGGTATGTGATAAATACTTGTACATGTTGGACCCATCAGAATTAAATCATGATTGTAAAGTGGAAAGCAAATATGAAAATGCCATATGAATATGTGGGTATACAGTTATGGAGAAATATTATAGGATATTGGGAGATATACATTTTGACTTGACCGGTGAGGGTAACTATAGATATGAAATGAAATGTTATATATATGAATCAAATAAACAAATTGGTTATATTTGAGTTCAAGAGTTTTTTTTTAAATTTGCTTAAGACTTACTAAGCTTATAAAAGCTTACTCTGTTGTTATGTTTCTCTGTTTTATAGATTGTTGAATTTGGCCTTTTGCTCGGGGATCATCAGCAACTTGTCACACTATTACTATCCGCTGCTTGGTACTGCTATGTTTTGGATTATCTTATGGCATGTATAGAATAGACTAGTGGCGGAAGAATATTTTGGTTAATGTATATAAGCCATGCGAAAATGGCATCTTTTGAAGGTTTACTTAGAAAAGTTTAAATTTTATCCCTGGCTGTGCTTAGTACTTATTTAAATGAATGATCTTTATCTCAAGAAAAAGTTCAAAATTTTACTGTTCTGACATGTGTTACAAGTCCGGTAATGCCCCTTACCTATTCTGGCAACGGTTACGGGATAGGGGTGTTACATTGCCTATTGATGGAAATGAAGTTGATTCATGTGGTAATTTTATTTGTATATGGATTACTAAGCTTTTAAAGCTTTGTGTGTTCTTTCCTTGTTTTATAGATAATCGAAGCTAGCTAGGACTCAGGGATCATCAGGAACACCGTCATACGATCGATCAACTTGTTGGTATTTTTGGTGCTTTGTAAATATGATATATGGCATGTATAGGCTAGTGATATGATGATGTGTTTTGAGATATGATATTAGCCATGAGATTTGGCTCATAAATGATGTAAATGTTGGTGTGTATTTGGCCATTTGGGTGGGCTTATTTTATGAGTTTGGTAAGTGAAATATAATGTATATAAATGGCCCTGTGTTTTGGCATGTTTGTCATGGATGTTGTGATGATTAATTGGTATGATTTGAGGTTTAAAATAGATCATAAGATGATGAGAAAAATGCATAGAGAAGATAGGTGAAATTGTTGGTAATGGCATATTGTTTTAGTATGTTTTGGATTATGATTTGAGTAGTGAAATGGATGGATTTTAAGTGGCATGATTTATATATGAAATAGCATGTTTTGGTTGCCTATAAATGTATTGAAATGGTATGAAATGATATGGTTTTGGTATGCTTGAGGAGGGTGAGAAATGTGGCTTAAACCAAGCCTATTTGTGCTCTACATGGTTGAACACACAGGCGTGTGACTCGACTATGTGTCTGCTGTAACTTAATTAAACAAGTCAGTGAGTTTCATGGCTTAGACACATAGGCATGTTTACTAGCCGTGTGTGACACACGGGCTGGCACATGGGTGAGTGGCTGGTCGTGTGACACAAGTCAGTATACCCTTCAGTTTTTGCATGGCCAAGGCACACGGGCGTGTCTCCGGCTGTGTGATGCAAGTCAGTATGTATGCCCTATTTCCACAAGGCTTGTGACACGGGCGTGTCTGGTGGTTGTGTGAGGCACACGGCCTATTCACATTGGCGTGTGATCCCTGTATGCATGAAAATTTTTATAAGTTTCCCAAAATTTTCAAATGTTATCAGTTTAGTCCTAAACCTTTCCTAGGCATGTTTTAAGGTCTCATAGATCCTTGTAAGGGACAATATGACTATGTTGGATTAATGTTTATGTATTAATGGATTCTTGGATGAGAAATGTATGTTGTATATTGTGATTTGATAGGCAATGCCTCGTAACCTTATTTCGGCAACGGGTACGGGTTAGTGGTGTTACAATAAAAGTATTATTGATTGTACTTAAATGGAAAATTGGCCAATGTTAATATTAGTGGCCGGTTTTGAAGTGTAACACCCCTCACCCATATTTAATGCCAGGATAGGGTTACGAAGTATTACTGAACTTATCATACATTTAAACATACATTTCACATACAATTTAATCAATTCAAATACAATTAAATCAAAACCAATCATATTGTCCCTAATACGAGCCTACGAAGCTCAAAACGTGTATTCGAGGTGGTTTGGGACTAAACCGATAACTTAGGAAATTTCACAAACACTTAGAAATGTTTTCTCAAAAATAGGGGACACACGCCCGTGTGGCCCAGCCATGTGAGACACGTTGGTGTCACAGGCTGTGATAGCCCTAATTTGACCCTAGTCGGAAAGTAGTTTCGGGACCACAAAACCGAGTCATAAAATATAATTAACCATTATATTCTATGCTTATTATATGTGTAAATGCATGTGTGAAAGTTTCATGCTTTGATTTTGTCATTTGTATGTGAAATTTATTAAATAGGACTTATGTGAGACATTTTTGAAATGTGATAGGTTAATTTAAAAATGGTCTATTAATGCATGATATAAAAAGAATGGACTTGCATGTCAAATTATCCATTTTAATGTAGTGGCTGGCCATGTTGATGTTTAATATAAAATATATGTATTATTTATTAGTTTAATGGAAACTAAATGGCTTTATATTTTATAATATTGATGAATAAAAAAAAGAGAAAAAGGGGTGATGAAAACAAAGTTTCATCTTTGTTCTTCTTAGCCGAATTCAAAGAAAGAAAAAAAAGGGCAAGACATTCGATCATTTTAAGCTTGAGGAAGGTTAGTAAATTATGTTAGTTTTTGAAATTTTAGCTTGTTTTAAGTTAATTATCAAGTTTCTTACTTAGCCCATGTCAAAAATTTGAATTTTGGGTGATGAATTGAGCATTCAGTTATGGTTGATAAAGAAGGGGTTGGATTATTGCCTTTATGTTTGATGAAGAATTGTTGAAGAGAGAAGCTTGAACTAGTTAAAAATTTAAATTGCTAGTACTTATATGTGTAATAGCCGAACTTGGATTTGTTTAATGACTTGAACAAATGTTTTGTATTTAAATGCTAAAATGTGAGCAAATGCCGTTTGGGTGATTTGAAATGAATAAATTAGATGTTTGAATATCTAAAGGTTCGACATTGTATATGAATTTTAAGGGTATGATTTTGAATAATGTAAGTAATGGAATGTGAGTAATGTTATGCATAGGTGAAATTATTATGTTCGGCTTTGATAGTATATATATAAGTATAATTAATCCATTTTGATAATATTATATAAGGTGATAAGTAAAAATATTATGGTGGCTTGAGTTTAATAACATTCGGCCAAGGACTATAAGTGCTAGCTAATTCGGTATAAGTGTATAGGTGTTAATTACCTTGTATTTGAGGTTTTGAAGAATAGGTAGTGGTTAATTAAAGTGATAAAGGTTAAATTACTTACTCATCGGTGAATTGATCTCGAAATGAATCATTAGCATCAAACAAGAATATATATGTATATATGTATGATTGATACTTATAATTGTGAATATGAGATTATTTGATTTAAATTAATCGTATGAACTTTAAGTAGAAGAAATCTATGTATATGTTATGTGTATTTAACCACGAAGTAATTTGAATTGAGAATAAGTTGATTAAATGAATATTTTGATTTCCAATAGGTCTTTAATAGTTTGTAATGCTTAAAAATTATTAAGTTTCGAAAGCTTACTCTGTTCCTTATTTCTTTGTTTTATAGATTTTTGATTTTGGCCACCATCTCGGGGATCATCAGCAGTCCATCATACTATTGATCTTTTTGGTATAGTTATAATTTGGTCTCGACATGGCATGTATAGGCTAGGCTGATGATAACTATGTTTTATATCTGTAAATATTTTGGCTATATGAAAATGGTGTATAACTTAAATATCAATATGTATTCAGCTCGATCTCTGTTTATGTTTATTGACAATGTGAATGAGATAATTAAATGTTTAGCTCGGTAATACCTCATAGCCTTAATCCGGTGATCGGATTCGGGTTAGGGGTGTTACACAGGCCGTGTGGACATTCGAAATGGGAGCACATGGCCGTGTCCCAGCCTGTGTCACACGACCAACACACATGCCCATGTGGCTAGCCCGTGTGCCCTAAAAATGGCCATACACGCTCGTGTGCTTGGCCATGTGCTAGGCCGTGCCAAACTTGTAAGGTATACTGGCTTAGGCCACATGGCCAATCACATGCCCGTGTGCTAGGCCGTGTGGAGCATACTGACTTGATTTATAATTCAACACTAGGTGACACATGGCCGTGTAACATAACTGTGTGTCACACATGACTGAGACACACGCCAGTGTCTCTGCCCGTGTGGACAAAAATAGGCTATTTACCAAGCCATTTTGCCACCCAAACTTATGCAAACCTACATCAACCCAATTGGCACCAAAACATAGCATAATTTGGAATTTAAACCAATCAATTCAAGCCTAATTCATGCATATTCTATACCACTTTTCTCAATACACACAAGCCACAAAATAGACCATATCATTACACCAAAAATAACATATACAATTCAACTAATTATACACTTCCAAATCTGCATCAATGTGCTCAATTTCACAAACATGTATGTTCTCTAATATCAACCATTTAGCAACCACCATATCTATATCCACAAGCTTTATAATATAAACCATGCACACATACATATATACATGACTCTACATACCAAATAAACCAACTCATATGGCAATATACAAAACTAAACATTTAACATTTACAAGCCATTTCAAATGACCAAAATCATTATCAACTCATAAACAAAGTAACCATAATCCTATACATGCCATATAACCAAATCATAAACTCAAAAGTACCAAAGTGATAGTAGGATAGTGTTATGAAGTCTTCGACGATCCCTGAATCTGAGCTACTTTGAAATCACTATAAGACACGGTAAAACAAACAAAGTAAGCTTTATAGCATAGTAAGCTTGTATGAAATAAACTCAATTAATCATAAATACTCAATTCAACAAATTGAATATATCAACATGTAGCTCATATTGTCTAACAAACCTTCCACTTATTCAATCATAAGGTTATACGTGAACTTTATAATTTCTTCGATTTAAAGCTTATATGGTTCATGTACATACCTGAACTATATCGTATCAATCCCATACACAACCACGTCTTTCATTTACCCGTTGAACCATTTGGAATACTATTGGATACTCGAGAAACTCGCACCCTGAGTGCCACATATATAGCCGAAGCTATCTTAATATCATATCACATAAACTGCTCACACTGGAGCTATCAATGGGCTTGCTCACACAAGCTGTCAGTCGAGACGTAACTACATGGTGCTGCTCCCACAAGTTGTCAAGTAACCATAACACATGCCGGTATACTCAGCCACCAGTAGGACGTACAGGACCAGCACTTGGATCACATAATCGCAACAAGCCCTAATGACATGTCATTCGTATCCTAATCTATTCTTAAGGTTCAATGGGGATTTCTCACTTGCCGAATCTCATCGAACGTGCCTGTAGAGTCGTATTCACAATTCATACGATATCAAAGCATTAAAAACATAATTATAACAATGCTTATCACATACGAACTTACCTCAGACGTAAAAAGGCGAAATGGGTTGATTAGTCGAGTACTTTGTTTTTCCCCCAATCTAGATTTGAATTTCACTTTTCTTGATTTATATGTAATCAAATTTATCTTATTTAATTACATCAATATTCAATTTAAACCAAAACACTTATTAAAACACATTTACACTTTTGCCCCACGTATTTCATAACTTTTACAATTTAGTCTTTATTTCATAAAAAGACAAATTCATGCAATTTAACCACAATCCATGCTAGCCGAATTTCAATTAGGTCCCTAGCAGCCCATATTTTTCATTTATTTCACATTTTAACCACAAAGTTTCCATATTTCACAATTTAATCCTTAATGTGCAATTTCACTAAAAATCACTTAGCAAAACTTGTATAACCAACATCGAACATTCATAATCTATCATTAAATATAAAAATAATTATGTATTAATCAATGGAAACATCTAAAATCTTTAAAATTTTTGCAAAATAGTCCCTGGGCTAGCTAGACTAAGCTGCAACGATCTCAAAAACACAGAAATCATTAAAAAAGGGGACAAAAACGGGCTTACAATTGAGCGATGCAATGACCAAACCTTAAATAGCTTCCATGTCTTCTTATTTTATCAATTTTTGGTCAATGAAGATGATAATGGATGAAATTTATGTTTTATTTTACTTATTTTAACTTAAATTTACAAATACCATAATTAACCTTTAAAAATAGTTAAATTTAAAACATTACCATGCCACTATCATCCACTATCTCATTAATGGTATAATCACAACATAAGCCTCTAATTTAATAATCCATAGCTATTAGATACCTTTAACTAATAGAACATAAGTTTTGCACTTTACGCGATTTAGTCCTTTTTTATCAAATTAAGCATTCAAACAAGAAAATTTCTCAACGAAATTTTCACATAATCATATTATCATACTATGGACATTAAAATAATAATAAAATAATTATTTTGACATCATATTTGTGGTCCCAATACCACAGTTCTGATTTGACTAAAATCGGGCTGTTACATGAAGTCTGATTTAAGTGATTTTTATGATTAAAATTATATTAAAATAAGGTTAAAGTAATAATAATAAATGTTGAAGCCACTATCATCTTCTTCATATTTTTTGTAACACTTTAAAATATAGGTACTTATTTTCTATGTGTTGTATAACTCAAATGCATGCTTCTCTCGATGGTTGAGTGTACTGGGAAGCACCTGGGAAGTCTTGGGTTCAAGCTTTGGTTTGTACAAAAAGTTTTGTTTTTACTTAAATGAAACCTTTGACTCTAGACAGTTGGTTTTTAAATGATTAAGGGGAGTTCATGTCATAAAAAGCTTGTTGGTTTAGGTGTTAGTGGCGTGTGGAGTATTATAGGGGATCTGAGGTTCGAGGCCTGACAATGCAAAAGAATATTTTGGGTTTTGTTTTGCTCCTGACGTTGTGAAGATGTTGTGGTTGGACAGAAATTGGGGTGTTAGAGGAGTGTGAGGAGTTGTGGCTGCATACTAGGGATTGGTTGGAGGGAATTTTGGATGGTAGGGATTTGGATGAGTGGGATATGGTTGAGTGATCTTAAGAGCAATATGGAGAGGGAAATTAGGCGTTTTGAATGGAGTGGTAGAGGGTATGCTGAATTTGGACTCTCACTTTTGGTAATTTTTGGCTTTTGAGCAGTAATTAGGGGTTTGGCCTTTTGTTTTCGGTTCTTTTCTCCTTGGTGCGAATTCCTACCTATTGGTTTTGGTTGTTTCGTATTTGTCATTTGTAGGACAGTTTGGTAGTGGTAATCATTTGGGGTTTTACTCATTTTGGTCTTTTTCGAATTGTTCTCCTCTAACATTTTTTTTGTCCACCGATTGTCTTTGCTTCTCTTCTCTCTCATATCAAGTCTCTTTGGCCAAAAACCTCGGCCTTGGTGGTGAGCTGACTCCTTTCTTCCTCTCCCTTTCTCCAATATTTCCCCTCTTGATCGAATACACCTTTTTTCTTCGCCTTTTTTCTTTTATTTCTCCTTTGGCCGAATACATCATCTCCCCTCTTTCGACTCTCATGGTTATCAAAGTTTATTTCTATCCACCTTGCTATTGTGACCGAATATTCCATCCTTTTTGATGCGGTTTGGGGTTGTTCTTCAACAAGTCGGTAAGTACTCTCACACTGTTAAAAGTTGAATACTCCTTTCCCTTCTTGCCGATTCTTATCTTCCTTCTCTTAGGTGTGGTGTTTCTTAAGGTTTCTAGAACTTCTCGAGGAGTGAAGGAGTTGCTAGTAAATACTGAAGTAGTCGAAACCTTTCCCTCTTCACTCGATCAAGGTAACTCTATTTGCGATTATTGTGTTCAATTGGTGCATGACTTGTGTAGGGGGCTATTGGATGATTGCCCTATTTTCCCCTATCCTTGGTTTTGTGTTTTCAATAAGCCATTTCATAGTTTCAAGTCATGTGTTTTTGTGATCATTGTTAATGGGTTTCGCTGTCAATGTAGCTATTCGATTAGGAGAGTAAATCAGTTTTCGTCAATGGTTCTAGCAAGGCTAATCACTTTTGCAATCAAGGCAAGTATCGAATGTTATTTTAAGTTGGGGATAGAGAAGGCTGACTAACCCTAGTATCAAGTGACTAACGGGATATCTTGACTGAATGTAGGTTTGGGGGACTTTTGAGCTAGACGCACGTTTCGCAAACAGGTGTGTAATCACACTGCGCTAAATGTTAGTTGGCAAAAGCCGAAAAATGTGCCTATTGACGCTACACGAGCGTGTGCTCGCTCGTGTGGTGATCCAAACGCAAAAAATGTGGGCGTTTGATAGTAGAGGCCACCATGAGCGATTTCATGGGATTAAGTCGTTCTGGGCCACGATGGGCCAAAATGGGTCGTGTGGGCCCCATACGGGTAAACCACACGGATGTGTGGAGATTTTTGGCAAGGCTGTGTAGTTCACACGGCCAAGGTCATTTTTAGGCGTATTGGGCCACACGGGCGTGTGGGCCCATATGGGCCACATAATAGGCTTTGGGCCTATTATCATTGTTTGACCGTTAAGATTTCACGAGTCACCCGAGACGCCTGTGGACCTACTGTTGGGTCGATAAGTATACCTAGACTCCAATTTGATGAATTGACCGTTATACCCCCTATGAGGTAAATGACGAATATACCCCTATAATATGTATGACTGTATTCGAGCATGACATTTTGCATACAAGTATGATATTATGACATGACGTGATACATGGGGGTGGGTTTGATATATTTGCAGGAAGTGTACTGTACTGGCAACTCGGCTGCAAATACTGTTTAGTGCCATAACTGGCACTATATTTTGGAGTGTAGGGATGGGTGGGTCGATTTTATCCCCACATGAAGTGTAGGGCTGGACAGAGTGGAGTGTAGAGGATGGATGGGTAGGACTTCTATTTGCATTTTTGATACTGTCACTGAATTAGGCTAAGGCCCACACTTATACTGTTACTAAATGGGCTAAGGTCCTAACTAAGACTGGACTGATACTAAAATAGGCTTAGGCCCAGACTGGATTTGTTAATACATGTTGAACTATTTGTTATTAAAGGATTACGCACTGAGTTTTATAAACTCACTCTTCTACTTATCTGCGTAGGTAATCCTTAGGCGGATCGGTGCTACGAGGGACTTGATGGAGGCCGCACAACTGCTTCTGCTTTTGTTTAAAACCTTTTACCTTTAAGCTGTTTAATTTGGGTATTCGTTATGTAATAAGGCCTTTTTAAAGTTTTATTTTTGATTTGGGTTTTATATATCTTGGATCTCATCCGTTAGAAGTAGGTCGCGATTTTCATAAGAATAAATGTTTTAAAAACACCACGCTATTGCAACGTATTTCTAAAGCTTCCGCATCAAACATTATTTTTAAAGTGTAATAACAATCTAAGATGATTAAACTTTTTGCTAACTTACTTGAGTTTTAACAATGAGCAAGACACCCTAAAGTTTAGTAAAAGATAACTACAAGAGTTTTACTATAGCACGGATTTTTCAAACAAAACGATGCTTTGCAAAACACACTTTAAGCTGGCATCGCAAATTCAACCATAACGTCTAGGCCAGGTTTAGGGTGTTATATTTAGTGGTATTAGAGCCAAGTTTCAAAACTCGACTGTAGATTTGGGTTTTTCTAAAAACATAAATTTCCAAAAGAACTGTTTCAAATGAATTAAAAATATTTAGAAGTGTTTTTCTGAAACTGTGGTACACCAAGTCTCTGGCACCGATCTTGTAAATTCTCTGAAACTATTACTTGTGTAAATTGAAATACTGAGATTACTGTAGGCAATAGACTATAATGAGACACTTTGTTAGGGTAACCTAAAAACTGTAGTAAGACTATGATATGCGAAAACAAAAACTCTGAAATAGTGATACTGTTTCTCATAAAACATTCATTAATAAACACTGAAATGTAAAACTGATGCATAAAATTGTTAATACAGATAAAGCATAATTTGATAATGAGCATCAGAGGTATTCGTGGAAGGGGTACAAGAGGCCGCGGCGGAGGCTGTAGAGGTGCTTGGGCTGGATCATCGGCATCGGGCCATATGCCTAACAATGAAGCTAGGGAGGCACTGGCTTCACTTGTAACTAAAACTGGGTCTCATGATCGTGCAGCTGGGGACAATGCACTGCCCCAAGCTATGTTGCGAATTTTGGAAATGGTTGTTGGGCCTAATACCGGTACTGTGGGCCGTAGGTCGGTGATGGAACGACTCAAGTCTAATGGGGCTGAGATCTCCAGGGGTATCGCTGGAGTTGCCCCTAATGTGGCTGAATATTGGATTGAGGCCACAGAGAGGACCATGGATGACCTCGACTGCACCCCAGAGCAGAAATTAAAAGGTGCAGTGTCATTGCTACGAGAAGAAGCCTACCAGTGGTGGGTTACAGTGAAAGACGGTACTCAGCCTGACCGGTTGACTTGGAAATTTTTCAAAACTGCATTCCAAAGGAAATATGTGGGTGCTGGTTATGTGGATGCCCGGAGGAGAGAGTTTCTGAATTTGACTCAAGGGGATAAAACAGTAGTTGAATATGAGTCTGAGTTTTTGCGACTTAGCCGCTATGCGCGTGGGATGGTGGCAACTGAGTATGAGCGTTGTGTCCATTTCAATGGCAGCCTCAGAGATAACTACGATTTTTGATAGCTCCACAGAGGGAGCAAGATTTTACTGTGTTAGTGGAAAAGGTAAAGATCTCTGACGAATGGAAGCGCGCTGAGTGCCAGAATCGTGAGAAGGACAGGAGAAGGAACATGAGGGTTTGGAAGCCCTCAAGTTCAGCTGTGTGGCCTAAGAAGAAGGCCAGATTTGATGGGACGGCCAGAGTTGGGGCCCTTGTTGCTGCTACTGGACCGCAAACTTGTGCTGATTATGGGAGATGCTATCAGGGCGAGTGCTAAAAAAGGTTAGGGGCATGTTTGAGGTGCGGATCTATGGAGCATCATATTAGAGATTATCCACGGAGGCCCGATTAGATACAAGCTACTGGTATGGGTACTGTTTAGCTGCTGAGAGGTGTTCAGCAGACACCGAGAGGCCGTGGTCAGGCCAGAGGTGGAAATGGTATGGGCCGTGGTCGTGAAGCACCGGGCAGAGGTGCTAGTCATACTGAGCCGAGGCAGTCACCTCTACTTTACACTGCATGTCGACGAGAGGGCGGAGACGCTTCAGATGTTATTATGGGTACGTTCTTTATCCATAATAAACCTTATACTGCATTGATTGATGTTGGATCTACGCACTCTTATATAGCATGCACTGTATCTGAGACTTTGGGTGTGATGGTTGAAAACACTACGAGTGAGGTTACTGTGTTGAGTCCATTAGGGCAGTTAGTGAGAGTGAATAAACTGTTTAAGAATGTACCTTTGGAGGTTCAAAGAAGGATCTTTTTGGCAGATTTAAAAGAACTCCCTTTTGGAGAATTTGACTTAATACTTGGTATGGACTGGTTGGTTAAGCATCAAGTGAGTTTCGATTGTGCTGCTAAGTGGGTGATATTGAAAACTGTGGATGGTGACGAGGTGGTTGTGATTGGGGAGTGTTAGAATTATCTGTCAAATGTGATTTCTGCACTTAGAGCTTAGAAGTTGGTTCGTAAGGGGTGTGAGGCGTTTTTAGCCTACATTAGAGTTTCTGATTCTGAGGTTCTTTCTATTAAAGATATCAGAACGATTAAGGATTTTCCTGATGTTTTTCCCGCTGAACTACCGGGGTTACCTCTTAACCGTGAAGTACAGCTTGGGATAGAGCTCCTGCCTGGTACAGCTTCGGTGTCTATCGCCCCTTATAAAATGGCACCAAAAGATCTTGGGGAGCTTAAAGCTCAGATTCAAGATTTACTGGACCGAGGGTTCATCTGCCCTAGTGTGTCTCCGTGGGCAGCACTGGTTTTATTTGTGAAAAGGAAGGATGGAACCATGCGTATGTGCATCGACTACCAGTAACTGAACAAATTGACTATTAAGAATAAGTAACCCCTACCGAGGATAGATGATCTATTCGACTAGTTTTGAGGAGCTTCGATCTTCTTTAAGATTGATCTCTGATCGGGGTACCATCAACTGAGGGTCAAGCTGACTGATGTTTAAAATACAGTATTTAGGACTCATTATGGTGATTACGAGTTCCTAGTGATGCCGTTTGGACTGACGAATACACCAGTAACTTTTATGGATCTGATGAACCGAGTGTTCCAACCCTATCTGGATTGGTTTATAGTAGTGTTTATCTGGGACATGTGGTATCTGCTGAGGGGATTAAGGTTGACCCTCGGGAAATTGAAGTCGTTTCGGATTGAAGCCGCCTAAGTCGAAGATTCGAGATTCAAGTTTTTCGGGTGGCAGGTACTATAGATGTTTTGTGGAAGGGTTTTCGTTGATTGCTGAACCTCTGACTAAATTTTTACGTAAATGAGTACCCTTTAACTGGATTGATAAGCAACAGGAAAGTTTTAAAAAGCTTAAGAAAGTTCTGACTAAGGCCCCTATCTTAATGCAACCAGAATCTGGGAAGGAATTCACTGTTTACACCGATGCATCACATGTTGGTTTAGGATGTGTGTTGACGCAAGGGGGCAAGTTGTGGCTTATGCATCTTGTCAGCTTAAGACGCATGAGGTGAACTATCTGACACATGACTTGGAATTGGCCGCGATGGTGTTCGCATTGAAAATTAGGAGGCATTACCTGTACCGTGAGAAGTGTATCATTTACACGGATCACAAGAGCCTCAAGTATCTCCTCACTTAAAAGGAGCTAAATCTTTGGTAGCTTAGATGGATTGAGCTACTTAAAGATTATGACTGTTCGATTGAATAACATCCTGGTAAAGCCAATATGGTGGCCGACGCACTGAGCCGTAGGGCTATGACTGATCCGAGGGCGATGTTTGCTCGTCTCAGTTTGTTTGACGATAGATACTTGAACTCCAAGTTAAACCGAGGTGGATTGAAAAGATTAAGGGTAAACAGTTGGAGGATGAGTCACTAGGTGCTCGATTCCGATAGATAGAGAGTGGGGAAACTTCAAATTTTGGATGGAATAGCGAAGGGGTACTTTGTTTCCGTGGGAGAGTCTATGTACCGAAGGATACTAATCTAAGGCAGTTTATACTGCAAGAGGCGCAAAGTAGTCCTTATGCTATGCATCCTGGTGGGAATAAGATGTACCGAGATCTTCATGAGTTATATTGGTGGCTAGGTCTTCAGCATGAAGTTACTGATTTTGAGGGTAAATGCCTTACTTGTTGGAATGATAGAAATGTGCAAGTGTACACAATCATCACAAGTAATAAAGTGACAAGTAAATGTCGAGTTATCATACCCACAGGGACAGTTAAAAGAATTATTTATGAATGCAATTTAAAACACTTTGGTGAAGAAAAATATTTTGTTTGAAGAGAGAGATTAAAAACCTAAGAAAATAACTAATTAAAATAAATAAAAATGAAGTAAAAAGTTCTAATGCAAGATTTCAAAATAAGATTTAATCAAGATGATATAATTGTATTGGATTAATTACACTTCTTATCTTAGAATTATTAAACTCATGTTTATATTGTTATGAATAAAATCACGACAACCTGGTAATTTGCTAAGTTATGAACATACTTACATACCAAAATCCATTCATCTCTTGACATATCCTTATGTCAATTCAACCGACTAAATAGATTCTAGTAAGCAAACATGTTATTGCACATAAATACTCATTAAACTGAACTAATCTCTTGCATATCCCTATGTCAATTCAAATGATTAATTAAATCTAATAAGCATATAAAAGACTATGTGAGGTAACAAGGTATCCCTACCTTGAAACAGTTTAATCACAATAATCTTGCTAGTTGTGCAAGGCAATAATATCGCCAGATACATTGCTAATTTAACCTTCAGCTACCTCAGAAGAATAAACATGCACTGATTAAGTACTGTGTCAATTAATTACAATTCCAATCCATTTAAATAATTAATTCATTAGTTACCTCACAATCGTAACGCAAGAATAACTTAGGCATGATTTTACTTAATCAAGCATTTTACCGAGGCCTATAACAACATAAACACAATTTTAACAATTTAAGAAGACGAAATGCAATCAACCCAACATGAATTAAATTCAAGCTAAGCTGATTAAATTAACCATTCAAACAACATAAATATTCATAGATATGTTCATCACAACAACAACAAAAATTAAAGAGATAGGGAACAAGAATCAAATCCGGTGGTTTTCTGAGGCTTGATTAGGTTGCTCTGTTCTTCCTTCTTGTTGTCCTTGTCAATCAAGGCTTCTATGAACACTCAATTGCTGCTCCAAAATGGCTTAAGAACACCCCATTTCCAAGGGAAGAAATCGACACAAGAGCAAGGGAATGGAAATGGAAAAATGAGAGGAGAAAATGAGAGAGGAGAGAAATGTTGTGAATTGAATGATGAATGAATGAGACGCTTTGAATGATCAGCCAAGGGGGTTTTTATATTGAATGTGGCAGCTAAAATTTTCTAAAAATAGCAGCCAAAGAGTCACCCCTTGGCTTGCCATCTATGTGGCAAAGTTGATGGCTTCAACTTTGCTAGATATGGCTTGGGGCAAATCTTCAAAGCCACTAATTGTGGAGAGGCTTGAATGCAACTTTGACAAGTCTTCAAGGGCTTCTTTGCAAGCTTAATTAATCAGCTAATAAGCTAATTTGGGTCAGCATATGGACGATTTTGGGCTGCCCAATTCTTGGCCGGTTCAGTTTAATCGATTCGGTTCAACTGGACGACTTTTTCCATAATTAATTAATAGTAATTTATTTAGCCCAAATTAAATTGGGTATATATTAAAATTAATTATATTATGAATTAATACACTTAATTGGATGGTCTTAGGCTGGAAATTAATTCGCCTTGATACTTCAAATTGCTTCTCGATTTTATGCTTCAAGCAGTGTCTGCCGAGCCATTTTTCGCCCTTTGCGCAATTCTGTCGAAAATAACCAAATTTAATCAAAATTAATTAATAAATTAACTAAAATTCATCATGTTCATATTTTAAGTACAATTTAATTATTTTATAAAAATTAATTATTTTTTGACACGAATTTAATCGAAATGGTATGATTTTAAGTTGAAAAGGGAATGTAAAAATGCGTAAATTTACGTGTTTCCACACCCCAAACTTATTCCATTGCTCGTCCCGAGTAATGCAAAAATTTTGAAAAGAATTTCTCAGAAACACCTTTGAAAAATTCCTTTAGAACAATATTTTTCTTGAAGTTATGAATTTAATATGCTTATGCTCAAAGATAAGAAATTTGATAATTATGCTACTTAAGTATACATATCGTTCAAATTAATCTCAACAACTATTATGATAGCAAAAATTAGACTAAATGCTTCCTAGTAACTTATGTCTTCATATGTTGTACGTAGCAATTTCTCTCCACTAATGTAGGTAGCATTGGAACTTTTGAATCAATAGGTCTTTAACAAGGTTGTAACGTGGCTGGGCTTAAGGGTAGGTAAAAGATAGATAATTTTAATCTTTTAAACCCTAGACTTAGCTTGTATCAGACCTTTGAAATAATCACCTTCAATACACCAACTTTCTTTGCTTTCATATGCTCTTTTGCACATTCTCTTTTAGGTACATATGCTTTTTTTTAAGCTCGAGCATGTTACTGAATGTACTACAATTTTAGAGCATTCGTTACTTCTTTTCAACTCCCCCAAACTTATTTTTAAAGAATACTTTGAATAGTACTGAGTCTAGTGTTTGGGACAATTTTAAGATAGTTAAGAGAGAAGTGATGGCTAAATTTGCAAGGGTTCAAATAAAATTAAGCCATATAGTCTCAAAGTTGGGTTTCAAAGGATAAAAATTTCATCATGGTTGGCTTGAAAGACTCAAATTGTCCAAACAAAAGTTGCCTAAATCATTTTCAATGCTCCATGCTTCCTAGGATTTCGCCTCAAGAAACTACTAAGTCAATTCTAAAGACTTAAACTTTCATGCATACCTAACTTTCGTAAGGAACTAAAAATTTATGGTACGATTTGCATGCTTTATCAAAAATACATTTATATCATTATTAAGCTAACATAACAATTTATTGAAGTAATAGAACTTTTATTCATACTAAAGTTTAGCATACTTAACAAAATTTCAAATTATTGAACAAAATATATCCTAATCATAATTAAAAGAAAAAATTATTCTGAGTGGAAATAATTCAATTTTTCGGTCCCCCCAACTCAAAATGAACAATGTCCTCATTTTTTAAAGTGAATAGATACTATACACTAGGTAGGATTTTAGAAAAGAGGAGGTGAGTCAATTTGACTGCTTAAGTACCAAGCTCTTTCTAAATCCAATCCTAGACATGTATATACCTATTGCCACACTTTATACTTTGTGACTTGCTCACATTTTATTAATGGTTTTCCTCTCTTAATTTATTATGCAGAAATAAAAAAATTCCTAATTAACTTAACCCTAAAATGACCTAAGAATAGAAGTAAAATAAAGTCAAGATCCCCCCTTTATTTATTTGCAGACCCTTCCGAATTTGACTCATCTTTTGCTCCATCACTATCGCCTTTGCATGAATTGCTTCGCTCCTTCTTCGATAATGGACTCCATGGTTCAAATATAAAATCTAGAAATTCAGGCACAAAAATAAATGGGTCATTGTAAATTTTCTTAAGAGCACTTCTCATCGAGTCATCCCTTTTTTTTGAGTATCTCCAGTAAGCTTGTTGCTGCCATTGCTTATGTTGCATTATGTCCATTAATTTTGACAGTTCATCTTGAAGATCTAGGCTAGGCGGTTGAGCTCTAAATATTGAGGTGTCATCATTTGGTTCAACTTCTTGTTCTATTGGTTCCACCTTATCAGGGACTTCAGCTGATTGTATTGGCTTGATCTCTGTGGGATCTTCTTCCTCTTCATCGGGATCCTCACTTTGTTCAACTCGCTGCTGTAGAACAGAATCTCTAGCTACTCGGTAAAGGCCCCAATCTGTCACTGTGCCCTGGCTATAGCCTGTCTTCTTTACGTTTGCAAGAATTTCAGCTTTTAAGCACAAAATTGTTATCTTAAAGGGAAAGTATGCTGGGCCAGAACGTCTAGTGGCACAATTCCTCATCTCTCGTAGGATGATTTTTCCCACATCAATGGTCTTTCCAGTTAAAATCGAATATAATAAGACCATTTTCTCTAACGAGATTGTAGTCCCATGAGAACTAGGCATAAGGCTGAAACGAATAAAATAGAACCATACCTTTGCAAGTGGTGTCAAAGATTCTCTTCGACAAGTGTGGATTCCTTGCTTTGACACAGTCCACTTAGAACCTGAAACTGTAAGTTCCTCAAGAATTTCTTGCAAATTTTCAGGCTCGATGTTGCTCATCAAAGAAGAATATTCATCGTTTTCAAAATTAGGTAATTCAAAGAACTCATTAATAGCATTTGAACTTATTGGTACCTTGATTTCGCGAACTGGAACTTCTGTCAAATCGCTTGAGGTTAAATTCGCGTAGAATTCACGAACTAGTTCCTCATCCACACTAGGCCTCTTTTCACAAAATAATTCCCAATTGAGGGCTTCAGCAACTTGAGGAATACGTGCCATAAAGTCTTTGTAGTTGCTCTCTTTCAATGTAAAGCCTTTCTCTAGATGCATCTGTTGATTTTTGAAGATACTCTCGTATCTTGCTTTGGCTTCTTCGCAATGTAACTTGTTTTGTGTTTAATCAATTTGGGCACAAGCACGAGTTCTCTTGCGAGGCATGATTAACCTGAACAAAAGATGGGGAAAATTATTTTCTCAAAAATTTAATTCACAAAAATTATTAATAATTCAATAAACTAAAAAAATTAAATAATTGAATAAAATTAAAATTTAGGAGAAAACAAATTGTCTTACCACCTTTTTTTATAAAACTCAGAACTCCTAAAAATAATTAATAAACAAAAGAGGTCAATTTAAGGTAGGTTAGAGGATTTCGGCTAAAGGGCTTGGTGTAGGTGTGTGCCGCACAAGTGCTGGACAGCAAGCAGACTCGTTGAGCAGGAGCAAGAAGCGACACAGCTTGGTGCGATGAGCTGCATGGGCAGCAGGCCGCAACGTTGAGTGGGCAACAACTTAGCGTATGCGCGCTGGAGTTGGAGTGAGCGCAAGATGCTCGAATCCTTGCGAGCAAGCCTGTCGAGTGGCACCAAGGAGAAGCTGCTGGGCGCACGGAGGAAGCAGATGTGCGGCTGAGCTGCTGGCCGACTACTAGGTGATGATGAGGTTAGGGGCTTGCGGCACTTTAAGGGTTTTGGTGTTTGGGATTTTTAGTGATGAATGAATGGGGAAGGTGGTATTTATAATGAAGGGAAAAGGACTTAAAGTAGAATTCTTAGAGAAATTTAATAATAAAAAATCTAAGTTCTTATTCTAATCCAAGTTAACAACAATTAATAATTAAATATATGCGTATTAAATTATTAATGCTATTAATTTATTTAAACAAAAATGAAATATGATTAAAACTAATCCTAATTCTATGTTAAATTGATAAAAATTAATATATAAATTATAATAGATATAATTATATATTAAAGATTATCATCTTATTATTATTAACAACTTATCAAATAAAATATGATTAAATTAACACTAATCCTAACTCTATATAAAGTTTATAATAATTAATATATATTATAATAGATATAATTATATATTAATAATTATCATCTTTTTTTATCAAATTAAAAACATTTATTCTAGAAGCCTTTTGAAAATATTTACAAAAAGAGCAACCAAATTTTAAAAACAATTCAATTAAGTCCCTAGACTTAATGAAAATTTGAAATTGAGTTGCAATTTAAAGCTTGGTCAAAATTGACCTTTTTATTTGAAAAGCTAAAAATTTATTTTTCTATTTAGGGAATAATTTCTCTGAAAATTATGTTAAAATCAATTCCCAGGAAAGATTGGAGGGGTCATAAGTGGTCCCGCTTAAGTTCCAACCTCCTAGACAAAATTTATTTAAACATACTAATCCCGAAAATATACCCTAAATCATTTATTAAAAAGAAAAATTAAACATCTGATAAAATGAATGAAATTTGATTCCGTTCAGTCTTATCTCCTCAGTAATGTTTCAGACACTGAGCATTAACTTGAAAATTACCTCCCTTACCTTGGAGTTCAACAACTCCGTATGGATAGAAGCGATGAATCGTAAATGGACCGAACCAACATGATTTTAGTTTACCTGGAAAGAACTTTAATCTGGAATTAAATAACAAGACTTGCTAACCTGATTCAAATTCTCGAACTCGAATGTGCTTGTCATGCCATTTCTTAAGTCTCTCCTTGAGTAGTTTGGCATTTTCGTACGAGAACGTTCGGAATTCCTCTAGCTCATTAAGTTGGAGCATCCATTTCTCTTTAGCAAGCTTAAGATCCAAGTTGAGTTGTCGAATGACCCAATAAGCTTTGTGTTCTAACTCCAAGAGTAGATGACAAGCTTTCCCAAAGACCAACCTGTAGGGTGACATCCCTAAAGGTGTCTTGTATGCTGTCCTGTAAGCCCATAAAGCATCATCCAGTCTTTTTGACCAATCTCATCGGTTCGAGCAAACTACCTTCTCAAGTATGCCTTTGATCTCCTTATTTGCTAGTCCAGCTTGCCCATTCATCTGCAGATGGTAAGCTGCAGCGACCTTGTGTTTCACCCCATGTTTATCTAATAACCATTTCAACCACTTGTTCACAAAATGGGACCCTTCATCGCTGATAATAGCTCTTAGGGTTCCAAACCTTGTGAACACGTGTTTCTACAAAAACTTCATCACAACTCTAGCATCATTTGTCAGATAAGCTTCCACCTCGACCCACTTAGACACATAGTCTACTGCTACCAATATATACTTGTGACCAAAATACGGAGGGAAAAGATTGAGAAAGTTAATACCCCAAACATCGAATAATTCTACCTCAATAATGTTTGTTCGAGGCATCTCATTTCTGCTGATGACATTTCCAACCCTTTGACATCGATCACAACTCTTTATAAAAGCATATGCGTCTTTGAATAGTGTTGGCCAAAAGAATCCGACTTGCAATACCTTGGCTACAGTACGTGTACCTCTAAAGTGTCCCCTACTTGGAGCTGAGTGACAATGGTATAAAATCTCATGTACTTCATCCTCTGCCACGTATCTTCTAATCATTTAATCTGCACATTTTTTAAACAAGTATGGTTCTTCCCAAAAATAGTACTTCACATCATGAATAAAATTTTTCTTTTGATGATACGTCTTATCAATCGGCATCAAACCACAAGCTAAAAAGTTAGCAATATCAGCAAACCAAAGGGTATTATGGACATGATTTACCTTCAGTATGTGTTCATCTAAAAATGTCTCCTGAATTGGTATAACAGGAGAGTTCCCTTCCTGTGACTCCAATCTGGACAAGTGATCTGCTACTTGGCTCTCCACTCCTTTTCGATCTTGAATTTCTAGAGCAAACTCTTGAAGTAGACGTACCCATTAGATCAGTCTCGGCTTAGCATCTTTCTTGGCAAGCAGATACTTAATTGCTGAGTGGTCCGTATAGACAGTCACCTTGGTACCTACAAGATAAGATCGAAACTTGTCAAAAGAAAACACGATAGCAAGTAACTCTTTCTCTGTTACCATATAATTCAGTTGAGCTCCTGTCAGAGTCTGACTCGCATAGTAGATTAGATGAAAAACTCTGTTCCTTCGCTGGCCCATAACAACTCCTAACACAAAGTCACTTGCGTCACACATCAATTCAAATGGCAAACCCCAGTCTAGTGTGACGATTATGGGTGCCGTAACTAACCGACTCTTCAAATCTTTGAACGCCTTTAAGTATTCTTCATCAAAATTGAACATCGCGTCCTTCTCCAATAATTTGTATAAGGGTTTAGCAATTTTGGAGAAGTCCTTGATGAATCTCCAATAGAAACCGGATGGCCCAAAAAACTCCTAACACCCTTTATAGATGTTGGATGTAGGAGTTTCTCAATAACATCTACCCTTGCTTTATCTACCTTGATCCCATATCTCGTTATCCAATGCCCCAGAACAATACCTTCTCGTACCATGAAATGCAACTTTTCCCAGTTGAGTACTAGGTTTGTTTCTTCGCATCGCCTTAGTACCTTCCCAAGATTGGCTAAGCAATTGTCATACGTATCTCCGAATACTAAAAAATCATTCATAAAAATTCCAAATTCTTTTTAACCATGTCAGTAAAAATAGACATCATACATCTTTGAAATGTAGCAGGTGCATTACATAAACCAAATGGTATGCGTCTAAATGTAAATGTACCGTACGGGCATGTGAATGTTGTGCTGATCTTTCAGTGCTACTGTAATTTGATTATACATGGATTATACATCGAGAAAATAGTAATAGTCTCACCCTGCGATTCTACCCAGCATCTGGTCCAAAAACGACAAAGGAAAGTGATATTTCCTAGTTGCCTTGTTCAGCTTTTGGTAATCGATGCAAATTCTCCATCCTGTAATAGTTCTAGTTGGTATCAACTCATTATTATCATTTTCAATGTGACAGCTCTAATTTGACCCTAGTCAGAAAGTGGTTTTGGGACCACAAAACTGAGTCACAAAATTATTTAAATGCTCTTTTCTATGTTTATTATATGTGAAGTATCATGTCTAAATTTTGTCATTTGAATGTGAAATAATGAAAAAGGACTTATGTGATAAAATTGAAGAATGTGTTAGGAAGAAATGAGGTGACCGAATAATGCATGGCTTATTAAAAGGGAGGACTTGCATGTCAAATTGTCCAATTTAAAGTTAGTGGCCGGCCATGATGATGATGATTTGTAATATATGTATTTTATATATATAAGAAATATAATTATTAAATGTTTTATAATAAACATAAGAAATTAATAAAAGAAAAAAAAAGCCATACATCCTTGCCTTGTTCTTGCCGAATGTTTGAGAAAGAAAGAAGAAATATGCTTTGAGGATTTCGGCAATGTAGCAAGCTAAAAATTTAAGGTAAATTTCATGTAGTTTTTGATAATTTTTAATAGATGTGTGATCCTTGTTTAATTAGTGTTAAACCCCATGTTGAAATTTTGATTTTGGTTGAAGTATGTGCATTCGGTCATAGAGGAAATTGAATCAAATTTGGTTGTTGTCTTTAGGTTTCAATGAGAAAGTGAAATCGGCTTGTGTGTATGTGTAGTTGCCGAATGTGAATTTAGATAACATCGAGTAATGTTACGTTTTAAAATGATGAAATGGAGATATAAGCTTATTTCTGGATAAGTTACTTAGATAAGCTTGTTAAATTTGCCCTTATTGTTTCTGGATAAGTTACTTAGATAAGCTTGTTAAATTTGCCTTTATTATTTTCGGATAAGTTACTTAGATGAGCTTGTTTAATTTGCCCTTATTATTTTCGGATAAGTTACATAGATGAGCTTGTTAAATTTGCCCTTATTATTTCCGGATAAGTTACTTAGTTAAAGAAAATTTTTAAAGTACTTAGTTAATTGATACTAGGTTAATGGTGTGTGTATAAAATGTTTGAATGTTAAATAGGTTATTGCTTCAATGACCGAATGTGCCAAAGGCTAATGCATGGTCTAGTTGATCAATATGTGTTAAGGGAACGTGAATAAATATCTATTTGATGAACTATATATTCGAATATATGGTTGAGATATGTATATGGAAATATGATAAATCATATGAGTTTTGTGTTTGTGTATGTGAACTAAGTATACAATGAATATTCGGCTATGAAAGTCATAGGAATTTTTGGTAATGTACATATTTGGTCATTAGGGTTTTATGTACTATGGATATGTGAGATATGTGTTAAGGTAAGTTACTTATTTGATATAAGTTTTCGGTTATAAAGGTGTACATGAGGAAATGTTAAATAAATTGTATTAAATTGCTTAATGTGATTAAAAATGTGTATTACCATTTTGTAATTGAGCTAAAAGTAGCTATATGGCCTATTAAATTTCTTGTCATATTCGGCCATAAGCTAGGATGATGGGACTTTAATAAGTTAAATTTTGTTTGAATTAGCACAAGAGCATAATGAGCCAATTTTGGATAAAGGGAAAGCGAAACTAGTCGATTAGTCAATCCGTAGTTATTCGATAAAATCCAAGGTAAGTTCTTAAGTGTTTGTGTTTGATCATGTTATATGCTTAAGAGTTGAATAATAATAATTAAGAAGATGTTTGATTGTATATATATATATATACATATACATAGGTTCTTTGTGTTGAATAAATATTAAATTAAAGTTATGAGCCGTATGTGACTAGCATATCTAGTCGACTTTGATACTATCAAATGATGTACTAAGATATGTGTTCCAATATGGAAATTAAACCTTATGTGGTTGAAAGGATGAAAATCTTTGTTCATAGATATGTGTTTCAGTTATACGTAATTGAAGTATAAGTTATGAAAGTATGAAAGAACAGGTGAATTGTTTATCGAAATGTGACATTCGGGCCTCGGCCTAGCAAGCTTTAAGCTGGTGAATAATATTATCGGGCTTCGAGCCTAGCAGGCTATAATGCCGGTGAGATAATATCAGGCTTCGGGCCTAGCAGGCTATAATGCCAGTGAAATGATATCAGGCTTCAAGCCTAGCAGGCAAAATGCTGGTGAATGAGTTCAGACTTAAAGTCTAGCAGGCTTCGTGCCGGTAATGTATTTGGGTTTAAAACCTAGCAGGCTAAATGCCGGTGATTTGATAAAAGTCTAAGACTATGAGACCTTGTGTTAAATCGACAATTGAATTTGTTCAATACATTAAGTTGGCCAGATATGTGATATATACTTATACATGTTAGATCGATTGGAATTGAATCATGAATGTGAAATGAGAAGCATAGGTGAATATGTCATATGTGTATGTGTGTATTCGATCATGGTGAAAGGTTATGTGAATTATGTGAAATCCCATTTAGATATGAATGACGAAAGTAACCGTGGTTATGAAATGGTACAATGGTTGAATTCGGTTGAATTAAAGTTGACACTGAAGTATTTAAATATCTATGTCATATATGTGAGTATGGGTAAAACCATCGTAAATTATTGATAAGGGTGGGCTATGTGCAGAACCATCTTATAATTGCTAATTTGAATAGTTGTGTGCGAATCATTGAGCATGATGTATTGTATTGAGATTATGCTTAAGTGAAATTATAGATATGTGATGAAATTGATTGGTGATATACATGTTTAAATAATATGAATGCAAAGAATGTGTGAAAGAGTAAATTTGTAATAAATTTGCTTGGGACAGCAGCAGTAATGTGATTTTATAAAATCACCATAAATTGTAGGAGTTGAGTTAGAAACTGAATTAGTTATGCAATTAAAGCTTAATGAGTCTAGTTTCTTATAAAAGAAACCGTGTAAGCAAAAGAATTGTTGATAATGAGATATTTGAAGTGGCGTGGGACAGAATCAAATGACTTCGGGGTCCCCTGTTCTGTTTTTAGAAAATCATTATAATTTGTAAAAAAATGGTTATAAGATAAAATTTATATTATTAGACTCCTTAATGAGTATAGTTTCAAATGAAATCAACGAGAACATATTTTGAATTTTGTACAATGAGAAATTTGATTTGTAGTGAAGAGTGGTGAGATTAGTCAAACAGTGAAACAGGGGAAACTTTAAGAAAAATCTGGTATTGATTGACCAAACCAAAAATTCTGAAAATTTTATGGATAGAAGATATATGAGTATATTTTCAGGGAAAATTAACGTCAATTGATTTGGAGTTTCGTAGCTCCAGTTATAAATAATTTAGTGACTATTGCTCAGGAAGACAACTTGTAGTGAATTTGTGATTATGTTGTAAACATTGATAAAACTCGTCAATGAGATGTTTATTGTTTTCTTATGAACTTACTAAGCGTAAAGCTTACTCCCCTTTTCTTTCCTATGTTCCCTAGGGTTGCCAGGTTAGCTCGAGTGGAGGCCATCAGAGATATTATCACATTGTCGAGTCTACACTATTGGCGTAAGTAAATCTTAGTGTATCGAGTCTATGGCATGTATAGGGTTGTAAAGTTGAGTATGTAATATTATGATTAAGCCAAAGACTTTGGCTTGTTATTAAGGTAGTTTGATTATTCATATGCTTGTATATTATTATCTCCTGTGATGTGGTTTATAGCATGTATATTTAGAATTTGAATTGTGATTTATTGTTGAGTAAGTAAATGATACAAGACTAAGATATCGGTAAATTTTTTTTATAATGCCTCATAAATATTTTTGGGCCTTGTAAGCCCGATTAAAGGATAATATACGCGTGTATGAAAAGTTTAAAATTGATCAAAAAATTTTACGGCCTGGTTTTATATAAATGGTTGACTTTAAATCTGGTAGCACCTCGAACCCTGTTCCGGCGAGGGATACGGGTGAAGGGTGTTACATTCAATGACTGTGATACCTCCTTTATTTGGCACGCACTGGACCGGACTCACCCATGAACTATCTGAGATGGGGTAAATTATACCAGCATCTAACCACTTGATGATTTCTTTCTTGACTACGTCCTTCATAATGGGGTTCAGTCTTTGTTGTCCATCAATCGTCCTTTCTTGCCATCTTCTAGTATGATCTTGTGCATGCATACAGATGGACTAATACTGCGAATATTAGCTATGTTCCATCCGATAGCCTTCTTGAATTGTTTCAACACCAAGATGAGTTTCTCTTCTTGCTCAGTAGTTAATTCTACTGAAACAATCACAGGCATAGTAGAAGAGTTACCTAAATAAACATATTTTAGATGTGGAGGTAGTACCTGAGTTCTAATTTAGGTGGCTCCTCGATTGACGCTTTTGGTTGAGCGTAATCCCTTTTCTCTAATTCCAAAGATTCAAAGTGGGATTGCAGATTAAATCCCTTTTGATTAGCTTCTAACAAAGCTAAGTATTCATCCTTCTCTTCATCATACGGAGGATTTGATGTCAAAATTTGTTCCAACGGATCCTCAACATAGTTGAGCTCCTTCTCCACTATTAAATCCTCTAAATCGGATACTGCAGAACAATCATCAATTGTGTCAGGAAATTGCATAGACTTAAAAAAGTTAAATGTTGCCTAATCATCTTGAACACGCAAAGTAAGTTCGCCCTTCTACACATCAATAAGGGTCCTTTCGGTTGCTAAGAACGATATTCCTAAGATAATTGGCACTTCTTTGTCTACTTCAAAGTTCAAAATAACAAAATCAGCAGGGAAGATAAATTTATCTACACGTACCAATACATCTTCGATCTTTCCTTCTGGATGTGCTAAGGATCGATCTGCTAATTGAAGTGTAACTGTAGTAGGTCTAACTTCACCTATCCCCAACTTCTTAAATATTTACATAGGCATCAAATTAATACTCGCACCTAAGTCACATAATGCCTTACCATAATATGTTGCTCTAATGTTGCAAGGGATGGTAAAACATCTAGGATCCTTCAACTTTGGGGGTAGTTTATCTTGAAGATATGCACTGTATTCCTTCGTCAGAGCTACCGTCTCAAATTCTCCAAGTCTTTATTTTTTGGATAGGATATCCTTCATGAATTTGATGTAGTCCAGCATTTTCTCAAGTACTTCAACCAACGGGATGTTGATATGAAGTTGCTTGAGTACGTCTAGGAATTTCTTGAATTAAATCTCTTTCTGTTGCTTTTGAAGTCTTTGAGGGTAGGGTGATGATGGTTTCTTCACTGGACTTGGTTGATTCGTTTTCTGTGGCAATTTTGCATCTAACGGAGTTGTTAATTGATCAGAATTAGCTGGTTCTTAAATTACCTTGTCGGGTTTTACAGGTTCTGGTTCTGGTGAAATTGAAATTTCAACACTTGGTTGATCTTCCTCTGATTCTTGAGCGTCAGCTTGCTCCTTTTCAGCTTCGATGATGTTGGGCTCTATTGTCTTTCCACTCCTCAATGTCAACGCTTTGCAATGCTCCTTCCTCGAATTCCTCGGATTCTCCATATCACTATGTAAAGCACTTTGTGGTCAGTTCCTGAGTTCAGTTGCAAGCTGGCCCATTTGGTTTTCCAGGTTTTTCAATGTAGCTACTTGGATTTGGATTAAGGCATCATTCTTGGCCATGTATGCCTTCAACAGATTTCTAAGCCATTGGATGGTTTCGCTTGGGTTGGTTTCTAAACTTGTTGGGGAAAACTAAGTGGCTGGGTCGATCTAGGTTGGGTGTAAGTGTTACTGGTTCCAGCTCTTTGGTTACTCCAAGAAAAATTCGGGTGGTTTCGCCATGATGGGTTATAAAATTTGGATTGCAGTCATTGTCTTCCTCAATTTTGGTTTTGGTTACCTATGTAGTACATAGATTTTGGGTTTGATGGACATTCCATGAACAAATGTCCTTCCTATAATAAACACAGGCTATATTTTCAATTTGATATGGTGGCTGTGCTGCAAAACTATTAGACCCATTAGTAGTAAGATTTTTAAGCATTGAGGATATTGATTATACCTGAGATGTGAGTGAAGTAAGATCATCTACTTAATGTATTCCAGCAACTCATCTTCTTGACGCTGCTCGATTGGTTGGTCATCGATAATTGTTGTTGGCGATCCTCTCAATAATTTCATAGGCCTTGTTATAAGACTTAGAAAGGAGAGCACCATTAGCAGAAGCGTCCACTACCATCCTCGTGTGAGCATTGAGACCATTATAGAATGTCTTGAGTTGGATGCAATGCGAGATTCCGTGATGAGGGCACTTTCGTAATAACTCTTTGTACCTTTCCCGTGCCTCATACAAGGACTCATCATCCATTTGTTGGAAGGCAGTGACCTCGTTCTTCGGGTACTCTGGCTAATTTGAAAGAATTGCTCACCTCCATAAATAGTCTTAAATGTAGGTGAGGATCTTCAGTAGGCATTCCACTAAATTGACCTACTATCTGAAGCATCTGGAACATGACTGGCTTCAGCTCAAACTTTTGTGCCTCGATATCAGGTCTCCTAATGCCCGACTTAAGATCATTAAACACTGGCACGACATACTGTCTTAAAGCTCTATCCCTATCATCAATAATAAGGATAGGATTTTGAGCAGTGTGTGCTCCATTTCCTTGGTTTGGATTTTCAAATTTCATCTCTTCGGTCCTTCTCTGATTCGCTTGTCTTCTTCGCTGCCTAAAAGTTCGTTCAATCTCAGGGTCTACAGAGAGTAGATCAATAGTTCAGTCAATACTCATAAACACCTAAAATGATCACAGAAAAAATTAATTAAGTTAGAATTTAAATAGAAAATTAAATCAAAATGCAAAACTAACAAATTCACAACTAATGAATTTTTAAAACAGTCTCCAGCAACGGCACCAAAAACTTGGAACGACGGAAATATGCAAGTGTACACAATCGTAACAAGTAATAAAGTGACAAGTAAATGTCGAGTTATCATATCCACAGGGATTGTTAAAAGAATTATTTATGAATGCAATTTAAAACACTTTGGTGAAGAAAAATGTTTTGTTTGAAGAGAGTTATTAAAAACTTAAGAAAATAACTAATTAAAATAAATAAAAATGAAGTAAAAAGTTCTAATGCAAGATTTCAAAATAAGATTTAATCAAGATGATATAATTGTGTTGGATTAATTACACTTTTTATCTTAGAATTATTAAACTCATGTTTATATTGTTATGAATAAAATCACGACAACCCGATAATTTGCTAAGTTATGAACATAATTACATACCAAAATCCATTCATCTCTTGACATTTCCCTATGTCAATTTAACCGACTAAACAGATTTTAGTAAGCAAACATGTTATTGTACATATATTCTCATTAAATTGAACTAATCTCTTGCATATACCTATGTCAATTCAAACGATTAATCAAATCTAATAAGCATATAAAAGACTATGTGAGGTAACAAGGTATCCCTACCTTGAAACAGTTTAATCACAATAATCTTGCAAGTTATGCAAGGCAATAATATCACTAGATACATTGCTAATTTAACCTTCATCTACCTCAGAAGAATAAACATGCACTGATTAAGTACTATGTCAATTAATTACAATTTCAATCCGTTTAGATAATTAATTCATTAGTTACCTCACAGTCATAATGCAAGAATAACTTAGGCATGATTTTACTTAATCAAGCATTTTACCGAGGCCTATAACAACATAAACACAAATTTAACAATTTAAGAAGATGAAATGCAATCAACCCAACATGAATTAAATTCAAGCTAAGCTGATTAAATTAACCATTCCAAAAACAAAAATATTCATAGATATGTTCATCATAAGAACAACAAAAGTTAAAGAGATAGGGAACAAGAATCAAATCCGATGGTTTTCCGAGGCTTGACTAGGTTGCTCTATTTTTCCTTCTTGTTGTCCTC
Organism: Gossypium anomalum; assembly: GCA_025698475.1. Lineage (NCBI taxonomy): Eukaryota > Viridiplantae > Streptophyta > Magnoliopsida > Malvales > Malvaceae > Gossypium > Gossypium anomalum. The sequence continues at coordinate 39,988,773 of CM046958.1, read as the reverse complement.
GTTGATCAAGGCTTATATGAACACTCAATTTCTGCTCAAAATGGCTGAAGAACACCCTCTTTCCAAGGGAAGAAATTGACACAAGAGCAAGGGAATGGAAATGGAAAAATGAGAGGAGAAAATGAGAGAGGAGAGAAATGTTGTGAATTGAATGATGAATGAATGAGATGTTTTGAATGATCAGACAAGGGGGGTTTTTATAGTTGAATGTGGCAGCTAAAATTTGCTAAAAATAGTAGCCAAAGAGCCACCCCTTGGCTTGCCATCTATGTGGCAAAGTTGATGGCTTTAACTTTGCTAAATATGGCTTGGGGCAAATCTTCAAAGCCACTAATTGTGGAGAGGCTTGAATGCAACTTTGACAAGTATTCAAGGGATTCTTTGCAAGCTTAATTAATCAGCTAATAAGCTAATTTGGGTCAGCATATGGACGATTTTGGGCTGCCCAATTCTTGGCCGGTCCAGTTTAATCGATTCGGTTCAACTGGACCACTTTTTCCATAATTAATTAATAGTAATTTATTTAGCCCAAATTAAATTGGGTATAAATTAAAATTAATTATATTATGAATTAATACACTTAATTGGACCGTCTTAGGCTAGAAATTAATTCGCCTTGATACTTCAAATTGCTTCTCGGTTTTATGCTTCAAGTAGTGTCTGCCGAGCCATTTTTCGCCCTTTGCGCAATTCTGTCGAAAATAACCAAATTTAATCAAAATTAATTAATAAATTAACTAAAATTCATCATGTTCATATTTTAAGTACAATTTAATTATTTTATAAAAATTAATTATTCTTCGACACAAATTTAATCGAAACGGTATGATTTTAAGTTAAAAAAGGCATGTAAAAATGCATAAATTTCTGTGTTTCCACTTGTCAGCAGGTTAAGGCTGAACACCAGTTGCCTTCAGGGTTGCTTCAGCCAGTTAATATTCCGCTATGGAAGTGGGATTGAGTGACTATGGACTTCGCTAGTGGGCTACCCTTAACGCCTAATAAGAAGGATTCAGTATGGGTTATCGTGGACCGATTGACCAAGTCTACCCATTTCGTACCTGTTCGTGCTAATTACTCGTTGCAAAAACTGGCTAAGTTGTATGTGTCTGAGATAATGCGACTTCATGGGGTATCGGTTTCTACAATATCTGATAGAGATCCTCGCTTCACGTCTCGGTTCTGGAAGAAGTTATATGAGGCATTGGGTACAAGGTTGGACTTTAGTACTGCGTTCCATCCTCAGATAGACGGATAGTCGGAGAGGGTGATTCAAATACTAGAGGACATGTTAAGGAGTTGTGTGATTGACTTCTGGGGCTGTTAGGAGGATTACTTCTCATTGGCAGAATTTGCGTACAACAATAGCTACCAGTCTAGCATACAGATGGAACCTTACAAGGCATTATATGGTCAAAGGTGTCATACTCCTTCGTGTTGGACTAAGTTGGACGAGCGGCCTGTTCTAGGCCCTGAATTGATTTCTGATACCGAGGATAAAGTTAGATTAATTTGAGATCGACTAAAGGCAGTATCAGACAGACAAAAGTCGTATGCAGATCTGAAACGTAAGGAAATTGAATATTCTGTGGGGGACTTAGTATTTCTCAAGGTCTCACTGCGAAAGAAGGTATTGAGGTTTGGATGAAAGGGTAAGCTAAGCCCTAGGTTCATTGGGCCCTATCGTATACTGAAGCGTGTGGGACCGATTGCTTATCAGCTTGAGTTACCTCTAGAGTTGGACCAGATCCATGATATGTTCCACGTCTCTATGCTAAGGTGATATCGTTCTAATCATGCGCACATCGTCTTGACTGAGGAGATTGAGGTTAGGCCAGATCTAACCTTTGAGGAAGAGCCGGTTCAGATTGTAGGCCGTGATGTGAAGATTCTGAGAAGGAAGTCTATTCCACTGGTTAAGGTGCTATGGCGTAATCACAGTTTTGAAGAAGCCACGTGGGAACCCGAGGAGGCGATGCGACAACAATACCCTCATCTATTTTGATTAGGTAAATTTTGAGGCCGAAATTTTAGTTTAGGGGGGTAGAGTTGTAACGCTCCAAAATATAGGTACTTATTTTCTATGTGTTGTGTAACTCAAATGCATGCTTGTCTCGATGGTTGAATGTCCTAGGAAGCGCTTGGAAAGTCTTGGGTTCAAGCTTTGGTTTGTACAAAAAGTTTTGTTTTTACTTAAATAAAACCTTTAACCCTAGACAGTTGGTTTTTAAATGATTGAGGGGAGCTCATTTCATAAAAAGCTTGTTGGTCTAGGGGTTAGTGGCGTGTGGAGTGTTATAGGGGATCTGAGATTCGAGGCCTGACAATGCAAAAGAATATTTTAGGTTTTATTTTACTCCTGATATTGGGAAGGTGTTGTGGTTGGACTGAAATTGGGGTGTTGGAGGAGTTTGAGGAGTTGTGACCGAATGCTAAGGATTGGTTGGAGGGAATTTCGGTTGGTAGGGATTTGGATGAGTGGGATATGGTTGAATGATCTTAGGAGCGATATAGGGAGGAAAATTAGGAGTTTTGAATGGAGTGGGAGAGCGTGTGCTGAATTTGGACTCTCACTTCTGGTAATTTTTGGCTTTTGAGCAATAATTAAGGGTTTGGTCTTTTCTTTTCAGCTCTTTTCTCCTTGTTACGAATTCCTACCTATTGGTTTTCATTTTTTCGTATTTGTCATTTGTGGGATAGTTTGGTAGTGGTAATCATTAGGGGTTTTACTCATTTTGGTCTTTTTCAGATTGTTCTCCTCTAACAGTTTTTGTCCACCGATTGTCTTTGCTTCTCTTCTCTCTCGTATCAATTCTTTTTGGCCGAATACCTCTACCTTGGTTGTGAGCTGACTCCTTTCTTTCTCTCCCTTTCTCTAACGTTTCCCCTCTTGATCGAATACACGTTCTTTTCTTCGCCTTTTCTCTTTTTTTTCTCCTTTGGCCAAATATTTCATCTCCCCTCTTTCGACTCTCGTGGTTATCAGAGTTCATTTCTATCCACCTTGCTATTGTGACCGAATATTCCATCCCTTTTGTTGTGGTTTGAGGTTGTTCTTAGGTGTGGTATTTCCTTCGGTTTCTAGAACTTCTATAGGAGTGAAGGAGTTGCTAGTAAATACTGAAGCAGTTAAAACCTTTCCCTCTTCACTCGATCAAGGTAACTCTGTTTGCGATTATTGTGTTCAACTGGTGCATGACTTGTTTAGGGGGTGTTGGCCGATTGCCCTATTTTCCCCTATTGTTGGTTTTGTGTTTTCAATAAGCCATTTCATAGTTTCAAGTCATGTGTTTTTGTGATCATCGTTAATGGGTTTCACTATCAATACAGCTATTTAATTAGGAGTGTAAATTACTCTTCGTCAACGGTTCTAGCAGGGGTAATCACTCTTGCAATCAAGGAAACTATCGAATGTTATTTTAATTTGGGGATAGAGAAGGGTGATTAACCCTAGTGTCAAGTGACTAACGGAATATCTTGATTGAATGTAGGTTTGGGGTACTCTTGAGCCAGACGCACGTTTGGCAAACAGGTGTGTAATCACAATGTGATAACTGTTACTCGGCAAAAGCTGAAAAATGTGTCTATTGACGCTACACGAGCATGTGCTCACTCGTGTGGTGATCTGAACCCATAAAATGTGGGCGTTTGATAGTAGAGGCCACCATGAGCGATTTTATGGGCTTAGTTCGTTCTGGGCCACGATGGGCTGAAATGGGCCGTGTGGGCCCCATAGGCTCGTGGGCCCCATACGGGTAAACCACACAGACGTGTGGAGATTTTTGGCTAGGCCGTGTAGCTCACACGGCCAAGGTCATTTTTGGGCTTATTGGGCCACACGAGTGTGTGGCCCCACATGGGCCACATTATGGGCTTTGGGCCCATTATTATTGTTTGACTGTTAAGGTTGCATGGGTCGCCCGAGACGACTGTGGACCTATTGTTGGGTCAGTAACTATACCTAGACCCTAATTTGATGAAATGGCCGTTATACCCTCGTGAGGTAAATGACGAATATACCCCTATGATATGTATACTGTATTCAAGCTTGACATTTTGCATACATGTATGATATTATGACATGACATGATGCATGGGGCTGGGTTTGATATATTTGGAGGAAGTGTACTGTACTGGTAGCTCTGCTGCAAATACTATTTAGTGTCGCAACCAATGCTATATTTTGGAGTGTAGGGATAAGTGGGTCGATTTTATCCCCACATAGAGTGTAGGGCTGGACGGAGTGGAGTGTAGAGGATGGATGGGTAGGACTTATGTTTGCATTTTTGTTACTATCACTGAATTGGGCTAAGGCCCACATTGATACTGTTATTGAATGGGCTAAGGCCCTAACTGATACTGAAACGGGCTTAGGCCCAGACTGGATTTTTTTAATGCATGTTGGACTGTTTGTTATTAAAGGATTACACACTGAGTTTCATAAACTCACTCTTCTACTTATCTGCGCAGGTAATCATTAGGCGGATCGGTGCTGTGAGGGACTCGATGGAGGCCACACAACTGCTTCTCCTTCTGCTTATAACTTTTTACCTTTAAGCTATTTAATTTGGGTATTCGTTATGTAATAAGGCCTTTTTAAAGTTTTATTTTTGATTTGGGTTTTATATATCTTGGATCTCATTCGTTAGAAGTAGGTCGCGGTTTTCATAAGAATAAATGTTTTAAAAACACCATGCTATTGCAACATATTTTCAAAGCTTCCGCATCAAACATTGTTTTTAAAATGTAATAACAATCTAAGATGATTAAACTTTTTGCTAATCTACTTAAGTTTTAACAATGAGCAAGACACCCTAAAGTTTAGTAAAAGATCACTACGAGAGTTTTATTATAGCACGGATTTTTCAAACAAACTGATGCTTTGCAAAACACACTTCAAGGTGGCATCGCAGATTCGACCGTAACGTCTAGGCCGGGTTTGGGGTGTTACATTTTTTTTTCATTCCAACTGAAACACCATTTTAGTAGCAAAGTGAGCTTTAGTTTTGTCATTTCTCCTTGTATGTAAGTGATATCTTTATTGTTTCTTCATGAATTTTATGTTTTTGTGTTAGTTGAGTTGAAATCTATCTAGTTTAAGATTTGTAAAGTTTAGAAAGTCTACCCTTAATGTTTTTGAAGCCTTCTTCTTGAAAGAGTTTTGTATGGGTGCTTGATGTTGATTTTGTGTTATTTTATAGAGTAAATTTGTATAAATCTGGAAATTAGGGATTTAATTGAGGAATTTGTAAAATGAGAAGGATTTTAGGCTCCGTTTGTTTGCAGGAAAACATTTTCCTGTTTTCTTTCTTTTCTAGTGTTTGTTTGACTGAAAACATTTTCCATTTGGAAAATGTTTTCCAAAACACGGGTAAAATGCCTTAGGTTTTTGGGAAAATGTCTTATGGATTTCATTTCTGTAAGACATTTTTTGGTTCCTCCTTCATCTAGGTAAAAGTCTTCTTCTTCCCTTCTTCATTCATTTTCCTTCTTCCATTCTTCATCTTCTACTCCATCGCATATCTTCTCTTCTCAGGCTGCTGTTTCATTTCTTCTCTTTCTCTCTTTCTCAGGAAAATCTCGTTCTTCTTCGCTGGGTCTTGGCTAAGGTATGGCATAAAGCTTTTTTTTTCCTTCTTGTTCTTTACTTGTCCACATTTTTATCGATTTTATGCCTGAAATTTTATGCCTTTCTTTGTTTCTTTATTTTTAATTTTTTTCTGGGTTTGGGTAAATTCTATCAATTTAGGGTTTTGCCTGTGCTTCTGTAATCGCAATATCATTTCAGATTTTTATGTTGGGTTTATGTTTGATCCAAATTTCATGAAATACATGTTTAAAGTCTCTGCGAGTAGTAGAGAAAGTTTTTTTTTTCAGTCATTACAGTATCAGGTTTTGAAGTCTCTCCAATCACTTCTGGTTGAACTGGGATTAGGACACCATTTTTCAATTTCCCCTCCCCACTATTTTTGCTTCAGTTTTTGGGTGTTTTTAGCTTTGCTTTGCTTTGTTATATATCTTCCTTAGGCAAAACAAGCAACCTTGATTAGTGCCTTAAAACAGTTTAAACCTTACCAACTTTCACTATTAACAAAAGCAAAATATATATACATACACACACATATGTATACACAATGCTTGAAAGCTTGTATTTTTTGCCTTCTTCCCTTTTTTTTCTCTTTCTATCAAATTGAGAAAAGCTGCCTTTTTTTTTGGTTACTTGAAGCTTTCAAGGTCAGGGATTAAACGGGTGACTAACCCTTTCTTTCGGTTGATCTTTCTTGGATCCAATTTCCTTGAGGTAAGAGAAAGGAAAAAAAAAGAAAATTTATCTTTTCACATATTCTATGCATAAAAGTTTGCAACTTTCTCCTTTGCTTAATACTTAATTAATTCCCAGTTTTGTGCTAAAAGATTGAATTTTTCTTTTGGTGGAGTTTTATGTTTCAAAGTGTACAAATTTCAAGAATCCCATCAGTTTTGTCTCTTAAATGTTTGTAATTTTTCATTTTTGATTGATCTGCTCTCAATCTTTTATACTATTTGGATAAATTTTGAGTTTTAGTTAAGCTGTTTAAGGCCATTTATTTCTGGTTATGGTGTTTTTAAGTAGTATTTTTTTGTTTATATATATATATATGGTAGATATTTTTTAATTTATTTCCTTTGTGGTGTGATTTAAGCAGCTGTAACTGTGCTAGTTCGAATAGAGTAGCCTTGAGCTTCATTTGGATATGTAGACTCCCTTTGGCCCTTCTTTCTCATAGCTTTCACTGAGGAAGAAAGGTTCATGTTCTTTTCTTTAGTTGATAGGTTCATGTTCTTTTATTTAGCTTCATCTATCTTGATTTGTTCTTGTCTGCAATCTTCACTGCAGAAAGGCATGTAGAATAATCACAAATAATTATACCCCTCCACCATTGCAACATCATTTAGCAGATTGAATGGAAAGTTTAGGAATGGGTAGAATAGTCAAAAATCTCGTGAAGTAGGAGTAGGAGCCATTGCCAACAAGTACAAGCTAGTAACTTTGGTTACTTGAGTAGCTGGGACTAGTAGAACCTCTTGATTGCATAGACTAGTAGAGGAATTCTTGAATAATTAGCCTGCATATTTGACGTGGTTTTATAATGTTTTAGTTGCATCTTTTTTGAGGATGATTCTTGAGATAAGTTGATGTTTTTGACTAAACTTTTTTATTTAAAATATGTAACGTGATTTATGGTTTCAAATTCGTTTAATCTATTGATGTAAGAGTAATTACTAGATTTGATCATTTGATGCTTTAAATCTGACTTTTTCTGTTCTTTCTTCTTCTTTTTTCTTTTTTGAACTAACAAAAAGTTAATCTAATGTTTCAATTTTTTATATTTTTGTATTCAATTCACCCAACTATTTTCTTAAAGTTGAGCTTAACTAAAATTAAAATGAAGAATATACCTCAAGTACTATAATAGTAACTAATTATTAATGTTAATAAAATACCCCAAGTTTAGCTAAAAGTGGAGAATCAGATGAGGTTTTGGTTCATTTTTTATATGCTCTTGCTGCATTTTATAATATTTAAGTAAAGTTTGTGTGTGTTTCTACCAAAGATTTCATTTTCAAGCTATTCTATATGTTAACTTGGGGCTCTTTTTTCTTTGGCAATCAAGTTAAAGAAGTATTAATAAACCAGAAACGACAAAATGTTACTATTGGATCAAGAACTACAATATAAAGCCTATGCAGAGAATAAGAATATGCCTACTTTGCAACTGCTCAATTTGTATTATAGTTAGTTGAGTAAAGAAATTACCACATAACTTTAGAAGGGTGAAGACTGTAGCAGCAACAAAGAAGACAAATGAAATTGCAACCCAAAAGTGCTGCAAATTGAAATGAGAGCTGATTAATAGTCTGACAGGCTTACTTCCCAATAACAATAAATATTTTATTACAAGAACCAAGTTTCTCAAAGGCTAGAACACCAAAAACATTCCTATACTTTCTCAAATAAACACTTACCTTCTATTGCACCGAATTGAGCTATTAATATTATTTTTGTTTAATTACCCTTTTTTTTGTATGAAAAGCAATAAAAACTATTGGAAGAATAAGGGATTAATTAAAAAATATGGTAATTTATGAGCTTAACTAGAAAGAGAGAGTAATTTAAGGGATTGATTAGACAAAGTACTTTAAGAGCTTAACCAAGAGGAGCCTTCTATAATTTTTTTATAATTTTAAATTTTCTATAACATTTTTTTAATAAATTTTGTTTATGATTTTTAAAAATAAATTTTAAATTTTAAAATGGCTTAATTAATTTTGTTCTATTAGGTACTACAGTTTGTGATGAAGATGTCTTGAATTATGCCTTTTTTTTGTTATTATTTAAGTCGGGGTTGGTTAGTTAACTCCATTCCCTTTAGTCATGGTAACTTTAGTCATGGTAACTTTAGCCATTGCTTGAGAAACTTTCATATATGTATGTATGCACTTTAGTCATGGTAACTTTAGTCATATATGTGATATTATGAAAAGTTTGCATATTTTTTGTAGTGATCAAATATTTGTGTGGCATTATTTTATGTAGATGGATCATAATCAAGATCAAAATTCAATTGTTGGAGTCATGGCTTCAGTTTTAGCTTTTGGGGCTCTTTGGATTAAAAAATTAAAAACTAGGAAGGAAATTGCTTCTCACCCTCATGTGAATCGAGATTATAAAAGAGAAAATTATATTAATAGTATTTTATATTGGTGACCAACATTGTATTGATGTGATAAGGATGAGACCGATAGCCTCTTTTAATTTGTATGATATTCTTAGTAGGAATAATTTGTTACAGTCAACTAAATCGATGAATATTAGGGAGTAAGTAGTTATATTTTTACATATAATTGGTCATAATGTAAGATTTCTAGTGATTGGATCTAGATATTATAGACCAATTGAGATAATTCACTATTACTTTAGCGTTGTAGTGAGAGCTATTTTGAAATTGTATAAGCTAGTTATTAGATTACCTAATGAGTCAACTCCTATGAAATCAGAAACAATCCAAGGTTTTATCCTTATTTTAAAGATTGTATTGGAACATTAGATGGAACTCATGTTCGTGCATCCGTTCCATTTAGCATTCAAGGAAGATTTCGTAGCCGTAAAGGGGGGACGACACAAAATGTATTGGCTGCCATTACATTTGATTTGAAATTTTCCTATGTTCTAGTTGGTTGGGAAGGTAGTGCATATGATTCTCGTATTTTAAGTGATGCACTTTCACGCCCAAGAGGATTAAGAATTCCGGAAGGTAAGAAGTATAAATCATTAAATACCAAATATTTCTAGTAAGCTCATAATTTATTAGTAATAAATATATTTTGTAAAATTGTAGCTAAATATTATCTTGCTGATGTTGGATATGGCATCCAAAATGGATATATTACCCCATATTGTGGTGTCTGATAACATTTAAAAGAGTTTAGTGCTCAGGGGCCAGAAAATGCAAAGAAACTCTTTAATCTTTGTTATTCATCATTGTCAATCACTATTGAACGTGTTTTTGGAATTTTGAAGAAATTGTTTCGTGTATTAGATGCTGAACCATTTTGGAAATTTCAAACTCAAGTAGATATAGTTTTGACTTGTTGTATCATTCATACTCATATAATGGGAGTTGATCCTAGTGATTTACTTAATCAAGGATTATACGAGTAGCCTGAATCTAATTTGATAATACCAACTCTTACGAAGTGAGAAGAAAAAGAAGAAGCAAGAGAATGGTCTGCTAAGAGAGACGAAATTGCACAATCTATGTGGACTAATTATATGGCTAGAAATATTAGGTAGGTGTAGGACTTAGCGTTATTGTTTCTATGTTATGTATGTTTTAGTATTAAAATTGTTTTTTTTTTTTTTTGTTAATGTTGGTTGGATAATGATATTTAAATTTTAGTTTGTTGGATTTTGAAATTATTATGTCTTGAATTTGTTAGATATTGAATTTATTATGTTTAAGCTTGTTGGATATTAAAATGATTGACAATGAAAATTATTAATGTAGAATGGGTAAGGGCAACAAAGAAGGGACCTCCAAGCAATTCAGGTGGACAAAACCGATGGAACATCATTTTCTTGAAATTCTAGCAGAGGAGGCCCAGAAAGGAAATAAGCCTTCTAACACTTTCAAAGCAGTTTCTATTAATCGAGTTGCTGAAGCTATTTCTGAAAGATTTCAAGTCCAATACGATGTGAAGCATGTGGAAAATCATTTGAGGACTGTAAAAAATCAATGGCAGATTATATGTACAATTCAGGGTGAAAGTGGTTTTGGATGGGATGATAGCATGAAAAAGATCACATGTGATAGAGCGACATATGATGCAGCAGCGATGGTAATATATGCATATATATGTTAAGTATATTTCAATTGTTTTTTACTTGTTATTCTAATTGTGTATAATATCCAACAGGCACACAAGAAGTATTAACCATTTTTGAATAAAAGCATTGATCATTATGATGAAATGGCTTTGGTTGCTAGCAAAAATATGGCAACGGGGAGTTTTGCCAGAACAATTGCTGACATAGATTTGGATGATGGTAACCAAGATTCAGTGCCTATAGATTGCGACAATGAAGAGACTGAAGATGTAAGAACAAAGTATCTTCATCTGGCACATCCAAACGTAAAAGAAAAAATGCTCAAGAAAGTGTCGTTGATGAACAAATTAAATTTGTAGGTAAACAACTTGGCAAAATTGCTAATGCTTTGGAACAATTTACTGTGGATAAGACACCACATCTTTACGAAGAAGTGATGTCGATGGAGGAAGAAGGATTTGATGATGACTTCCTGTGTTCTGTTTTTGATTATCTAGTGAGTCATGAATCTGAGGCCAAAGCTTTTTTAGTTAAAAGTAAGAAGCATAGAAAAATTTGGCTTCAAAAATTTTCTCAAGGTTGAAGATATTGATACTTAATGTGGTGTAATATTAGTTATGCACTTAGACAATGTTGTTGTTATCATGTGGTGTACTACTAATTATGCATTTGGATAATATTATTAATTTCTAGTATTAATTGTGGTTTGGAAGCTAATTTATAATTATTCAATCCTTATTTTATTTTTTTATAACACAGTTAGAAATAATTTATTTGACTTTGGTTGTTTTTAATGAAAGACGGTTAATATTCTAGCTTAACAATTGAGTATTATTATATATTTAATTTGATTTATTTATTTATAAATTAATCATTGCAATATCTGTAAAAACAATTTAAAGTATAAATTTATTAATATATGTAAAAACAACTTTTCTGGAAAATATTTTCAGGAAATCTGCCAAACAATAGAAAATATTTTTCACAGATTCATCCAAACACCAGAAAAGTAAATCATTTCCAGAAAAGAAATCATTTTCCAGAAATTATTTTCTGGAAAACATTTTACTGGCAAACAAATGGAGCCTTATTATAAATTTAAGGATATATGGGTTGTATATTAAAGGTTAAGTATTCAAAAATATTGGGTTTATATGTTAATTGTGGAATTGTCTTGTTTAATATTATGGATTAAATTGTATAGAATGTAAATGTTTAGGGGCAAATGTGCAAAATTGTAAATAAGGAATTATATGTATTGAATTGATTTGTATATGAAATTGAAGTTACTAATTGAAATGAATTATATTGTAAATCAAGAACAAGTAGAGAACCGAGGAAAAGAGAAAGTTGTGGAATAGTCCCTGAACTTTTGTTGTTTTTTTAGTTTAGCCTTGGTAAGTTCGTACAGTTTAATTTTGTATAATTTGAATACTTTACTTATTTATGAATTGAAATTGTTAAATGTCCTGAAATTAAGATGATTGATTTGAGAAAATAATTATATTAAGTGTTGTAATTTGATAAATAACTGAGCCAATGAACATAGGATAAGATGCAATTGGTATGCCAATAGGTTATATCACGTGCTGTACGAGATTGATTTGTGTTGAGATGATGATTTTAAATTTATTATTGTGTACTAAATATATCGAAGTTCAGCATTTGTTGTGAACAATTGTGTTATATTACAGTGATTCATGTGTGTTTCAGGGGGCGAATGTAAAGCCTTCGGGCTTGGCATTCAGTGCCGAGGTGTGTTTCGGAGGGATGTTAGCCTATGGGCTTGGAACTTAGTGCCCAGGTGTGTTCTTGGATGGTTAGCTCATTTGAGCGATTTAGTGCGTCTGGTTGGTTAACTGTGTATCTAAATTTGTTGTAACGTTCATCGATTATATTTTCAATGGTATCATTTACTTTTAATCATAAATCTCACCCGTTATTTGATTGTGTTTTGACAGGATTTTGGTTTATTTTCTATATTCTGTATTAGATATGTTTATTCAGTAAGTTATTATTTTAGCTGTTGAACTTACTAAGCTCAATTAAGCTTACTTGTGTTTTTTTCTCTTATTTCCTTGTAAATACATTTGAATGGAAACGGACGATCAGATCAACTCAAAGAATCACACTATTTGGAAATATTTTGGTGGTTATTGAATGTTCACTTTAGGTTATATGGCATGTAATAGGTGAATTGTATTACATTGGTTACTTGTTACTTGTGAAGTTTGTTAATCCTGAATGATGCTTGCCGTTAGATGGATTTTGGTACATTTGAATATGTTTTGGTTGGTATATATATGTTTTGGAAATTGTTTGGTATGTTTGTTATAAGTCTTATGAAAGTGTTGGAATGTGGCAATTTGAATTATGGATTGAAAAGAGTGGTGGTTTGGTATGAATTGTTATAGGTATTTGAGAACTTTGAATGTAATTACTTTAGTTTGAAATGTAATATTGGTTTGGTTATTGGATTGTGGTGACAATGAGGGCACATTGGTCAGACACTTAGGATGTATGTCTTGACATGTTTTAAGCTTGTTTATATGTGTTTTGGGCTGTCACACGACCGTGTGCTACACACAGCCACACCACATGGCTGTGTGTCTCAAGTTAGTATGTAATTTGGTTTGGCACAGACGGCCATGTGATCCAACATCGAATGCACACACAGTCTGGCACATGACCTGCAACACGGCCATGTGCCATAATTCGAATATGCACATGGTTTGACACACGACCTGTGACATAGCTTTGTGGCCCTATTTCGAATATTCACATGGATGGAAACACGGGCTAGGACACGGTCGCGTGTCCATACTTTGAGTACTCACACGTCTGGGCTATGTCACACAGCTTGGCCACACGGCTGTGTGACCTTTATTTTTCAAATTTTCTTGATTCTTCTGTTTTGTTTCAAATAACCCCTGATTGTTTTCAAATTACTTTCAGGGCCTCTTAGGCTAGATTTAAGGCTCATAAATGTATTTTGCTAATAATATGTTTAATTGTTTCTATTTGAATATAAATGTTCTAAATTGTTTTGTAATGTTCTGTAACCCTAATTCGGCGATAGATAAGAGCTAGGGGTGTTACAGGGCATCAATCCTAATTTTTAAGGTTAATTCAATTTAATCCAATTTATTGCAATTAAGTCCCTAACTCCACAAATTAATTTAACCACATCTTAATCAAGCAACCCCCTAGGATTTAGTTACCCATTAACATATCTAAGCCAACTAACATAAAAGAAACACACACGAAAACCATTAATGTAAAACTTGAAGAAAAAGATGAAAGCTTTGATTTTCACTTTGAAAGGTTTAATGGAAAAGAAACTAATGTAACACCCCCACTTGATCCAATCACCGGATCTAGGTACAAACATCACAACTGAACCAGCTTATTATTCATACTAAAATTTCACTATGTTAAAACAATTTTATTACATATTAAATAATCTTACAAATAGTCTAAATTTTTAAACAAGGTTTGCTGTCCACTCTTTGGACTTCGAGGAATCTAAAATTGATACAATGTTATCGCCCTCTTGGAGAGTTTTCCCTAAGGTGACCCTAAACCTAGGTTCATGACTCTTTCCTTTGAAGCCCCCTGACTTATCTTGATATGGCTTGGTCCTTCATTGAGTTCCTTGCTCCGCAAACCCTACAACCACAGGTCAATCGTTTGTATGTTCGAATGAGCTTAGTGAATTTCCTTATTCAAATACATACTGTAACACCCCTTACCCGTATTCGATGCCGGAACAGGGTATGAGGCATTACCAAACTTAAACATACACATTCATGCAAAACGGGACCATAAAAATTCCAACACAATTTAAAACTTTTCAATCACATGGAAATTGTCTCATATAAGAGCCTACGAGGACCAAAACATACATCAGAAGCGGTTCAGGACTAAACCGAAAACTTTGGAGACTTTTGGGAAACTTAGAAAATTTTCATGTTTTGAAGAGTCACACGCCCGTATGGGTAGGGCGTCTGGTCACACACACCCGTGTGGCTTGGGACACACCTATGTCTTCAGTCCGTGTAACTCTCTGACTATGATGTCATCAACCAAATAAAGTCACACGGCCAAGTCACATGCCCATGTGTTTAGGCCGTGTGTCGAATTAAATTCAAAAAATTAAGTGTAGACTTCACACAGCCTCAACACATGCCCATGTCCTGAGGCTGTGTTCTTCACACGGCTGAGACACACGGCCGTGTCTCTGCCCATGGGGCATGCTGACTTGCATAATTAGGGTGCAGCGGACTCACGGCCAGATCACACGCTCATGGGGCAGACCGTGTGTCACACACGGCCTAGACACATTCCCCTGTGTCTACCTGTGTGGACAACTTTGAGGCTATTTTCCAAGCCATTTGCCACCCTTAAACACTCACATACTCAATCCTACTTTAAAGCATGCAACATGGCACATTTGGCTATACAAGCACACACCATCATGTTTCATCCATGACTTCATACTATAGATTTATTACATACTTCAATCATTATACTTCTATATGGCATTCCACACAAATTTCATACTTAATCATCTTTATAACTTTTCTTTCAAGTTACTCAATTACACCAGAAATATAGTCATATCTATTAGTTCTCATTCATCCATTAAATACATATGCTATTCATCAACACATAAACACATTTGCATGCATGCATAAATAATTAGGGTTACAACCCAAATAATCAATATGAGCCACCTCTCATGGCCATATACACAATAATCACGATACCATCATGAGCCAACACATTTGGCTAATCAATATGACACATAACAAAAAGACCAAGTCCCTATACATGCCATACTCAAAATGATAAGTCTGACTATACCCAATTATCCAATTGATAGTGTGATCGAATGTCTGAGACTTCACGATCCCTGAGTTAGCTTGGCGACACTATAAGAAAAGGAAAGGAAAAGAGGGTAAGCTTTAAAGCTTAGTAAGTTTACATATAGATAAAGAGCAACTTAAACAAGCATTAGTCATACATTTAACATAATAAACATAATCTTGCATTTTATTAAATCTCTTAAACTTATTCTTCATATAGATCTATATATACATATTCATACCACACGTTCATCATATCTCACGTTATTCTCATGAGCTCGATATACATACTTGTGCCCACTTGCACATAAAAACTTACTTTCTTATCTTCGATGTAATCATCAAGATTACTAGTTGAACTTCCTTTAGAACTACCCGTTGAACACTCGGAATACTATCAGATACATCAGAATCTCGCACCTAAGTGCCTCATATGTAGCCAATGCTACCTCACATCACATGTTGCTCGCTTTCGAGCTACTCACGGGTTTGCTCAAATAGGCTGTCAGGTAACCGTAACACATGCCAGACTACCCTGCCACCGGTAGAATATTCGAGACCAGTACTCGGACGCCAAAACATGTGTTATGCATATATGACAAACTTAGACCACAACTCAATAAGTTCAGATGTCACATATATCATGAACTCAGACATAACTCAATGAGTTCAGATCACATAGTTCCTAGTAACATGTCACTTGTATCCTAAACTATTCCTAAGGTTCAAACGAGATTTTTCGATACCGCATTTCCGTCGAACTTGCTTGTAATGTCGATTTCAATATCCATAACACAAATTGCATACTCATGGAATAATTAAGTATAATTCATAATAAAATTTAGGCAATAAACACATAATATAACATCATATTAAATATGTAAACACTTACCATACATGCAATATTAAGGCATTTAAAGTATGGTACATGTTGCATTATTTGCAAATGAACTTACCTCGGTACAAAATGATAAAAACGAGCCTAATCCTCGTAAACTTTCCTCGATCAAGACCCGAATCACGTTTTTCTTGATCTATAATGCCAAAATTAACTTACTCAATACATACATTGGTCAATCGACCCATAAAACATACTTTGCTAAAATTAACATTTTACCCTAACTTTTCACTTATTTATAAATTGGTCCCTAGGCTCGTAAAATGAAATGCATGCATTTTCTTGGTTACCCAAGCCTAACCAATTCATATTCTAACCTATACCAGCCCCTATTTCTCATTGAATCACATTTCTACTACCCATTTCTTCATCTTTTACAAATAAGTCCTTTTAGGTGTTTTCACTAAAAATCACTTAGTAAAAGATGTTTATCACATATCAAACATTCATATTCCTCCATTAAACATTAAAATACAACCATGTTACACATGGGTCAAGTTTCATACATGAACCCTAGCTCAAAATAATGGTAGAAATAGCTAGATCGATTGATGACAACTTCGAAAATGTAAAGAACATTAAAAACGGGGCTTGGGAGCACTTACAGTTGAGCTTGAAAGATGAACAAACCCTAGCTATGGTGACCCCTGAAATTTCAGCACAAGCAAGAAGAAGATGGAAAAATTTTGTTTTCATTTTCCCTTTTTATTCTTTTATTAACCAAATGATGAAAATGCCCTTAAGTCCTTTCTTTCAAATTTTTCCTATTCATGCCCATTTTTGTCCAAAATTTTAGAACTTGGTAAAATTGCTATTTAAGGACCTCTAATTAATGATCCAATGCAATTTCATGCTCAAAGCTTCTAGAACACAAGTTTTGCAACTTATTCAATTTAGTCTCTAACTTCAAATTGGATACTTTAGGCATAAAATTTCTTCATGAAATTTTCACACAAACATGCATTCATATCATGGACCATTAAATAATCATAAAATAATTATTTTTACTTTAGATTTGTGGTTTCAAAACCACTATTCTGACTAGACCCTAAATCAGGATGTTACAACTCTCTCCCCTTTAGGGATTTTCATCCCTGAAAATCTTACCGTTGAAAAGTTTTGGGTATTGTTTCGTCATGGCCTCTTCGGGCTCCCATGTAGCCTCTTTAACCCTATGCCTTTGCAATAACACTTTCACTAAGGTAATGCTTTTATTTCTCAACTGTCTGACTTCTCGAGCCACAATCTTAACCGGTTCCTCACCATAGGTCATGTCCGGTCAAATCTCTACTTCTATCAGTGAAATCACATGTGAAGGATCTAATCTATAATGATACAACACAGATAGATGGAACATGCCATGAATCTTTTCCAATCCAGATGGTAAAGCTAACTGATAGGCAACCGGCCCTATTCTCTCGGTGATCTCATACGGCCCTATAAAACGAGGATTGAACTTACCCTTCTCGCCAAATCTCAAAACCTTTTTCCATGGTGACACTTTCAAAAATACCTTATCACCGACTTGATACTCAATTTCTTTTCTTTTTAAACCTGCGTAGGATTTTTGTCTATCTGAAGCGGCTTTCAAACAATCAAGAATTATCTTTACTTTCTCTTCGGTTTCTTTGACTAAGTCAACCCTGTGAATCTGATTTTCTCTGAGTTCAGTCCAATACAGAGGTGTTCGGCACTTACGCCCATATAATGCCTCATAAAGCGCCATTTTCAAACTCAACCAATAACTGTTATTATAAGCAAATTCCACCAATGGTAAGTACTTTTCGCAATTACCTTGGAATTCCAATACACAACATCGGAGCATGTCTTCCAAGATCTGAATTACTCGCTCAGACTAATCGTCAGTTTCCGGATGAAAAGCAGTGCTGAAATTCAGCTTTGTACCCAAAGCTTCTTGTAACTTTTTCCAAAACCGTGAAGTGAATCTCAGATCTTTATTCGATACAATCGATATAGGTACTCAATAAAGTCTAACAATTTCACCAATGTACAAGTCAGCTAACTTATCTAGTGAGTAAGAAGTACGTACCGGGATAAAATGAGCTAACTTCATAAGCCGATCAACCACAACCCAAACGGCGTCTTTCCTTATTAGAGTTAAAGGTAAACATGTCTCAAAATCCATAGTAATCGGGTCCCATTCCACTCGAGAACCATGATAGGCTGGAGCAGACCCAAAGGTACTTGGTGTTCAGCCTTTACTTGTTGACAAACTAAGCATTTCGATACAAACTCGGAGATATCCTTTTTCATACCATTCCACCAATACATTTTCTTCAAATCATTATACATTTTTGTGCTGCCCAGGTCAACTGACAGACAACCATTGTGTGCCTCATGCAAAATATTCTAAATCATTCAGTGTCCTTCGGAACACAAATCCTATCATGGAATCTCAAACAACCATCAGAGTCACTCAGAAAATCCTGTTCACTGCTGGACTCACACTGAATTTTCTTAGCTTGCAACTCTTTATCAACTTTTGAGCATCATAAATCTATTGGAAAAAAGTCGGTCTAGCTCTCAGCTCGGCTAGAACCAAACCATTGTCAGAAAAATTTAGCCGTGTATTCATAGCCCTCAAGGCAAATACTGACTTCCTACTCAAGGCGTCGGCAACCATATTCGCCTTACCTGGATGGTAATCAATCACAAGTTCATAATCCTTTAACAATTCCAACCATCTTCGTTGCCATAAGTTCAAATCCTTTTGAGTCATCAAGTACTTAAGAATCTTGTGATCGTTAAAGACATGACATTTTTCACCAGATAAATATTGTCGCCAAATCTTCAAAGCAAACACTATGGCAGCCAACTCTAAGTCGTGTGTTGGATAGTTCTTCTCGTGAGGCTTTAATTGTCTCGAAGCGTGAGCTACGACTTTACCTTCTTGCATAAGTAGACATCCTAAACCATTTAAGGAAGCATTACTATAAATCACAAATTCTTTACTTGACTCGGGTTGTACTAAGACCGGAGCCTTAGTCAATAATGCCTTTAATTTCTCAAAACTCTGTTGGGATTTTTTTGTCCATTTGAACTTGAGATCTTTCTGTAACAACCTCATCATTAGAGTAGTAATCATGGAGAATCCTTTAACAAACTGTCTGTAATAACTGGCCAAGCCTAGAAAGCCTCTAACCTCAGTTACATTCCTCGGCAGTTTCCATTAAACAATAGCCAGGATCTTACTCGGGTCAACTCTAATACCATCACCTGAAACAATGTGGCCCAAAAATCCAACCTCTCGGAGCCAAAACTCACTTTTACTAAACTTAGCATACAGCTGCTTGTCTTACAAGATTTGCAAAATAGTTCTCAAGTGTTCAGCATGCTTAGATTCATCACGAGAATAAATTAATATGTCATCAATAAAAACAACCACAAATTTATCTAAATACAGTTGGAAAATACGATTAATTAAGTCCATAAATGCGGCAGGAGCATTCGTTAAACCAAAAGGCATGACAAGAAATTCATAGTGGCCATACCTCGTCCGGAAAGCAGTTTTCGGCACATCTGAGTCCTTCACTCTCAACTGGTAGTAACTGGGC
The DNA here is from genome assembly GCA_025698475.1 of Gossypium anomalum. Classification (NCBI taxonomy): domain Eukaryota; kingdom Viridiplantae; phylum Streptophyta; class Magnoliopsida; order Malvales; family Malvaceae; genus Gossypium; species Gossypium anomalum. Next base: position 39,969,063 of record CM046958.1, on the reverse strand, counting down.
CTCAAGTCTATTTTAGAAAACCACGTCACTCCTTTCAACTGGTCAAACAAGTCGTCAATCCTTGGCAAGGGATACTTATTCTTTATTGTTACCTTATTGAGCTATCGGTAATCTATACACAACATCATAGATCCTTCTTTCTTTTTCACGAATAATACCGGAGCACCCCACGGCGAAAAGCTCAATCTCACAAATCCTTTGTTGGTCAATTCTTGCAACTGTGACTTCAGTTCTTTCAATTCAATCGGGGCCATCCTATATGGAGCAATCGAGATAGGTGCTGTACCAGGGACTAATTCAATACCAAACTCAACTTTTTTAACGGGAGGTAATCTAGGTAGTTCTTTTGGGAATAAACTCGGGTATTAACATACAACAGGCACTGATTCAATCTTCAATTCAGACTCTTTCGTATTCAACACATAAGCCAAATAAGCCTCACATCCTTTTCTCATACATTTTTTAGCAGACATCGAAGAAATCACATTTGGCAACCTAGCTGACTCATCTGATTCAACTCGAAAAATTTCTCCATTTTAACATTTCAATTTAATAAGTTTCTGTCTACAATTAACTACAACATCATGAAGTGCCAACCAATCCATACCCAAAATAACATCAAATTCATCAAAAGGCAACAACATTAAGTCAGCAGAAAAACACTGACCTCTAATCATCAAGGGACATTTCTTGCATACTTTATCAACTAAAACATGTTTGCCTAACAGATTTGAAACTTTAATCATAAATTCCGTAGACTTAACAGGCATATTCATGTTAGATACCAATTTCATGCACACATACGAATAAGTAGAACCAGGGTCAATCAAAGCAATAACAATAGCATCATAAAGAGAAAAAGTACTAGTGATCACATCGGAAGAAGATACGTCTTCGCGCGCACGTATGGTATAGGCCCTAGCTGGAGCTCTAGCTTCAGATCTCACCGTTGTATCCCTCGTTACATTTTCCCATTACCAGCATTTCTCTGGGGTCTTGTAACACTCCTAACCCGTATCCGTTTCTGGAATAAGGTTATAAGGTATTACTTGATTGAACAAAACTTCTATAAGGTCAAAGATACTTACCAGACATAAATTATCAACAATGCAAACCTGTCTCATTGATTTTCCATAAGAGCTCTTATAAATTTCCAAAATGACTCACTATCAAAACATAACCGAATATTTAATAACAAATTAACTACTATCAAGTTATTAACTAAAATATTTCAACACATTAGTTCAATTATAAGGCTTCTCTAAACAAAATGAGCAAGCCATCTTCGCATGGCTATAATGTATACAAAGTCAAAATATCATTCTACCTATAGTCTATCCTATACATGCCTTAAACCATGATGATATACAATCTTCTCAACTCACATAATGACTCGATAGTGTGATGATATCTCTGGCTCTTCCAACTCGAGCTAAAGTATAAACCTATAAGAAATAGAAAAGAGAACACGGAGTAAGCTTCAATGCTTAGTAAGTTTTAAGCAATGCAAACAATTAATTTACTTATAGATCGATTATTTCAAATTTTCAAGAAATCATTCCTAGATAATTGCCATTTTGGCCAAGTATCCATGAACATAATGCATATTTAGCAAATTCACCTCACTTGAATCTGAACTCAAATAAAACCAAATATTGAAATCACAAATAAGATCATAAGAACTCGAAAAGCATCTCATTAACTAGTTTTAACCATGTTTGCAACAAAATCACAAATTCACTACAAGCTGTCTTCCTGAGCAACAGTCACTAAATTATTTATAACTAGAGCTAAGAAACTCCAAATCCAGTGACGTTAATTTTCCCTGAAAATAGACTCATATATCTTCCATCCATCAAATTTTCAGAATTTTTTGTTTGACCAATCAATACCAGATTTTTATTGAAGTTTCCCCTGTTTCACTGTTTGACTATTCTGACCACTCTTCACTACGAATCAACTTTCTCATTATACAGAATTCGAAATATGTTATCATTTATTTCATTCGAAACTAGACTCATTAACAAGTCTAATTATATAAATTTTATCTTATAATCATCATTGTACAATTTACAATGATTTTCTAAAAACAGAACAGAGGATTTCAAAGTCATTTTGACTCTATCTCACGCCACTTCAAATATCTCATTATCTACAATTATTTTGCTTACACGGTTTCTTTTATAAGAAACTAGACTCATTAAGCTTTAATTAAATAATTTATTTAGCTTATAATTCAATTTCCAAAATTTATGGTGATTTTCCAAAATCACGCTACTGTTACTGTCCCAAGCAGATTTATTACAAATTTGCTCTTTCACATATTCCTTGCATTCAAATTATCTAAACATGTATATCATGTCATTCAAGATCGAACTCATATAACATAGGCATTAAAATGCTTCACTATCAGCTTTAGTTCAATTGAAATTAATAAAATACAATATCATATTCACATTTTGTAGTAGCCCAAATTTGACCGGGATGTAAACCAATTAAATAAATAAATAAATAATTGTTTTTAAAACAGTCCATATAACAGTCCATTTACATTGGCCCACTAATCTTTAAACCCAAAACCAATTGGCTTAAATCTTATGCCCGGTTACAACTCAACAGATCCAAAACCCGTACTCCTAAGACCCATTACAACAGACCCAAATGGACCCAAGGCTAAAATGGCCCAATTGGCCCAAACCGTTACACCGAGGCACGAAAACCCTAGGGTTTCTGCCTCTCTTTTGTTCCCTTGCGCCGCAAACAGAAGGATCCAGAAGCCAAGCCTCATGACCCTTCAGATTCTGCTGTTCCAGCTACCCCATCGAGGCCATCAATACAGTCAAGGCCGGGACCGTCACCACCATCATCGAAGCCTTTGTCACCGCCACCATCAACGCGCAAGACACGCCAGAATCTGGCGTTGGCTCCATTAGCGTGCAAACATCAGTGATTGAGAGAGATTCTCGTGGGTTATCTGCGAATAAAAAAGGAAACAAAAAAGATTCCAGCAGGTCACAATCAAAGATATGATACAGCAGACAAGAAATGGAAAGAAATATTCGATTTCTTTCCAGTTTATGTAACCATAATAGTGGCTATAAAAGCCAGAATCAAACATTGTAAAAACACCTTTTTTGGACAAAATAAAAATATATTCACAGATATTCATTCAAAAATACCAGCAGTCTCTCAAAAGGTGATTTACATCGCATATATCGTGCTTTATTTTGAATATATATGAACTGTTCTAACCTGCATGAGTAAGGATTTAAGGGAACGGAGATTACCTGTGGAAGGACGAAGGTTTTGAGCCTTCAAACCACCGTATACGACGGCGCGTGAGGTGCGTGTGCAAACACTGCACCATGGCCTAAGGCTAGAGCTGGAACCTCTCTCTTCCCTTCTGCAGAGCTTTTTTCTTTGTTTTTTTTTTTAGGACCAGCGTTAAAATGATTTTTAAGCTGCAAAGTTGGCTTATATAGCCTCCTCGAAACGACATCGTTTTTGCTTAACTCAATAAGCTCAAAACGGTGTCGTATTAAGCCATAGGATCCGTGCGTTGACCCGATTACCCGGGGAGGATCCGCGCGTTTATTAGAATGGGGTTAATTACTTAATTGGTCCTTTCGCCTCTTTTAATTTATAATTACGTATTATTTATTTCTTAATTTGGCCCTAATACTTTACAATTGTTTCAATTTAGTCTCGACAGTTGTTAAACTACATCCTAGGAAACGTGGCTGTTTTGAGGAATAGGGCAATTTGCCCAATGGGTCCCTCTTGATTTACGCGCGTTTTAATTAAGGCCTTAATCCATTTTTATTTCTTTTAAATTCGTCCCATAATTTTACTGAATTTTCAATTTAGCCCTATATTTATTTTTATATATATATGTTTTTACCTTATTTTTTATATTGTACATTATAAAATTATTTTACTATATATATTATTTATTATATCTTATTGTTAACAAATTATTATTATTATTTTACAGTATTATTTTATATCTTACTCATATTATATATTTATTAATTATCCATATACATTATTCCCACATATAAATTTTCATTATTTTATATTATATCCATTATATTTTTTTATTTCCTATATATATTTAAATTATTTTATTATACGACATTTGCTGTATTTTTATTCTATGTTACTTTTTTTTTTCCTTTTCTTTTGTGGCATATATATCATATATTATCTATTATCTTATTTATGTTATTCATTATATTATTTAAAATTTTAAAATTTTAAAATTAAATTATTATTTTTAGCTCATATTATACATATATTAAATTATTAGTTATTTATTATGTAATGATATTTTCATGTTATGTGTTATTTTATAAATTCTTTTACATACTTTTATTATATATATTTTTAAACCCAAAATATTTATTATTCTTTTATAAATGTTTTGTTATTATGCTTTATATATGGCAAATACTATTTTAAGATTATTATTAAATATTATGTCTTTATTTGTATTATATGTACACTTTGTTAATAATAACTCATTTCATTTTTTATATATATATATTGCATATATCATGGGTTATATATTATCTTATCTTTATTATTTGACCTTACCTTTCATGAACATGTACATTAATATTATAGTACACCTTTTTGTATGACATGCATTATTTTATTACTTTTTGCATATCATACATTATTTAATTATTCCTTTGTATGTTCGTACGTTTTGTTTATTCATTTCTCAATACATGTTATATATATATATATCTTTGTATGCATATCATTAATATTTGCTATGAATATATGATTTTTATATGTATGTATTTAATGCACGATCTTTATATTATTGTCACCATTCTGTTTAAATGCATGTATTATTCACCTACCACAATAATATGTTATTATGTATGATTTATAATATAATACAATTCATAACACATATTGTTTTTTAAAAAATAAGGCACCAAAGTTTTCAAAAAAAACATAAAGGCAATACTTGGTGTTCGAAAATTTCGAGAAAGTAGTGCCCTAACTCATTGGGTTGCAACTTTTCTTATTAAGTTCGAATAATCAAGTACCCTTCTTAGTTTTTAAATGTTTACAAAATGTGAGCAACTGTCTTGGGATTGCAAAGCAATATGTCCTAACTTATTGGATATAGCATTATTTGCTTCGAGATAGGGCTTTTTAAAAAAAAGCTAACTTAATATCAATACGTTGATACAAGTGAACTCTAATTTTCAAAAATTCCAAAAAAGGATTGCATCTTAAAATTTTTGAATCTCCGACATTAAAGACACTTGATAATCAATTAAGGTACCAATCTTTGGGTGTTACGAGGGTGCTAACCCTTCCTCGTACGTAACCGACTCCCAAACCCGTCTTCTGATTTCGTAGACCAAAACTAATGATTTTAAAACAAAATGTTTTAAAGGTGATCCAATCACACCTAAAAGATTGGTGGCGACTCCCGTTTTTGTTAAAGTCAATTCCCATTTTCCAAAAACTCGATTAAAAAGAGGGGTCTCGACACATTTAATTTTCCATGATCGTAATCACCTAAAAATAAAATCATATACTTCCACAAACCTTTCCACAAAGACCAAGTGTTTATATTTGAATATAAACATAGAATCACTTCACATAACTTCACACATTTACCGAATATATCACGATCACATTTATAGTCATAACACTTATTCACAGATGCATCACTTTATATATTTATAATTTAATTCAAATCAAAATCGCATACGAGTACATGATATGTACCTGGCCAACTTAATATGTAATGCACTTTCAATTTGTCAACTTAGTGTAGGATCTTGTAATTGTATACTTTTATCAAATTCATCTAAGACACTTGGCACGCTAGGTATAAAACCCAAAATTATATTACCAAAGACAAAGCTCTGCGGGACTTTAGCTCGGATACATTTCAAAGACGAAGCACTGTGGGACTTTAGCCGGATACATTTCCAAGACGAAGCTGTGGGACTTTAGCCCGGATACATTTCAAAGATTTAAGCTCATGGGACTTTAGCCCGGATACATTTCTAGTGTCTTGCATATTTATTCACATGTTAACACATTTCACATAACATATCACATTAGCAATTCAATTGCTTCATTCGAATATAAGCACAAAATGTACACCTACCCTTTAACTTTCGGTTCAATAATCATACACAAGGAACACATAATCTTTTCACTATCCCAGTTTCACTTTTAATAACCATTCGGCTATATGCCATATTCACAAATTATTTCACACACAACCTCGATCAAGTAGGAACAATAGTCACAATTCTTCTATTATACAAATATCCCATTCTTTGACTTTGTTTCATAATAGCTATTCGGTCACCACATATATACCATTCAATTCACATTCGACTTTATACAAACAAGTATAATAAAATTGTATACACATATTACACACTTTCACATCATCACTTAATAGTCATTCGGCCACATTATATACATAAATCATCCATTTCATTTTCGGCTTTATAGCCTAAATTCAATATACTTATTAAAAATCGAACTTGTAAAGGTCAAATAATTACTTATCAAATTATATAATTTTAAGCGCGCAGTAAATCAAATTTAATTACTTAAGGACTTACCTCGGACAACGATAATCGGAACGAGACGACTAATCGACCACTTTGATTTTCCCCCCGATCCAAATCCGAATTCCACTTTTGCCAATCTAATTAATATCAAAATTAACTCACTTATTCAACATTTCATTAAATTTTATCTAAAGACACATAATTTGGGCATTTTTCATTTTATCCCCTAACATTTCATATTTTTACAATTTAATCCCTATTTCAAAATAACACAAATTACTGAAAATTTCATCAAACCCATGTTAGGCTGAATTTACCTTAGGTCTCTAGCAACCCATTTCTTTTATTTATTTCACGTTTTGACCCCTCAATTTACAAATTTCTAAATTTAGTCCTGAATACACATTTTTATCAAAAAAATCACTTAATTAAACATGAAAATCAAACATCAAAGATTTATTATTCATCATCAAACAACAATTTCATCACATAATAAACAATGGAAAATCTCAAATTCTTCATTAAATCCAAAAATTAAGGCATGGGTTTACTAGTACTCGAAGCAACGATCTCAAAAACGTAAAAATTATAAGAAATCGAGTAAAACACATACCCGAATTAAGCTTTCAAAGTGCCGAATATTCAAAGCTTCCAAACTCATCTTTTTCTTTTCACATTCGGCTATGGAGAAAGATGATAGCATAAAAAGACCAAAACACATGGCTTTTGATTTATTTAATTAAACTTTTTTTTTAACATTTTACCATTTTACCATTAAAATAAATTCATATATAACAAATGCCAAACCAAATATCATCCACTATCTTATAAATGGGCTATTTACCATTTAAGGCCATCATATTAAAAAGCCAAGTCCAATTGACACCTTTAACTAATAGCATGCAACTTTTATGTTTTACGCGATTTAGTCCTTTTTATTAAATTACGCACATAACGATAAAATTTTCGTACGAAAATTTCATACATATCAATTCACATACTTTAAACACAGAAAATAATATTAAAATATTTTTTTACTCGGCGTCGTGGTCTCGAAACCACTGTTCTTACTAGGGTCTAAACTAGGATGTTACAACTTTCCCCCCTTAGGGATTTTCGTCCTCGAAAATCTTACCGAAAAGTAGATTAAAGATTTGTTTCCACATAGTATATTTCAAATTCACGCAGGGCTACCCATTTCATATCTATTAAATCTCACGAGTAAGATTTTAATCTGTCTTTCGCTATACATCATATTAAACCAAAATTGTTTATAACTGTACTGAATTACTTTCATTTTCTGCTTTATTTCGCTGATGATATTAATCTCATGAATCAATTATTTACAAAGCTCGATCCTGAACAACGGAGTTAGATAACTACCACATACAATACCTCATACAATATCACTTTTATACTCACCTGATAATTTGTCAAATAGCAACAATTTTTCTTAGTTACTTTAAAACTTTAAGACATAAGAATAAACAAATATTTCAAGAATTTTCAAAACAACCCCGTACTCATAGCTTATCTTGTAGTTTCTCCCTGAATTACCATATAAATTTTAGATTTCAATCTAAAACAATGATAACTAGCACCATGTGCAAACCGTGATCTTTGAAACAAATAACTCACCTGATTTATCAAAAGAGAAATCTATGTGTATGCGGAAAGACTTATTCAGATAGATTAACAATGATTCAAATAACATCTATCTTTTTCAATGATAAGAGATAATCACGATACACAATTCATCAAAATTCTATTTCACCATTATTCAGATGTCAAAGCATCTTTGAAGTAGTCTCAAGACGCTTAATAGTTAACTTTAACTCGTTGAAATCTCGGACATTTAAATGCGAGGTCGAGAAATAGTACGTTTTATACCTATTATCAATACCACTTTCTCATATTATCGTGCCTCTTATTACTCCTGTATAAACAGTCTAATTGACACTATGAGCCTTTTGGAACAATGGTTATACAATCTCAGACTTCTTGGTTTATACACTCTATCAACAAGCAATCATCATTTCACATTTGAAATTCTAAATCGGAAATCAATTTAAACTGAACCTCTTTCTAACTTATAACTTGATAACACCTTTCTAAGCTTCACGAGTTCACTTAGAGCATTAATTTAATTTCTAATCTAGCTAACATATAATCATCCATTGATAAGATCAATCACATATTCATCGCTCGTAGAGCACACCAAAGTTTCTTATTCAGATCATTTGAAACTAAAATCATTTCTCTCAGATAATATCATTATCTCACTATTTAACTCTTTAATCTTTCTTTGCAAACTCATTCTATTTCATTTCATTGAAACCTTATAATGATATCACTGGTAATGGGGTGAGGTCGTTAAGCCTCGAAAGGGAGTTTCATATTCGAATACACAGATAAATTCATCACTCATCATCATAGTATTACACTCCTTGATTCAAACACTTCATTCAAACATTTCAACTTTTCATCTTGTTACAACATATTTTCACATATCTCAGTTTCACATGCAACTTTATTTCATGTGAGTAGTAACAAAACATAAGTGAATTTATCACGATTCAAACTTTCATTTCTATTACTCAAATTACCAAATAATTTCTTATCAAATTTTCACATTTAGTCTTGATCATTTGTCAATATTTATCCCATTGAAAAACGTCTTACGGTTTTGAGTACGTCGCTTACTTGATGCCATAGTCCAACTATGGTCTTATACTAACTTTGCTCTGCCCATGTTGGTGCCTATTTCCGATAGGTCTTACACTAGCTCATCTGTCTCATGTATTGTCATGGTCCAACCATGGTCTTTTCCGTCAATTCATTATTGAACGATCGTACTCATTCCCTGCGTTCTATCCAATTTTTTCTTTCATTACCATTTACTTTATACAATCTCATACATCTCTTTACACTGATGCACACGAATCATAAAATTCCTTTCATACCTTTTCAATTCCATCATATCACATATATATTACAATCAGTTCAGTATCAATTTCAGATCAATTAATAATAACTCGATTGGAACACATCATTACCAAAGCAAAACAATTTATAAGAGCCAGGAGACCTCACACTATCACACTTTACTTACGGCATGTATAGCTAGACTCTTACACTTGCTATGTTAGTCCGAGAACCGACTAAACCATAGCTCTGGTACCATTAAATGTAACACTCCTAACCCGTATCCGTTGCCAGAATAAGGTTATGAGGTATTACTTGACTGAACAAAACTTCTATAAGGTCAAAGATACTTACCAGACATAAATTATCAACAATGCAAACCTGTCTCATTGATTTTCCATAAGAGCTCTTATAAATTTCCAAAATGACTCACTATCAAAACATAACCGAATATTTAATAACAAATTAACTACTATCAAGTTATAACTAAAACATTTCAACACATTAGTTCAATTATAAGACTTCTCTAAACAAAATGAGCAAGCCATCTTCGCATGGCTATAATGTATACAAAGTTGAAATATCATTCTACCTATAGTCTATCCTATACATGCCTTAAACCATGATGATATACAATCTTCTCAACTCACATAATGACTCGATAGTGTGATGATATCTCTGGCTCTTCCAACTCGAGCTAAAGTATAAACCTATAAGAAATAGAAAAGAGAACACGGAGTAAGCTTCAATGCTTAGTAAGTTTTAAGCAATGCAAACAATTAATTTACTTATAGATCGATTATTTCAAATTTTCAAGAAATCATTCCTAGATAATTGCCATTTTGGCCAAGTATCCATGAACATAATGCATATTTAGCAAATTCACCTCACTTGAATCTGAACTCAAATAAAACCAAATATTGAAATCACAAATAAGATCATAAGAACTCGAAAAGCATCTCATTAACTAGTTTTAACCATGTTTGCAACAAAATCACAAATTCACTACAAGTGTCTTCCGAGCACAATACCACTAAATTATTTATAAGCTGGAGCTAAGGAACTCCAAATCAAGTCTTTGTTAATTTTCCTGAAAATAGACTCATATATCTTCCATCCATCAAATTTTCAGAATTTTTGGTTTGACCAATCAATACCATATTTTTATTGAAGTTTCCTGCTTTCACTTTGTTTGACTATTCGACCACTCTTCACTACGAATAAATTTTCTCATTATACAGAATTCAAAATATGTTATCGTTTATTTCATTCGAAACTAGACTCATTAAGGAGTCTAATTATATAAATTTTATCTTATAATCATCATTGTAAAAATTACAATGATTTTCTAAAAACAGAACAGAGGATTTCAAAGTCATTTTGACTCTATCTCACGCCACTTCAAATATCTCATTATCTACAATTCTTTTGCTTACACGGTTTCTTTTATAAAAACTAGACTCGTTAGGCTTCAATTACATAATTTATTCAGCTTCTAATTCAATTTCCAAAACTTATGGTGATTTTCCAAAATCACGCCATCATGTTGTCCAAGAAGCGATTTATTACAAATTTGCTCTGTCACATATTCCTTGCATTCAAATTATCTAAACATGTATATCATGTCATTCAAGATCGAACTCATATAACATAGGCATTAAAATGCTTCACTATCAGCTTTAGTTCAATTGAAATGAATAAAATACAATAGCATATTCACATTTAATTTTCCATGATCGTAATCACCTAAAAATAAAATCATATACTTCCACAAACTTTTCCACAAGGACCAAGTGTTTATATTTGAATATAAACATAGAATCACTTCACATAACTTCATACATTTATCGAAAATATCACGATAACATTTATAGTCATAACACTTATTCACAGATGCATCACTTTATATATTTATAATTTAATTCAAATCAAAATCGTATACGAGTACATGATACGTACCTGGCCAACTTAATATGTAATGTACTTTCAATTTGTCAACTTAGTGTAGGATCTTGTAATTGTATACTTTTATCAAATTCATCGGTATTCATTCGCGCTAGGTATAAAACCGAAAATTATATTACAAAGACACAAACTCTGCGGGACTTTAGCTCAGATACATTTCTAGCACGAAGCCTGCAGGACTTTAGCTCGGATACATTTCCAGCACGAAGCTTGCGGGACTTTAGCCCAGATACATTTCCAGCACGAAGCCTGCGGGACTTTAGCCTGGATACATTTCTAGTGTCTTGCATATTTATTCACATGTTAACACATTTCACATAACATATCATATTAGCAATTCAATTGCTTCATTCGAATATAAGCACAAAAAATGTACAGCTACCCTTTAACTTTCGGTTCAATAATCATACACAAGGAACACATAATCTTTTCACTATCCCAGTTTCACTTTTAATAACCATTCGGCTATATGCCATATTCACAAATTATTTCACACACAACCTCGATCAAGTAGGAACAATAGTCACAATTCTTCTATTATACAAATATCCCATTCTTTGACTTTGTTTCATAATAGCTATTCGGTCACCACATATATACCATTCAATTCACATTCGACTTTATACAAACAAGTACAATAAAATTGTATACACATATTACACACTTTCACATCATCACTTAATAGTCATTCGGCCACATTATATACATAAATCATCCATTTCATATTCGGCTTTATAGCCTAAATTCAATATACTTATTGCAAATCGAACTTGTAAAGGTCAAATAATTACTTATCATATTATATAATCTTAAGCGCGCAACAAATCAAATTTAATTACTTAAGGACTTACCTCGGACAACGATAATCGGAACGAGACGACTAATCGACCACTTTGATTTTCCCCCCGATCCAAATCCGAATTCCACTTTTGCCAATCTAATTAATATCAAAATTAACTCACTTATTCAACATTTCATTAAATTTTATCTAAAGACACATAATTTGGGCATTTTGCATTTTATCCCCAAACATTTCACATTTTTACAATTTAATCCCTATTTCAAAATAACACAAATTACTCAAAATTTCATCAAACCCATGTTAGGCCGAATTTACCTTAGGTCTCAAGCGACCCATTTCTTTTATTTATTTTATGTTTTGACCCCTCAATTTACAAATTTCTAAATTTAGTCCTGAATACACATTTTTATCAAAAAAATCACTTAATTAAACATGAAAATCAAACATCAAAGATTTATTATTCATCATCAAACAACAATTTCATCACATAATAAATAATGGAAAATCTCAAATTCTTCATTAAATCCAAAAATTAAGGCATGGGTTTACTAGTACTCAAAGCAACGATCTCAAAAACGTAAAAATTATAAAAAACTGAGTAAAACACATACCCGAATTAAGCTTTCAAAGTGCCGAATATTCAAAGCTTCCAAACTCATCTTTTCCTTTTCACATTCGGCTATGGAGAGAGATGATAGCATAAAAAGACAAAAACACATGGCTTTTGATTTATTTAATTAAACTTTTTTTTAACATTTTACCATTTTACCAGTAAAATAAATTCATATATACACAAATGCCAAACCAAATATCATCCACTATCTTATAAATGGGCTATTTACCATTTAAGGCCATCATATTAAAAAGCCAAGGCCAATTGACACCTTTAACTAATAGCATGCAACTTTTACGTTTTACGCGATTTAGTCCTTTTTATTAAATTAAGCACACAACGATAAAATTTTCGTACGAAAATTTCACACATATCAATTCACATACTTTAAACACAGAAAATAATATTAAAATAATTTTTTTACTCAGATTCGTGGTCCCGAAACCACTGTTCTTACTAGGGTCTAAACTAGGATGTTACAACTCTCCCTTAGGTTGTAACACCCCAAACCTGGCCCGGACGTTATGGCCAAATCTGGTGTGTCACATTGAAGTGTTTTAGCGAAAACCTAGTTTTCATTGAAAACCCTCCATTAGAACAATACATCTCAATTACTTCGTAAAATCTCTTTTCAGTTGCGAAAGCTTGTTCGAAACATTTGATATAAGGAAAACTGTCATTTTAGAATTTAGTTGCGGAAACATGGAAAACATTCTATGATTTAGGAAACCGTGTTCAACTTTCCATAATTACATCACATAAAATAATAAACCAAATAATAGAAAAGAGGGGAGGCCTTATTACAATCCAGACTAAAGAAAAGGAAATTACTTAATAAAATAGTAACTTAAATGCTTTTTAAACAAATTCAAGTTGTTTTGCTAGCTGGCCACCTTGAGTTCCTCCAAACATCGAACCTCTTATTGAGCATCACCTGAGAAAATAAAAGAGGGGGTGAGTTTTTGAAAACTCAGTGTGTACAACCCTCGTCAAACAACCATGCAACAGAAAAATCATTTTGGGCCTAAGCCCAATTCAAATACGGTGGCCTTTGGGCCTCAGCCCATTTTGGCCTCAGAGGGCCCGAACCCATGTCAATTTCCATATATCACATTTAACTGGGCCAAGCCCTTTTCATAATCCAATCATGATGTATGTATGTAAATGCTTATATCGCCATCCAACCTGTACACCCCCTTTCCAACTAACACTTACTGTGGGGAGATATTCGACCCACCCATCTTTATTACAACCCGGTGTGGAACGGTGCGGCGCGCAGACGGTCTGCAAACATAGCTACTTATAAGCGGTGTAGCACCGTTCACATTTAAGACTACTTAATGGTGCAGCAAAGCTGCTAGGTGGCTAAAACACCTTTGGTGGATCCAGAGTTGTCGAGCAACCATGCGATCCTTATACACTTCCTCCAATCATAAACCTAGCCCATGTGCAACATAATAATGTATGGATGCAGCATATATCATACATAGATCATACTCATAACACATAGGGGTATTTCAGTAATTTCTACCCTACAGGGGTATTTTGGTAATTTCTTAGCAGTATAGGTCTTAATTACAAACTCTGACCCATCAACAAGTCCTCGTTGGCCAAAGTGAACAGACACTATGCATCAGGTAGGATTCTAGAGAAGAGGAGGTGGGTCATTAAGATTGCTTAAGTACCAAGCTCTCCCTAGATCCAATCCTAGACATGCATATGTCTATTGCCACACTTTACCCTTATGACTTGTCCACAGACGAATTTGATAGATTTGTTAAGTTTTATGCTACTTAAGGATTTATTAGAAACTAGGCCTACAAGTCCATGACAAAACCTTAGGAAGTCTACAGGCTTCCATACATTCATATGGCCCATCAGGCTTAGTCACATTTATAGGGCCATTAGGCTCAATCACACTTATATGGCCCATCAGGCTCGAATCCAATCCAAACCATTCAACAAACTTAATCAGCTCATCACATATTACCAAATTATCAACTTTTGCTTATTTGGGCTCACGGGCCCGTCGGGCCCATTTGGCCCAGTTGACCAAAACGTGACCCAAGTCCATGAGATCTCTCATGGGGTCCATGGTATCGTATCGAATACCTTTTTATGAGTGCTCACGCACTCGTAAGACTACCGTATCCAAACTTTCAATTTTTTGGTATTTTGGCATTTCGACTTTTCGGCATTACAGAATTTGGCAATCTACTGTGTGTGCGAAGTGTGTGTACACACCTGGTAATTGAGCGTGCTGTGATTCCCTTAGTCACAAACCTTGAACACCAATCGCTAATAGCTTTTCCTTGATCACGTATTCCCTAGATCAAAACCAGAAAACACCTAAGGAGCAATTCGGTAGAGAGCTAAAATCTGAGATCCAATACTAATTCCCTACCAAAGTTGATTAGAAAGAGTGAGGGAGAGGAGTAATCGGTATTAACAATACTAGCTGAAAAAGAGATAAGGTACTTACACCAAAAGAGCAATCAACCTAAGGGAGATTTGACTTTTCGACTTTTAAACTAATATGGTGAATAAGGTTTATTCGGCACAAATTAAAGAAGAAGAGTAGAAGAAGGAATCGGCTAACCTAAAGGGTAAATCAAAAGAGAATTGAGGAGAGAAAGAATGGAAAAGAATCAGCTAGTAAAGATGGAAAAGCCAATCGGCACTTAAAAAAAATGAGGAATTTGTCATTAGCCTAGGATCCCAAACTCAGCACATATTTATAGCCTATAGCCAAATTGCCTGACCCTCAATTCCCAATTTAGCTCCATCACTTCCCCCTCCTCATCTCATCATTTTTCTCCCTGAACACTCCCTAATTTATTTCCTAAATTTTCTCTCCTGAACACTTCCCTTAGAGTCCATCTTCACGCCATTTCCAACCTTCTAGAAAGCCAAAATTAAACTCTTAAAAATACTAAGCTAGGATTCGAACCTATGATCTCCTTGCTAGCCACTAACGCCACCTCTCCATACCCTAAGTGGCGTCACTTAGCCACTCCACCATAAGGCTTTTTGATGCCATTTTTCCCCTATTTGCATTTAAAATCCCAACTACTCACAACCCTGGTTCTTTTAATAATTAAATTAAAATTCCTCCGCCACAAAACTCGAACCCAGGACCTCTCCAACACACCTAGACACTCCAAATTCATTAAACCCTTAAAGCCAACATATCATTTGTCATTTTCTTGCTCACTTAAAAATTTTATGAGACCTAAAGCCCAAAGCCCAATTCCTCTAGGCCCAAAATTCGGGGCGTTACAACTCTACCCCCTTAAAGAAATTTCATCTTCGAAATTTCCAACTAACCATTAATCGTAATACCTAAGTCTCACTACTATGCTTTCGCTGCGCACTCTAATTCTAAAGCCAAAATAAACACTCAGTACACTACGGTAGGGTACGCACCAGTATTCACATCTGGAGCGTCTTCGTTCCCTTAGTGATGTGCTGCAAAGACCAAAGCTGGTTGCCTCACCTCAGCATAACCTGCACCTCCGCCTGGTGCTCCACGACCGTGTTCATTACCATTTTTTCCCCTGGCCTGACCTCGGCCCGTTAGCGGCTGTTGACCACCCCTTTGGGGTTGATCATTACTTCAGCCCCCACAGCTTGACCCAAATCTGGCCTCCTAGGGCAATCCTTAACCTTATGCTCCATAGATCCACATGCCAAACAAGCTTCTATCCTTCTCCAGCACTCGCCCAAATGACCTTTCCCGCAGGTAGCACAAATTCGCATCCCTGGATTAGCAACAGGGGGTCTCGCTCTAATTGGCCCATTCACTCTGGTCCTAGCTGTAGGTCTCTGTCCAGCACCAGGAGACTCTGCATCCCTTTTATTCTTGCCCTTTTTTTTTCTCGATTTAAGCGCTCAGTGCGCTTTACCTCCTTTGCTATCTTCGCCTTCTCCACTAAAGCCGCGAAGCCTCGCTCTCTCTTCGGGGCTATCAGCACCCTGAGGCTATCTCTGAGGCCATCCTCGAACCTTACACAACGCTCATAGTCCGTTGCCACCATCACCCTTGCATACCGACTAAGGCGTAAAAGCTCTGCCTCATATTCAGCCACATATTTATCTCCTTGCAACAAGTTCAGAAACTACTTCCTTCGAGCATCCATATAGCTTGCTCCCACATATTTCCCCTGGAATGCAGATTTGAAGAAATCCTAAGTGATTCGCTCAGGTTGGGTGCCCTCTTTCACCGTTAGCCACCACTGGTAGGCTTCCTCCCTAAGCAGCGATACTGCCCCTTTTAACTTTTTCTCCGGCGTGTAGTCCAAACCATCTATTATCCTTTCAGTGGCCTCCTTCTAGTTCTCAGCTACGTTCGGAGCCACACCAGCCACACCCTTAAAGATCTCGGCTCTATTAGATCGAAGTCGCTCCAAAATTGACCCACGACTTTCCATACCATTATTGGGCCCAGCGACCCTTTCCAAATCCTCAGCATTGCTTTAGACAGTGTTTTTTCTCCAGCGGCCCGATCAGACGGCCTAGTCTCAGCCACAGGTGAGGCCGGAGCCTCTTCTACTCCAACATCAGGCATATGGTTCGATGCCGATGATCCAGCCCTAACACTCTCGCGGCCTCAGCCACGACCTCTTGCACCTCTTCTAGCACTCATCGTGGATTTGCGTATTATCTTGATTAAAAATTTTATGAAGTTTTAGTTAGTTTAATAATTAAACCAATTTTTTATGAAAATATTTAAAGAGAAAATTATTTTTGAAAATCCTCAACAGTTTCGAGGTCTTACGAGCTTTGGTTTCACTCTAACAAAATCATCTAAAGTAGCCCTCTAACTATCTACTGTATAATAATTTAAACAAGCTTAAAAACAGAAGAACTTACTTGGTTCGACGTCGGAGACTCGGTGTGCTGCTCAGCAAGATTTTCCCTTTTTCCAAAATAGTGTGATCCAAAAAAAATTTTTAGAAAAGAAAAGAAATCAAATGCTAAGGCCCACTTCACAGCCCGAGTTTTATAACCTAGGCTCTGATACCACTAAATGTAACACCTCAAACCCAGCCCAGATGTTATTGCTGAATCTGGTGTGTCACATTGAAGTGTTTTAGTGAAAACCTTGTTTTCATTGAAAGCCCTCCCTTAGAACAATACATCTCAATTACTTTGTAAAATCTCTTTTCAGTTGCGAAAGCTTGTTCGAAACATTTGATATAAGAAAAACTTTCATTTTAGAATTTAGTTGCGAAAACGTGGAAAACATTCTATGATTTAGGAAACCGTGTTCAACTTTTCATGATTACATTACATAAAAATAATAAACCAAATAATAGCAAAGAGGGGAGGCCTTATTACAATCTAGACTAAAGAAAAGAAAATTATTTAATAAACTAGTAACTTAAATGCTTTTTAAACAAATTCAAGTTGTCCTGCTAGCTGGCCACCCTGACTTCCTCCAAACATCGAACCTCCTATTGAGCATCACCTGAGAAAATAAAAGAGGGGGTGAGTTTTTGAAAACTCAGTGTGTACAACCCTCATCAAACAACCATGCAACAGACAAATCATTTTGGGCCTAAGCCCAATTCAAATACAGTTGCCTTTGAGCCTTAGCCCATTTTGGCCTCAGTAGGGCCTAAACCCATGTCAATTTCCACATATCACATTTAACTGGACCAAGCCCTTTTAATAATCCAATCATGACGTATGTATGCAAATGCTTATATCCCCATCCAACCTGTACACCTCCTTTCCAACCAACACTTACTGTGAGGAGATACTCGACCCATCTATCCTTATTACAACCCGGTGTTGAACTAGCGCGACCCCACTTAACGGTGCAGCATAGTTGCTTATAAATGGTGTAGTATCGATTACGGCACTACTTAACGGTGCAGCAAAGTTGCTCGGTGGCTAAAATGTCTGCGGTGGATCCACAGTCATCGAGCAACCATGCGATCCTTATACACTTCCCCCAATTATAAACCTAGCCCATGTCTAACATAATAAAGTATGGATGCATCATATATCATATATAGATCATACTCATAACACATATATTTCAGTAATTTCTACCCTATAGGGGTATTTTGGTAATTTCTTAACAGTATGGGTCTGAATTACAAACTCTGGCCTGTCAACAAGTCCTCGTTGGCCAAAGTGAACAGATACTATGCACTAGGTAGAATTCTAGAGAAGAGGAGGTGGGTCATTAAGATTGCTTAAGTACCAAGCTCTCCCTAGATCCAATCCTAGACATGTATATGCCCATTGCCACATTTTACCCTTATGACTTGTCCACATACGAATTTGATAGATTAGTTAAGTTTTATGCTACTTAAGGATTTATTAGAAACTAGGCCTACAAGTCCATGACAAAACCCTAGCAAGTCTACAGGCTTCCATACATTCATATGGCCCATCAGGCCTAGTCACATTTATACGGCCCATTAGGCTCAATCACACTTATATGGCCCATCAGGCCCGAATCCAATCCAAACCATTCAACAAACTTAATCAGCTAATCACATATTACCAAATTATCAACTTTTGCTTATTTGGGCTCACAACCCTGTCGGGCCCATTTGGCCCATTCTGGGCCAGTTGGCCAAAACGTGACCCAAGTCCATGAGATCTCTCATGGGGTCTCTGGTATCGTATCGAATACCCTCTTACGAGTGTTCGCGCACTCGCAAGACTATCGTATCCAAACTTTAGGCATTTCGGCATTTCGGCATTTCGGCATTTCGACTTTTCGACATTTCAGGATTTGCCGATCTACTGTGTGTGCGAAGTGTGTGTACACACCTAGTAATCGAGTGTGCTGTGATTCCCTTAGTCACAAACCTAGAACACCAATCGCTAATAGCTTTTCCTTGATCACGTATTCCTTAGATCAAAACCGCAAAACACCTAAGGAGCAAATCGACAGAGAGCTAAACTCCGAGATCAAATACTAATTCCCTACCAAAGTCGATTAGAAAGAGTGAGGGAGAGGAGTAATCGGTATTAACAATACTAGCCAAAAAAGAGATAAGGTACTTACACCAAAAGAGCAATCGGCCCAAGG
The DNA here is from genome assembly GCA_025698475.1 of Gossypium anomalum. Taxonomy (NCBI): domain Eukaryota; kingdom Viridiplantae; phylum Streptophyta; class Magnoliopsida; order Malvales; family Malvaceae; genus Gossypium; species Gossypium anomalum. The sequence continues at coordinate 39,949,141 of CM046958.1, read as the reverse complement.
GAGATTCGACTTTTTAGCTTTTAAACTAATATGGTGAATAAGGTTTATTCGGCACAAATTAAAGAAGAAGAGTAGAAGAAGGAATTGGCTAACCTAAAGGGTAAATCAAACGAGAATTGAGGAGAGAAAGAATGGAAAAGAATCTGCTCTTAAAAAAAATAAAGAATTTGGCATTACCCTAGGATCCCAAGCTCAGCACATATTTATAGCCTATAGCCAAATTTCCTGACCCTCAATTCCCAATTCAGCTCCATCACTTCCCCCTTCTCATCTCCTTGTTTTTCTCCTTGATAACTCCCCAATCTATTTCCTAAATTTTCTCTCCTGAACACTCCCCTTAGAGTCCATCTTCATGCCACTTCCAACCTTCCAGAAGGCCAAAATTAAACTCCTAAAAATACTAAGCTAGGATTCTAACCTAGGATCTCCTTGCTAGCCACTGATGCTACCTCCCTACACCCTAAGTGGCATCACTTAGCCACTCTACCACAAGGCTTTTTGATGCCATTTTTCCCCTATTTTTATTTAAAAGCCCAACTACTCACAACCCTGGTTCTTTTAATAATTAAATTAAAATTCCTCCACCACAAGAGTCGAACCCAGAACTTCTCCAACACACCTAGACACTCCAAATTCATTAAACCCTTAAAGACAACATATCATTTGTCATTTTCTTGCTCACTTAAAAATTTTATGAGACCTAAAGCCCAAAGCCCAATTCTTCTAGGCCCAAAATTTGGGGCGTTACATAGGTAGCCGTACTACCCAATCTTGTACTATGAAATCTTTCCTTCTCGACCATCTTAGGACAGTCCTTGATATAGTGGTCTCGAGAACCACATCGGAAACAAGATCCATCACTTACCCTACACATACCAAAATGACCTCTACTATATTATTGGCACTCAGGTCTAGAAAGTCTAACATTACCCATACTAGCCACAGATGTAGCCTGAGATCTAAAACCCAAATTTTGCTTCTTACGATCTTTATACGAATGCCCAGCCGAAACATGAGATCGAGAATACATATCTCTGGATTTCTTAGACTGAGATGAAAATGACTTGCTCGTCGGTCTCTTCTTTATATCTCTATCCTTAGCCTCGGTCTTTCTCTTTTCCTTGATCAGTTCCTCGGCTTTACATGCTCGATCAACGAGTACCAAAAATTCCTTCAATTCGAGGATACCCACTAACACTCTGATATCCTCATTAAGTCTATCTTCAAACTTTCGACACATTTTTGCCTCGGAGGATACACATTCTCGAGCATAGTTGTTGAGCCAGACAAACTTTCTTTCGTACTCAGTAACTGACATGCGACCTCGTTTCAAATCAAGAAATTCTTTACACTTTTGATCGATGAAGCATTCGCTGATGTACTTCTTTCGAAATTCTTTTTGAAAGAATTCCTACGTGACCCTTTCGTTTAGAACCACCAAAACTAGCGTCTTCCACCAATGGTATGCCGAGTCTTTCAAAAAGAAATAACACAGTTCAAACATTCCTCGGGTGTGCAAGATAGTTCATCGAATACTCGAATAGAATTTTCAAGCCAAAAGTCTACTTTCTCGAGGTCATCATCAGCATTGGCCCTAAATTCCTTGGCTCTTTTCTTTCGAATTTTGTCAATCGAGATACTATGAAATCTCATAAAATCCATACCTTGTGGAACTTGGGGTACGGGTTGAGGATGTAGAGGGGGTGAAGGAGGTTGAGCGTTCGGGTTCGTGCGAATGAACTCTGTATACTAGGCATCTATCTTATGGAGGAAGACTTCTTTGCCTCCTTCTCCTCTACTAACAGTTGTGGGTCTACTATCAGACGACACTACTCCTGTAGTGGGAGCAGGCACGTTACTTTGCACATCATCTGCCATAGCTCTATCGGGATCCATTACTATATGAAAACACAATTTAAAAGGGCAGGAGTCATCACACTATCTCAATTTACTTATGGCATGTATAGCTAGACTCATACACACGCTATGTTAGTTCGAGAATCGACTAAACCATAGCTCTGATACCACTAAATATAACACCCCTTACCTGTATTCGACGCTGAAATAGGGTACGAGGCATTAGCAAACTTAAACATACACATTCATGTAAAACGAGGCCATAAAAATTCCAACACAATTTAAAACTTATCAATCACTTGCAAATTATCCCTTATAAGAGCCTACGAGGCCCAAAACATACATCGGAAGTAGTTCAGGACTAAATCGAGAACTTTGGATACTTTTGTGAAACTTAGAAAATTTTCATGTTTTGAAGAGTCACACGCCCGTGTGGGTAGGCCGTATGGTCACACACGCCCGTGTGGCTTGGGACACGCCCATGTCTTCAACCCGTGTAACTCTCTGACTATGATGTCATCAACCAAATAAGGTCACACGGCCAAGTCACACGCCCATGTGCTTAGGTCGCGTGTCGAGTTAAATTTCAAAAATTAAGTACAGACTTCACACGGCCTGGGCACACGCCCATGTCCTGAGGCCGTGTTCTTTACACGGCTAAGAAACATGGTCGTGTCTCTGCCCTTGGGGCATATTGACTTGCATAATTAGGGTGCAGGGGACACACGGCCGGATCACACGCCCATGGGGCAGACTGTGTGTCACACACGGCCTAGACACATACCCGTGTGTCTACCCGTGTGGACAACTTTGAGGCTATTTTCCAAGCCATTTACCATCCTTAAACACTCACATACTCAATCCTACTTTAAATCATGCAACATGGCACATTTGGCTACATAAGCACACACCATCATGTTTAATCCATGACTTCATACTATAGATTTATTACATACTTCAATCATCATACTTTTATATGGCATTCCACACCAATTTCATACTTAATCATCTTTATAACTCTTCTTTCAAGTTATTCAATTACACCATAAATATAGTCATATCTATTAGTTCTCATTCATCCATTAAATACATATGCTATTCATCTCACATATCATCCACAAGCAACCAAACCATATTAACATATAAACACATTTGCATGCATGCATAAATAATTAAGGTTACAACCCAAATAATCAATATGAGCCACCTCTCATGGCCATATACACAATAATCACAATACCATCATGAGCCAACATATTTGGCTAATCAATATGACACATAACAAAAAGACCAAGTCCCTATACATGCCATACTCAAAATGATAAGTCTAGCTATACCCAATTATCCAATTGATAGTGTCCAATCTTTGACACATCATAATCCCCTAGTTAGCTTGGTGACATTATAAGAAAAGGAAAGGAAAGGAGGGTAAGCTTTAAAGCTTAGTAAGTTCACATACAAATAAAGTGCAACTTAAACAAGCATTACTCATACATTTAACATAATAAACATAATCTTGCATTTTATCGTATCTCTTAAACTTATTCTTCATATACATCTATATGTACATATTCATACTACACGTTCATCATATCTCACGTTATTCAATTTATTGATCCAATGCAATTTCATGCTCAAAGCTTCTAGAACACAGGTTTTGCAACTTATTCAATTTAGTCCCTAACTTCAAATTGGATACTTTAGGCATAAAATTTCTTCATGAAATTTTCACACAAACATGCATTCATATCATGGACCATCAAATAGCCATAAAATAATTATTTCTACTTCAAATTTGTGGTCTCAAAACCACTATTCTGACTAGACCCTAAATCAGGATGTTACACATACCACACCTTTCCAGTGATCTAATAAGTAAACACTTAACAATAATTAATAACAACACAACAACTCTTTATTCATTGAGAATTTTATTTCAAGTCATTGTAATGGACTTGTTCCTATTGTCACATCTCGAGATTGGGGTTGGAAGTTTTGGTTGTGCAAAGTGAAAGTTCACCTGCAACAGTGTATGGCAAATGATGTGGTAAGGAGCTCGCCAGTTTCCTGTGAGGCAAGTTCACTAATGTGTTGATGAGCTGGGGTTCGCCAGTCTGTTTGGCAAATCGAGGTTTCCCAATTGAGTTACAAATTGGGTTTGTCGGTCAAAGATAATGTTAGAATCAAATTAAGAAAAAGAAATTTAGTGTATCTAGGAATACTTTACGTGCAAGTAATGTCTTTCCTAAGTCAGATAGGGTATCCAAAGGTATCTAGGACTTTTAGGTCTATAAATAAGACCCTTAGTCCTATGAAATTCTTCATTGAATATTCTGCCGTCAAAGTATTCGTTCTAAAATTTTGTTCGTAGCAATCTGGGTAAATCTCTATCTTGTTAGGTTCACTTACATGTGTTAAAAATATATGTTCCGTTTAGTAATTTTCATGTTTATTGTGAACCAGTTGCACCATCTACTAGCAAGGATAAGGGAAAATCTATACTTGTTTAAGTTTCTCTATTTTCGAAGAGTAATTGAGGATTCAACGTGAGTATGTTCTTTTTAAATTTTGCAAAAGTGTTAGTGGTTTGAGATTATTCTAATTATGATTAGAATTATGTTAACTATTATGATTTTCTAAAAAGAAATTTGTTTTGAAAACCTAAGTTTCAAAAAGGCAAGTTTTCTAAAAAGCTCTATTTTTAAAATATAATTTTGAAAAGATTATTTTGAATCACAGTTTTGTACGAGCTTCTAAGAAAGCCTATGGTTTTAAGAATGTAAATTTTAAACTTTGTTTTAAAGGGACTTAATGTGCGAGCTTTATAAGAAAATGTTTTAAGTTCACCTATATGTGAACTCTCTATTAAGCTCAGCTTTATGCAAGCTCTTTGATATGTGCGAGCTCCTTTCTGAGCCTTCTGATTTGTATACCAAGGATTGTGAATACTCACCAACTTTTCAATAAGCTTTTTGTAAGTGAACAGATCTTGAGACTTAAGGCAGACCTAGTTCATATTTTCTGTTAGACGAACTAGTCATGAGACCTAAGGCTGACTCTGTTCGTGATTTCTGATAAGTACGAGCTGATTTCGCAACTTAAGGCAAACCCAGACTTGGAGTTTTAAATGTTTTGAATGAAATTGACCTCACAATATAAGATGAGCACTTTTTAAAGTAAGTTTTAAAAGAAATGATTAATAAGTATTGTTTTTAAACTATTTCCACAAATATGTTTTCTGAAAATACATGTAAATTGGGTCTCACAACCTCACCTGCGAACCCAACATGCAAAATAATTTCAAAACTATGTATTCTATTGTTTTCAAACTCTATTTTTAAAGCATAATCTGTTGGTTTCTGATTAGTCACTAAGTTCAAATTGAACTCATCCACTCCTCTCTTACTTCTCAAGTAAGTAGGTAGCGGATAGCATTGGTGGGGTCGACGATCTGGCAATGCATCTGATTGGATATTGGTGAACCTGAGAAATAGATGATGGATTTAGAATTTTATTTATATTGTTGACATAATTATTGAACAATTACTTAAGTTTAAGTTTAAATTTTTGACCTATTTTTTAGTTTAATTTTTATTATTCTATGAACCATGACTTGGAGTATATGTTTATATTGTTAATAAATCAATGTTATCCATGCATGAGTACTATTTTGTTTTGCTTTAATATTTGCGAGACAATTATATGGTTGGGTATCATAACTTTTGACCCATGTATGTGTGCATAAATTACTTCCGTACCATTGTAGCGATAGTTTTATTACATGCGAAACCTTGTATGATGCAAACCATATTTACATGCATACACTTGACTTTGTGAACCCTTATATGTGTACGAACCCATGTTTTATGTGAACCCTACTAAAGTAGGGTAACCTTTGCATGCATGTTTTTCTTCAATTGCAAAGCCTATTTATTACTAAAACCATGAAGTATGAAAACCTAAGCATGCATGGTATCTTTTGCGAAACATGTTTGATGCGAAATAGGTTTATATATTGACCTATTTTGAGGCTTGCGAACTTAGCTATCTTGTAAATTGTAGTTACCTTGCAAACTCTTGTGTTATTAAGATAGGCGAACTTATGTGATGTTTAGTTATATGAACTTAGGTGTGAACCGTTTTTGGATTATTTTTTAAGCTCGCATGTTTACTTCTTTATGTATAATTTCTATTGTTGTGTTTTTATTTAACATAATGTTGTTATTTGTAAATGTTGTGTTGGAGGTGAGGTTGGGAGTTAATGGAGAGTCACTTCAGTGGCTAATGTGGCACACCAGATTCAGGTCAAATCATCTCAGTCGGGTTTTGGGTGTTACACCTATTCCTGCCCCTATATACTTGAGAGTAAATTGTTGAGCAATGATAAACCGTAATTTATAGATATTTTTATCCCTCGCTTAAAACGTTTATAAATGATTTTTCCTTAGATTTGGTGAATTTTATGCTCCGAATCCTTTAATTTCATGTTTTATACTTAGGTGAGCATAGAAGAGAAAAAAGAACAAGAAACGGGCCAAAAACAGAGAAAATGGGCCAATGTGGGAAAACAACATGGCCTGGACTTCCTCACACGGGCAGAGCACACACCCGTGCCATTCTACCAAGCTTGACCATGGCCTAAAACAATCCGCATGTTGAATTCTCAGCCTTACCAACGGCCTGAAGTAATCACACACGGGCGTGTCACTGCCAAGCCCTAGCTAAGTTTCATTCAAAAAAGGGCAAGTTTGAGGGCTTTTAGGCAGTCTAAAGCCTATGTAAACACCCTAGAGGAAGAATAAAGGGAGACGGAGAGTAGGGAGCAAGGAATTACTCCAAGAAAACCGATTGATCCATCTCAGAAGCCGGATTCATCATCAAGACTGAAGATCTCTCCTCAATTTCCCTTCAGGAGTTTTGGGTTTTCTTTATGTTTTCTATTCTTTATTCTTCTACGATGTTTTCCTATTTAGTTATGAACTAAAACCCCTAAATACCTAAGGGGGATGAAACCTAAGACGAATCTTGTTATTATTTTCTGAATTGTATGATAAATATTTGACTTGTTCTTAATTATGTGTTCTTAATTACTGTTTTGATATTTCAGGATATCGATTCAAGTTAATGTTCTTAGTTGGAGAATGAATAGTCCCTGTCTAAGAGTGACTTTGTCATAATTAAGCGGAGTTGATTGCGTGCCTAGAGATAAGGTGACAAGATTTTGTCGGATTAGGGTGAAACCTAATAAGGGGACCCATAGATCGAGTTAATGCAACCCTAAGGTGTTAATTAGAGAAAAGTCTCAATTATTCAATCTAGGGATTAGACATTATTAGTCTTGAATAGGGATAATAACATAATTTAGGGATTTCTATGGAACAAGTTAAATGAATAAATCGTCCGATTCGGAGCCAAAATAACAAGTGAAGTTTAGGTGGATTTTTCCTTAGGTATTGTCCTAAATCAATCATTTTTCCAAAAGTAATTTCCCAATCCTATTTTCTGCAATTTCTTAGTTTAGTTAATTAGTTAACTAAAACAAACCCCTTTATCCTTAGGCTAGATAATAAAAAGACAGTCATTACTAGTACTTTTAGTTCCTTTGGGTTCAAAAATCCCGTCTTGCTAAAGCTATACTACTGTTCGATAGGTACACTTGCCTACATCATGATAATAGTTAGTTTCAAGAACGATTAATTATAAATTTATAAAACTTATCACGGAAAATTAAGGTCAAGTTTTTGGCGCCATTGCCGGGGAACTAAAATATTAGGAAAACTCAATTTTTATTACTTTAGCCATTTATTTTTATTACAATTTAATTTAATTTAAATTATTATTTTACTAATTTTCTTTTTCTTCTAGCAAGTTCTTATAGTTTATGACTAGAAGAAACCCGTCGGGACCATTACTTTTTGATGAAGAAATCAATCGCACTGCTCGTAGAAACCGACGAGAAATAAGGTGAAGCCTAAGATACACAGAGGACGAGCAAGAGGATGATATCATAACTACAACTGAGGAGATGGCTGAAAATCAGGAAAATCAATTACCTCCTGCGATACCCGCTAACCTAGCAAATCAGAATCCTGCTCCTCGTACTATGTATAATTATGCTAAACCTACATTAATGGGAACTGAGTCAAGTATAGTTAGGCCTGCTATTGCTGCAAATAATTTTGAACTGAAACCTAACACAATTAAAATGATACAATAATTTGTTCAGTTTGATGGTTTGCAGGATGAGGATCCCAACACTCACTTGGTGAATTTTTTAGAGTTCTGCGACACTTTTAAAATTAATAGCGTTTCTGATGATGCCATTCGTCTTCGGTTATTCCCGTTTTCACTGAGGAACAAAGCTAAACAGTGGTTGAACCCGTTACCACGAGTCCATCACTACTTGGGAACAAATGACCGAAAATTTTTTATTAAAATATTGTCCGCCAGCTAAGACAGCTAAATTACATAATGGTATCTCTTCTTTTGTGCAGATGGATTTAGAAACACTTTACGATGCATGAGAGAGATACAAGGACCTACTGCGAAGGTGCCTTCACCATGGGTTACCTCTGTGGCTGCAAGTTGAAACGTTCTACAATGGTGTGAATCCCTCGACAAGGCAGATGATTGACGCAGTCGCTGGTAGAACCATCAACAACAAAACATCTGAAGAGGCTTACAAATTCATTGAGGAGATGTCACTGAATAACTATTAGTGGAAAGTCATGAGGACTAAACCAACTAAAACAATAGGAGTTTATAACGTCGATTCGGTTACTATGTTGTCAAATCAGGTAGAACTTTTAAATAAAAGTTTACTTGGTTCTACACAGGTCCATCTAGTAATGCAATGTGAAGCAAGCGGAGGTGGATCGAGCAATACAGAATATCAAACTTATGGCCACAACATGGAGAATGAGCAATTAAATTACATGGGTAATAATCCTCGATCTCAAAATAATCCATACAGTAATACTTATAATGCAAGTTGGAGGAACTACCTAAATTTCTCTTGGGGTGGTCAAGGGAATCAAAGGCCACAGAATCCTCTAGCTTTTCAACAGCCACCTTATCAACAGGAAAAGAAACCGAACCTTGAGGAGATGCTGTCCAAATTCATCTCGGTGTCAGAAACTCATTTCTAGAATACCGGGATAGCACTTAAAAATCAGCAAGCATCAATCCAAGGGCTCAAAACTCAGATAGGCCAGCTGTCCAAACTAATTTTCGAATGACCACAAGGTAGTTTGCCAAGTAACACTTAGCCTAACCCAAGGGAATAGCTTACATGATTAATGTTCAAGGTAAAGGTGAGGTACGTCATAATGAAAATAAAACGGTAAGCGTAGAATACAAACCTCGTGTGCCATACCCTAATGCAACAAGGAAAGACCGCTCAGATGAACAATTTGGTACATTCTTTAAGCTCTTAAAAAAATTACATGTTAACTAACCATTTATTGAAGCTCTCTCGCAGATGTCGGACGCAATGAAATTTTTAAATGAACCTTTAGCAAATAAGCGGAAGTTGGACGAGGCACCATATGTAGAGCTAAATGCAGTTTGATCAGCTATTCTACAGAATAAGCTACCCAACAAATTAAAAAATCCAGGGAGTTTTTCAATTCCTTGCTTAATTGGTAGTTTAGATGTTAATAATGTATTAACTGATTTAGGGGCTAGTATCAACGTCATGCCTTACAAAATGTTTAAGCAACTAAGTCTTGGGAAACCTAAACAGACTGGGATGAGCATTCAATTAGCAGATAAAACCATCAGATTTCCTATGGGTATTATTGATGATGTGCTAGTTATAATCGATAAGTTTATATTTCACGTTGACTTCGTTGTTCTAGACATAGAGGAGGATAGCAACACTCATTTGATTTTAGGAAGGCCCTTTTTAGCAACTGCTAGAATGATTATTGATGTTGGCACAGGTGAACTCACACTTCATGTGGGAGACGAAACAATCACCCTTCAAGCTCGAAATTCTGGCAACACATCAAAAATTGAAGGTGATTGTATAAACCATTCTACTAAAACTGACAATATAGTGCAACCTACTTTGCAGGAAATGAGTTTGAAGGAAGTACTCGAACCATGTTCCAACAATAATATAGGACCTATTCATGAAGAACGAAGGCTACAAATAGAGGAGCTAGATGAATGGCAGACACATAAACCGAGAACACACGATAAACCAAAACTACGCCAAAACGAGCTCAATACCTCACCGAATCAACTTAAGGTTGGAGATAAAGTTTTATTAGATGCTGCAGATCCTCACATTGTCACTACCAACTCAAATGAAGAAATTCCTCTTACGGTACTTAGTATTTTCCCATTCGGTACAGTCGAGGTAAGTCATCCCAAGTTTGGCACTTTTAAGGTAAACAACACCCGTTAAAACCTTATTTTGGTAAGATTGATAGCATAAATGAGGAGTATAAACTCCTCAAACCACCATGACCATTTAATGAAGAGGTAAGTCGAGCTTAGACTATAAATAAGCGCTTCTCAAGAGGCAACCCAAGCACTAACTATATTAACTTCTTTAAATTTTAGTGGTTAACACCTAACTTGCTAACGAAGCTCTTGAAAACAGGTTCACCACACAGACACGGCCAAGCACACGAGTGTGCTTAGGACCGTGTGGAAAGAGGGTAAAGATTTTTCCCAAACACGGGTTGCGATAACTCGCCACGGCCATGCGACATGGCCATGGGTGAACCTACCAAAATAACACGGGCGTTCGACACGCCCGTGCCTGAGAATCGTGGTTGAACCTGAGAAAATAGCACGGGCGTACGACACGCCCGTGTCTAGCACCCGTGGTCGAACCTGTCAAATTAATACAGGCATGCACATAAGTACATGGCCGTGGAAGAAGCGAACCACATCCCGTATGGTCGTGTGATACGATCATGTAGCCACACGGCCTAAACACACGGGCGTGTCCGACGGCCGTGTGACGATATCTCAATTCGCGACAAACACGGGCTAGACACGATCCACACAGGCGTGTTATCCGGCCGTGCCACTTGAAAAAAATAGGCTATCTCTCCGATTTTATTTTTACTTTTATTTTTATTTATTTTGAAGACTCAATTGTTTTTAAAACACGCTTATCTTTATGATTAATATTAGATTATTCCCTTAATTCTCCCTTAGAATCATGTTTTCCCTACAACTCTATTTCCAATCCTCACTCTCGCTAATCCAAGGATTCCATTCATTCATTTAACACTCAGGAAGTTTCACTTCTCTCCCTATCTTATGATCTTGTATTTATATTTTTCTATATATCTTTGTACATTGAGGACAATGTACATCTTAAGTGTGGAGGGATATTCATTTCATTATCAGAAAAATCCCTGAATGTTGCCTTGTTTTCTTATAAATCTCTCATATCATGATTAGGATAAATTTTGATTGATTTATGATTTTTATTGAAATATCCTAAATTAAAACATAGGCATTCATGCATTGATTATTTAAACTTTAAGACATTAGAGAATTAAGCATTATAAGTTGATTTTTAAGAATTTTAAAATGTTAGATTGTTTCCCCAAGTTTAGGTATTATCTTGAATTGAAATCCACAAGTTTAAACATCAAAAAGCCATAATTTTTGTAAGATTATTGAGCCTTTAAGAGCATCTATTAATTCTTTCATGCTCACTTTTATTATTGCTTTGAGTGTGTCAATATCGAATTGTTATTCTAGAACTTGCTTGATTATGCATGTTAAGACCACACCATTTGATTTGATATGTCAAGATGATAGAGGAACTTAGGATTAACCCACTCATGCCATGAAAATCCTACCTCCACAATTAACCCTTAGTAAACCCCTTTGAGCTTAACAAGCCATTCCTTGTATTATCCTTAATATTAACCCTTAACCCATTATTGTTGAAATCCCCTAAATTAATTTGATCCCTATTTTTGTCGAGATTTGATTTGAATAAATTGCATAGCTATGTCTTGTTCTTAATAGTTAATCTATGTTATTTGACTTGTTCTTAAAAAAAATGTGTATACATATTAGTAGTAGAAATCTTCTATTCAAGTATTTAAATTCCATATTCTGAGAAGAAGCTCTGTTGTATGCAAGTGATAATTAAATATTTTTCTAGTTAAGTAATTTTTCAACTCAATCTCGATTCTAACCTTTTCTTTCCACTTGTGACCACACCCCCTAACCAAGCCTCGTTACAACCCTCTAAAGACCTTTTGATTGATGTATCATATCAATTTATAGTGGTGGAGATTTGATTTTCATGCAAGCCTATGGTAATAACTTTTCATATTGACTAATGAGTGCTAATTTCATTGTCCTTAAACACTTTGAGTGATTTGAGTGAATCCTTAGTGAGGATGTTAAACTTTGTGAGATTTTGAATCGATGGTAACTACTTAGATGAGGGGAGGTGCCTAAGTTTTTCGTGATTAAATACTCAACTTGGAATGTTTGAAGCTTTAATGTTCTTTTAGTTGAATTCTCAATTTATGATTACTCATTGATTAGTTTGAGATATTATCGATAGGAATTATAAGTTGAGCAAAAGGAATTCTTAATTGTGAATTGAGAATTTTGCTTGAGGACAAGCAAACACTTAAGTGTGGGGGTATTTGATAAACCGTAATTTATACATATTTTTATCCCTCGTTTAACACGTTTATGAATGATTTTTCCTTAGATTTGGTGAATTTGATGCTCCTAGTCCTTTAATTTCATGTTTTATACTTAGGTGAGCATAAGAGAGCGAAAAGATCGAGAAACGGGCCAAAAACGGAGAAAATTGGCTGACGTAGGAAAACAACACGGCCTGGACTTTCTTACACGAGCAGAACACACGCCCGTGCCATTCTAACAGGCTCGACCATGACCTAAAACAATCCAAGCACGGGCATGTTGAATTCTCAGCCTCGACCACAGCCTAAAGTAATCGCACACGGGCGTGTCCCTGCCGAGCCCTATCTAATTCCATTCAGAAAAGGGCAAGTTTAAGGGCTTTTAGGCATTCTAAAGCCTATTTAAAGACCCTAGAGGAAGAACAAAGGGAGACGAAGAGTAAGGAGCAAGGAATTACTCCAAGAAAGCCGATTGATCCATCTCAGAAGCCGGATTCATCATCAAGACTGAAGATTTCTCCTCAATTTCCCTTCAGGAGTTTTGGGTTTTCTTTATGTTTTGTATTCTTTATTCTTCTGAGATGTTTTCCTATTTAGTTATGAACTAAAACCCCTAAATACCTAAGGGGGATGAAACCTAAGACGAATCTTGTTATTAATTTCTGAATTGTATGATAAATATTTGACTTGTTCTTAACTATGTGTTCTTAATTCTTGTTTTGATATTGCAGGATATCGATTTAAGTTAATGCTCTTAGTTGGAGGATGAATAGTTCCTATCTAAGAGCGACTTTGTCATAATTAAGCGGAGCTGATTGCGCGCCTAGAGATAGGGTGACAATATTTTGCCGGATTAGGGTGAAACCTAATAAGGGGATCCATAGATCGAGTTAATGCAACCCTAAGGTGTTAATTAGAGAAAAGTCTCAATTGTTCAATCTAGGGATTAGACGTTATTAGTCTTGAATAGGGATAATAACATAACTTAGGGATTTATACGGAACAAGTTAAGTGAATAAATCGTCCGATTCGGAGCCAAAATAACAAGTGAAGTCTAGGTGGATTTTTCCTTAGGTATTGTCCTAAATCAATCGTTTTTCCAAAAGTAATTTCCCAATCCTATTTTCTGCAATTTCTGAGTTTAGTTAATTAGTTAATTAAAATAAACCCCTTTATTCTTAGGCTAGATAATAAAAAGACAGTCATTACTAGTACTTTTAGTTCCTTTGGGTTTGATAATCCGGTCTTATTAAAGCTATACTACTGTTCGATAGGTATACTTGCCTACAGCGTGATAATAGTTAGTTTCAAGAATGATTAATTATAAATTTATAAAACTTATCACGAAAAATCACGATCAAACGATTTCCTTCCGGTTGTTCTACTAGCCTTTAGTAGACCTTGACGGTTTCACTAATGGTCTCGCCATCTCTACGAATCTTACCCTTCTTTTACTTTTAGTATTTCTTTTGTTTATTCCTATCGTGGTTTTTGTTTCCAAGCAGCATGCCTTATTAAGGGGACCTTCTCGTTTTCTTGCCTAAAAGTCCTTATCTTAATCTCGTATGACTAGTTCGCCTTTCCCTTCATTAATATGACTAGCAATATCTCACGTCGCCTTGTAGGATTAAATCCTGCTTAGCTTAAATAGTGACCATATTACTTTCTTGTTAATCCACCTTAGTCATTTTATCTTTCCCTTCACCGTAACACATCTTCTTTCTACTAACCACTAAGGCATGGATCACTTAGTCACTATCGTTGAGTGTCCATCTAGATTCACGAGTTCTCTCTCTTGCCCTCTGGATCCCATAGAATCTAATCATTTGGCAGATAACCTCACACCAGATCTCCCCCTTCAAAAAGGAATAGCCTTCACAAACAAGTTTGCCACTTTAAAGTTTCCCCCTTTTTAGGGTCTTTATGTATCATTTAGGTTCTGCCTAACCCTTCCATTCTTTATGGATTAATTGATGTAATCTCCATCAATTACCAGCTTGTAGGTTTGCTGAACACTTGCAGAAAATCCTTAATGGCAAATCCTTATCTGCGGACCTTGGTTAAACCTTCATTCATAATCATCAATGGTGTTTCATTTCCCGTGTCTATTTCTAGCTGGGTTACCATCCTTTTTGTCCCTCAGGCTTCTATACTAACTATTTTGACAAAGTATTTCCACCTCCGTCTCTCTTTCTATTAAATGGCAGATTCCCTAAACTCGTTGCATAATTGATGCTTTCTCATACTTCTATTTTCCTTCCAACCTCTTTTTCCTTGTTCATGGGTTGTCCCACAATTATTTTTCTGATTGTTCTCCCGTGTTATAGTCCAAGTGAACCCTCTTATGCTGCCATAGCTAAGCCAAGGTATTACGCTATACGATTACACATTTTTTGTCCTGGTAGACTCATTCGTTGTCCTAGTCGCACTATGGTTTTACCTCCTAAATCCTTGTATTTACTGTCTTGGTGGACTACCCCGTGTTTCACGTCCCATCAAACTATCTCATGTTTAATGTCCCGTCAGACTATCTTTGTTGTCTCAATGACTTTCAACTATGGTCTCACTTATTCTACCGTTAAATTGTCTTTTGATACCATAACATCTTTTAGCTATGGTCTTATTCAATGTAACCCTGTGTTTATCATTCCAGTGGACTATACCAATGCTTATAGTCCAACTATGGTCTTACACCTTATGTTTCATCATGTATATTTTCTCAGTAGAGTACTAGGATGCCATAGTCCAACTATGTTCTTAGTCCTATTTATTATGATGTCATAATGTCTTTTAGCTATGGTCTTACACATTTTAGGCTTATAGCCTCCGATCTGTTCCATGGCATTGCCATCATCTTTACTCTTCACATTTCATTCCTTCTATTCCTCTATTTTATCATTCCTAACCTTGATGCTTGAACGCCACAATGTCCCCTCTACAAGGCCCGAAGCTTCGATCATCATGATTTGCACTCAACAATATCGTATGGCAGTATCTAATAAAATTACTCTTTCTCCTTTTTTCCTTTCCTAACTTCTTCTACCTCGACGTTATTCCCCTTTCACACTATCATCATACATATGCATATCATGTATTTTTGCAGACCAATGAACATGGATTATGCCTACTGAGTTAAAAAGGCGGACACTCTTATATTCATGCAGACTTTCAACATGACCATTATTCCAGGGTTGGAGTGCAGAAACTCACCTGATGCCTCTTCTCTTTATTCGCTTAGCTTCTCCGGACGCCAGAGCTTCCATTTCTCCGAGTAGCTAAGTAAGACAACCAAATTATGGGTTAAACCTGGTGTTTTCACTTTAAACTAGCTTACTGGATTTTTCCATTTTTCATACTAGAACCTCATGATTATCGCTCTATGAATAGTTCCCTTAGACATCTCTTCTTCGAAGCAACCCAGGAAGAAGATGAAGAAGATAGGAAATTGAGTTGAATCCTTCCCTGGAAGTCACTCCTCAACTATATATATAGCCCCTTGTACACTTTTCCACCTTATCACAATCATTTATCCATAATAATTTTTGTCCCCCAATAAGGGACTAGTTGGTTTTAATCCAACTGAATGAGGCTTAGTTTTTAACCAAACCTCGTTTCGTTCCTAAAATTTCTTGATTTTTCAATAGAGGCTGTCAGTTTACGGTCTTTTCCAACTGAACCCCTAAAATTCCTAATTTTCAGGTTAAAAAGATTTTGAGTGTGACAACTCTCCCAGCCTAAAAATAAATTCGTCCTTGAAATTTCCTTTCATGTTTGGCCTTAAAGGTGGACTTAGTAAATTTCTTCCTTATTTTTGCCATCTTATGCTTCATGGAAGTGATTTCCTTTCACCTTGTCAGGAAATTTCAACTCGATCCTCCTTTCATATCTCCACTTCTTACTCACTACATGTAACACCCCTTACCCGTATCCAAGGCCGGAATAAAGTACGAGGCATTACCAGACTTAACAATACACATAGACGAAAATCGGGCCATAAAATTTCATCTAATTCAAAACTTTTCAAACACATGCATAACAAACAAAACTAACTATATCATTACATCAAAACATAGGACATAGCACGATTAATTAAACTTATAAACCTTAATAGATAACGACTACATCTCATAATCATATACGATAACTCAATGCAGACTGATACGTATGGTCAAAATCATAATAAAAATACATATCACAAACCAACGTCCTATACATGCCACTCACTTGATATTTCTAATATTTGAATTAATTCTCCCAAAAATGATAGTTTGATAGTGTGATTTTGCCTCCGACGATCTCCAACCCCGAGCTGACCTGCCAATACTATAGAAATAGAGAGGATGGGTAAGCTTTACGCTTAGTAAGTTCATATAAAAATAATAAGCAATTACCACCATACTTTTCAAGATAAAACACTATAATTGTACAATTACACATATTCAGGTTAAGCTGTATTATCGAGTTACAGTTATTAAATCATTCATATCTGAAGCTACAAAACTCCAAATTTAGTTTCTTTAATTTTCCTTGAAACTATATTCATATATATTTCTCCCATAAAATTTCCGGAATTTTTGGTTTAGCCAATTAGTACAGTTTATTAGTTAAAGTCTCCCCTGTTTCAGAGTACGACTACTCTGACCTCTGTTCACTACGAACAAAATTTCTCCCTGTACAGAATTCCAACTACCATTCCGTTTGTTTTCCTTAAAAATAGACTCAATAAGAAATCCATGCATGTAAGGTATGTCTCTTAATAATTTTTGTACAATTTATGGTGAATTTCTAAAGTCAGGATAGGGG
Organism: Gossypium anomalum; assembly: GCA_025698475.1. Classification (NCBI taxonomy): domain Eukaryota; kingdom Viridiplantae; phylum Streptophyta; class Magnoliopsida; order Malvales; family Malvaceae; genus Gossypium; species Gossypium anomalum. Next base: position 39,931,838 of record CM046958.1, on the reverse strand, counting down.
ATCACGTAATCATTCTGAACCAGTCTCACAAAAATATAAATATCTCAAAATATAGGATTCCTTTGCTTGCTCTGTTTCTTTTATATGAAAAGAGACTCGTTAATCTTTAATTTCATATCTCATTCAGCCTCTAATTAAATTTTTACTATTTTTAGTGATTTTTCAAAGTCACGTCACTGCTACTGTCCAAAACAATTTTATTGCTAATTCACTCTTTCACGCTTTCTTTGTATTAACCTCATTTTAACATACATATCACAAATCATTTTCACCACATTTCATACATCACAAGTATAGGCCCATGATCACAAGGTCACCATAAAATCATCCTCATGTATAACTTACTTGTTTATAACCTTACCACATCCCGGTCACTTAATGAACACATCATTCACATAACCAAGTTCCTGCACTTATTCATCACAAAACTCACAAAGCAGTACATAGCAAGTCTCCCGTTGAACACTTCGGATCAATCCTCGATACTTGGTGGTTTCAGCACATAGCTCCACCCATCATAAAGTTCGGCTCTCTTGTACACATGGTGAACACTTAGTACCATCCATGTGACCTAGCCAATTTATCTCGTAGCTCTCTTGTCTACATGGTGTCCTTCACCTAGAACCACGCATGCGACCTAGCTACATATATCCCGTAGCTCTCTTGTCTACATGGTGTACACATAGTATCACCCATGCGACCTAGCTACATCATAATGTCTCGTAGCTCTCTTGTACACATGATGTGCACTTAGCACCATACATGTGACCTAGCTACATACCATCTGTATCATCCAATCTTTCCGAAGGTTCAACCGGGATTTCTCTCTCTTTTCCAACAATTTCACCAATCAAGTGATTATCAACAAACACATTTCCAATATTATTATAAAATATCATAATACAAGTAAAATTGATGTATTACTTGCATATAAACTTACATCTCATTTAATATCAAGGCAATAACATTAAATTACACATTGCATTATTATTAAAAATCATATGAACTTACAATTACTCATAATATCCATAATCATAGAAATCACATTTACGTATGATAATTCAATACACTTCATATACCATAGACATATTTTTAAATCAATTCATAAACTTGGCACCATAACATTTAATTTAACATAATTCAATTAATTCACTAAATTTAACTTTCAAATATGAATTACAACATTATTGCAGTATTATTATCATACCAACTTATCTCGATCCAGAATCGGCAATTTACTATTTTAGTCCATAACCTTGTATTTTCCCGATTTAAGCCCGAATCTCGATTTCCTTCATCTATAATATCACATTTAGCCTAATAATTAGTCACATTATTCATACGGCTCCAAAAATCATATTTTTACAAATTTTCATTTTGACCCCTAAACTTTTGCATATTTGCACTTTTGCCCCAAGGTTCGAAAATTAAACTTCATCCTATTTTCTTATGTTTTATGACATGCTGATCATTTTTCCCTTCTATGGAAACATCAAATTCTCACTCTAACATGTACTTATGACTATTAGGTATTTTTACCGATTAAGCCCTTTTACTCGTTTTCACTTAAAACCGAGTAGCACAAGTTGTTTAACATAATTTAAAACCTCATATTCTATCATAAAACACCAAAATACACAAATTTCACCTATGGGTATTTTTCCAAATATGAACCCTAGCTTAAATTATTGCTAAAATAAGCTTAATCAAGTTACCGGGATTCTAAAAACGTAAAAATCATTAAAAACGAGGCTAGAAACGGACTTACAATCGAGCTTGAAAGCTTGAAACCCTAGCCATGGAGTCTCCTTGGTATACACGTCCATGGTGAAGAAGATGAGCAAAATTGGCTTTTAATTTTGTATTTTAATTCATTTTACCCCTAAATGACCAAAATGCCCTTACTACTAAACTTTTCAAAAATTCCATCCATGTCCAATTTTTGTCCATAGACTTAGAAATTGGTAAAATTGCTATTTAAGATCTCCTCATTAATATTCCAAAGCAATTTCATACTAAAAACTTCTAGAATTCAAGTTTTGCAAATTATTCGATTTAGTCCCTAATTTCAATTTAAGCACTTTATGCATAAAATTTCTTCACAAAATTTTCACACAATCATGAAATCATATCATAGACCTCAAAATAATCATAAAATAATTATATATCTCAAATTTTTGGTGACGAAACCAGTATTCTGATAGGCCCTAATTCGGGATATTACACTGCACCCGATTCGCGGATCTCTCTACACTTCACAAAATATAAATACCAACTTATTGATGACTTTCTGACCATTTCGATGTTAGACTTATTGTAGTTCATAACTTCCTTTTAAAACCAAAATTTGGCAAATGCTTTGCAATGAACACCACCTAGCTTTCTTTCCTTGTGAAGACGACATCGTATACGCTAAAATGAGGAGTTTGGGTACCAAAGATGAAGATGGACGCGGCGCACAGGCATGGTAGGGAGGGCGTGTAGACTTGCAGCGGTTAGGGTTAGGGATTTTGGGTGAAGAAGATGATGAATAGTGAAGGGTATTTATAGATTTTGGGACACACGGCCAGGGGACATGCCCGTGTACCCTAATTTTAGCCCCTGTGTTTCACATTTTTCTGAGTTTAAGCGCGTCTAATATTTGCCCCACACCCGTGTACCTTGGGCGTGTTAATGCACACGACTGTGTCACACGGCCATGTCTGGCTTTGTTTGCTTTTCCTACGCCCGTGTATGTAGGCCCACGCATGTGTTAACTTGATAGGTTCGATCACGGGTGCTAGACACGGGCGTGTCCACGCCTGTGCTATTTTTTTAGGTTCACCCATGGTTCTATGACACAGGCGTGTGACATACCCGTGTTGTTTTGGCAGGATCGTCCACGGCCATGTCGCATAGCCATGGTCATTTATCGTAGCCCAAGTTGGAAAAAATCTTTGCCCTGTTTCCACACAGTCCTAAGCATGCCCGTGTGCTTGGCCGTGTGAGTGTGGTAAACCTGTATTCAAGAACTCCGTTGGTAAGTTAGGTGTTAAACACTAGAATTTAAAGAAGTTAAGACCATTAGTACTCGAGTTGCCTCCCAAGAAGCACTTATTTATAGTCTAAGCTCGACTTACCTCTCCATTGAGTGGTCATGGTGGTTCGAGGAGTTTATACTCCTTATTCCTACTATCAATCTCATCAAAATAAGGTTTTAGGCGAGTATTGTTTACCTTAAAAGTGTCGAATTTGGGATGACTTACCTCGACTGTAACGAATGGGAAAATGCTAAGTATCGTAAGATGAATTTCTTCATTCGGTTTGGTAGTGACAATGTGAGGATCTACAGCATCTAATAGAACTTTGTCTCCAACCTTAAGTTGATTTGGTGAGGTATTGAGCTCATTCTGGCGTAATTTTGGTTTACCGTATGTTCTCGATTTATGTGTTTACCATTTATCTAGCTCTTCGATTTGTAACCTTTATTCTTCAAGAATAGGTTCTCAACCGTTGCTTGAACATGGCTCATGTATGTCCTTCGAATTCATTTCCTGCAAAGTAGGTTACACTATATTGCCAGTTTTAGTAGAATGGTTTATACAATCACCTTCAAATTTCGATGTGTTGCCAGAATTGCGAGCTTGAAGGGTGATTGTTTCGTCTCCCACACGAAGGGTGAGTTCACCTGTGCCAACATCAATAATTGTTCTAACAGTTGCTAAAAAGGGCCTTCCTAAAATTAAAGCAATGTTGATATCCTTCTCTATGTCTAGAACAACGAAGTCAACGGGAAATATAAATTTACCGATTTTGACTAGCACATCTTCAATAATACCCCTAGGAAATATGATAGTTTTATCTGCTAATTGAATGCTCATCCTAGTCTGTTTAGGTTTCCCAAGACCTAATTCCTTACACATTTTGAAAGGCATGACGTTAATGCTAGCCCCTAAATCAGCTAATGCATTATTAGCATCTAAACTACCAATTAAGCAAGAAATTGTAAAACTCCCTAGATCTTTTAAGTTGTTGGGTAGCTTATTTTGTGGAATAGCTGAGCAAACTACATTTAGCTCCACATGCGATGCCTCGTCTAATTTCTGCTTATTTGCTAAAAGCTCATTTAAAAATTTCATTGTGTTCGGCATCTGCGAGAGAGCTTCAATAAACGGTAAGTTGATATGTAATTTTTTTAAGAGCTTAAGAAATTTATCAAATTGTTCATCTGAGCAGTCTTTCCTTGTTGCTTTGGGATATGGCACATGAGGTTTATATTCTACACTTACCGTTTTATTTTCATTGTGACCTACCTCACTTTTACCTTTTCTCACCACAGTTTCTTGCCTCAGTTCTAGCTTAGGCTCAACGAATCCCTTTTCACCTTGAACATTAATGGCGTTGAGCTGTTCCCTCGGGTTAGGTTCAGTGTTACTTGGCAAGCTACCTGATGGTCTTTCGGAACTTAGTTTGGATAGGTGGCCTATCTGAGTTTCGAGCCCTTTGATCGATGCTTCTTGATTTTTAAGTGCTGTCTCGGTATTCTGGAAATGAGTTTCTAACACCGAGATGAATTTAAATAGCATCTCCTCAAGGTTCGGTTTCTTTTCCTGTTGATAAGGTGGTTGTTAAAAACCCAGAGGATTCTGTGGCCTTTGATTCCCTTGGCCACCCCATGAGAAATTTGGGTGGTTCCTCCAACCTGCATTATAAGTATTGCTATAAGGATTATTTTGAGATCGAGGATTATTACCCATGTAATTTAATTGTTTGTTCTCCATGTTGTGGCCATAGGGTGGATATTCTACATTTCTTGATCCACCTCCACTTGCTCCACATTGCATTACTGGATAAACCTGTGAAGAACCAAGAAAACCATCAATTTTTCTATTGAAAAGTTCTACCTAGGTTGAGAGCATGGCGACTGAATCGATGTTAAGAACGGTAGCTGCTTTTGTTGGCTTTGTCCCCATGACTTGCCACTGATAGTTATTCAATGACATTTCCTCGATAAATTCGTAAGCCGCTTCAGGTGTTTTGTTTTTGATGGTTCCACCAGCTGCTGCATCAATCATCTGTCTTGTTGAGGGGTTTACACCATTGTAAAACGTTTGAACTTGCAGCCATAGAGGTAACCCTTGGTGAGGGCACCTTCGCAGTAGGTCTTTGTATCTCTCCCATGCATCATAAAGTGTTTTTAAATCCATCTGCACAAAAGAAGAGATATCATTACGTAATTTGGCCATCTTAGTCGGCGAAAAATACTTTAATAAAAACTTTTCGGTCATTTGTTCCCAATAGTGATTGACCCTCATGGTAACGAGTTCAACCACTGTTTAGCTTTGTTCCTCAACCAAAAAAAGAATAACCGAAGATGAATGGAATCGTCAGAAACGCCATTAATTTTAAATGTGTCGCAAAACTCCAGAAAATTTGCCAAGTGAGTGTTGGGGTCCTCCTCCTGCAAACCATCAAACTGAACAAATTGTTGTATCATTTGAATTGTGTTAGGTTTCAGTTCAAAATTATTTGTAGCAATAGCAGGCCTAACTATACTTGACTCAGTTCCTGTTAAATTAGGTTTAGCATAATCATACATAGTACGAGGAGCAGGATTCTGATTTACTAGAACAGCGAGTATCGTAGGAGGTAGCGAATTTTCCTAATTTTCAGCCATCTCCTCAGTTGTAGTTGAGATATCATCCTCTTGCTCTTCCTCTATGTATCTTAGGCTTCGCCTTATTTCTCGTCAGTTTCTACGAGCGGTGCGATTGATTTCTTCGTCAAAAAGTAATGGTCCCGATGGGTTTCTTCTAGTCATAAACTATAAGAACCTGCCAGAAGAAAGAAAAAGAAAATTTAGTAAATAAAAATAAAAACAAAAACAAAATTAAATTACAGTAAAAGTAAATGGCTAAAGTAGTAAAAAATGAGTGTTTCTAATATTTTAGTTCCCCGGCAGCGGCACCAAAAACTTAATCGTGATTTTCCGTGATAAGTTTTATAAATTTATAATTAATTGTTCTTGAAACTAACTATTATCACGATGTAGGCAAGTGTACCTATCGAACAGTAGTATAGCTTTAGCAAGACCGGATTGTCGAACATAAAGGAACTAAAAGTACTAGTAAGACTGTCTTTTTATTATCTAGCCTAAGAATAATGGAGTTTGTTTTAATTAACTAATTAACTAAACTAAGAAATCACAGAAAATAGAATTGGGGAATTACTTTTGGAAAAACGATTGAATTAAGACAATACCTAAGGAAAAATCCACCTAGACTTCACTTGTTATTTTGACTCAAAATCGGACGATTTATTCATTTAACTTGTTCTGTAGAAAACCTTAAGTTATGTTATTATCCCTATTCAAGACTAATAACGTCTAGCCCTAGATTGAATAATTAAAATTTCTTTCTAATTAACACCCTAGGGTTGCATTAACTCGATCTATGGATCTCTTTATTAGGTTTCACCCTAATCTAGCAAAATCTTGTCACCCTATCTCTAGGCGCGCAATCAACTCCGCTTAATTATGCCAAGGTCACTCTTAGACAGGGACTATTCATCCTCCAACTAAGAGTATTAACTTGAATCAATATTAAGAACACATAATTAAGAACAAGTCAAATATTTATCATACAATTTAGAAAACAATAACAAGATTTGTCTTAGGTTTCATTCCCCTTAGGTATTTAGGGGTCTTAGTTTATAACTAAATAGGAAAACATCTTAGAAGAATAATGAATACAAAACATAAAGAAAAGCCAAAACTCCTGAAGGGAAATTGAGGAGAGATCTTCAGTCTTGATGATGAATCTGGCTTCTGAGATGGATCAATCGGCTTTCCTAAAGTAATTCTTTGGTCTCTACTCCCTATATCCCTTTTAGTCCTCATCTAGGGTGTTTAAATAAGCTTTAGACTGCCTAAAACCCCTCCAACTCGCCCTTTTCTGAATAGAACTTAACTAAGGCTCGACAGGGACACTCCCGTGTGACATGCCCGTGTGCGATTACTTCAGGCCGTTGTCAAGGCTGAGAGATCAACACGCTCATGCTGAGGTTGTTTTAGGCCGTGGTCGAGCCTGTTAGAATGGCACGGGCGTGTGTTCTGCCCGTGTGAGGAAGTCTAGGCCGTGTTGTTTTCCCACGTCAGCCTATTTTCTCCGTTTTTGGCCCGTTTCTTGTTATTTTCACTCTCCCATGCTCACCTAAGTATAAAACATGAAATTAAAGGATTAGAAGCATCAAATTCACCAAATCTAGGGAGAAATCATTCATAATTGTGTTAAGCATGGGATAAAAATATGTATAAATTACGGTTTATCAAAGCCAAATTAGCTGATATTCATGGCCTAAAGCCAAATCGGTATAACTCGCACTCGAAGTACTAATATCATGGCTTGAACACAACTCAATGTATTCCCTAATGAAATGTTACTAGTATCCTAGACTATTCCTAAGGTTCAACTAGGATTTCGGATGTCGAATCGTCGTCGAATCACATCTATCATATCCATAGTCTCGTATTCACAATTTATGCAATATCAAAGCATATGAAGTACATTTATATCAAAACTTATAATATACGAACTTACCTCGGATGTGAAAATGATGAAATAGGTTGATTAGTCGATAACTTTAGTTTTCCCGTGATCTAGATCTGAATTTTACTTTTTTTTGATTTAAATATATTCAAAATTTACTTATTTTTACTAATTACCAATTTAACCTTTATAATAAAGCATTAATACCAATGTTAATATGTCCATAATTGTCCACTCAAATAAGTAATGGTCTAATTACCACATAAGGACCTTAACTTTAAGGTTTTATAGCTATTAAACACCTTTAACTAATAACACACAAGTTTTACACTTTACGCGATTTAGTCCTTTTTACCAAATTAATCATTTAAGTGATAAAATTCTAAATGAAACTTTCACACAATCATATTTTCATTCTGTAAACATTAAAATAATAATAAAATAAATATTTTGACTTAAGATTTGTGGTCCCTAAACCATTATTCTGATTTGACCAAAAACAGGCTATTACAACTGTCCCCCCTTAGGGATTTTTGTCCCCGAAAATCTTAACAGTGAATAGGTTAGGGTAGTATTTTCTCATAGCTTCCTTGGGTTCCCACATAGCCTCTTCGACACTATGAAGTTGCCACAAGACTTTTACTAAAGCTATGCGTTTATTTCTTAACTCTTTAACCTCTCGAGCTAAAATTCTGATCGATTCTTCATTATACGTCATATCAGGTTGAATTTCAATCTCTACTGGAGAAATTACATGTGAAGGATCCGATCTATAACATTGCAACATCGACACATGAAACACACTGTGGATCTTTTCTAACTCAGTCGGTAAAGCTAACCTGTATGCCACTAGACCTATTTTTTCAATGATCTCATACGGCCCGATAAAACGTGGACTCAATTTGCCTTTGCGACCAAATCTAAGTATTTTCTTCCAATGACATACTTTTAGAAACACTTTATCATCGATCTGAAATTTAATGTCTTTCCTTTCAAATCTGTGTATGATTTTTGTTGATCTGAAGCTGCTTTCAAACTATCGTGAATTACTTTCACTTTTTCTTCTGTTTCTCGGATCAAATCAACCCCGTGAATCTTTTTCTCACTCAACTCAGTCCAATATAACGAAGTTCAGCATTTGTGACCATACAAAGCTTCATATGGTGCCACCTTTATACTCGACTAAAAGTTGTTATAGGCGAATTCAACCAACGGTAAATATTTCTCTTAGTTGCCTTCGAACTTTAAAACACAACATCAGAGCATATCTTTGAGAATCTGAATTACTCTCTCAGACTGATCGTCAGTTTGTGGATGAAATGTAGTACTAAAGTTCAACTTAGTACCCAGAGCTTCTTGAAATTTCTTCCAAATTCACGATGTAAACCTCGAATCTCTGTTCGAAATAATCGAAACTAGCACTCCGTGCAATCTAACGATCTCGGCAACGTACAATTTAGTTAATCTATTAAGTGAATAATCTGTACATACTGGTATAAAATGTGTCGATTTCATCAATCTATCAACTACAATCCAAACAACATCTTCTTTTTCGGAGTCAAAGGTAATCCCGATACAAAATCCATCGTAAATCTATCCCACTTCCACTCTAGAATCATCACAGGCTGTAACAATCCCGAAGGTACTTGATGTTTAACTTTGACTTGTTGACAAATCAAACACTTTGATACAAACTCAGAAATGTCTTGTTTCATACCCGACCACCAATATAATTGTTTTAAATCATTATACATCTTGGTACTCCCCAGGTGAACTGATAAACAACCATTATGTGCTTCTTGTAGAATTTTCTGAATAAGCTAGAAATTCTTTGGTACGACAATTCTGTTTCAGAACATTAAACAATCACTGGCTCCGGTCTGAAAGTCTAAATCATTATTTGACTCACATTGGACTATTTTAGCTTGTAATTCAATATCACACTTTTGAGCTTCGCAACTTTGCTGAAGAAAAATCGGTTTAGCTTTTAATTCAGATAATACCAAACCATTATCAGACAAATTTAGTCCCGTATTCATCATTCCCAAAGCAAATAGAGATTTTCTACTCAAAGCATCTACTCAAAGCATCGAACCATCTCCGTTGTCACAAATTCAAATCTTTCTGAGTCATTAAGTACTTTAAACTTTTATGATCAGTAAAGATGTGACACTTTTCACCGTACAAATGATGTCGCCAAATTTTTAATGCGAAAAAAATAGCGGCTAACTCTAAATCATACATTGGATAGTTCTTTTTATATGACTTCAACTGTCTCGAGGCATAAGCTATAACTTTTCCTTCTTGCATCAAAACGCAACCCAAACCATTCAATGACGCGTCACTATAAACCATGAATTCTTTACCCGACTCATGTTGAACCAAAACTAGTGTTTCGGTTAGCAATGCTTTCAATTGCTCGAAACTCTGTTGACATTTTTTAGACCACTCAAATTTCACATATTTCTATAATAATCTAGTCATCAGTGTAGCAATCATTGAAAATCCTTTGACAAATTGTTAATAATAACTAGCTAACCCCAGAAAAATTCTGACTTCAGATACATTTCTCAGTGGTTTCCAATCAACAACAGCTGAAATCTTGCTCAGATCAACTCATATGCCTTCCAATGAAACAATATGTCCCAAAAATTCAACTTCTCAGAGCCAAAATTCACATTTGCTGAATTTAGAAAATAGTTGCTTATCTCTCAAGGTTTGTAGCACAATCCTCAAATGCTCGGCATGTTCAGATTTGTCTCGTGAATAAATCTGAATGTTGTCAATAAACACAACATTAAATATGTGTAAATAAGGTTTAAAAATTCGGTTAATCAAATCCATAAAGACTGTAGAAGCATTAGTTAAACCAAAAGGCATAACAAGAAATTCATAATGTTCGTTCCTCGTTCTAAATGCAGTTTTCGGCACATCTAAGTCTTTAACTCTCAACTGATAATAACTCGATCTCAAATCACTCTTCGAAAACACTGTTGCCCCTTTTAACTGATCAAACAAATCATCAATTCTCACCAAAGGATATTTTTTCTTTATTGTAACCTTTTTGAGCTGTCGATAGTCAATACACATCCTCATTGACCCATCTTTCTTCTTTACAAACAAAACTGGCATACCTTAGAGTGAAAAACTAGGTCGTACAAAACCTCTATCTGTTAACTCTTGCAACTGAGATTTCAAATCTTTCAATTCTGTTAGAGCCATTTTGTACAGAGCTATAGATATTGGTGATGTTCTCAGTACCAGTTCAATAGCAAACTCAACCTCTCTGATCGGCGGCAACTCAAGCAATTCTTCTGGAAATACATCCGGATATTCACAAACTACAGGCACTGATTCAATCTTCATTTCAGACACTTTGGCATCTAAAACATATTCTAGATATGCATCACAACCTTTTCTCACATATCTCTGTGCCAATATCGACGAAATCACTATAGGCAATCTACTTGACTCATCTGTTTCAATTCAAAGAATTTCACTATTCTGACATTTCAATTCAATGATCTTTCATCTACAATTCACAATGGCATCATGCAGAGTCAACCAATCCATTCCCAGAATCACATCGAACTCTTCAAATGGCAAAAGCATCAAGTCAGTAGGAAAACAGTAACCCAGAGTCATGAAAGGATAGTTCTTGCAAACTTTATCAACTAGAACATACTTACCTAAGGGGTTCGATACTTTAATCACAAACTCAGTAAATTAAACAAGCAATTTCTTACTAGACACTAAATTCTCACAAACATACGAATGTGTCTATCCAGGATCAATTAAAGCAATCACATTAGTGTCATAAAGAGAGAATATACCGGTGATAACATTTGGTGGTGACGCATCTTCGCGAGCGCGAATAGCGTAAGCTCCGGTTGGTGCTCTAGCCTTGGATCTCACACTGAATCTCTAGTCACACCTTTGTCACTTGACAAATTCCCCATATTTCTCAGGGGTCTCCTTTTCGCACTCATATTGCTCGGTCTTGAATTCTGAAATTTATCTTTCTTAGATAACTCTGGCAATCTCAAATAAAATGATCTAGCGAGCCACATTTGAAACAAGCTTTATTGCTCTTATTCCAGCACTTTCCAAAATTTCTTCTCCCATATTGTTGACACTCGGGTTTGTTGTTTTTTACACTGGCAATGCTCGAGACGGAAGTAGCTTGAGCTTTTAGACTCACAAGTTGATTTTCACGATCTCTATTCTGATATCCCAATGAAGTATATGATCAACTATACAAATCTTGAGATTTCTTTGATGAGGAATGATAAGGTTTTGTAACAGCCTATTTTTGGGTCAAATCAGAAAAGTGATTTTGGGATCACAAATTTGAAGTAGAAATATTTTTTTTACTATTTCTTTAAGGTCTACAACATGGTAGAATAATTGCATAAAAATTTCGTTAAGAAATTTTATCAATTGGGTATTTAATTTGACTAGAAGGACTAAATTGCAATAGGTGTAAAATTTGAGTTCTATAGGATAAAGCTAGTAAATTGTTATGAAATTCTAAATTAGAGGTCCTTAAATGGTAATTAGACCATTAATTTGAGTTCTATAGGCTAAAGCTAGTAAATTGTTATGAAATTCTAAATTAGAGGTCCTTAAATGGTAATTAGATCATTATACTTTAGGATCGACAAAAATGGACATGGTGTAGGTAAAATTTAAAAGTTTAAGTGAGGGGTAAATAGGTAATTTGGTAAATAAATCCAAAATAACTAAAATAAAAGATGTTGTAGCAGCTTATTTTTGGGTCAAATCAAAACAGTAGTTTTTGGACCATAAACCCGAAGTAGAAATATTAATTTTGTTATTACTTTAAGGTCTACAATATGATTAAATGATTGTGTGAAAATTTTGTTAAGAAATTTTATCGATAGGGTGTCCAATTTAACTAATAGGACTAAGTTGCAATAGGTGTAAAATATGTGTTCTAGAAGCTAGAGGTGTCTAATTGCTATGAAATTTAAATTGGAGGTCCTTAAATGGTAATTAGTCCATTATACTCTAAGTTGGACAAAAATGGACATGGTTAGGTGAAATTTCAAAGTTTGGCATTAATGGCATTTTGGTCATTTGGTTAATAAAGACAAAATAAAACAAATAAGAGATGTTCATCTTTCTAATTTCATCCCCCCATGGCTAAAAATCACTAAGGAGGACATATCTAGGGTTTGGCCAACTTCCAAGCTGGATTGTAAGTCTGTTCTTGCCTCGTTTTAATGATTTTTAAGTTTTTGAATTTGTTTTAACCTAATCTAGCTATTTTAAGGACTAATTTGAAAGAAAATCAAAGTCTAAAATTTTACCCATGTTAAAAATTTGTGTATTTTGATGTTTAATGGTAGAAAATGTATATTTGGTGTTAGATAAACAACATTTACCAAGTGATTTTTGATGAAAATGTCAAATAGGGACCTATTGTAAAAGTTGTAGAATATGTGTAAAAATGTGAGTAAATGAAAAACGTGGGCTGTTATGAGCAAGGAATAGGTTCGACTGGGCTTGGGTGTGATGAAATTGAATGAAAATTATTTTACGAGCCTAGGGACGAAAATGTAAAAAGTTAAAAAGTTAGGGGCAAAAATTTAATTTTTCCATAAGGTGTTTTTGGGATTAAATTGAATAATATGATGATTGAATAAGTTAAATGTGGTATTATAGATCAAGAAAGACGAGGTTCTGACCTAGACCGGGGAAAGAACAATGTTGTAGACTAAATCGAACTATTAGCCATTTTGTATTGAGGTAAGTTCGTCAATTAAAAATAAGCTTTAGAATAATTGTATTTAAATGTTTTAATATTGCATGAATGGTATGTTTGATTATATGAATGAGTTTAATTCCATGGATGAGTCCGACAACAATTCGACAAGCAAGAAATCCCGTTGAATCTTAGGAATAGGTTAGAATACAAGTGACATGTCACTAGGGTCATTACGTGTTATTTGATTATGTGATTCAGGTTCTAGTCTTGTACGTCCTACCGGTGGCTGAGTATACCAGCATATGTTGCGGATACTTGACAGCTTGTGTGAGCAGCACTGTGTAGCTACGTCTTGACTGATAGCTTGTGTGAGCAAGCCCGTTGATAGCTCGAGAGCGAGCAACTATGTGATATGAGATTGAGGTAGCATTGGCTATGTATGTGACACTTAGAGTGCAAAAATCCTGAGTGTCCGACATTATTATTCCAAGTGGTTCATGGGTATGTCAAAGATTAGAATATGTGTAAGTTCATTTCGAAATGGTTCAGGTATGTGCGTAAAACTCATGCTTATTAAATGCTTGAAATGATGAAAATGAGGTAAGTTTGATAATGGAATGAATTAAGATCATGAGACTATGGTAAATTTACATTTAATTATGTTATATTAGTTGAATGTTATATGCATGGTAAGGTTGTTTATTTCTTGCATACGAACTTACTAAGCTATATAGCTTACTCTGTTTATTTTCCATGTTTTATAGTGTCGCCAAGCTAACTCGGATCGGAAATCGTCGGAGATTTGAATCATACTATCAAACTCTCATTTTTGGGTATTGATGATCTTAGTATTTTGAAAGTATGGCATGTATAGGGACTTAGTCATTTTTTTATATATGCCATTATGATTCTAGCCAATGTATTGGCTTGTAATTTGTCAGAGGCTTGATTTGATATTTGGCCATGTAAATTGGCTTATTTTGGCTAACATGGTTGTAACCCTAAGTATATTCATATATGTGCCAATGTCTTTGATGATATAGTAATGGTATTCTTGGTGAATGATGTAATGTGATCTATTGGTGAGATGATGAATTTGTGTACAATTAGGTAACTTGAAAGTAGTTAATTGAGGCTTGATGAATGTGAAATTTGCATGATTGATTTAAGGCATAATAAATGTTGTGAGTATGATAGATGTTGCTATTGTATTCGCATGTGTTGGTCATATTATGGATGTTTTGGTTTCCTAAGTATATTATGTTTTGTGCCATTGAACTGGTGTTTGTGTATGTGTGAATAAGGGTGACAAAAGGCTTGGTAAATAGCCTTTATTTTGTCCACACGGGTAGACACACGGGCATGTGTCTAAACAGTGTCTGACACACGGTTTGCCCCATGGGCATGTGTTCTGGTCGTGTGTCCCCTGCACCTTAATTTTGAGAAACAGAATGCTCAGAATTGAGCACATGGGTAGAGACACGGGCGTGTGTCTCAGTCGTGTGGATAACACAGCCTTAGACACAGGCGTGTGAAGTCTGCACCTATTTTATGAAAATTTATTTTCCACACGGCCTAGCACACGGAAATGCGACTTGGCCGTGTGATATTAATTTTTCATGGGTTACAAGTCAGAGAGTTACACGGCCTGACCACACGGGCGTGTGACACCTATTTAGTGGAAAAATTTTCTAAGTTTTGTAAAACTTTCTTAAGTGCTCGGTTTAGTCCCGATCCACTTCCAAAGAATGTTTTGGGCTTCGTAGGCTTGTTTTAGGGACTTTACAATTAATTGCAAATGGTTTTTATTTGGGCGCAAATTTATGGCTCGAAATTGTACATTGCTTATGATGTGAGCCCGATAATGCCTCGAAACCTGTTTCGGCGTTGAATATGGGTAGGGGGTGTTACATTTAGTGGTATTAGAGCTATAGTTTAGTTGATTCTCGGACTAACGCAGCATGTGTAAGAGTCTAGCTATACATACCATAAATAAATTTTGATAGTGTGACAACGCCTAACAATTTAAATTGTGTTTTAATATAGTAAATGGATCCCAACCAAAAAGTGGCTGATGACGTTGAGAGTAATGCGTTGGCTCTCACCCAAGGGACCGCGCCATCTGAAAGTAGACCAGTGAAAATTAGTCAAGGAGAAGAGGCTAGAAAAGCCTTCTTCCAAAGGATGAATGAGTGGTTTACCGAGTTTGTTCGCAGAAATCTGACTGCCCAACATCCTCCACCCCCACCTAACCCTCAACCGGTTTCGATAGCTCCCCAAGGTGTAGAATTGGTAAGACTGAACAAGCCTTCAGTCGATAAGATCTGAAAGCAAGGGTTGAAGAATTTAGAGCAAATGTCAATGATGATCCTAAAAGAGTAGAATTTTAGCTTGAGAACTCTATCCAGGTATTTGATGAGCTTTCTTGCACCCCGAATGAGTGCTTGAAATGTGCTATATCACTTCTGAGGGATACGGCATAACAATGGTGGAGCACTCTTATATCTGTGGTGTAACACCCCGATTTTGGGTCTAGTCGGAATAGTGGTTTCAGAACCACAAATTTGACGAAGAAAATTTTACTTTTATTATATTTTTATGGTCTACGATTTCACAGAATAATTTCGTAAAAATTACGTTCGAAAAGTTCAACGTTTGGGCACTCAATTTGGTCAAAAGGACTAAATTGTAAAAAGTGCAAAAGTTGATTTTTACATGTTAGAGGTGTGTAATTGTTATGAAATTTTAAATGGGAGGTCCTTAAATGGTAATTAGACCATTAGTTAATTGTTGGAGAAAAATAGACATGAAATGGGTGTAATAAAATATTTTTAAGTTCGGGGCATTTTGGTAAACTAATAATTAAAAGAATTAAAAAGGGAAATAAGCCAAATTAGCTATCATCTGCTTCATTCAACCGTTTCTACCAGCAGTAGCCATGGTTAGGGTCTGTTCAAACTCCCAAGCTTGATTGTAAGTATCCCTAGCCCCGTTTTTAAAGTTCTTTACATTTTTTAAATCCCGGTAACTTGATTAAACTTATTCTAGCAACAATTTAACCTAGGGTTTAACACAATTTCAAGCTTTATTTTCTACCATAAAACATCAAAATAAACACATTTCACCTATGGGTTTGACAAAGTTTAGGGGTAAAATTGTAATTTTGCCAAAATATGATTTTGGGTCAATTTGAATAATGTGAGTCCTAATTAGGCTATATTTGTAATGATAGAGCAAGGAAAATTGAAATTCCGGCTAGAATCGGGAAAATACCAAGTTGTAGACTAAAATGGTAAATTGCCATTTCTGGATCCGAGGTAAATTCATGTGTAAATGTGGTAACATAATTGTCATTTTAAGTAATTTAATGTTATTTATATGATATGATGATTATTGTCATGAAATATTATGATTTGTGAATTATTCTTTAGTAATATGCAAATCATGTGAGCTACTTGATAAATATGAAATGCTACCAAGTATCGATTTTGACATTCCGTGGAAGATGGCAAAGATGTGTGATCGAGGAAAATTCCATTTGAACCTTGGGAATAGATTATAATACAAGTGACATGTCACTAGGATATATGAGTTCCGAACTCGTTGAGTTGAGTCCGAGTTCGTGAGATGTAACTAGGCATCCGAGCTCGTTGAGTTGAGTCCGTGTTCACTTATGGATGCGAACGCTCAAACTCGCTGAGTTGAGTCTGAGTTCACTTATGGGCGGGTTATATGGTAGCTTGGTTACATAATTTCCGTAGCCTATTGAGTTTGTCTAGCTGCGGATATGGAACTTATGTGCATGCAATCCGTGTATTCGAATCATATTCTGATGTGTTCAACGGGTGAATTTTAAGTGAATAAGGAGAATACCTAAGACGAAAGTGACATGTTGGTAAGTTTAGTGAATGAGAAAGTTTTGCAGGTATGTGCTTAAACCCTCGGGTTGAGAACTTGGTATGATAAATCGTGGTAAGATAGTAAATACACATGTAACATGAATGTCTTGGTGATGTTTATGCAAATGATGTTTTATGTTGGATTGCATGTTCACGTTAGTTATTATTTGCATGTGAACTTACTAAGCATTTATGCTTACTTCCTCCTTTTCATTCTTTGTAGTTTTATTAAACCAGCTCAGAAATCGGGAACGGTTGGAGGCTCGCTCACACTATCTGTGGACCATTTTGGTATAGTGGCTTGTATATTTTGAGTATGGCATGTATAGCATTATAATCATTTTGTGTATATAATCTTATGATATGGGTATTGAGTGGTAAGGAAATGCTTGGTAATGATTAGCCATTGGAATGGCTAATAAAGATCATATTTGGTGTTATGTATGTTTAATGTGCTATCTAATCCAAGGAAATTCATAAAGAGGTGAAATTTGCTATAAAATAGTATCATATAGCAGCAATTATGTGAATTTTAAAAATAACTAAAAATAGTAGAGACAGAATTAGATAGTGAATAAAATATTAAATTGAAGCTTATTGAGCCTATTTTCATATAGAAGAAACAAAACAGGTAAATGAGTTGTATTTTATGAGATATTTGAGTTTTGGTGGAACAGGGTCAGAGAAATTTTTGAATCCCCTATTTTGACTTTAGAAATTCACTAAAAATTGTACAAAAATATTTAGGAGTCATAATTTATATGTACAGATTCCTTATTGAGTCTAATTTTAAGAAAAAATAAATAGCATAGTCATTTGAATTCTGTATAGAGAGAAAAGAGATTTGAAGTGAATAGAGGTCAGAGTAGTCAAATACTGAAATAGGGGAAACTTTAACTAATAAATTGTACTAATTGGCCAAACAAAAAATTCTGGAAAAAAACTTGTAAATATATATATGAGTTTAATTTTAGGGAAAATTTACGGATTTTAATTTTGAGTTTCGTAACATGAGATATGAAGTTTTTAGCGACTGTGATGCAGATGGACAGTTTATTACGAAAGGTGAAATAAATTGTTTGAAATCATTTAAGTGATAAATTAAGTCTGTTAACGCCTCGTGCTCGACTCCGGTGATAGTATCGGGTAAGGGGGTGTTACATGTGGTACTGAGCGAAAGAGATACTTGGGATTTCTTACAAGAGAAGTTTAGAAAGAAGTACATTAGTCAGCGATTTATTGATCAGAAACGTAAAGAGTTCATGGAGTTGAAACAAGGCCAAATGAATGTGACTGAATACGAGAGGCAGTTTGTTAGACTCAGTAAGTATGCTTGGGAATGTGTTTCAACAGAGGCTATTATGTGTAAGAGATTCGAAGATGGGCTGAATGGGGACATCATGTTGTTAATTGGGATTTTGGAGTTGAAAGAATTTGTTGTGCTAGTCGAACGAGCTTGCAAAGCCGAAAAGTTGAGTAAGGAAAAGAGAAAAGCTGAGTTTGAGACTAGAGATTTGAGGAAGAGGCTGATGAATAAGCCGTTTCAATTCTCATCAAAGAAATTGAGAGATTTGTATGCTCGCTCCAATGCTTCAACTGGGTATCCCAACTGAGATCATGGAAAGCAATATTCGGGTTCTAAAGCCCAGACAACATCAATAGCGAGTGTTTGTAACACTAGGTCTAAGAAGCCTGAATGCCAACATTGTGGTAGATGACACCCCAGTGAATGTAAGATGAATAATCGGGCTTGCTTCAAATGTGGCTCCTCAGATCATTTTATCTAGGACTGCCCTAAAATGGTTGAAAAAGATAATTTTCAGAATGCAAGATCGAGTAACACTGCTGCTAGAGGGAGGCTAGTGAGAAATACGGGAAATGGGACCAGTAGCAGAGGAGTATCCAAAGATTCAGCTGTGAGATCGGAAGCTAGAGCACCTGCTCGAGCTTATGCTATTTATGCTCGCGAGGATGCTTCCTCCCCTAATGTGATCACTGGTGCATTTTCTCTTTATGATACTAATGTAGTTGCATTAATTGATCCCTAATCAACTCATTCTTATATTTGCATGAATTTGGTATCTAGTAAGAATTTGCCTGTTGAATCTACTGAGTTTGTGATTAAGGTGTCGAACCCCTTAGGCAAACATGTTTTAGTTGATAAAGTTTGCAAGAGTTGTCCTTTAATGATTTGGGGTCACTATTTTTCGGCTGACTTAATGCTTTTGCCATTTGATGAGTTTGATGTGATACTTGGAATGGATTGGTTGACTCTGCATGATGTCGTAGTGAATTGTAGACAAAAGGTTCTTGAAATGAAATGCCAAAACAATAAAACTCTTTAGGTTGACTCAGATGAGTCGCGTGAATTGCCTATTGTGATTTCGTCAATGTCGACTCAGAGGTATGTAAGAAAGGGTTGTGAAGCAGTTCTTGCATATGTACTGAATACTAAGGTGTCTAAATTGAAGATCGAATCTGTGCAAGTAGTTTGTGAATACCCAGACGTGTTTACAGAAGAGTTGTCAAGGTTACCACTGGTTAGAGAGGTGGAGTTTGCTATTGATTTGGTACCGGGGACTGCATCGATATTGATAGCTCCATATAGGATGGCTCCAACCGAATTGAAAGAATTAAAGTCCCAGTTACAAGAGTTGACAGACAAGGGTTTTGCGAGACTGAGTTTTTCTCCCTGGGGTGAACTGGTGTTATTCGTCAAGAAGAAAGATGGATCCATGAGACTTTGTATTTATTATCGTCAGCTTAATAAGGTTACGATAAAGAATAAGTATCCCTTACCGAGAATTGATGATTTGTTTGACCAGTTGAAAGTGGTAACAATATTTTCGAATATAGATTTGAGATCCAGATATTATCAGCTGAGAGTTAAAGACTCGGATGTGCCAAAAACCGTATTCAGAACGAGGTATGGGCACTATGAATTTCTTGTTATGCCTTTTGGATTAACTAATGCTCCTGCTATTTTTATGGACTTGATGAATCGGATCTTTTGACCATATTTAGACAAGTTTGTAGTTGTCTCCATTGATGACATTTTGATTTATTCCCGAGATGAGTCTGAGCATGCTGAACATTTAAGAATTATATTGCAGACTTTGAGAGATAAGAAATTGTTTGCTAAGTTCAGCAAAAGTGAGTTTTGGCTTTGAGAAGTCAAATTTTTTGGGTATTTTGTCTCAACGGAAGGTATAAGGTTTGATCCGAGTAAGATTTCAGCAATTGTTGATTAGAAACTGCCGAGGAATGTATCCGAGTTTGAAGCTTTTTGGGCTTAGTTGGGTATTATTGACATTTTTTAAGGGATTCTCGATGATTGCTACACCTATAACAAAATTGTTACAGAAAAATATTAAGTTCGAGTGGTCAAAGAAATGCCAAAAGAGTTTTGAATAGTTGAAAACATTGTTAACTAAGGCACTGGTATTAGTGCAACCTGAGTCTGGAAAAGAGTTTGTGATTTTCAGCGACGCGTCATTGAACGGTCTTGGACGTGTGTTGATACAAGAGGGAAAATTGATAGCCTATGCCTCGAGACAGTTGAAACCGCACGAAAAGAATTATCCAATGCATGACTTGGAATTGGCTGCCATAGTGTTTGCTTTAAAGGTTTGGCGACACCATTTATTTGGTGAGAAGTGCCATATCTATACCGATCACAAGAGTTTGAAGTATTTAATGACTCAGAAGGATTTGAATTTGTGACAACGAAGATGGCTCGAGTTGTTGAAAGACTATGAGTTGGTAATCGATTATCATCCGGGAAAGGAAAATGTAGTTGCTGATACTTTGAGTAGGAAATCTTTGTTTGCTTTGATAGCAATGAATAAGCGACTGGCTTTATCTGATGATGGTTCGATTCTAGTTGAGTTGAAAGCTAGACCAGTATTTCTTCAGCAAATTTGTGAAGCTCAGAAATATGACAAAGAACTTCAAGCTAAAAGAGTTCAGTGTGAATCAACTAGTGATTGAGACTATCAGATATGGACTGATGATTGTTTGATGTTTTGAGGTAGGGTTTATGTACCGAGAGATACTGAGCTTATTTAGAAAATTCTTCATGAGGCACATAGTGGTTGTCTGTCTGTTCACCCAGGAAGTACGAAGATGTACAATGATTTGAAGAAATTGTATTGGTGGTCAGGTATGAAAAGAGATATTTCTGAATTCGTAGCGAGATTTTTGATTTGTCAACAAGTAAAGGCCGAACACCAAGTACCTTTTGGTTTACTTTAGCCTGTAATGATCCCCGAGTGGAAATGGGACAAAATTACGATGGATTTCATAACTAGATTACCTTTGACTCCGAAGAAGAAAGATGTTGTTTGGGTCGTTGTTGATAGATTGAGGAAATCGGCTCATTTTATTTCGGTACGTACCGACTATTCACTTGATAAGCTAGCTGAATTGTACATTGCTGAAATTGTTAGATTGCACGAAGTGCCTATTTCTATTATTTCGGGTAGAGATCTGAGATTTACTTTACGATTTTGGAAGAAGTTACAAGAAGCTTTGGGTACAAAGTTGAACTTTAGTACCATATTTCATCCGCAGACTGACGTTCAATCTAAAAGGACGATTCAGGTACTCGAAGATATGCTTCGCTATTGTGTATTAGAGTTCGAAGACAGATGGGAAAAAATCTACCTTTAGTCGAATTTGCTTATAACGACATTTTTCAGTCGAGTATAAAAATGGCAAAGTATGAGACATTGTATGGTCATAAGTGTCGAACTCCATTGTACTGGACCGAGCTCAGTGAGAGAAAGATTCATGGGATTGATTTGGTTAGAGAAACTGAAGAAAAAGTAAAAATAATTCATGATTCTTTGAAAGTAGCTTCGGATAGATAGAAATCGTACACGGATCTAAAATGAAAGGAAATTGAATTTCAAGTCAGTGATAAGGTATTTCTAAAGGTTTCTCCGTGGAAGAAAATTCTTAGATTTGGTCACAAGGGCAAGCTAAGACCGTGCTTTATTGGTCTGTATAAGGTTATTGAAAGGATAGGACTAGTGGCTTATTGGTTAGCTTTATCGTCAGAATTAGAAAGGATCCACAATGTATTTCATGTGTCTATGTTGCGACGATATCGATCAGATCCATCACATGTGATTTCACCAACAAAGGTTGAGATTCGACTCGACATGACTTATGGTGAAGAACTGATCAAGATCCTAGCCCGGGAAGCTAAATAGTTGAGAAATAAAAATATAGCCTTAGTGAAAGTTTTGCAGCAAAGACATGGTGTCGAAGAAGCTACGCGGGAACCAGAGGAAGCTATGAGAAAATAGTACCCAAACCTCTTTTCTGGTAAGATTTTTGGGGACAAAAATCCCTAAAGGGAGGAGAGTTGTAACAGCCCGTTTTTGGGTCAAATCAAAATAGTGGTTTTGAGACCACAAATCTAAAGTAGAAATGTTAATTTTATTATTACTTAAAGGTATACAGTATGATTAAATGATTGTGTGAAAATTTCATTAAGAATTTTTATCAATAGGGTGTCCAATTTGACTAATAGGACTAAATTGCGACAGGTGTAAAATATGTGTTCTAGAAGCTAGGGGTGTCTAATTGTTATGAAATTTAAATTGGAGGTCCTTAAATGGTAATTAGACCATTATACTCTAAGTTGGACAAAAATGGACATGGTTAGGTGAAATTTCAAAGTTTGGCATTAAGGGCAATCTGGTCATTTAGTTAATAAAGACAAAATAAAACAAATAAAAGATGTTCATCTTTCTAATTTCGTCCCCCCATGGCCAAAAATCACTAAGAAAGACATAGATAGGGTTTGGCCAACTTCCAAGCTCGATTGTAGGTCCGTTCTTGCCCCGTTTTAATGAATTTTATGTTTTTGAAGTTGTTTTAACCTAATCTAACTATTTCAAGGACTAATTTGAAAGAAAATAAAATTCTAAAATTTTAACATGTTAAATATTTGTGTATTTTGATATTTAATGGTAGAAAATGTATGTTTGGTGTTAGAAAAACAACATTTACGAAGTGATTTTTGATGAAAATGTCAAATAGGGACCTATTTGTAAAAGTTGTAGAATATGTGTAAAAATGTGAATAAATGAAAAATGTGGGCTGCTACGAGAAAGGAATAGGTTCAGCTGGGTTTGGGTGTAATGAAATTGAATGAAAATTATTTTACGAGCCTAGGGACTAAAATGTAAAAAGTTGAAAAGTTAAGGGTAAAAATGTAATTTTTACCATAAGGTTTTTGGGATTAAATTGAATAATATGAGGATTGAACAAGTTAAGTGTTGTGTTTTAGATAAAAAAAGACTTGGTTCTGACCTAGATTGGGGAAAGAACAAGGTTGTGGACTAAATCAAACTATTAGCCATTTTGGATCGAGGTAAGTTCGTATGTTAAAAATAAGCTTTAGAATAATTGTATTTAAATGCTTTAATATTGCATGAATGGTATGTTTGATTATATGAAAATTTTTAATTCCATGGATGAGTCCAACAACGATTCTACAAGCAAGAAATCCCGTTGAACCTTAGGAATTGGTTAGGATACAAGTGATATGTCACTAGGGTCATTATGTGTTATGTGATTATGTGATCCGGGTGCTGGTCTTGTACGTCCTACTGGTGGCTGAGTATTCCGGCATATGTTGCGGATACTTGACGACTTGTGTGAGCAGCACCGTGTAGCTATGTTTTGACTAACAGCTTGTGTGAGCAGACCCATTGATAGCTCGAGAGTGTGAAACTATGTGAGATAAGATTGAGATAGCATTGGCTACGTATGTGCACTTAGTGTGCAAAAATCCTGAGTATCTGACATTATTATTCCGAGTGGTTCACGGGTATGTCAAAGATGAGAATATGTGTAACTTCATTTCAAAATGGTTCAGGTATATACGTAAAACTCATGCTTATTAAATGCTTGGAATGATGAAAATGAGGTAAGTTTGGTAATGGAATGAATTAAGATCATGAGATTATGGTAAATTTACATTTAATTATGTTATATTAGTTGAATGTTATATGCATGGTAAGTTTCTTATTTCTTGCATAGAGCTTACTAAGCTATACAGCTTACTCCGTTTATTTTCCATGTTTTATAGTGTCGCCAAGCTAACTGGAATCGGAGATTGTCGGAGATTCAGATCACACTATCAAACTCTCATTTTTGGGTATTGATGATCTTAGTATTTTGAAACTATGGCATGTATAGGGACTTGGTCATTCTGTTATATATGTCGTTATGATTTTAGCCAATGTATTGGCTTGTAATTTGTCAAAGGCTTGATTTAATATTTGGCAATGTAAATTGGCTTATTTTAGCTAACATTTTTGTAAGCCTAAGTATAGTCATATATGTGCCAATGTCTTTGATGATATAGTAATGGTATGCTTAGTGAATGAGGGAATGTGATCTATTGGTGAGATGATTAATTTTTGTACAATTAGGTGACTTGAAAGTAGTTAGTTAAGGATTGATGAATGTGATATTTTCATGATTGATTTAGGGCATAACAAAAATTGTGAGTATGATAGATATTGCTATTGTATTGGCATGTGTTGGTCATATTATGGATGTTTTGGTTGCCTAAGTATATTATGTTTTCTGCCATTGAATTGGTGTTTGTGTATGTGTGAATAAGGGTGACAAAAGGCTTGGTAAATAGTCTTTATTTTGTCTACACGGTTAGACACACGAGTTTATTTCTAGGCCGAGTGTGACACACGGTCTGCCCCGTGTGCATGTGCTCTGGCCATGTGTCCACTGCACATTAATTTTGAGAAACAGAATGCTCAGAATTGAGCACAAGGGTAGAGACACGGGTGTGTCTCTTAGCCGTGTGGATGATACGGCCTCAGGCACGGGTGTGTGTCCTAGGCATGTAAAGTCTGCACCTATTTTATAAAATTTTATTTTCCACACGGCCTAGCATACGGGCGTGTGTCTTGGCCATGTGATATCAATTTGTTCATAGGTTACAAGTCAGAGAGTTACACGGGGTCAGGACATGGGCATGTGTGATCACACGGCTTGACCACACGAACATCTCCCATATACACATAAGCCTGTGACCACTGTTTTTTGTAAAAATTTCCTAAGTGATCGGTTTAGTCCTGATTCACTTCCAAAGCATGTTTTGGGCTTCGTAGGCTCGTATTAGGGACTTTACAATTAATTGCAAATGGTTTTAATTTGGCCGTAAATTTATGGCTCGAAATTGTACGATTGCTTGTGATGTGAGTCCAGTAACGCCTCGGACCCTATTCCGGCGTTGAATACGGGTAGGGGGTGTTACAGATGTCATGTTCTTCAATTTCATTCCCATAGCCAAAAATTAGAAGAGAAGACATAGCTAGGGTTTGGCCAAGCTTTCAAGCTCGATTGTAAGTCAGTTCTTGTCTTGTTTTTAATGATTTTTATATTTTTGAGATCGTTGTAACTTGATTTACCTATTTCAAGGACTAATTTGAAAGAAAGTTAAAGTCCAAAATTTTACCCATGTTGAATATACTTGTATTTTGATGTTTGATGGTAGAAAATGCATGTTTGTTGTTTGTTAAACAACATTTGTAAAGTGATTTTTGATAAAAAAAATTAAATAGAGACTTATTTGTAAAAGTCTATAAAATGTGTAGAAAAGTGTGAATAAATGAAAAATGTGGGCTGTTATGAGTACAAATCATATCTGACTAGGCTTAGGTTTGCGATGAAATTGAATGAAATTCATTTTACGAGCCTAGGGACTAAATTGTAAAAAGCTAAAAAGTTAGGGAAAAAATGTAAATTTTGTCATAATGTGTTTTTGGGCTGAATTGAATAATGTGATGATTAAATAAGTTAAATTTGGTATTATAGATCAAGAAAAATGAAGTTCAGGTCTAGATCGGGGGAAAAATAAAGTAATTGATGAATAGATCTCTTTGGTCGTTTTTGTAACTAAGGTAAGTTCGTATGTTAAATAAGCTTTACTTTATGCATGACTTGTGTAATCAACCTTACGGACACATTTGATGACGATTTGGCAAGCGAGAAATCCCAATCAAACCTTAGGAATAGATTAGGATACAAATGACATGTCACTAGGGTTTTAAGTTATGTGATTCTCGGTGTTGGTCCTGTACGTCCTACCGGTGGCTGAGTATACCGCCATATGTTATGGTTACTTGACAGTTTGTGTGAGTAGCATCGAGTAGCTACACCTTGACTGACAACTTTTGTGAGTAGGCCCTTTAATGGCTAAAAAACGAGCATTTATGCGTTATAAGATAGAAGTAGCAATGGCTACATATATGGTACCTTGTGTGTAAGGTTTCTCAATTATCCGAATTTATTATTTCGAGTGGTTCATTGGGTGTGACAAAGATGAGATTGAGAATGAAACCATTATGAGTGGTATAGGTATGTGCGCAAAACTTATGATTATTAAATTCGCAAAATGATGAACTCAAGGTAAGATGTGATGGAATGAATTGTAATCATGAGAATATGGTAAATTACACTATCTTAAGTTATATTATTTACATTTTAACGTATGGTAAGGTTAGCTTATTTCTTTCATACGAGCTTACTAAGCTATATAGCTTACTTCATTTTATTTTCCATGTTTTATAGTGTTACCAAGCTACCTCGGATTGGAGATCATTGCAGATCGTATCACACTATTGAATTGTTATTTTGGGTACCGATGATTTTAAACATTTTGAGAATATGGCATGTCTAGGGACTTGGTCATTTTGTTATATGTGTCATTATGAATTTGGCCACATGTATTGGCTTGTGATTGTCAAAGGTTTGATAAGGTATTTGGCCATATAACTTGGCTCATTTTGGTTGAATTGGTTGTAAGCTTATACATATATATATATGCATGCATGTACAACTATCCCTTGTGTGATATGGTTTATAAATGCTTAATAAATGGTTGAATATGGCTTAATGGGTTTGTTGTTGAATGGTTAAGGTTGGCTCATCGGTATGCTAGGAAAACTAAGTAAAATTATGCATGTTGTTGGTAGCATATGAGTTTAGTGTGATTTGGTTTGGTAAATTATGATGTTGTGAATATGTTAAGTGTGTGGATAATGAAATGACATGATTTGGCCTTGTTTTGTGGATGTTTGGTTGCCTAAGTATATCATGATTTATGCCATTGAACTTGTCCATGTGTAGGTGCAAATGAGGGTGACAAATGGCTTGGTAAATAACCTTTATTTTGTCCACACGGGTAGACACAGGGCATGTGTCTAAGTCGTGTGTGACACACGGTCTGCCCCATGGGCATGTGTTTTGGCCATGTGACCCCTGCACCTTAATTTTGAGAAACAAAATGCTCAGAATTGAGTACACGGGCAGAGAAACGAGCGTGTGTCTCAGCTGTGTGAGGGACACAGCCTCAAGCACGGGCGTGTGAAGTTTGCACCTATTTTATGAAAATTAAACTAACCACACAGCCTAGCACATAGGCGTGTGACCAGGTGATCTCAATTTGTTCATGCATTGTAAAATAGAGAGTTACAAGGGTTAGGTACACGGGCGTGTGTGACCACATGGCCTGCCCACACATGCATGCCCCAAACCTCACGGGCGTGTGACCCCTGTTTATAGTAAAAATTTTATAAGTTTTGTAAAAATTCCCTAAGTGCTCGGTTTAGTCTTGAACCACTTCCAAAGCATGTTTTGGGACTTGTAGGCTTGTATTAGGGACATTATGATTGAATACAAATGGTTTTAATTTAGATGCAAATTTATGACTTGATTTGTATGTTTGCTTGTGATGTAAGTCCGGTAATGCCTCGTATCCTATTTCGGCATTGAATACGGGTAAAGTGTGTTACAGGTTTACTCAACGACCTCTTTCTCAAATCTCTAGTCTCTGAATCGGCTTTCTTCTTTTCTTTAGTAAGTTCTTTGGCTTTGCAAGCTCTATCAACCAAGACTACAAACTCTTTCAAGTCTAAAATTCCAACCAGAAGTTTAATGTCTTCATTCAAATCGTTAACAAACTGCTTACACATGATTTCTTTTGTAGAAACATACTCTCAAGCATATTTACTGAACCGCACAAATTCTCTTTCATATTCAGTCACGGTCATACGACCCTGTTTTAGTTCTAAAAACTCTTTATGCTTTTGATCTAAAAACCGTTGACTTATATATTTCTTCCGGAACTCGGTCTGAAAGAATTCCCAGGTAACCCATTCTTTCGGTACCACAGATACTAATGTGTTCCACCATTGATATGCAGTGTCCCTCAATAAGGAAATAGCACACTTTAGACATTCAGTTCGTGTGCACGAAAGTTCATCGAATACCCGAATAGTGTTTTCAAGCCAAAATTCAACTCTCTCGAGATCATCATCAACAGTGGCTCTAAACTTTTTGGCCCTGTGTTTACGAATCTTATGAACTGGAGGCTTATTTAATCGTTGAAGTTCCACAACCTGAGGAGCTACGGGAACAGGCTGAGGATTAGGTGGGGGTGGAGGTTGTTGAGCAACTAGATTTGTTCGGACATACTCAGTGAACCATTCGTTCATCATTTGGAAGAAGGCTTCGTTAGCCGCTCTTCCCTGGCTACTTGATATGGGCCTAAATCCAGATGGCGCTGTCCCTTGAGCGGGAGCTGGTGTATTACTTTCAACTTCATCAGCTACAACTCGATTAGGATCCATTTTCTATACGAAAACACATTTCAAATGTCAGGATTCATCACACTATCACAGTTTATATATGGCCTGTATAGCTAGACTCTCACACATGCTACGTTAGTCTAAGAATCGGCTAAACTATAGCTCTGATACCAATAAATGTAACACCCTCACTCGTATTTAATGCCAGAATAGAGTTACGGAGCATTACCAGATTTATAAAACATTTAAACAATCAATTCACATATGATTTCACATTTCATGCTAACATTAATCAAACTCAAGCACAATGTCCCCATAACAAGCTTACAAGGCCCTAAACATGCCTTGGGAGTGGTTCGGGACTTAACCGATAACTTAGGAAACTTTCACAAAACATTGAAAATTTTTCTCAAAATAGGGGACACACGCCCGTGTAGCCCGCGTGTCTCACACGGCGAACAGACACGCCCGTGTCACAGGCCATGTGGACATTCAAAATGGGATCACATGGCCGTGTCCCAGCCCGTGTCTGACCCGTGTAACTCTCTGACTTGGGTCACTGTAACGCCCCAAATCTTTTGTGATTAACTGGTGTGTTGTGTTGCATATTTGGCTTGCTTGCTTCAATGATTAAGGGTCCTGAGAAGTGTGAGAAGTCCTGGGTTCAAACCTGGACTTTGGCAAAATTTTTGGTTTTTACTAAATAAAACCTTGGCTGCTAGGCGTTGAGTTTTTAAATAGTTGACGCGAAATTATGTCACGAAAGGCCTATTGGTTCAAGGGATTGTGGCATGTTACTACTGGTAAGGGACCTAGTTCGAGTCTTCCAGCACGAAAGGGATGTCTCTTTTTATTGTTGTACCGTGTAAGAGGTTGTTTCTTAGTAGGATTCTGAGTCTCTTGGATGGTGGAGAGTTTGAGGGGGAGTGGGGAGTGTGTAGTCGTATTCAAGGAGGATTATGGGAAGAAAATCGTGGAGTGGATCAAGTAGTAAAGGAGAGAGAGTTGTTTTCCAAAAGTGGGATTCTCCTTGTGCCAAGATCGGTCATAGGCACTTAGTTCCGAATTTGGCTAGGGCTTGTTCTCTTTTTTGGTAGCTGAAACCTTTTGCTCCATTTTTGCTCTGTTTTGTTTATGTTGGAATAGTAGTCGAAGGTGACCATTCGGGTACATTTCGCATTGTTTTACTTTGACCTTGTTCCCCCATTCAATACCTTGTTTAGGTAGCATTCGTCTCGCAATCATTTCCCTTCTCCTAATTTCCTTGCCTTAGCCAGACCTTCTTTTCCCCTCTTCTCCCTTTCTTTCAATCAACGTTCCCCTAATTGATTGCATCTTCTTACCTCTCTAACTCTTTTGGTTTTGGCTTGTAGTGACTGATCCATTCTTTTCTTTCTCCTTTCTCTTCAGTGTAATATAATCCGTGTTGGCCGAATACTACTCCTGCATTGACCTTTTGTGAACCGATTCTTCTGTTATTCTTCTCTATCGATTTTGGTGGTAAGTGCTACTTTATTGGATGTGGTCTCTGTTCATTCTTTTTCCCCTCTGCTCTATCTATGGTTCTCTTTTAACCTTTTCTTTCTGATCAACATTGCTAGGGGAAAGATAGCGTTAGTTCTGCCCTGTTATAACGACTATCTTGTTGGAGATTGTGAATCGATTGTTTTTCATTCTCTAGAATCGGTTTCTCAATTTTTGTGGCAACTATTAGTTGTGGGTTCAATTGTTTATACGAACTTTCTAATAGCGAATAATGGAATATCGGTTTGAGTGTAGACGATTTGAAAGAAGCTATAATCAATCCTCAACAACGACTAAAGGGTGAGGAACCTTAATCGTTCGATCAAGGTAAGTGTCGAACTATGATTTGGATAAGTATTATTTGAGGGAATAGTTACCCATTTGTTAAAGGACTGACGTTGGGGTTATGTTTGAATATAGGTTGTTGTTCGTGGAAACTGCACTTTCTTCGTAAATAGGCGTGTGAACACTGTTACTAGATGTGAAACTGCAAAGGCTGAAAAGCCGAAAAGCCGAAAGGTTGAAAAGCTGAAAGTGGGTTGTCGGCACCAAACGGTATGTGGGCATCCGTTTGGCAGGCTGCGCGACAAGACAGGGTTGTGTGGTCAACGAGATGGCCATGAGCGTTTTCATGGGCCGAAACAAAACTAGGCCATTTCGAGCCGAACTGAGCCATGTAGGCCCATTGGGCCTTACAAGCCCACACTGAAAGAATCACACAAGAGTGTGGTTATTATTCAGATAGGCTGTGTGAGCCACATGGCTAAGGCCATTTTGGGTTATGTGGGCCACACGAGCGTGTGGGCCGATATGGGCCCGCAGTAAGGGCTATAGGCTCATTAGCACGGATTGATTGGTATGGTTGCACGGTTAGCACAAGATGACTGTAGACCTAGTGTAAGGTCGGTAAGTACACTTAGACCCCATACTAATGAAATAACCATTATACCGCTGAGAGGTAAATTCACTGAAATACCCCTGTATTATGCATGACTATTTTTAAGCATGACATTTCTGCATACACCTATGATATTATGTTGCATTACATGGGGTGGGGTATATGATTTTGGAGGAAGTGTACCAAAAGGCTATAAGCCTATTACTAGTAGCTCTACTACAAATACTGTTTTAGTACCGGAGTCGGTACGACTTGGTGTGTAGGGTTGGGTGGGTTGATTTAATCCCCACATGGTGTGTAGGGATGGTACGGAGAAGGTGTGTAGCGGATGGTTTGGGTAGGATTCTTTGCTTGTAGATTGTATTGAAACGGGCTAAGGCCCAAACTGCTATTGCTACTGAAAAGGGGGCTAAGGCCCCTAACTGGAACTAAAGGGCTTAGGCCTAGACTATATTCACACTATTTGTTCGTTGTTATAGGATTTCGCACACTGAGTTTTCGTAAAATCACCCGTCTGTTAATTGTGCAGGATATCCTCAGGCTTAGATGGATCAAGGCGACGGAGGACTCAGAGGTGGCCACTCGACGTAGTTTCTTTTAATGTTATACTTAAAATTTTATTTTGGGTTTTCATTGTATAATAAGGCCTTTTTTATTTTTATTTTGATTTGGGAATTTTATTTACCTTATTTTACCTGTTACTAATAGGACTTGTATTTTCAAGTAAACACAAACAAATAATTTTCTGAACACATCATGCTTACGCAACACATTTTGAAAGCTTCCGCAACAAACACTGTTTTTAAGTTTAATAACAAACTCATATAATTAATATTTTGCTAAACCAACTCGAATTTTCAGAATGAGTCAAACACTCTAAACCTTTATTGAAAATTTAAAGAAGTTTTTATGTAGTGTGTTTTGGAAAAACACTCCAATGTGACATCATGGATTTGGCCATAACGTTTAGGCCGGGTTTGGAGTGTTATATTTAGTGGTATCAGAGCCAGGTTACAAAACTCGGTTGTGGAATTGGGTTTTCAAAACGTGGAAATTTCAACAATGTTGTTTTAAAATGGTTTAAAGCGATTATTTGGGTCTATGTTTTATTGAAGGAATGGTACACCGAGTCTCCGCGTCGATCCTGTAAGTCTTCTAACTGTTTGTTTTTGAAAGAACAATAATGGAATGTTATTAGTAAAAACTACATTAGGTAGTAAAAACTATGTTGAAACTCTTTAGTTAGAGTAAACTACGAACTATAATAAGACTGCAAACTGTGAAAACAAAACTCTGAGATAATATTGTTCATAAGACATCTGTAATAAACAACTAGAATAATAAATTGACTGGCATAAAACTTTTAACATAGATAAAAGCACGAGTGGAAAATGAGCACTAAAGGTACTCGTGATAGAGGCCGCGGCAGAGGCCGTGGAGGTGCTAAGACTGGGTCTTTATCTTCTAGACACTAGCCTAATGAGGAAGTTAAAGAGGTACCAGCTTCACCTATGGCTGAGACAGGGTCTCAAAATTGGGCAGCTGGGGACGACGCACTGTTCCAAGCAATGTTGAGGATTCTAGAACGGGTCTGTGGGCTTGGTACTGGTAATGTGGGTCGTAGTTCGGTTACGGAACGACTCAGGTCTAATAGGGCAGAGATATTTAGGGGTATTACTGGATTTTCCCCTAATGTGGCTAAATATTGGATGGAGGCCACAGAAAGGATCATGGATGACCTCGACTGCACCCCCGAACAAAAATTAAAGGGGGCAGTATCACTGTTGAGAGATGAGGCCTACCAGTGGTGGCTTACTGTTAAAGAGGGCACTCATGCTG
Organism: Gossypium anomalum; assembly: GCA_025698475.1. NCBI lineage: Eukaryota > Viridiplantae > Streptophyta > Magnoliopsida > Malvales > Malvaceae > Gossypium > Gossypium anomalum. Next base: position 39,898,788 of record CM046958.1, on the reverse strand, counting down.
ACCGATTGACCTGGGAGTTTTTCACGACTTCCTTCCAAGCTAAGTATGTGGGTGCTAGCTATGTGGATGCCTGTAGGAGAGAATTTCTGAATTTAACTCAGTGAGATAAGACAGTGGCTATATACAAGGCCGAAATTTTACGACTGAACTGCTATGCATGTGGGATGGTGGCTATAGAATACGAGCGATGTGTTCGATTCGAGGATGGCATCAAAGATGGTTTGAGAGTTCTAATAGCTCCTCAAAGGGAGTGGGATTTTGCAGCACTGGTTGACAAGGCAAAAATCGCTGAGGATGTGACGTGCGCTGAGCACCAGAACAAAGAGAAAGGCAGAGGTAAGAGGGATGCTGTGTAAGAGTATACCCAAAGATCAATCACGAGATGGTTGTAATAACATACTTGGTTTATCATGTTTATTAATATAAGGCGTTGCCATTATTATTCCAGTTTCTTTTTTGTGTGCATAAATAAACTATTTTATAATAATGTCCTGAGAATAATATGATTATTCTTAAAAGATCCTTAGTCAAGTATTGTTGTTCGCTAGGACAATAATGCATTAAGACTAACATGTAGTTGATTGATGATAAAGAGGTGTCATTGATATGGAGTGTCAGAATCAATGCATGAATATGTGTGTTAGAGAACAACATATTGGACTGACCTGCTATGAGTATGTTTATTGGATTATTATGTAATTGTCACAACATTACTCATAGTGATTAATATGTTTATGATCCTCATACTTGAGATCATCTTTATCCCAACATCGTGAGTTGTATATTTTGATCTGATCAAACAAACATCATGAATTGGTTGTTCTATAAAGATCGATGTTGGATATACCACAATCTATATTGAGGGATATAGTTGATCAATATAGGATAAGTCCCTCCTACATAATGGGAGTAATATCTCAGGCTACTTGATTGAATGAGGCTAGAAATGCATGGCCACGCTCAAATAAGTTGATATAAGATGTCATACTTATTTGTGTATCATAGTCTACTCAAGGTATCAAGAAACATGGGATGGACTATTTCATGACTTGTGTCCATTCCACAGATATAGGACTTAAGGATTAATGCATGAAAGGTTAATCACAAAAGGTTATGTCGAATCATGACTTCTTGTAACTTAGGTAGCATTGATGCATTGCTAGATGCCACTCATTGTTTGTAATATTAGAATCGTTCTAATATTACTTCTAACGTTACAATAACCTATAGGGTCACACCCTATGGTTGAAATGAACGAGGTAAAACATAGTTGGTATATTGCTTGGTTGTCACATGAATTAAATTAATTATAGAATTAATTTAATTGGGCAATCGAATTGTTGAACATACTATATGTACAAGGATGTTGTACACATAATCAGAACATAATTTTATTGATATATGAATTTAATTCGTATATAAGTTTAAATAAATATAGTTTACTGAAATCTTTATTATAATTAATGTAATTATAATTTTTCGGTTAAACATTATTATATTTATTTGAATGATAATTATTATGTTCGGATTAATTTTAATGAATTAAAATTCGTTATAAATATATACCAGTTAAGAGGGAGTTATATATAGCAAGGTTAAAAACCCTAAAAAGAATATATAAAAACTTGTTTGAAAATATGCAAAGTGGTCTAGCAGCCGTTTAGCAAAATACTCTCTGAAAATAGTTTTCTGGGATTTCTACCGTTCATTGTCAATTGGGTGGACTACGTAGAGGCCGACACCGGAAAAGGTTGCGGCTTGGTTCTGTAGTGGTTTAGCATTCCTGTTGCCTAAGCGTCGCTGTCTACTCAGATTGAAGTTTCGGTAATTTCAAAACCTTTTTATCACCCCGATTCGTTCCTTACACATGGATCCTCGGTTTGGATTGCCGAATTTTTTTTTTAATTTTTCGCTACGCCTTGGAGGCACCGGTGTTCCAACATGCTGAGCCTTCAAATTCTTTTCAGAGGTTTAAAAAGAAGCCCAGAGCTGATAGGCCAGTCAGAGTTAGAACCCCTATTGCTGCTACTTCTAGACCGCAGTTTTGTGCTGATTGTGGAAATCACCATCAGGGTGAATGTTGGAAAAAGATGGGTGCATGTTTGAGATGTGGATCATTGGAACACCGTGTTAAGGATTGTCCAATGAGGCCTGAACAGGTGCAAGCTATGGGTTTTAGTAACGTTCAGAGGGGTGGCCAGTAGCCACCGAAAGGTCGTGGTCAGGCTAGGGGTGGAAATGGTATGGGTCGTGGTCGTGGAGCATCGGGTAGAGGTGATGGTCTTTCTAAGGTGAGGTAGTTGGCACTGATTTACGCTGCACGTCACTGAGAGGACGGAGTTGCTGCAGATGTCATAATAGGTACGTTCTTTATTCACAAAGTACCTTATACTGCATTGATAGATGTAGGATCTACCCATTCATATGTTGCCTGTAATGTTACTGAGGACTTGGGGATTTCGGTTGAGAATACTTCGAGTGGAATTACCATGTTGAGTCTGCTGGGGCAGTCCGTTCAGGTAAATAACATGTTTAGAGATGCTCCATTGGAGATACAATGAGTTGTTTTTCTGGCCGATCTTATGGAACTGCCTTTCAGAGAATTTAATTTAATACTGGGCATGGATTGGTTAGTTAAACATCGGGTAAGCTTGGATTGTGCCACTAAGTGAGTTGTACTGGGAACTGAAGTCGGTGAAGAGATAGTGGTAATTGAGGAACAACAAAACTATTTGAGTAATGTAATTTCTGCACTAAAGGCCGAGAAGTTGGTTCGCAAAGGTTGTGAGGCGTTCTTGGCCTATGTCAGTGTTTAGATGTCGGGGACTCTTCGGTAAAGGATATTAGGACTGTTAGGATTTTTCAGACGTCTTTCCTGAAGAGTTACTAGGTTACCTCTAGAACATGAAGTGGAGTTTGTAATTAAGGTCCTTCCTGGTACAGCTCTAGTGTCCATCGCCCCTTATAGAATGGCACCGAAGGAGCTTGTAGAGCTTAAGGCCCAAATTCAAGAGCTACTAGATAGAAGGTTCATCCAACCTAGTGTGTCTCCGTGGGGAGCACCGGTTTTATTTGTGAAGAAAAAGGATGGAATCAGGCGTATGTGCATCGACTACCGGCAATTGAACAAATTGACTATTAAAAATAAGTATCCCCTACCGAGGATTGACAATCTATTCGACCAATTTCGAGGAGCTTCAATTTTCTCTAAGATAGATCTTTGATCTGGGTACCATCAATTGAGAGTCAAAGAGACTAATGTGCATAAGATGACATTTAGGACTCACTATGGTCATTATGAGTTCTTGGTAATGCTGTTTGGATTGACGAGTGCACCAGCAGCTTTTATGGATCTGATGAACCGCATGTTCCAACCCTATCTGGACCGGTTCGTAGTGGTGTTTATTGATGATATTCTGGTCTATTCAAAGACTGAAGAGGAGCATGATGAACATCTCCGTGTGGTTCTGCAGATTTTGAGAGAGAAGCAATTGTACGCCAGGTTCAGCAAGTGTGAATTTTGGTTATGTGAGGTAACGTTTCTTGGTCATGTGGTATCTACTAAGGGCATTAGGGTTGATCCTTAGAAAATTGAAGCTGTTCTGGATTGGAAGCAACTAAAGTCGGCATAAAAAATTCGAAGTTTTTTGGGTCTGCCAGGGTATTATAGACTTTTTGTAGAGGTGTTTTCACTAATTACCGTGCCCTTAACTAAGCTATTACGAAAGGGTGTGCCATTTAACTGGACAAGTGCACAGTAAGAGAGTTTTGAGAAGCTTAAGAAAGTATTGACTGAAGCCCCTATCTTAACATAGCCAGAGTATGGGAAAGAATTTACGGTGTACAATGATGCATCACATATAGGATTGGGATGTGTATTGATGCAAGAAGGTAAGGTGGTAGCTTATGCGTCTCGCCAGCTTAAGACGCATGAGGCAAACTATCTAACACATGACTTGGAGTTGGCCACAGTGGTATTCGCACTGATACTAGAGGACAAATTCTAGACAGACAGCCAGTACTGCATTCTATCCTCAGACAGACAACTAGTCCGAGAGGGTGATTCAGATACTAGAGGACATGTTAAGAGGTTGTGTGATTGAGTTTCGAGGTAGTTGGGTGGATTATTTGTCGTTAGTAGAGTTTGCGTATAACAATAGCTATCAGTCTAGCTTACAAATGGAACCTTACAAAGCACTATATGGTCGTAGGTGTCGCACTCCATCATGTTGTACTAAGTTGGGTGAGTGGTGTGTTCTAGGTCCTGAAATGATTTCTGATACTAAGGATAAGGTTAAATTAATTCGGGATCAATTGAAGGTAGCATCAGACAGACAGAAATCATATGCTGATTTAAAACGTAAGAAGATTGAGTATGCTGTGGGGGACATGGTATTTCTCAAGGTCTCGCAATGGAAGAAGGTACTCAGGTTTGGTCAGAAGGGCAAGCTAAGCTCTTGATTCATTGGGCCTTATCGTATATTGAAGTGTGTGGGACCAGTTGCCTATCAACTTGTGTTACCTCCAGAGTTGGATCGGATCCATGATGTGTTCCACGTCTCTACGCTGAGATGCTACCGCTCTGATCCTACGCATGTTGCCTCGACTGAAGAGATTGAGGTTAGGCTAGATCTAACCTTTGAGGAAGAGATGATTCAGATTTTATATCATGATGTGAAAGTTCTGAGGAGGAAGTCTGTTCCATTAGTTAAGGTACTATGGCGTAATCATAGCTCTGAGGAAGCCACGTGGGAACTCAAGGAGGCGATGCGGCAGTAATACCCTTATCTATTTTGATCAGGTAAATTTTGAGGCTGAAATTTTCTTTTAGGGGATAGAGTTGTAATGCCCCAAATCTTTTGTGATTAACTGGTGTGTTGTGTTGTATGTTTAGCTTGCTTTCTTTGATGATTAAGGGTCTTGAGAAGCGTGAGAAGTCTTGGGTTCAAACCTGGACTTTGGCAAAATTTTTGGTTTTTACTAAATAAAACCTTGTCTACTAGGCGTTGAGTTTTTAAATAGTTGAAGGGAAACTATGTCATGAAAGGTCTATTGGTTCAAGGGAATGTGGCGTGTTACTACAAGTAAAAGACCTGGGTTCGAGTCTTCTTGCGCTCAAGGGATGTCTCTTTTTGTTGGTGTGCAGTGTAGGAGGTTGTTTCTTAGTAGGATTCTGATGCTCTTGGACGGTGGAGAGTTTGAGAGGGAGTGGGAAGTGTGTAGCCAAATTCAAGGAGGATTATGGGGAGAAAATCGTGGAGTGGATCAAGGAGTAAGGGAAAGAGAGTTGTTTGCCGAAAGTGGGATTCTCCTTGTGCCAAAATCGGTCATAGGCACTTAGTGTCGAATTTGGCTAGGGCTTGTTCTCTTTTTCGGTAGGTGAATCATTTTCCTACATTTTCGCTCTCTTTTGTTTGTGCTGGAATAGTAGTCGAAGGTGACCATTAGGGAACGTTTCGTATTGTTTTACTTCGACCTTGTTCCCCCGTTCAATACCTTGTTTAGGTAGTATTCATCTCTCCATCATTCCCCTTCTCCTAATTTTCTTGCCTTAGTCGAACCTTCTTTTCCCCTCTTCTCACTTTCTTTCAATCAACTTTCCCCTAACCGATTACATCTTCTTGGCCCACTATCTCTTTCAATTTCGGCTTGTAGTGACTGATTCATTCTTTTCCTTCTCCCTCTCTTCAGTGTAATCTAATCTGTGTTGGTCGAATACTGCTCCTGCATTGACCTTCTGTGAACCGATTCTTCTATTGTTTTTCTCTGTGGATTTTGGTGGTAAGTACTACTTTATTGGATTTGGTATCTATTCATTCTTTTTCCCTTCTGCTGTATCTATGGTTCTCTTTTAACCTTTTCTTTCTGATCAACATTGCTAGGGGAAAGATAGCATTAGTTCTGCCCTGTTGTAACGACTATCTTGTTGGAGATTGTGAACAGATTGTTTTTCATTCTCTAGAATCGGTTTCTCAATTTTTGTGGTAAGTGTTAGTTGTGGATTTAATTATTTATTTGAACTTTCTAATAGCGGATAATGGAATCTTGGTTTAAGTGCAGAGAATCTAAAAGAACCTATAATCAATCCTTGGCAACGACTAAAGGGTGAGGAACCTTAATCGTTCAATAAAGGTAAGTGTCGAACTATGATTTGGATAAGTATTATTTGAGGGAATAGTTACCTATTTGTTAAAGGACTGACGTTAGGGTTATGATTGAATATAGATTGTTGTTCGTGGAAACGACACTCTCTTCATAAACAGGTGTGTGAACACTGTTACTAGATGTGAAACTGAAAAGACTGAAAAGCTGAAAAGCCGAAAGGCTGAAATGCCAAAAGTGGGTTGTCGACACCACATAGGCGTGTGGGCACCCGTGTGGCAGGCCATGCGACAAGACATGGCTGTATGGTCAACGAGATGGCCATGAACATTTTCATGGGCCGAAACTAAACTAGGCCATTTCGGGCCGAACTGGGCCATGTAGGCCCATTGGGCCTGTAGGGCCCACACTGAAGGAATCATACAACAGTGTGGTTATTGTTAGGATAAGCCTTGTGAACCACACGACTAAGGCCATTTTAGGTTATGTGGGCCCATATGGGCCTGCAGTAAGGGCTATAGGCTCATTAGCACTGATTGACTGATAAGGTTGCACAGGTCACACGAGACGACTGTAGGCCTACTATAGGGTCGGTAAGTATGCTTAGACCCCATACTGATGAAATGACCATTATACCGCTGAGAGGTAAATTGACTGAAATACCCCTGTATTATGTATGACTGTTTTTGAGCATGAAATTTCTACATACACGTATGATATTATGTTACATTACATGGGGTGGGATATATGATTTTGGAGGAAGTGTACTGAAAGGCTATAAGCCTATTACTGGTAGCTATACTGTAAATACTGTTTTAGTACCGGAATCGGTATTACTTGGTGTGCAGGGTTGGGTGGATTGATTTAATCCCCACATGGTGTGTAGCGGATGGTTTGGGTAGGATTCTCTGCTTGTATACTGTACTGAAATAGGCTAAGGCCCAATCTGCTACTGCTATTGAAAAGGGGGCTAAGGCCTCTAACTAGAACTAAAGGGCTTAGGCCCAGACTGTATTCACACTAGTTGTTTGCTGTCATGGGATTTCACACACTGAGTTTTCGTAAACTCACCCATCTGTTAATTGTGTAGGAAATCCCTAGACTTAGACGGATCGATGCGACGGAGGACTCAGAGGTGGCCAGTCGACGTAGTTTCTTTCAATGTTATACTTAAAATTTTATTTTTGGTTTTCATTGTGTAATAAGGCCTTTTTAATTTTTATTTTGATTTGGAAATTTTATTTACCTTATTTTGCCTGTTAGTAATAGGACTCAGATTTTCAAGTAAACACAAACAAATGATTTTCTGAACACATCAAGCATAAGCAACACATATTGAAAGCTTCCGCAACAAATACCATTTTTAAGTTTAATAACAAACTCATATAATTAATATTTTTCTAAACCAACTTGAATTTTCACAATGAGCCAAACACTCTAAACTTTTCTTGAGAATCTAAAGGAGTTTTTATGTAGTACAGACTTTCACAGAAAGCGTGTTTTGGAAAAACACTCCAATGTGATATCACAGATTCGGCCATAACGTCTAAGCAGGGTTTGGGGTGTTACAGTCACACGGCCAAGACACACGCCCGTGTGCCCTAAAATTGGCTATACATACCATGTCCTAGGTTGTGCCAAACCTGTAGGGTATACTGACTTACGCCACACAGCCAAGTCACATACCCATGTATGAGGTTGTGTGGAGCATACTGACTTGATTTTAATTTCAACACCAAGGGACACACCGCCGTGTAACATGACTATGTGTCACACACGGCTGAGACACACGCCTGTGTCTTTGCCCTTGTGGACAAAAATAAGCTATTTACCAAGCCAATTTGCTGCCACATATATGTGCACACCTACACAATTCAAATGGTACTCATTCATAGCATAAATGGACATCTAAATAAACCACAATCAATGCTAAAACATACCATTTCAATATCAACAACTAACATGCTTATTATCTCATGTTTTACTTATTCAAATCATACCAACTTCACATATACAAATCAACTAATTAAACCTTTCCAAAAATAAATCATCATTCACCAATTCACAAGCACATAACTTCCCAATTATCAACCAAATTGACATTCAAATTACCTATTATCAATAAGCACCATGATTACAACCTTAATCACACAACATAGGTCATTTGTATACATATAACTTAACCAAAATCAACCAAAATAAGCCAACTTACATGGCCAAATATACAAACTAAACTTTAGACATTTACGAGCCAATTTAAATGGCCAAAATCATAACCAAAACATAACCAACATGACCAAAGTCCCTATACATGCCATATACTTAATATACCAAAGTTCATAGGTATCAAGTGATAGGTGGATAGTGTGAAGTGATCTCCGACGATCCCCGAATCCGAGCTAGATTGATAACACTATAAAACACGAAAAAAGTAAACAAAGTAAGCTATAAAGCTTCATAAGCTCGTATACAATAAACTTAATCCAATCTCAAGATTATAATACAATAATTTGAATAAATCAACATTTAGCATATATTAGCTAACAAACCTTTCATATACACAATTATGACATCAATCACATTCTTCACAAGTTTCTTCAAACCAAAACCTATACATGTTACATACATATCGTTCTCATACTCAATCACATCTTTCATTTACCCATTAACCATTCAGAATAGAAGTCAAATACTCAAGAGTCTTGAACACTAAGTACCTATACCATGGCCCGAAGCCAAATCAAGGTAGCTTATATCCGAAATACTGATATCATGGCCCGAAGCCAAATCAACCAATATTCATGGCCCAAAGCCAAATCGATATAACTCGCACCCGAAGTGCTAATATCATCGCCCGAAGCCAACTCAATGTATCCCCTAATGACATGTCACTAGTATCCTAAACTATTCCTAAGGTTCAACGAGGATTTCGGATGTCGAATCATCGTTGAATCACTATCAGTCATACCCATAGTCTCATATTCACAATTTATGCAATATCAAAGCAAATGAAATACATTTATATCAAAACTTATAATATACAAACTTACCTCGGATGTGAAAATAACGAAATAGGTCGATTAGTCGATAACTTTAGTTTTCCCCTGATCTAGATCTGAATTTCACTTTTTTTGATCTAAATATATTCAAAATTAACTTATTTAGTAATCTCTCTATCCAATTTAATCCAAAACACACATTTAAGCACATTTACACTTTTACCCCTAAAATTTCATAACTTTTACAATTTAGTCCCTAGGCTCGTAAAACAAAATTTATTTAATTTCATCATAACGCAAGCCTAGTTGAATTACTATTTTACCCCTAGCAGTCCATATTTTTCATTTATTTCACATTTTAACCACAAAGTTTTAACATTTCTCAATTTAATCCTTAATTTGCATTTTTCTCAAAAATCATTTAACAAAACTTGTATATCTATTAACAAGCCTTCATAATTAGTCAAGAAACTTCAAAATACACATGTATTCATCAATGTCATCAACCAAAATCTTTAACAATTTTGCAAAATAGTCCCTGTGCTAGCTAGACTTAGTTGCAACGAGTTTAAAAACATAAAAATCATTAAAAACGGGACGAAAAATCATACCAATGCAAGATAATTAGCTTGGCCGAATGCCCTAACATGCTCCCATGGTTTTTATCCTTTAAAAATCAGTGAAAGAGATGACAATGGTTGATAAAAATGGTTTTGTTTTAATTTAATTAACTTATTTTTACTAATTACCAATTTAACCTTTATAATAAACCATTAATTAAATTTAAATTACCCATTTCTGCCTTTGGTGGATACCTTTTCATCATTGAACAAAAATAAATACTTATATGCCTCTTACCGTTCTTTACTTATTATTTTTCACTTACTATACGACTGATTCCAACACTTACCAGATGCATAAAACCGTAACCTATAATCATTTATTTCTAAACATTTCATGAATCATATCATAGTCCATTTAAACATATGCATATCGTCCCTTATTTGAGCCCTCAAGGTCTAAGAAACACTTTAATAATGATTCGGGACTAAATTGAAAACATATGAAACCTTAAGGAAAAAGTTGGAAAAATTCACACTGTAGGGGTCACATGACCGTGTGGGCATTCAAAGTAGGGACACACAGTCGTGTCTTAGCTCGTGTCTGTGCTCGTGTAACTCTCTAAGTTAGGTCACACGGCCAAGCCACATGCCTATGTGCTAGGCCGTGTAACACTCGAAATGTAATGCCCAAAAAAATCTCGAACTTTCTTACTTTTTTGGTTTTGATAAAAGGTGTGCTTAATATTCCTAGTCAAGTGTTATTTATGTGATAATAGGCCTGGTTAAGTTTTGAGTTCAAATTTTGGGGTGAATGAAATTATAGTTTAGTAATTAAAAGAACCTTGATGGCAAGTAGTTTGGGTTTTAATTAAATGAAGGAGGAATTGGACACACAGAGCCTTGTGTTGGAGTGACAAGTAGCGTCACATGTGGGGCTTAGAGGTGGCGTCACATGCATGGCAAGGAGGTTTGGGGTTCGAATCCCTCCTCGCTCAAAAGAAGGATTTATTTTTGCTCAGTAAATGGCCAGTAGTGGCGTTGGATGTAAACTCTGAAGGGAGTGATCAGAGGAGAAATTTAAGGAAAGGATTAAGGTGTTATCAGGGAGAAAAGTTAGGAGATGAGGGGTGTAGAGAAGTGGAGCCGAATAGGGAATCTGGGGATAGGTAAATTCGATTATAGTATATATAGGTGTCGATTTTGGGGATTCTATGGTATTGCCGAAATTGCTTCTCTTCCTTTAGCCGAATTCCTCATTTTTGTGTTGCTGAAACACTTTTCTCTCTAAATGCTCAAAAGCTGAATTCCTTGTTCCTTGCTTGTCAATTTTCCATTCTTTCTCTTCTCAAGTTCTCTTTTGATTCACCTTTGGTTTTAGCCGATTCCTTCTCTTCTTCTTCTTATTTGTGCCAAATAACCCTTTCACCATACAAATCTCAAAAGCCAAATTCCTCTTTGGCTGAAGACCCTCTGTGTCACTGCTACTCCCTCTAAATTGGTCAATTCCTATGGGATTAGTATCAAATCTCAGATTCTAGATCTCTGCCGAATTGCTCCTAGGCATTTTGAGGTTTTGGGTAAGTATTCCTCTTTTATTGGTTAAGGTTGGCCGAATGGCCATGGAGGATTTGAGAGTGACTTAAGATGATTGTGAGTCACTTGTTTGTTAGTTTTAATGATTCAGATTGATGCAGATTTAAGAAATACTCATGATTAGTGATCAAGGAAGGGCTATTAAGGCTTGTCGTTCAAGGTAAGGCAAATGTGAGATTTTTGGCTTTTGGTGATCGTATTTGATAAGTGTATGATTAATCGTTGAGTGACATCATTTGTAGGTACATAGCTAAGGAGCTCGCAACACGTTTTAGTACCAGGTGTGTACATACACTGCACACACACAGTAGATCGATAAATCTCGAAATACCGAAAAGCTGAAATGCTGAAAAGCCGAAAGTTTGGCTACAATAGACTTGCAAGTGCGCGAACACTCGTAAGGGGAAATCAATAGGTTATCAGAGGCCCCATGTGCAATTCCATGGACTTGGGCCGTGTATTGGCCAACCGGGCCAGGATGGACTAAATGGGCCCGATGGGCTGTAGGGCCCATAATAGGCAAAATTGGCAATTTGTTACTAAGTGATGAAAAATCATATGATTGTATGAATATGAATTTGATTGGGCCTGGCGGGCCATACGAATGTGATTTGGGCCTAATGGGCCATATAAATGAGATTAGGCCTAGTGGGCCATATGAATGTATGTAGACTTGTTTGGGCTTTATAAGGGGTTTTGGGCCTAGTATCTGATAACTGCTTAAACAAACATAAAGCTTAAATAATTAATTAATTGTGACCGTGGACAAGTCATAAGGTTAAGGTGTGGCAATGGGTCTATGCATGTCTAGGATTGGATCTAGGGCGAGCTTGGTACTTAAGCAGTCTTAATGACTCACCTTGTAACAACCCGAATTAGGGCCTAGTTGGAACAGTGGTCTCGGGACCACAAATATGAAGTTGGGAAAATTATTATTATTATTATTATTATTATGAGGTTATAGTATGATTATATTAGTGCATGAAAAATTTGGGAAGTTAATTTTAATGTTTGTGAGCCTGATTGGGAAAAAAGACTAAATCGCATAAAAGGCAAAAGTTGCATTTTAGTACCCAAATGTGTCAATTAGCTAGAGAGTTAAAATTAGGGGCCTTTAAAGGGCAATTAGACCATATTATGTTAGCTTGGCCGACCATGGTAGAGAGAAATGTTGAAAAGTCAACATTAGGTATGTTGATGTCATGATTTGGTGATAAAATAATGCCTAAAAGCCTAGCTATTATTTTTCTTCTTCTCCATCCCTTCTCTCCACTGAAAATATTAGCAAGTATGGAGGTTTGAAAGCTGAAATTTTGCAGCAACTTATTCCTCTCATAATATCAAGATTTACCGAATACGAACCTAGACTGGGGGAAAGCCAAGCAAATCGACTAAACCGACTAGTCGAGTACATTTTGTAATCCGAGGTAAGTTGTATGTAAATAATATAACTACATTGTTAATACATGTATTTGAATTGTCATTGAATTTATATAGCATGAACTATTGGATTGTGAATTGAGAATGTATAATAATAATTGAGATAGTAGAAATATCCTATTGCAACCCGAGGAAACAAACCGAATATTCATGCCTTAACATTCGGGTTATTTGTTTGCCAGTGTAAGACATGTCTGGGACATGCATCGGCCACATTATGAGAGCCAGTGTAAGACCATGTCTGGGACATGGCATCGGTGTAGAGATGAGTGCTAGTGTAAGACATGTCTGGGACATGCATCCACCTCGATGATGATAGCCAGTGTAAGACGTGTCTAGGACATGCATCAGTTGAGAGTTGTGCTAGTGTAAGATGATAAACCATAATTTATACAAATTATTATCCTATGCTTAACACATTTATGAATGAATTCTCCTTAGGTTTGGTGAATTTGATGCTCCTAATCCTTTAATTTCATATTTTATACTTAAGTGAGCATAGGAGAGCAAAAAGAACAAGAAACGGGCCAAAAACGGAGAAAATGGGCCGACGTGAGAAAACAACATGGCCTGGACTTCCTCACATGGGTAGGACACACGGCCGTGCCATTCTATTAGGCTCGAACATGGCCTAAAACAACCTCAACACGGGCGTGTTGATCTCTCAGCTTTGACCACGGCCTGAAGTAATCGCACACGGGCGTGTCGCTGTCGAGCCCTAGTTAAGTTCTATTCAGAAAAGGGAGATCTGGAGGGCTTTTAGGCAATCAAAAGCCTATTTAAACACCCTAGAGGAGGATTAAAGGAGGACACAGAGAGGAGGAAGCAAGGAATTGCTTGAAGAAAGCCGATTGATCCTTCTCAGAAGCCGAATTTATCATCAAGACTGAAGATCTCTCCTCAATTTCCCTTTAGGAGTTTTGGGTTTTCTTTATGTTTTGTATTCATTATTCTTCTAAGATGTTTCCCTTTTTAGTTATGAACTAAATCCTCTAAATACCTAAGGGGAATGAAACCTAAGACGGATCTTGTTATTATTATCTGAATTTGTTCTTAATTATGTGTTCTTAATTCTTGTTTCGGTATTTCAGGATATTGATTCAAGTTAATGCTCTCATCCGGAGGATGAATAGTCCCTGTTTATGAGTAACTTTGTCATAATTAAGCGAATTTGATTGTGCGCCTAGAGATAGGGTGACAAGATTTTATCGGATTAGGGTGAAACCTAATAAGGGGTTCCATAGATGGAGTTAATGCAACCCTAGAGTGATAATTAGAAAGAGATTTCAATTATTCAATCTAGGGTTAGACGTTATTAGTCTTGAATAGGGATAATAACATAACTTAGGGATTTATATGAAACAAGTTGAATGAATAAATCGTCTGATTCAGAGTCAAATAGCAAGTGAAGTGTAACACCCTTCACCCGTATCCGACTCCGGAACAAGGTTCGAGGCGTTACCGGACTTAAACATTCACAAACATATAAAATCGGGTCACAAAGTTCTGCCCAAAATTAAAACTTGCAAACCACAATAAATAAAGACCACATCTCACGGCCATGTACAAAAGCTCAATGTAGGCCAATATGTAAACCAAATCATAATAATAATACATGACATGAAATAAACTTCTTATACATGCCACTCACATGAAAACATTTAACATATACTAGCCAATACTCCAAGGGTAATGGCTTGATAGTGTGATCTTTGCCTCCGACGATCTCCAACCCCGAAGTGACCCGACAAACTAAAAATAAATGAAAAGAAGGAAGTAAGCTTTACGCTTAGTAAGCAAGTACATAAATAATGAATAAAGAATTTAGTATGATTACATAATAACTCAAGTGTATCTACTTTTAATTTCACTATTTATTCCACTTTGGTCAAGCTATCTCTCTTGCGTCATGTTCACTAAATAAATCATAACTCGAGTTACGGAACTCGAAATCCAATTCCGTAAATGTTTCTTGAAAATAGACTCATATATCTATTCACTAATTTTTTTCTAGAATTTTTGGTCAATCCAATTAGTACAGTTTATTAGTTAAAATTTCCCCTGTTACACAGCTCGACTGATCTGACCTCTGTCCACTACGAATTTAATTTCTCCCAGTATACAATTCAAATAATCATGAAACCTGTTTCATTTAAAACTAGACTAAATAATGAATTTATGAATATAAACTATATTTCTTAATTTGTTTTGTACAATTTTTAATGATTTTTCAAATTTGGAACAGGGGATCACATAGTCATTCTGAGCAAGTCACACACAATTATAAATATCTCAAAATATAGAATTCCTTTACTTGCTCCGTTTCTTTTATGTGAAAATAGACTCATCAATCTTTAATTTCACATCTCATTCAGCCTCTAGTTAAATTCCTACTATTTTTGGTGAGTTTTCAAAATCATGTCACTGCTACTGTCCCACAACAGTTTTAGTGCTAATTCACTCTTTCACACTTTCTTTGTATTAACCTCATTTTAACATACATATCACAATTTATTTTAACTACATTTCATACATTACAAGTATAGGTCCATAATTACATTGTCACCATAAAGCCATCCCGTTGAACAATTCGGATCAATTGCCGATACTTGATGGTTTCAAAGACACAGCTCCACCATCATATTTCATATAATTCGGCTCTCTTGTACACATGGTGAACACTTAGTACCACCCATGTGACCTAGCCAACTTATCTCGTAGCTCTCTTGTCTACATGGTGTCCTTCACTGGAACCACGCATGCGACCTAGCTACATATATCCAGTAGCTCTCTTGTCTACATGGGATACTTCCGTATCACACATGTGACCTAGCTACTACATAGTATCGTGTAGCTTTCTTGTACACATGATGTGCACTCGGCATCATACATGTGACCTAGCTACACTCCATCTATATTATTCAATTCTTCCGAATGTTCAACCGGGATTTCTCTCTCTATTACTTATTTCCATTCTTCCAATAATCAATTTATGCTTCAAAATCGGCTAAAATATATATAATAGGCTGAAATATAAAAATGTAAATGAAGTTAATGTATTATTTACATACAAACTTACCTCGGTGCAAAATATAGAAATTTTGCAATTTAGTCCAAAACATTTTCCTTTCCCCGTTCAAGATCGATTCCACGCCTTTCTTGATCTATAATATCACATTTAGCCTAATAATTAATCACAGTATTCATGTGGGTCTAAAAATCATATTTTTACAAATTTACATTTTGACCCCTAAACTTTTGCATATTTGCACTTTTTCCCCAAGACTCGAAAATTAAACTTCATCCTATTTCCTTGTGTTTTATGACATACTGATCATTTTTCCCTTCTATGGCAACATCAAATTCTCACTCTAACACATAGTTATGAACAATAGATATTTTTATCGATTATCTTGTTTTACTCGTTTTTATGAAAAATCACTTAGCAAAAGTTGTTTAACACAATTTCAAGCTTCATATTCTACCATAAAACATCAAAATAAACACATTTCACCTATGGGTATTTTTCCAAATATGAACCCTAGCTTAAATAATTGCTAGAATAAGCTTAATCGAAAGCTACAGGGATTCCAAAAACGTAAAGAACATTAAAAGCGGGGCTTGGAATCACTTACTATTGAGCTTGGAAAGCTTGAAAACCCTAGCCATGGCCTCCCCATGCTAATTTCGGCCTCCATGAAGAAGATGAGCAAAATTGGCTTTTAATTTTGTATTTTAATTCATTTTACCCCTAAATGACCAAAATGCCCTGACTACTAAACTTTCAAAAATTCCTTCCATGTCCTAATTTTGTCCATGAATTTAAAATTGGTCAAATTGCTATTTAAGACCTCCTAATTAATATTTTAAAGCAATTTCATACTAGAAACTTCTAGAATGCAAGTTTTGTAACTTTTTCAATTTAGTCCCTAACTTCAAATTAAGCACTTTATGCATTGAATTTCTTCACGAAATTTTCACGAAATCATGAAATCATATCATAAACCTCAAAATAATTATAAAATAATTATAAAAAAATTATTTCTATCTCGAATTTGTGGTCACGAAACCACTGTTCGATTAGGCCCCGATTCGGGTTGTCACAATTCTCCCCCTTTAGAGATTTTCGTCCCAGAAAATCTTATCGAAAAAGTGGTCTTCACTTAGATGCATAAATTTCAGATTCAGGTTTGAAGAACTTTCACTCAGTGGTGCCTCCAATATATCTTTTAATTTTTTCATATATTATGAAAGCTTACGGACTCATCTCTCAATTGTTCTTAAATTTTCAAGCCTTCTCCGTTTCCCTTGTCATCTTGACATAAAACCAGATCTCAATTTGGTTAATGGAGACTAGAATTCCAAGAAATCCAACGATCAAAGGGACCTACGCTCTTCCGAAATAATCATACTGATTTTCATCATCAATAAATCATAATCCAATAACATCCGAATCAAATTACAAGACACGTCATTACTCTCTCTGAATGAATAGGCAAATTTCATCGTGAGCTTCATACAATTCTTTTCTGTATAAGCCTCGTAATGATAATATCATGAATCGGATCCAATCTAAAATTCAACATCAGAAGTCGATCCTTACTATACTCTTTTAGTTTACTACTCACTATCATATTTCCTCTTTTCCACTACGGAAATAATTCTGATATAACCTCAAAAATAATCCTTTCTTCTAGTTACAAAATATTTCATCATGCCATCCTTTACTATTCATTCCTTACGTTAATCAAAACTATTTCAATTGCATTAGCTCAAGTAACCAAAACATCTCAATTGAAGACATTAACTATAATTGACTTACTTGAGAGAAGTAATCCACCATACCAATTGAAACTCGCACTTTTATCACTTATGCTTTTACTGTTGTCAAACCTTACACGAAAATTAGAAAAATCCCAATACTGAAATCACCATATTACCCAAATCAAATCAGAAGTATAGTCATACTTGACATGATTATCACGAGCTGAAGAATGCACTCCAAGCATGAGTCATAATTGACAAATTACGGAATAAAGATAACAAGAAAACCAAATAAAGAAATCCAAGATAGAGAAACCTGAATAAAGAAACCCAAGATACGATACTATGCTTAGGAAAATCAAAACCAAACTCATAGGAAAATATACAAAATCTCGATAATTCCTTAAAGAAAAGAAATCCAATAGAAAACATCATTTAATCTCACTGGAATTAAATGCAACAAGAACAATGTATCTTCCTATATATACATATCAAATGGAGCATCAAGTAGATGAAACAAAATCATAGTATTATACATATTCTCTTTTTTTTTTTTTTTAAAATCAGGCAGAATATAATAGAATGCCCGAAAGAATAGAGCAATACAAATTATAAACCAGTCAGGCTACCAATGCTTTCGTCTAACATCAGGATTAGAAAACATCCTCATATAACTAGAATTTATTCAAAAGATCAACAACCCTAGAAATATTTCTGGGAACGGATAAACACATAAAACATCTTAGAAGAAACTGCTAAAATCATCCACCAGAATTGTCACACTCAGATATTACACATCTCAGATATCATTTCCCCAACTATTTCTGTCATCACAAATTTCATATTATTTTTCACTAAAGAAGATTAGTTCTGAATAAAATTTTTTTTGCACTTTCCTTGACCTTGTACCTTAGTAATTCAATTTACCAAAATAATTTTCTTCTCTAATTGGAATAGTGCATAACTCCAATAATCCTTATGCCAATCGATACTTTTTTTTTTTAGCTTTGACTTTACTTATCAACTCATTCTTCAATCTCTAATCATATTTATAATTATTCTAGCATGAACTCTTTGGTTTCTCAAACAGAAACTTATTCATTACAAATCTCATGAAATTCCATTATAAAACACCACTTTGATAAGGGGAAGGGGTCGTAGGGCCTCGACTCAACTCTCATATACATATACATGAAACACAGTTTTCATCGTGAGCAATCATATCTCAATCATGTCATTCATTTTGAGTAACTAACATTCATATTGGTTTAATGCCCACTTTCCAGTTATCTCATTTAGTCAAGTATAATTATGCATGCATCATATTTTATTTATTTTTTTTGAATAGCTTGACTTATCCATTCATCTACTCGAGCAAATCATACTCATGACATCATATAAGGGTTAAACAAACATAGATATTTGCATCACAATGGCAACTTTCATTTCATGCATCATCATATACATATCATTACAATCACATAATTCGGTCCAAACAATTTAACATAGATAAATTCATTTCATTATAATCATTTATCTCAAAAAAATATCATTCACATTTATCAACATTCAATGTTCAATCAAGGCAATGACATATTTATTCATATCATAATATTAGGAACTTTTACTCATACCTCTACGAATTTCTATTTATTCCATTCACCTTATCAAGTAAATCAAATACGCTACATCATAGGAGCATCAAGCATGTATAGATATTTATTACAACATGACCTTTTCATCTCACGTGTTATCACTTATATATACATCATAAATTTTTATTCATACTTTTCTAAATCGAGACTCATCATAATCGTAATTTTATTCAAACACTTTCGCATCACATTGAACATGGTCAGTGCAGCTCGGTTGGAGAGTACCTCTGTCTAAACAACACGGTGTTCATACGCGTCGGGAGACATCACACTATCACGGATCAGTGGCATGTATAGCTGGACTTTTACACATGCTAGGTTAGTCCGAGAACCGACTAAACCATAGCTCGATACCACTAAAGGTAACACCCTTCACCCGTATCCGACTCGGAACAAGGTTCGAGGCGTTACACGGACTTAAACATTCACAAACATATAAAATCGGGTCACAAAGTTCTGCCCAAAATTAAAACTTGCAAACCACAATAAATAAAGACCACATCTCACGGCCATGTACAAAAGCTCAATGTAGGCCAATACGTAAACCAAATCATAATAATAATACATGACATGAAATAAACTTCTTATACATGCCACTCACATGAAAACATTTAACATATACTAGCCAATACTCCAAGGGTAATGGCTTGATAGTGTGATGCTGCCTCCGACGATTTTCAACCCCCGAGCTGACACGACAAACTAAAAATAAATGAAAAGAAGGAAGTAAGCTTTACGCTTAGTAAGCAAGTACATAAATAATGAATAAAGAATTTAGTATGATTACATAATAACTCAAGTGTATCTACTTTTAATTTCACTATTTATTCCACTTTGGTCAAGCTGTCTCTCCTGCGTCATGTTCACTAAATAAATCATAACTCGAGTTACGAAACTCGAAATCCAATTCCGTAAATTTTTCTTGAAAATAGACTCATATATCTATTCACTAATTTTTTTCTAGAATTTTTGGTCAATCCAATTAGTACAGTTTATTAGTTAAAATTTCCCCTGTTACACAGCTTGACTGATCTGACCTCTGTCCACTACGAATTTAATTTCTCCCAGTATACAATTCAAATAATCATGAAACCTGTTTCATTTAAAACTAGACTCAATAATGAATTTATGAATATAAACTATATTTCTTAATTTGTTTTGTACAATTTTTAATGATTTTTCAAATTTGGAACAGGGGATCACATAGTCATTCTGAGCAAGTCACACACAATTATAAATATCTCAAAATATAGAATTCCTTTACTTGCTCCGTTTCTTTTATGTGAAAATAGACTCATCAAGCTTTAATTTAACATCTCATTCAGCCTCTAGTTAAATTCCTACTATTTTTGGTGAGTTTTCAAAATCACGTCACTGCTACTGTCCCACAACAGTTTTAGTGCTAATTCACTCTTTCACACTTTCTTTGTATTAACCTCATTTTAACATACATATCACAATTCATTTTCACTACATTTCATACATTACAAGTATAGGTCCATAATTACATTGTCACCATAAAGCCATCCCGTTGAACAATTCGGATCAATTGCCGATACTTGATGGTTTCAGCACACAGCTCCACCATCATATTTCATATAATTCGGCTCTCTTGTACACATGGTGAACACTTAGTACCACCCATGTGACCTAGCCAACTTATCTCGTAGCTCTCTTGTCTACATGGTGTCCTTCACCTGGAACCACGCATGCGACCTAGCTACATATATCCCATAGCTCTCTTGTCTACATGGGATACTTCCCGTATCACACATGTGACCTAGCTACTACATAGTATCGTGTAGCTTTCTTGTACACATGATGTGCACTCGGCATCATACATGTGACCTAGCTACACTCCATCTATATTATTCAATTCTTCCGAATGTTCAACCGGGATTTCTCTCTCTATTACTTATTTCCATTCTTCCAATAATCAATTTATGCTTCAAAATCGGCTAAAATATATATAATAGGCTGAAATATAAAAATGTAAATGAAGTTAATGTATTATTTACATACAAACTTACCTCGGTGCAAAATATAGAAATTTTGCAATTTAGTCCAAAACATTTTCCTTTCCCCGTTCAAGATCGATTCCACGCCTTTCTTGATCTATAATATCACATTTAGCCTAATAATTAATCACAGTATTCATGTGGGTCTAAAAATCATATTTTTACAAATTTACATTTTGACCCCTAAACTTTTGCATATTTGCACTTTTTCCCCAAGACTCGAAAATTAAACTTCATCCTATTTCCTTGTGTTTTATGACATACTGATCATTTTTCCCTTCTATGGCAACATCAAATTCTCACTCTAACACATAGTTATGAACAATAGATATTTTTATCGATTATGCCGTTTTACTCGTTTTTATGAAAAATCACTTAGCAAAAGTTGTTTAACACAATTTCAAGCTTCATATTCTACCATAAAACATCAAAATAAACACATTTCACCTATGGGTATTTTTCCAAATATGAACCCTAGCTTAAATAATTGCTAGAATAAGCTTAATCGAGCTACCGGGATTCCAAAAACGTAAAGAACATTAAAAACGGGGCTTGGAATCACTTACTATTGAGCTTGGAAAGCTTGAAAACCCTAGCCATGGCCTCCCCCATGCTAATTTCGGCCTCCATGAAGAAGATGAGCAAAATTGGCTTTTAATTTTGTATTTTAATTCATTTTACCCCTAAATGACCAAAATGCCCTGACTACTAAACTTTCAAAAATTCCTTCCATGTCCTAATTTTGTCCATGAATTTAAAATTGGTCAAATTGCTATTTAAGACCTCCTAATTAATATTTTAAAGCAATTTCATACTAGAAACTTCTAGAATGCAAGTTTTGTAACTTTTTCAATTTAGTCCCTAACTTCAAATTAAGCACTTTATGCATTGAATTTCTTCACGAAATTTTCACGAAATCATGAAATCATATCATAAACCTCAAAATAATTATAAAATAATTATAAAAAAATTATTTCTATCTCGAATTTGTGGTCACAAAACCACTGTTCCGATTAGGCCCTGATTCGGGTTGTCACAATTCTCCCCCCTTTAGAGATTTTCGTCCCCGAAAATCTTATCGGAAAAGTGGTCTTCACTTAGATGCATAAATTTCAGATTCGGTGCTGAAGAACTTTCACTCAGGTGGTGCCTCCAATATATCTTTTTAATTTTTTCATATATTATGAAAGCTTACGGACTCATCTCTCAATTGTTCTTAAATTTTCAAGCCTTCTCCGTTTCCCTTGTCATCTTGACATAAAACCAGATCTCAATTTGGTTAATGGAGACTAGAATTCCAAGAAATCCAACGATCAAAGGGACCTACGCTCTTCCGAAATAATCATACAGATTTTCATCATCAATAAATCATAATCCAATAACATCCGAATCAAATTACGAAGACACGTCATTACTCTCTCAATGAATAGGCAAATTTCACTGTGAGCTTCATACAATTCTTTCTGTATAAGCCTCAGAATGATAATATCATGAATCAGATCCAATCTAAAATTCAACATCAGAAGTCGATCCTTACTATACTCTTTTAGTTTACTACTCACTATCATATTTTCCTCTTTCCACTACGGAAATAATTCTGATATAACCTCAAAAATAATCCTTTCTTCTAGTTACAAAATATTTCATCATGCCATCCTTTACTATTCATTCCTTACGTTAATCAAAACTATTTCAATTGCATTAGCTCAAGTAACCAAAACATCTCAATTGAAGACATTAACTATAATTGACTTACTTGAGAGAAGTAATCCACCATACCAATTGAAACTCGCACTTTTATCACTTATGCTTTTACTGTTGTCAAACCTACACGAAAATTAGAAAATCCCAATCTGAAATCACCATATTACCCAAATCAAATCGAAGTATAGTCATACTTGACATGATTATCACGAGCTGAAGAATGCACTCCAAGCATGAGTCATAATTGACAAATTACGGAATAAAGATAACAAGAAAACCAAATAAAGAAATCCAAGATAGAGAAACCCAGAATAAAGAAACCCAAGATACGATACTATGCCGGAAAATCAAAAACCAAACTCATAGGAAAATATACAAAATCTCGATAATTCCTTAAAGAAAAGAAATCCAATAGAAAACATCATTTAATCTCACTGGAATTAAATGCAACAAGAACAATGTATCTTCCTATATATACATATCAAATGGAGCATCAAGTAGATGAAACAAAATCATAGTATTATACATATTCTCTTTTTTTTTTTTTTTTTTTTAAATCAGGCAGAATATAATAGAATGCCCGAAAGAATAGAGCAATACAAATTATAAACCAGTCAGGCTACCAATGCTTTCGTCTAACATCAGGATTAGAAAACATCCTCATATAACTAGAATTTATTCAAAAGATCAACAACCCTAGAAATATTTCGGGAACGGATAAACACATAAAACATCTTAGAAGAAATCGCTAAAATCATGTCCACCAGAATCGTCACACTCGGATATTACACATCTCGTATATCATTTCCCCAACTATTTTCTGTCATCACAAATTTCATATTATTTTTCACTAAAGAAGATTAGTTCTGAATAAAATTTTTTTGCACTTTCCTTGACCTTGTACCTTAGTAATTCAATTTACCAAAATAATTTTCTTCTCTAATTGGAATAGTGCATAACTCCAATAATCCTTATGCCAACTGATACTTTTTTTTTTTTTTTTTAGCTTTGACTTTACTTATCAACTCATTCTTCAATCTCTAATCATATTTATAATTATTCTAGCATGAACTCTTTGGTTTCTCAACCGAAACTTATTCAAGAAAATCTCATGAAATTCCATTATAAAACACCACTTTGATAAGGGGGAAGGGGTCGTAGGGCCTCTGACTCAACTCTCATATACATATACATGAAACACAGTTTTCATCAGAGCAATCATATCTCAATCATGTCATTCATTTCGAGTAACTAACATTCATATTGGTTTAATGCCCACTTTCCAGTTATCTCATTTAGTCAAGTATAATTATGCATGCATCATATTTTATTTATTTTTTTTGAATAGCTTGACTTATCCATTCATCTACTCGAGCAAATCATACTCATGACATCATATAAGGGTTAAACAAACATAGATATTTGCATCACAATGGCAACTTTCATTTCATGCATCATCATATACATATCATTACAATCACATAATTCAGTCCAAACAATTTAACATAGATAAATTCATTTCATTATAATCATTTATCTCAAAAAAAAATATCATTCACATTTATCAACATTCAATGTTCAATCAAGGCAATGACATATTTATTCATATCATAATATTAGGAACTTTTACTCATACCTCTACGAATTTCTATTTATTCCATTCACCTTATCAAGTAAATCAAATACGCTACATCATAGGAGCATCAAGCATGTATAGATATTTATTACAACATGACCTTTTCATCTCACGTGTTATCACTTATATATACATCATAAATTTTTATTCATACTTTTCTAAATCGAGACTCATCATAATCGTAATTTTATTCAAACACTTTCGCATCACATTGAACATGGTCAGTGCAGCTCGGTTGGAGAGTACCTCTGTCTAAACAACACGGTGTTCATACGCGTCGGGAGACATCACACTATCACGGATCAGTGGCATGTATAGCTGGACTTTTACACATGCTAGGTTAGTCCGAGAACCGACTAAACCATAGCTCTGATACCACTAAAGGTAACACCCTTCACCCGTATCCGACTCCGGAACAAGGTTCGAGGCGTTACCGGACTTAAACATTCACAAACATATAAAATCGGGTCACAAAGTTCTGCCCAAAATTAAAACTTGCAAACCACAATAAATAAAGACCACATCTCACGGCCATGTACAAAAGCTCAATGTAGGCCAATACGTAAACCAAATCATAATAATAATACATGACATGAAATAAACTTCTTATACATGCCACTCACATGAAAACATTTAACATATACTAGCCAATACTCCAAGGGTAATGGCTTGATAGTGTGATGCTGCCTCCGACGATCTCCAACCCCTGAGCTGACCTGACAAACTAAAAATAAATGAAAAGAAGGAAGTAAGCTTTACGCTTAGTAAGCAAGTACATAAATAATGAATAAAGAATTTAGTATGATTACATAATAACTCAAGTGTATCTACTTTTAATTTCACTATTTATTCCACTTTGGTCAAGCTGTCTCTCCTGCGTCATGTTCACTAAATAAATCATAACTCGAGTTACGAAACTCGAAATCCAATTCCGTAAATTTTTCTTGAAAATAGACTCATATATCTATTCACTAATTTTTTTCTAGAATTTTTGGTCAATCCAATTAGTACAGTTTATTAGTTAAAATTTCCCTGTTACACAGCTTGACTGATCTGACCTCTGTCTGTCCACTACGAATTTAATTTCTCCCAGTATACAATTCAAATAATCATGAAACCTGTTTCATTTAAAACTAGACTCAATAATGAATTTATGAATATAAACTATATTTCTTAATTTGTTTTGTACAATTTTTAATGATTTTTCAAATTTGGAACAGGGGATCACATAGTCATTCTGAGCAAGTCACACACAATTATAAATATCTCAAAATATAGAATTCCTTTACTTGCTCCGTTTCTTTTATGTGAAAATAGACTCATCAAGCTTTAATTTAACATCTCATTCAGCCTCTAGTTAAATTCCTACTATTTTTGGTGAGTTTTCAAAATCACGTCACTGCTACTGTCCCACAACAGTTTTAGTGCTAATTCACTCTTTCACACTTTCTTTGTATTAACCTCATTTTAACATACATATCACAATTCATTTTCACTACATTTCATACATTACAAGTATAGGTCCATAATTACATTGTCACCATAAAGCCATCCCGTTGAACAATTCGGATCAATTGCCGATACTTGATGGTTTCAGCACACAGCTCCACCATCATATTTCATATAATTCGGCTCTCTTGTACACATGGTGAACACTTAGTACCACCCATGTGACCTAGCCAACTTATCTCGTAGCTCTCTTGTCTACATGGTGTCCTTCACCTGGAACCACGCATGCGACCTAGCTACATATATCCCGTAGCTCTCTTGTCTACATGGGATACTTCCCGTATCACACATGTGACCTAGCTACTACATAGTATCGTGTAGCTTTCTTGTACACATGATGTGCACTCGGCATCATACATGTGACCTAGCTACACTCCATCTATATTATTCAATTTCTTAGAATGTTCAACCGAAATTTCTCTCTCTATTACTTATTTCCATTCTTCCAATAATCAATTTATGCTTCAAAATCGGCTAAAATATATATAATAGCCTGAAATATAAAAATGTAAATGAAGTTAATGTATTATTTACATACAAACTTACCTCGGTGCAAAATATAAAAATTTTGCAATTTAGTCCAAAACATTTTCCTTTCCCCGTTCGAGATCGATTCCACGCCTTTCTTGATCTATAATATCACATTTAGCCTAATAATTAATCACACTATTCATGTGGGTCTAAAAATCATATTTTTACAAATTTGCATTTTGACCCCTAAACTTTTGCATATTTGCACTTTTGCCCCAAGACTCAAAAATTAAACTTCATCCTATTTCCTTGTGTTTTATGACATACTGATCATTTTTCCCTTCTATGGCAACATCAAATTCTCACTCTAACACATAGTTATGAACAATAGATATTTTTATCGATTATGCCGTTTTACTCGTTTTTACAACAAATCACTTAGCAAAAGTTGTTTAACACAATTTCAAGCTTCATATTCTACCATAAAACATCAAAATAAACACATTTCACCTATGGGTATTTTTCCAAATATGAACCCTAGCTTAAATAATTGCTAGAATAAGCTTAATCGAGCTAACGGATTCCAAAAACGTAAAGAACATTAAAAACGGGGCTTGGAATCACTTACTATTGAGCTTGGAAAGCTTGAAAACCCTAGCCATGGCCTCCCCCATGCTAATTTCGGCCTCCATGAAGAAGATGAGCAAAATTGGCTTTTAACTTTGTATTTTAATTCATTTTACCCCTAAATGACCAAAATGCCCTTACTACTAAACTTTCAAAAATTCCTTCCATGTCCTAATTTTGTCCATGAACTTAAAATTGGTCAAATTGCTATTTAAGACCTCCTAATTAATATTTTAAAACAATTTCATACTAGAAACTTCTAGAATGCAAGTTTTGCAACTTATTCAATTTAGTCCCTAACTTCAAATTAAGCACTTTATGCATTGAATTTCTTCACGAAATTTTCACGAAATCATGAAATCATATCATAAACCTCAAAATAATTATAAAATAATTATAAAACAATTATTTCTATCTCGAATTTGTGGTCACGAAACCACTATTCCGATTAGGCCCTGATTCGGGTTGTCACATGAAGTCTAGGTGGATTTGTCATTGGTATTGTCTTAATCAATCAAATTTTCTAAAAAGTATTTTCCCCAATTTCCTTTCTTTGATTTCTTAGTTTAGTTAATTAGTTCAGATAAGCAAACCCTTTTATTTTTAGGCTAGATAATAAAAAGATAGTTAATACTAGTACTTTTTGTTCCTTTGGGTTCGACAATCCAGTCTTGCTAAAGCTATACTACTGTTCGATAGGTACACTTGCCTTCATCATGATAATAGTTAGTTTCAAAAATGATTAATTATAAATATATAAAACTTATCCCAGAAAATAACGATCAAGTTTTTGGCGTCGTTGCCGGGGAACTAAAATATTAGGAAAACTCAATTTTTATTGCTTTAGCCATTTACTTTTACTGTAATTTAAATTTTTGTTAATAAATTTTCTTTTTCTTTCATCTGGCAGGTTCTTATAGTTTATGACTAGAGGAAACCCGTCAGGACCATTACTTTTTAACGAAGAAATCAATCGCAAAGCTCGTAAAAATCGAAAAGAAATAACACGAAGCCTAAGATACACAGAGGAAGAGCAAGAGGACGATATCTCAACTACAACCGAGGAGGTGGCTGAAAATCAGAAAAACCCACTACCTCCTACGATTGCCGCTGATCAAGTAAATCAGAATCAATCTCCACGTACTATGTATAATTATGCTAAGCCAAATTTAACAGGAACTGAGTCAAGTATAGTTAGGTCTACTATTGCTACAAATAATTTTGAATTGAAACCTAACACGATTCAAATGACACAGCAATTTGTTCAGTTTGATGGTTTGCAGGACGAGGACCCTAACACTCACTTGGCAAATTTTTTGGAGTTTTGTGACACATTTAAAATTAATGGCGTTTCTGATGATGCCATTCATCTTCGGTTATTTCCTTTTTTGTTAAGGAATAAAGCTAAATAGTGGTTAAACTCGTTACCATGAGGGTCGATCACTACTTGGGAACAAATGACCGAAAATTTTTTATTAAAGTATTTTCCGCCAGCTAAAATAGCTAAATTATGTAATGATATCTCTTCTTTTGTGCAGATGTATTTAGAAACCCTTTACGATGCATGGGAGAGATACAAAGACCTACTGCGAAGGTGCCCTCACCATGGGTTACCTCTATGGCTGCAAGTTCAAACATTTTACAATGGTGTGAACCCCTCGACAAAACAGATGATTGATGTAGTAGTTGGTGGCACCATCAATAACAAAACACCTGAAGTGGCTTACGAATTTATCGAGGAGATGTCACTGAATAACTATCAGTGGCAAGCCGTGAGGACTAAGCCAACCAAAACAGTAGGTGTTTATAACGTCGATGCGGTTAATATGTTATCAAATCAGGTGGAACTTCTAAATAAAAAGATTAATGGATTACTTGGTTCTACGCAGGTACATCTAGTGATGAGGTGTGATTCAAGTGGAGGAGGCGTACATACATAATATCAACCCTTCAATCCTACAACCGAAGAGGAACAAGACCACTATATGGGTAACAATAACTCTAGACCTCAAAATAACCCATACAGTAATACTTACAATGCAGGTCGGAGAAACCATCCAAATTTCTCATGGGGTGATCAAGGAAATCAAAGGCCATAAAATCCTCCGGGGTTTCAACAACCACCTTATCAATAGGAAAAGAAACTGAACCTTGAGGAGATGCTATCCAAATTCATTACGATGTCAGAAACTCATTTCCAGAATACCGAGACAGCGCTTAAAAATCAACAAGCGTCGATCCAAGGGCTTGAAACTCAGATAGGTCAGTTGTCCAAACTAATTTTCGAACGACCACAAGGTAGCTTGCCAAGCAATATTGAACCTAACCCAAGGGAACAGCAATCAACGTTAGAAATGAGGAAGGGTCAGTTGCATCTGAACCAGAACTAAAGCATCAAACTGTGGCAAGTGAAAGTAAAGGTGAGGTAGGTTACAATGAGGAAAAATGTGTAAGTGTAGAATATAAACCTCATGTGCCATACCCTAATGCGACAAAGAAAGACCGCTCAGATGAACAATTTGGTAAATTCCTTAAACTTTTAAAGAAATTACATATCAAATTACCGTTTATTGAAGCTCTCTCGCGATGCCGAACGCAATGATGTTTTTAAAGAAGCTCTTAGCAAATAAGCGAAAGTTGGACGATGCGTCACATGTGGAGCTAAATGCAGTTTGCTCAGCTATTCTACAGAATAAGCTACCCAACAAATTAAAAGATCCAGAGAGTTTTACAATTCCTTACTTAATTGTTAGCTTAAATGTTAATAATGCATTGGCTGATCTTAGGGCCAACATCAATGTCATGCCTTACAAAATGTTTAAACAACTAAGTCTTAGGAAACCGAAACAAACTAGGATGAGCATTCAATTAGCAGATAAAACTATCAGATTTCCTAGGGGTATTATTGAAGATGTACTTGTTAAAATTGAAAAATTTATATTCCTAGTTGATTTCATTGTTCTAGACATAGAGGAAGATAGTAGCACTCCTTTGATTTTAAGAAGGCCTTTTTTAGCAACTACTAGAACAATTATTGACGTTGGCACAAGTGAACTCACACTTCCTGTGGGAGACGAAACAATCACCCTTCAAGCTTGCAATTCGAGTAACACATCAAAAGTTAAAGGTGGTTGTATAAATCATTCTACTAAAACTGACCATATGTTGCAACCTACTTTGCAGGAAATGAGTTCAAAGGATATACATGAGCCATGTTCAAGCAACAATATAGGACCTATTCATAAAGAAAGAAGGCTACAATCGAGGAGCTAGATGAATGGCGGACACATAAATCGAGAACACACGATAAACCGAAACTATGCTAGGACGAAATCAATACCTCACCAAATCAACTTAAGGTTGAAGATAAAGTATTATTAGATGCCGCAGATCTTCGCATTACCACTGCCAAACCTAATGAAGAAATTCCTCTTACGGTACTTACCATTTTCCCATTTGGTACAGTCGAGGTAATCCATCCCACATTCGGCACTTTTAAGGTAAACAATACTCGTCTAAAACCTTATTTTGATGAAATTGATAGCAGGAATGAGGAGTGTAAACTCCTCGAACCATCATGATCATTCAATGGAGAGGTAAGTCGAGCTTAGACTATAAATAAGCACTTCTCGGGAGGTAACCCGAGCACTAATGTTATTAACTTCTTTAAATTTTA
Source organism: Gossypium anomalum (assembly GCA_025698475.1). Classification (NCBI taxonomy): domain Eukaryota; kingdom Viridiplantae; phylum Streptophyta; class Magnoliopsida; order Malvales; family Malvaceae; genus Gossypium; species Gossypium anomalum. The sequence continues at coordinate 39,868,031 of CM046958.1, read as the reverse complement.
GTATTTAACACCTAACCTAGCAACTGAGCTCTTGAATACAGGTTTTCCACACCCACACGGCCAAGCACACGGGTGTGCTGTAGACTGTGTGAAACAGGACAAAGGTTTTTCTCCAATATGGGCTATGAAAACCGCCACGACCGTGCGACATGGCCGTGGGTGATCCTGCCAAAATAACACAGGCATGCGACACGCCCGTGTCCTGAAACCATGGTCGATCCTGCTAAAATAGTACAAGCATGTGGCACACCCGTGCCTAGCACCCGTGGTCGAACCTGTCAAATTGACACGGGCATGGGCATACATACACGTGCGTGGGAGAAGTGAACGAAGTAGAGCATGGCCGTGTGACACGGCCGTGTGCATCAACACGCCCAAGGAACAAGGGCGTCGGCTATATGTCAGAGGAGCCAAAATTTAAAAAAACACAAACACACGGGCGCGTCCCCTGGCCATGTGCCCCAAAATCTATAAACACCCCTCACTATTCATCATCTCCTTCATCCAAAATCCCTAACCCTAGCCGCTACAACTCCACACGCCCTCTCTGCCACGCCCGTGCGCCACTTTCAACTCCCTCTTTGACGCCCAAACTCCTTTTTTTTAGTGTTTGTTTACTCTTTTCTCTTTTATTTTTCTTATTTCTAATGCTATTTATCATAATAATCTTCATTTATCTCACACAATTTCCATTTTTCTATCATTCAAGTTTTATTTTTAGAGTAGTTATCATCTATTTCATGTTGAATTATTTTTACTTATTTCATGATTTCTCAAGCTCCATTTACCTATTCGAAGTTTATATTCATAGTTCTCACTTGCTTATTATTCTTTGCCAATATAATCCTTGCATTGTGATACATTCATGCTTATTACGTTTCTATAGAGTTCTTTGCCATTTTTATATTCGTACTATTACCATGCTAATGCCACGAAATTATGCCATAAAATTGATTGTTTTGGTTAGGTTTGTTAGTGTTAGTAGTTGTGGCTGAAATTATTAGTTTTAATTCATGACTTTTTCCTTTTTGAATTTATTTACATTTTACCTTGTCCATTCATCAAGACGGAATAATGGTTTTGCTTCCAGGTATACCATGTCATCTTCACGTGGGAAGAAGGCCACTGTCCCCGCTTCAAAGAAAATGAAGGCAGCATCATCTTCCTCGGGCCCTACCGTTGAAATTCATCACCTATTCCTACAGTTTCCTATTAGACCCAAGAAGAACTTTTCTAGATACTTCGAGCCCGACCTTTAGTTGTGGGCCGCTGCACCGACTGGGCTGCAGTAGAATAAGTCCAACTGGCTGATGCGATTCGGGCCCTCCTTACCATCGACCCTTGGGAGCTTTTCTTTGAGATATTTGAGCCTACGTATCTCGAGCTCACGATGGAACTATGCTCAACATTCCATCTTCAGACCGTAATGACCAACTATGCTGATCCAGGCACGGTTCAATTTCACCTCGGCGGTTTATTCTGCCAGTTGAGCATTCTAGAATTTGGTACTGCCCTGGGCCTCTACACGGAGGAGTTCAAGGAGGAGAACAACCTCGATACTCTCAACTGCCATTTCTATTATTCTCCCTTGAAGTGCTGGAACGCCCTCGTATCTCGCTCGGCCACCTATGACCCTAGCCGCTTCAAGGCATCGGCTCTTCCTTTATCTTTGAGGTACCTCCACCCTATCTTGGTCTACACTCTGACAGGGAGACGAGAGAGCACAGGCATCGTCAACACTCACGACGCTTATTTCCTATGGTGTATGTCGTATGGGCACATCTTCGACCTTGCCTACTTCATCGCCCTCGCCATTTGCCATCAGACAGAGTGGCATCAGAAGGGGGTCATCTCCATTGGCCCCTATGTGACTAGATTGGCTTGGCACTTTGGGCTCCTCAACATAGCGGCACAAGAATCCTCCCTTACCCTCATTGGCCAGATGTCTCCACAAGGTATCTCGAGCATGCTAAGTATGAGGATGATTGAAAAGCGCAGTGGAACCTACCCTCCTCAATATCGTCTCACCCAATCAACCGAGGAGGAGGCTCCCGAGGACATTACTAATGATGTCCTTCCACGACACGAGGACCCACAGTCTCAGCCACTACCCACCCATCGTCCAGTTCATGCGGCGGCTTCATATTCTGACATATCTGAGTGCCTTACTCTATTCGAATAGCAATTTTTTCAACGATTTGATAACATTGATGCTACTCTACAGTAGATTTGTCTGCACCTCCACATCTCATCGCCACCACCACCTCGCAAACCATCTGGCGATGATGATGTTTAAATATTTTATTTTATTTTATCATTATTTTTATTTTTATTTATCAATTTTCTTATTATTTTTACTTTTAACCTTTCATTTTATTTCCTTTTGATACTATTTTATTTTTAGGTTTTATAAATAATTTTTAATTTCGGTTATTTCATTACGAGTAATTATTCTTCTTTATATCCCCTAAAAAGTTCCTGATTTTATCACAGTTATAAAGAGCTACAAAGCTCACAATTACTTAGGAACTTCAAACTCCATTGGAAAAGGTTTTCCACGACTGCCATGCCCTGCTCGACCACGAGATATAATATTCTTTTGGTGCAGCACTTGTGGAACCCAACCTCTACCACCACCGGAGTATCCTCCTCTACTCTACATAACTCCAAACTAGGGAGTTCATTCACTTAACAGTCAGGAAGTTTCATTTCTCTTCCTATCTTATGATCTTATATCTGTAATTGCCACTAACTTTATCTTTGTACATTGAGGGCAATGTACATCTTAAGTGTGGGGGGTAAATTATATCACTATCATAAAAATCCCTGAATTTTGTCTTGTTCTCTTGTAAATCTCTCATATCAGTTTTAGGATGGATTTTGATTAATTTATGATTTTTATTGATATATCTTGGATTTAAACATAGGCATTCATGCATTGATTATTTAAACTTTAAGACATTAGAGAATTAAGCATGATAAGTTGATTTTTGAGAATTTAAAATTTTAGGTTGTTTTTCCAAGTTTAAGTATTATCTTGAATTGAAATCCACAGGTTTAAACATCAAAAAGCCATAATTTTTGTGATATTTTGAGCCTTTAAGAGCATCTATTATTTCTTTCATGCTCACTTTTATTATTGCTTGAGTGCGTCAATATCGAATTGTTATTCTAGAACTTGCTTGATTATGCATGTCAAGACCATACCATTTGATTTGATATGTCAAGATGATAGAGGCACTTAGGTTTAACCCACTCATGCCATGAAAAGCCTAACTTCACAACTAACCCCTAGTAAACCCCTTTGAGCCTAACAAGCCAATCCTTGATTTATCCCCAATATTAACCCTTAACTCATTATTGTTTAAATCCCCTCAATTAATTTGATCTCTATTTTTTTCGAGATTTGATTTGAATAAATTGCTTAGCTATGTCTTGTTCTTAATAGTTAGTTTATGTAATTTAACTTGTTCTTAAAAAAAAACATACATATTTACGTATCAGTAGTGATCTTTCGTTTTTGAGCTTAAGTATTTAAATTCCATATTCTGAAACGAAGCTCTGTTGTACGCAAGTGATGATTAAATATATTTCTAGTTAAGTAATTTTTTAATTCAATCTTGATTCTAACCTTCTCTTTCAGCTTGTGACCACACCCCCTAACCAAGCCTCGTTACAACCCTCTAAAGGCCTTTTGATTGATGTATCATCTCAATTTATAATCGTGGAGATTTGATTTTCATGCAAGCCTATGGTAATAACTTTTCATATTGACTGTTGAGTGCTACATTCATTATCCTTAAACCCTTCAAGTGATTTGATTGAATCTTTTGTGAGGATGTTAAACTCTGTGAGATTTTGAATTAAAAGTGATTACTTAAATAAGGGGAGATGCCTATATTTTTCATGATTAAATGCTCAACTTGGAATGTTTGAAACTTTAATGTTCTTCTAGTTGAATTATCAATGTATGATTAATTATGGATTAGCTTGAGATATTATTGATAGGAATTATAAATTGAGAAAAAGGAATTCTTCACTGTGAATTTAGGATTTTGCTTGAAGACAAGCAAACGCTTAAGTGTGGGGGTATTTGATAAACCATAATTTATACATATTATTATCCCATGCTTAACATATTTATGAATGAATTCTCCTTAGGTGTGGTGAATTTGATGCCCCTAATCCTCTAATTTCATGTTTTATACTTAGGTGAGCATAGGAGAGCAAAAAGAAAAAGAAACGGGCCAAAAACAGAGAAAATGGGCCGACATAAGAAAATAACACGGCCTGGAATTCCTCACAAGGGTAGCACACATGGTCGTGCCATTCTAATAGGCTCGAACACGGCCAAAAACAACTCAACACGGGTGTGTTGATCTCTCAGCTTTGACCACAGCCTAAAGTAATCGCACACGGGAGTGTCACACGGGCATGTCCCTGCCGAGCCCTAGTTAAGTTCTATTCAGAAAAGGGCGATTTGGAGGACTTTTAGGCACTCAAAAGCCTATTTAAGCACCCTAGAGGAGGATTAAAAGAGGGGACAAAGAGGAGGAAGCAAGGAATTGCTCGAAGAAAGCCGATTGATCCATTTCAAAATCTGAATTTATCATCAAGACTGAAGATCTCTCCTCAATTTCCCTTTAAGAGTTTTGGATTTTCTTTATATTTTGTATTCATTATTCTTCTGAGATGTTTTCCTTTTCAGTTATGAACTAAATCCCCTAAATACCTAAGGGGAATGAATCCTAAGACGGATCTTATTATTATTATTTGAATTTTGTTCTTAATTATGTGTTCTTAATTCTTCTTTCAGTATTTCAGGATATTGATTCAAGTTAATGCTCTCATTCGGAGGATGAATAGTCCCTGTTTAAGAGTAACTTTTTCATAATTAAGTGGAGTTGATTACACGCCTAGAGATAAGGTGACAAGTTTTTACCGGATTAGGGTGAAACCTAATAAGGGGATCCATAGATCGAGTTAATGCAACCCTAGAGTGTTAATTAGAAAGAGATTTCAATTACTCAATCTAGGGTTAGACGTTATTAGTCTTGAATAGGAATAATAACATAACTTAGGGATTTCTACGGAACAAGTTGAATGAATAAATTGTCTGATTCAGAGTCAAATAACAAGTGATGTTTAGGTGGATTTTTCCTTGGGTATTGTCTTAATCAATCGAATTTTATAAAAAGTATTTTCCCCAATTTATTTTCTGTGATTTCTTAGTTTAGTTAATTAGTTCAGATAAACAAACCCTTTTACTTTTAGGCTAGATAATAAAAAGACAGTTAATACTAGTACGTTTAGTTCCTTTGGGTTTGACAATCCAGTCTTGCTAAAGCTATACTACTGTTCGATAGGTACACTTTCCTTCATCGTGATAATAGTTAGTTTCAAGAACGACTAATTATAAATTTATAAAACTAATCATGGAAAATCACGATCATAAGACATGTCTGGGACATGCATCAGCACGTATATACGAGGGCTAGTATAAGACCATGTCTGGGACATGGCATCGGCCTCGATGATGATAGCCAGTGTAAGACCAAGTTTGGGACATGGCATTGGCAACTTATTCCATGTTTGAGGCTTGTAGAATATCCGGTAGTATTCTGAAAGGTTTACTTTAAGGTTACAAAAGCGATTTAATAAGGAAAGTATAATAATGTTGTAAGTGGTATAGGTACCTATTTGGTATGCATGAGTAATGAGCTCAAATTAGAAAATGTGATTTGGGTAGACGATAATGACTAAGTCAAGTTTATGCTTACCTTTGAGCTATGAGCATGATGACTAAGGGTGAAATTGTTGTTGTATATTTATTTTTATGCAACTTACTAAGCTTTATGCTTACTCTTTTTCCTTTCCCTTTTTCTTTTAGTGCCACTTGTTTAGCTGGAGGATCCCTTGAAGTCAGAGATATTGATCACACTATCAGCCGTAATACTCAGTATAGTTGGATTTATGTTTTTTATTATGGAATGTATAGGGCTAGACCTTATTATTTTGTGTCTTTGAGAATTGACCAAGTGTGTTGGTCTAGAATAGATTTCACTCTTTACATTAATCCTTGAATGAGGGCTTTCATTTTGAGTCTATAAGAAATGCACCTTCATGGTTGAATGAATGTCTATTATGCTCGTTTTGATATTGGCTGGTATTGACATGAAAATAGGTACATTAGGGAGGCAAAAAGGCTTGGTAGATAGTTCATATTGTCCACACAGGTAGATACATGTGCATGTGTCTAGGCTATGTGTGACACATGGACAGCCCGATGGGTGTGTGAGAAGGCCATGTGTCCCCTGCACCTAGAAATTTCAAGTCAGAATGCATGGAATTTTTCACACGGACAGAGACACAACCGTGTGTCTCAGCCATGTGGGAGGGCACGGCCCAGTACACAGGTGTGTACAATGGTCGTGTGATGCTGACGTCAGAAATAGAATACCTAAGTTTTTGCACACGGGCTACGCCACGGGCGTGTTATGGCCATGTGAAAGGACACGGGCGTGTGTCCAGGCCATGTGAAATCTGCACTTGTTTTATGAAAAATTGTGAAAATCAAATTGGGCGCACGGGTGCAGAATATGGGCGTGTCCGTAGCACACGGGCATGTGTCCTATACCCACATGAGCCTGTGGAGCCTTAAAGCATGAAATTTTCTAAGTTTTTCTTGAGCCATCGGTTTGGTCGCAAACTACCTTGAATGTATGTTTTGGGCCTCGTAAGCCCAAATAAGGGACATATTACTTATAAATGAAAAATTTTAAATTGACCAAAATTTTATGGCCCGATTTCCTAAGATTAGTTGAGTTTAAGTAAGGTAGCACCTCAAACCCTATTCTGACATTGGATACGGGTGAGAGGTGTTACTTTTAATAGTATCAAAGCTATGGTTTGGTCAGTTCTAAGACTAACCTAGCTAAAGTACGAGTCTAGCTATACATGCCATAAGAATATATTGATAGTGTGATGGTTCCTGACTATTATAAATCTTGTTTTTATATAGTAAATGGATCATGATAGAACCACAGTGGATGACATGGAAAGTAATGCGCCGGCTCTCGCAGAAGGGACCGCGCCAGTAGAGAGCGAACCCGTGAGTATGGGCCAAGGCGGAGGGGCTAGAGAAGCCTACCTCCGAATGATGGACGCTTGGTATATGGAGTTTGTTCGTGCAAACCCGAATACTCCATCTCCCCAACCTCTTTCGATTCCTCAGTATGTCCTGGTAGCTCCACAAGGTGTGGACATGTTTAGAAGAGAGAAGCCTTAAGTTGACAAGATCCAGAAATAAGGGGCCAAGAAATTCTGGGCTAAATTAGATGGTGATCCAGAGAAGGCAGAGTTTTGGTTAGAAAATGCCATAAGATTGTTCGATAAATTATCATTGATACCTAAGGAGTGCGTGAAGTGTGCAACGTCACTCATACAGGATCAACCTATCAGTGGTGGAACACTCTCGTGTCTGTGGTACCGAGAGAAAGGGTAACTTGGGAATTTTTCCAAGAAGAGTTCAGAAAGAAATACATTAGCCAGAGGTACATAGACCAGAAAAGGAAGGAATTTTTAGAGTTGAAGCAGAGCAATAAGACTATAACAGAATATGAGCGTGAGTTTGTGAAGCTCAGTAAGTATGCACTGGAATGTGTATCCACTGAAGCTACCATGTGTAATAGGTTTGAGTATGGCTTAAATGAAGATATTTGAGTGTTTGTGGGCATCCTAGAAATAAGAGAATTTATGGTGCTCGTCGAGAGAGCGTGTAAGGCTGAAGAGTTGGTGAAAGAGAGGAGGAAAGCGACCATTGAGTTACAGGATTTAAAGAAAAGACAGATGGGTAGGGCACATCAGTCTTCATTTAAGAGGTCAAAAGAATTTACTACCTGATCGAATGCTTCAGTGGGGTATTTGAAGAGAAACAAGAATCAGCAGAATACGGCATCTAGAGCCTAGACTGTTTCGATCGCTAGCGTTGGTAGTACTTGGCCAATTAGGCAAGAGTGTCCGCAATGTGGGAGACGTCACTTAGGCAAATGTCGAGTAAATGAGAGAGGCTATTTCAAGTGTGGGTCACTTGACCACTTTATTCGTGATTGTCCTGAGATGGATGAGAGAGGAAGAAAACAGGATATGGAAGCAAGTAGTACTCCCTTGAGGCGTTGGCCACAAAAGAACCCCAGGAGTGGGACTAGTGGTAGAGGGGCGCTAAGAGATGCCACGGCGAGGTTTGAAGGCAGAGCGCCACTGAAAACCTATGCTATATGTGCCCGAAAAGAGGCAGAGTCCCTCGACTTGATCACGGGTACCTATTCTATCTATGATATGACTATTGTTGCTTTAATTGACCCAGGATTTACTCACTCTTACATTTGTATAGAATTTATGCCTCGTATAAATATGTTAGTACAGTCCACTAAGTTTGTAACAAGAGTGTCCAACCCGTTAGGCAAGTATGTGTTAGTGGACCAAATATGTAAAAATTATCCTTTGATGATTAGAGGCCATTGTTTTTCGGGCAACTTGCTATTGTTGCCGTTTAATGAATTTGATGTAATTCTTGGGATGGATTGGCTGACCTCCCATGGCATTGTAGTAGACTATGGAAGAAAAATAATTGAGTTAAGATGTGAGAATGGGGATGTTCTTCGAGTTGGACCAAATAAGCCAAATAACCTGCCTATGGTAATATCGTCATTAACTGCTGAGAAATATTTGAAAAAGAAGTATGAGGCTTATTTAGCTTTTGTGCTGAATACTCAAGAGTCAAAGTTAAAGATTGAATCAGTGCCGGTAGTCTGTGAGTTCACTGATGTGTTTCCGGAGGAATTACCTAAATTACCTCCAGTGAGAGAAGTCAAGTTTGGAATTGAATTGGTTCCTGGTGCAGCACCTATTTCGATCACTCCATATAGGATGGCTCCAACGGAGCTGAAAGAGTTGAAAGCACAGTTGTAAGACCTGACAAACAAGGGCTTTGCGACCGAGCTATTCTTCGTGGGATGCTCTAGTACTCTTTTTGAAGAAGAATGATGGGTCGATGAGATTATGCATCGACTATAGACAACTAAACAAGGTAACAGTGAAGAAAAAATACCCTTTACAAAGGATCGACGACTTGTTTGATCTGTTGAAGGGAGCTACCATGTTTTCCAAGATCGACCTAAGGTCTGGTTATTATCAGTTAAGGGTTAAAGAGCGAGATGTGCCAAAGACTGCGTTTCGGACAAGATATGGGCATTATGAGTTTCCTGTCATGCCCTTTGGTCTGACTAATGCCCCGACGGTATTTATGGATTTGATGAACTGTATACTCAGGCTGTATTTAGATAAGTATGTTGTCGTCTTTATCAATGACATATTAATCTACTCGCGTGATGAGAGAGAGCACGCAGAGCATCTGAGGCCTGCATTGCAAACCTTGAGAGACAAGAGATTATTTGCTAAGTTCAGCAAGAGTGAATTTTGGCTTAAAGAGCTCGGGTTTCTAAGACATATTGTGTCGAGTGACAGAATCCGAGTTGATCCAAATAAGATTTCCACCATTGTAGATTGGAAATCACCGAAGAATGTAACGGAGGTTCAAAGCTTTTTGGGTTTAGTCAGATACTACAGACAATTTGTAAATGGATTTTCTATGATAGCTACCCCAGTAACTAGGCTGCTGAAAAAGGACGTCAAGTTTGAATAGACTGAAAAATGACAACAAAGTTTTGAGAGATTAAAGACCTTATAAACGGAAGCCCTAGTGTTAGTGCAACCAGAGTCGGGCATGGAGTTTGTGATTTATAGCGACGCCTCTTTAAATGGTTTAGGGTGTGTGCTCATGCAAGAAGGCAAGGTTATAGCCTATGCCTCGAGATAGTTAAAACCTCACTAGAGAAATTATACGACCCATGATTTGGAGCTAGAGGCTGTAGTGTTCGCACTGAAGATTTGGAGACACCATTTATATGGAGAGAAATGTCGGGTATTCACCGACCATAAGAGCTTAAAGTACTTGATGACTCAAAAGGATTTGAATTTGAGGCAACGTCGGTGGTTAGAGCTGTTAAAGGATTATGAATTGATTATCGACAACCATCCGAGAAAGGTGAACGTAGTCGCCGACGCCTTGAGTAGGAAGTTATTGTTTGCCTTGAGCCTTGAACACTCAGTTGACTGTATCTAATGATGGTTTTATCCTAGCAGAGTTGAGAGTTAGACCAACTTTTCTTAATGAAATCTGAGAAGCTCAGAAAGGTGATGAGAAGTTACAAGCCAAGAGGAATCAGTGTGAGTCAGAAATTGAATCGAATTTTTGTATCGATACCGATGGATGTTTAATGTTCAGAGACAGAGTTTGTATACCCAAGGACAATGAACTTATTCAAAAGATTTTGAGTGAGGCTTATGGTGGTTGCTTATCTGTTCACCAGGGTAGTACGAAAATGTACAACGACCTTAAGAAAATGTATTGGTGGTCGAGTATGAAAAGAGACATCTTAGAATTTGTTTCCAAGTGCCTAGTGTGTCAACAAGTAAAGGCTGAATATCAAGTACCTTTAGGTTTACTTCAGCCTATTATGGTTCCTGAGTGGAAATGAGATCGTATCACTATGAAATTCGTGACCAGTTTGCCACTAACCCCGAAAAAGAAAGATACAGTATGGGTTATTATCGATAGACTAACTAAGTCGACACACTTTGTACCAGTGCGTACCAATTATTCCCTCGAGAAATTAGCTGACTTATATATTTTCGAGATTGTAAGGCTTCATGAAGTGCCATTGTCGATTATGTCAGATAGAGATCTGAGGTTTGCCTCAAGGTTTTGGAAAAAGTTACAAGAGGCTTTGGGAACTAAGTTGAGTTTCAGCACAGCCTTCCATCCGCAAACTGACAGACAGTCAGAAAGAGTGAGATAGATTTTAGAGAAAATGTTGAGATGTTGTGCTCTCGAATTTCAAGGAAGTTGGGAAAAATACTTGCCATTGGTTGAATTCACCTACAACAACAGTTATCAGTCGAGTCTAAAAATGGCACCTTATGAGGCCATGTAAGGGCCAAAGTGTCGAAAGCCCTTATACTAGACTGAGTTGAAAGAGAATCGGATTCACGGGGTCGATATGGTCAAAGAGGCTGAGGAGAAAGTTAAAGTGATTCATGACTGCTTGAAAGCCGCCTCGGATTGAAAAAAATCCTACGCAGATTTGAGACGAAAGGAAATTAAGTTTGAATTCGGTGATAAAGTATTTTTGAAAGTTTCCCCGTGGAGGAAAGTCCTCAGATTTGGAAAAATGGGCAAGTTGAGTCCTCGTTTTATAAGACCTTATGAGGTTACCGAGAGAGTAGGGCCTGTTGCCTACCACTTAGATTTGCCACCAGAGTTAGAAAATATTCACAATGTGTTTCACATATCCATTTTATGCCGGTATAGATCAGACCCTTCACATGTAATTACACCAATTGAAGTTGAGATTTTTTCGGATATGACTTATAGTGAGGAGCCGGTAAAGATCTTAGTTCGAGAAGTCAAATAGTTAAGAAATAAGAATAAACCACTTGTGAAGGTTTTGTGGCACAAACATGGAGTTAAAGAAGCCACATGGGAACTCGAGGAGTCTCTGAGAGAGTAGTGTCCAAACTTATTCACTGGAAAGATTTTCGAGGACGAAAATCCCTAAAGAGGGGAGAAATGTAACAGCACAAATTAGGGCCTAGCCGGAATAGTGAACTCAGGACCACAAATCTGAAGTTGGGGAAATTATTTTTATTATTATGAGGTTATAGTATGATTGTATTAGTGCATGAAAAATTTAGGGAGTTAATTTTAATGTTTGTGAGCCCGATTGCGAAAAAAGACTAAATCGCATAAAAGGCAAAAGTTGCATTTTAGTACCCAAATGTGTCAATTAGCTAGAGAATTAAAATTAGGGATCTTTAAAGGGCAATTAGACCCTATTATGTTAGCTTGGCCGGCCATGGTAGAGAGAAATGTTGAAAAGTCAACATTAGGTATGTTGATGTCATGATTTGGTGATAAAATAATGCCTAAAAGCCTAGCTATTATTTTTCTTCTTACCATCACTTCTCTCTACCAAAAATATAAGCAAATATGGAGGTTTGAAAGATGAAAATTTGTAGCAACTTATTCCACTCATAATATCAATATTTACCAAATTCGAACCTCGACCGGGGGAAAGCCAAGCAAATCGACTAAATCGACTAGTCGAGTACATTTTGTAATCCGAGGTAAGTTGTATGTAAATAATATAACTACATTGTTAATACATGTATTTGAATTGTCATTGAATTGATATAGCATGATCTGTTAGATTGTGAATTGAGAATGTATAATACTAATTGAGATAGTAGAAAGATCCCACTGCAACCCAAGGAAACAAACCGGATATTCGTGCCTTAACATTCGGGTTATTTGTGTGCCAGTGTAAGACATGTCTGGGACATGCATAGGCCACATTATGAGAGCCAGTGTAAGACCATGTCTGGGACATGGCATCGACGTAAAGACGAGTGCCAGTGTAAGACATGTCTGGGACATGCATCGGCCTCGATGATGATAGCCAGTGTAAGACGTGTCTGGGACATGCATTGGCTAAGAGTTGTGCTAGTGTAAGACATGTCTAGGACATGCATCAACATGTATATACGAGGGCTAGTGTAAGACCATGTCTGGGACATGGCATCGGCCTCGATGATGATAGCTAGTGTAAGACCATGTCTGGGACATGGCATCGGCAGCTTATTCCATGTTTGAGGCTTGTAGAATATCCGATAGTATTCCGAAAGGTTGACTTTAAGGTTACGAAAGTGATTTAATAAGGAAATTGTGAGCGGTACAGGTACCTATTTGGTATGCATGAGTAACGAGCTCAAATTAGAAAATGTGATTTGGGTAGACGGTAATGAGTAAGTCAAGTTCATACTTACCTTTGAGCTATGACCATGATGACTAAGGGTGAAATTGTTGTTGTATATTTATTTTTATGCAACTTACTAAGCTTTATGCTTACTCTCTTTCCTTTCCATTTTTCTTTCATTGCCGCTTGTTTAGCTCGAAGATCCCTTGAAGTCAGAGATATTGATCACACTATAAGCCGTAATACTCAGTATAGTTGGATTTATGTTTTTGATTATGGCATGTATAGGGCTAGACCTTATTATTTTATCTATTTGAGAATTGACCAAGTGTGTTGGTCTAGAATAGATTTCACTCTTTACATTAATCCTTGAATGAGGGCTTTCATTTTGTGTCTATAAGAAATACACCTTCATGGTTGAATGAATGTCTATTATGCTCGTTTTGATATTGGCTGGTATTGACATGAAAATAGGTACACTAGGGAGGCAAAGAGGCTTGGTAGATAGTTCATATTGTGCACACGGGTAGATACATGTGCATGTGTCTAGGCTATGTGTGACACATGGACAGACCAATGGGTGTGTGAGAAGGCCATGTGTCCCCTGCACCTAGAAATTTCAAGTCAGAATACACGATATTTTACACACGGGCAGAGACATAGCCGTGTGTCTCAGCCATGTGGGAGGGCATGGCCTAGTACACATGTGTGTACAATGGTCGTGTGATGCTGACGTCAGAAACAGAATACCTAAGTTTTTGCACACGGCTACGCCACGGGCGTGTTATGGCCATGTGAAAGGACACGGGCGTATGAAATCTGCACTTGTTTTATGAAAAATTGTGAAAATCAAATTGGGCGCACGGGTGCAGAATATGGGCGTGTCCCTAGCACACGGGCATGTGTCCTATACCCACATGAGCCTGTGGAGCCTTAAAGCATGAAATTTTGTAAGTTTTTCTTGAGCCATCGGTTTGGTCCCAAACCACCTTGAATGTATGTTTTGGGCCTCGTAAGCCCAAATAAGGGACAGATTACTTATAAATGAAAAATTTTATATTGAACAAATTTTATGGCCTGATTTCCTATGATTAGTTGAGTTTATGTCCGGTAGCACCTCAAACCCTGTTCCGGCATTGGATACGGGCGAGGGGTGTTACACACCTCCTCTTCTCTGGATTCTTTCTTTGTGCATAATATATGTTCGCCTTAGCCAACGAGGACTTGTTAACGGGCCAAGGTAAATAATAACCCATAACAAAGAGAAATTACCGAAAAGCCCCTAAGAGAGAAAATGACTAAAATACCTCTATGTGTTGAATGTAGGATTTATGGATGTTACATGTATACCTGCTGCATTCATATGATATTATGTTGAGGTTGCATATGGGTTGGGAATTATAGAACGGAGGAAGTATATGAGGATTGTATGGTTGCTTGACGACCGTGGATCCACCGATGGCTTTTTAAGCCCAATATATGATTAGCAGCTTTGCTACAACGTTAGGTAATACCGCAACCGGGCTACCATTGGAGTGAATCGGATGGGTGGGTTGATATTTATATCCCCACATGGTGTGTATCGGGGGATGGAGATGGTGTGTAGCGGTTAGATGGGTGGGATTCGTGCATATTTGATTGCCTTACGTCGTTCTAATATTGAATTAGCTCAAACCCGAAAAGACTTGCTATTGCATGCTTTTCTATTTGGCGAAGGTTGTACACACTGAGTTTTCAAAAACTCACCCCCTCTTTTATTTTTCTCAGGTGTTCCTCAGTAAGTGGTTTGACGGTAGGAGGGACTCCGAGGTGGCCAGCTAGCAAGACAACTTGGACTTGTTTTCTTTAGCATATAATTTCTAGTATTTTAAGTTATTTCAGTTCGGATTGTAATAAGGCCTTTCCTCTGGTTATTATTTCAAATTAGGATTAATATTATCTTTTATTAGAAGTAGAACATGGTTTTCCTAAACCATAACTGTTTTTAAATACCACATTTCTGCAACTCAATTTTTAAATGACAAGTTTTCGTAGATCATTTGTTTTAAATAAAGCTTCCGCAACTAAAAAGAGAATTTACAAAGTAATTATTATCATACATGAAGGAATAGTTTTTATTCAAATAAGGGTTTTCAATAAAAACAAGGTTTTTTGATAAAACACTTCAATGTGACACGCTGGATCTAGCCATAACATCCGAGTCAAGTTTTGAGGTGTTATATTTAGTGGTATCAGAGTCAAGTTACAAAACTCGGGCTGTGAAGTGGGCCTTATTATATCACAATGTTTCAGAAAAAAATCTTGCTGTGCGAGACACCGAGTCTCCAACGTCGGACCATGTAAGTTCTTTTATTCTTAATCTTGTTTAATTTGATATACTGTAGATAATTAGTGGGCTACTCTAGATGATTATACTGAGGCTTTTAGTAGGAGTGAAACTGAAGCCCGTAGGACCTTGAAACTCTAAAGGATTTACGAAAACAACTTTCTTTTTAATACTTTCTTAAAACATCGGTTTAATTATTAAAACTAAAACTTCATAAAATTTCTAATCCAGATAATACATTAATCAACGATGAGTGCTAGAAGAGGTGCAAGAGGCCGTGGACGAGGCTGTGAAAATGTTAGGGCTGGATCATCGGCATCGGGCTATATGCCCAATGTTGGAGTAGAAGAGGCTCCGGCCTCACCCGTGGCTGAGACTGGACCGTACGATCAGGCCGTGGGGGATGATGCATTGTCGCAGGCAATGCTGAGGATTTTAGAAAGGGTCGCAGGGCCCAATAATGGCTCAGGAAATCGGGGGTCAATTCCGAAGTGACTTCGATCAAATGGGGCGGAGATCTTTAAGGGCGTGGCTAATGTGGCTCCTAACGTGGTTGAATACTGGTTGGAGGCCACTAAAAGGATAATGGAGGACTTGGACTATTCAGCTGAACAAAATTTGAAAGGGGCAGTGTCACTGCTTAGGGAAGAAGCTTACCAGTGGTGGCTGATGGTGAAAGAGGGCACCCAACCCGAGCAGGCCACTTGGGTGTCCTTCAAAACTGCGTTTCAAGGAAGTATATGGGTGCAAGTTATGTGGATGCTAGAAGGAAGGAGTTCCTGAACTTGACTAAGGGAAACAAATCTGTGGCGGAGTATGAGGCAAAATTTCTACGCCTTAGTAGGTATGCAAGAGTAATGGTGGCAACAGATTATGAATGTTGTGTTCGGTTTGAAGACAGCCTTAGAGACAATCTTCGAGTATTGATTGCTCCTTAGAGGGAGCGAGATTTTGCAGCATTATTGGAGAAAGTAAAAATCGCTGAAGAGGCAAAGTGCACTGAGCGCCTAAACCGGGAAAGAGAATGGGAAGGAAATAAAAGGGATTTTAAGCTCTCCAATTGCGATCAAAGGGCTAAGAGAAGGGCCAGAGTGGATGGGCCAGTCAGAGTAGGGCCCCTATGTTGCTACTTCTAGTATACCACCTTGTGCTACTTGTGGAAAAGGTCATGCGAGAGAGTGCTGGAAGAGAACAGGAGCTTGTCTAGCTTGTGGATCTATGGAGCATAGGATCAAAAGTTGCCCTAGAATGTAAGGTCAGGTGCGGTCGTGGGATCGAGGTGGTGTCTGACCACCAGGGGTGGTCAAGAATCGTCGAGAGACCGTGATCGTGGTGGGTGAAAACGGTTTGGGTCATGAAGCACCAGGTAAAGGTGCTGGTCATACTAAAGCGAGGCAGCCAGCTTTGGTCTATATAGCACATTTTCAAGAGGATGGAGACACTCCAGAGGCGAATACTGATACATATTTACCCATAATGTGCTATTTACCTAAGTTGGAATTAGAGTGCGCAGCGGGAGTGGGGTGTGGTAGTCTGTGTTATTAGTTGGAAATTTCGTAGACGAAATTTCTGTAAGGGGGTAGAGTTGTAACGCCCCAAAAAAATTTCAAACTTTTTTTCTTTTTCGGTTTTGATAAAAGGTGTGCTTAATATTCATAGTCAAGTGTTATTTATGTGATAATAGGCCTGATTAAGTTTTGAGTTCAAACTTTAGGGTGAAGAAAATTATAGTTTAATAACTAAAAGAACTGTGATGGCAAGTAGTTTGGGTTTTAAATAAATGAAGAAGGAATTGGACACAATGAGCCTTGTGTTGGAGTGGCAGATAGCGTCACATGTGGAGCTTAGAGGTGGCATCACATGCATGGCAAGGAGGTTTAGGGTTTGAATCACTCCTTGCTCAAAAGAAGAATTTATTTTTACTCAATATGTAACATCCTGATTTTCGGATTTATTTGTGGTTTTCGATATTTTGGTTAAGTTTTAAAATCTGTGTATTTGGATGTGAAATTAATATTCTAAGTATGAAAATGGGCTTATGGAAGGCCCATGTGTTGGCCAAAACCCGGTGGGATTTTTTGAAGTTTTGGATTTAAAAGTTAGGGGTTCTGGCTAGGTGGCCCTTATATAGAGTGATGGGCAATTTGCATCACAAAAAGAGTAGTAGTAAAGTGGCAAGGGTGACGCCACTAAGCTCCTAAAAATGTGGCGTGTGGAGCATTGGGGGAAGGCATGGGATCGATCCCCCATGCTGGCAAATAGGTGCAATTATTTTTAGGTGCAGAAAGGGTAAGTGTTGGAGTCCAAGTGGAGTCTGCCAAAGGAGTGTCTGATCAGTTGAAATGCTTGGATTAAGGAGTGATAAGGGGAGAGATTTAAGGGATTGGGTGAGATTTTAGAGTTGGTCGAATGTAGGGAATTAGAGAGGGAAAATTCGGCAGAAGGTTTAGGTTGATATTTCGGCACCTAGGGCTTGTGTGGTGCCGTTTTCTTTTGCTCAGTCACCACAAAGGGTTTTCTTTTTCTTCCTTTTTGCCTCCCTAGCCGAAACCTTCATCTTTTCTATTCTTTTTCTCTACTTTCTTCTCCAAAGCTGTTCGTCAAACCTGGTAATCATCAACACCTTTGCCGAAATCACAAAAAGCCGAAATCCTGTGATCACTGCTTGTGCCGATTTCTTCAAAGTCAGGTTCTTCTATGTTCTTTTGTTTTATTTAAACTATAATCATCTTTTCTTAATTTTAAATACCTAACGGTATACTTCAAGGTCATATCCACACATCGTTATTTTCTTCACTACCCAAAAGTTGAAAGTATCATTGGTGTGGGGGCGTATAGTCAAAACTTCAAGACTTTTTGGATTCGAACTCTGTCGCTGGTTAGAAGATAAATCTGTATAAGATTACATGGAAATCAAATAGGGGTAAGTGTAACACCCTAAACCTGGCCCAGACGTTACGGCCGAATTCAGCATGCCAAATGGAAAAAAAAGTTGCTATTCGTTTCATTAAAAATCTCTTTCTTAGGGTTTAAAAACGTTAATGTTATAGGTTTAAGTGAATGGAAGCTGCGCACCAGGTAGGAAGCCAGAAAAGAGAGGTGAGTCTGTTGGACTACTTAAGTACCAAGCTCTTCCCAGATCCAATCCTAGACATGCACACATCCATTGCCACACTTAAAGCATGTTATGTGTCTATGAAAAATAAATCATGTTTAAGTCTGGTTTAGATATTTATTGCCTTTGAAAACATTTGTATTGCGGAAGCTTTACACGTCACCAAGATATTTTGAAAACATATAGTCTTTGTAAAACGCGCCCTAGTGCTAACCAGTTCAATAAATCCATAATTGAAATAATTTAATGAGCGGCCTTATTACAACCTTGAAACAAAATGAAAATAATTAAAAATAAAAGAAGTGTGATCTATTTGAAAAAAAACCAGAATTTGCTCTTCATGGCCACTCTGAATCCCGCCCAGCTCCAAGTCCACCAATTAGGGCTCACCTGCAAGGATGGAAAGAAAAAGGGGTGAGTTTGGGGAAAACTCAGTGTATACAGAAACCCATCCAAAGCCCAAATCAGCTCGAGCCCATTGGGCCTAAGCCCTATTCAGAATAACGGTACACAGTGGACCAAAGCCCTTTTCGAATCTGATAACAAGGCTTTAGCCCTTTTTGAGCGAATGCGGGCCATAGGCCCAATTCGAGAATCGTGTAACAATAATAACAATGAATGCAATCCCGTTTGGGGAGACTACTCAACCCACCAACCGCTACACTCCCCGTACCGACCTACACTCCATGTGGGGAATATCTCAACCCACCCAACCCTACACTCCACGGTTGCTGCAGATTGCGCTCGATGAATCGATAAGGTGAGGAAAAACCTCCAGTACGTGGATGAACCACTTTAAACACTTCCTCCATCAATATCCCAATCCCATGCAACAGACATTTAATGAAAGCATATCATGCAGAATACAGTTTTTATCAATCATGCATATTAGTCAATATCAACCCCTAGGGGTATATCGGTAATTTTTGCCCTTTAGGGTACATTCGTAAACTTACCCATCTACACGAGTTATTTGGTAACTTTTAATGATTAAAAGCAATTCGAGTCTACCAACTAACTAATAGGGTGATTTGCCCATCTCTTACCCATATTGGTCCGTAAGCCCATTGGGCCCAGCTTTGGCCCATCGAGGCCCACTTACCGATGTTCACGTATTTTCGCACACAACCAACTTACCACTTTGCGATGCCGAATCTAACCATTAGTCTCGACTTGAGAGCATTCAGCGTACTCACAAGCCCATAAAATACCGGATTTGGCTTTTCCATTTTTTGCCGACTTGAAGCAGAGAAAGGGTGTTCAAGATACACTGCTTTGCGACGTATCATACGAGATCCCTTATCTTTGTCCTACAATCGTTTAGCGTGATTTTGTTTACAATCCTCAATCACTAAACTCCAAAAATTGCTTAACCAAAATCAAGCCATGTCCCTAGAAAGCCTTAAAATCTTACCTTCCTGCCAAAAACCGATAGCTTGCTCCAAATCCGATTGCTCCACTGATTTACGCCTTCGATCCAATGCTTAAGAAGACTCTAATCACCAAAAGAAAACATTAATAACAAACTCTTAGAGACTTATACCCAAATCGACAGCCTCCCTAATTTTAGGGATTTCGGCTTTTCCTAACATTGTAAAATAAAACCAAATCTGAGATGATGAGCACTTACCCCCTTACCCCTCTTTGATTTGCACGTAATATTATGCAGATTTATCTTCTAACCAGCGACAGAGTTCGAATCCAAAAAGTCTTGAAGTTTCTACTATACGCCCCCACACCAATGATACTTTCGACTTTTGGGTGGTGAAGAAAATAACGATGTGTGGCTATGACCTTGAAGTAGGCCGTTAGGTATTTAAAATTAACAAAAGATGATTATAGTTTAAATAAAACAAAAGAACATAGAAGAAACGACTTTGAAGAAATCGGCACAAGCGGTGATCACGAGGATTTGGCTTTTTGTGATTTCGGCAAAGGTGTTGATGATTACGGGTTTGTGAACAGCTTTGGAGAAGAAAGTAGAGAAAAAGAATAGAAAAGATGAAGGTTTGGCTAGGGAGGCAAAAAGGAAGAAAAGAAAACCCTTTGTGGTGGTGAGCAAAGAAAAGCGGCACCACACAAGCCCTAGGTGCCGAAATATCAACCTAAACCTTCTGCTGAATTTTCCCTCTCTAATTCCCTACATTCGGCCAACTCTAAACTCTCACCCAATACCTTAAATCTCTCCCCTTATCACTCCTTAATCCAAGCATTTGAACTGATCAGACACTCCTTTGGCAGACTCCACTTGGACTCCAACACTTACCCTTTCTTCACCTAAAAATAATTGCACCTATTTGCCAGCATGGGGGATCGATCCCATGCCTTCCCCCAATGCTCCACACGCCACATTTTTAGAAGCTTAGTGGCGTCACCCTTGCCACTTTACTACTGCTCTTTTTGTGATGCAAATTACCCATCACTCTATATAAGGGCCACCTAGCCAGAACCCCTAACTTTTAAATCCAAAACTTCAAAAAATCCCACCGGGTTTTGGCCAACACATGGGCCTTCCATAAGCCTATTTTCATACTTAGAATATTAATTTCACATCCAAATACACAGATTTTAAAACTTAACCAAAATATCGAAAACCACAAATAAATCCAAAAATCAGGATGTTACAACTCTACCCTCCTTAAAGAAATTTCGACCTCGAAATTTTACCTTATTAAAACAGTTGAGGGTACTGTTGACGCATTGCCTCCTCGGTCTCCCAAGTAGCTTCTTCTTTGCCATGGTTCCTCCAAAGTACCTTCACTAACGGAATCGATTGTCTTCTCAACACCTTGACGTCACGATCAAGTATTTGCATGAGTTCTTCTTGAAAGTCAAATCGATTGTACCTCGATTTCCATGAATCGGTATGACATGAGTTGGGTCGGATCGATATCGCCTCAAAGCATGGACACATGAAAAACATCATGGATACGATGCGCTCGGTGGTAGCTCTAGGTGATAAGCCACTGGTCCAATTCGTTTAACCACTCGGTAAGGCCCAATAAACCGTGGGCTTAACTTACACCCTTCCTACCAAATCTCGATTATCTTCTTCCAAAGCGAAACTTTCAAAAACACCATGTCCCCAACAGCGAACTCAATCTCCTTGTGCTTCAGATCCGCATACGACTTCTGTCTATCGGATGCCTCCCTTAATCGATCCCTTATCAGTCTAACCTTGCCTTCAGTGTCTGCCACCAATTTCGGTCCAAGCACTTGTCGTTCACCCAACTCTGTCCAAATACGCGTCGGCGTCGACATCTTCGCCATAAAGCGCTTCATATGGAGCCATCTGAATACTTGCTTGATAGCTGTTATTGTACGCAAACTCCGCCAATGGCAAGTAGTCCTCCCAACTACCACGAAAATCGATGATACAACCTCTCAACATATCCTCTAGAACTTGAATAACCCTTTACGATTGTCCATACATGCGTGGGTGAAAAGCGATGCTAAAATCCAATCGTGTCCCCAACGCTTCTTGCAACCACGCCAAAATCGAGATGTAAACCTAGGGTCTCGATCGAAATTATCGACCTTTGGTACCCCATGCGGTCGCACTATCTCTCGCCATACATATAGCCGCCAACTTTTGCGGTGAGTAATCAGTGCGAACGGTATGAAGTGAAGAGCAGATTTTGTTAACCTATCCACAACCACCCACACGAATCTTTCTTGGTGGGTGTCAAAGGTAACCCACTCACAAAATCCATTGTTACTCTTTCCCACTTCCATAGCGGAATCTTTACCGGTTATAAAGATAACCTGAGAAGGCAATTGGTGCTCGGCCTTAACTCTTTGGCATGTCGGACATTTCCCAACAAATTTAGTCGCCTCGCGTTTTAATCCGGGCCACGAAGTACACCTCTCGCAAGTCTCGATATAACTTATTTCCTCCGGGATGCATGGCACAGAGTCCTCCATGCGCCTCTCTTCGGGATTGATTGTCTCAATTCGAGTCTTTGAATACAAACCCTTCCACGAAAGCTGAGAACTCCTTGATGATTCATCCAAAATCCTCACTCTCACCATTCCTAACTTCTTTGGAATCGAAGAGCTAATGAATCATCCTTCAACTATTTTTCCCTAACTTCGCTCGGTCCAAGAAGGCCTTATTTGCGATTCGCCAACAAGCTTCCATCGTCATACTGGACTTAAGCGTGCGAATAAGGCTCTTAAATCAGTAACAACCCTTCGACTCAACGCATCTGCCACCACATTAGCCTTTCCTGGGTGGTACTCAATCGAACAATCGTAATCCTTAAGCAACTCCACCCATCTACGCTGCCTAAGGTTCAACTCCTTCTGAGTCAACAAATACTTTAGGCTCTTATGATGCGTATATATGATACACCTTTCCCCATATAAGTAATGTCTCCAAATCTTTAACGTAAAAATTACCACTGTAAGCTCCAAATCATGTGTAGGGTAATTCACCTCATGAGTCTTAAGCTGTCGCGACGCATAAGCGACCACCTTACCCTCTTGTATCAGTACGCAACCTAACCCCACATGTGACGTATCGCTGTATACCGTAAAGTCCTTTCCGGATCTTTGGTTGAATCAATCTTGTGGCGCTTGGTCAATACCTTTTCAACTGATCAAAAGCTTTTTGCTGTTTCTCGGCCCAAACAAACGGTACTCCTTTCTTTATGAGTTTGGTCAAAGGTGCTGCCAACACCGAGAAACCCTCGACAAACCTTCGGTAGTAACCTGCTAACCCAAGAAAACTCTGAATTTCTGATACCGACCTAGGTGGCTTCCATTCCAACACCGCTTCAATCTTACGAGGGTCCACCTTAATCCCCTCAGCAGAGACCACATGCCCTAAGAAAGTTACCTCCCTCAACCAGAATTCACACTTGCTGAATTATGCATAGAGTTCCTTCTCCCTCAACACTTGCAACACAATACGGAGATGCTCATCATGTTTCGTCTCCGTTTCAGAGTATACCAGGATATCATCGATAAATACGACCACGAACTGATCCAAGTAAGGTTGGAATACTCGATTCATTAGATCCATGAAAGCTGTAGGTGCATTCGTCAGTCCAAACGGCATGACCAAGAACTCATAATGTCCATATCGAGTTCGAAATGTTGTCTTATGAATATCCCATTCTTTTACCCTTAGTTGATGGTATCCAGAATGAAGATCGATTTTGGAGAATACTGAAGCCCCTCTAAGCTGATCGAACATATCATCAATCCTTGGCAGTGGATACTTATTCTTAATCGTCAGTTTGTTCAACTAGCAATAATCAATGCACATGCGCATTGTTCCATCCTTTTTCTTCACAAACAGGACCGGTGCTCCCCAAGGAGACACACTAGGTCTAATGAAGCCTCTATCCAACAACTCTTGGATTTGAGCTTTCAGTTCCACCAACTCCTTCGGTGCCATCCTATAAGGTGCAATGGATACTGGAGCTGTTCCAGGCAATAAATCAATTCCAAACTCGACTTCCCAATTCGGGGGTAGTCCAGGAAGCTCTTCCGGAAAGACATCCCCAAATTCCTTAACAGTTCTGATGGCATCCACAGTCAAATCCTCAGTTCCACCTTGGCTTACCAAAGCCAAATATGCCTCGCATCCCTTGCGCATCCATTTCTCAGCCCTCAATGCCGATACTATATTGGACAAGTAATCCCTTCGTTCTCCAATAATCATTACCTCATCATCATTTCTGATCCTTAACACAAACCTCTTATTGCGCAATCCAAAGTTGCCTTATGCTTGGTCAACCAATCCATCCCTAAAATCAGATCGAATTCTTCAAACGGTAACTCCATCAAATCTCCGCAGAAAACCCTACCTTGAATCTCCAACGGCACCTCCCTGAAGAGCTTCTCTACCTTAAACGAATGACCTAAAGGACTTACCACAGACACCCCACATATAGTCCCCAAAAGCACACCCAATGCCCCAGAAATGCTATATGCCACATATGAATGAGTTGATCCTACATCAATCAGAGCAGTATAAGGCACACCATAGATCAGAAACGTACCAGTTATGACATTAGGTGCATCTCCTTCCTCGCGACGACGAAGCAAGAGATACACCAAAGGCGGGTGACGAGCATCGGCGATTGCCATTACCCACGCCCAGCGCGCGCCACCCACGACCATTACCACCGCGGCCTTGACCACGGCCTCTTGGCGACGGCGGTCCATCTCTTACTGGTTGAGCCAGTCGCACAGCCCCTTGTTCAGCCTCTTGAGCCTGAGTGGCCCTCTTAGGACAATCTTTAATCCTAGGCTCCTTAGACCCACAACGAAGACAAGCCCCAGAACGTTTCGAGCACTCCCCTTGATGCATTTTACCATAATCTCCACAAGCTTGCGGTCTAGCTGTGTTCACCGGAACTGTTCGAACCGGTTCCTCCATCCTAGCTCTCTTAACATTACGATTTGCAGCACCAGCTGGTCCAACATCTCTCCTGAACTGATTCCGGTCCCTATCGCGATTTTTCCGTTCAGCTTGTTTCACCTCCTCAGCTATTTTTACCTTCTCCACCAGTGCAGCAAAATCTCGCTCTCTTTGCGGAGCTATGAGTACCCTTAGATCATCCCTAAGGCCATCCTCAAACCGAACACTGCGCTTATATTCAGTGGAAACGATGCCCCCAGCATACTGGCTTAATCGTAGAAACTCTGCCTCATATTTCGCAACGGTCTTACTTCCTTGGGTCAGATTCAAGAACTCCTTCCTGCGTGCATCCACATAGCTAGCTCCAACATATTTTGCCTTAAATGTCTGCTTGAATAGCTCCCATGATACCCTCTCAGCTGGGGTACCCTCTCTCACAGTAATCTACCATCGATCACGCTTCATCGCCGCAAGAATGACACCGCCTTTCGGTTCTGTTCCACCGCGAGTCCAAGTCATCCATAATCCGCTCTGTGGCTTCCAACCAATACTCAGCCACATTTGGGGCTAGTCCAGATACGCCCCTAAAAACCTCAGCTCCGTTAGCTCGAAGTCGTTCAGAAATGGACCCCTTATTCATGGGCCCGACATTAGCTCCGGCCACCCTTTCCAAAATCCTCAACATGGCCTGAGACAAAGCGTCGTCCCCTGCGGCCTGATCATACGGCCCATTTTTGTTAACTGGTGGTGGATGAGCCTCGCCAGCTTGTATGTGCTCCGAGGATGCAGATCCAGCTTGAGTACTACCTCGGCCTCGTCCACGGCCTCTTCCCCGAGTAGCCCTTGTACTCATATCGATTTATCTGGTTACGAATTTTATGACATTAGTTATTGGTTCCACTGTTTATTACAGAATGTTTTATGAATAGATAAAGTTGCAGAGTTATTTTTGCGCAAGTACAATTTAGCAACAGTCTCAGTCTTGTAGCCTTAATACTACATTTATCTATAGTACTATCTCTAAGGCCCAGTACTATCTACAGTGTATTTTTCAGTCCAGTTTCATATAAATATTTAAAGCAGAAAAAGAACACTTACAGACTTGGTGCCGGGGATTCAGTGTGCCACTTCCTCATCAGTCCATTTAAAATTTAAAAACCATGTTTTTGTTTGCCAAAAATAAAAAGATTTGTTTTGAAAACACTTTTATTTTAAAACTATTGATTTAACCCCGTTTAACAATAGAAAAACTTGAACATCTTCGAAAAACTTACCATTTCCAAAAATACCCTTCTTAGGCCTAAGTTTTTGAAAAGATTTTCGGACCCAATCCACAGCCGAGTTGTTGCAACTTGGCTCTGATACCACTAAATGTAACACCCTAAACCCGGCCCAGATGTTACGGCCGAATTCAGCATGCCACATGGAAAAAAAGTTGCTATTCGTTTCATTAAAAATCTCTTTCTTAGGGTTTAAAAACGTTAATGTTATAGGTTTAAGTGAATGGAAGTCGTGCACGGGTAGGAAGCCGAAAAGAGGAGGTGAGTCTGTTGGGTGCTTAAGTACCAAGCTCTTCCCGGATCCAATCCTAGACATGCACACATCCATTGCCACACTTAAAGCATGTTATGTGTCTATGAAAAATAAATCATGTTTAAGTCTGGTTTAGATATTTATTGCCTTTGAAAACATTTGTATTGCGGAAGCTTTACACGTCACCAAGATATTTTAAAAACATATAGTCTTTGTAAAACGCGCCCTAGTGCTAACCAGTTCAATAAATCCATAATTGAAATAATTTAATGAGCGGCCTTATTACAACCTTGAAACAAAACGAAAATAATTAAAAATAAAAGAAGTGTGATCTATTTGAAAAAAAAACTAGAATTTGCTCTTCATGGCCACTCTGAATCCCGCCCAGCTCCAAGTCCACCAATTAGGGCTCACCTGCAAGGATGGAAAGAAAAAGGGTGAGTTTGGGGAAAACTCGGTATATCTGAGAAACCCATCCAAAGCCCAAATCGGCTTGAGCCCATTGGGCCTAAGCCCTATTGAGAATAATAAAGATACAGTGGACCGAAGCCCTTTCGAATCACTGATAACAAGGCTTTAGCCCTTTTTGAACAAAGGCGGCCCATAGGCCCATTCGATGTCGTGTAATAGTAATAACAATGAATGCAATCCCGTTTGGGGAGACTACTCAACCCACCAACCGCTACACTCCCGCATCAGCACCTACACTCCATGTGGGGAATATCTCAACCCACCCAACCCTACACTCCACGGTTGCGGCATTTGCGCTCGATGAATCGATAAAGGTGAGGCAAAACCTCCAAAGACGTGGATGAACCACTTTAAACACTTCCTCCATCAATATCCCAATCCCATGCAATGGACATTTAATGAAAGCATATCATGCGAGAATACGCTTTTATCAATCATGCATATTAGTCAATATCAACCCCTAGGGGTATATCGGTAATTTTGCCCTTTAGGGGTACATTCGTAAACTTACCCATCTACACAAAGTTATTTCAAGTAACTTTTAACGATTAAAAGCAATTCGAGTCTACCAACTAACTATGATCCGATTTGCCCATCTCTTACCCATATTCGTCCAGTAAGCCCATTGGGCGATTTTTGGCCCATCGAGGCCCACTTATCGTTGTTCACGTATTTTTCGCACACAACCAACTTACCACTTTGTGATGCCGAATCTAACCATTAGTCTCACGACTTGAGAGCATTCGCGTACTCACAAGCCCATGAAATACCGAATTTGGCTTTTGGCTTTGCCGACTTGAGCAGAGAAAGGGTGTTGGTGACACACTGTTTTGCGACGCATCGCTCACCGAGATCCCTTATACTGTCCTACAATCATTTACCGCAGTTTTTATTTACAATCCTCAATCACTAAACCCCAAAAATTGCTTAACCAAAATAAAGCCATATCCCTAGAAAGCCTTAAAATCTTACCTTCCTGCCAAAAACCGATAGCTTGCTCCAAATCCGATTGCTCCAGTGATTTACGCCTTCGATCCAATGCTTAAGAAGACTCTAATCACCAAAAGAAAACATTAATAACAAACCCTTAGAGCCTTATACCCAAATCGCATGACCTCCTATTTTTAGGGATTTGCTTTTCCTAACATCGTAAAATAAAACCAAATCTGAGATGATGAGCACTTACCCCCTTACTGTAACATCCTGATTTTCGAATTTATTTATGGTTTTCGATAGTTTGGTTAAGTTTTAAAATCTGTGTATTTGGATGTGAAATTAATATTCTAAGTATGAAAATGGGCTTATGGAAGGCCCATGTGTTGTAAAACCGATGGGATTTTTTGAAGTTTTGGATTTAAAAGTTAGGGGTTCAGCTAGGTGGCCCTTATATAGAGTGATGGGTAATTTGCATCACAAAAAAGAGCATGATAGTAAAGTGGCAAGGGTAGCGCCACTAAGCTCCTAAAAATGTGGCGTGTGGAGCATTGGGGGAAGGCATGGGATCGATCCCCCATGCTGGCAAATAGGTGCAATTATTTTTAGGTGCAGAAAGGGTAAGTGTTGGAGTCCAAGTGGAGTCTGCCAAAGGAGTGTCTGATCAGTTGAAATGCTTGGATTAAGGAGTGATAAGGGGAGAGATTTAAGGGATTGGGTGAGAGTTTAGAGTTGGTCGAATGTAGGGAATTAGAGAGGGAAAATTCGGCAGAAGGTTTAGGTTGATATTTCGGCACCTAGGGCTTGTGTGGTGCCGTTTTCTTTTGCTCAGTCACCACAAAGGGTTTTCTTTTTCTTCCTTTTTGCCTCCCTAGCCGAAACCTTCATCTTTTCTATTCTTTTTCTCTACTTTCTTCTCCAAAGCTATTCGTCAAACCTGGTAATCATCAACACCTTTGCCGAAATCACAAAAAGCCGAAATCCTGTGATCACTGCTTGTGCCGATTTCTTCAAAGTCAGGTTCTTCTATGTTCTTTTGTTTTATTTAAACTATAATCATCTTTTCTTAATTTTAAATACTTAACGGTAGTCCTACTTCAAGGTCATAGCCACACATCGTTATTTTCTTCACCACCCAAAAGTCGAAAGTATCATTGGTGTGGGGGCGTATAGTCGAAACTTCAAGACTTTTTGGATTCGAACCCTGTCGATGGTTAGAAGATAAATATACATAAGATTACGTGGAAATCAAAGAGGGGTAAGGGGGTAAGTGCTCATCATCTCAGATTTGGTTTTATTTTACGATGTTAGGAAAAGCAGAAATCCCTAAAAATAGGGAGGCTGTTGATTTGGGTATAAGGCTCTAAGGGTTTGTTATTAATGTTTTCTTTTGGTGATTAGAGTCTTCTTAAGCATTGGATCGAAGGCGTAAATCACTGGAGCAATTGGATTTGGAGCAAGCTATCAGTTTTTGGCAGGAAGGTAAGATTTTAAGGCTTTCTAGGGACATGGCTTGATTTTGGTTAAGCAATTTTTGGGGTTTAGTGATTGAGGATTGTAAATAAAAACTGCGCTAAATGATTGTAGGACAGCGTAAGGGATCTCGGTAGCAGTCGTCGCAAAACAGGTGTGTATCGAACACCCTTTCTCTGTTTAAGTCAGCAAAAGCCGAAAAGCCAAAATCTGATATTTCATGGGCTTGTGAGTACGCGAATGCTCTCAAGTCGTAGACTAATGGTTAGATTCGGCATCGCAAAGTGGTAAGTTGGTTGTGTGCGAAAATACGTGAACAATGGTAAGTGGGCCTCGATGGGCCAAAACTGGGCCCAATGGGCTTACGGACCAATATGGGTAAGAGATGGGCAAATCGTCCTGTTAGTTAGTTGGTAGACTCGAATTGCTTTTAACTGTTAGAAGTTACTGAAATAACCTGTGTAGATGAGTAAGTTTACGAATGTACCCCTAAAGGGCAAAAATTACCGATATACCCCTAGGGTTGATATTGACTAATATGCATGATTGATAAAAACTGTATTCTGCATGATATGCTTTCATTAAATGTTTGTTGCATGGGATTGGGATATTGATGGAGGAAGTGTTTAAAGTGGTTCATCCACGCATCTTTGGAGGTTTTGCCTCACCTCATCGATTCTCGGCAAAGCAATCTTTGCAATTGTGGAGTGTAGGGTTGGGTGGGTTGAGATATTCCCCACATGGAGTGTGTAGGGTGAGTGCGGGAGTGTAGCGGTTGATGGGTTGAGTAGTCTCCCCAAGCGGGATTGCATTCATTGTTATTATTGTTACATCGATATCGAATTGGGCCTATGGGCGCCTTTATTCGAAAAAGGGCTAAAGCCTTGTTCTTGTATTACAAAAGGGCTTGGTCCATTGTGTACTGTTATTCTGAATAGGGCTTAGGCCCAATGGGCTCGAGCTAATTTGGGCTTTGGATGGGTTTCTGTATACACTGAGTTTTCCCCAAACTCACCCCTTTTTCTTTCCATCCTTGTAGGTGAGCCCTAATTGGTGGACTTGGGAGTCAAGGGATTGAGTGGCCATGAAGAGCAAATTGCGGTTTTTTTTCAAATAGATCACACTTCTTTTATTTTTAATTATTTTTGTTTTGTTTCAAGGTTGTAATAAGGCCGCTCATTAAATTATTTCAATTATGGATTTATTGAACTGGTTAGCACTAGGGCGCGTTTTACAAAGACTATATGTTTTCAAAATATCTTGGTGATGTGTAAAGCTTCCGCAATACAAATGTTTTCAAAGGCAATAAATATCTAAACCAGACTTAAACATGATTTATTTTTCATAGACACATAACATGCTTTAAGTGTGGCAATGGATGTGTGCATGTCTAGGATTGGATCCGGGAAGAGCTTGGTACTTAAGCAGTCCAACAGACTCACCTCCTCTTTTCTGGCTTCCTACCTGGTGCACAGCTTCCATTCACTTAAACCTATAACATTAACGTTTTTAAACCCTAAGAAAGAGATTTTTAATGAAACGAATAGCAACTTTTTTTTCCATGTGGCATGTTGAATTCGGCCGTAACGTCTGGGCCGGGTTTAGGGTGTTACACAATAAATGGCCAGTAGTGGTGTTCGATGTGTCTGAAGGAAGTGATCAGAGGAGAAATTTAAGAAAGGGATTAAGGAGTTATCAGGGAGAAAAGTTAAGAGATGAGGGTTGTAGAGAAGTAGAGCCGAATAGGGAATTTGGGGATAGGTAAATTCAGCTACAGTTTATATAGGTGCTGATTTTGGGGATTCTAGGGTATTGCCGAAATTGCTTCTCTTCCTCTAGCCAAATTCCTCATTTTTGTGTTGCTGAAACACTTTTCTCTCTAATTGCTCAAAAGCCAAATTCCTTGTTCCTTGCTTGCCTATTTTCCATTCTTTCTCATCTCAAATTCTCTTTTGATTCACCTTTGGTTTTAGCCGATTCTTTCTCCTATTCTTCTTATTTGTGCCGAATAACCCTTTCACCATACAAATCTCAAAAGCTGAATACCTCTTTGGCTGAAGACCCTCTGTGCCACTGCTACTCCCTCTACTTCGGCTGATTATTGTGGGATTGGTATCGAATCTCAGATTCCAGATCTCTATCAAATTACTCCTAGGCATTTTGAGGTTTTCCTCTTTTATTGGTTAAGGTTGGCCGAATGGCCATGGAGGATTTGAGAGTGACTTAAGATGATTGTGAGTCACTTGTTGTTTAGTTTTAATGATTAAGATTGATACAGATTTAAGAAATACTCGTGATTAGTGATCAAGGAAGGGCTGTTAAGGCTTATCATTCAAGGTAAGGCAAAGGTGAGATTTTTGGCTTTTGGTGATCGTATTTGATAAGTGTGTGATTAATCTTTAAGTGACATAATTTGTAGGTTCGTGGCTAAGGAGATCACAGCACATTTTAGTACCAGGTGTGTACATACATTGCACACACAAAGTAGATCGGCAAATCCCGAAATGCCAAAAAGCAGAAAGTTTGGCTACGATAGACTTGCGAGTGCGCGAACACTCATAAGGGGAAACCGATAGGTTATCAGAGGCCCCATGTGCGATTTCATGGACTTGGGCAGTGTATTGGCCAATCGGGCTAGAATGGGCTAAATGGGTCGATGGGCTATAGGGCCCATAATAGGCAAAATTGGCAATTTGTTACTAAGTGATGAAAAATCATATGATTCCATGACTATGAATGTGATTGGGCCTGACGGGCCATACAAATGTGATTTGCGCCTAATGGGTCATATGAATTAGATTGGGCCTAGTGGGCCAAATGCATGTATATAGACTTGTTTGGGCTTTGTAAGGGGTTTTGGGCCTAGTATCTGATAACTGATTAAGCAGACATAAAGCTTAAATAATTAATTAATTGCGACCGTAGACAATTTATAAGGTTAAGGAGTGGCAATGGGTATATGCATGTTAGGATTTGATCTAGGGAGAGCTTGGTACTTAAGCGGTCTTAATGACTCACCTCCTCTCTCTGGATTCCTACCTGGTGTATAGTATCTGTTCACCTTAGCCAACGAGGACTTGTTAACGGGCCATGGTAAGTAATAACCCATAATAAAGAGAAATTACCGAAAAGCCCCTAAGGGAAAATGACTAAAATACCCCTATGTGTTGAATGTAAGATTTATGGATGTTACATGTATACCTGCTGCATTCATATGATATTCT
The DNA here is from genome assembly GCA_025698475.1 of Gossypium anomalum. NCBI lineage: Eukaryota > Viridiplantae > Streptophyta > Magnoliopsida > Malvales > Malvaceae > Gossypium > Gossypium anomalum. The sequence continues at coordinate 39,835,708 of CM046958.1, read as the reverse complement.
GTTTAGATTGCATATGGGTTGGGAATTATGGAACGGGGGAAGTATATGAGGATCGTATGGTTGTTTGACGACCATGGATCCACCGATGGCTTTTTAAGCCCAATATATGATTAGCGGCTTTGCTGCAACGTTAGGTAGTACTGTAACTGGGCTACCATTGGAGTGAATCGGATGGGTGGGTCAATATTTATATCCCCACATGGTGTGTATCGGGGGATAGAGATGGTTTGTAGTAGTTGGATGGGTGGGATTCATGCATATTTGATTGCCTTACATTTGTTCTGATATTGAATTGGGCTCAGGCCCAAAAAGACTTGTTATTGCTTGCTTTTCTATTTGCCGAGGGCTATACACACTGAGTTTTCGAAAACTCATCCCCTCTTTTATTTTTCTCAGGTGATCCTCAGTAGGTGGTTGGATGATAGGAGGGACTCCGAGGTGGCCGGCAAGACGACTTGGACTTGTTTTCTTTAGCATATAATTTCTAGTATTTTAAGTTATTTCAGTTCGGATTGTAATAAGGCCTTCTCTCTATTTATTATTTCAAATTAGGATTAATATTTTCTTTTATTGGAAGTAGAACATGGTTTTCCTAAACCATAACTACTTTTAAATACCACGTTTCTGCAACTTAATTTTTAAATGACAATTTTTCGTAGATCATCTGTTTTAAATAAAGCTTCCGCAACTGAAAAGAGAATTTACAAAGTAATTATTGTCTTACAAGAAGGAATATTTTTTATTCAAAGAAGGGTTTTCAATGAAAACAAGGTTTTTGATAAAACACTTCAATGTGACACCTGGATCTGGCCATAACGTCCTGGCCGAGTTTGGGGTGTTACATGAAATACAATTTTTAAAACCTTCAAAGGACACAGGGCTATGTCACATGGCCATGTGTCACACACGGCTGAGACATAAGCCCGTGTCTTAGGTCGTGTGGACAAGATATAGGCCAAATTCATGTATATACCTACAAGCTATTTGTACATTCAATCAAATCTTAAAACATCCATAATAAGACCAATTCAAAAGGTCATTTATCCATACAACCAATATGCCAAAAGGCACTTGAAACACAATGTATCAAATATACCTAAATATGTGCATATTTAACCATTCATCAACTAACTTATTTTCCATACCAAATCATATCACAATTTACACGTTTCCACCATACCATACTAGATTCATGCCATGCCAAAGTAATATTACCATTTGGACCATTTCTCACATGCATCAAAACCATATAAATAACACAAATCTAGCCATTTCCAAATGGTACCAACAACTAACATATATGCATATCATATTTCAATCATGCACATCTATTCAAAACCTTTCCAAATCATATTATAACTTGACCATGTTGAGGTTAATTCATTACCTACTATTTTGGCCACTCAAACATGCATTAACACATTGCCAAAATGACACACATTAGTAAGGCATCAAAAGTACCAAGGTTACATAAACTAAAATGACATATACATGTCAAACTCATTAACTATTATAAACTACAAGTCCACCTATACATGCCACTATAACCTTACTCAAGATATCAATATCTACCAATTTAATCTCTAGATAGTGTGATAGGTCTTCGACGAGCTTCTAAATCGATCGAGCTTTCGATAATATGAAGGATTCCCTTAGGTCATACTAAAGATTGGTTGGTTAATTACAAGGTGACTGTCATTTCCTTAAGCTCCCCCAAGCCTAACCTTCTATTGATAGACAATGGCATGAGGTTAATGCTTGCCCCTATATCATATAGGGCTTTCCGAAAACTAACTCATATATTTACTGGGATGGTGAAGCTACTATGATCCTTAAACTTAGGAGGAACTCTTCTAGACACTACCGTGTTACATTCCTCATTAAGAGTTATTTGCTCACCTCTCCCTTTTTTCTTCCTACGAGGCATGACATCCCTAAAAAACTTGGCATATTTGGGCATATTCTAAAGGAGTTCTAACAAGGGAAGGTTCACATTCAAGGCCTTAAATATATTGAGGAATTGCAAGAATTCCTCACTCTTTCTTCTTTTTCTCTTCTAAATGTGAAGGAAATGGTATAGTCTTTGGGCTTTCTGGTGGTGGTAAAATGGTTCTATCCTCTGGTTTAACTTGTGTAAGCTTACTCTTGGGTCCTTCCTTCTCTCCCACCACATCTCTAACAATAGAAGTGCTAACTCTCTTATTCTTCTTACTAACTTCCGTCTTCCACAATTTGGTAGGATAGGTTCCTTAACTATAGCCTCGAATCTAAAGGTGACTGCCTTGTTATGCTCTTTCCCTTCCCTTTTTGGATTAGGTTTGGTATTACTAGGTATACTAGAGGCTAAATTGTTTGTAAAAGTTGCAAAACTTGGTCTAATTGACCACGAATTTGATGCATATCGACTTGTACTACATGCAAGCCTCCCTTTACCTTACTTATCCTAATCGACAATAGAGGGTCACTACTATAGGTTGGTTTCTCTCTTGATCTAGAGGTGCCCTAAAAGGTAATGAAGGTTGATATAGTGCATTAGGTTTTAGAATACTAAGGTTTCGGTTCCCTTAATTAGAAGGTCCCCCATGGTTCCTTCCCCACCTAAAGTTTGGATGGTCACACCATATCAGATTATAGGTGTTGGAGTAAGGGTTATATCCACTACTCCCTACATAGTCAACCTCCATATGGTAGCTCTCATTAGCATTCCCTCATATGGTGCTTTCACTATTGTGTCATGCATTAGAATACTGGATTAGGTTAAATTTGGACTTGAGCCTTGGCCGAACTCATCTTCAATTGTTTAAGCCTTTAGAGGACTTGTCGATACTTGTCCTCACTACCGATAGCATGCACTACCAATTGTTTGGCTCTATATGTGAACCGCTCAGCTGACCACATGTAAGAGTTTATCGCCATCTCCTAGATAAGTTGCACAAGCCTTGGCGTATGTCTTCAATATGAATGCTCCCATAGATACTCTGTCAAGACTAGAGCACAAGTTTCTGTCAAGTTCATTATAGAAAACTTGAAGTTGCAGCCAATCTTGCAAGCCATGATATGGACATTTGAGTAGCATAAGTTTAAAATGCTCTCATGTATAGTGACTCCCCTTTCAATTGTAGAAAATTTTTAATATCTATACAAAGCTTCATTGTCTTGCTCGGAGGAAAGTATTTTGCCAAGAATTTGCTCGCTAGCTCGTCCCAAGTGTTGGTGGAATCTACCAACTATGAATCTAACCACATTAAAGCATCATCAGTAAGAGAGAAAGGGAATAACCAAAGGTGGATAATGTCATCGGATAACCCATTATATTTTAAGGTATCATAAATGGTTAGAAATCTTTTTAGATGTTGGTTCGGATCCTCATTCATTGACTCTTGAAATTGAAGTTTCACTTGTATCATTTGGATCATTATTGGTTTGATTTCAAAGTTATTAGCATTAATCGTTAGGCAATTATTGCTACCTCGAGCAACGTCAAAGTTTAGCATCGCATAGTCGTACAAAGTTAGTTGCTCCATGGATGGGTGTAGTGGTTGTTGAATCTCTACTCGTGGATCTTCGATAGGCTTATATCTTTTTAGAGGTGGGATGTCTCTAGGATGTTGCACCCTCCAAGCATGTGTGATGACACGTTTTGGTTCCAGCTTAAATGGTAGGACACTATTATCGATTTGATTCATACAACGCCTCCTACAAGCACAAATGAGTGAAGAAAATTAACTAAAAATTACAAATTAAAAAAACAAATTCGTATCTATACATTAAAAATTACTCAATCTTACATCATTTCCTCAGCAATGGTTCCAACAACTTTGACCGCTTTAGCACGTGCGCATAAAACAATTGATTTTATAAAATAATTTTAAAGCTATAACACCCCAATTCTTAAGTGATTAAATTTGTATGTTATGTTGCATATTGTCTTGCTTGCTTTAATGGTTAAGTGTCCTGAGAAGTGTGGGAAGTCTTGGGTTCAAACCTTGGCTTTAGCAAAAATGTTGTTTTAGTTGAATAAAACCCTTGCTTCTAGATAGTGGGTTCTTAAATAATTATGGGGAAATCAAGTCACGAAAATGTTGTTGGTCCAGGGGGTAGTGGCGTGTTACTGCTATTAGGAGGTCTTGAGTTCGAGCCCTGTTGTACACAAGGGTTGTTTATTTTGCAGCTCTGCCATGTGGAAAGTTGAGGTTGACCGAAACTCTGCTAGTTGAGGAGAGTTTGAATTCGGTGGTTGAGGAGATGATGATGGAGTAATTTTAGGAGAATTATTTGGGATTTGAATGGGGAGGAGTTGTAGCCGAATAGGGTCTTTGAACACTCAAGAATTCGGCTATGAGTTGGTCATTGGTCACTTCATTTTGGGTTTTTGCCAATTGTAGTTCTCTTCACTCTTTGTTTCTGAAACCGAATATTGTTATTGTTCTTTTCGTGCACCTTTCGGTCTAGTGTGCTTCAATTCTTTCTTCTCCCCTTTCCATTTTGTTGCTTAGGTAGATTACCTTATTGTTTTTGTTTCGGTTTTGGACAAGTGCTCCTTGACTCTTTTTTGTCTCTTTCTCCCAAATCAATTCTCCTTTGGCAAAATATATCATCTTCTCTCTTGCAACTCTCGTGGTTATCAGAGTTCATTTCTAGCCACCTTGCTATTATAACCGAATATCCCTTGCTTCTCCTCTCTTTTCTCCCTCCTAACCATTCCTCTTACTATCTCTTCCTATTTGGTAGCAAGGCCGAATGCTCTATCCCTTTAGTGGTGGTTTGGTTTTTATTCTCTGACAAATCGGTAAGTACTTTGGCACAGTTTAAAACCGAAAACTCCTTTCCCTTCTTGTCGATTCTTATCTTCCTTCTTTTAGGTGTAGTGTTTCTTTCGGTTTCAAGAACTTCTCGGGGAGTGAAGGAGTTTGCAAGTAAATGCTGAAGCAGTCAAACCTTTCCTTCATCACTCGATCAACGTAACTCTGTTTGCGATTATTGTGTTCAATCGGAGCATTACTTGTATAGGAGGGTGTTAGTCGATTGCCCTATTTTCCCTATCCTTGGTTTTGTGTTTTCAATAAGCCATTGTATAGATTCAAGTCATGTGTTTATGTGATCATCTTTAATGGGTTTCGCTGTCAATGCAGTTACTCAATGAGGAGGGTAAATCAGCCTTCATCAATAGTTCAAACAGGGCTAACCACACTTTTGCAATCACGGTAAGTATTGGATGTTATTTTGAGTTAGGTAATAGAAAAGGGTGACTAACCCTAGTATCAAGCGACTAATGGAATATCTTGATTGAATGTAGGTTTGGGGAAAACTCTTGAGCTAGACGCACGTTTTCGCATACAGGTGTGTAATCACACTGCAATAACTATTAATAAGCAAAAGCCAAAAAATATGTCTATTAACGCTACACGAGCATGAGCTCGCTTGTGTGGTGATCTGAACGAATAAAACGTGGGGATTTGATAGAAGAGGACACCATGAGCGATCTCATGGGCTTAGGTCGTTCTAGGTCACGATGGGCTGAGACGGACGTGTGGAGATTATTGGGCCAGGCTGTGTAGTTCACACAGCCAAGGTCATTTTTTGGCTTATTGGGCCACATAGGCGTGTGGGCTCACATGGGCCGCATTATGGGCTTTGGGCCCATTATCACTGTTTGACTGTTAAGGTTACACGGGTCATCCGAGACGACTGTGGACCTACTATTGGGTCGGTTAGTATACCTAAACCCAAATTCGATGAAATGACCATTATACCCCCGTGAGGAAAATGACTGATATACCCTTATGATATGTATGACTGTATTTGAGCATGACATTTTTCATGTATGACTGTATTTGAGCATGACATTTTGCATACACGTATGATATTATGACATGACATGATGCATAGGGGGTGGGTTTGATATATTTGGAGGAATTGTACTGTATTGGTAGCTCTGCTAAAAATACTGCTTAGTGCCGCAACCGGTGCTATATTTTGGAGTGTAGGGATGGGTGGGTCGATTTTATCCCCGCATGGAGTGTAGGGCTGGATGAAGTGGAGTGTAGAGGATGGATGGGTAGGACTTATGTTTGCATTTCTGTTACTGTTACTGTAATGGGCTAAGGCCCACACTGATACTATTACTGTAATGGGCTAAGGCCCACACTGATACTATTACTGTAATGGGCTAAAGCATACACTGATACTAGACTGTCATTGAAACGAGCTTAGGCCCAAATTGTATTTGCCTACTAATTGACTGACTAAAGTAAAGGGATTACACACTGAGTTTTCATAAACTCACCCTTCTGCTTTCTTGTGCAGGTAATCCTTAGGCGGATTGGTACCACGAGGGACTCGATGGAGGCAACACAACTGCTCTTACTTCTGTTTAAAACTTTTAATCTTTAAGCCATTTAATTTGGGGTATTTTTTATGTAATAAGGTCTTTTTAAAGTTTTTACTTTTAATTTGGGTTTTATTTATCTTGGATCATCTTTGCTAGAAGTAAGTCGTGGTTTTCATAAAGATAAATGCTTTCAAAACACCACGCTAACGCAACATACTTTAAAAGCTTCCGCAAGCAAACATTATTTTAAAGTGCAATAACAATCTGAAATGATTAAACTTTTTACTAAACCCACTTGAGATTTTAACAACGAACAAGATACCATAAAGTTTTTTAAAAGATCACCACAAGGGTTCTTATATAGTACGGATTTTTCAACAGAACGATGCTTTTCAAAACACACTTTTATGTGACATCGCAGATCGGCCATAACGTCTAGGCCAGGTTTGGGGTGTTACAAAAGCGCGGTTTTACTACAAGTGTATAGGTTAGTTGTAATTATTATAGTGTTACAATGGAAGACCATAGTATTCCAAGGATCGAACCTAAAGGAGATGACGATTGAGTAATAAATAGCATATACTAAAGAGTCTAAGTGGATACTGAAACGATTTTATAGTATGACAAATCATAATAATAAAATTTTGCAAAAAAAAAAAAATGCTAATCTAGAGACTAATTGCAAATAGTAAAAAACTAAGAAATTAACCAATAAATGACTAACGGTGGTTGGTTGATTTCGACGTGGTTAGTCAGTCATTGAACAAAGGACTTAAATCACTTAAATTACTAATTGGTTCCATTTTATCTTTCAATCTCAATTTTACCGACTTAGATGAATTAATATGATTTATCTCTCGATCTCACCGGTTAATCTAAGACAAATGAATGGGTGTGCAACAAGATTACCTCTCGGTCTCACTTGCTTGGATATTTCCTTAGGGGCATCACTTCCTAAGCTTTTAGGTCTATTTGATTTAGTTTAATTTATTATGATTTAATCCTTTGTCCAAAAATCAGCTTACCTAGATCTCCATGAACCAACCCCCTTTTATGTTCAGCTACTCATGCTAAAAATAAAGAGAATGAACATAAAAATGAAAAGCAAAGAATCCATTAAAGTAAATATTAAGAAAAATATAAATGTTTGGATTTTTATGCAATAAAACCTAGAGAACATGAAACTAAAGGCATTCAAATCTACAACATTAAACATAAAAGAAACAAACTTTAGCTGATTGAAAGTAAAAGAAACTGAAATACATTAAACTAAAGCTAGAAATGTTTGACAACCAAGGTACAAGGACTGGAAGTATAAATAAACCAAAGCTACAGTGATAACTAACTTAACTAGCATAAAGAACATCAAGAACAAGAAGTAAATACAGAAAAATAAACTCTAAAACTAAGAAAGGAGAAGAGAATATAAACCCTAGAAAAAGTGTAAAAAAGCTAAGAGAAAACATAGAGAAAACTAAGGTTAAAGCTAAGCTAATGTGTGACTCTCTCCTCCTCAGCCAAATTTGTCCATTTTAGGGTGAATTTTGATGAACCTTCATTCCCAAAATTGCCTCTACACGGGCCTTAGGTGATTGGTGGATCAAATGGACAAAGACTACCCTTTTTGTCCAATTTTGTCCCCCTCAAGATTTCAGTTTTGTGATACCTAAAAGAGGATATCATGAAACCTTAGGCAATTTCAAACCTTGGGGTCTTCTTTGAAGGGTGAATATTACGATACCATTGAAGGGTGGTCTCTAATCTTCCATACTGTTAGAAGAATCGCGACACCCTTTCCTTTGGTGTCATTTTCACTCGTTTCCAACCTCCAACACGTCCCTACACCATTTAAACTATATTTCATTATGTTAAAACAATTGTATTACCCATTAAATAATCTTCAAAATAGTCTAAATTTTTAAACAAGGGTTGTTGTCCACTCAATGGACTACGAGGAATCTAAAATTGATATAATGTTATCGCCCTCTTTGAGAGTTTTCCCTAAGGTGACCCCTAATTAATGTGCATGACTCTTTCCTTTGAAGCCCACTGACTCATATCGATCTGGCCTAGCCCTTCCTTGACTTTCTTTGTAGCACCCCTAACCCATCTTCGTCACCAGATTAGGGTTACAGAGCATTACTATACAATCAAAAACATTTAACATCATAATATTTAAATAAATTAAACATATCATAATCCATTCAATGACATGCATTTTGTCCCTAAATCAAGCCCTCGAGGCAATTCAAGACTAATTTCAAACAAATTGGAAAGTTTAATAAAAATTAGCAAAAATTGAAAACATGAGTCACACGGCCTGGCCGTGTAACTTTCAAACAAGGGACATACGACCGTGTCCTAGTCCAAGTCCTCACCTGTGTAACTCACTAAGATATCCCATAAGCTTGTGTGCCAGGCCATGTAACTCTTTGAGTTGTCACACACACCCGTGTGCCAGGCGTATGTTAGGCCGTGTAACTCACTGACTTGGAACCCTAAGAAGTCTCAAATGACACATGTCTATGTCGCCAGACCATGTGTGTCACACGACCATGTGGCAGCCCGTGTGAACCCAATATTCACCTAAAATCAAGCCATTTCATAACCAAACTATGCATAAATATACAACCCAATTGTGTACACTTTCAAGGGAACTAAACATTATTCAGATACAGATAACCAAGCCATTCCAAACAACCTATTTCACCTAACCAATATGCCAATCAAAGGCACCACAATTGCATCCAAACATTACTTACCTAAACATTCCAATATTGCCACATTTAATGCATACAAACCTAATCCAAATAGGTACTAAAACATGTCACAATAGACCATTTTGAAGACAACATCAACATACCAAAAGAACCTTATTAACAAGCACATTAAGTAAGCAAAATAATATAACTTGGTAAGGCATCAAAGTATACCAAACCAACATAGCTTTCAAAAGCTTATACATGCCAGAACACCTTTTTCACCAAAATAACATTACAAATCACCTTATACATGTCATTACAAATATTGGCCGAAATACTCAAAAACAACTAAATTGACTATTGGATAGTGTGATAGATCTCTGACAAGCTTCCAACCGATCGAGTTTCCAATAATCGATAAAACAATGGAAAGAAACTACGAAAGCAACGAGCGTTTAGTGAGCTCGTATAAAATAAAGAACAACTTACCATGTCATTTACACAATTCAAAGATTAAACATAGTTCATCACCAATGTCATAAGCTTAGTAAAAGCCTAAACAACATCACTAACTCATATGTTAGTATGCTTATCCATGATATAAATGAAATTAACCATATGACATGTAAATTTCCATATGTAATATCATCATTTAGTTCATAAATCCTTTCATAAAGTCATGATTCAATCCATTTGCATACTTACCATTTTGTTCCCTTTTCTTACCTATTGAACCATCTAAAATTACATCGGTTACTTGGGAAAGTTCACACAAAGTGTACCTATACATATAACCGTAACCTTTTCTTTACATCAATGCTCATACGAGTTGTGGGTCGGAATGAAAGCTACACGATGCTGCTCACACAAGCTGTGGAGAATCCACAACAAATGTCGGACCACAGTCATTGGTAGGACATTCAAGACCAGCACCCGAAACATGAAATCCCGAATGAAATGTCATTTGTATCCTAAGAATTCTTAAGGTTCAACCGGGGCTCGTTATCTGTTAATTCATCATAACATTGATACATTTATATATTGATACATTTATATTAAAACAACATAATCAACATTCAATTTAGATAATACTAAAATGATTACAGTTCAATCGAACTTACCTCGATAACTAGGGCGTAGAAGTACAGTCGAACTATTCTGAAGCTTTAACTTTTCCTCGATTTATGTCCAATTGAGATTTGTCTTGATCTAAATAAATAATTTAATTCAATTAAGTACCTTTAGAATTCAATTTAATCCATAATTCATATTTATGAAAAATTACCAAATTGCCCTTAATACTTTGACTTTTCACAATTTAGTACTTAAACTCATAACTTAAAATATAACCATTTTAACTTAATTCCAACTTAGCCCATGTTGCAAGGGACCTTAAAGCAACTCATATTTATCAACAATTCACAACAAAACCCATAGATTTATACTTTTAATAATTTAATCCCTATTTCCAAAATTTAACAAAAATCACTTAACAAATTTTATCTATTTTACATTAAAGATTCATAATCGATCAAAACTCATTCAAAAGCATCCATGGTAAGTCCCTCAACCTTTAACAATTTTACAAATTAATCCCCAGGCTAGCTAGATTAAGCTAAAACAAATTCAAAAACATAAAAAAATTAAAAAACGGATTCAAAAACATAAAAAATATTAAAAATGGGACCGGAATCACTTACCATGCAAGCATCTAAGTTGGTCAAACCTTAAAACCCTAAAATGGCTACCCTTTCCTTCAATTTTCGATTGAAACCAAGAAGAAATGAGGAAGATGACAGCTTTTTTTAGTTTATTTTAACTTTAATTACTATTTTACTATTTTACCCTTAATAATATAAATTAATAATAACATAATTGTGTCCAAATTTGTCCACTAACATCAATGATGGTATATTTACTATCTTAGTCCATTAGTTAGTCATAGCCATTTGACCGCTTTAACTAATAGAAGTCAAATTTTTCACCTTTTACGATTTAGTCCTTTTCACTTAATTAACTATTTAAACATCAAAATTTCTTAACGAAATTTTAATACAACCTTAATATAATCTCGTACATATTAAATAAATAATAAAATAATAATTTACTTGTAAAAGTTGTGGTCCCATAACCACTTTTTTTGACATCACTAAAAACAGGCTGCTCCATCTTTGCTCCGCAAACCTTGCAACCACAAGTCAATCGTTTGTAAGTTCAGATGAGCTTAGTGAGTTTCCTTATTCACATACATACCACACCTTTCTAGTGATTGAATAAGTAAATACTTAAAAATAAGCAATAACAATACAACAACTTCCTATTCGTTGAGAATTTTATTTCAAGTCATTATAATGGACTTCTTCCTATTGCTGCCTCTATCCACTGACAAGTAAATTGTTGAACAATTTCCTTTCAGTCGTTCTACCACCCTTCAATTAGCCTTGACAGTTTCACTAGTGGTCCTGCCATCTTTGTGGATCCTACCCCTTCTTTTACTTTTAGTCTTTCTTCACTTTATTCCTATCGTGGTTTTTGTTTCTAAACAACATGCCTTATTAAGGCGACCTTTCTGTTTTCTTGCTTAAAGATCCTTGTCTTAACCCTGTATGACTAGTTTGCCTTTCCCTCCATTAGTATGACTAGCAAGTTCTCACGCCACCCTAGAGGATTAAATCCTACTTAACTTAAATAGCAACCGAATTATTGTTGAAAAATCGAGTTTGGAAAATGCAGTGGAAAATAAATTTAGGGAACAACTAGAGTTTTAAAAAAAATCATCAAAACATTTAACCAAAATTGTATCTTTTTTATTCGACTAGGTTGAACACTTCGACTGAGTAGCATTCTCTGCTATCCTCAAGCTCATGTCTGCCGAGTGTGGGCTCACTTCGAATCAAAAAAATTTTAACAAAAATTACCAGTGGGGTAATTTCACAATTTCTCTGAATTTTCGGGCCAAGTTATAAATAAGAAAAATATCTGTAAAAATTTGCTGAAATAATTTCTTCAGAGAATTTTCTTAATACAACTTTCTCTTGAATTCAAGTATGTGCAAATAATGGCCCACGGCTCTCTTTATATAGGGAGAGTTTAGAGATTTCAATTATGATTAAACTTAATCACTTTACTATTAAATTTAATATAATATTTATCTTAATAATTATGCACTTGATAAATATTAGATTAAATTTAATATAAAATATTATTAAATTAATAAAATATTTATCTACAAGATAAACATTAAATTAAATTTAATATTAAATCAATTAAAATAATATTATTTTTGGAATAGTTAATATGTAATCAAATTCTCTGGTAGAGTCCTAGTAGGAGTGAAATTCTTCAACTACTCAACCACTGAAGACCCACCACTGCCGACCATTTCCCGGTCACCAGAATGCCATCGTCGCAGTCACCGACACCCCAAGCTGGTTTAATTTTTACTGGTTCAGTCCGGGCTAGTGACAGTCCGGTTGGTCCAATCCAGCAACCGGTTGGATTGTAAGCCTAGTTTCACATACCAGCTTGGTTTGACCAGTTTTTTGGTCTATGTCTCGATTTTGGGCTCCTTAGCCCAATTTACAATCTCAGGTCCAATTTTCAAGTTTAATTATCCATTGGGCCAATTGTCTGACTTAAAAATTAAGTTCCAAAAATATCATATTACTTGTAATTAATTTGATTAATTTAATTTTACTTGATTAAAATTAATTTCCCCAAAAAGCACTTTGATTCCAAATTAAATTTTCAAAAAAAAATTCTTTAATCAAATTCTCTAGTTGAAAAATTCTTGCGATCGCCTAATTAAATTCCACATTGAATAAATTGACTCAATTAAATTATTTCCAAGGTCATAGAATTTTCTTCTAATTCAAAAACAGTCTGATTGAGCTTTTGTTGAGCTAGTAGAGGGACCAATCGAACATAACAATTAGGGTCTGGTAATTGCAATTATGTCCAGAAGCATCATTTCGATAATTCGCAATTACTTAATCATGGAGTCAGTCTACAAGAAGTATTATGATTGAAAACTCCTTATTATATACTCTTTATGAAAGCAATTCATCTAATTACTTTGTCCAATAACCTTGTCATGTGTGTTACCCTTATATGATATCCTTGATTCCTTTGAGTTAAATCTATTCACTCAATACAATCCTATTTTATCCCATTGTCACCATTATGTCTTCTTAATGATTAATATGATCATTGTCAACAAATGATTGTGATAAATTGCTCATTTGAGAACAAGCAACTCGTGGCCATGTTTCATATTTATCAATCCACACAATGCCAATGAGAAGATATCATTAACTCTTTAATTGAGCTATGAATTCCACTATTGCTAGTAAAATCATGACATACACAAGTCATGTACCCAATATACCGGCTATCAACTCGATCATCTTTAGAGCAGAATCCTCCACTTATATCAAAGCACATGAGTTACATATGCATGGTCAATGACTAACTCAAGATTTAGGTTAATCACACCATGAATGTTAGAAGTAAATTAATTCACAAACGAATTCAGAATTAATTCATCTTTGTTCCAGTCCAATGTATCATTCTGTCAATGAATACATCTATGTCTCTACCCATGTATTCAACTACTCTGATAGCCAAGACTAGCCATCACCTCAATTTGAATTGTAGACGACATAATAATCGTTCTCAATATTTGTATCAAATGCTCACTTTGATTATTTTACGGGATTACAAACTCATTTAGATTATCTACTGAAGTAATTTGTCTTTTTCACAATGGAAATGTTCTTACAGTGCCACTTATCAACAGTTTGAACTTAGACAATCAATAAGCTAATATTTTCTTGTCACAATTTTACTATGCATGCAAACTATGAAAGACATACATATAAAAGACATAACATGAAATGTGAAATTTATTTATTCATCGTTCAAATACATAGAAAAAATTACATATTTACTACAATATGGGCACATTTCCCAACAATTGCTTTCTTACTAATCTACCTTAATAGTTTTATCTCACCCTTCAGGGTAGCACATCTTCTTGCTACTAACCACTAAGGCCTAAACCACTCAGTCAGTGCCATTGAGTGTCCATCTAGATTCATGACTTCTCACACTCACTCTTTGGTTCCGATGGAATCTAATCATTTGGCGTATGACCTTACACCAGTTCTTCCCCCTTAGAGAGGAATAGTCTTGATAGACATGTTTTCCATTTTGAGCTTTTTCCCTTTTTGGGGTCTCTTTGTATCATTTGGGTTCTGGCTAACCCTTCCATTCCGTATCGATTAATCGATGTACTCTTGATCAATTACCAATTTGTTGGGTTTCCTGAATACTCTAAGAAAATCCTTAATGGTGAATCTATGACCTCCAAAACCCAGCCTAGATGTTATGGCTAGATTGAGAAGGCTACATTATCCACCGAAATGGCTAAGCTAACTTATGTTACTTTTGAAGACCTTAAATAAACTTATTTTAGAGAAAAACCGTAGTTGTACTTTTGTGTTAGTTTAAACATTCATTTATTAGGACAACTATACTTAAGATTCATTTTATTGTTGGAAGTGTTGTTTTAAAAAAAAAAAACCATTTTTTTGTCGCTCTTCTTTATAAAAACTCCATGTTAAACTAATTTAGCAGAAAAAAAATCATTTTTCAAGTCATTTTGGAAACCTAATTGCCTTATCGATTTGTTTTTCAAAAATGGTTCCTTTGCAATGCATCAAAAATTAGGGAACAATGTCAAATTTTACTTAAGACTGATATCATGCATTTTTTGGTTATTATGCTTGAGTAATCCATGCATGCAAAAATCCTCAAATGAAAAATTACCAAGCCACAAATAAAAAATAATTAAAATTTTACAAGCTAAAATCAATAAAGATTGATTAATACTTATTAAAAATAGTCCAAGGTCCAAGGTTATTCTCTGTATACCGGGTCCGATCCTATTTTCAAGGTTTACCTAAAAAGTTAAACACTATGGGGGTTAAGCTTATGAAAGCTCAGTGTGAGTCGAACAGTTATTTAAATGTACATAAATATCAAATATATTGAAACATGTTAGCATTAACAGAAAAATACAAAACCATCATTGGAATTTCATATCATTACATAGCCACTATCAAATTGATGTCAAACGGTGTGTGAGCATGGGTCATTATTCATTTGAGTAACAATAATTAATTTTGATACCATTCCATACAACACAATACAATATGTATCATTAATCAACAACATTTGAGTATGCCGTGAACATGATGCAATGCAAAAAGGTTCGTACCCAAATCATCCACTACACACTACGAGTTCCCTAAAACCTGTCTGCCAAACTCCAACGAAAGTGAGCGAAGCTCGATGTGGTAAAACCATCGAATAACAATAATGCAGTAAAACTACTAAATAAAAAATAATGCGATATAATCACAAATTCCCTCGGTACTTCGAATGTAGTGCACTGACTACGAATAAATGCTGGCTTAAACTGTCACCGGTACTCCATGAAACTCCTCTATCAACCACAAAATATTCTATCCCAATGCACATGCAATATGTCATACAATCTCATTCAAAGTCATAATTTAATACTTTTCACATTTAATTAACATGTTCAACATGCCCTCAATAATCGAATACTTTTAGTGAATGGAATTAATGTCCAAACTTTCAAATTACCATTAAGGTGGTATCATTCAACATTACAAAATTTCACATACTTTTATGATTTTTCCAATACGCAACCTTTTCAATATAACATATCAAATTTTCCATGCAATTATATCATGCATAAACTCATATTTTAAAAAATCATGCTATATATACAACCAATCTCATACCAAATAACACAATCATGCATCACAACATCAATCACATAATCACACTTTCAAACTAACAACTTTGCTAACATATCAATCTTTTAGGGCTCGAAGCGTACCTGGCTTAGTCACTTACAATATTAATTATTTGTCTATTAAGTCAATCCAATCAGCAAGCTAATTAATCAAATATAACATGATAATTATCAATTTCAAACAAGCTTATGATTTTAGGACCCACACCTTATTTTTCGCTTTTTCGCAACACACTAGTGAATTTCCAATTTTCCTTAATCAACCTTAAAATGAACCTAAGTAAAAAATTAGTATGAATTCCATCAAGTCATCTATTAAACAGCCCTTAAACACCTACTTATGGGTTCAAACCAATCGTCAAAATTACTACTATTTTACAAATTCAAACTAGTTAGATTTCTTACACTATTTTGATGAGAATTACATGCGCGACCATTTTTCGGCTTTATGGTTGATTTAGGGCGTTTGGGTCACCACCTAAGAAATTTACATACTGGAAAATAAGTAGCCAATATTGATTAAAATCTTTCATTTAATCAATTTATAACCTTTACCCAATAACTATGTTGAAACAACAAACTATTTGCATTTAATCGTACTTACGCTTCTCGACTTGAGAGATCTGAATGGCGAATTGATCAAGAATATTTTTCCCTAATTGATATGTAATTAAAGGATAATTAGGAGTGTAATAGCCCGGTTTTAGCTAAATCAGAACTGTGATTTTGGGACCACAAATTCGAGGTCGTAAAATTATTTTAATATTATTTTTTATGTTTACAGCATGTGAATATGTATGTGTGAAAATTTTGTGAGCTAATTTTATCGTTTAATAGCTCAATTTTAGAAAAAGGACTTACTTGCGTAAAATGCAAAAGTTGCATTCTATATGATAAAGGTGGCTAATTGCCAAGGCTTTTTAAATGAGAGGTCCTTATGATGTAATTAGACCATGGTTAAAATTTGTCATAAATGGCCAACCATTATGTGTTTTATTAATGTATTAATAAAGGTTATTTTTGTAATTGTAAAATTAAGTTCAATTAAACAAAACTAAAATCAAAAAATGATTCATTCATTCATCTTTTGAACCGAAAATAGAAAGAAAACAAGGGATAGATAGCTTTCTTGCATTCGGCATTTTGATAGCTAGATTGAGATCAAGAAAGAAAGAACTCAGATTTAGATCAGGGAAAATCGAAGGTTATCGAGTAATCAATCTGAATTATAAATTCCAAGTATGAGGTAAGTTCGTACATGGTAAATGTTGTTACAATTATTTTTTTAATGCTTTAATAATGCATAAATTGTATATATGTGACTACGATTGCGTACAACGATAAATCGACTATGTTTTGCACTTAGTGTGTGTTTCAAAATAGCTTCGGCTATAAATAGCACTTAGTGTGCGAATTGGAATAGCTTTGGCTATATGAGGCACTAAGTGTGCGATACCGAGATAGCTTCGGTTTAATGTAATGGCACTAAGTGTGCGAAATTGTTATAAGTTAGGCTAATCACTGATGCACTAAGTGTGTGAGTTCTTAGAGTATTGAAAGACTTCGAATAAATTAATGTGTTGAACAAAGAGGTGAGAATGAAATAAATAAATACGGGAAAGTTTAGGTATGTACGATACTTATGTGGTAGTTGATACCATGTGTATGAAGCTTGATGCATTTGTATAAACATGTTAAATGGTTATGGATTAGAATTAAATCATGATATAAGAACTACTAAGTGTTTATTACTTGATGTTTTGTATATTATGAACTGTTGGGTATTTTTGGTACGAACTTACTAAGTTATGAAGCTTATTGTGTGTTATTTGTCTTTTTTTATAGAGTATCGAAGCTAGCTTGGAATCGGGGATTATCCGGATCACACTATTGAATCAACTTGTTGGTACTTTTGAAGCTTTGTATATATGGTATATGGCATGTATAGGCTAGTGTTATTTTAGTGTGTTTTGAATCTTGATATTAGCCATGAGATTTGGCTTGTAATTGTGGTATGTATAGCCATTTAAATTGGCTTGAATTATGTGTTTGGTAAGTGATATATGTGATGTGTATAATGATTTATGTGTTGGAGTGGTTTGAGGTGATGATATAATATGTTTTTATATACTATGTGGTGTGAATGATATGCCTTGTGAATTTGGCATAGAATGGTATAAAATAAAGGTATTGAATTAGTGTTATTTTGAGATTTAAGTTAGTTATTTTGATGGATGTATTAATGGTTGAAGAATGGCATGATTTTGGTTGTGAATTTGAGTAGTGAAAAGGTTGATTATGAAATGGCATGAAATGTGTGTGATTTGGTATGTTTTGAACTGCATATATGTGTATGGAAATGGTTCCAAATTGGTTGTTATGTGTACATGATTGTAGGGTGGCAAATTGGCTTTTCAAATGGCCTATTTTTGTCCATACGGGCAAAGACACGGGCGTGTGTCTCAGTCGTGTATGACACACAGACATGTTATATGGCCGTGTGTCCCCTGGGTACCCTTCGAATTAAAGTTAGTATACCCTATAGTTTTGACACGGTCTAGACACACGGGCATGTCTATTGACTGTGTGAGGCACACTGGCTGGCACATAGGCATGTGGCCGGCCATGTGACCTAAGTCAGTAACCCCTTTAGATTTTACATGGTCTGGGACACGGGCGTGTCCTCGGCCGTGTGGTACAAGTTAGTATGTATGCTCTATTTTCACACGGCCTGTGACATGGGCATGTCTGATGGCCGTGTGAGTTACATGGCCTATTCACACGGGCGTGTGACCTTATATGTTGAAATTTTTTTTAAGTTTCTCAAAGTTTACAAATGTTATCAGTTTAGTGCAAAACCACTTCTAAGCATGTTTTAAGGTCACGTAGGACCTCGTAGGGGACAATGTGAATGAT
This sequence comes from Gossypium anomalum, assembly GCA_025698475.1. Taxonomy (NCBI): domain Eukaryota; kingdom Viridiplantae; phylum Streptophyta; class Magnoliopsida; order Malvales; family Malvaceae; genus Gossypium; species Gossypium anomalum. Next base: position 39,816,912 of record CM046958.1, on the reverse strand, counting down.
TTGTTTTGATTTCAATTATGAATGCTTAAATGTATATGAAAGAGGTGTAATGCCTTATAACCCTATTTCGGTGACGGATAAGGGTTAGGGGTGTTACATTTTATTGGTATCAGAGCTCTAGGACTAACATAGCGTGTAAGAGTCTAGCTATACATGCCATATATATATATAAAGTGCGATAGTGCGATGATTTCTAATAGTTAAAATATGTTTTTTTTCGTATAGGAAATGGATCCTAATCAAGTTGTAGCTGACGATGTGGAAAGTAATGAGCCCGCTCCCACTCAAGGGGTGATGCCAACCGATTCTAGGCCTATTTCTAGTTGTCAGGAAGGAGAGGCTAAGCAAGCCTTCTTCCAAATGATGAGTGAGTGGTTCACGGAATTCGTACGAACAAATCCGGGTGCTCAACAACCTCCACCCCCACCTGTTCCTCAACAAATCCCAACTGTGCCACAAGCAATAAATCCAATCTGATTAAGTAAACCAGTAGTGGATAAGTTTCGTAAGCACGGGGCTAAAGAGTTTCAGGATACAGTTGATGACGATGCAGAGAGGGCAGGATTTTGGCTCGAGAACACAATCAGAGTATTTGATGAATTGTCGTGTAATCTAGAGGAATTTATCAAATGTGTGTATCGTTGTTGAGGGATAATGCATATCATTTGTGGAAAATGTTGACATCGGTGGTTCCTAGAGAACAAATTACCTGGGAATTCTTTCAATCCGAGTTCCGGAAGAAATATATAAGCCAACGATTTCTCGATTAGAAATATAAAGAGTTTCTGAAATTGAAGCAGGGCCGAATGATTGTCACTAAGTATGAAAGAGAATTTGTACGATTAAGTAAATATGCTCGGGAATATGTGTCTACTGAGAAAATCATGTGTAAAAGATTTGTTGATGGACTTAACGAAGATATAAAGCTGCTAGTCAGGATACTTGAATTGAAAGAATTTGTAGTACTGGTTGAGAGGGCTTGTAAAACCGAGGATCTCAGCAAAGAAAAGAGAAAATTTGATTCAAAAGTAAGAGATTTGAGAAAGAGATCGATAAATAAATCTTATCATTCTTCATTGAAGAAATCTAGAGACTATTTTAATCGACTGACAGCTTCAACAGGATATCAGAATCGAGATCGAGGGAAGCAATACACCAACTCTGAAGCTCAAGCCACATCAGTATCGAGTGTTGCTATAAAAGATGCTAAACCTGAGTGTCAACAGTGTGGAAGATGGCATTTTGGAGACTGTTGGGTGAAAAATAATAATAGAGCTTGTTACAGTTGTGGTTTACAAGATCACTTTATTAAAGATTGCCTAGAGTTAGTTGAAAAAGATAATGCTTAGAACACAAGGCCGAGTAACACTGCAGAGGTAGACCACCTAGAAACACAAGAAATATGAGTGGTGGTAGAGGTGTGACAAGTGACACTACTGCGAGATCTGATGCCAGAGCACCTACACCAGCCTAGGCTATTAGCGCTCTCGAAGAAGCGTCATCTCTGGATGTCATTACTGATACTTTTACACTCTATGATACTAAAGTTATTGCATTGATAGATCTAAGATCAACGCATTCATATGTATGTGTGAATTTAGTATCCAGAAAGACTTTTCCTATAGAGTCTACTAAATTTGTAATTAGAGTATTGAACCTCTTAGGCAAGTGTGTAGTGGTTGATAAAGTATGCAAGAACTGTCCATTGATGATACAAAATAATTACTTTTCGGCTGATTTGATGTTGTTTCCCTTTGATGAATTTGATATAATCCTGGGTATGGATTGGTTAATGTTGCATGATGTTGTTGTGAATTGTAAAAGAAAGACGATAAATTTGAGATGTCAGAATAATGAGATTATTTGAATTGAGTCAGATGATATGAATGGTTTGCCAACAGTGATTTCTTTGATGCTAGCTTAGAAATATGTGAGAAAGGGTTGCAAAGCTTATTTAGCTTATGTGCTTGATACGAAAGTGACTGAAAAGAAGATCGAATCAATGCCAATTGTGTGTGAGTACTCAGATGTGTTTCCTGAAGAGTTACCAGGTTTACCACCGAACCGAGAGGTTGAGTTTAGTATTGAGTTACTGTCAGGTACAACACCCATATCGATAGCTCCGTACGGAATGGATCCAACAGAGTTAAAAGAATTAAAAGCTTAGTTGCAAGAATTAACCGATAGAGGATTTGCATAGCCGAGTTTCTCGCCCTGAGGTGCTCTTCTATTGTTTGTGTAAAAGAAAGATGGCACGATAAGAATGTGTATTGACTACAGACAGTTGAATAAAGTGACAATCAAGAACAAATATCCACTATCGCGAATTGATTATATGTTTGATCAATTGAAAGAAGCTACAGTGTTTTCAAAGGTAGATTTGAGATCGAATTAATACCAGTTAGGAGTTAGAGATTCTGATATGCCGAAGACTACATTTAGAACGAGGTATGGTCATTATGAGTTTTTAGTTATGCCTTTTGGACTAACAAATGCACCTGCTATCTTTATGGACTTGATGAATCAAATTTTCAAACCATACCTAGATCGATTTGTTGTTCTGTTCATAGATGATATTTTGATATATTCAAGAGATGAAACTGAGCATGCCGAGCATTTAAGAATTATCTTGCAAACCCTGCGTGATAAAAAACTATATACAAAGTTCAGCAAATGTGAATTTTGGTTGCGTGAAGTTGGTTTTCTGGGGCTTATTGTGTTAGCATCGGGTAGCTGAGTCGATCCGATCAAGATTTTTGCAATAATGGATTGGAAAACTCTAAGAAATGTATCTAAAGTTCGTAGTTTTCTGTGACTAGCTAGCTATTACCGATGGTTTATGAAAGGCTTTTCGATGATTGCGACTCCATTGATGAGATTGCTTCAAAAAGATGTAAAGTTCGAATGGTCTGAGAAATGTCAGAAAAGTTTTGGTCAGCTGAAAGTTCTTTTTACTGAAGCTCCGGTGTTAGTACAACTTGAATCAGGTAAAGAATTTGTGATTTATAGTGATGCATCGTTGAATAGTCTGGGTTGCATTTTGATGCAAGAAAGCAAAGTTATAGCTTATGCCTCGAGACAATTAAAGCCGCATGAAAAGAATTACTCGATGCATGATTTGGAGTTAGCTGCAATTGTGTTCGTGTTAAAAATTTGGCGTCATTATCTGTTCGGTGAGAAATGGCATGTTTATTTTGATCACAAGAGTTTGAAATATCTAATAACTTAGAAATATTTGAATTTGCGACAGAGGAGATGGCTAGAATTGCTAAAAGACTATGAGTTAGTGATTGATTACCATCTGGGAAAAGCTAATGTTGTTGCTGATGCATTAAGCTGAAAATCTTTGTATGCTCTACGTGTAATGAATACTCAGTTAGCTCTATCTGATGACAGCTCAATTATAGCTGAGTTGAAAGTGAGACCGTTGTTTTTACTGTAACGCCCCAAATTTGGGCTTAGAAGTATTAGGTTTGAGCGGGGTTGCAGTTAGGAGACTGCACATAAATATGTAATTGTGCAAGAAAGTGACACAATTGAGTGTTTGGCTTAGTGGTTGATTGCTCTGGAAGTGCCTGGGAAGTCATGGGTTCAAGTCCTGGCTTCCACAAAATTTTGGTTTTTAAAGATAAAACCTCTATGTATGGTCAGTAAGGTTATAAATAAAATTTGGTAAAGTATGACATAAAAAGCCTGTTGGTCTAGTGGATAGTGGCGTGTGGAGTGTGCTAGTGGTATGAGGTTCGAATCCTTGCTTGAGCAAATGGAGGTTATTTTTGCTAAAGGCCATGGGAGGAAGTTATCTTTGACCGAAACACCAAGAATTTGCACAGGTTTGAATACATTTGTTGTTAGCCAAATTGGGGGAGTAAAAAGGGGGATTTTCGAATGTTTGAAGTAATGGACAGGAAGAAATTTAAGAGAAAATTGTAGAGGGGATCAAGGAGTAAGGGAGAGGGAGTTGGTTGCTGAAAATAGGACTCTTCTTGTGCCGAAATTGGTCATAGGCACTTACTATCGAATTTGGCTATTGTTTGGTCTTTTTTTCGGTAGCTGACTCCTTTTGCTTCTTTTCGTCCTCTTTTGTTTGTGCTGGTTTAGTAGCCGAAACTTATTTGTGACAGTTTGGGAACATGCCATCTTAATTTACTTTGACTCTGCTCTACCGACTGGTACCTTGTTTAATCTACATTCGTCTCTCCATCACTTCTCCTTCTCCTAGTTTTCTTTGCCATAACTGAACATTCCCTCCTCTCTTCTCCTTTTCTCTCAATCAACTTTCCCCTGGCTGATTGTACCCTCTCTCATTTGGTTTTGGCTTGTGGTGAATGAGTTATTCTTTTCCTTCTCCTTTCTCTTCAGTTCCATCGGATTCTAGCTAACCGAATAGTACTTCTGTGTTGACCTTTCAGGAACCGATTCTTTCTGTTATTCCTCTCTGTCAAACTGGGTGGTAAGTACTATTTTATTGGATGTTGTTTCTGTCCATTCTTGTCTCTTCTATCGTAGCTATGATTCTCTTTTAACCTTGTCTTTTCTAATCGGCATTGTTAGGGGAGTGGTGACGTTAGTTCTGCCTCGTCATAGAGACTACCTTGTTGGGCATTGTGAATCGATTGTTTTCACCCTCTAGAATCGATGTCACAATTCTATTTGATGATCTGTAGTAATCTATAATCAATCTTCAGCAATGCCTAAGGGGTAAGGAACCTAAAGTGTTCAATCAAGGTTGGTGTTTGAAGGAACTGCACTCTTTTTGCAACATTTGTGTATTCACACACTGAATAGTCTGTAGAACGGCAAAAGCCGAAAAGCTAAAAAGTAGAAAGAATGGCCTTTTCGCCACATGGGTGTGCGAACGCACATGTGGTAAGTCAAGCGCACGAATCATGGGCTTAAGACTGCAGAGGCTACCATGGACGTTCCCATGGGTTCGAGTCGTTCTAGGCCTTGATAGGCAATATTAGGCTGTATGGGCCCAATGGGCTAGTGGGACCCATACGGATAAATTCACGTTATGTGCTAAATACTGGACTAGGCTGTGTAATTTGCATGGCTGTGGTTGTTTTTGGGCTTAGTGGGCCACACTGACGTGTGGGCCCACATAAGCCGCATAATGGGCTGTGAGCCCATTCGCGTTGTTATGTATGTTGAGGTTACACGAGTCATCCGAGACGGTTCTGGACCTTCTGATGGGTCGTGTGCCTAGACCCATTTTGATGAAAATAACCAAAATACCCTTATAGGGTAAAATGACTATTTTACCCCTCGAGGGTAAATGACTGATTTGTGCTATGTTATAACTATTCTTACTGAGAATGACATTCTGCATACATGTATGATTTATGACACGACATTCTGTATGGGGTTGGGATACTATTATAGAGGAAGTGTACTGATATGGTCGCACGGGTCGCGCAAGACGACTATGGACCTACTGATGGCTTTAAGCCTACTATATTGTACTAGTGGCATTGCCACATATTCTGTTACTGGCAGCACTGCTGCGCTACTGATGGCTTTGTGTCGCGAATGATGGCTTTGTGCCACTACTAACGCCTTCGTGCCGCTACTCATGGCTTTGTGCCATATTCTGATACTGGCAGCTTTGCTGCGTTACTGTTACTGGTAGCTTTGCCGAGATATTATTATTGGCAGCTTAGCTGCGTTATTGGTGTGCTGGCTGGATGGGTCAACTTTGTCCCCACATGGTGTGATGGTGGTACGGAGTGGTGTGTTGGTTGGATTGGGATGGGTTGCATTGTTGTAATGAACTGTTACTGATATGGGCTTAGGCCCAGACTTATTGTTTAATGTTTGTTTATTATGGGGATTTCACACTGAGTTTTCGTAAACTCACCCCACTATTTTACTGTACAGGTAATCTTTAGGCGGGTCAGTGCTGCGAAGGACTCGGAGATGGCCACACTACTGCTCCTGTTTTCTTTTATTTGCTTTTAGATTTCAATTTGGGTTTGAAATTATGTAATAAGGCCTCTCCAATTTTCTATCTTTTAATTTGGGATTTATGTTTATTATGACTTATATCTGCTAGAAGTAGAACACGGTCTTCCTAAACAATAATTGTTTTCAAAACACTACGTTTTCGTAACACTTTTGAAATGCTTCTGTAACAAACAATGTTTTAAAAGTAATAACTATTTAAAATGAACAACAGATAGCTATTTCATTTTGAGTTCTAACAAAGGGGCCTTAAATTCCCAAATAGGTTTACATGAGCAAGAGCAAATTTTTGAAAAGCACTCCAAAGTGACACCGCCAGATTCGGCCATAACGTCTAGGCCGGGTTTTGGGTGTTACATTTAGTGGTATCAGAGTCAAGTTGCAAAACTCAGCTATGCATTTGGGTTTCTTTCAAAACATTGAAATTCTAAAAGAACTGATTTAAAACGATTTGAACTATTTTGAAAGGTTATACTGAATGTGTGGTACACCGAGTCTCCGCACCAATTCTATAAGTCATTCTAAAACTGTTGCTTGTTTGCACTAAAATGTTGTAAATAAGAATACTGTTATTTCTTTAGGTATTAGACTGTATTGAAACACTCTAGTTGGAGTAAACTGAAACGCTGCAATTTAGATTTTGTATTTATTCTCTGTGTGTTCTGGAAATGTAGATTTTTAAGTTAGCGACAGTACTGATTTGGATTCCAAAGGTAATCAAGATCACAAGGGGTTGCCTGTTTCACCAAATCATGAGATTATTCAAGAGACAGAGGTCAAGGTAAGTTTGCCAACTTCGGGTAGTGATAACTCGGTGCTTGGTATTGAGGCACTGACTCGGTTAGTAAGGGAGGTGCTAGAGGAAGTGTTTGAGGCCAGAGTTAAGGAGATTGGTGAAACACTTCAGGCTAAGTGCTTGGGTTGTAAGAAGAAGAGAGATCACAGTTTCCTGAGGTTGGAGCCTCAATCTATGAAATGTGTTAAAATGCGTCCGAACCTACTGGCTTGGGAGCATTGTAAAGAGTATCATTTGGGTGAATACCGTAGGAAGTCAAGAGCATGTCTCAAATGCAGGTCGAAAGAGCATCGGGTTCGAGATTGCCAAGTCACTTTTAAGTCAAGTATGTTTTATTTGGGTGTGACGATTGGGATATAGAAATTGTATGCGGGTGATATCTATCAACTCCAATGGTTAGATGTTTTGGGTGTGTGTAAGAGGTTTCAAGTTCAACATAAAGTGTGTAAGTGTTATTGGGATTAGAAGTACGCAGTGAGAGCATAATGGTGTAGTTTGGGTTGTGCAACTATTTTGATAGTTGGAAATTTTGAGGACGAAATTTTTTTAAGGAGGGGTGAATTGTAACGCCCCAAATTTGGGCCTAGAAGTATTACGTTTGAGCGGGGGTGCAGTTAGGAGACTGCACATAAATATTTAATTATGCAAGAAAGTGACACAATTAAGTGTTTGGATTAGTGGTTGTGTGCTCTGGAAGTGTCTGGGAAGTCATGGGTTCAAGTCCTAGCTTCCACCAAATTTTGGTTTGTAAAGATAAAACCCCTTATGTATGGTCAGTAGGGTTATAAATAAAATTTGGTAAAGTATGACATAAAAAGCCTGCTGGTCTAGTCAATAGTGGCGTGTGGAGTGTGCTAGTGGTCTGAGGTTCGAATCCTTGCTTGAACAAATGGAGGTTATTTTTGCTAAAGGCCATGGAAGGAAGTTGTGTTTGACCAAAACACTAAGAATTTGAACAGGTTTGAATATATTTGTTATTAGCCGAATTGGGGGAGTAAAAAGGGGGATTTTCGAATGTTTGAATTGGTGGATAGGAGGAAATTTAGGAGAAAATCGTGGAGTGGATCAAGGAGTAAGGGAAAGGGAGTTGGTTGCCAAAAATAGGACTCTTCTTGTGCCAAAATCGATCATAGGCACTTAGTGCCAAATTTGGCTATTATTTACTCTCTTTTTAGATAGCTGACTCCTTTTGCTTCTTTTCGTTCTCTTTTGTTTGTGCTAGTTTAGTAGCCGAAACTTACTTGTGACCGTTTTGGAACACTTCGTGTTAATTTACTTTGACTTTTCTCTACCGACTGGTACCTTGTTTAATCTACATTCGTCTCTCCATCACTTCTTCTCCTAGTTTTCTTTGCCATAACTGAACCTTCCCCTGGCTGATTGTATCCTCTTCTCCTCTCTATCTCATTTGGTTTTGGCTTATGGTGAATGACTCATTCTTTTCCTTCTCCCTTATCTTTAGTGCCATCAGATTCTAGCTAGCCGAATAGTGCTTCTGCATTGACCTTTTAGGAACCGATTCTTTCTGTTATTCCTCTCTGTCAATCTAGGTGGTAAGTACTATTTTATTGGATGCTGTCTCTGTCTATTCTTGTCTCTTCTATCATAGCTATGATTCTCTTTTAACCTTATCTTTTCTAATCGGCATTGTTAGGGGAGTGGTGACGTTAGTTCTGCCTCGTCGTAATGACTACCTTGTTGGGCGTTGTGAATCGATTGTTTTCAATCTCTAGAATCGATGTCATAATTCTATTTGATGATCTGTAGTAATCTATAATCAATCTTCGGCAACGTCTAAGGGGTAAGGAACCTAAAGTGTTCGATCAAGGTTGGTGTTCGAAGGAACTGCACTCTTTTCGCAACAGGTGTGTATTCACACACTGAATAGACTGTAGAACAGTAAAAGCCGAAAAGTCGAAAGAATGGCCTTTTGGCCACATGGGTGTGCGAATGCACATGTGGTAAGCCAAGCACATGAATCATGGGCGTAAGACTGTAGACGCCACCATGGGCGTTCCCACAGGTTCGAGCCGTTCTGGGCCTCGATGGGTAGGAATGGGCCGTGTGCGCCCAATAGGTTGGTGGACGCCACACGGATAAATTCACGTTATGTGATAAATATTGGACTGGGCTATGTAGTTCGCATGGCCGTGGTCATTTTTGGGCTTAGTGGGCCACACGGGCGTGTGGGCCCACATGGGCAACATAATGGGATGTGAGCCCATTCACATTATTATGTATTTTGAGGTTACACGAGTCGTCTGAGACAGTTTTGGACCTTCTAATGGGTCAATAAATGTGCCTAGACCTATTTTGATGAGAATGACCAAAATACCCTTATAGGGTAAAATGACTATTTTACCCCTCGAGGGTAAATGACTGATTTGTGCTATGTTATAACTGTTCTTACTGAGAATGACATTCTGCATACATGTATGATTTATGACACGATATTCTGCATGGGGTTGGGATACTAATACGGAGGAAGTGTACTGATATGGTCGCATGGGCCGCACAAGACGACTGTGGACCTACTGATGGCTTTAAGCCTACTATATTGTACAGGTGGCATTGCCACATATTCTGTTGCTGGTACCACTACTGCACTACTGATGGCTTTGTGCCGCTAATGATGGCTTTGTGCCGCTACTGATGCCTTCGTGCCGCTACTCATGGCTTTGTGCCATATACTGATACTGGCAGCTTTGCTGCAATATTATTACTGGCAGCTTAGCTGCGTTATTGGTGTGTTGGCTGGGTGGGTCGACTTTGTTCCCACATGGTGTGATGGTGATACGAAGTGGTGTGTTGGCTGGATTGGGATGGGCTGTTTTGTTGTATTGAACTCTTACTGATATGGGCTTAGGCACAGACTTATTGTTTACTGTTTGTTATTATGGGGATTACACATTGAGTTTTCGTAAACTCACCCCACAGTTTTAACTATTAGGTAATCCTTAGGCAGATCGGTGCTGCAAGGGGCTCGAAGATGGCCACACTACTGCTTTTAGTTTCTTTTATTTGCTATTAGATTTCGATTTAGGTTTTAAATTATGTAATAAGGCCTCTCTAATTTTCTAGCTTTTAATTTGGGATTTATTTTTATTATGACTTATATCTGCTAGAAGTGGAACGCGGTCTTCCTAAATGATAACTATTTTCAAAACACTACGTTTTCGCAACATTTTTGAAATGCTTCTGCAACAAACAATGTTTTAAAAGTAATAACAATTTAAAATGAACAACAGATAGATATTTTGTTTGAGTTCTAACAAAGAGGCCTTTTAATTCCCAAACGGGTTTACATGAGCAAGAGCAAATTTTCGAAAAGCACTTCAAAGTGACACCGCCAAATTCGGCCATAACGTCTAGGCTGAGTTTCGGGTGTTACATTTACAATAGATTTGTGAAGCTCAAAAAGTTGATAATAAAATGTTTGCTAAATGAGCTCAATGTGGTTCAAACCCTGATTTAGAGTTCCAAGTTGATTCAGATGACTGTTTAAGATTCAAAGACCAAATATGTGTTCTGAGAAATTTAGAGTTAATTCAGATGATTTTCAATGAAGCACATAGTAGTCGTTTGTCTGTTCATCCGGGAAGCACGAAAATGTATAATGACCTAAAATAACTTTATTGGTGGCATGGCATGAAATGAGATATCTCAGAGTTCGCTTCTAAATGTTTGATTTGTTAGCAAGTAAAAGCTGAGCATCAGGTTCCGTTTGGTTTATTATAGCCGATTATGATTCCCGAGTGGAAATGGGATAGAGTGACTATGGATTTTCTATCGGGATTGCCCCTATCTCTGAGTAAGAAAGATGCAATCTGGGTTGTTGTTGACTAGTTGACAAAATCAACTCATTTCATTCCTATACATACAGATTATTCGCTTGACAAGCTAACTAAATTATATATCCCTGAGGTTGTGAGATTACATGGAGTACCTATTTTTATTGTTTTGGATAGAGATCCGAGATTTACATCGCGTTTCTGGAAGAAATTGCAAGATGCACTAGGTACAAAGCTACACTTTAGTACTGCCTTCCATCCGCAAACAGATGGTCAACCTAAGAGGATTATTCAGATACTCAAGGATATGTTGAGATGTTGCATTCTTGAGTTTGAAGGTACGTGGGAATGATACCTACCATTGATTAAATTTGTGTATAATAATAGTTTTCAATCGAGCATTAAAATGGTACCTTACGAAGCATTATACGGTCGTAAATGCCAGACACTATTTTATTGGAATAAGCTCAACGAGAATAAGATTCACGGCGTCAATTTGATTAAAGAGACTGAACAGAAAGTGAAAGTGATTCGTGAAAGTCTGAAAGCAGCGTTAGATTGTCAGAAATCATATGCAGAATTGAAATAAAAAGATATTAAGTTTCAGATCAGGGATTGAGTGTTTTTGAAAGTATCTCCGTGGAAGAAAATACTTCGGTTCAGTCATAAAGGCAAGTTGAATCCGATATTTTTTGGGCCGTATGAAATTATCGAGCGAGTTAGATCAGAAGCTTATCAGCTAGCATTGCCATCTGAGTTAGAAAAGATTCATAATGTATTTCACGTATCGATGCTTCAACGATACCGATCCAATCTTTCGTATGTTATTTCCCCGATCGAAGTTGAGGTTTAGTTAGATTTATAGTACAGTGAAGAACTGATTCGAATCTTAGCTCGTGAGATCAAAGAGCTGAGAAATAAAAGAATTTCATTATGGCATCGACATGGGGTAGAAGAAGCTATGTTGGAACCCGAGGATGCTATGAGAAAGCAATATCCAAACCTATTGAATGGTAAGATTTTTGGGGACGAAAATACCTAAGGGGGGAGAGTTGTAACAACCCAGTTTTAGCTAAACCAGAACAGTGGTTTTGGGACCACAAATCTAAGGTTGTAAAATTATTTTAATATTATTTTTGGTGTTTACAGCATGTGAAGATGTATGTGTGAAAATTTTGTGAGCTAATTTTATCGTTTAATAGCTCAATTTGAGAAAAAGGACTCGCGTAAAATGCAAAAGTTGTATTCTATATGATAAAGGTGTCTAATTACCAAGGCTTTTTAAATGAGAGGTCCTTATGATGTAATTATACCATGGTTAAAATTTTTCATAAATGACCAACCATTATGTGCTTTATTAATGTATTCATAAAGGTTATTTTTGTAATTGTAAAATTAAGTTCAATTAAACAAAACTAAAATAAAAAAAACGATTCATTCATTCATCTTTTGGACCGAAAATAAAAAGAAAACAAGGGATAGAAAGCTTTCTTGCATTCGGCACTTTGATAGCTAAATTGAGATCAAGAAAGAAAGAACTCGAATTTAGATCGGGAAAAATTGAAGGTTATCAAGTAATCGATCTGAATTTTCAATTCCAAGTATGAGGTAAGTTCGTACGTGATAAATGTTGTTACAATTATGTTTTTAATACTTTAATAATGCATAAATTGTAAACATGTGACTACGATTGCATACGATGATAAATCAACTATGTTTGGCACTTAGTGTGTATTTCAAAATAGCTTCGGCTATAAATAGCACTTAGTGTGCGAATTGGAATAGCTTTGGCTATATGAGGCACTAAGTATGCGATACTGTGATAGCTTTGGTTTAATGTGATGACACTAAGTGCTCGAGATAGTTATAGCTTTGGCTAATCACTGATGCACTAAGTGTGCGAGTTCTTAGAGCATTGAAAGACTTCCGAATAAATTAATATGTTGAACAAAGAGGTGAGAATAAAATAAATAAATACGAGAAAGTTCATGTATGTACAATACTTATGTGGTATTTGATACTATGTGTATGAAGCTTGATGCATTTGTGTATACATGTTAGATGGTTATGGATTAGGACTAAATCATGATATAAAAACTACTAAGTGTTTATACTTGATGTTTTGTATATTATGAACTGTTGGGTATTTTTGGTATGAACTTACTAAGCGATGAAGCTTACTGTGTGTGTTATTTGTCCTTGTTTTATAGAGTATCGAAGCTAGCTTAGACATGGGGGATCATCGGGAACCATCATCACACTATTGAATCAACTCGTTGGTACTTTTGAAGCTTTGTATATATGGTATATGGCATGTATGGGCTAGTGTTATTTTAGTATGTTTTGAGTCTTGATATTAGCCATGAGATTTGGCTTGTAATTGTGGTATGTATAGCCATTTAAGTTGGCTTGAATTATGTGTTTGGTAAGTGATATATATGATGTGTTTAATGCTTTATGTGTTAGATTGGTTTGAGATGATGATATAATATGTTTTAATATACTATGTGGTGTGAATGATATGCCTTGTGAATTTGGCATAATATGGTATAAAATAAAGGTATTGAATTAGTGTTATTTTGAGATTTAGGTTAGTTATTTTGATGGATGTATTAATGGTTGAAGAATGGCATGATTGGTTGTGAATTTGAGTAGTGAAAAGGTTAACTATGAAATGGCATGAAATGTGTGTGATTTGGTATGTTTTGGACTGCATATATGTGTATGGAAATGGTTCCAAATTGGTTGTTATGTGTACATGATTGTAGGGTGGCAAATTGGCTTTTCAAATGGCCTATTTGTGTCCACACGGGCAAAGACACGGGCATGTGTCTCAACTGTGTGTGACACACGGACATGTTACACGATCTAGACATAGGCGTGTCTATTAGCCGTGTGAGGAACACGGGCTGGCACATGGGCATGTGGCTGGCAGTGTGACCTAAGTCAATACCCCCCTTAGATTTCACGTGGTCTGGCACACGGGCGTGTCCTTGGCCATGTGGTACAAGACAATATGCATGCCTTGTTTCCACACAGCCTATAACATGGGCGTGTCTGGTGGCCGTGTGAGTCACACGGCCTATTCACACAGGCGTGTAACCCTTATATGTTGAAAAATTTTCTAAGTTTCTCAAAGTTTGTAAATGTTATCGGTTTAGTCCTGAACCATTTCTAAGCATGTTTTAAGGTCACGTAGTACCTTATAAGGGACAATGTGAATGATTTATTTTGATTTCAATTATGAATGCTTAAATGTATGTGAATAAGGTGTGTTATCTGGTAATGTCTCATAATCCAATTCTAGTAACAGATAAGGGTTTAAGGGTGTTACAAGGAGGGTTCAAGAATACAAATTAAGGCTAGAAATAAATAGGCAAGAATTTAGAAACAGAACAACCCTCTTTCTTACACCTAGGCACATGCACCACCACCCATAGTGGCGAAAATTGAGGCTGATTTAAGAACAATTTTGAGATCCATTTAAAAGCTAGAAAAATAAATTTAAAATATTTAAAATTCCCCTAAATTCTAGATCTATCAATGTAGGTTTTTTAATTGGAAATATTAATCAAGAAATTGAAGAAAGAAGAGATCTTACCCAAGCTAGTTGAGAGAAATGACAATGACACTTTCTTGGCAATGTATGGGATTGATCTTGAAGTTCAAGATTTCAAATTTAGGGCTGATTTAGTTGAGGATAAATGGTAGAAAAGTAATGGAGAAGATGATGCTCAATATTAGTGACAAAAGAAAGAAAATCAATGGTGAATGATGGTGGTAGGGGCAACGACAACAATGGTGGGAGAAGGGAAAAAGAAAAAAAATAAAAATTAAGAGAGGGAGAGGAGATGAATGAATAGGGTGAGTAAAAATAGAATAAAAGCTGATTATTTTATGGAAAATTAACATTTATACCACTAGGTGATTTCCTTCTTTTTGAAATATTTTTGCAATATTTATTTTAAAAACAAGACATGACACATACTAGGGTTTGAGGCAAAATTTGCAAAATAATAAAAAAGGTACGAAAGAAAGGATTTGAACTTGGGTTTCAAGAAACGCTTCGCTAACACTTAATTAACAAACCAATACCCCATTTACTTCCTAAAATACATAGATAATCTCAAAACTTAGGGCATGACCACTATTTATCAGTTTATAAACCCGATTCTACTGACCCCCGATTTTTAGGATGTTATAGGATCCTTATCTGAAAACCTAGGTTAGCCCTTCATTCATTCCCTTGTACACCAATCATCAATGGTACTTCATTTCCCATAACTATTTCTAGTTGGGTTACCATCCTTTTTGCCTCTCAGGCTTCTATACTGACTATTTTGACGAAGTATTTCCACTTTTATATCCCTTCCTATTCAATGGAAGATTCACTAGACCCGTTGCTTAATTGATGCTTGCCCATGCTTTCATTTTCCTTCCAACCCCTTTTTTCTTATTTATATGTTATCCTACGATTACTATTCCGATTGTTCCCTTGTGTTATTGGCCAAGCAGACCCTTTTATGCTGCCACAATCGAGCCAAGGTCTTACGCCATATGATTACATATTTGTTGTCCTGGCAGACTAATTGGTTGCCCTAGCCGCACTATAGTCTTACCTCCCAAATCCTCGTATTTATCATCCTAGCGAACTACCTCGTGTTTAACATCCTATTGACTATCCCATGTTTAATATCCCATCGAACTATCCTATGTTTAACACCTCATCGAACTATCTTTGATACCATAACGTCTTTTAACTATGGTCTTACTCATTCTATCGTCAAATCATCATTTGATGTCATAGCATCTTTCAATTATGGTCTTACTCAATGTAAACTCATTTTTACTGTCTCGATAGACTATACCAGTGCCAATAGTCCAACTATGGTCTTACACCTTATGTTTCCCTATGTTTATTATCTTGGTGGACTACTTGGATGCCATGGTCCAACTATGGTCTTAGTCCTATTTATCATGATGTCATAGCATCTTTCAGTTATGATCTTACTCATTTTAGGCTTAAAGCCTTCGATTGGTTCCATAGCCTCGCCATGATCTTTACTCTTCAAATTTCATTTCTTCCATCCCTTCATTTCACTGTTCCTAACATTGATGCTCAAACACCGCAGTGTCCCCTCAGTAAGGTCTGGAGCTTCGTTGATCACGGTTTGCACTCTGCAATATTGTATGGCAATATCTAACAGAATTACTCTCTCTCTTTTCCTTTTCCTAACTTTGTCTACCCCAACATTATTTCCCTTTCACACTATTATCATACATATGTATCTCATGCATTTTCGTAGACCAACTAACGTGGATTTTTCTTACGAGTTAAAAAGGCAAACACTCTTAGATTCATGTAGACTTTCAACATGATCATTATTCCAGGGTTAGAGTGTAAAAACTCACCTGATGCCTCTTCGCCTTGTCCGCTTAGTTTCTCCAGACACCAAAGCTTCCAATTTCTCCTGGTAGCTAGGTAAGACAACCAAATCATGGGTTAAACTTGGTGTTTTCACTTTAAACCAGATTTTTAGATTCTCCATTTTTCCTACTGGAACCTCATGATTATTGCTACAAGTAGAGCTCCCCTTAACCGTCTCTTCACTGAAGCAACCTAACAAGAAGATGAAGAAGAGAGGAAATTGAAACAAGATGGAGAGAAGTCACTCTGTAACTATATATACAGCCCCTCATGCGCGGCCTTTACCTCATCACAACCATTCATCCGTAATCATTTTTGTCCCTCTCTAATGGACCAATTGGTTCTAATCGAACTGAACCAGGCTTGGTTTTTAACCATACCTTATTTCATTTCTAAATTTTCCTAAATTTTCAATAGAGATCGTCAACTTACGGTCATTTCAAATTTAACCCCTAAATTTCCTAATTTCTGGCTTAAAAGGATTTTGGGTGTGACAACTAACAACAAGATAAATGAACAAGAACAATAAAAATAAGATCTTTAATAAAGAAAAAGAAAAGTGTAACACCCCATGGCCCATGGGTCAGCCGATGGACCCGTATTTTGGCCAGTTGATTAAGTCAGATCAAAAAGGAAATATGTAAGCTAAGTTTAATTTGTGAAATTTGACCGATTTTGGTTTTTTTTTTCCTTCACATCGGATGAACTGTTTCATGGTGATCTACCTTATTGCGGACTCTCATTCTATTTTGGTGAGTTCTTTTGCTGGTGGACATATTTGTGGCGAGCCTTTTTGTAGCTAAATTTTCCATTTGTTGTAGAAACCTTTGGTGGTGGACATGCATTAATTACATGTCAAGTCTTAGCTAGGAACGTGCCATTGTGCAAGACACTTGGTGAGTTCATTTGTTGTGCTTGATTAGTGGATTTGTCTATGCAAGTATTTTGATTGGTAGCTAGTCAAAAGTGTTGTTTTGTTTGTGTTATATTTCCTATATATATATATATATATCGTACAGAAAGGGATGAAGAGTCCAATTCTCTTTTCTCCATTTTTTCGTGTTCTTTTCATCTAAGGATAGAGGTGTTAACATGTGTGCTTATGGAAAGAACTGTGTGTGGACTGAAGTTTTTTAGGAAGATTTTCCAAGTGAGTTCTCTTATCTTTTTCTTGATGAGTTAAAAAACTATTTTAAAGACGTTGCATGTCCAAGAAAAAGGTCTGATTGTGTTTGTGTGCTAATAGGGTTATGTGTAACACCTTTTACCCGTATCCGACACCGGGACAGGGTCCAAGGCGTTACCAGACTCAAACATAAACATTCATACAAAATGGGGCATAAAATTTCATTCAATTTAAAACCATTCATAAACATGCATCTCGTCCCTTATACGGGCCCACAAGGCCCAAAACATACATTGGGTGTGGTTTGGGACTAAATCGAGAACTTTCAGAACTTTGTGACACTTAGAAAATTTTCTTGTTTTGGAGGGTCACACGCCCATGTGGGTAGGCCGTGTAGACACACATGCCCATGTGGCTTTGGACACGCCCGTGTCCTTAGCCCGTGTAACTCTCTATTTATGATGTCATCAACACAATTAGGGTCATACGGCCAAGTCACACGCCCGTGTGCTTAGGCCGTATGGCGAATTAAATTCTAAAAATCAGGTGCAGACTTCACACGGCCAGGGCATACGCCCATGTCCTGAGGCCGAGTCCTTCACACAGCTGAGACACACGGTCGTGTCTCTGCCCGTGTGTTTACTACTGGGAATTCTATTTTACCTAATTAGGTGCAGGGGACATGGTTGGATCACACGTCCATAGAGTAGACCATGTATCACACACGGTCTAGACACACACTCGTGTTCCTACCCGTGTGGACAATTTTGATGCTATTTTCCAAGCCTTTTGTCACCCTTAATAACACATGCACACTTACACATCTTAATGACATCCTACATAGCATAAATGAGCACTTAAACATTTACAAACATAGCTCATGCATATCAACTTCTTATCAAATTATACCTGCTTAAGACTACATATTTTATTTAGACCAAGCTTACCAAATCACATGCAATATGAAACATCAATTTACTTCTATTTCATACATTCATGCCTTAGTTGTTATTATACCATTTACTCATATTTCCATTATCAAACATCCATGATCATATCCATAATTCATCTATGCTAAATGAATTTAACCACATCATGAGTGGCCTTAGCACATGCATGCATATATGAACATGATTACATCCCCATAATTAATATGGGTCATATCTCATGGCCATATACAAAATGAATCATCAAATCATTATAAGCCAATACATTTGGCTAAACCAATATGACATTTAACAAAAAGACCAAGTCCCTATACATGCCATACTCAAACTACTTAAATTCACTATACCCAAAAGATTAGTTTGATAGTGTGAATTGAGCTCCGATGTCCTTCAATCCTTGAGCTAGCTTGGCGATACTATAAGAAAATGGAAAATAAAGGGGAGTAAGCATAAAGCTTAGTAAGTTTGCGTGTAAAGAATTAACAACATTAATCATGCATTATTATACACATAACACAATAATATTTATCATAATGTCATCAAGTATCATAGGTACATTTTAAGTCATGCCATTTATATAAGGTACAATAAAACTCATGATCATAATTCATTCATTCACTTCTTTCGAGGTCTCATCGATTCATAATCTCAATGTTTATGAGCTTTGTGTACGTACCTGTACCCTTTCAACATGATCATACCTTGTCATCTCTTTGACATAATTGTTGGATTACCCATTGAACCACTTGGAATACTAAAGGATACTCGGGAACTCTCATACACATGGTAAGATGCCAATGCCATATCCCGGATATGGTCTTACATGGGATCACATATCGATACCAATGCCCAGACATGGTCTTGCATGGGATCGTAGATCGATGCCAATGCCATGTCCCAGACATGGTCTTACATGGGATCACACAAAACCCTAATGTCATGACATTTGTATCCTAACTATTCATAAGGTTCAAACTGGGTTTCAAGATATCAAACTTCGTCATATCGTCATATCGTCAACATTAATTAAATCCACAAAGACAATTACACAATTCATGCAATATTAAAGCATTAAAAACATAATAATGTAATGTTGCATTATTTACACACGAACTTATCTCGGTACCAAAATATGGCTAACTATTCAATTTAGTCTACAACCTTGTTCTTTCTTCAGTTTAGGTCCAGACTCCGTTTTACTTGATTATAATAGCAAATTTCACTTATTTAATTATCACATTGTTCAAATCAATCCATAAATCATTCTTTAGTAAAATTACAATTTTGCCCCTAAACTTTCACATAATTACATATTAGCCCCTAGGCTCGTAAAAAGAAATGTGTTCATTTTCTTTGTTACCCAAGCCTAGACAAACTTATAACTCATAGCAGCCCACATTTCTCATTAAGACATACATCTTACTACTCATTTTGCATCTTTTACAAATAAGTCCTTTTCATGCATTTCCATCAAAAATCACTTTGTAAAAGATGTTAAACACACATCAAACTTTCATATTCCTCCATTAAACATCAAAATACATGCATGACACACATTGGTAAGTTCTTTAACATGAACCCTAGCTCAAAATAATGGTACAAATAGCTAGATCAGTTGATAACAATTTCAAAAATGTTAAGAACATTAAAAACGGGGCTAGGATTGACTTACAATCAAGCTTGGAAAGTGAAGAGACCCTAGCTATGGAGAGCTTCAAAGTTTCAGCCCTAGCTTGAAGAAGATGAGCAAATTTTGCTTCGTTTTTCCCTTTTTATTCTTTTATTAACCAAATGACAAAAATGCCCTTCAGGCCTTTCTTTTAAAATTTTCCTATTCATGCCCATTTTTGTCCATAATTATAGAAATTGGGAAAATTTCTATTTAAGGACCTCTAATTAATAATCCATGACAATTTCATGCTTAAAGCTTCTAAAATTCATATTTTGTAACTTTTGCAATTTAGTCCTAAATGTCAAATTGGACACTTTATCAATAAAATTTCTTCATGAAATTTTCACACAAATATGCAATCATACCATAGATCTCATAAGAATCATAAAATATTTATTTCTACTTCGAATTTTTGGTCTCAAAACCACTTTCTGACTAGGCCCTAATTCAGGATGTTACATTATGTGTAGCCATTCTTCACGATTTAATCGTATCGACTAATGGTAGGGTTACCATCTTAAGTAACTATTTGTCTGAATTGTTGTTTTGCTCATATGATTGTGTGTGCTTTACACGATGTGCATGATCGAGTTAACTAATAAAAGAATAAAGGTTGAATATGTATGAATGACTGAATGGACACTCTTTCCTTAGAATACAAGCTTCGTATCCGGATTAGTGAAAGTAGGGGTTGTGGAGGTAAATCGTTGATGTGTGAATGTGATAGGAAAATTTTATAGAGAATGTGAAATGGTAGGGTTACATTATGTGTAGCCATTCTTCACGATTTAATCGTATCGACTAATCGTAGGGTTACCATCTTAAGTAACTGTTTGTCTGAATTGTTGTTTTGCTCATGTGATTGTGTGTGCATTAAATGATGCGCATGATCGTGTTAACTAATAAAATAATAAAGGTTGAATATGTATGAATGACTGAATGGACACTCTTTCCTTAGAATACAAGCTTTGTATCCGGATTGGTGAAAGTGGGGGTTGTGGAGGTAAATCGTTGATGTGTGAATGTGATGGGAAAATTTTATGGAGAATGTGAAATGATATGGTATTTACCTTTAGTAGGGCATGTTACTACAAACCGTGATTGGTGAATTCCTTGAACTTGCGGGGGAACACTTAGGTGTTCGAATTAACAAGGAAAATTTGTGAAGGTTCGGTTGGATAAATGAAATACTAGCTTTATAGAGTAATAACGTATCGTGGCTCTTCAAAGCGTATTGTGGATCAAAAGCTAACTCAAGGAAGGATGTCCAATTCGTTTGTAATTCTTTTGCATGTAACTCATTCTCAAATGTATAAATGAGGTCATTAGCTATTTTATTGAAATGGTATGTGGCTTGCGGATAGTATCCACCATAAGGTTCCTTTGGATGGTAACATGTACCTAACTATGAAATGTACTTAGGCATGCTTGTAACTGTTTGTGAATTGTATTTCTAATGTAGAAGCGGAATGTATTATCTAGTGTGCCAACTGTCTTTATGGTCTTCTATAAGCATATAGAAAAGGAAGTGTTAGTGACTACATAAGATAGTCATGTGTGAGTGGTTCAAATAAGATGGTAGCAAGCGAACTATTCTCATATGAGATAGTGTCTATCTACGAAGTGTATGATTAAAGAATCCACTGTTGAATTAGTTTCTATTGCAACTAGTATCTGCATGTAAGTTATCTCACCAAGAAAATTATGACAAAGGACAAGCTGTATTCATAAGTGAACCGCTTTTAGTGAAAGCTAGGTTTCTGTGCAGTCTGAAGGATTATGCAAATTGAAGGGATGCGCAATGCTTTGGCAGGGATTTCGATAACTAGTTCTCCTAAGTGCGGATAAGCATTAGTTATTCTATATCTGCCAATGTAGTGTGAGTGCGGGCTTGATAGATGATGTTTGACAAGCCTTATTGTAGGCTTATTTTGTAACCTATTTACCTTGATGATCTGTACTGTTCGTGATCTCGGAAACCTTTGGCTAAAAGGATTTTGTTTTTGTGTGGAACTCATTAAGTTAATTTTGAAGTTACTCCGTTTCTTCGTTTATTTTCAGGTGTTTTAGGTCTTTTATGCTCATGAAGGGACTCAGCCACATTGTCACTGTATTTGTTAGCTTTGCTTTGTTTTTCCTATAACATATACTGGTAAAGAATAAGGTGGATGAGTATGGAAACGGATCGTAAAATTTGTTCAAGTCGTAGATTTGACTTAGGGCTTTAAACATTCAGAAAGATACTTGGATTTTAACACAACCTGAAACACAATCAAATCCAAGTCAGACAAAACAATTAAAATAAATAACTAAGATAATTAAAATAGAATAATAAATCTATGATTAGAACAATAAGGAAGAAAATAGAGAAGATAGATGAAAAGATAGAACATGGTATGTAGAAGTCCTAAAAAGCCATGGAAACACGAAGAATCCACAACCCCCTTCAAGCGACTCTAATTTCGCCTCCAAGAAAGAAAACTTGGCAAGAAAAAGTTTAAAGATAATCCTCACAATCTGATTTTTTTTTTTAAAACTCTTGTAAAAGAAACTTAAGAGAAATTCTTGAAAAGAAAAACTCAAAGAGAATTCATTAATTCAAAATAGAAGTTGAATAATAATCAATTCTCTGATTTGTGTACAATGCAAAGACCTATATATAAGCTAGCTAAATAAACCTAAATAAAACTCTTAAGTATACTAGAATTCTAATTAAGTTAAACAAGTAGTTTTAAACTAAACTTTCTTGTTGATGTAAAACTCTTAAATAACTTAAACTACTTAATAATTATTAAAAATTTGGAATAATAAAATAATAAAATAATAAGAGCATATAAATACAATATTGGACTCATATATAATAAAAAATAAGCTTAAAACCTGAACTCAATATGATTTAAACTTGAATTAAAAGCCCAAAACTCGTAATTCTCGTCATAATCCTGTCTAGAAATTTTCCTCGCGCATTCTTTACTAAAACAATCATAACTTGATCTCCCAAACTCAAAATCGAGTGATTTAAAGTGCGTTTTGAAGATAAGAGATAGATATTCAAACGCCATACAGACATTTCAACCTAGAAATTCCAGGATCCCATTCAAAATGTCATCGAAAGTTTGTTGGTTTCCCAAGCTTGAAAATTGGTAGCTCCAGTGAATAAAATTTAATAATTTCACCCCATCCGTACATGTATCATGTACATATCAGACAACTCTTAAATTTGTTCCTTTCATGTTTAAATTTGGTTATTACCGAACTTATTTGATTCACACCCTTATGTTTTGCAAGATAGATGTATTCTGGTATCACGCCATATTTCAATCATATTGCGAATGACTCTTGCATTTATATTTTATTTCGCTGAAAGACAAAGTAGAGTATAATATATGTATTCGCCAAATAACAATAGAATTGTGTGCCATTTTCTCCTCTTTTGTTACTTAACATGCCGAGCACTTCAAAATTCATTCCTGAAAAAGTCCTTGCAAACTATTTTCATTTCATTTGATTATAATTCGAATTCGTTGCTCGCCTAGCGTTCCTTGAGGCTTTTGGCTGCTACTCCTTTTTCGGTAAAACTTATTATATAAAATCTTAAAGTACTATTTTCACGAGTTCATTTGTCTTTTCTGTAACACCACAATTCGTCGACCAACCCACCAGACTTGGGTCGTTACAAAAATCAACTGAAATAGCATTAAACTAGACATAGAAATATCATTACAAGCAAAATTAAGATACTAAACATGTAAATAATTTTAAGCTATATTATGCTATACTATATTATACTTTACAATTTAATTTAATAATGATTAAACCAAATTTGGAATTAATTAATTTTTTATATTTTTAATTGAGAATCATGGAATAGAAAAAAGATTATAAAAATAAATTAATAAAATAAAATAATATGTTGGGTGGCATTGGCCATAAATAGGATGCGACTAAGGCAGAAAAAAGTAGTCCAATTTGGAGGAAGCTCCACACCCCAAAATTATCACAGTGGGAATCCGCATACAATTGCATGTTAGACAGATGTCCAGATTTTACAACTTTTGCTTTTCTCTGTTTTAGAGATCAAAATCAGATAGAGCGGTTAATGGCAATGGCACTCTTTTCAATTCTTTTTTTCTTGATGCATTGAAAATCTGAAAAACCGCTCTTGCGGCACTCGCCTCTATAACCCTCCGAAGCCTACGGCTGTCTGGCACGATCATCAAGGGAAGATCATTACATATCACAGCATTCATTCAATTCAAAGACAATCTTTCGCTATATAAAAACAATAGTGGTTGCCTCCCGACTTTGAACATGTTTAGTTGCAGCCATGGTTCATAAAATAAGTCTAAATATGTTCTTAAGCCTCATTCTTATTTTTGTTCTGGTCGTCCTGAGCGATGCAGCTCGCCCTCGTCAGCTTGGAAATGAAAATGGGATAATGTCAAAGGAGAAGGTGGCTTTGGGAAAGGAAGAGGAAGCTAAAAGCAACTTTAGGGAGATGAAAAACTTGCCACCTTTTCCCTTTCCTTTTCCGGACATGCCATTTGCACCACCACTTCAATTTCCACCATTTCCATTTCCACTTCCACCACCCTTCGAGGTTCCAAGCGTTCCCAGTTTTCCTTTCGCTCCTCTCACTTTTCCTCCTATCCCATACTTCTCACCCCCTCCTCTTCCTCTTCATCCATAGTTACGTAATTAAGCTTCCAAAACTTTCTAGCTAAAAACCTAGCTATCCCAGCTCCTTAGTTTATGACGTTTTACAATGTATCTCTAATATTTAATCGAGTGTTTTGCTACTTCAGCTGTTTAGTGTTGTAACCGTTCCTTGCCAGTGTAATTTATTAACTAATAAAGGGTTTGTCATGCAAAATGACATGAATCAAATTAGTGTATCTTTATTATTTTTTAATTTTACGAGATAGAGGTCAAGATAAATCAGGCATTGATTTCACTGAAAAGAGGAAGATTCAGTGTCTTGCATGTTAATCTGCGGTTAAAATATTCCACAGTTTTTATACTCTTTCATAAACTCTTCAATTTAGCTTCCAACTTCAAAATTTTGGTTAACTTTTAATACTGTTAACTCAGATTAATTATGTGTGAAAAAATTTTTTATTTAAAACGTCACATTAATAATTTTTAAAAAAAGTTGGAGGTGTCTTTGAATTGCATATTGGTCAGTTGTATTAGGACCTTGAAATGACATTTTGGTGTATGTTTTGGTAATATTGAGGTTCCTTTGAAGCATGCTTAAATGGGTTAAAAGGTCATGCATGATGAGGAATTGGAAATGGCTTGAATTTAGGTAAAATTGTGTCGACATGGCTTGAGACACGGGCGTGTGACTCTGCCGTGTGAGACACACGGTCTGGCAACACGGCTGTATATCATCTGTTGATTTTTTAGGGTGCAAGTCAGTGAGTTACACGACCAAACACATGGCCTGGCACACAGGCCTGTGGGGAAACTTAGTGAGTGACACGGCGTGGTACACGGGCATGTGACACGGCCGTGTGACCCTACTCAGAGAGTTACACGGGTGAGGACACGGGCTGGGACACGACTGTGTGTCTCTAGTTTGAAGGTTACACGGTCTGAGACATGGTCGTGTGTCTCAACTGTGTGAGGCATATAGCCTGGCCACAGGGCCGTGTGACCCCTGTTTTGCAAATTTTGCATCTTTTTCGTAGACTTTCTAAAAGCTTTCAAATGGATCTCGATTTGTTTCTAAGTTATTTCTATGGCCCCAAAGGCTCGATTTAGAGATAGTATGCATGTATGTGAATGGCTTAAATAGTGGTTAAGTTATTGAATGATTTTAAATTTTAAAAGTTTTTGGTTCTATTGTAATGCTCTGTAACTCTAACTCGATGACGGAGACAGGTTAGGGTTGTTACATTCTTAATAGTCCAAAATACTCATTCAATGTTCACAACCAGTGGCCAATTAGCCAATTATGATCTAAGCACAGTGCCAGAACCAAAAAAAAAAAAAATCAGAAAATCAAAAGAAAAATATTTTAGAATTTTTTTTCAAAATGAACAGAAAACAAGCAAAACATTCAATTACACACAAAAACAAGGCAAAAATAAGGAAATTGCTATGCCAATTCTAAAGGCTTAAACGTTCATGCATTCTTAGTTTTTTTAAGGAATTAAATTTTCATGGTTTTGACTTATACACAATTATTAAGTTCAACATTTTTGTCATAATTAAGCAAACATAAAAATAATAGAAATAATAGAAATTTATACATACTAAATAAAACATAACAAAGCAAAAATTAAAATTTTGAGCAATATTTTACTTAAACATAACTTGATGGAAAAAAATAATTTTCGTCAAAAGTCCCTAAAAATATTTATTTTGACCCCCATTAAAGAGAGACAATATCCTCATTGTTTTATGCATAAAATAGAAGGAACAAAAATAAAGAAGTGAATAGAAACTGTGCACCAAATAAGATACCAAGAAAGGAGGTGAGTCAAATTTGACTGCTTAAATACCAAGCCAAGTCAAATTTGACATGCACATATCAATTACCACACTTTCCATTTTTCAGGGATTCAAAAATTTAATATGCAAGTTTTGCTCAATTTTATTCGTAATTACAACTTAATATTTATGATGTAGAAAACAAAAATAAAAGTAATTAAAAATAATTAAACCTAACATGTCCTAAAATGATAAAGAAACTCCCTTATTTATTTGGTAGTATTCTCGCTATCTGATATTATTTCCAGTTACCTATGACCTTTTGTGCGCCTAGTTCCCCTTTTCAGAATAGTGAAATCATCGCACCTAGTATTTAGGGTTAGGATCCATAGATTAGAGATAAAATCTAGAAATTCAGACACAAAATCAAATGGGTTACTTGAGAATTTTCTAAATGCACCCTTAATCAAATCATCTCATATTTTTGCATATCTCCAATAGACCTACTGTTGTCGGTGCATGTGTTGCAACATATCCATGATTGCAGATTGATCTTATTGTGCAGTTGCTCTAGATAATGGGAAGGTGGGTGTCAATTCAGTCCATTCGAGAATAACAAGTCTAGTTGGTGTGGCAAATTCAGGATGAGTATGGCTTAAGATTCGATTCCGGCTCAACTAGATGATTGAAGGGTTCTACCACGGATGATTCATCAATTGGTTGCTTCTACCCAATAATACCACCCACTATTCTAGCAACATCACTTTCTGTTATATGACCTTGGTGGTTTCTTTCTTTGAGATCTACTTTTGGAAGTATAAAGGCATAGAAAAGTGATCAATGACGGAAAATGAGAATAGCCAGCCTGCTTAGTAGCACACTCCTGGATCTCTTTACAAATATTTTTCCCACATCAGTGTACTTTTTTATCATGATACTATATAACAAAAGCATTTGTTCCATTGAGATAGTGGAACTGTGTGAGACAGGCATAAGATTGAATCATATGAAATAAAATCATACCTTTGTTGTTGGGTTCAAAAACTCTCTTCGGCAAGTATGACTACAAAATTTAGAAGTTAACCATTTAGTTCCATGAACTGTAACTTCCTTTAGTACTCGTTCAACAACTCCCCATCAACGTGGTTCAACATTTCCATATAATCATCATCTTTTATATTGGGTAAATTAAAGAAACCATTAATAGCTTTAGATGCGAAAGATACCTTCTTGCCTCAGATAGGAACTTTTGTTCCGATAGATGAAGTCAGGTTGGCATAAAATTCCCTACCCAACCCAATCAACTAGATCTGAGTATTGGGTGTTACGCCCTACAACAGATGTAAGCTAGACTCTTTTACTCGCCTATATAACTATTCTGGCAATGACATAATAAAAATTCTTTAACCTTTATTTTGAAATACTTCTTGTGTATTATGGTGAATAAATTTATGTACAATGTATTCTAAATCACTAAAGCTACGAATATCGTCGTTTATGTCTTGCTTTTACAAAATACAAGTCAAAGTACTCTCTAATGTCTTATGCACAGACTTTAGTGACAATTTCAACTTCACCATAAGGCTTTTGTATTAACTTAAATGTTATCATGTGGTCTTAAGACATTTCATATATCTTTCTCCATTGGC
Source organism: Gossypium anomalum (assembly GCA_025698475.1). NCBI lineage: Eukaryota > Viridiplantae > Streptophyta > Magnoliopsida > Malvales > Malvaceae > Gossypium > Gossypium anomalum. The sequence continues at coordinate 39,789,101 of CM046958.1, read as the reverse complement.
CTTCCTCTTTTCTTTCTCTCTTTACATGAATAACAGCCTAGTCCGCTGCTCCCTTGGCGTAGCCCTAGCATCATCTCTCAATGCACTCCTCTAATTAAACCTGAAATCAGAGACATACATAATAAGTTCATATGAACTTAGTGAGATATCTTTCAAATACCTGCTTGTTTTTTCATATTGATTTTAGTGTGTTGCAATTCCCTTTTCTTCTTTGGCGGGTACTGACTAGGACAAGTAACACTTGTATTAAACTTTCACTTACCGTGGTCTCCTTTGTACTCTGTGAGTGGTCTTACCTTAGTCAAAATTGTTCAACTTAATTGTGGACTTGTACTTGTGACATACTTTCCAATCTCCTTTAATTTTGGTGAATGAGGTGGACGGTGTCCACTTCTCAGCATGAAATATTCCTCGTCAGTATTTTATTATCTTAAGCTCTTTAGTTGTCCTTTCTTTCAAAGTCTGCCTAACTGGTGTTGTCCTCAAAATATTACCGCAAAAGTCAGTCTACAAACTATGCCTTGAAGGTGTGCTTCTTTGATGATGATTACAAAAATCTTCCCTTTGATATAGATAGCCACAAAGAATTCCATGAATAATAGATAGCCATAAAGGCATCCATAAGCAAAGATAGCCATAAAGGCATCCATATGCAAAGATGGCCACAAAGGCTCACAAGTAAAAATTCTGCCACAAAGGCTCACACATAACAGGTTCAACCACAAAGGCTCACATATAACAAATTCAGCCACAAAGGCTCATATATAATAGATTCAGCCACAAAGGCTTCTATAGAATAAAATCAACCACAAAGGCTCTCATATAACATAATCAGCCACAAAGGCTCCTTTTCGGCAAATGGTGTTTTTAACAATAGGGATTTTCCTGAACTTACCATTGTGAGGTTTTCCCCTTTATCACCTGGTACTTACATAATTGTCCTTTTCATCTTCTTTCACATGATTCCATAGCCACCATGACTAGGTCTTACACTATTTGGTCTACATTTCCTATATGATGCCATAGCCATATGGATAAGGTTTTACACTATATGGTCTTCACTACCATGGCCATGGACTTTCCATATCAAATATTTGTGTTTATTGTCCCGACGGACCCTTTAGATAGACAGAGATTCATCATGCAGACTCATTCTTGACAGACTTACTCTTTCAGACTTCATCATGTAAATGCATTCTCAATTCCAAACTTACCCTTTTGCTCTTTTTTTACATCTTTCATTCTTTCACTCATAATGCTTTTAACACTCACTGTGCTTTTAACACTCACAATATTTTTATTTCTCAATTTCTTTTTCATTTAAGTTCACTTAGCAAGAGTCTATATACACTATATTAAACAATCTCTTGTTTTCTCTCTCAAGAACAAAACAAAGCCACCAAAATGTCTCTACCTACCCCCAGTATCCATGACTCGATGTCCATTTAATAGTGTATTTCAATATTAGGGACAGAGATGGTTTGAGATTTCAACTCAATTTAGGTTAAAGGCTCCAAAAGTAAGGCTCATAAAGAAAGGGATACTTGAGGCTCAAAGTATAGGAACTAAGGGTATAAAGCATATAGGTTAGCCATTTAGGTTCTAGGCTACACAAACAATGCCTTAGGTCCTTCCTAAAATATTTCACGAGACAAAATTTTTATTATGCTTACATCTATTCCATTGAACAACTATTGATTCAAACTTTATTTATCTTCAAGGTTCCATAAAATTTATCTATCCTATAGCACAATTTCTACATTTTTCCTAAAGAATGATTATCTCTAGCCTATTATTGGAATTAATTTATTGAACTAACTAGTCTATGTTTATGAATATCGAATCATCTAATATTAATCAAAATTTACATGCTTTGTAACAACCTATTTTCTATGATATCAGAACAATTGTTTTGGGATCACAATTCTAACGAGTAAATTATTATTTTATTATTATTTTAATGTTTATGAGATTTATTTAGGTCGTACTAAAAATTTTGTTAAGAAATTTTAATGTTTAAGTAGTTAATTAAGTGAAAAGGACTAATTCGTAAAAAGGGTAAAAGTCGAGTTCTATTAGTTAAAAGGGTCAAATTGCTATGAAATCTTAAACTAAGGGCTTGAATTGTAATTATACCAATAACTAGGTTAGTGGATGTTTATGAACAAGGTTTAAGTCAAATTTAAATAAATTTTGAAGGTTACAATGGTAAATAGGTAATTAAAATGAAATTAAGTAAAGAAAAATAGAAACAAATGTTGATATCTTTTTGTTTTCTTTCTTCTTGGCTGAAACCACCGTTTTTGAAAGGGAGAGAGATTTTTTTTGAATTCTTCATTGCATGGTACGATTTTGTGTCTCGTTTGTAATGATTTTTATGTTTTCAAGATCGTTTTAGCTTATTCTAGTTAGCCCAAGGGTTAAATTGTAAAATTTTTAAAAGTACAGGGACATGCCATGAATGTTTTGAATGATTTTTTTATGTTAGTTGATAGATCATGAATCCTTGTTGAAAAAAAAAAAGTTTTGTTAAGTGATTTTTTATGAATTTTGGAATTAGGGACTAATTTGTTAAAGGTATAAATTCTAGGGTTTTATAGGGGAATGATGGTAAACATGAGTTGTTTCAAGGTCCCTAGAATGTTTGATTAACATGGATTTCAATTAAAATGGTTAGATTTTAAGTTATGAGCTTAATGATTAAATTGTAAAAAATTTTAAATGTCAGGGGTAATTTTATAATTTTACATAAAAATGAATTATGGATTATTTAAGTTTTGAGGTAATTAATTGAATAAAACTATTGATTTAGATCACGAACATGTTGACGATCGTGGAAAAGGAAAGATTTCAAAGTAGTTCATATGCTTTGCGATTAGTGCAAACTAGTCTTGTAAATTCATTTTATGTTTAAGTATAGTTGAATTAAACTCCTTGTTAGTGATTTAATCTTTAAATTTTGTTAGGTAATGATGTTTAAATTTTGAATCATACTGTTATTCAGGCTTTATGCTTAGCAGGCTTAGTGCCGGTGTTATTCAAGCATTGTGCCTTGTGACAGCCCTAATTTGACCTTAGTCGAAAAGTGGTTTTCTGGACCACAAAATCGAGTCTTAAAAATAATTAACTGTTAAATTCTATGCCTATGATATGTGTAAATGCATTTGTGAAAGTCTCATGCTTTGATTATTGTCATTTGTATGTGAAAATTTTAAATAGGATTTAAATGAGACATTTGTGAAATGTGATGGGTAAATTTTAAGGTGGTCTTTTTATGCATGTTGTTAAAAAAATGGACTTGCATGTCTAATTAGCCATTTAGAGATAGTGGTCGGCCATGAGGGTGATTAACTCATATAATATACATTTTCTTTTAATTTGTTTATTAACATTTTAGTATACAAAATGAAATAATGAATAAGGAAATAAGTGAAAATTTGGGTGAAGAAAACAAAGCTTCATCTTTGTCTTCTTGGCCGAATTGAAAGAAAGAATTGGGGCAAAAACATTCGGTCACTTGAAGCTTGAAGAAGGTTAGTAAATTTTGTTAGTTTTTGAAATTCTAAGCTTAGTTTAAGTTAATTAGCTAGTTTCATATTTAGCCCATTTGAAAACTTTGAAATTTGGATGTTGGTTTGAGCTTTCGGTTGTGGTTGTCAAGGGAGGAGATGAGATTTTGTTTGCCTTGAACAGTTGTTTGGTATATAAGTGTTAAATGTGAGCAAATGCTATTTGGGTAATTGAAATAAATAATTAGAGGTTTAATTATCAAAAGGTTCGGCTATGTATATGATTTTTAAGGTATAATTTTGAATAATATAAGTAATGTTATGCATAGGTTTCGGCTTTGATATTATCTTTATAAGTATAATTAGTTCAATTTGATAATAAGGTATGAGGTGATAAGTAAAATTATTATGGTGGCTTAGGTTTAATGACATTCGGCTATGGATTATAAGTGTTAGCTAATTCGGCATAAGAGTATAAGTGTTAATTACTTTGTATTTGAAGTCTTGAAGAATAGGTTGTGGTTAATTAAAGTGATGAAGGTTAAATCTTTAAGTTTGGTTAAATTGGGCATTCGACATTTCTTATGACATTAGATATAAGTGTATGAAAGGTTAAGTTTAAGTAGTTGGTGCGTTAAAATGTTGGTGATTTGGGTGCTACCTATGGTTGATTTAGGTACGATCTTTGCATGAGTAAAAATATACTTATGGAAGTGTCACTAAATGCATTTATGTTAAGGAATATTTAGCTATGTTATATATACATTTATATATATTGAAATGATTATAATGGATAATATGTAAGAGTAGTTTCGGTTTGTCAAATATGCAGTATGTGTATGGCAAATTGTATAACTATGATGCATTGAAGTTACCCTATATGATCGAGTAGATAATTAGATTATTAGTAGTATATATATGTAATTTTTATTTATTCATGGTAACTTGGCATGTGGATTGGGTATATGTTAGTCAATATATGCATTGGAGGTGATGTGTTAAAATAATTAGGTATACGGTTTGGTTTCATTATTGAGTATAAGGGTTAAGTGCTTTAAATTGCCTTTGATGTTCGAAATGATTAATCAAATTTATTGGTTTAAATTAAGCTCAAGAGCAAAGAGGAGCTAGATCCGATAAGGGAAAGGAGAAAGCAGTCGAATAGCCTATTCACAACTATTCAAAAATATCCGAGGTAAGTTTTTGAGTAATGGAACTTAGCTTATGATTTGATAAAATCTATATATATAAGCATAATAAATATAATTTGTGTATATGACTTGTAGCCGAATAATTATAGAAATCATGTTGAATAGCGAAACGAAATCGTGTTCTTGGTATGTGGCTATTGAACCGAAAGTGGAATGGTTGATAAGCATGTTGTACTTGTGTTCTACTAATATAATTGGAATGCCAATGTGTTATGATATATATATATGTGTGCATAATAATTTTGGTTTGTATCCGGGCTAAGTCTCGAAGGCATTCGTGCTAGTGTTATACCCGGGCTAAGTCCCGAAGGCATTCGTGCTAGCATAATATCCGGACTTCAGGTCCGTAGGCTATGTGCTGGAATTATATCCGGGCTTAAAGTCTCGAAGGCTTTGTGCTAGTGACTGGACTTGGGTTTTAACCTAGCAGGCTTAACATCGGTGATTCGAGTAAGGTTATGAATTAAATTTTTGAGGTAACTACTATTAATTATGTATTATACAGTATGAAGGCCAGGTACGTATTTTGTACACATAAGTGAACCGATAATTAATTGAAATAGTATTAACAAGGAATGAAATATATATGTATATAAATATATGTGTGGATGACTACCGTATCTACGAATATGAGAATGGCCATTTCGGATGATGTCCATTATTATATGAAAGTATACGACTTAAATTAATTATATAAGCCATGTTGATGATTGAAGTATGTGTTGTAAATTTCTTTATTTTTGCATATATATATGTATTTTCAAGCAAGTGGAATAAAGTTGATTTCCAGTTTGGTGTTTCGTAATGTTGATTTACATGACAAGTTTTTATTTGTTTGAATTACTTAAAACTTACTAAGCCTCAAAATCTGTTTCTTATTTCTCTATTTTATAGATTATCAATATTGGCCACCGACTCGTGGATCGTCAGCGGATCTTCATACTATCGACCTTTTTGGTATAGTTATATTTTGGACTCGATATGGCATGTATAGATTAGGCTGTTGACGAATATGTTTTGTATTTGTAAATATTTTGGCCATATAAAAATGGCATCTATAACTCAAGGTTCAGTATGTATTCAGCTAAATTTCTGCTTTTATTGTTAATTTTGTGAATGAAAAATTAAATGTTTAACTCAATAATACCTTATAGCCTAAACCGGCGATCGGACTTAGGCTTCGGGTGTTACATGCCTAGTAGGCTTAGTGTCGGTATTATTCACGCTTAGTGCCTAGCAGGCTTATTATTGATGTAATAAAGGTTAACATCCTTTGGAAATTCATGATTTGATAGCAAATGAGTTTACTTATTGAATTTACTAAGCTTCATCGTGCTTATTCGTTTGATTTGATCTTGTAGGACTTTTGGAATTGTTGCTTTGATTGGATCGGCTTGGAAGCTCACACACTATCATCTTCATCTTGGTAGTCATTTTGTACTTGTTTGAAGTTGGTTAAAATGGAATGTAATAGGAGTATTTTTTGGTATAATGATGTTTTGGTGAATATGTAAGTGGTAAAGTTTGGTATGTTTATGCTTTGATGTTAATGAATGGTAAATAGACATATAATGCTTGTTTAGGTAAGTCCTTTTGGGTCACTTTTAATAATAGATGTATACAGCATTTTGGTACAAATTGTTGGCTTGATAATTGTCAATTATGATATGTTTTAGGCTTCATATAAAATGGGGTCTTTATGCATGGATTGTGGTATTTTTGACATGTTTAGGTAGCTGTTGTTTGTATGTATTTGACGTGCCTTTGAATGATATATTGGTTAGTTGTATTAGGACCATGAAATGGCATTTTGGTGTATGTTTTGCTAATATTGAGGTTCCTTTAAAGTATGCTTAAATGGGTTGAAAGGTCATGCATGATGAGGAATTGGAAATGGCTTGAATTTAGGTAAAACTGTTTGGGACACACGGCCTGGCGAAAAGGCTGTGTGTCATCTGATAATTTCTTAGGGTGCAAGTCAGTGAGTTAAACGGCCTAACACACGGCTTCGCACTTGAGCATGTGGGGAAACTCAGTGAGTTACACTGCCTGGTATATAGGCGTGTGACACAACATGGTACACGAGCCTGTGACACGACCGCGTGACCGTCCTCAGAGTGTTTACAAGGGTGAGAACACGGGCTAGGACATGGCGGTGTCCCTATTCGAAGGTTACACGACCTAAGACACGGGCATGTGTCTCAACCGTGTGAGGCACATGGCTTGGCCCCATGGCCATGTGACCCATGTTTTGTAGATTTTGCATCTTTTTCCTAAACTTTATAAAAGCTTTCAAATGGATCCTAAATTTTTTAAGTTATTTTTAGGGCTCCGAGGGCTCAATTTAGGGACAGTATGCATGTATGTGAATGGCTTAAATAGTGGTTAAGTTATTTAATGATTTTAAAGTTTAAATGTTTTTGATTGTATTGTAATACTCTATAACCATAATCTAGCGACGGTGAAGAGTTAGGGGTATTAGGTTTAGTGGCATCAGAGCTAGGTTTAGTTGGTTCTCAGACTGAACGTAGCATTATAGAGTCTAGAAATACATGCCACTTTATTAACAAATAAAAGTGTGATAGCTTTTGATTATTTTTGAAATGTTCATATATATAAGGATGTCATCTGGATCTAATTGAGCAGATTCCGATGAGGTAGAAAGTTTTATTCCAGCTAGTGATGAAGGAAGTACTCAAAATGAGCCCAGATTATAAGGGCCTAGAGATATGGCATCGAATGCTTTTCTCCGCTTGATGCATGATATGTATGAGGCATACTTAAAAGTAAATTCAACAACTCAACAAACTAGTTCTCTACATCCTTAAAGTTCGACTCATCAAAATGTTTCGAGAATCACTATCAATAAAGTTAAAAAAGTGTAGTGCTATAGAATTTTGTAGTAATGTGGGTGACGATCCAACCAAGGTCGAGTATTGGTTAGAACATACTCAAAGGGTTTTTGATGAAATAATATGCTCTCTAGAGGATTATTTATAATACACAGGGTCATTGTTAAAAGAAGAGGCTTTTCAATGGTGGTGTTAACATCAGTGATACTGAAGGAAAGAGTCAATTGGAGTTTCTTAAAATCTGAGTTTCGTAAGAAGTAAATTAGCAAACGATATCTGTAGCGAAAGAAGAAAGAATTTCTTGAATTAAAGTAAAGGAATAGAATTGTGGCCGAGTATGAGAGACAGTTTGTATAACTTAGTAAATATGCTCGTATGATCATACCTATGGAAGAAGACATGTGTGTACGTCTCGAAGATGGATTAAATGATGAAATCAAAATTTTTTTTGGAGCCATAGAGATTCATGAGTTTGTGATTCTGTCTAACAGAGCTCAAAAGATGGAACAAATTTGTGCTAGTAAAAGACGAAATAAGGCAAAAACCCACGATTTAGCAAACACAGTGGGTCTAAAACTTTCTCTGGTTATCCACAAAAGAAGTTGATGGAATCAAATGAAATATTCTCTAAACCATAAGAATTTCAAGGAAGGGATCGTTCGGAGCAGAGTGGCAAGAAAGTTCTAACTTTAGTGGCAAGTATAGGCAGTGTGCAAAATACCAACAAAACCAAGTGCAAACAAGATGGTCGATATCATTTTAGAGTGTGCAGGGTCAATGACGGGACCTAGTTTATTTGTGGATCCCCTAATCATTTTAAAAGGGATTGCCTGAATCGAAATGAGTCTAATAAAGATCAAAATGCAAAATCGCTGACCACTCTTCCACGGGGTCGACAACCTAGAAATAGCAAATCAGTTGGAGTTAATCAAAGTGGAGCTAAAGACATGATGAATAGACCTGAAGCTAAAGCTCCTACCAGAACTTATGCTATTTGTTCATAAGAGGAGGCCTCAGCTCCCAATGTCATAGCTGGTACCTTTTCTATTTTTAATGTTAGTGTATAAGCATTAATTGACCTTGGGTCAACACACTCATATATATGCACTATGTTAGTGACAAAAAATAATTTACCTGTTGAGTCCACTAATTGTGTCGTCAAAGTCACGAACCCTTTAGGTCACAGTGTTATAGTTGACTTAGTATGCAAGCAATGACCATTGAAAATTCAAGGTTACAACATGCTTTTACCTTTTGATGAGTTTGATGTCATTTTGGGCATAGACTGGTTAAATCTACAGGATGCAGTGATTAATTTTTTATGAAAGAGGGTTGAGTCAAGATGTTCTAATGGTCAGATAATTTCTTTTAGATTTGATAAAACTAATGGTATTTCAAATATGATCTTGGTAGTGAAAGCGTAGAAGCTAGTGCGGAAAGGTTGCAATGCATTTTTAGCTTACATTCTGGATACCAGAGTACCAGAGAAGAAGGTGGATCAAGTACCAATAGTGTGTGAATTCTTAGACATATTTCCTAAAAAGTTACTGAGATTATCACCAGAACGAGAAGATGAATTTTCCATTGATTTAATACCTAGGACTACACCAATATCGATTCTGCCGTATAGAATAACACTTATTAAATTAAAAGAACTTAAAGCATAGTTGCAAGAATTATTAGATCATTTGGCTAGTATATCTCCTTGGGGAGCTTTGGTATTGTTTGTGAAAAAGAAAGATGGTTCAATGAGATTATGTATTGACTATCGACAGCTAAACAAGGTAACAGTAACGAAGAAATATGCATTGCCTCGTATTGAAGAATTGTTCAGTCAATTGAAAGATGCAATAGTATTTTCAAAGATAGATCTTAGATAGGGATACTATCAGATGCGGGTAAAAGATTGTGATGTACCGAAGACTGCCTTTCGGACACGATATGGACACTATGAATTCTTGGTAATGCCTTTTGGGTTAACTAATGCCCTAGCAGCTTTTATGGATTTGATGAACAGGGTTTTTCAACCTCAGTTAGATATATTTGTGGTGGTGTTTATTAATGATATATTGATCTACTCCAAAACAAAGGCTGAACACGCTCAACATTTGAGAACAATATTGTAGACCTTGTGTGAAAAGCAGTTGTATGCAAAATTCAATAAAGGCAAGTTTTGGCTACGGGAAGTTGGATTCCTTAGTCATGTGGTTTCTGCAAAAGGTATACGTGTGGACCCAAGTAAAATCCCTGCCATATTAAGTTGGAAAGCTCTTAAGAATGTGTCTGAGGTCCATAGTTTCTTAGGACTGGTAGGTTATTATTGTCGTTTTGTTAAAGACTTTTCTATTATAGCCTCGTCGATGACTAATTTACTACAGAAGAATGTTCAGTTGGTTTGGTCAGATGAGTGCCATCATATTTTTAACCAACTAAAATGAATGTTGACAACAACTCTAGTTTTGACACAATATGAGTATGGGAAAGAATTTGTTGTTTACAGTGATTTTTAGTTTAGTGGATTGGATGTATGCTGATGCAAGATGGAAAAGTTTTAGCTTATGCTTCTCGTTAGTTGAAACCTTATGAGAGGAATTACTCGACGCATGACTTAGAGTTGGGCGCCATTGTTTTTGCTCTAAAAATTTGGCGCCATTACCTCTATGGTGAAAAGTGTCACATCTTTACTTATCATAAAAGTTTGAAGTATTTGATGACACAAAATAAACTAAATCTAAGATAGCGACGGTGGTTAGAACTATTGAAAGACTATGATTTCGTGATCGATTACCATCTTGGAAAGGCAAATGTTTTTGCAAATGCTTTTAGTCGTAAATCATTATTTGCTTGAAGAGAAATGAATGTACAATTATCCTTGAAGGATGATGGTTCTATTATAGTTGAGCTTAGGGCTAGGCCATTTTTTCCTCAGTAAATTTGGGAATTCCAAAATGATGATAAAAAAATTAGTAGCCAAACGAGCATTTGACTACAGAATTCACTATAAGTGACAATGGTATGATCTGTTTTCATAACTAACTGTGTATTCCAGATAATTTTGAGTTAAAACAAGATATTTTGTCAGAATCTCATAGTAAAATGTACTCCATTCATCCGGGTAGCACGAAAATGTTTAATGACCTACAGAAAATGTATTGGTGGCCAGGTATGAAGTGTGAGATTTCTAAATTTGTAACTAAATGTTTGGTTTGCCAATAGGTAAAAGCTGAACATCAAGTACTGTTAGAATTATTACAGCCAGTCACTATTCCTAAATGGAAATGGGAGAGGGTTACGATGGATTTTATATCAGGTTTGTAACACCCCTAGCCCATATTTGTCGTCAGAATAGGGTTAAGGAGCATTACCGTAAAAACATAACTCGAATTATTCAATTCCAACATTTCATAATCATAGCAAAATCTATTTGAACACATGCATAATGTCCCTAATTCGAGCCTTTGAAGCCTTTGAAACATTCAGAAATGATTCGAGACTAAATCAGAAACATTTAGAACTTCATGGAAAAAGATAGAAAAATTTACACTACAGAGGTTACATAGCCGTGTGGCCAGGCTGTGCGGCTGAGACATACGCCTGTGTCTCAAGCCATGTAACAATCAAAATAGGGACACATGGCAGTGTAACTTTCGAAAAGCAACCTTTAAAACCTATAGGGGCAACATGACTATGTCGCATGGCCGTGTGTCACACATGGTTGAGACACACATTCGTGTTTTAGGCCGGGTGGACAAGAAATTGGCCAAAATCAAGTCATTTCCTTCACCCACCTCAAACATGCACCTAAATATCATTTGCACATATGACCAAGGCATCAAAACATGTGTAAACATGCATAAAATGACCAATTTCAAATGACCAAATTCCTTTCAATCAATATGCCATATATGCACCTCAAACACATACCTTAAACATTTATCAACTAACTTGTTTCCATACCAAAACATATCACAATTGACACATAGCAACCTTACCATATTGGATTCATGCCATATCAAAATAACTTTATCATTTGGACCACTTCTTACATGCATCAAAATCATCTAAATGACACCAATCTAGCCATTACCAAATGGTTCCAACAACCAACATATAAACATACCATATTTCAATCATGTACATCTATTCAAAACCTTTCCAAAGCATACCATAACTTGACTATGTTGCGGTCAATTCATCACTTACCATTTTGGCCATTCAAACATGCATTATCATATTGGAAAAATAACACACATCAACATGGCATTAAAAGTACCAAGGTTACATCAACCAAAATGACATATACATGCCAAACTCATCAACTAACATAAACCATAAGTCCACCTATACATGCCATTATAACCTTGATCAAGACATCAAAATCTACCAATATAATCGTTGGATAGTGTGATAAATCTTTGACGAGTTTCCAAACCAATCGAGCTTCTGATAATCTACAAAGAGAAAGATGACTACGTAAGCAATGAATGCTTAGTAAGCTCGTATAAACTTTAAACATAATATTCCATTTCAAATATGGAATTTATAAGTCATGAATAAACCTATACCAATGCCTCAAGATTTATCAAACCACATAACTATCATCTCATAAGTGAATAGGTTCATTAACATCTCGACTACATTCCATTTAACATAATAAGGTCTTATAAGTTGAATTACATAATCATCAACCTTTTCTTAAAATAATGAACCATCTCATTTACTTACTTACTATTCCATTACTTAGTAATAGATTAATTACGTTATCCATTCATGAGTTGGTCTACTTATTCATGACATAAGTACACTCACATATAGCATAAGTAAATTTGTTCCTTACAAGTAAGTCATTTATCTCAACAATCCTTTTATTTCATCATATTACATCTCTACTATGAACATATCATTTCATTACCTATTCTCAACCTTTTCATTTGTATAACATACAAGACATAAACATAACATTAATCATAGCCACAAGTTAGTGCATTTAAGCATAACTCTTTTAGAATCAACTACACAATAAACCGTTTCATGAGAAATTACATACTTTGATTCTTACCACTCTTTCATGTATATAAGCATCTCTCGATTTGGTCACTTTCCATTTCAATGCATTTCTTTAAAGCTAACGTAATACAATCATAAGCATCATCGAAACATATGTTAATGCATCAATTCATAATTCACTTAAATAACATAAGATGAGTCCTTAAACATGAATAACCTCACTAGAAATCATTAACTCCATGAACATAGTCATACTTTTATTTAACCTTTCCTTTCTATTCATTTTCATAGTTTTCATAATATAGGTCATTTTAATACTTACTGTTCCTTCCCTTTTCATGCCCGTTGAACCACTTAGAATAACTTTAGATACGTGGGAAAGCTTACACAAAGTGTGCTAAACATATAGTCGTAGCTCATATAAGTTGTAAAATGGGCCTGCTCACATAAGCTGATGCTTAGGACATAAGCTACATGATGCTGATGAGTATCCACAACTGATGTCGGACCTTAGCCATTGGTAGGACATCCAGGACTAGCACCTAAAACATGGTAACCTGGGTCTGTTCACACAAGCTGACAGTCGAAATGTAGTTACACGATGCCGCTTACACAAGTTGACGAGTATCCATAAATAATGCCAAAACTCAGTGATAAGTCGTAATTTATACATATTTTTATCCTATGCTTAACACATTTTTGGATGAATTATCATTAGATTTATGGAATTTGATGCTCCTAATCCTTTAATTTCATATCTTATACTTAGATGAGCATAGTAAAGTAAAAAGAGCGAGAAATGGGCCACAAAAAGATAAAATGGGTCAATGTGGAAAACCAACACGGCTTGGACTTCCTCACATGGGTAGACCACACGCTCGTGTCTATTTAACAGTCTTGAACACGGTTTGAAGCACTTGCACACGGGTGTGGCACACGGCCGTGTCCCTATCGAGCCCAAGTCTAATTCTATTCGAAAAAGGGCAGTTTTAAGGGTTTAGAAGTATTCTAAAGCCTATTTAAACACCCTAGAGGAGGATTAAAGGGGACACACAGAGTAGGAAGCAAGGAATTACTAGAAAAAAGCCGATTGATCCATCTCAGAAGCTGGATTCTCCTTCAAGACTAAAGATCTCCCTTCAATTTCCTTCAGGGGTTTTTGGGTTTTCTTTACGTTTTGTCATTATTATTCTTCTGAGATGTTTTCTTTTACAATTATGAACTAAATCCCCTAAATACCTAAGGGGGATGAAACCTAAGACGGATCTTGTTAATATTTTCTGAATTATATGATAGATACTTGATTTGTTCTTAAGTATGTGTTCTTAATTCTTGTTTTAATATTCAAGGATATTGATTCAAGTATTGATGTGCTTATTCAGAGAAGGAAAAGTCCCTGTCTAAGAGTAGATCATTCATAATTAAGCAGAGTTGCATGCAATCCTAGAGATAGGATGACATAAATCTGTCGGATTAGAGTCAAATCTAATAAGGGAATCCATAGATCGAGTTAATGCAACACTAAGGGTTTTAATTAGAAAGAGATTTCAATTAATCAACCTAAGGTTAGACGTTGTTAGTCTTGAGAGAGATAATAATATAAATTATGGATTTCTACGGATCAATTCAAGTGAATAAATCGTCTAGTTCAAAGTCGAATAACAAGTGAAGTCTAGGTGGATTCTTCCTTAGGTATTGTCTAAATCAATCAGTTTTCCCAAAAGTTTTTCCGCAACTTACTTTCTGTGCATTCTTAGTTTAATTAATTAGTTTAGATAAAACAAATCCTTTTATTTTTAGGCTAGATAATAAAAAGAAGGTTACTACTAGTACTTTTAGTTCCTGTAGGTTCGACATCCGGTCTTGCTATAAACTATACTACTGTTCGATAGGCACACTTGCCTTCATCGTGATAATAGTTAGTTTTCAAGTACGATCAATCATAAATATAAAACTTATCATGATTCAATCACTCTGCCATCGGTGGGACATTCAGGACAAGCACCCGAAACATGGTAACTCTAATGACATGTCATTTGTATCTTATATATTCCTAAGGTTCAAACGGGGCTCGATAGTCGTCGAATGTCGTTGGATTTCCATCATCTCTTTACTTGATAAATTATATAATAACATATATATATTGATTCATTTACAATATAATCACACATTAAACATTCAATTTAATCAACATTTAAGTGATTATAGTTCATACAAACTTACCTAGCTAAATTGCAGAAATGTCAAAGTATAGCGGCTTTTTGGTAATTTTACATTCTCCTCGATTTTTGACTCGATCCTAATCTAAATTAATAATTTCATTCAATTTATTAATTTATATACTAAAACAATTTATTTTATGCAATTTAGTCATTTTTACATTTTTACAAAATTACCCTTAACATTTTACTTTTATTCAATGTAGCCTTTAAGCCTAAAACATGCAAATTAAACATTTTTAAAGCAAACCCATGCCAATCAAATATTCATGGCATCCAATACAGCCAAAATTTATAATAATTTCACAAAAAAAATCCTTGTAGTTTTACTATTTCAATAATTTAGTCACTAATCAATAAATTCACCAAAATTACTTAACAACATACTTATAAATAACAACTAATACTTAAAATTCATCATTTAATATCTAGAATCACATATGTTCATCAATACAAACATTCAATATCTTTAATACTTTCAAAATCGAAGGTACGGGCTAGCTAGACCTAGTTGCAACTATCTTAAAAACATAAAAACTATTAGAAACGGGTGAAAAATCACATACCAATTTAGCTTTGAACTTGCCAAAATTTCAAGATCTAAAATGGCTCCCTTTTCTCCTTTACAATCAGTGAAGAAAATTAAAAGATGATAAAGCTTTTGGTTTTATTTAATTTAATTTAATTTATCAAATTACCATTTTAACCTTGGTTAATAATTAAATAAAACACCAAATCCATGTCCATATTTGTCCACTAACTCCTTGAATGGTTTAATTACCATTGAAGTCCCTTTACCTTTATTCGTTAAGCCATTTAATCACTCAAACCAAATAGTGATCAAATTTTACATTTTTTATAATTTAGTCCTTTTTAATCAATTAACTATCCAAAAGATTAAAATTTCTGAATGAAACTTTAATGAAACCTTAATAACACTCTATAAATATTGATAAAAATATTTACGGCTAGATTTATAGAAATGAGGTCTCGATACCTCATTTTCTAAAACCACTAGACTTTAGGGTCTTACCACTTGAACTTAATTAATCATTTATATAACATAAATTGTCAAATCAAAGACCCTTTTAAAACCATATTTGACTCGTAAATATTAAATACTTATATTAAATAATAATATTTACGAACTTATTCATCGAATTTTGTTGCCCCAAAACCACTATTTTTGACACCACTGAACAAGGTTTACTTGTGTCACCGAAGAAAAGACTCTCTTTGGGTTATAGTTGATAGACTTATGAAATCATCTTATTTCATTCTGGTACGTATTGATTATTCACTAGAGAAGTTAGCAGATTTGTATGTATATGAGATTGTCAGATTGCGCGGAGTTCTACTATCAATCATTTCTGATAGAGATCTGAGATTCACCTCAAGATTTTAGGGTAAGCTTCACTAGACTCTTGGCACTAAACTTATTTTCAGTACAATGTATTACCCTCAGATGGATCGGCAATCAAAGTGGGTAATCCAAATTTTGGAAGATATGTTACGTTGTTGTGTTCTGGAGTTCAAAGGTAGCTTAGAAAGATATTTACTGCTGGTAAAATTTGCATATAATAATAACTATCAATCCAATATTAAAATGGCACCGTTTGAGGCCCTGTATAGAAGGAAATGCAAAACACTGTTGTATTGGTCATAGTTGAATAAATCCATGCTAGTTGGTACAGACTTGATTCGTGAGATTGAAGACAAAGTTCGTGTAATACAAGACTGTTTAAAAGCAGCGTTAGATCGTTAGAAGTTATATGTTAACCTAAAATGAAGAGATATAGATTTTTTTGTTAGGGATCGAGTATTCTTAAAGATCTCACCATGGAAAAAGGTGTTTCATTTTGGTAAAAAGAGAAAGTTGAGTCCAAGGTTTATCGGGCCTTATGAAATCATTGAAAGAGTTGGCCCTATAGCTTATAGGTTACCTTTACCCCCAGAACTTCAAAAGATTCATAATGTTTTTCATGTTTCAATGCTGAGATATAGATCAGATCCTTCACATATAATAGCTCCTAGTGAGGTAGAAATTCAGGCTAATTTGTTTTATTTTGAAGAATCGATCAAGATTTTAGCACGTGAGGTAAGGAACTTTGAAACAAAAAAGTGTCGTTGGTTAAAGTCTTGTGGAATCATCATGGGGTTGAAGAGGCTACAGCGGCGGAAGAAGAATTCATGAAATCATAGTACCAAGATCTATTTTTTAGTAAGATTTTCGGGGACGAAAATTCTTTTAGGATGAGAGTTGTAACAGCTCATTTCAGTGATATCAAAACAGTAGTTTTAGGACTAGAATTCCAATGAGTAAATTATTATTTCATCATTATTTTAATGTTTGCGATATTTTATTTAGGTCGTATTGAAATTTCGTTAAGAAATTTTGATATTTAAATAGTTAATTAAGTGAAAAGGACTAAAACATAAAAAGGGTAAAAGTTGAGTTCTATTAGTTAAAAGGGTCAAATGGCTATGAAATCTTAGATTTAGGGACTTGAATTGTAATTATACCAATAAATGGGTTAGTGGATGTTTACGGACATGGTTTAAGTGAAATTTAGACAAAATTTTAAGGTTAAAATGGTAAATAGGTAATTAACATGAAATTAAGTAAAGAAAAATAGAAACAAATGTTGTCATCTTCTTACTTTGTTTATTTTTGGCTGAAACCACCATTTTTGAAAGGGGGAGATCTTCATTTTGAATTCTTCCTTGCATGGTTCGATTTTGTGTCTCGTTTTTATTGATTTCTATGTTTTCGAGATCGTTTAGCTTATTCTAGCTAGCTTGTGGGCTAATTTTTAAAACTATTAAAAGTAGAGGGCTTTCCATGAATGTTTTGAATGATTTTTTATGTTAGTTGATAGATTAAAAATCTTTGTTGAAAAATAAACAACTTTTGTTAAGTGATTTTTGATGAATTTTGGAATTAGGGACTAATTTGTTAAAGGTATAAATTCTAGGGTTTTATAGTGGAATGATGGTGAATATGAATTGTTTCAAGGTCCCTTGCATGTTTTATCATGGATTTAGATTAAAATGGTTAGATTTTAAGTTATGAGCTTAAGGATTAAATTGTAAAAAATTTTAAATGTTAGGGCTAATTTCATAATTTTACATAAAAATGAATTATGGATTAAATTGAAGTTTATAGGTACTTAATTGAATAAAAATATTATTTTAGATCACGAACGTGTTGACAATCGTGTAAAAGGAAATATTTTGGAGTAGTTTCTATGCTTAGCGATTACTGCAAACTTGTCCTGTAAGTTCATTTTATGTTTCAGTATAGTTGAATTAATCTCCCTACTAGTGATTTAATATTTAAATTCTATAATTAATGATGTTTAAGTGTTGAATCATACTGTTATCTAGGCTTTGTACCTAGCAGGCTTAGTGCCAATGTTATTTAGGCTTTGCGCCTAAAGGCTTAGTGCCAATGTTATTCAGGCTTTGTGCCTAACAGGCTTAGTGCTGGTGTTATTCAGGCTTTATGCCTAGCAGGCTTAGTGCCTCTGCTATTTAGGCTTTGTGCCTAGTAGGCTTAGTGCCGGTGTTAATCAGGCTTATTGCTGGTGTAATAAAGGTTAACATCCTTTGGGAAATTGGTATTTGATAGCAAATGAGTTCACTTATCGAACTTACTAAGCTTAATCATGCTTATTCATTTTATTTAATCGTGTAGGACTTTTGGAATCATTGCTTTGATTGGATCGATTTGGAAGCTCACACACTATCATCTTCATCTTAGTAGTCATTTTGCACTTGTTAGAAGTTGGTTAAAGTGGCATGTAATAGGAGAAATCTTTGGTATAATGATGTTTTGGTCAATATGTAAATGGTAAAGTTTGGTATGTTTATGCTTTGATGTTAATAAATGGTAAATAGACTTATAATGCTTGTTTAGGTAAATCCTTTTGGGTCACTTTTAATAATAGATGTATATAGCATTTTGGTACAAAATGTTGGCATGAAAATGGTCAATTATGATATGTTTTAGGCTTCATATAAAATGGGGTCTTTATACATGGATTGTGGTATTTTTGACATGTTTAGGCAGCTATTGTTTTTATATGTTTAAGGTGTCTTTGAATGGCATATTGGTTAGTTGTATTAGGACCTTGAAATGGCATTTTGGTGTATGTTTTGGTAATATTAAGGTTCCTTTGAAGTATGCTTAAATGGGTTAAAAGGTCATGCATGATGAGGAATTGGAAATGGCTTGAATTTAGGTAAAATTATGTCCATATGGCTTGAGACACGAGCGTGTGACTCTGCCATGTAAGACACACGGCCTGGCAACATGGCTGTGTGTCATCTGTTGATTTCTTAGGGTGCAAGTCAGTGAGTTACACGACCTAACACACGGCCTGGCACACAGGCCTGTAGGGAAACTTAGTGAGTGACATGGCCTAGTACAAGGGCATGTGACACGACTGTGTAACCCTACTCAAAGAGTTACACGGATGAGGACACGGGCTAGGGCACGGCCATGTGTCTCTAGTTCGAAGGTTACACGGCCTGAGACATGGGCATGTGTCTCAGCTGTGTGAGGCGCATGGCCTGGCCACTGGGCCGTGTGACCCCTGTTTTGCAAATTTTGCAATTTTTTCCTAAACTTTCTAAAAGCTTTCAAATGGATCTCGATTTGTTTCTAAGTTATTTCTATGGCCCCAAAGGCTCGATTTAGGGATAGTATGCATGTATGTGAATGGATTAAATAGTGGTTAAGTTTTTGAATGATTTTAAATTTTAAAAGTTTTTGGTTGTATTGTAATGCTCTGTAATCGTAACTCGACGACAGAGACAGGTTAGGGGTGTTACGATCTTGATAGTCCAAAAACTCATTCAATGTTCACAACCAGTGGCCAATTGGCCAATTATGATCTAAGCACTGTGCCAGAACAAATAAAAAATCAAAGAATCAAAAGAAAAATATTTTTGAATTTTTTTTTTCAAAATGAACAGAAAACAAGCAAAACATTCAATTACATACAAAAACAAGGCAAAATAAATAATGTGCATCCCCCTACACTTAAAATTACACATTGTGCCCATTGTCCCCAATGTTTAACCCCCTGATTTTGAAATTGACCAAGGTATAACAATACCAAGACTCAATATTGCGATACCACCATGTGTTAGGCAAAAAATTTAAATCTTGTAACTACTCGATATAACACAATACCAAGGGACCGATATTGCGATATGCATAAGGGTTTGGGCTCCCCTCGAAATTGCCTAAGGTATCGTGATATCTACCTTTGGGTGTCGTGATACCACTATAGGGAACCCAAAAATTCCAAAAACTTTCATCCTAACTCTCAAGTACATGTCTTAAAATAAATAGATTGATATGCAATTATACACAATCATTGACAAGTAATCAAGTAGTAAGTAAGAGTTATCATCTCCACAGGAACTATTGTGCAAATCAAGAGTTTCAAAATTAATACTTAGCAAATTGGTTTGTGATGAAATAAATTAAAGTGTGATGGGTTTCTAATTATACTAAAACTAACCTAAGTATGCTTAAAATTAAAATAAACATAGAAGAAATAACTATGCAAGTTTTTAAGTGTTAATCATAATAGCACGCATGTGTTAGAATAATTTTCCTTCTTTACTTAGAATTATGTTAACACTGTTAAGAGATGTTACATTGTTTTCGAGGAAAGTTGATAATTTACTAACCTTATTTAATTAAAATATAATGCTAAAATTATTTAATTATTAAGTCTGTCTAGCATTTTTCTATGTTTAATAAACTTAAAATTTCATAAGTAAACATCATACAATGTTATATAAGGTAATAATATTTTTGGTATTATTACTATTTAATCCCTAAATGATTAAACATACACCATACAAGTATTGTGTCAATTAATTAAAATCTTGTTCAAATTAATTAATTAATTAATTTAGTTGTTTCCTTTCATTCATAATGCATGAGAAACATATTAATGATTTTACTTGCAAGAGTAAATAGATCAACTGCACAGAACATCTTTAACATAATTAAATAATCTAAGCGACAAAATTTAAATCATTTTAAAACCAAAAAGAATTAACCAATAATGATTATATTAAAAGCAAAAAAGTTAGTTGCAATCATGTTTCTTGAGTTAAACAAAAATAAAATATTAAAGCGTAAAAAAAATGCTAAGTTGTTTCTGATGGTTCTCCGAGGCACAACTTGCTTTACTCCTTCGTTCTTCTTTTCTTGCTATGAATACCAAGATTAAAAGTTCTTAATATGGTTGAATGGGGCTACTCTCAAAACCTTGCAAACACCCTTTGAAGAATAGAAAATTGGGAAGTGAGGGAGGAGAGAAAAAAGAGAAGAGTTGGTGAGTGAGGGATGAAAGAAATGGAGAGCAAATGCCTCTCTATTTATACTAGTGAGGAGCCCTTTGAGTTTGATATTTTTAGTATGGTAATCCCCATTTTTTCTCTCATGAATGGTCGACCCTTTGTGTTAAGGAAGAACGGTGGATGACTTTTCTAATATTAGCTATTTTCTAGCTTGTTTCATGGGAAGGCACCTTGAAATGGAGAAGGGAGTTGAACAGTCACATGGGAATAGCGTTGTGGCTGATTTGTCATATTTTACCAAGCCTTGTTTGCCAAGTTAAATACTTTTATAGACGGTTGCACTTCACTTGGTCGAATTGGGCTCTTTTCTCCCTTACTGGATGGTTTGAGCTTCAAAATTGGTAGCTGTCCATTTCAGTCACCCATTTAGGAGCTGAGTAAATTTTAATTTAAAAGTCCAATAATTTAGTTTAGGAAGTCCCATGTTCATCCACCATTAACCCACGTCTTCCTGGCCTCTGCTATAGTAATGCTATAGCATCAAGCATCAAATAGATGAGCTT
The DNA here is from genome assembly GCA_025698475.1 of Gossypium anomalum. Classification (NCBI taxonomy): domain Eukaryota; kingdom Viridiplantae; phylum Streptophyta; class Magnoliopsida; order Malvales; family Malvaceae; genus Gossypium; species Gossypium anomalum. The sequence continues at coordinate 39,767,413 of CM046958.1, read as the reverse complement.
CAAGACTAACTTTTCTTCTATTGCACCAAACTACGTCAAATTGGAAAAAATATGTAAAATTAGCATGTAAATAAGTAATATTAAAAATTTATCTTTAAGTTTAACCTAATTTCTAGATTTTTAATAAGAATACAAAATTCTTTATCGAAATACTAAAATTTGGCATGAATTACTAGTTAGAAGGTGCTGTAAATGTCTATATAATTTCGAGTTACCACACCCCCAAACTTTATTCATTGCTTGTCCCGAGTGATGATATATGCTAACTTACATTAGAAACCAAGGGGTTCTGCAAAAAATCCTTTCAAAAGAAATCAATCCTTCCAAAGTCATGTGTTTAGTAGAATTATGCTCAAAATAAAAAAATTGTAAACATGCAACTTGAGTACCACTCAATTATTTTCAAACATTAATATGCTAACAAAAAATGTAGTAAATATCTTCCCTTAAAAAATGTGTGCTAAGTATTTTCCAATCAAATTTTATTTCTCTCGATTAAACTAAGTACCAATCATAAAGTTTAATTATGCCTTCATATGTTGAGCTCAATAATTCCTCTCCACTAATGTAGTCAACACAAAAATCTAAATCAATAGGTCTTTAATATGGTTATAACATAGCCTGGGTCAAGGTAGAAAAAAGATAGATAATTTCCAGGTTAAAACTGTAGACTGAGCTTACCTCAGACCTTTCAAATACAATTATCCCCAAGAACACTAACTTTTTTTTGAGTTTGGGTACACATGACCTTTGTACATCTTTTTTCAACAATTGAATTTTTTTTAAGCAATCATTGATGCTTTCTTTAGCATACAACTCAACATTTTGACCATTCCAGTACTTCTCTGTAACTCCCCCAAACCTAATCAAAAAAAATATTCTAGATGAACTGAGTCTTAAGATTTGGAACAAAAAATATTCTAGATGAACTTAATCACTGATGCTTATTAATGTAAGGTTTAGAAGAAAACCAGGCCATATAGCTTGAAGTAGGGTTTCAAGGGATAATTATTCTAAGATTGGCTTGAAAGGCTCAATGGTCCAAACAAAAATTTTCCTAAAGCATTTTCAAATTACTATGCCTTCTAGGATTTCGCCTCAAGGAAATTGCTATGTCAATTCTAAAGGCTTAAACGTTCATGCATTCGTACTTTTTTTAAGGAATTAAATTTTCATGGTTTTGACTTATACACAATTACTAAGTTCAACATTTTTGTCATAATTAAGCAAACATAAAAATAATTGAAATAATAGAAATTTATACATACTAAAGAAAACATAATGAAGAAAAAATTAAAATTTTGAGCAATATTTTACTTAAACATAACTTGATGGAAAAAAATAATTTTCATCAAAAGTCCCCAAAAATATTTATTTTTGACCCCTATTAAAGAGAGACAATGTCCTCATTGTTTAATGCATAAAATAAAAGGGACAAAAATAAAGAAGTGAATAGAGACTGTGCACCAGGTAGGATCCCAAGAAGGGAGGTGAGTCAAATTTGACTACTTAAATACCAAGCCAAGTCAAATTTGGCATGCACATATCCATTACCACACTTTTCATTTTTCAGGGATTCAAAAATTTAATGTGCAAGTTTTGCTCAATTTTATTCATAATTACAACTTAATATTTATGATGTAGAAAACGAAAATAAAAGCAATTAAAAATAATTAAACCTAACAGGTCCTAAAATGATAAAGAAACTCCCTTATTTATTTGGGAGTATTCTCGCTATTTGATATTATTTCCAGTCACCTATGACCTTCTATGTGCCTAGCTCCCCTTTTCAAAATAGTGAAATCATCGCGCTTAGTATTTGGGGTTAGGATCCATGGATCAGAGATAAAATCTAGAAATTCAGACATAGAATCAAATGGGTTACTTGAGAATTTTCTAAATGCACCCTTAATCAAATCATCTCATATTTTTGCATATCTCCAATAGGCCTACTATTGTTGGTGCATGTGTTGCAACATATCCATGATTGCAGATTGATCTAATTGTGCAGTAGCTCTAGATAATGGGAAGGTGGGGATCAATTCAGTCCATTCGAGAATAACAAGTCTAGTTGGTGTGGCAAAGTCAGGATGAGTATGGCTTAAGATTCGATTCCGACTCAACTAGATGATTGAAGGGTTCTTCCACGGATGATTCATCAACTGGTTGCTTCTACCTAGCAATACCACCCACTATTCTAGAAACATCACTTTCTGTTATATGACCTCGATGGTTTCTTTCTTTGGGATCTACTTTTGGAAGTATAAAGGATTTTAGGTATAGCAAGGCGATCAATGAAAGAAAATGAGCATAGCCAGCCTACTTAGTAGCACACTCCCGGATCTCTTTACAAATATTTTTCCCACATCAGTGTACTTTTTTGTGATCATACTATATAACAAAAGCATTTGTTCTATTGAGATAGTGGAACTGTGTGAGACAGGCATAAGATTATCATATGAAATAAAGTCATACCTTTGTTGTTGGGTTCAAAAACTCTCTTTGGCAAGTATGACTACAAAATTTAGAAGTTATCCATTTAGTTCCAAGAACTATAACTTCCTTCAGTACTATTTCAACAACTCCCCATCAACGTGGTTCAACATTTTCGTATAATCATCGTCTTTTATATTGGGTAAATTAAAGAAACCATTAATAGCTTTAGATGCGAAAGATACCTTCTCACCTCAAATAGGATCTTTTGTTTCGATAGATGAAGTCAGGTTTGCATAAAATTCCCTACCCAACCCAATCAACCAGATCTGAGTATTGGGTGTTACACCCTATAACAGATGTAAGCTGGACTCTTTTACTTGCCTATATAACTATTCTGGCAATGACTTAATAGAATTTCTTTAACCTTTATTTTGAAATACTTCGTGTGTATTATGATGAATAAATTTATGTACAATGTATGTTCTCATTTACATTCTAAATCACTAAAGATACGAATATCATCGTTTATGTCTTGCTTTTGCAAAATACAAGTCAAAGTACTCTCTAATGTCTTATGCACAGACTTTAGCGACAATTTCAACTTCACCATATGGCTTTTGTATGAACTTAAATGTTATCATGTGGTCTTAATACATTTCATATATCTTTCTCCATTAGCCTTCCCCTTTTTTTTTTCTCTCTCTATATGAATAACAGCCTAGTTTACTGCTCCCTTGGCGTAGGCCTAGCATCATCTCTCGGTGCACTCCTTTAATTAAACCTAAAATCAGAGATATACATAATAAGTTCATACGAACTTAGTGAGATATCTTTCAAATACCTGCTTGTTGTTTCATATTGATTTTAGTGTGTTGCAATTCCCTTTTCTTCTTTGGCGGGCACTTACTAGGACAAGTAACACTTGTATTAAACTTTCACTTACCGTGGTCTCCTTTGTACTCTGTGAGCGATCTTACCTTAGTCAAAATTTTTCAACTTAATTGTGGACTTGTACTTGTGACATACTTTCTAATCTCCTTTAATTTTGGTGAATGAGGTGGACTGTGTCCACTTCTCAGCATGAAATATTCCTCGTCAGTCTTTCATTAACTTAAGCTCGTTAGTTGTCCTTTCTTTCAAAGTCTACCTAACCAGCATTGTCTTCAAAATATTACCACAAAAGTCATTCTACAAACTATGCCTTGAAGGTGTGCTTCTTTGATGATGACTACAAAAATCTTCCCTTTGATATAGATAGCAACAAAGGCTTCCATGAACAATAGATAGCCATAAAGGCATCCATAAGCAAAGATAGCCACAAAGGCGTCCATATGCAAAAATAGCCACAAAGGCTCACATGTAAAAATTCTGCCATAAAGGCTCACATATAACAAATTTTGCCACAAAGGCTCTCATATAATAGATTTAGCCACAAAGGCTCACATATAACAGGTTCAGCCATAAAGGCTCACATATAACAAATTCAGCCACAAAGGCTCACATATAATAGATCCCGCCACAAAGGCTTCCATAGAATAAAATCAACCACAAAGGCTCTCATATAACATAATCAGCCACAAAGGCTCCTTTTCGGCAAATGGTGGTTTTGACAATAGGGATTTTCCTAAACTCATCATCGTGAGGTTTTCCCCTCATCACCCGGTACTTACCCAATCGTCCTTTTCATCTTCTTTCACATGATTCCATAGCCACCATGACTAGGTCTTACACATTTTGGTCTACATTTCCCATATGATGCCATAGCCATCTGGATAAGGTTTTACACTATATGATCTTCACTATCACGGCCATGGACTTTTCTTATCCAATATTTGTGTTTATTGTTCCGACAAACCCTTTAGACAGAAAGAGACTCATCATGCAAACTTATTTTTGACAAACTTACTCTTTCAGACTTCATCACGCAGATGCATTCTCATTTCCAGACATGCTACACACTTTTTTTTTACCATCGTACACAGAATCTATTCATGTAAAGACTTACTCATAACAGACTCAACATACTTTCACAGACATTCATCAAGCTCATGCATTCCTCACACAATCATCAAGCATATACTTCTTTTCATAACAGAAGCATATCATCAAACAACACATGCAAGTTCATCGTATACAAAATCAACATATAGCTTACTTTCTCATTTCACAGATCAATCATTTAGTACAAAAAAGATTATCATACAAACATACATGTAAGAGTTAGTTTAGAGGTTCATGAGACTCTCACGGGATACTCATAAGATCTTACCTTTAGCAGCCTCAAATACCAAATTTGGGTTTCCATCGAGTAGATTAGTAGACCCTAAATGGTAAACCATAAGAACTCATCAAGGTATGCTTATTTAACTCATTCCCTTTCACTTTGAATATCAAAATCTCATAAAAAACTTTACCATACTTGTTTTACTAAGCTAAACAGATCTGCTATTTGGCAGCATAACATGCAAAGTCACGATTCTTACCTTAACAGGGGGCATCTCAAGCCTAAATCCTTTTTCTAGCTTTTTCTTAAAGGATGGGAGGATTTTGCTCTCAGTTCACCCTTATATAAGCAGAGACTACTTCTTGAAGAAGTAGGTGAATAGTTCTCACAACTCACTCAGTTACTTAGATATTTTTCCTTATCCCTTTAGATGTTTGACATACATGTCAATGCTTGTGATTCACCAGGTAGATGCACAACAGTTGTAAAAACATGTGTACAAAAATACATATGTATACATAACATACTCTTGGGTCTTAACCCATCATTCGTTAGGCAGAGTAGATAGTTCAACTAGTCACACTTGGCATATCATGCCTTCTTGGCGGCAACCTTATTATATAAGTCTCTTCAACACCTTACTAGGCTTTCTTTTTTTTTTTTTTTTTTACATTCCTCCTAATGTAATTTTGTATCATATTTCAATATTAGTTACATCCCCACATGCACACTAAGAGAATCAGTGGGTTGAATAATTTTTTATATATAAATTTTAGAGCTTGCCTATATAGGGTGTTACCTTACCTTGACCTAGCCTAATCATCGGGCCTCGGGTTTAACTTAGAGCGCCCTGACTTCCTTCTACCCTCTTTCTCTAAAAAAGAGGAAGAGAGAGAATATATTTTCCTTTTAACCCATCTTAAACTCTTATCTTAACTCAGGTCCATACTGGAATTTGAAAAATGTCACATTAGTCATTTAGTGGTCTTATCCAAATCTAAAAAATCCAAGGAAACTAATCAAGTGTTTCTTTTGGTTTTTAACTATCTTGGTTTACATTCGGTTGATCCCTAACTATCGTATCTTATAACTCGACTGGCTCAAGGCCAACATTATGGGTGCTCTCTATTGCTGACATAAGCTTTTTGTTTCAAGGTTTATTTCCTTATTACACATAATGGAATTCGCCCAATCTATGTATGCCAACAGAGGCTCCTAGGGTGAACCCTCTCTTATCGGGCTTACATCTTGATCACTATATGCTAACCCAATGTTCACCAATCTAAAGGCAGTACAGGTGCACTTTGATAGTTCTTATCTTTAAACAAGCTTTAACGCTATTTACTTCTATACTCATGTATCCTTCTTCTTTTTTTCAGACAATATTCAAATACTAAGACTCTGTCAAACAGGATGTTACACTGTAGACCTATCAACATTTAATAAATTGAATCCCTTGTTCGAGAGCACCTGTAATGCCCCAAATAATATATTTTTGTTTCTGTAAATTTTTTAACACAAATGTGTATCTTCTTCAATGGCTAAATGTTCTGGGAGTGTGTGAGAGGTCTTGGGTTCAAGGCTTACCCTTGGAAATTTTTTGTGATTTTTGCAATTAAGCCCTGCCTCTATTCAGTGGGCTTATTTTTAATTATCTGTAAATTCGTATCAGAATAAGCCTGTTGTGTAACGCCCTAATTTTTGGGATTTCTGAGATTTTTGACGAATTTGAGAATTCTTGTGTTTTGACAGTATAGTGTAGGTCTGAGTATGTTAGTGGGCCTCTAAAAGGCCCAAGTCTAAGTTAAAACCTGGTGGTTTTAACAAATTTTAATTTTAAAGGAGAAGGGGTTCTGGTGTATTGGGCCTTTCAGATTCCATAGGTGAAATAAGCCACAAGAAGACCTGCGGCAAAGTGGCATGTGACGCCACATAAGTGTTTGGGGAGTGGCGTGTAGATGGTTAGGGGGAGCTAAGGTTCAAGTCACAAGGTAATCAAATTGAGGTATTATTTTTATGAACAGAAAGGGGATGTGATGGAACTCAAGTGAAACTCTGCTAGGAAGAGTTTGAGCTGTTCAGGAGATTGAGTAAGGAGGAGATAAGGAAGAAAATTTAGGAGCTGATCAAGGAGTGTGGTATTGGCCGAATGTTGGACTCTTGAGGAGCAAGAGTTGGTCAGCCAAGGGTCTCTGGTATAGGAGGATTCGGCTAGGTCTTTAAAGGGGAAATTCGGCATTAGGGAAGTGTTGTACCATCCCTGACAATTCTTTTTTCTTTCTTTTCTTCTTTTGGGCTTGCCAAAATAGGGTTGGCTTAGGGTTTCTCTCTTTTTCACTATCATTTTGCTAATAGCCGAACTTGGAAACCCATTAACTTTTTGTGTCGTCTCCCATAACTGAATACTACTTCCCTTCTCAATTTTTGTTCTTTCATCTTCTCTTTTTCCCCATAGCCGAAGCTATACTCTTCTCTCTTCTGTTTTTTAACTTATTTTCTTTTCTTCATTGTTCCTCAGTAGGCTGAATTTTTGTTGTAGCCTAACCTCTATTCTTTTCTTCTTTAAAAAGTCGAAACCCTCATACCTGTGGTATACGAAGCCGAATCTTTGGCTACTTGAATCTGATTCTTCTCGTAACTACGGATGATCAGAGTTAAGATCATAGATAGGAGCACTCTTCTGGGCCGAATAATGATTGGTAAGTTTGTCGCATAACTTTCGCTAATTATTTATGATTTAAGGTGAAAGCCGAAACCCCTTAAGGGTGGCTAACGTTTGGACTAAGGGTGTTGGTGCCTCTTTCTTCTTGGTTGTGTAAGTGTTAGCATGGACAAGGAGGCATACAGTGAAGGGCTTGAAGACTGATTCGGTTGGATCTCTGGATCTAATCCATATTTTGGCAAAAAGGTAAGAACTCTAGGGTCTAAGGTAATGTTGGCTGAATATGGTAAGGTTGAATAGTACATAGTTTGTTTTCGTTATATAGACTAACATTTAGTAACTCGATTGTAGGCAACTCGTGAGTGGATCTTGCCAACGTACCGTTACAAATCAGGTGTGTAAACGACACCCACTCATAGACTAGATCGGCAAAAGCCAAAATGCCGAAAAGCCGGCATTTTGTGAACTTGCGAGTGTGCGTGTAATATCCTGATTTTGGGCCTAGTCGAAATAGTGGTTTTGTGACCACAAAATCCAAGATAGAAATAATTATTTTATGATTATTTTGAGGTCTATGATATGATTGCATGATTGTGTGAAAATTTCATGAAGAAATTTTATGCATAAAGTGCTTAAATTGAAATTAGGGACTAAATCGAATAATTTGCAAAACTTGCATTCTAGAAGTTTCTAGTATGAAATTGTTTGAAATATTAATTAGGAGGTCTAAAATAGCAATTTTACCAATTTCTATGTCTATGGACAAAAATTAGACATGGATGGAATTTTTGGAAAGTTTAGTAGTAAAGGTATTTTGGTCATTTAGGGGTAAAATGAATTAAAATACAAAATTAAAAGCCAATTTTGCTCATCTTCAACCCCATGGCCGAATATAGCAAGGAGAAACCATGGCTAGGGTTTTTCAAGCTTCCAAGCTCGATTGTAAGTCCGTTCTAGCCCTGTTTTTCAAGTTCTTTACATTTTTGGAATCCCGGTAACTTGATTAAGCTTATTCTAGCAACAATTTAAGCTAGGGTTCATATTTGGAAAAATACCCATAGGTTAAATGTGTTTATTTTGATGTTTTATGGTAGAATATGAAGGCTGAAATTATGTTAAACAACTTTTGCTAAGCGATTTTAAGCAAAAATGAGTAAAACGGCTTAATCGGTAAAAATTGTTATTGTTCATAACTATGTGCTAGAGTGAGAATTTGATGTTGTCATAGAAGGGCAAAATGTTCAGCATGTCATAAAACATAAGAAAATATGCTGAAGTTTAATTTACGAGCTTTGGGGCAAAAGTATAAATATGTGAAAGTTTAGGGGCAAAACTATAATTTTGCCAAAATATGATTTTGGGTTAATTTGAATAATGTGAGCCCTAATTTGACTATATTTTAAATGATAGAGCAAGGAAAACTAAAATTCGAGCTAAAATGGGGAAAATACCAAGTTGTGGATGAAATGGTAAAAGTAGCCATTTTCACATACGAGGTAAGTTCATATGTAAATGTTGGTAACGTAGTTATTATTTTAAATGTTTTTATGTTATTTAAATGATATGATAATTATTATGAAATATTATACTCGTGATAATTGTTTGATAATATGTCAAATTATGTGATATACTTCGAAAATGTGAAATACTATCGAGTATCGGTATCGGTATTCCGTAGAAGATGGTTGAGACACATGATTGGGAAAAAGGTCCCGTTGAACCTTAGGAATGGATTAGGATACAAGTGACATGTCACTAGGATATTTGGGCATCCGAACTCGTTGAGTTGAGTCCGAGTTCACTAATGGATGCAAATGTCCGAACTCGTTGAGTTGAGTCCGAGTTCGAGAGATGTAACTAGGCATCCGAGCTCGTTGAGTTGAGTCCGAGTTCACTTATGGATGCGGATGTCCAAACTCGTTGAGTTGAGTCCAAAGGCATCCGAGCTCGTTGAGTTGAGTCCAAGTTCACTTATGGATGTGAATGTCCGAACTCGTTGAGTTGAGTCTGAGTTCGAGAGATGTAACTAGGCATCCGAGCTCGTTGAGTTGAGTCCGAGTTCACTTATGGATGCGAACGCTCGAGCTCGTTGAGTTGAGTCCAAGTTCACTTATGGGCGGGTTACATGGTAGCTTGGCTACATATGTGGCACTTATGTGCAAACTTTCCATGTATCCGAATTATATTCCGATGTGTTCAACGGGTAAAATTCTACTCAAATGGAGGAATACTCGAGATGAAAGGGATGTATTGGTAAGTGTTGTGAAATGGAGACTTTGAAAAGGTATGTACTTAACCCTCAGGTTGAAAACTCGATATAACAACAATATGGTAAGATGATAAATGAAAATGTGATATGAATGTCTCGGTGATGATCATGCAAATGATGTTTATGTTTGCTTATATAGTCGTGTTACTTGCTATTTGCATGTGAACTTACTAAGCATTTGTGCTTACTCCCTCCTTTTCATTTCTTGTAGTGTAGACAAGCTAGCTCGGAAATCAGAAATGGTCGGAGGCACGCTCACACTATCCGTATACCATCTTGGCATAATGGCTTGTATATTTTGAGTATGGCATGTATAGCATTATAATCATTTTGTATATATGGTCTTATGATATGGTTATTGAGTGGTATGGAAATGCTTGGTAATGATTAGCCATTAGAATGGCTAATCATGATCATATTTGGTGTTATGTATGCTAAATTGCTAGCTAATCCATTGGAACCATGAAATGGGTAAAATTTACCATAAAATAGATTCAGACAGCAGTAGTGACGTGAATTTAAAAAATCACTAAAAATAGTAGAAATGGAATTAAATAATGAATAAGTTATGGAATTGAATTTTGATGAGTCTATTTTCATATGGATGGAACAAAAGAGGTATATGAGTTATATTTTATGAGATGTTTAAATTTTTGTGAAACAGGGCCAGAGCAATTTCTGGATCCCCTGTTCTGAATTTGGAAATTCACCATAAATTTTTCAAAGATAATTAGAAGTCATGATTTATATGTACAGATTCCTTGTTGAGTCTAGTTTTATTAGAAATAAGCAGCATAGTCATTGAAACTCTGTACAGGGAGATATCTGATTCGTAATACATAGAGGTCAGAGCAGTCGAACCGTAAAATAGGGGAGACTTTAACTAATAAACTGTACTAATTTGCTTGACCAAAAATTCTATAAAAAAATTAGTAAATAGATATATGAGTCTAGTTTCAGGAAAAAGTTACGGAATTGGATTTCAAGTTTCAGAACTCAAGATATGAATTTTTAAGCAACTGTGATGCAGATTGCTAGCTTGACTGAAAACTTTAAAAATAAATTGTTTGAGCTGTTTAAAGTAATGAATTAAGTCTGTTAACACCTCGTGTTCGACTCCGGCTTACAGTGCGAGCGCTCGTGAGATAGCTGTTTGTTAGTTTTGGTAATCTAAAGCGGTAAGATTGCAAAGTGCGCAATTTCGTGCACTTCGGTATATTTAGGCTTAATGGGCCGAAATCGGGGTAATGGGCCAACAAGCCTAGTTCGGTAAGAATGCTCAGTAAGTGTTTCTGTTAATGCGTTAATGGCTGAAATATGCATGAAAACCCTAAAATGGTAAGTTTACTGGAATACCCAAGGTATGCAAAATTACTATTATACCCCTAGGTGCAAAATGACCATTTTACCCTTAGGGTTAATTGTGACTGAAATGCATGATATTCTGATTCTGTGTGATGTATGCCATGACATGTATATCTGTTGCATGGGTTATGGGTTATATTGATGGAGGAAGCGTTCTGGTGGCTCTGCCACAAATATCTGTTCTGGTGGTTATGCCACAATTATCTATTCTGGTGGCTCTGCCACGATATCTGTATCTGGTGACTCTGTCACAATATCTGTTCTGGCAGCCATGCTGCAAATTCTGTGCTGCGTAGCAGATGGGTGGGTCGAGTTGTCTCCCCACATGGCGTAAGGTTGGTACGGGGGCGTATATGGATAGATAAAGGTTGGGTTTCTGTATGCATGAATTATCTGTTCTGTCTCCGTTATGGGCTTATGGGCTTCATTCTGCATTCTGTATAGGGCTAAGGCCCAACTTGATCTGTTCTGTGGTTTGAGTTGATTTGGACTATGGTTGGGTTATTTTACACACTGAGTTTTCCAAACTCACCCCCCTTAATTTCATCCTTGCAGGTAATCCCCAACCATAGCGGACTTGGAGCGGTGAGGGGTTCAGAGTGGCCACTTGTTCTGCAAATTTTATTTTCCTCTGGTGATTTGAATAACTTTTTATTTACTTTAATGGTTTTGGCTTTTGAGTTGTAATAAGGCCGCTTTTATTATTTTTGATCATTTTAATTTGTTTTGTTAAGCTTAGGTATGATATTGTTTTAACCGTGGAAATTGAATAGCTTTAGGGTGCGTTTTAAAAGAGTTACCTGATTTAAAAATATCACAATAACAAAGCAAAGCTTCCGCAACGAAAATGTTTTTTCAAGTTAATAACCTTCTCAAATGGATTTAAACGAATTGGTTTTCTAAGAACATTCACTAAGTTAAGGTGTGGCAATGGTGGTGTGCATGTCTAGGATTGGATCCGAAGGGAGCTTGGTACTTACGTAGCCTAATGGACTCACCTCCTCTTTTCTGGCATCCTACCTGGTGCACAGCTTTCATTCACTTTAACCTATAATGAAGTTATCCTTTAAACACTAAGAAAGTTGTTAGATTAAAAATATAAAAATGTTTTTAAACGCTTCGATGTGGCACGTCGGATTCGGTCATAACGTCTAGGCCGGGTTTGGGGTGTTGTATGTTGGTTTAAATAGTAAGGGAGTTAGGTTGTTGAAGGTTCTGTGTTCGAATCCTTGCGTGAGCAAGGGAGTTTATTTTTGCTCAGTTAACTGGAAGAGTTTCTATAGAGCTTAACTTCTAAGGTAGTCGTATGTAGTGGGGTTAGTGGGAGAAAATCAAGGGATTTTCAGTCGCATCTTGATTTTTTTTTCTTTTTCAAATTTTTCTCTCAATTTTTTTGGGACACCTGTTCTCTTCTCTTCTTCCTGTTGAAATTTTGTCTCCCCTTTTCCCTCTTTGTTTTGATTTCTGTTTCAAATTTTTCTCCCCTTTGCGCACCTTTTAATTACATCGTTCTATAAGTTCAGTGTGATTTCAATCTTAAGGGTTTTGGGCTAGTGTTTTAATAGGAAATTTGGGTTTGCATTTGTGTAGGGAAAGAGCAAGATTCTGTTGGTACTCCTTTAGCGTTTTAAGCATTAAGGGTTTTGTTCCATCACTAGCAAGTATATGGATACATTGTTGGATGTAGTGAGTTTCCGTTGTAGTATAGTTTTGTTTAGTTTTCGAAGATGATACTGAAATTGAGCATTTAGATAAGCTGTTTTTAGGTTTCAGGAGGCTTAGGAGTGGTTTCGTATCAAACTGACAACAGGTGTGTACCCAAAATACAGAAAGATGAGATTCGGTTAAAGCCAAAAAACCTCACTGTCGACACTACAAGGCCATGTGGTAGGCCGTGCGCAAGACACGGCTGTGTGATGGCCAAAGTGTGGCAGTGTGAGCCACACGGGCTAGGCCAGATTGGGCTTGTGGGCCCACACGGGAGTGTTATAACTGGGCCAGGCCATGTGATCGACATAGGCAAGGGTAATCTGGGTGTGTGGGTCATACGGGCGTGTGGGCCCATTGTACTTAAATTTTTCATAGGGTTGCACGGGTTATCCTAATTGACTGTGGGCCTACCGTAGGGTCAGTAAATGCTATCTAACCCTATAACCAAATAATCTGTCAGACTAAAATATGGTTATAAGCCTACCTATGTTTGTTTATCTGTTATCTATTTATGAAAGCATGTTGAGAATGATTTATCTGTTAATTCTGTATGCATGTTCTGTTACTATAATTAGGGTGGGATGATGTATATTGGAGGAAGTGTTCTGAAAGGCAGATTATGAGTAATACCTGGCAGTACGACTGCATTATATCTGATATGTACCGCATTGGTACAGCGTGGTGTGTAGGGTTGGGTGGGTGTTTTAAACCCCAAATGGTGTGTAAGGATGGTCGGAGATGGTGTGTATAGGATGGAGGTAGGATTCTGATGTTTGATTTGCTTATTTGTAACTATGTCTGCATCTGAAACGGGCTCAGGCCCTAATCTGTATCTGCATCTGACATGGGCACAGGCCCGAATATGAATCCATCTGGTTTGTGGTATTCTGTATATGTACATGCTTAACTCTGCTAGGTTACACACTGAGTTTACGTAAGCTCACCCCTTCTCTGTTTGTCTGTATAGGTAACCCACTGTATTAGGTAGAGCAGTGCAGCAGAGGACTCGACGGTGACCACTTATTTTTACGGTTTTATTTTATTTTATGGTTATGAAGTTTTGGCATTGGGGTTGTACTTTTCTGGGACTCTGGACTCTTTTAAGCTGTTTGACGTTGGTTTTGGGTTTTTAGTTTTTACTTATTTATAACTGTGATGGTTTACCAGAAGCAAGGGTTTTTTTTAAAATCTTGAATGGATTTTTTGGACACAACGATTTTACAAGCTTCCACTAGAAATATGTTTTATCTCTAAATGATTAAATGAAAGAAAGCTTTGCAATTAATAACAGCGATAAAGGCTAATGAACTGGAAAGGTTTTAACTTAACGGTAATGGTTTTTCAACCCATTTCATGTGAAACTTCTGGATTCGACCATAATGTCTAGACCAGGTTTGGGGTGTTACATTTAGTGGTATCAGAGTTAGGTTGTAAAACTCGACTTTGGATTTTGGGTTCCAAAATTTGGTTTTAAAGAATTGGTTTTCAAAATATTTTAAACACTTGATTAAGTGTATGGTACACCGAGTCTCCAGTGCCGATCTTGTAAATATTCTGAAGCTTAGATAGATTATTCTGAAATAGTGTATTTTGTTATTTTAAAACACTATAGTTAGTACTCTCTAAAACTGTAGTGAAACGAATAGAGATGGAAACTTACGAAAACTTTACTAAACTTCTGATATTTATTACATAAAATATTTGCTAATAAAAAACTGAAACTGATGCATAAAATTCTTAATGTAGATAAACTCTGAAATTACAATGAGCACACGAGGTATCCGTGGATGTGGTACTCGAGGCTGAGGTAGAGACTGTAAGGGGGCTCCAGCTGAGTCCTCATCTCTACGCAGCATGCCGAATCTAGACACTAGTGATATATCTATGTCGCCTGGTACTGAGACTGGGTCTCAGAGTCATTCGGCTGGGGACGATGCACTGTCCCAAACCATGCTGAGGATATTAGAGAGGGTCACTGGACCCAATTTTGGATCTGGGGGCTGAGGGTCAGTAACTGAGCGACTCCGATCCAATGGAGCTAAGTTATTTAGGGGTGTCACTGGAGTCACCCCTAGTGTGGTGAAGTACTGGTTGGAGGCCATAGAGAGGATTATGAATGACTTAGATTGCACTCCCGAGCAGAAGTTGAAGGGTGCAGTCTCCTTGCTTCGCGACAAGGTAGATCAATGGTGGCTGACCGTTGAGGAGGGTACTCAGCCTGATCGTTGGACCTGGGACTTCTTTAAGACCACTTTCTAGAGCAAGTATGTGGGAGCGATCTATGTGGATGCTCGTAGGCAAGAGTCCATGAATCTCATGCAAGGGGATAGATCAGTGGCTGAGTATGAGGCCGAGTTTCTGAGATTGGGCTGCTACGTTCGGGGTATGGTGGTATCAGAGTATGAGAGGTGTGTCTATTGTAAGGATGGTCTAAGGGACAGTTTGGGAGTACTAATAGCTCCGCAGAGGGAGAGCGAGTTCTTTGTTCTGGTTGAGAAGGCGAAGATCGCCGAAGATGTTAAGTCTTGGAGCGTAACATTTGTGAGAGGAGAGAGGTAGGAATAAGAGGATTGAAGCCCTTGAGTTCGTCATGCAGGCTAAGAAAAGGCTAGATCTGATGGGTTAGTGAGTGTAACACCCCAAAACTTGGCCCAAATGTTATGGCCGAATCTGGCGTGTCACATTGAAGCGTTTTATCGAAAACCTTGTTTTCATTGGAAACACTTCCTTAAAATGAAAAAAAAAACCTTAATTACTTTGTAAAATCTCTTTTCGGTTGAGGAAGCTTAATTTAGAACATATTATTTTATGAAAACTCGTCATTTCAAAATTTAGTTGCGAAAATGTAGTATAAAAAAAATAGTTATGGTTTAAGAAACCACGTTTTACTTCTAATAAATATAAAGCATAAAAATGATAATAATCCTAATTTGAAATATTAGCCAAAGGAAAGACCTTGTTACAACCAAAATCAAATAGAGATAATTTAAAGTCAATATATTAAAAATTGCATAAAGACTAAGTCTAAACTTTTTATGCTAGTTGGCCACCTCCGAGTCCCTCCATCCGTTGAACCGCCCACTAAAGATCACCTAAAAAGTTTAGAAGGAGGGGGTGAGCTTCGAAAACTCAGTGTGTAGAACCCTCAACGAGTATAAAGCAATCGTTAGTCATTTTGGGCTAGAGCCCAATTCAATAACGGTGGTCTTTGGGCCTTAGCCCAAATTAGCTTCAGTTGGGCAGAAGCCTACATCGCAATAATATCACAACAATATCATACATGCAATGCAATGCAGTGCAATCCCATCCAAATTATCCATCCGTTACACACCAGCTCCGCCCCCCGTCACACCATGTGGGGATATAAATATTGACCCACCCAGCCCACACACCAATGGTAGCCCGGTTGCGGAACTACCTTCATTTACAAATTGGGCTTTAAAAGCCGTCGGTGGATCCACGATTGTCAGGCAACCATGCGATCCTCATATACTTCCTCCGTTCCATAGTTCCCACCCAATATGTAACCTAAGCAGAACATCATATGTATGCATGTCACATCCATAAAACTTACATTCAACACCTAGGGGTATTTTGGTCATTTTCGCCCTTAGGGGTATTTCGGTAATTTTCCCTTAATTATGGTTCCCACTTACCTTGGCCCGTTAACAAGTTCCGCGAGCTAAAGTGAACGAATACTATGCACCAGGTAGGATTCCAGAGAAGAGGAGGTGGGTCATTAAAACCATTTAAGTACCAAGCTCTCCCTAGATCTAATTCTAGACATGCATATAACCGTTGCCACACCTTAACCCTTTGACCTATCCACGGTCGCAAAATATTAATTAAGTCTAATGTAGTTATCATATACTAGGCCCAAAACCCTTACGAAGCCCAAACAAATTCACATACCTGTATCTGGCCCATTAAGCCTAATCATATTCATGTGGCCCATTAGGCCCAAATCACCTGTATATGGCCCATTGGGCCCAAATCACATTTATATGGCCCATTAGGCCTAGTCACATTCATATTCATGCTCACATACAAATTCCTATCACATAGCATCAATATTCAGTTTTTGCCTACTATGGGCCCAACAGCCTAACGGGCCCATTTAGCCCATTTCGGCCCGTATGGCCAAATCACAACCCAAGTCCACGGAATCGCCCGTGGGTCTCAGGCAACCTATCGATCTCTCCCTTATGAGTGTTCGTGCACTCGCAAGACTACCATAGCCAAATTTTTGATTTTTTGGCTTTTCACCATTTCGGCATTTCGGCTTTTGCCGATTCCTAGTGGGTGTGCAGTGTATGTACACACCTTCGGCTTTATATCAAGTTATCATAGGGTAGAAGTACACACCTTATCACCTGGAGTACTAAGTATTCATAATCGCCCGAACCTATATTCAACATTATACTCCATTAGTCACATTCCTTTAATTCAAAATAAAGCCACTACTTACCGGAGTACAATCTATACTTGCCTTGACTAGATTGATCGACTGCGATCTGCCTATGTAACTTAAAATCTGACGTAGTCCCCCTTCCGTATCCAGGCGAAAATTCCCTAACGGCCGACACCTTACGTCGCTTAAACTTGGGAGCCTCTATGCCAACGTCTCTACAAAACCCCCTTTTTCCATTATCTATCACACTCTTGAATGAGAGGGAAAAAAGAGAAATAAATGGAGGAACTGTAGGTTAACGAAAGTTTTGGAAAGAATAAAGAAAAATCGGCTTTTAAGAGCGTAGAAATGAAAGAACTTAGAAATATTTAACAAAAACCAAAGAAGATTTAACTTACTTACCGATCGCGAGATCGCTTGCCAATAAGAAATCAAACCCCCAAAGTGTATGAATCGGCTTTTAAATGAAAAGGAAGTAGTCAGCTAAGTTGAAAAGGGAAGAGGTTGATTCGATTAATAGGGAAGAAAAGATCAATAGTTTGGCTTAAAGAAAAAAGGAGGTGATATGTGACTGAAGCATACAAAAACAACAAATGCCCTTACTCGCCCATATGACACACATATTTATACTAAAAAACTAAATAAAAAATAAATAAAAATACACCTACACTCCTCAATCGACTTAAACTTGCCAAGATAAATTCCCTTTAAATTCTCCAATCATACCCATACTTAATCCTCATCCTAATCCCCTTGATTTTAGCCAAAAATTCCAATTTGAATTGCATTCAAATTGCTTCCACTGTACAACACTTGAGTAGAAAAATTGAATTCTCCCTTTTGAGCGCCACCACTCAAACTCCAAACCTCAAGGTTACTTTACCTCCTAACAAGCTTCTGTCCACTACACCGCATCCTTTCTTATGCCACCATTCGGTCACAATTAATTATAAAGCTTATATGCCTAAGCCTCAACTTTCTTAAAGAATAAGAATTTAAACTTTTCCAGGCCTGGGATTCGAACCTGCTCCCTCTCATAACCATAGCATGCTTCACGCCACTGCACCACAGGCGCTCTTGTGTCATATTCCATCCCTAACTATTTTTAAGGCCTATTAACCCGCAACTAGATTATCCTAAAAATATTTGCTACTATTCAAATTCGAACCCCTGACCACATGCACACTCTTAACGCCTCATTGCCACTTGACCCAGTGCTTCTTTTGTGTCGTTTTTCCTCCCCAATTAATTATAAAGTCTTTCTGCCGACCTCTAGGTTGTCCTAAAAAAAACCCACAACTTTTGCTCATTCTGCGACTTGAACCCAGCACCTCTCCTTACTCCTAACGCCATCATGCCACTGGGCCAAGTGCATCATTTGTGTTGAATTTCCACCTAACATATTTATAAAGTCTAAACGCTAGCTTCCTTACTAGTCACATGCGAAATAAATTTTTTTATCAAGGCTAGGACTTGAACCCTGGACCTCCTGCTTACTACCCACGCCTTTTGCCACTAGGCCGGGCCTTTCCTTGCGTCATATTTTACCAGGCCTTATTAATGAGCCTTCTACCTAATGCTCAGGGCCTTTTTAGAAAAAAAATGCAAAATTTTGCTAAAGCCCCAGATCAAACCCAGGGCTTTTTCTACACTACCAACCCTTCCTAAATAATTAATCACTTAAACTAAACACACAATTATAAACTATTTAAACACATTTCTTTTATTCGAGCCACCTTCTAACCGATCCCAAACTCAAGGCCTATTACTTCTAGGCCTAAAATCAGGGTGTTACAGCGAGAGTGGGAGCTCCTACTGCTTCAACTGGGATGCTGCCTTATGGAGATTGTGGAAGATGCCATCCGGGCGAGTGTTGGAGGAGGACTAGGCCGTGTTTGAGGTGTGGGTCTCTTGAGCACTGTATTAGAGAGTGTCCACAGCGTACAGACACTACAGCAAACCAGACTTTTAGCGGCGTTTGGACAAAAAACGCTGTAATAGTTGTACATTAGTGGCGTTTGAAGAAAAACGCTGCTAAAGGTTAGAGCTATAGTAGCACTTGTGAAACAAATGCTGCAAAAGATCACTATTAGCGGCGCTTATGTAACAAACGCCGCAAATGATCGAGCATTAGTGGCGTTTCTTGAAAAACACCGCTATAGGTTAAGTATTAGCGGCACTTATCTAAAAATGCCGCAACAGTGTTGACTAAAACGGCGGCGTCTATTGTTGAGCTATAGAGGAATTAGCGGCGTTTTTTGTAAAACGCCGTAAGTTGTCAATCAAAAAACACCGTAAAAAAATATGTTATTTTAAGCTTTAGGGTTATGAATTTTAGGTTTAATGTCTACAGTTAATTTAGAGTTTTAGGGTTTATGATATAATGTTTAATATTTTGGGTTATGGGTTTATGTTTTAGAGTTTGAATTTTGGGGTTTATTATTTTAGGGATTAGGGTCTTAATATTAATGTTTATAGTTTTAGGGGTTAGGCTATTAGGGGTTAGGGGTTACGATTAATGATAAAAAAATAATTTATTTTAGGGTTTTGGTAAACATTAACATTCTATTTTAATTACTTTTGTCCCTTGTAATATATATTAAGATTCTATTTAGGGTGTAAGTTAAGGTTTAGGGTTCAAGGAAAGGATACTATTAGAACTGAAGAACATTTGGATTTTATTGAGATTCATGTCATTTTGTACTATACCCATATTATTTAATATAATAATATAAAATATATGTTTTGTACTACACTAACATTGGCCACACGAATTCCCAAAAATATGTCTAGGATTATGGTTTAGGGTTAACGATTTTTAGAGTTTATAATTTGGGCTTTATGGTCTAGGATTTATGGTTGGTTTAGGGGTTACAGTGTATGGTTTTGGGGTTTAAAGTTTGGGGTTTGATGTTTAGTGTTTGTGGTTTAGGGTTTATGGTTTAGGGTTTCGGTTATAATTTTGGATTTTAATTTAGAAGATAAATATAAATAAGATAAAAATATATAAATTATTATTTTAAAAGAATATATATCAAAATGGGTTAAATCCCAAAAGCATACATGAAAAGTGGTTTGGTGTGCAATTGTGTACATGAACTGTAATTTGATTTAGATCTTGTAAAATATTAACACAATTATTGATATAATTAACATCATTTTTTTATTTAATTAATTTATATATATAAATTAATGCTTTTATATTTAAAAATAATTAATCTAAACCATTTGATATATTAAAATATTAGATTTAAAAAAATTGATAAACAAAAAAAGAAACTAAAATGTATTCAAATTTGTACAAACGACACCGTTTTAGTACAGGAGAAAAAAATTTAGTGGCGCTTAGCCTGAAAATGCCGCAAAGTTATCACTGTAGGGGCGTTTCTGTTAAACGCCGCAAATTTGTTTTTATTCGACTAAAACAATGCAGTTTCAGTTTATAGTATTAAACATTTAGTGGCCTTTTGAAAAACGCCGCCAAATTGCTTTATCATTTGGATTAAACGGTGATGTTTCACAACAAGCTATAAAATTTTTAGTGGCACTTTTATAAACGCTGCAAATTTGCAATACCAATTTGCCCAGGGCGACGTCGTTTTGTGTTCGGGAATTAAGTTTTAGTGGTATTTTTGGAAAATGTCGTAGAAGTGCAATACCCATTAGCCCTGAACGACGGCATTTCATGACATGGAATTAAACTTTTAGTGGCATTTGTTATAAATGCCACAAATTTGCAACACCAATTCACTTTAAACGGCGCCGTTTCATTACAAACAAATTAAACTTTTAACTTAAATGTTTTCATCTTGTTAGCCCCGATTTCCCCAAAATTTTTCATGAAACACTTTATTCCTTCCCTAAATTTTGAAATCCCCAATTTCCCCAAATCGTTTAGTTTTCCCCCAAATCCTTCGCCCCGTGCATTAAAGCCCATCTCCTCCGTCGCTTTCGCCCCGTGCATCGCAACCCATCGCCTCCATCGCCTTCGCCCCGTGCATCGCAACCCATCTCCTCCATCGCCTTCGCCATCGCAACCTATCTTCTCCATCGCCTTCGCCCCGTACATATGCTGCATAGCCGTCGAGTGTCCCCTCAGCTGTGTTGCCGTCCTCTACCGCAACCAATCTTTAAGTATTTTCTGTTGTAACTCCTCTGCTGCATATTTTTTGGCTGAGAAGTTTAATTTGACTGTGATAATAGTAAAATTAGGTCTATTATAAAATGTTTATAATCCCCTCTTGCAAAGTAAAAAAAAAAATTGTACATTGATTTGGATTATATATAATATGATATAAAGTGATGGTGTTTAAGAGTTTGAAGATGATCTATTTTGGTACAAATCAGTTGGATTTTGGTGACATTTAATTTTTAAACTTTTGAGGTCATTCTTACGTATCTATTTACGTGACGCTAAAGATCGTTACACTGCAAGTAAGTTTTTACTTAATTAGTTTTACATTTATGTTCTGTGTATTGAATCTAATTTGATAAAGCAATGCATTCTAGAGAGCAATTGAAAAAATTATCAATGATTGATTGATAATTTACGTATCGGTTTGTTAGCGACCTTATCAAGTATCAAATGACTATACATTACTTCTTGTACATTGCGGGTTGGTTATATAATTCCTTCTTGTTTGGGTTATTTCTGTCAAGATTTACTTAGACAACATTCAATTTTACTATATTAACTAATGTACTAAACTTCATGATAGCGATTGCCTGTTACCAAATTAATATATCATAGTATTTGAATTAATTTTGTACAAAAATATTTTTTAGATTGTTTTTAACCAAAACCTAATGTTGAAAGTGTGAGTTAAAGTGAAATTTAAGTGACTAATATTTGGTGATACTGGAAGTAAACAAACCTGGCATGCCCTCACTTGCACCTTGACACCTAGCAGCAAAATCAAATATTTCTCTAACAGTTAGCTCTGGTATGTGATTCTCTAACAGGCATATGTTCAACAACTATAGTCGAGTAGAATAAAGCTAACTCAACTTGAACAAGAACTTCAGAGAGCACGATCTCAGGTTTTTATTTTTTCTTTATTATTTTGATTACAATTTAATTATATTTACTTTTTGGAGTTAAATCTGTTTGGACCAGATGATAGTAGTTAAATTTGTTTTTGGATGAATTAAGAAAGCTGAGAAGTATAAAACTTTGGTTGATCAAAGTTTATCATATATACCTTTCTCGGCCTTCAGATTAAAATCGATAGTTTCTAGAAATCACACACATGTTTGCACATGTACACCAACTTCCACTTCATTTGCCTCGCTTCGCTCGGGGATCTTTGCTACTAGTTCCAATGCCTATGTTCTTACTTACATTAATACTGCAAAAGGGATCATTTCTACTCAATTTACCAAAAATAGTAGAAATTGAATCAAAGACTGAATGAGATATCAAATTAAAGCTTAATGAGTCTATTTTCAAATAACAGAAATAGAGCAAGCAAAGGAATTCTATATTCTGAGATATTTAAGTTTCTATGAGACTGGTTCAGAATGACTACGTGATCCCCTGTTCTGACTTGGAAAAATCATTAAAAATTGTAAAACAATAATTATGGGATATAATTTATATGCTTGAAATCTTTAATGAGTCTAGTTTCAAATTAAATAAATGATAACATCCTTTGAATTCTGTACGAGGATAAAATTGATTCGTAGTGAAGAGTGGTCAGAACAGTTGAGTAGTGAAACAGGGGTAACTTCAATGAATAAAATGTACTAATTAACTGTACCAAAAATTCTGAAAATTTTATGGTAAGAATATACGTAAATCTAGGTTCAAGGAAAATTAACGGTTTGTAATTTGGAGTTCTGTAGCTCCAGAAATAAATAATTTAGCTACTGGTACTCTACTAGACAGCTTATTTTGAATCTGTTTATAATTGTAATAGTGAAAGTATGTGTGTTTGTGATGGTAATATTCCGGGAACATATTGTGACTTTGTTTAATGTATGATAATGTATTATTTATTAATATTTACATATTTACTTACTAAGCTATAATGCTTACTCCTTTCCTTTCCTTTTTCCTATAGTGTCGTAGATGTTAGCTCGAGTTGGAGGTCGCCGAAGGTTAAATCACACTATCAAACTATTGATCGATATATATAAAGGTTTTAAAGTATTTTTAAGTCTTTGGCATGTATGGATACTCCTTTAATTGTTATTAAGTTGCTAGGAGTTGGCCTAAAATGCTGACCTATGTTATTTGAAGGTCTCTATTGTATAAAGTCATTTAATGTAGATAGTCTTGAATATGTTTAAAAAGTTTAAAATTGATGAAATTTTATGTCTTGGTTTTAAATGATTACAAGTACTCAAGTCCGGTAATACCTTGTACCCTATTCCGGTGTCGGATACGGGTAAGGGGTGTTACAGATATGGGAATTCAACGTGATCTTCATCCTCAAGTACTTTCGAATGGGAGATATCGGTTGCCGCCTCCAATTTTTGCAATGTCGAAGGAAGAGAAAGAAGTGTTCTGCACGGTGTTGAAGGATATAAAGGTCTCAGATGCGTATGCCTTAAATATATGTCGATGTGTGAGTCTTAAAGATCGAAGACTATATTCTTTAAAATCACATGATTATCACATCTTGATGCAAGATTTACTTCCACTTACTTTACGGTACTGTATGCCAAAAAAGGTGACGTCCTGTATAATTGAACTTTCCAATATAATGAAAGCTATTTGTAGAAAAGTTTTGAATGTTGAAGAACTTGAAAAAGTGCAAGATCGAGCCGCTTTGACTTTATGCAATTTGGAGAAGATCTTTCCACCTTCATTCTTCACTATTATGGTGTACTTGGTAATCCATCTCCCTCGTGAAGCAATAATCAGTGGACTGGTTTTCTATCAATGGATGTATCCTATAGAAAGGTGTTAATTTATTTCAAACCTATTCATTCATTCACCTCTATACCATTAGTTACAATGTTTGATAGTTTTGTATATCGTGTTTAGGTTCCTATTCAAATTAAAGGCTTATTGTCGTAATAAGCATTATCCGAAAGGATCAATTGCTGAAGCCTACTTGGCAGAGGAGTGTATGACTTTTTGCTCTAGATGTTTAGAAGATGTTGAAACAAGATTGAATAGACCAAGTAGAAATGATGGGCTCAATGATCCTAACTTGGCTGAAACTTATTTATTTCAAAGTTATGGAGAACCAATCAGTAAAGTTGAAATTGCAGAATTAGATGAAAGATCTTGGGTACAAGCACATAGATACGTTCTTTTTCACCACGATTCAATTGAACCATTATGCAAGTAAGTTCTAGAATTTGATAAATATTCATCTTTTTTATTTGTTTATTTTCTAACCAATTAAACCTTTTTTTAACATAGTGAGTACAAACAAATCTTGAGATCTCGTTCATGCTCCCGAAGATTACAACAACGAGAGATTAATAAGTTATTCATAGAATCTTTTCATGAATGGTTAAGCCAAATGGTATGCAACTCAACCTTTTATTGACAAATAATAATGTTTTCTCATAACATTTATAATTACTCAATTTACTTCGATTCAATAGGTTTGGAGTGGGAAGGACGTTAATGACGAAGTTAAATGGCTTTCCCAAGGTCCGAATAGAGTAGTAAAAAGATATAGCGCCTTCATCATCAATAGATTCAGATTTCATACAAAATATCGCGAGAGATTGAGGAGAACTCAAAATTGTGGAATAGTTGTTAATTCTTCAATTACAAGTTATGCTAGTGCTAGGGACAGTAATCCCATTGAGGGAAATGTAGAGTATTACGGACTTCTTATTGATATTATTGAGTTGGATTACTATGGAAAATGGAAAGTTGTCTTATTTCGATGTGATTGGGCTAATGTTAATACTGCTCGCGGAATTAAAAACGATCAATTTGGTTTTACAATGGTGAATTTCTCTCGATTGATTCACACTAGAGAACAATCGATAGACGAGCCGTATGTATTTTCCTCTCAAGTGAAATAAGTTTTTTAATCGAAAGATCCAACTGATGAGGGTTGGTACGTTGTACTCTGAAACACCCCTAGAAACTTGTTTGACATGGGCAATGGTAGTAGAGATGACATCATTGAAAGATCAGAAACTTTGCCTTTTCTAGAACAAAACTTAAATGAAAATATCCCTAGCACCAGTACATAATTTCAATGGGTTCATCAGAATGTGAATGAAGATATTTACGAATTATGATGTAGTAAGATTTTGCGATTTTTTAATTATATGTAATATTATAATTTTAATCTTGGTCATGTTATATAATTTAACTATTTTATATGTACTATTATTGTTGTAATTTGTTACTAAAATTTCAACTATTTTATGTGTATTGCAGGAAAAATGCGTAGAAGAAGATTATGAGATTTAAGTATTGTCCAGAATACTCCAAATTCGGAAGAAGCAAATAGTAAACAACAGACAGTTATTGGATCTTCGAATGTGCCGGAGACACTTGACGAGCCTGCAGAATTTCAAAGTAATGTTAAGTTTGTTTTACATGTGTGTTGACTTTTATTATTGATTTATTTTTCAATTTTAATATAATAATAATATACTATTTTTCAGCTGAAAGTGGTAGGATGCACAGAGGTCGAGGACGTACGCTATTTAAAGATTTATACGACTAAAATCCTGTCAAGCGTGTCAAAGTAAGTAGAAATAGTCATGGTCAGCCTGTTGGATCTAAAGCTCAACTTTTAGTAAGCTATTTGGGCATTATAGCACAAAATGCCAATATGTTGCCCATCAACTACAAATCATGGCATCACATGCCTTGATAGCAACAAAAATCAAGCTCTCAATAATATTAAGGTAACAAAACATGAATTTAATTTATAATACTTTGGTTTAAGTTTAATTTATATTTACATTCTAAACTTGTGTTTTTTTAGGAGAGATTTGCTTTAGAGGTCTCGGATGACTGTATCAAGAAGGAATTGGGTAAAAAATGGAGAGACCATAAAAGCACTTTGAAAATTTTTTTTTTTAAGAAAGACATAAGCCTCGAAGAAAAATTACGAAATGTCCCGCTGGGAATGCTGAGGTACTAATGGGAAGATGCGATTAGATTCTGGAATTCAAAGAAAGGAGAGGTATTACGTACTTCCAAACTCTTATAATTTTTTTGATATATAGTGTTTACTATATACGTAATAATAATTTCATTATGTAGGACCGTGAGCGAGTTAGAACAAGCAGCAGGACAAAACAAAAATTCACGCACACGGCAGGGTCGAGAAGTTTTGCTTCTGTAGTTGAGGCTGAGGTATTATGAATTTATTAATTCTATCAAATATTAATGACTTTCTACTATTAAATAATATTTTTAAGACTATATTGTAAGAAGTCTCGTCTGGTCAAAAAGTTAGACGCCTTCAGCTTTTTGAGATTATGCATAGGAAGAATGACGGATCTCCTATGACATCCGAAGCTGGAGAAATTATGGTATATTTACTTAATAAAATTTGATTTATTATAAATATTTATAATGTTTAATTATAATGGTTTAATTCATCGTTAGTAGTTTTAAATAATGTTAAGTTATGTTGCATTCCTTTTTATTATATATTTCATTTCTAACTCTTTGATTGATTTATTAGGAAAAACTAAAGGAGAAGAAGGCAGAGTATGAAGCGATTGCTTCGACTGATAGTTTTGTTAACCTTGAGAACATTGATAACAGAATTATTACTGAAGTTTTGGGTCCTGAAAGGTACGGTCGGGTTCGATTTCAAGGATCTGGTGTTACCCCGACCCAATATTTTGGATCCGACTCCCAGCAATACATGCCTTCCGGTAGTCAAGCTCAAGCTGAAGTTTAAAGGTTAAAAGACCAGATAACTCAGATGCAAGCGAGCATAGTTGAGCAAATTGCTGAGGTTCAAAGAAAATATGAAGAACTCCAGCAACAACTTAGAGCAGATGCAGCAGCGAGGGAGGCAGCGACAATAGTGAGGGAGGCAGAGGCAGCAGTGATGATAGCAGAGTAGAGAAGAAAGTACGATGAGCTCCAGCTACAGCTCCAGCATATGATGAAGATGTTTTAGCAGTCGCAAAAGCTGCCATCTTAGACATTTGTTTGCTCATTTTAAGAATATTTTTAACAGTCACATTTAACATTATTGTAAGAATATTTTGAGTTATACTTCATTTATTAATTTACATCATATATCTTTCGTTGAATTTGAAGTATCATTTTAGATTTAATGTATTTGGTTGTATTTTTTATGCTACATTTGCTGTTTTTGGTTGGATTTCATGTTATATTTGCTGTTTTTGGTTGGATTTAATGTAGGAAGGGTTGGATATTGGTAAAAAAATGCATATTGCCAATTTGCCAAAACTAGCGGCGCTTTTAAAAGTCATGACTTTTAGTGGCGCTTCTCCCACAAACGCCACTAAAAGCCTTGACCTTTAGCGGTGCTTCTCCCACAAACGCCGCTAAAAGCCGTGACCTTTAGTGGCACTTCTCCCACAAACGCCGCTAAAAGTCATGGCTTTTAGCGGTGCTTCTCCCTCAAACCCCACTAAAAGTCCTGATCTTTTACTATATTTTTTTAAATAAACGCCACAAATTTTTGCGGTATTTTCAATAGTGGCATTTTTTGCGGTGCTTGTGAAAACGCCGCAAATAGTTCTAGTGGCATTTAAAAGCGTCGCTAAAGGCCAAACAATGCCGCTAAAAGTCTGTTTCCCTGTAGTGAGATCAGATGCAAGCTTCAGCTCTGGGTACTGTATAGCCTTAGAGGGTAGTTCAACAACCAGTTAAGGGCCATGGACAGGCTAGGGGTGGTAACGGTTTGGGTCATGGACAGAGAGCACCGGGCAGAGGTGCTGGGCAAACTGAGGCAAGGCAGCCTACTTTGATTTATGCTGCACGTCGCTGAGAGGACAGAAATGCTCCTAACATCATCACCGGTACGCTCTTTAGACTTGATGTATCTTACTTTGCTCTGATAGACATATGATCTACTCATTCCTATATGGCTTGTTCTATTTCCAAAAATCTAAGGTTGTCAGTTGAGAGTACTTCTAGTGAGGTTACTGTGACAAGTACATTGGGGTAGTCTATTCAAGTTGGTAAACTGTATAAGGATGTTCCGTTAGAGGTACAAGGGGAGATATTTCTGGCTAATTTAATGAAGTTCTGTTGGGGAGTTTGACCTGATTCTGGGTATAGACTGGTTGGTTAAGCATCGAGTCAGTTTAGACTATGCGGCTAAGAGGGTCATTCTGAGGACTGAGGATGATAGACAAGTAGTTATAATCAACGAGCGTCAAAATTATTTGTCTAATGTGATCTCTATGCATGTGGCTGAGAAACTGGTCCAGAAAGGGTGTGAGGCATACTTGGCCTATGTAAGTGTTTCTGATTCTTGGAACTCTTCTGTTGGGAACATCAGAACAGTAAAAGATTTTTTGGACATCTTTCCTAAGGAGTTACCAGGATTGCCTCCTAACCGAGAAGTGGATTTTGGGATTGAGCTTCTTCCAGGTCAACTCTAGCATTCATCGCTCCCTATCGTATGGTACTGGAAGAGCTTATAGAGCTTAAGGCTCAACTATAAGATTTTTTGAACCATGGTTTCATTTGTCCTATTCTGTCTCCGTGGGGAGCACAGTACTGTTAGTTAAGAAGAAGGATGGGACCATGAGGATGTGCATAGACTATCGACAGTTGAACAAGCTGACTATTAAGAATAAGTATCCACTTCCGAGGATCGACGACTTAGTTGATCAGTTTTGAGGAGCTTCTGTGTTCTCTAAGATCGATCTCTATTTAGGGTATTATCAGTTGAGGGTTAAGGAGGTGAATGTAGATAAGACTGCATTTAGGACTCGTTATGGACACTACGAATCCCTAGTAATCCTTTTGGATTGAATAATGCTCTAATCGTATTTATGGATCTGATAATTTTAACTGTTTTGATCAATTTGTCGTGGCTTTCTTTGATGGTATATTGGTATATTCTAAGACTAAGGATGACCATGATGAACATCTTAGAGTGGTACTTCAGACTTTGTGGGAAAAACAGCTCTACGTTAAATTCAGCAAGCGTGAGTTCTGGCTACGTAAAGTGACTTTTCTGGGACACACAGTTTCTGCTGAAGGGATTCGAGTCGATCCTAGGAAGATTGAGGCTGTGTTGGATTGGAAACAACCCAAGAATGTGTTTGAAATTCGTAGATTTCTGGGTCTGACAGGATACTATCGGCGTTTCATTGAGGGGTTCTCCTTGATTGTTGCACTGTTGACTAAGCTTCTGCGTAAAGGTGTTTCATTTGTTTAGACTGATGTGTAGCAATCGAGCTTCAAGAAGCTTAAAACTATTCTGACTTAGGCTTCTATTCTGATATAGCCTGAATCCGGCAAGGAGTTTGTTGTATATAGTGATGCATTAATGTTGGTTTGGGATGTGCGTTGATGCAAGAGGGGAAAGTTGTGGCCTATGCATCCTGTCAGCTTAAGACGAATGAGGCAAATTATCTGACACATGATCTTGAGTTGGCTGCAGTAGTCTTTGCATTAAAAATTTGGAGACACTATCTGTATGGTGAGAGGTGTATCATCTATACCGATTGCAAGAGTCTCAAGTATCTTCTTACTCAGAAGCAGTTGAATCTTAGACAACGTCGTTAGACTGAGCTACTCAAAGATTATGACTACACTATTGGCTATCATCCTAGTAAGGCTAATGTGACAGCAGATGCTTTAATCCGAAGAGCGATTACTGATCGGATTGATCGGATTCAGGACAAATAGTAAGAGGATGAGTCTTTGAGCTTACGTTTCCTACAGGTTGAGAGTGGAACTACTTCTGATTTTGGGATAAATAGTGATGGTGTTTTATGTTTCCGAGCGTGGAGCTGTGTGCCAAATGATTCTGATCTGAGGCAGTCTATTCTAAGGGAAGCGCATAATAGCCCTTATGCTATGCATCTCGACAGTAATAAGGTGTATCACAATCTTCGCGAGTTGTACTGGTGGTCGGGTTTGAAGCGAGAGGTTACATATTTTGTGGCTCGATGTCTGATGTGCTCTAGGTTAAGGCTAAGTTATCATGATTTTCCTGTGATAAGTTTTAAAAATTTATAATGAATCGTTCTTGAAACTAACTATTATCATGACGTAGGCAAGTGTACCTATTGAACAGTAGTATAGCTTTACCAAGACCGGATTGTCAAGCCCAAAGGACTAGGAGTACATCTTCAATAATACCCCTAGGAAATCTGATAGTTTTATCTGCTAATTGAATGCTCATCCTAGTTTGTTTCGGTTTCCCAAGACCTAGTTGCTTAAACATTTTGTAAGGCATGATGTTGATGTTAGCCCCTAAATTAGCCAATGCATTATTAACATCTAAACTACCAATTAAGCATGGAATTGTAAAACTCCCTGTATCTTTTAATTTGTTGGGTAGCTTATTCTGTAGAATAGCTGAGCAAACTGCGTTTAACTCTACATGCGACGCCTCGTCCAACTTCTGCTTATTTGCTAAAAGCTCCTTTAACAACTTCATTGCGTTTGGCATCTGCGAGAGAGCTTCAATAAACGGTAAGTTGATAAGTAATTTCTTTAAAATTTTAAGGAATTTACCGAATTGTTCGTCTGATTTTTAGCCATCTCCTCGGTTGTAGTTGAGATATCGTCCTCTTGCTCTTCCTCTGTGTATATTAGGCTTTGCCTTATTTCTCTTCGGTTTCTGCGAGCTGTGCAATCAATTTCTTCGTCAAAAAGTAATGGTCCTGACGAGTTTCCTCTAGTCATAAACTGTAATAACCTGCTAGAAGAAAGAAAAAGAGAATTTAGTAACAAAAATCAAAATAAAATTTAAATTGCAATGAAAGTAAATGGCTAAAGTAATAAAAATCGAGTGTTCCTAATATCTTAGTTCCTCGGCAACGATGCCAAAAACTTGGTTGTGATTCGCAATAAGTTTTAAAAATTTATAAATGGTCGTACCTAAACTAACTATTATCACAACAAAGGCAAGCGCACCTATCGAATAGTAGTATAGTTTTAGCAAGATCGGATGTCGAACCCAAAAGAACAAAAAGTACTAGTATTAACTTCCTTTTTATTATCTAGCCTAAGAATAATGGGGGTTTTAATTAACTAATTAACTAATCTAATAATGCACAGAAAATAGGTTTGGGGAAAATACTTTTTAGAAAATTTGATTGATTAAGACAATACGTAAGGAAAAATCCACTTAGACTTCACTTATTATTTAACTCTGAATTGGATGATTTATTCATTCAACTTGTTCCGTAGAAATCCCTAATTTATGTTATTATCCCTATTCAAGACTAATAACGTCTAACCCTAGATTGAATAATTGAAATCTCTTTCTAATTAACACCCTAGGGTTGCATTAACTCGATCTATAGATCC
This sequence comes from Gossypium anomalum, assembly GCA_025698475.1. Classification (NCBI taxonomy): domain Eukaryota; kingdom Viridiplantae; phylum Streptophyta; class Magnoliopsida; order Malvales; family Malvaceae; genus Gossypium; species Gossypium anomalum. Next base: position 39,735,917 of record CM046958.1, on the reverse strand, counting down.
CCTTATTAGGTTTCACCCTAATTCGGGAAAATCTTATCACCCTATCTCTAGGCGTGCAATCAAATCCGCTTAATTATGACAATTTTACTCTTAGACAGGGACTATTTATTCTCCGAATAAGTGCATTAACTTGAATCAATATCCTGAAATACCGAAGCAAGAATTAAGAACAAGTCGAATATTTATCCTACAATTCAGATAATAATAACAAGATTCGTCTTAGGTTTCATTCCCCTTAGGTATTAGGGGGTTTAGTTCATAACTAAAATGGAAAACATCTCAGAATAATAATAAATACAAAACATAAAGAAAACCCAAAACTCCTGAAGGGAAATTGAGGAGAGATCTTCAGTCTTGATGATGAATCCAGCTTCTAAGATGGATCAATCGGCTTTTTTCGAGTAATTCCTTACTCTCTACCCTGTGTGTCCCCTTTAGTCCTCCTCTAGGGTGTTTAAATAGGCTTTAGAATGCCTAAAAGCCCTCAAAATCACCCTTTTCCTAATAAAACTTAACTTGGGCTCGACAGGGACACACCCGGATGCTATTGCTTCAGGCCGTGGTCAAGACTTGGAAATCAACACGCCCGTGTTGAGGTTGTTTTAGGCTGTGTTTGAGCCTATTAGAATGGCACGGGCGTGTGTGCTATTCGTGTGAGGAAGTCCAGGTTGTGTTGTTTTCCCACATTGGAGCATTTTCTCCGTTTTCGGCCCCGTTTATTGTTCTTTTTACTCTCCTATGCTAAGCTAAGTATAAAACATGAAATTAAAGGATTAGGAGCATCAAATTCACAAAATCTAAGGAGAAATCATTCATAAATGTGTTAAGTATGGGATAATAATATGTATAAATTACAGTTTATCAGTGTTCTGAAAGGCAGATTATGCCTAATACCTGGCAGCACGGCTGCATTATATATGATATGTGCTGCATCGGTACAGCAAGGTGTGTAAGGCAGGGTAGATGTTTTAAGCCCCACACGGTGTGCAGGGATTGTAGGAGATAGTGTGTAGAGGATGGGGGTAGGATTCTAATGTCTAATTTGCATATCTGTAACTGTTTCTGCATCTGAAATGGGCTTAGACACGAATCTGTATCTGCATCTGACATGGGCACAGGCCCAAATATGAATTTGTCTGATTTGTGGTATTCTATATGTGTACGTGGTTAACTCTGCTGGGTTACACACAGAGTTTACGTAAACTCACCCCTTCTCTATTTGCCTGTATAGGTAACCCACAATCTTAGGCGGACTGGGGTAGTGAAGGACTCGACGGTGACAACCTATTTTTACGGCTTTATTTTGTTTTATGGTTATGAAGTTTTGGCATTGAGGTTGTACTTTTTTGGGACTCTGTACTCTTTTATGTTGTTTGACGTTGGTTTTGGGTTTTTGGTTTTTACTTATTTACAACTGTGATATTTTACCAAAAGCAAGGGCTTTTTTTTTTAAATCTTGAATGGATTTTCTGGACACAATGATTTTACAAACTTCCGCTACAAATACATTTTACCTCTAAATGAGTAAATGAAAGAAAGCTTTGCAATTAATAACAGCGATAAAGGCTAATGAACCGGAAAGGTTTTAACTTAACGACAATGGTTTTTCAACCCAATTCATGTGACACTTCTGGATTCAGCCATAACGTCTAGGTCGAGTTTGGGTTTTACAACACCGACTGATTCTTGAAGATTGATTCAAACCTCTCTCTTGCTTCTTCATTATGGAACTGATTTTAAGATCATCAATTTGATATGTAATTCCTTGCTTTTAGGAGACATTCTTTGAACAATTGGAATGTAGGTTTAGAAATTGTGAAAAATTGGTAAGGATTCGAGTTAACGGGGTGTTAGAGTGGAGCTGTTTAAGTGGGTCGACTATAGGTGCGGCAGCTAAGGTGGACAGCAGTTAGGTATGCGAAGTGGTTGCGTAGACTAAGGATGGCTGGCGGTTTTGGCAGAAGTGGCATGGAAATGAGAGGACTAGTGAAAGGCGACAATAAGGGGTTTTTTTGGGAGAGGATGTGGCTGATTGTTATTTGATATGTTGAGGGTGTAAGGGTGGTGAATTTATAGGGTGGAATCAAGTTAAAAATTGAAGAAACTGAATGCTATTAAAAGTAAGAAAGATTAGTTAAATAAAAAAATTTGCAAAAACATAAATATAAATAAATATATGTACATATATATAAAAATCCATTTTATTTTTGGCTGCTCAAAATATTTACAACAAATTCAGCCATTTATTTAAAGAAAATAAAATAAATAAGAAATTCATGCGTCTAGTAAAGTGAGTGAAATTTTATCCTACTCAACTTGTAACAACCCATTTTCAGTGAAATCGGAATAGTGGTTTCGAGACCACAAATTTGAGCCAAAAAGAAAAATTATTTTAATACTATTGCATGGTCTGTATTATGATAGGAATGTTATATGAAAATTTTGATAAAAAAATTTTACCGATTATGTGCTTAATTACGGAAAGGACCAAATTGCATAAAATGCAAAAGTTGGAATTTAGTAGTTAGAAGGATCAAATAGCTATGAAATTCGAAAATTGAGGTCCTTATATGGTAATTAGACTATTAAAGAAAAGTTAGTAGATATTTTTGGTGATTCATCCATGGAAAAATTAGAAAATGTTAAGGACTAAATTGGAAACTAAAATAATTAAAAGATGATAATAGAAATATCATCTTATTTTATATCATCTTCCCCAAATTTTGTGTGGAAACCCTAGGAGAGAGAGAGAGGATTGGGTAAGTATTCTTGTCCCGTTTTTAGTAATTTTTATATTTTTGAAACCGGGATAGTCTAATTTATTTATTTGGGGATTTATTTGAAAAGTTATCAAAGTATAGAAATTTTTCCATGGATGAATATGCTGAAATTTTGAAATTTAAGTTAGAAAATGAAAGGTTGTTGATAGATAAATAACTTTGACAAAGTGAATTTTGATGAAATTGTGATTTAGGGACTAAATTGTAAAGTTGTGAAAATTGAAGAAAAATTTTGAATTTTATAGAATACATGTGCTTTAAATTTTTTATTGAAATTTTGGTTAGGCTTGGAATAAGAAGTAAATTGCATGAATTTCATTTTTCGAGCCTAGGGATGAAATTCGAATTTATGGAAAGTTTAGGGGCAAAATGGTAATTTTCCCTAGGATGTAAATTGAGATTAATAGAATATGGAATTTGAGAAATTGATGATTAAATTCATTTATATAGATTCGGATAACACAAATTCAAAGCTAGATCGAGGAAAAGAGAGTTTTGAAATAGTAGATTTTCTTGTACGAATTATTATCGAGGTAAGTTCGTATAACTTATTTATATATGTTAACATGTTAAATTAATTGATGAATATGATATATGTTTATGTGAATTATGGAATGTTATAAATACATGAAATGATTTCATGATTAGAAATGTATTTAAAATGTTAAGTTCCATTGGAACAATGAAAATAGATGGATATGTATGATTTCCTGTACATAAATGTTAATCTGCATATGTTGCAGATGAGAATTAGCTCGGATGAGTAATCCCGATATAGCCTCTCAAGCATACTTATATATATATAGTTCCTGCGAGCATCCTGATCGGTAGTGATCTTGCATTTGTTGCACATTACCGCAGCTCCTTGTGAGCATCCTGACATACGATCGGTTGTGATCCTACATATAATGCAGACACAAACACAGCTCTTCATGAGCGTCTTGTTACGCTCGATTGAACTCTCTGTTACCTTATCTGAAGCTCTTTGATATTATCTTTTCGGAGATATCTGAAAGGCTCTATGAGCTTCTTGAGTAAAAACTCTTATGAATTTCCTGATTAGCTCAGATAAGTGTCCTCTTACATAATTACATGGCTTGTTTGAGCAACTTCACATGTAACAACCAGGTTTTAGCTAAATCAAAATAGTGGTTTTGAAACCACAAATCCAAAGTCATAAAATTATTTTAATATTATTTTTGGTGTTTACAGTATGTGAATTAATATGTGTGAAAATTTCGTGTGAAAATTTTATCGTTTGTGTGCTTAATTTGATAAATGGACTTAATTGCATAAAATGAAAAAGTGGCATACTAATTGTTTAAGTGTTTATTTGCTATGATTAATTAATTATGAAGCCCTTAAGTGGTTATTTGACCCTTGGTTATTTGAGTGGACGATTTTGGGTTTATCATATATAGTTTTCTTATTAAAATATTAAGGTTAATATGGTAAATGGTTAAATAATGTTGATTAAATAAAACAAAACATGAATTTAGTGTTATGTTCATCTATTATTGTTGAAACAGAAGAAAGAAAAGCTAGGGCTCATATGTTTTGATATTCAGCTACTTCCAAGCTTGATTAAAGGTCCGTTTTTGTTCGGTTTTTGATAATTTCTATGTTTTTGAGATCGTTGCTTTGTCTTTTATCAAGCCCATGCTTAAATTTCAGAATTTGATGATGAATTTGAGTTATGCCATTGTTAAGTTTGTAAGCTTTGTGATGTTAAATGGTGAAATATGAAAGCTTGATGATAGATAAATATATTTTGTATTGGGATTTTTAATGAATTTGCTAATTATGGACTAATTTGTGAAAATGAGAAATTGAAAGGTTAAAATGTGAAATAAATGAAATACATGGGCTGCTAGGGACCTTAGGAAAATTCAGCTAAGGCACGATTTTGATGAATTTTGTGTATTTGGTGTATTTTTGTATTAAGGACTAAAATGAAAAAAAATGTGAAATTTGGGGGCTAAAGTGTAAAATACCCTAATTATGTGTTTATGGATTGAATTAAATGAGATGTGTTATTAAATAGTCAAATTTTAATTTATTTAGATCAAGAAAAGAGGAAACTGAATTTGGATTGGAGACAGTCAAAGGTTGTCGAATAGTCGTTCCGATTCGTTCGTGTCCGTACAAGGTACGTTCGTAAGTAAATAAATGTGTTTAGATTAATGTGAATACATTTTATAATATCGAATTGAATTGGATATATATATATACATACATACATTGAATTGATATAAGCAAGTAATGTCTTGTATCGAGCTTGAATTGATTGGATTACGATTCCTGAAAGCCCTGTATGAACTATAGGAATTGCTTAGGATACGTATGTCATGACATTAGGGATTCCAATGTGTGATTTGTGTAAGACCATGTCTAGGACATTGGCATTGAAGCGAGAAAACATGTAAGCCCATGTCTGGGACATTTGTTTCGTATATGATTCATGTAAGACCTTGTCTGGGACAGTGGTATCGATATGTGATCTATAACACCCCTAACCCGTAACCATTTCCGGGATAGGTTAAGAGGCATTACCGGACTCGTAACTCAATTCAGAACAAATTTTTATCAAATAGCCCTCTCATTTAAAATAATATCATTCATTGACATTCCATATGTATTCAAATCAAGCATACAAAGCTTTAATCATATATTCGGGACTAAATCGATAACATATAAACATTTTGAGAACTTAGAATATTTTCAACATTTCAGGGGACACACGCCCGTGTGAACAGACCATGTACCTCACATGGTTACTAGACATGCCCGTGTTATAGGCCGTGTGAAAACAGAGTATACATACTGACTTGCACCACACGGCCGGAGACACGCCCATGTGCCTTGGCTGTGGTCAAAACTGACTTGGGTCACATGACCGATGATACGCCTGTGTACCCTTCGAAATGGCCACAAACGCCAATATGCTAAGACTGTGTGCCTCACACGGCCACCAGACACTCCCGTGTGTTTAGGCCGTGTTCGAGACTGACTTTAAAATGTAGGACTACCCTAGGGGACACATGGCCGTGTGTCGCACATGGTTGAGACACACGCCCGTGTCTCTGCTCGTGTAAACAAAAATAGGCCATTTGAAAAGCCAATTTGCCACCCAATTTGGGTCATCCCTACAAGAAACAAACCAAGCACATTTCATGTCCCAAAGGCATCCAAAAACATATTTTATCATGCACTAATTGACCGATAATATCATCATTCATTCTCAAATAAAAATCCAACTCAAACACACCAATTCAAAGTACTAACTTCATATCAAAAACATATGATTCATATCACATTTATAACCATACAACTAACTTACCAAAAATACCATTTCATTAGGCCATATATATACACCAAATATACCATTTTTGCATCACATATCATATACCAAAACTAAACCATAAATTCAACTATAATCAAGCCATATCACATGGCTAGATATACACATCTTAAAACATATCCAAAGTTCTCTAGCCTAATACATGCCATACTTTAACATTCACATTTTCATATGATACCGAATATAACTCGATAGTGTGGTGATGATCCTCGATGATCCCCGAGCTTCCAGTAGCTTCGGTAATCTATAAAACTATTGGAAAACACACAAAGTAAGCTTTCAAAAGATTAGTAAGCCATATGCAAATAAACTTATCACTTTAAGCATATAAGCATCATAAAATACATATGCTCCATAGCCAAATACTATCACAAACCTTTTAGTTCATATACATTTCACATATTCCTTATTCATTTGCACATATGACATATTTTCTCATTCTTATATCACATATCATCACTTGCACATATACTTACCTCTTATTAACAAATGTTGAACACATCTTCACATACCTGAATTAGTTATTCATTCATTTGATCATGTATCTCTCAGAGTGCCCGTTGAACCATATGGAATTAAATAGGACATGTGAATAGCTCGAAAAGCTCATGCAATGCCGACATCCCGGACGTGGTCTTACATGTAATTAATATCACTGCCACTGTCCCAGACAGGGTCTTACACGAAATCAAATACGATTCCGATATCCCAAACATGGTCTTACACATAAATCTCAAATTGATGCCAACATCCCAGATGTGGTCTTACACGATAACACATATCGAAATCCTATGTCATGACATATGTATCCTAACTATTCCTATGGTTCTTACGAGACTTTTCAGACGTCGTCAAATTATCAGAACTTTCTCAGATTTCTCATATTCAACTCAAAATAGCCATTCATCATTATTCATTAACATATAAGCAATAATAATTTAATTCAAACACATTTATTTGTATATCGACTTACCTCGTACTTATTCGAACGGATGAAATCAGCTAATCAACGACTTTCGACTTTCCTCGATCTAATTTCATTTTTTTTGGTTCTTGATCTATATAAATTCAAATTTAACTCTTTTACTCAACAAATCATTCAAATCAATCCATATACACATATTTAGGGCATTTTACAAATTAGCCCTCACATTTTCACATTTTGATATTTAAGTCCCTATTTCATAAAATCACAAAATACACATAATTTCATATTCCTCATGCTTAGCTGAATTTTCATATAGTCTCTAGCAGCCCATAAATTTTACTTATTTTACATTTTGACCCTTCAATTTCTCATTTTCACAAATTAACCCATAATAATCAAATTCATCAAAAATCCAAATACAAAACATAGTAATCTAACACATATATTTCATTTTCTATCACCAAACTTCATAAAACTCACGTTATGAAAAATGGCACATCTTAAAATCATAATCAAATGCAGAAATTGAGGCATGGGCTTGATAGATTACTAAGCAACCATCATAAAAACATAGAAATCATCAAAAACTAAATAAAACTCATACTTAATCAAGTCTTTCAATGGTCGAATGTTAAAACACAATACCCTAACCTTTCTTTCTTTAATTTCAGCAAACGAAGAAAATATGGACACAAAATGCATGTTTTGTTATAATTAATAACATTGATTTATACAATTACTTAATTAACCTTTTATAAAATCATTCCAAATCCACTAACTAATGTTCATCAATGTCATTTAATTATAACCATGGTCTATTTGCATCATAAGGACCTCACATATATAAAGACAAAGTAATTCAGCACTTTAACAAATAGAACATATCTTTTACATTTTCTGCGATTAGGTCCTTTTTCTAAATTAAGCACACAAACGATCAAATTTTTATACGAAACTTTCACACATATTAATTCACATATTACAATCATGGAAAATAATATTAAAATATTTTTTTGACTCAGATTTGTGGTCCCAAAACCACAGTTCCAAATATGGTCTAAACCGGGCTATTACATGATCGCATGTAAGACCATATCTGGGATATGGTATTGTACGAGCTTATATGATTTCATTAGGCCATATATATACACCAAATATACCATTTTTGCATCACATATCATATACCAAAACTAAACCATAAATTCAACCATAATCAAGCCATATCACATGGCTAGATATACACATCTCAAAACATATCCAAAGTTCTCTAGCCTAATACATGCCATACTTCAACATTCACATTTTCATATGATACCAAATATAACTCGATAGTGTGGGACATTGTCTTTGTATATAATTTGTGTAAGACCCTATCTGGGATAGAGGCATTGATATGTGATCGCATATAAGACCATATATGAGATATGGCATTGTACGAGCTTATATGATTTCCATGTATCCTTAACAATTCTGAATGGTTTAACAGGAAAAGACATGGCAAGACCGAATTTGATTTTGATTTAAACGATTTAGGTATGTGTTAAGTTTATACAGATCTTGAAAGAAAATGGTAAGTGTTGATGATTAAAGTGATCATGTAAACTTTATGAGAAATAGGATTATATATGTTTATGGAATTAATTAGGTTTGGTTGTTTCAAAATAAATTATGAATGTTCTTGTGTTAATTTATTTGCTTATGGCTTACTAAGCTTTCCAAACTTACTTTGTGTGTTTATTCAAGGTTTTATAGATTTTGAAAGCTAGCTCAAGTTCAGGGTCATCGAGGAGCATCATCACACTATCAATATCTATTTTGGTACCTTGAAAGAAAACTTGTATTTATGACATATGGCATGTATAGTCTAGCTTGATATGGTTGGTTTTGAATTGTATATATATATAGCCATGCAAAAATGGCTTGATCATGTTGCTAATGGTTATGAATATTCGGTCATGGTATAAGCTCATTTTGGGAAGTATGTTTCATGATATATATGTGTGATGTATTTGTTTTATAATTTGGTTATGTGATGTTAATGTGGTGATGGTTGTGATTTTGCTTATGATAAGTTTATATGAGTTAGGTTATATATATATGGCCTTGTGTGAATGCCCATTATGGTATGAATTGGTAGTTGAAATGGTAAGGTTTTGATATGACTTTGAGTTTGATTAAATGTTTTTTTAGACAAATGGATTGGTATGATATTAGTACATGAAATCGGTATACTTTGATAGGAAATTGAGTATGAAATTGATTGGTGATATTATGGATAAAACTATGTAGGTTTGGGTATGGTTTTGGTTACCTTTTAGTCATGAATTATGCTTTGGTTGATGCTTGTAGGGATGACCCTTTTTAGGGTGGAAAATTAGCTTTTCAAATGGCCTATTTTTGTCCACACTGGTAGAGACACGGGCGTGTGTCCCTTGGGGTACCCTTTTAAATTAAGTCAGTATACCCTACAAGTTTGACACGGTCTAGACACAGGGGTGTGTCTACTAGCCGTCTGTGTCATATGGACTCAGACACGGGTGTGTGACTGACCATGTGACATAAGACAGTATACCCCTTAGATTTCACACGGCCTAACACACGAACGTGTCTTATGGCTGTGTAGATAAGTCAATATGTATGTCCTGTTTTGCCACAGCCTAGACACACGGGCGTGTCTGATATCGTGTGAGGCACATGGCTTGTTCACACGGGCGTGTGACCTCTGTAACTTAGAAAAATTGTTAAGTTTAGAGAAATTTTGTATGAGATCAGTCTAGTCTCGAACCTTCTCCAAAGCATGTTTAAGGTCTCCTAGACCTATTTAAGGGACATTGTGAATATGATTCAATGTGATTTGATATTGTGTAAGTTATGTATGTGATATGTTTGTAATATGTTATGAATGGTTTGGTAATGCCTATTAACCCTAGTTCAGCAATGGATACGGGTTAGGGGTGTTACATTTTATTAGTATTAGAGCTACGGTTTAGTCGATTCTAAGATTAACATAGCGAGTAAGAGTCTAGCTATACATGCCATATATATAAACTGCAATAGTGTGATAATTTTTGACATTTTAAAATGTGCTTTTATATAGCAAATGGATCTCGAAAGAGCCGTAGCTGATGATGTTGAAAGTAATGCACCCGCTCCTACTCAAGGGCTATACAATCTGATTCTAGACTTGTATCGAGTAGCCACGAGGGAGAAGCTAAGCAAGGCTTCTTCCAAATGATGAATGAGTGGTTTATTCAATATATTAGAACTAATCTGGCTATTCCACAACCTTCACCCCTGTCTAATCCTCCACAAGTCCCTGTCATGCCACAAGCTGTGAATCCGATACATTGAGTAAACCTCCAGTTGCTAAAATTAGAAAATATTGGGCTGAAGAGTTTCATGCCACTACTGATGATGATGCTGAGAGAGCTGAGTTCTAGCTTGAAAATACAAAACGAGTGTTTGATGAAATGTCATGTACTCCTGATGAATGTCTTAAGTGTGTTATTTCAATTTCGAGAGATACGATATACCACTGGTGGAAAACATTGATATCAGTGGTTCCGAAAGAACGAGTCACTTGGGAGTTCTTTCAGACTGAGTTTAGAAAGAAATACATCAGTCAGAGATTCATAGATCGGAAACGCAAAGAGTTTCTTGAGTTGAAACAGGGTCGTATGTCTGTTACGGAATACGAACGAGAATTTTTGAGATTAAGTTAATATGAACGAGAATGTGTCTCGACAGAAGTAATTATGTGCAAGAGATTTGAAGATGGTTTGAATGAAGATATCCACCTGTTAGTTGGGATTCTGGAAATAAAAGAGTTTGTTGTGCTTGTTGAACGAGAGTGTAAAGCTAAGGAACTTGGGAAAGAGAAAAGAAAAGCTGACTTAGAAGCTAGAGAGGTACAAAAAAGATCATTGAATAAGTTATTTCATTTAGCATCAAAAAAATTCTGAGATGATTTTAGCCGTTCAAAGGCTACTACGAGTTATTCTAGATGTGATCGAGATAGAACACCTCTGAGTTCGAAAGCTACCTTAGTAGCTAGTATTGGTAACATTAGAACAAATCAACCTAAGTGCAAACATTATGGTAAACGACATCCTAGAAATTGTAGATTGAATGATCGAGCTTGTTTCAAATGTGGATCACTAGATCATTTCATTCGTGAATGTCCTGAGTTGGCCGAGCATGATACAGTACAAAATACGAGGCCAAGTAACACTGCAGCTAGAGGTAACCACCCAGACATGTTGGTAATGTAAGTGGCAGTCAGAGAATGACTAAAGACACGACTGTGAGATCTGAAGCCCGAGCACCTGCCAGAGCTTATGCTATTTGTGCTCGCGAAGAAGCTTTGTCTCCTAATGTTATTACTGGTACTTTCATTCACTATGATACTAATGTAATTGCATTAATAGATCCAAGATTGACTCATTCTTATGTATGTGAAACTTTAGTATTCAGTAAGACTTTGTCTGTAGAGTCTACTGAACTTGTGATTAGAGTATCGAACCCTTAGGCTGATGTGTCTTGGTTGATAAAATATGCAAGAACTGTCCGTTGATGATTCGAGATTCCTATTTTTTGGCTAATCTAATGTTATTGCCATTCGATGAGTTTGATATAATTCTGGGTATGGATTGGCTAACGTTACATGATGAGTTGTGAATTGTAAACGGAAAATAATTGATTTGTAATACCAGAATGATGAGATTATTCGGATTGAATCTAATAATCTAAATGGTTTAGCGGCAGTGATATCTTCGATGTTAGCTCAGAAATATGTGAAAAAGGGTTGTGAAGCTTACTTTGTCTATGTACTCGATTCTAAAGTGACCAAAAAGAAGATTGAATCAGTACCAGTTGTGTGCGATTATTTGGATGTATTTCCTGAAGAATTACCGGGTTTGCCGTTGATCCGAGAGGTAGAGTTTGGTATTGAGTTAGTGTCGGGGACGACTCTGATATCGATAGCTCCGTACAAAATGGCACTGACTAAATTAAAAGAATTGAAAGCTTAGTTAGAAGAATTTAGCGATAGAGGTTTCGCACGATCGAGTTTTTCTCACTGGGGTGCACCAGTTTTGTTTGTGAAAAAGAAAGACGAAACTATAAGAATGTGCATCGACTATCGACAACTCAATAAAGAGACTATAAATAATAAATATCCTTTGCCATGTATAGATGATTTGGTCGATCAGTTGAAAGGGGCTACAGTGTTTTCAAATATTGATTTGAGATCGGGTTACTACCAGCTGCGAATGAAAAACTCCGATGTGCTGAAAACTGCTTTTTGAATGAGGTATGAACATTACGAGTTTTTGGTTATGCCTTTCGGACTAACAAATGCACCTACTGCTTTTATGGATATAATGAATCGAATCTTCAGACCATATTTGGATCGATTTTTAGTTGTGTTTATAGATGACATTTTGATCTATTCCCGTGATGAATCCGAGCATGCTGAACATCTGAGAGTAGTGCTACTGTAACATCCCAAAATAGGGCCTAAATAGAACAATGGTTATGAAACCATGAATCTGAGATAGAAAAGTTTATTCTGATTAATTTTTATAATTTACCGAGTGATTGGATGCATGTGTTAGAGTATCGATGGAAAATTTTACAGATAGCATGCTTAATTTGCCTACTAGGGCTTAATTGCAAAAGTTGATAAATATGAGTTTTAGATACTAAAGGATTAAATTGAAGAGTATAATTGAAGTAGAGGTCCTTAAATGGTAATTAGATCATTAGGTTTTTATGGACAAAAATGGACATACATAGATAAAAATAACTAAAGTTTTAATGAAGGGTATTTTAGTCATTTGGTAATTAAAAGATTAAAAAAGGGAAAAAGATGGCAAAATGTTCCCATCTTCTTCATTAGGCCGAAATTTCAAGGGTCCTTCATAGCTAGGGTTTTTTCAAGCTTTCAAGCATCATAGTAAGTGATTCCAAGTCCCGTTTTTAATGTTCTTTAAGTTTTTGAAGTCCTAGTAACTTGATTTAGCTTATTCTAGAAAAAATTTAACCTAGGGTTCATATTTGGAATAGGTGAAATATGATTATTTTGATGTTTTATGGGAGAATATGAAGCTTGAAATTATGTTAAACGACTTGAGCTAAGCGATTTTAAGCGAAAACGAGTAAAATGACATAATCAGTAAAAATACCTAATAGTCATAAGTACATAGAGTGGGAATTTGATGTTGCCATAGGTAAATAAATGAATCAACATGTCATAAAACATAAGAATTAGGGATAAAATTTCATTTTCGAGCCTTGGGGAAAAAGTGTAAATATGCAAAAGTGTAGGGGCAAAATTGTAATTTTTTCAAAGTTAGAGTTAAGGACTATTTTGATAAATATGAATATTAAATAAGTTAAATTTTCTATTGTAGATCAAGAAGAACGTAATTCGGGGTTAGACCGAGGAAAGAAAAAGGTTGAGGATTAAATCAAAATATTTGATCATATTTTGTATCGAGGTAAGTTTACGGTAAATAAATGCAATGTTTTATTATTTATAATTAATGATGTTATTTTTCAGCATCTATATATTTATTTTTTAAATTTATTCCTTAATGATTCAAGTAAGAATTGATGGAGAAATGATACTTAAAAGTTCCGGTTGAACTTTAGGAATGTGTAGGATACAAATGTTCATGACATTAGGGTTTAAGGATACCAAGTAAGACCATGCCAAGGCATGGCATTGGTAAGCTTTACAAGTCAAGGAAATCATGTAAGACCATGTCAAGACATGGCATTGATAAACTACTATAAGACAAAGATCTGATGTAAGACCATGCCAAGGCATGGCAATGGTGAGTTCATAAGGCAAGGATACCACATAAGACCATTTCAAGACATGGCAATGGTAAGTTTAAAAAGGAAAGGTACCCTTATATCCTTAGTATTCCAAATGGTTCAACGGAAAATTCAAAGATGTACCAAAGGGAAGGTAAGATAAGTCCATGTTCGAAAGGTTCAGGTTATCTTGATAATTCATTTAGAATGTTGTTATTTATTTACATGCAAGCTTAGTAAGCTTTATGCTTACTCCCTTTCTTTTCTCTCTTTTTTTATAGTATCACAAAGCCAACTCGAAAAATCGTAGGGACATCGGAGATCGCCTCACACTATCAACGAGTTATCTCGGTATTTTGTGACTAGAAATACTTTAAGTTATGGCATGTATAGGGACTTGGCTATTTTGTGTGTATGTCCTCATGATATGACTAAAGAATGGCATGTGAATACGTGGTAATGAGTAGCTTATGATATAGCTAATTAAGAACATGTTTTGGTATTATGTATGCCTAAATGAGGTTTGATGCAAAGAAACTATGAAATAGTAAGAGTTGGCCATGGAACAGTTAGGAAACAGCAGCAGTGATGTGGTTTTGAAAAATCACTAAAAATTGTAGAAATGGATTTAAATTGTTAATGAGATGTATAATTAAATCTTATTGGATCTATTTTTATAGGAAAGAAACAGATAAAGCAAAGGAAGTCTATCTTCTGAGATATTTAATTTTTTGTAAGGCTGGTTCAGAGTGACTTCGTGATCTCCTATTCCAACTTTGGAAAATCACTAGAAATTTTACAAAAATAAAAGTCAAAGTTTATATTTTTAGATTCCTTAGTGAGTATACTTTCATTGGAAACAAATGGAAATGTTATATGATTTCTGTATAATGAGATAATAGATTTTTACTGAAGAGAGGTCAGGTCCGCTAAACGGCAAAATAGAGGAATATTGACTGAATAAACTGTACTAATTGGCCAAACAAAAAATTCTGAAAAAATTATGGTTAGAAGATATATGAGTCTAGTTTCAGGAAAATTTTATGGATTTAAATTTTGAGTTTCGTAACTCAAGTTATAATTAATTTAGTTACTATTACGCAGATGGATAGTTTTATTATGAATAGTGAAATAAATTGTTTTGATTTGTGTAAGTAATCGGAAAATTTTTGATGCTCCCGGCTTGGTCCCGAACCATTCCAATTGCACATTTTAGGACCTCGACGGCCCTTTTTAGGGATTTATTGGATGAATTCGAGAAAATTAAATTTTTTTAAAGTAATTTTTTTTATGCCCCGAACAAGTAAGATAAGTCTGGTAACGCCTTGTGCTCGACTTCGGCGACGGTCTTGGGTAAGAGGTGTTATATTTATTGGTATCAAAGCAAGATTTTAGTTAGTTCTTAAAATATTCAGTATGAGTAAGAGTCTAACTATACATGCCATACTTATATTTTGATAGTGTGACGACTCTTGACGATTTTAAAATGTTTTTCTTTTATAGTTATGGATTCCGAACGAGTTGGTGTAGATGATGTAAAAAGTAACGCGCTACCTCCCACAGAAGGGACGGTGCCACCAGATAGTAGTGAAAGGCCTGTTACAGTTAGTTAGGGAGGAGAGGCTCGAGAAGCCTTCTTTTAAGCTATGAATGAATGGTTTGCTGAGTTTGTTCGTACGAATCCGGCCATTAGACCTCCACCCCCTCATGATCCTTAGACTACCCATGTAGCTTCCCCAATCACAGATACAATTAGAAGAGAGTAGCCACCAGTTGATAAAATTAGAAAACAAGGGGCTAAAGAGTTTCAAGCTATTAAAGATGACGATATAGAGAAAACTAAGTTTTGGCTCGAGAATACTATCAGGGTCTTTGATGAGTTATCCTGAACACCTGAAGAGTGCATGTAGTATGTTGTATCACTTTTACAAGACTTAGCCTACCATTGGTGGAAGACACTTGTGTCAGTAGTACTAAAAGAGAGGGTTACTTGGGATTTCTTTTAGGAGGAGTTCCGTAAGAAATACATTAATCAGAGGTTCATCGATCAGAAAAGAAAAGAATTCCTTGAACTAAAGCAGGGTAAGATGACAGTGACTGAATATGAACGTGAATTTGTTAGACTCAGTATTTATGCTCGAGAGTGTGTGTCTACTAAAGCTATTATGTGCAAGAAATTTGAAGATGGGCTCAATGATGATATTCGACTGTTAGTCGGTGTCTTGGAAATAAAAGAGTTCGTCATTTTAGTTAGAAGGGCTTGTATGGCAGAGGAGTTACTGAAAGGAAAGGGTAAAGCTAAAATTGAGATGCAAGACACAAAGAAAAGATAGATGAGCAAGTCGTTTTAGTCTACATCCAAGAGGCCTAGAGAGTTCTCTACGAGATTTAATTTTTCAGTAGGGTATTCTAGCTGAAACAGAGGTAGAAGATTTATGGGTCAGAAAGCTCAGACCACTTCAATTACGAGTGTTGGCAGTATTCAACCTGATAGACCTGAGTGTCCTCAAAGTGGTCGACGTCATCCAGGTCAATGTCGAGCAACTGAGACTGGTTGTTTCCGATGTGGTGCATCGGATCATTTCATTCGGGAGTGTCCTGAGATGGTTAAAAGAGAAGTAATACCGAGTGTAAGATCAGGCAATGCCCCCGTTAGAGGCAGACCTCAGAGAAGTTTGGGAATAAGGGCAGGTAGAGGTGCATCTAGAGATTCAGCAGCGAGACCAAATGTTAGAGCAGCTATAAGGACCTATACTATCCATGCTCGTCTAGAGGCATCCTCCCCCGATGTAATTCTAGGTACATTTTCTCTTCATGATGTTAATTTTATTACTTTTGTTGATCCGGATTCGACCCATTCCTATGTTTGCATGAAATTGATGCCTAGTATGGACATGTCCATAGAGTCTAAGGGATTTGTGATTAGATTATCGAATCCATTGGGTCAGTATGTATTAGTAGACAAAGTATGTAAAAATTGCCCCTTGATGATTAGAGGTTATTGTTTTCTGGCTGATCTCATGCTATTGCCATTTGATGAGTTTGATCTGATTCTTGGTATAGATTGGTTGACTGTGCATAACGTGATAATGAATTATGGAAAGAAATTCATTGAGTTGAAATGCAAAAATGGTGAAATTCTTCGGGTTAATTCATAGGAGTTAGATAGTTTAACTGCCATGATTTATGTTATGTTTGCTCAGAAATGCTTAAGAAAAGGATATGAAGCTTATCATGCTTTTGTGTTGAATACTAAAGATCCAGAGTTGAAAATTGAATCAGTGCCTGTGGTATGTGAGTTTCCCGATGTGTTTCCGAAAGAACTACCAGGTTTGCCTCATATCAGAGAAGTTGAGTTGGGTATTGAATTGGTTTCTTAGACAACACCCATTTCTATTGCTCCTTATAGAATGGCTCTAATAGAATTAAGAGAATTGAAAGTTCAGTTGCAGGAACTAACAAAGAAAGGCTTTGTAAGACCTAGTTGTTCACCATGGGGTGCACCAGTGCTCTTTGTAAAAAAGAAAGATGGTTAGATGAGATTGTGCATAGATTATCGGTAGCTTAACAACGTGACTATTAAGAATAAGTATCCACTGCCTAAAATTGATGATTTGTTTGATCAATTGAAGGGAGCTACTGTGTTCTCTAGGATATGAGTTCCTTGTGATGCCATTTGGCTTGACTAATGCTCCTTCCATTTTCATGGACTTAATGAATCAAATTTTCAGACCTTACTTGGATAAATTTGTAGTTGTGTTCATTGATGATATCTTGATTTATTCTCATGATAAGACTGAGCATTCAGAGCATTTGAGAATAATTTTACAGACTTAAAGAGATAATCAGTTTTATGCCAAGTTTATCAAAAGTGAGTTCTGGTTACGAGAAGTTAGTTATCTTGGACATATAGTCTCAGGTGAAGGTATTAGAGTTGATCTGAGCAAGATTTCAGCCATTGTTGATTGGAAGCCTCTCAGGAATGTATCAGAGGTCAGAAGTTTTCTTGGTCTCGCCAGTTATTATAGAGGATTTGCAGAGGGATTTTCCATGATAGCTACTCTATTGACAAGATTGCTACATAAAGATGTCAAGTTTGAATGGACTGAAAGGAGTCATCAAAGTTTTGACAAGTTAAAGGCATTATTGACTGAAGCTCTTGTCTTAGTACAACCAGAACCGGGTAAAGAGTTTGTGATTTACAGTGATGCATCCTTGAATGGACTAGGCTGTGTACTTATGTAGGAAGGAAAGGTAATTGCTTATGCCTCTAGATAACTAAAGCCACATGAGAAAAATTATCCGATACATGATTTAGAACTAGCTGTCATTGTATTTGCGTTGAAAATCTGGAGACATCACGTGTATAGTGAGAAGTGCCTAATATTTACTGATCATAAAAGTTTGAAATACTTGATGACTTAGAAAGATTTGAGCTTGAGGGAAAGAAGGTGGCTAGAGTTGATTAAAGATTATGAACAAGTGATCGATAATCACCTGGGTAAGGCAAACGTAGTTGCTGATGCTTTGAGTAGAAAATCTTTTTTTGCATTAAGAGCTTTGAACACTAGTTTAACCTTATCGGATGATGGTTCTATCTTAGCCAAATTAAGAGCTAAGCCAATGTTTCTTGAAGAAATTTTTGAAGTTCAAAAAGATGACAGTGACTTGCAAGCCAAAAGACCTCAATGTAAGTCGGGTATAGAGTCAGATTTTTAGATCAGTTCTAATGGTTGTTTAATGTTCAGAAATTAGATATGTGTACCAAAGAATGATGAACTTATTCGAAAGATTTTAGAGGAAGCACATAGTAGTTCTTTGTCTATTCATCCAGGTTGTATAAAGATGTATAATGATTTGAAGAAAAAGTATTGGTGGGTAGGAATGAAGAGAGATATCTCAGAGTTTGTTTCTAGATGCTTGATTTGTCAGCAAGTAAAAGCCGAACATCAGGTACCTTCAGGTTTATTGCAGCCTGTGTTAGTTCTTGAATGGAAATGGGACTGAGCTGCCATGGATTTTGTGATAGGATTGCCGTTGACACCAAGAAAGAAGATGCAGTATGGGTTGTGATTGATAAGCTAACGAACTCGGCTCATTTTGTTCCAGTTCATATGGATTATTCACTTGACAAGTTGGCCGAGTTGTATATTTCAGAGATAATCAGACTACATGGAGTACCGTTATCAATTATTTCAGATAGAGACCCGAGATTCACTTCTCGGTTTTGGAAGAAGTTATAGGAAGCTTTAGGCACAAAGTTGAGTTTTAGTACAACTTTCTATCCTCAGACCGATGGTCAGTCAGAGAGAGTTATTCAGATACTTGAGGATATGCTCAAATGTTGTGTCTTAGAATTTCAAGATAGTTGGGAGAAATATTTGTTGTTGGTAGAGTTTGCTTCTAATAATAGTTACCAGTTGAGTTTCAAAATGGCACCTTATGAAGCTTTGTATGGACGTAAATGTCGCACACCTTTGTATTGGACAGAGCTTAAATAAAATCAGATTTATGGGGTTGATTTAGTTAAAGAAACTGAAGAGAAAATGAAAGTTATCAGATATTGCTTGAAAGTAGTTTCAGATAGACAAAAGTCTTATGCAGACTTGAAAAGAAAAGAGATTGAGTATCAAGTTGGTGACAAAGTGTTCTTGAAAGTATCCCTGTGGAAGAAAGTCTTTAGATTTGGCAAGAAAGGCAAACTAATTCCTCTTTTTGTTGGACCATTTGAGGTGACTGAAAGAGTTGGACCATTAGCATATCAGTTAGCTTTGCCGCCAGAGTTAGAGAAGATTCATGATGTGTCCCATGTGTCCATGTTACGTCGTTACCATTCTGATCCTTCACATGTGATTTCATAGACAGAGATTGAGATTCAGCAAGATATGACTTATGGTGAAGAATCGGTAAAAATTTTAGCTCGAGAGGTCAAGCAACTAAGGAATAAAAGTATTGCACTTGTGAAAGTATTATAGAATAAGCATGGGGTAGACAAGGCTACATGGCAGCCAAAACAGGTTATGCGAAAACAGTATCCAAATCTTTTCATAAGTAAGATTTTCGAGGACGAAAATCCCTAAAGGGGAAGAAATGTAACATCCCAAAATAAGACCTAAACGGAACAGTGGTTGCGAAACCACAAATCTGAGATAGAAAAGTTTATTCTAATTAATTTTTATAATTTACCGAGTGATTAGATGCATGTGTTAGAGTATCGATGGAAAATTTTATAGATAGCATGCTTAATTTGCCTGCTATGGCTTAATTGCAAAAGTTGATAAATATGAGTTTTAGATGCTAAAGGATTAAATTGAAGAGTGTAATTGAAGTAGAGGTCCTTAAATGGTAATTAGACCATTAGGTTTTTATGGACAAAAATGAACATACATAGATAAAAATAACTAAAGTTTGAATGAAGGGTATTTTAGTCACTTGATAATTAAAAGATTAGAAAAGGGGAAAAGATGGCAAAATGTGCCCACCTTCTTTATTAGGCCAAAATTTCAAGGGTTCTTCATAGCTAGGGTTTTGTCAAGCTTTCAAGCCTCATAGTAAGTGATTCCAAGCCCCGTTTTTAATGTTCTTTACGTTTTTGAAGTCCTGGTAACTTAATTTAGCTTATTCTAACAATAATTTACCTAGGGTTCATATTTGGAAAAATACCCATAGGTGAAATGTGTTTATTTTGATTTTTTATGGTAGAATATGAAGCTTGAAATTATGTTAAACGACTTGAGCTAAGCGATTTTAAGCGAAAATGATTAAAACGACATAATTGACCTAATAGTCATAAGTACATGTTAGAGTGGGAATTTGATGTTGCCGTAGGTAAATAAATGAATCAGCGTGTCATAAAACATAAGAATTAGGGATAAAGTTTCACTTCCGGGCATTGGGGCAAAAGTGTAAATATGCAAAATTTTAGAGGCAAGATCATAATTTTTCCAAAGGTAGACTTAAGGACTGTTTTGATAAAGGTGAATATTAAGTAAGTTAAATTTGCTATTATAGATCAAGAAGAACAAAATTCGGGGTTAGACCGAGGAAAGGAAAAAGTTGAGGACTAAATCAAAATATTCGATCGTATTTTGTATCAGGGTAAGTTTACGGTAAATAAATGCGATGTTTTATTATTTATAATTAATGATGTTATTTTTCAGCATCTATATATTTATTTTTTAAATTTATTCTTTGATGATTCAAGTAAGAATTGATGGAGAAATGATACTTAAAAGTTCCGGTTGAAGCTTAGGAATGTGTAGGATAAAAATGTCATGACATTAGGGTTTAAGGATACCAAGTAAGACCATGCCAAGGCATGGCATTGGTAAGTTTTACAAGGCAAGTAAATCATGGAAGACCATGTCAAGACATGGCATTGATAAACTACTATAAGGCAAAGATCTCATGTAAGACCATGCCAAGGCATGGCAATGGTGAGTTCATAAGGCAAGGATACCACGTAAGACCATGTCAAGACATGGCAATGGTAGGTTTAAAAGGGAAAGGTACCTATGTATCCTTAGTATTCCAAATGGTTCAATGGAAAATTCAAAGAGTGTACCAATAGGAAGGTAAGATAAGTCCATGTCCGAAAGGTTCAAGTTATCTTGATAATTCATTTAGAGTGTTGTTATTTATTTACATGCAAACTTACTAAGCTTTATGCTTACTCCCTTTCTTTTCTCTTTTTTTTTATAGTACCGCAAAGCCAACTCAGAAAATTGTAAGGACGTCAGAGATCGCCTCACACTATCAACGAGTTATCTCGGTATTTTTTGACTTGAAATACTTTAAGTTATGGCATGTGTAGGGACTTAGCTATTTTGTGTGTATGTCCTCATGATATGATTAAAGAATGGCATGTGAATACTTGGTAATGATTAGCTTATGATATAGCTAATTAAGAACATGTTTTGGTATTATGTATGCCTAAATGAGGTTTGATGCAAAGAAACTATGAAAGAATAAGAGTTGGCCATAGAACAGTTAGGAAACAGCAGCAGTGACGTCGATTTGAAAAATCACTAAAAATTGTAGAAATAGAATTAAATGGTGAATGAGATATAGAATTAAAGCTTATTGAGTCTCTTTTTATAGGAAAGAAACAGAGAAAGCAAAAGAAGTCTATCTTCTGAGATATTTAAATTTTTGTAAGGCTGGTTCAGAGTGACTTCGTGATCCCCTATTCCAACTTTAGAAAATCACTAGAAATTTTACAAAAATAATTATAAGTCAAGGTTTATATTTTTAGATTCCTTAATGAGTCTATTTTCATTTGAAACAAATAAACGTTATCTGATTTTTTTGTATAATCGATTTTTAGTGAAGAGAGGTCGAGTCCGCTGAACTGTAAAACAGGGGAACCTTTAATGAATAAACTGTACTAATTGGCCAAACCAAAAATTCTGAAAAAATTATGATAAGAAGATACATGAGTCTAGTTTCAAGGAAAATTTACAAATTTAAATTTTTAGTTTCGTAACTCGAGTTATAATTAATTTAGTGGCTGTTATGCAGATGGACAGTTTTATTATGAATAGTGAAATAAATTGTTTTGATTTGTGTAAGTAATCGAAAATTTTTTGATGTTCCCGGTTTGGTCTTGAACCGTTCCAATTGCATGTTTTAGGGCCTCGAGGGCCCCTTTTAGGGTTTTATTGGATGAATGTGAGCGAATTAATTTTTTTTAAAGTAAATTTTTTTTATGCCCCAAACAAGTAAGATAAATCTGGTAATGCCTCGTGCTCGACTCCAGCGACAGTCTTGGGTAAGGGGTGTTACAGCTGCAGACTTTGTGTGATAAGTAGTTGTATGCGAGGTTTAGTAAATGTGAGTTTTGGTTACGAAAAGTCAATTTTTTAGGACATATTATATCAGCACCAGGTATTCGGGTTGATCCGAGCAAGATTTCAGCTATACTAGATTGGAAGCCTCCGAGAAATGTATCCAAAGTCTAAAGTTTTCTGGGACTCATTGGTTATTATAGACGGTTCGTAAAGGGTTTCTCTATGATTGCAACCCCGATGACGAGACTAGTTCAGAACGATGTTAAGTTCTAATGAACAGAAAAGTGCCAAAAAAGTTTTGATCAGTTGAAAGTTTTGTTGATCGAAGCTCCGGTGCTAGTTCAACCGGAGTCGAGTAAAGAATTTGTCATTTATAGCGATGCATCTTTGAATGGTCTAGGCTGTGTTTTGATGCAGGAAGGCAAAGTTATAGGTTATGCCTCGAGACAATTAAAGCCACACGAAAAAAACTATCCAACACATTGGCAGCTATTGTGTTTGCGTTGAAAATTTTGCGCCACTATTTGTTCGGTGAGAATGTCACATTTATTCTGATCACAAAAGCTTAAAATATTTGATGACTTAGAAAGATCTGAATTTGCAACAACAAAGATGGTTAGAATTGTTGAAAGATTACGAGCTTGTGATTAACTATCATCTAGGAAAGGCTAACATTGTGGCTGATGCTTTAAGTCAGAAATCTTTGTTTGCACTACGTGCGATGAATACTCAGATGACTCTTTCTAATGATGGCTCGATTGTAGCCGAGTCAAAAGCGAGACCATTGTTTTTACAACAGATTTATGAAGCTTAGAAAATTGATAATGAATTGTTAGCTAAAAGAGCTCAATGTGATTTGAATTTTGATTCTGAGTTTCAAGTTGATGGTGATGATTGTTTAAGATTCAGAGGTCGAATATGTCTTTTGAGAAACTCAAAGTTGATTCGGATGATTTTGAGTGAAGCACATAGTAGTCGTTTGCCTATCCATCCGGGAAGTATGAAAAATGAATAATGATCTGAAACAGCTTTACTAGTGGTCTAGTATGAAGTGTGACATCTCTGAATTTATTTCGAAATGTTTAATCTGTCAGCAAGTCAAAGCTGAGCATTAGGTATCGTCTGGGTTACTACAGCCAATTATGATTCTCGAGTGGAAATGGGACAGAATCACGATGGATTTTGTTTCAGGTTTACCTATGTCAGCGAGTAAGAAAGATGCGGTCTGGGTAGTTGTTGATAGACTGACTAAATCAGCTCATTTCATTTCAGTTCGTACAGATTATTCACTTGATAAACTTGCAGAATTGTACATTTCGCAAATTGTGAGATTGCATGGAGTACCTATTTCTATTGTTTCAGATAGAGATCTGAGATTCACATTGCGGTTTAAGAAGAAGCTACAAGATGTATTAGGTACAAAATTACATTTCAGCACTGCTTTCCATCCACAAATAGATGGTCAATCTAAGCGGATTATTCAGATACTCAAGGATATGTTGAGATGTTGCATTCTTGAGTTTGAAGGTACGTGGGAACAATACTTACCATTGATTGAATTTGCGTATAATAATAGCTTTTAATCAAGTATAAAAATGGCACCTTACGAAGATTTGTACGGTCACAAATGCCGAACACCTTTGTATTGGACATTGCTCAGCGAGAATAAGATTCACGGGGTCGATTTGATTAAAGAGACTAAACAAAAAGTGAAAGTGATTCGTGAAAGTTGGAAAGCAGCATCAGATCATTAGAAATCATACGCAGACTTGAAATGAAAAGATATTGAGTTTCAGATCAGATATAGAGTGTTTTTGAAAGTGTCTCCATGGAAGAAAATACTTAAATTTAGCAGAAAAGGCAAGTTAAGTCCGAGATTCATCGGGCCGTATAAAATTATCGAGCGAGTCAGACTAGTTGCTTATCGGCTAGCATTGCTGTTAGAGTGAGAAAAGATTCACAATGTGTTTCATGTATCAATGCTTCAACAATACCGATCTGATCCTTCACATATTATTTCTCCGACAGAAGTTGAAATTCAGTCAGATTTGTCATATAGTGAAGAACCGATCCAAATTTTCGCTCGTGAGGTCAAAGAACTGATAAATAAAAGAATATCGTTAGTAAAAGTATTATGGCATCGACACGAGGTTGAAGAAGGTACGTGGGAACCCAAGTATGCTATGACAAAACAATAACCAAACCTATTCATTGGTAAGATTTTCGGGGACAAAAATCCCTAAGGGGTAGAGAGTTGTAATAGCCCGATTTTAGATAAATTGGAATAGTGGTTTTAGAACCACAAATCTGAAGTTTTAAAATTATTTTAATATTATTTTTGGTGTTTGCAGTATGTGAATTAATATGTGTGAAAATTTCGTGTGAAAATGTTATCGTTTGTGTGCTTAATTTGATAAAAAGACTTAATCGCGTAAAATGCAAAAGTGGCATACTAATTGTTTAAGCATTTATTTGCTATGATTAATTAATTATGAAGCCCTTAAGTGGTTATTTGACCCTTGGTTATTTGAGTGGACGGTTTTGGGTTTATCATATATAGTTTTCTTATTAATATATTAAGGTTAATATGCTAAATGGTTAAATAATGTTAATTAAATAAAACAAAACATGAATTTAGTGTTATGTTCATCTATTATTGTCGAAATTGAAGAAAGAAAAGCTAGGGCTCATATGTTTTGATATTCAGCTACTTCCAAGCTTGATTAAAGGTCCGATTTTTTTTGGTTTTTGATAATTTCTATGTTTTTGAGATCGTTGCTTTGTGTTTTGTCAAGCCCATGCTTAAATTTCAGAATTTGATGATGAATTTGAGTTATGCCATTTTTAAGTTTGTAAGCTTTGTGATGTTAAATGGTGAAATATGAAAGCTTGATGATAGATAAATATATTTTATATTGAGATTTTTGATGAATTTGCTAATTATGGACTAATTTGTGAAAATGAACATGGACAAATTACCATTTTACCCTTGACATTTCACACTTTTTACAATTTAGTCCAAATTGCACAAAACACAAAATATGCAAAATTTCAATATATCATGCTTAGGCCGAATCTTCCTTATGTTCATACAAGTCCATACATTTCATTTATTTCACATTTTAGTCCCTCAATTTAATATTTTTGCAATTTAGTCCTAATTACTCAAAATCACCAAAAATTCCAATACAAAACATGTTAATCCAAAACATATATTTCATATTTCATCAACTAACATCACATAGCTCAAATATTCATCAAGGGCATAACTCAAAATATTCATCAAAATCAAAAATTCAAGCATGGGCTTTGTAGGTAACATAGCAACGATATAAAAAACATAAAAATTATCAAAAACTGAACTAAAACTCACCTTGAATCAAGCTTGGACAATGGTCGAATACCTAAGCTTTGTTTTCTTTTTCTTTTCTTTAGTTTCGATCAAGAAAAAAATAATGAACAAATGGATTTTAATTATGTTTTAATATAAAATATAAAACATTTTAATCATTTTACTTATTTAACCTTATAATAAAATTTTAAACATTTTTAATTCATGGTTATAACCGTTCACTACATAATCTTATGGTCAAATTGCATTTTAAATTACTCCATTTAAAAAGACAACAACAATTCGGCCCTTACACATTAAAGTATCAAGTTTTCATTTTACGCGATTAAGCTCTTTTTATTTAATTGGACACTCAAACGACAAAATTAAATCACAAAATTTCACACATAATAAACACATAAAATAATTTTTAAATATTTTTCTAATTCAAATTCGTGGTCTCGAAACCACTATTCTGAATAGGTTCTAAATTAGGCTGTTATAACTCTCCCCCTTAGGGTTTTCGTCCCCGAAAATCTTACCGGTGAATAGGTTCAGAGAACACTCTTTCATTGCATCCTCTGACTCCCATGTTGCTTCCTCAATTCCGTGTTTATGCCACAGTACTTTAACTAACAGAATTTTCTTATTTTGCAATTCTTTAACCTTACGAGCCAAAATGCGAGTCGGTTCTTCCACATATGTCATATCAGGCTTAATCTCAATCTCTGACGGGCTAATCACATGTGAGGGATCAAATCAATATCTATGAAGTATCGAGACATGAAATACATTATGGATCTTTTCTAACTCAGGTAGTAACAATAGTCTATAAGCAACTGGCCCGATATGTTCTATAATCTCATATGGCCTAAAAAATCTCGGACTTAATTTACCTTTACGACTGAATTTGAGTATTTTCTTCCATGGTGAGACTTTCAAAAATAATTTGTCCCCGATTTGAAACTCTATATCTTTTCGTTTCAAATCCACATACGATTTCTAATGATCTGATGCTGTTTTCAGACTTTCGCGGATCACTTTTACTTTCTGCTCAGTCTCTTTGATCAAATCGACCCCGTGTATCTTATTTTCACTGAGTTCGATCCAATACAGTGGTGTACGACATTTGCGACCGTACAAAGCCTCGTAAGGTGCCATTTTGATACTCAATTAAAAGCTATTATTGTACGCAAATTCAATCAGAGGTAAGTATCGTTCCTACGTACCTTCGAACTCGAGAATGCAACATCTCAACATATCCTCAAGTATCTGAATGATTCGTTCGGACTGACCATTTGTTTGCGGATGGAAAGTAGTGCTAAAATGTAATTTTGTACCTAATGCATCTTGTAGTTTCTTCCAAAACCGCGATGTAAATCTTGAATCTCTATCCAAAACAATAGAAATAGGCACTCCGTGATATCCCACAATCTGAGAAACATATAACTCAGTAAGCTTGTTAAGCGAAAATCTGTACGAACCGAAACAGGATGAGCCGATTTAGTCAATCTATCCACAATAACGTAGATTACATCTTTCTTGCTCAGTGTCAACAGTAAACTAGATACAAAATCCATCGTGACTCTGTCCTAGTTCCATTCAGGTATCATGATTGGCTGAAGCAACCCAGAAGGTACCTGATGCTCGACTTTTACTTGCTAACAAACTAAACATTTCGAAACAAAATCAGAAATGTTTCGTTTCATACCATGCCACCAGTAAAGCTATTTCAGATCATTATACATCTTCGTACTACCCGGGTGAATAGATAACCGACTATTGTGAGCTTCGTTCAAAATCATCTGAATCAACTCTGAATTTCTCGGGACACACATTCAGTTTCTGAACCTCAAATAGCCCTTAACATCAACTTTGAACTCTAAATCAACATTTGAATCACATTGAGCTCGTTTTGCTAACAAATCATCATCAACTTTCTGAGCCTCACAAATTTATTGAATAAATAACGGTCTTGCTTTTAATCCAGCATTATCGAACCATCATCAGACATAGCCATATGTGCACTCATTACATGCAAAGAAAACAGTAATTATCAGCTTAGAGCATCAGCAACAACATTAGCCTTTCCTGGATGGTAATCAATCACAAGCTCATAATCTTTTAATAGCTCTAACCATCGACGTTGTCTCAAATTCAGATATTTCTGAGTCATCAAATATTTCAGGCTCTTGTGATTAGAATAAACATCACATTTCTCACCGAACTGATAGTGATGCCATATCTTCAATGCAAATACAATAGTTGCCAATTCTAGATTGTGTGCTGGATAATTCTTTTCATTCGGCTTTAACTGTCTCGAGGCATAAGCTATGACTTTACCTTCCTGCATTAACACACAACCCAAACCATTTAAAGATGCATCACTATAAATAACAAATTCTTTACCCGATTCTGGCTGAACTAGCACTGGAGCTTCGGTCAAAAGAGCTTTCAACTGATCAAAACATTTCTGACACTTTTCTGACCACTCGAACTTAACATCTTTCTATAATAGCTTCATCATCGGTGTTGCAATCATAGAGAAACCTTTCACAAACCGTCTATAGTAACCAATAAGTCCCAAAAAACTTCAGACTTCAGAAACATTTCTCATTGTTCCTTCTTTCTTTTTCAAAAATAAAATTGGTGTACTCTAGGGAGAGAAACTTAGCCGCGCAAAATCCTATCTGTCAACTCTTGTAACTAGGCTTTCAATTCTTTTAATTCAGTAGGTGCCATTTTGTACGAATCTATCGAAATCGGAGTCGTCCCTGACACTAACTCACCAAACTCTACTTCTCGAATAGGTGGCAAACCTGGTACTTCTTCAGGAAATGCATCCGGATTCTCGCACACAATAGGTACTGATTCAATCTTTCTTTCGGCCACTTTACTATCAAGCACATAGGCAAAATATGCTTCACAACCTTTGCTCACATATTTCTAAGCTAACATCGAAGATGTCACTGCTAGTAAACCATTTAGATCATTATATTCAATCCGAATAATCTCATCATTCTGGCACCGTAAATCAATAGTCATTCTCTTGCAGTTTACAACAACATCATGCAAAGTCAACTAGTCCATACCCAGAATTATGTCGAATTCATCAAATGGAAACAACATCGAATCAGCCGAAAAACACAAATCTCAAATCATCAAGGGACAATTCTTACAGACTTTATCAACCATAACACACTGGCCCAAGCCGTTCGATACTCTTATCACAAACTCAGCAGACTCAACAGGAAAAGTCTTATTGGATACTAAAGTCTCACACACATAAGAATGAGTCGAACTAGGATCAATCAATGCAATTACACTAGTATCATAGAGAGTGAATGTACCAGTAATAACATCTGGGGATAAAGCCCCCTCGCGTGCGCGTATAGCATAAGCTCTGGCAGGTGCGCCAGCCTCATATCAAACTACTATGTCTTTAGTTCCTCTCTGACTGCTACTCACAATACCCATATTTCTGGGGTCTACCTCGAGCTGCAGTATTACTCGATCTCGTATTCTTCACTGTATCTTGCTCAACAACCTCAGGACATTCCCGGATGAAGTGATCCATTGATCTGCATTTAAAATAGGCCCGATCGTACAATCCACACCTGTCGGGATATCGTTTACCACAATGTTTACAATCTAATTGATTTGATTTAACATTACCAACACTAGCTACTAAGGTAGCTTTCAAATTTGCAGGTGGTCTATCTCGATCACGTTTAGTATAACCCGCAGTAGCCTTTGAACGGCTAGAATCATCCCGAAATCTCTTCGATGTAGACTAAAAAGACTTACTCGATGATCTCTTACTTGAATCTTTAACTTCAAAGTCAGCTTTTCTTTTCTCTTTCCCGAGCTCTTCAGCTTTGCATGCTCGCTCAACCAGTACTACAACCTCTTTTATTTCAAGTATGCCACCAAGCAGTTTAATGTCTTCGTTCAACCCGTCTTCAAATCTTTTACACATTATAGCTTCGGTCGAAACACACTCTCGGGCATATCGACTGAGTTTCATGAATTTTCGTTCATATTCTGTCATAGTAATGCGACTCTATTTTAATTCCATAAATTCTTTGCGCTTCTAGTCAATAAATCTCTAGCTGATGTATTTCTTATGGAACTCAGTCTGAAAGAAGCCCAGGTCACTTGTTCATTCGGAACCACCGATACTGGTGTATTCCACCTGTGATATGCGGTGTCTCGTAACAAAGATATAGCATATTTCAAACATTCATCTGGGGTACAGGACAGCTCATCAAACATAGGGATAGTATTATCAAGCCAGAATTCAGCTCGCTCGGCATCATCATCATCAGTAGCTTTGAATTCTTCAGCCTCGTGTTTTCTATTTTTATCAACATGAGGCTTAAGTAATCTCAACAGATCACTCACTTGAGGCATAACAGGTATCAGAGAAGAATTAATCGGGGGTAGAGGTTGTTGTGCAGTCAGATTAGTCCAGATATACTGAGTAAACCAGTCGTTTATCATTTGATAAAAGGATTGCTTAGCCTCTCCCTCTTGATTACTCGAGGTCAGTTGAGAATCAACCGGCACTGTCCCTTGCGCGGGAGCAGGTGCTATACCCTCAACATCATCAACTACAGCTCTGTTGGGATCCATTTACTATACGAAAATACATTTCCAAATGTCAGAAGTCATCACACTATCACAATATAAATTATGGCATGAATAGCTAGACTCAACGCATTACATTAGTCCTAGAATCAACTAAACCGTAGCTCTGATACCAATCAAATGTAACATCCCTAACCAGTGTCCGTCTCCAGAATAAGGTTACGAGGTATTTCCAAATGAGTCACAAACTTTCAACAATCATATGCATACACTTGCACAAACTTTTAAACCAATCAAATATATATATAATAACCGATTTAATTTATTTACGATTCATTTCAATAAGGAAAAATCATAATTCGTTTACAAACAACTTCAATGCTATTCTTGTTTGACCAAATAATAAACTTATAAATCAATCGACTTATGACCAATATTTAAAGACTAACTTATACACTATTCAACATCCATTTTAAATCAAGAAGGACATTTATACATCACATAAAACTCATAAAATCTTCATGATTTACTAATGCACAAATCACTATTCATTTGGTCATTTTTCAATGCATTAGTCGAATACAATTATGCTTTAACAATTGTCCATGTTCAACTTTATTCAATCACTTTACAACTCTATGCATTTCAAATAGCTAAACCAATATATCAAACATAGTTTTTCTAACATGTAACATACCATAATCGAATAAATAAACATGCTAATATTACCAAGCAAGCAATATAACAAAGATCATATTTATAACCAATTCAAATATCATATATTAATGAAGTACACAAATATACATATTACTAAGATTTATGTCATACCAAACTTATTCCAAATTTATCTCAACTAATGTATAAATATTAAACTATTACATTATATACCTATACATATATATATATATATATGTGCCGAATCATGATAATTACTATAATATATATTATACCAAAAAACAATTCAAGACCAAATTGCTTCTTAACAATTCGGTAGTAATATTAACCATGAAAATCATATAAGTACTAAGTACTTTGAAATAAGCCAATATGTATTGTAACACCTATATGCCTGTAACCGTCACCAATCGAATATTCATGCAAATATAACTTTTATTATTATTATTATTTAAAACTTAGTTAACCGAATTTAGCAAGTATAAATTTATTTTTATTTTTTTTTAAATATAAAAACCATTATACTCACTTCAAAGAAGCACCTTCAATTTTTAAAATGATTTACTAAACATGCAGCGGTACATTGCTTATAAAAATTTAAGATATCGTTCTAATTATAAATACACATGCTAGTTAACAAAATGTTTAAAATTATAAGATCACCAAACTAGATCATGTGCCATTTTCGCATGGCTCATCATAAGAAGATTACATTACTCAAAAATACAAAATTCATTTCTAATTATCCTATACATGCCATATTTAAAAGCTTAAAGCTTCCTTAACGAAACCAAAAAGATGATGATAAGTGTTATGACTTCAGTGAGAGTCCCGAGCTCTCCACAAATCCAAAATCTAAATAAAGATAAACAACAATTTAAAATGAGATAATACTCAATAAGATCTAAGCAATTTAATAAATAATAACTACCGAACTTAGTTTAAATCTAATTTGTCTATCGTATTTATTCATGATACGGTATGGCCGCATACTCTCATTTCTTCTCAAGACTTTATACCATAACCTTTAGAAATAGATACATACATATATATTTCACATACTTTTCATCTTCTCAATTACTTATGATAGAAATCAGAAATCTACTTCCGACCTTGCTTCAAATCATATTTCCCTAATCATTTCACACACACAGTGCCTTACACCCGATCTCGCACACATAGTGCTCGGTTAATAATTTCGCACACATAGTGCATATATTCATTCTCACACATAATGCTGTCCCATTCGCACACATAGTGACCTTTTCATTCGTGCATATACATACCCATAGTGCATTTATTCAATGCCATCAGCTCAATAATACATTATCAATTCAACATTTATTCACATATAAAGTTCACATTTCATAAATTATGTGTACTCTAGGCATACATAGAAATCTAAGCATTAATTGCCTAGAACTTACCTTATTGTCGAACGAACAGCTCCGATCGGCTACTCAACGACCTTCGCTTTCTTCTTATCCGAACTTGATTCTCTTTGATTTTGAGCTTAATCTACCATTCACCATAGCCTAATGTCTTAACTTCCATTTTCTTTTCTTTTCTTTATAGTTTCGGTAAGATAAAAGAAAAGGATGATGGAACTTTGTTTTTATCACCATTTACTAATATAATTTATTATTTCAAAATATAAAAATCATTTCATAATAAAATGCTTATTTATATCTTTATTATACATAATTCCCACCAATTAAAAATGAAAGAGGACACATTATTACATGCATGTGTTGGCCGGCCATTTACACTCAAAAATGGTCTATTTAACATGCAAGTCCCCCAAACTCCTAAAACATAAAATACTTGGCCATTACACATTTGCCTATTCCATTTTCAAGGTTTCTTAAACAAGTCCTTTTTAACTAATGTCATATCCAAATACCAAAAATCAAAACACGATATTTTCAATATAATATTTCACATATAGCAAACATCGAATATAACACTCAATTACTTTAACGACTCAATTTTGTGGTCCCAAAACCACTTTTCGACTAGGATTCAAATAGGGCTGTCACAATTTCCCCCCTTTTGGGATTTTCGTCCCCAAAAATCTTACCAGTAAAAAGGTTAGGGTAACGTTCTTTCATTGACCTTTCAAGTTCCCAAGTCGCTTCCTCAACTCCGTGTTTGAGCCACAGCACTTTAACTATCGAAATTTTCTTATTCCGTAGTTCTTTCTCCTCGAAAGTCAAAATACGAACCAGTTCTTGCTCATAACTCAAATCAGGCTGAATTTTAATTTCTGATAGATTAATCACATGTGAGGGATCAGATCTATAACGACGGAGCATCGAAACATGAAAAACATCGTGAATCTTTTTAAGTTCAGGTGGCAACATCAATCTATAAGCAACCAGTCCAATCTATTCTGTAATTTCATACGGTCCAATAAATCTCGGGCTCAATTTGCCTTTACGGCCAAATCTGAGTACCTTTTTCCATGGCGAAACTTTAAGAAACACTTTGTCCCCAATCTGATATTCTATGTCCTTTCGTTTCAAATCTGCATAAGATTTTTGTCGATTCGATGCTGCTTTCAAACTATATCGAAT
Source organism: Gossypium anomalum (assembly GCA_025698475.1). NCBI lineage: Eukaryota > Viridiplantae > Streptophyta > Magnoliopsida > Malvales > Malvaceae > Gossypium > Gossypium anomalum. The sequence continues at coordinate 39,702,065 of CM046958.1, read as the reverse complement.
TACTTTTACTTTCTGTTTGGCCTCTTTGATCAAATCTACCCCGTATATCTTATTCTCATAGAGCTCGGTCCAGAATAATGGTGTACGACATTTACGACCATACAAAGCCTCATATGGTGCCATTTTGATACTCGATTGAAAACTATTATTGTATGCGAATTCAATTAAAGGTAAATATCGCTGCCACGTGCCGTTAAACTCAATAATGCAAACACTCATCATATCCTCGAGTATTTGTATACTCGCCGGATCATCCATCCGTCTCGAGGATGAAAAGCGGTGCTAAAATGCAGCTTGGTGCCCAAAGCATCTTACAATTTCTTCCAGAATCGTGATGTAAATCTGGGATCTCTATCTGAAACAATAGAGGTAGGCACCCCGTGCAATTTTACAATTTGAGAAATGTATAATTCCGCTAACTTATCGAGTGAAAAGTCTGTTTGAATAGGGATAGAGTGAGCTGACTTTGTCAATCTGTCAACAATAACCCATATTGCATCTTTCTTGTTTACTTTCAACGGTAGACCGGATATGAAATCCATCGTGACACGATCCCATTTCCATTCGGGTATCATGATCGGCTATAACAAACCCGAAAGTACTTGATGTTCAGCTTTCACTTGTTGGCATATCAAGCATTTAGAAACAAAATCAGAGATGCCTCGTTTCATACCGTGCCACCAATACTGACATTTTAGATCGTTGTACATTTTCGTGCTACCCGGATGAACTGACATCAGGCCGTTATGAGCTTCCTTCAAAATCATTGGAATAAGCTCTGAATTCCTCGGAATGCACAATCTATTTTGAAATCTCAAACAATCATCTTCATCAATCCAAAACTCCGAATCTTTATTCAACTTACACTGCGCTCGTTTAACTATCACATCATTATCATCTTTTTGAGCCTCTCGGATTTGACGTATCAATGTTGGTTTTGCTTTAAATTCCGCTATTAACGCGTCATCAGTAGACATAGACAAATGTACATTCATTGCTTGCAAAGCAAACAGTGATTTTTGACTAAGGGCATCAGCAACCACATTAGCTTTTCCCGGATGAAAATCGATGATAAGTTTGTAATCTTTCAGTAGTTCTAGCCACCGTCGTTGTCTTAAATTCAAGTCTCTTTGAGTCATCAAGTATTTGAGGCTTTTATGATCAGAATAGACGTGACATTTCTCTCTGAATAAATAGTGACGCCAAATTTTTAGAGCAAACACAATAGCGGCTAACTCGAGATCATGCGTCGGATAATTTCACTCATGAGACTTTAACTGTCTCGAGGCATAAGCGACAACTCTACCCTCTTGCATCAAAACGCAACCCAAACCGTTCAATGAGGCATCACTGTAAACCGCAAATTCTTTACCGAATTCTGGCTGAACTAATACTGGAGCTTTTGTCAAGAAAGTTTTCAGTTGGTTGAAACTTTTCTAACACTTTTCTGACCACTCAAATCTAACACCCTTTTGAAGCAACTTTGTCAACGGGGATGCTAACACCGAAAAACTTTTTACAAATCATCAGTAATATCCAGCAAGCCCCAAAAAGCTTCGAACTTCTGAAACATTTCTCGGAGGCTTCCAATCTAGTATAGCTAAAATTTTACTCGGATCAACTCGTATACCCGATGCGGATACAACATGTCCCAAAAAGCTAACTTCGCACAACCAAAACTCACATTTGCTAAACTTCGCGTACAACTGATTATCACGCAAAATCTGTAACACAAGCCTCAAGTGTTCGGCATGATCATTCTCGTTGCGAGAATAAATCAAAATGTCATCTATAAAAACTACCATAAACCGATCCAAATACTATCTGAACACCCGATTCATCAAATCCATAAAAACCGCAGGGGCATTAGTGAGCCCAAATGGCATTACTAAGAATTCATAGTGTCCGTATCTCGTTCTGAAAGTAGTCTTAGGCACATCTGAGTCTCTCACTCTTAACTGGTAATAGCCAGATCGCAGATCGATCTTTGAAAACACTGAAGCTCCCTTTAGCTGATCAAATAAATCATCGATTCGCGGCAACGAGTATTTATTCTTTATAGTCATCTTGTTCAGATGTCGATAGTCAACATTCTCATGGTTCCATCTTTCTTTTTAACAAACAGCACTGGTGCACCCCAAGGTGAGAAACTCGGACGTGCAAAACCTCTATCTGTCAATTCTTGCAACTGAGATTTCAACTCTTTCAACTCGGTCGGTGCCAATCGATATGGAGCGATCGAAATCGATGTTGTACCCGAAACCAATTCTATACCGAACTCTACTTCTCTAACAGGTGGCAATCCCGGTAATTCCTCTGGAAACACTTCTGGATACCCGCAAACTACAGGCACAGACTCGAGCTTTCGTTCTGACACCTTGCTATCTAGTACATATGCAAGATAAGCTTCATAACCCTTTCTCATATATTTCTGAGCTAACACAGAAGATATCACTGCCGGTAACCTACTCAGATTACTAGAATTAACTTGAATCATTTCACCATTCGGACATCACAATCTATAGTCTTTCGTTTGCAATTTACCACAGCGTCATGTTCGGTTAACCAGTTCATTCCAAGAATAATATCGAATTTGTCAAAGGGTAACAGTATCAAATCCGCTGGAAAACAGAAATCTTTAATTATCAATGAACATCTCTTATATACCTTATCAACAAACATACACTGACCCAAAGGGTTTGACACTCGTATTACAAACTCAGTAGACTCAATAGGTAGAGTCTTACTGGACGCTAATGTTTCACATACGTAAGAATGAGTCGAACCAGGATCAATTAAAGCAAGCACACTAGTACTATTGAGAGTGAATGTACCAGTGATAACATCAGGGGAGGATGCCTCTTCTTGTGCACGGATGGCATAAGCTCTAGCAGGGGCACGAGTCTCAGATCGATCAGCTGTATCAGAAGCCCCCTCTGATTACCACCTCTGCCTCCTGTGTTTCTCGGTGGTCTACCTTTAGTGGTTGCACCACTCGATCTTACACCTTGCATCTTATTTTCTCATCGGTTTCCATACAATCTCGAATGAAGTGATCCTGCAAACCGCATCTATAACAGGCTCTATTAATAGACTTACCCCAACATTCACCTACATGTCGTCTTCCACACTGTGGACATTCGGGTTTTTTTTGCCAATTGTTGTCAACACTAGCAGCCGAAGTAGCTCGAGAGTCTGTTGATGGTCGCTCCTTAATTAAAATTCCTGCAGTCGTCTTCGATCTGTTAGTATGTCTCTGAATTTCTTCGCAGCTGCGAAAGAAGTTTTACTCGCCGATCTTTTAAGCAAGTCTCTAGCTTCAGATTCAGCTTTCTATTTCTCCTTTCCAAGCTCTTCAGCCTTGCAAGCCCGTTCAACTAGTATTACGAATTCTTTTATTTCTAGAATACCCACCAGTAGTTTTAGATCTTCATTCAGTCCTTCTTCGAATCTTTTACACGTGGCAACTTCATCCGTTACACACTCCCGAGCATATCGACTGAGTCTTACAAACTCACATATTCTGATACCGTTAAACGGCCTTGTTTAAGCTCCAAAAATTCTTTGCGCTTTTGATCGATGAATCGTTGACTAATATACTGCTTACAAAACTCTGTTTGAAAGAAGTCCAAAGTAACTCGTTTTCTCGGAACAATCGAAATCAGGGTTCTCCACCAATAGTAGGCCGAATCTCGTAATAAAGATATGGCAAATTTTAGACACTCATCAGGTGTGCAAGACAGTTCATCAAAAACACAGATGGTATTATCGAGCCAAAACTCAGCTCTTTCAGCGTCGTCAGTAGCTGTGGCTCAAAATTCCTCGGCCTCGCGCTTCCTAGTCAAATCCACAGGAGGTTTACTCGGCCTCAAAGGATCAGTAGTTGCTGGTATTATAGGTACCTGAGGAGGATTATTTAGATTCAAAAATTGTTGAGTAGTCGGGTTAGTTCGGGCATATTGTGCGACCCACTCGTTCATCATGGTAAAGAAAGCTTGCTTAGCCCCATCGTCTTGATTATTCGCAGATGATTGAGGTTCAACAGGCGCTGTCCCTTGCGCGGGAGCAGGCGCTACACTCTCAACGTCATCCGCTAAGGCTCTCTCTGAATTTGATTCCATTACTAATCAAAACAACAATTTCAACCGTCAAAAGTCATCACACTATCATATACTAGCATTGTGGCATGCATAGCTAGACTCACACTATTACGGTAGTCCTAGAATCGACTAAACCTGGCTCTGATACCAATAAAATGTAACACCCATATGCCTGTAATCGTCACCAATCGAATATTCATGCAAATATAACTTTTATTATTATTATTATTATTTAAAACTTAGTTAACCGAATTTAGCAAGTATAAATTTATTTTTATTTTTTTTAAAATATAAAAACCATTGTACTCACTTCAAAGAAGCACCTTTAATTTTTAAAATGATTTACTAAACATGCAGCGTACAATGCTTATAAAAATTTAAGATATCGTTTATATTATAAATACACATGCTAGTTAACAAAATGTTTAACATTATAAGATCACCAAACTAGATCATGTGCCATTTTCGCATGGCTCATCATAAGAAGATTGCATTACTCAAAAATACAAAATTCATTTCTAATTATCCTATACATGCCACATTTAAAAGCTTAAAGCTTCCTTAACGATACCAAAAAGATGACGATAAGTGTGATGACTTCAGTAAGAGTCCTGAGCTCTCCACAAATCCAAATTCTAAATAAAGATAAACAACAATTTCAAATGAGATAATACTCTATAAGATCTAAGCAATTTAATAAATAATAACTACCGAACTTAGTTTAAATCTAATTTGTCTATCGTATTTATTCATGATACGGTATGGCCGCATACTCTCATTTCTTCTCAAGACTTTATACCATAACCTTTAGAAATAGATACATACATATATATTCCACATACTTTTCATCTTCTCAATTACTTATGATAGAAATCAGAAATCTACTTCCGACCCTACTTCAAATCATATTTCCCTAATCATTTCGCACACACAGTGCCTTACACCCGATCTTGCACACATAGTGCTCGGTTAATAATTCCGCACACATAGTGCATATATTCATTCTCACACATAATGTTGTCCCATTCGCACACATAATGCCCTTTTCATTCGTGCATATACATACCCATAGTGCATTTATTCAATGCCATCAGCTCAATAATACATTATCAATTCAACATTTATTAACATATAAAATTCACATTTCATAAATTATGTGTCCTCTAGGCATACATAGAAATCTAAGCGTTAATTGCCTAGAACTTACCTTATTGTCGAACGAACAGCTCCGATCGGCTACTCAACGACCTTTGCTTTCATCTTATCTGAACTTGATTCTCTTTGATTTTGAGCTTAATCTACCATTCACCATAGCCGAATGTCTTAACTTCCATTTTCTTTTATTTTCTTTATGGTTTCGGCAAGATGAAAGAAAAGGATGATGGAACTTTGTTTTTATCACCATTTACTAATATAAATTTATTATTTCAAAATATAAAAATCATTTCATAATAAAATGCTTATTTATATCTTTATTATACATAATTCCCACCAATTAAAAATGAAGACAAGAGAACACATTATTACATGCATGTGTTGGCCGGCCATTTACATTCAAAAATGGTCTATTTAACATGCAAGTCCCCCAAACTCCTAAAACATAAAATATTTGGCCATTACACATTTGCCTATTCCATTTTCAAGGTTTCTTAAATAAGTCCTTTTTAACTAATGTCACATCCAAATACCAAAAATCAAAACACGATATTCTCACATATAGCAAACATCGAATATAACACTCAATTACTTTCACGACTCGATTTTGTGGTTCCAAAACCACTTTTCGACTGGGGTTCAAATAGGGCTGTCACACGTATCATATAAAACCAATATACATATAAACGTCATTGTCATTCGACTCCATTAATTGTAACACCCCTCGCCCGTATCTGGCACTAGGACGGGGTTCATGGTGTTACCTGACTTAAACTCAACCAATCACTTAGAAACTAGGCCGTAAAATTTCAGTCAATTTAAAACTTTTCATTCCAGAGGAATACTATTCTTCATGCGAATTTACGAGGCTCAAAACATGCGTTAAAGATGGTTTGGGATTAGACCAAGAGCTTGAGAAAAACCTGAAAAGTTTCACGCTTTAAAGCTCCATACACTCGTGTGGGTATAGAACATACGACCGTGTGCTATGGACATGCCCATGTCCCGAACCCGTGTCTAATAACCTGGACATTTTGCCAAAACCACACGGCCAAGGCACACACCCGTGTCCCATAGCCGTGTCCCATAACTGTGTCCTTCACACGGCTGAGACATATGGCCGTGTCTCTTGCCCGTGTACTACTACCTTGCATACTGACTTTAAAACACGGCCTGGGCACACGCCCGTGTACTAAAATGACTTTAAAGTTTTAAGTACAGGGGAACGCATGGCCACAACACACACCCATGGGAGTGAGCCGTGTGCCACACACGGCCTAGAAACACTCCCGTATGGACAAAAAAGGCTGTTCTTCCAAGCCATCTTATCACCTATTTACATAATCTGCACAAGATCACTTCAATATACAAATTTCACCACAATGAACACCAATTCATCCATAGAAAGAACATTATATGCATTCATCAAAATGAATAATAGCCATTATTCCAGGCTTGATACAAAATGAAGGGCCTTTGACTTAAGCCAAAATACATGAACAAATCTCTTAATACAACATCATCCTAGTCTAACCCTATACATGCGACCTTCAAAAATATAAATCAAACTATACCGAGTATTGCGGCTGAAAGTGTGATCGATATCTCTGACTTTAAGGGATCCTTAAGCTAGCTTGGCGACACTGAAAGAAAAAGGGAAAGGAAAGAGAGTAAGCATAAAGCTTAGTAAGTTGCATATAAATAAATATACAACAACAATCTCACCATTAAATATCATGTTTATAGCTCTAAGGGAAACATAACTTAGCTTACTCATCATCATCTACTCGAGTCTTGTTTTTTAAATTAAGCTCATTACTCATGCTTATCATATAGATACCTGTAACACTCACAACATGATCATTCTTTCTTTACCAAAATTGAACTGTCACTTTCACCGAAGAACCGTTTGGAATACTACTGGATATTCTATGAACCCTCAACATGGGATAAGTTACCGATGCCATGTCCCAGACATGGTCTTACACTGACTCTCATATATGCATGCTGATGCATGTCCTAGACATGTCTTACACTAGCACAACTCTTAGCCGATGCGTGTCCTAGACACGTCTTACACTGGCTATCTCTGTCGAGGCCGATGCATGTCCCAGACATGTCTTACAGTAGCACTCATCTCTAAGCAGATGCCATGTCCCAGGCATGGTCTTATACTGGCTATCATTGTATGGCTGATGCATGTCCCAGACATGTCTTACACTTGCCCTCGTCTAAATGCTGATGCTATGTCCCAGACATGGTCTTATACTGGCTCTCATAATATGGCCGATGCATGACCCAGACATGTCCTACACTGGCACACAAATCATCCAATGTCTTGGCATGAATATCCAGTTTGTATCCTAAGGTTTCAACGGGATCTTTCTACTATCTTAAATATTACTAGGCATTCTTAATTTATAACTTAGCAACTCATACAATATCAATTCAATGACAATATGAATACATGTATTGACAGTGTAGTTGTATTATTTTCATACAACTTACCCCAGATTACAAAACGTACGTGACTAGTCGATTTAATCAGTTTGCTTGGCCTTCCCCCGATTTAACTTCGGATTTGGTAAATCTTGATCTATAATGACAAGATGCACTCATTTAGTCACTAATTATAATTAGGCAATCATCAATTCACAACTTTGGTAAAATGACCATTTTGCCCTTAGACTTTGACAAAATGACCATTTTACCCCTATGCTCGAAAGTTAATTTTTATCAAATTTCCTTGTATCTTAGGCCTAACTGAACTATTTTTACTCTTATAGCAACTTCAAATTCTTACTATTTCTCAAATTTTGAGCTTTCAAACCCCCTTCAATGGTTGGTTTTCGGTGGTGTCTAGGAGAAAGGAAGAAAAGATGACAACTTTTCGTTATTTTACTCAATTTGCTCATGTCATCAAAACCTAACACTTTGACTAATTGATTTTCCTTGTCTCGTGGCCGGCTATGCTCTTCTAATAGGGTCTAATTGCCCTTTAAAGACCCTCAATTTTAGTCCTCTAGCTATTTAATACATTTAGGTACTAAAATGCAACTTTTTCCTTTTATGCGATTTAGTCCTTCTCCGAAATCAGGCTCACAAACATTAAAATTAGCTCACTAAATTTGTCATGCACTAATAAAATCATACTATAACCTCATGAAAATAATAAAAATAATTTTTTTCTATCTTTGAATTTGTGGTCCCAAGACCACTGTTCCGGCTGGGCCCTAAATCGAGCTGTTACATTTCTCCCTCTTAGGGATTTTCGTCCCCGAAAATCTTACCGATGAATAATTTTGGATACTGCTCTCTCAAAGACTTCTCGGGTTCCCATGTAGCTTCCTCTACTCCATGTCTATGCCACAAAACCTTCGCAAGTGGTATATTTTTATTTCTTAATTGTTTTGACCTCTCGAGCAAAGATCTTGATCGGTTCTTCACCATAAGTCATATCTGAAAGAATCTCAACTTCAGTTTGTGTAATTACATGCGAAGGGTCTGATCTGTACCGGCGTAACATGGACACATGAAATACATTGTGTATCCTTTCTAACTCTAGTGGCAAATTCAATCGGTAGGCAACCGGTCTTATTTCTTCTGTAATCTCATAAGGTCCTATAAATTGAGGACTCAACTTGCCTCTCTTTCCAAACATGAAGACTTTCCTCCACGGAGAAACTTTCAAAAATACTTTATCACCAACTTTGAACTTAATTTCCTTTCGTCTCAAATCCGCGTAAGATTTCTGTCTATTTGAAGCTTCTTTTAGGCATTCCCTAATCATTTTAACTTTTTTTGTGGTCTCCTTGACTAAATTAATCCCGTGAATCTGACTCTCTCTCAACTCAGTCCAGTATAAGGGTGTTCTAAACTTTCGCCCATACAAAGCCTCATAAGGCGCCATTTTCAGACTCGACTGATAGCTGTTGTTGTGGGCAAATTCAATCAATGGCAAGTATTTTTCCCAACTTCCTTGAAACTCAAGAACACAACATCTCAACATGTCCTCTAAGATCTGTATTACTCTTTCTAACTGTCCGTTAGTTTGTGGGTGAAAACCCGTGCTGAAACTCAACTTGGTTCCTAAAGCCTCCTAAAATTTCTTCCAAAATCTCAAGGTGAACCTCGGGTCTCGTTTTGAAACGATCGGAAATGGCACACCATGTAGCCTCACAATCTCAAAAACATACAAGTTAGCTAATTTTTCGAGGGAGTAGTAGATACGCACTGGTATGAAGTGGGTTGACTTAGTTAATCTGTCGATAATAACCCATACTGCATCTTTCTTTTTAAGGGTTAAGGGCAAACTGGTCACGAAGTCCATAGTGATACGATTCTATTTCCACTCTGGAACCATAATAGGTTGAAGTAGTCCAGAAGGCACTTGGTGTTCAGCCTTTACTTGCTGACACACTAAACAATTAGAAACAAACTTGGAAATATCTCTTTTCATTCCCGACCACCAATACATTTTCTTCAGGTCGTTATACATTTTTACGCTACCCGGGTGGATGGATAAACTACCACTATGTGCTTCTCTTAAAATCTTCTGAATAAGCTCACTATCTTTAGGCACACAATCTCTATCTTTGAACATTAAACATCCGTCGGTACCAATCTAAAAATCTGATTCAACACCTGACTCACTCTAATTTTTCTTGGCTTGTAACTTCTCATCACTTGTCTAAGCTTTTCGGATTTCATGAAGAGAAGTCAGCCTAACTCTCATCTCTTCTAGGATCGAACCATCCTTAGATACAGTCAATTGGGTGTCCAAAGCTCTTAACGCAAACAACAACTTCCTACTCAAAGCATCGATGACTACGTTCGCCTTTCCCAGATGGTAGTCGATGATCAACTCATAATCCTTTAACAGCTCTAACCATCGGTGTTGCCTCAAATTCAACTCCTTTTGAGTCATCAAGTATTTTAAACTCTTGTGGTCGGTAAATACCCTACAGCTGCTAGCTCTAAATCATGGGTCGGATAATTTCTCTCGTGAGGTTTTAGTTGTCTCGAGGCATAGGCTATAACCTTGCCTTCTTGCATGAGTACACACCCCAACTCATTTAAGGAGTCGTCATTATAAATTACAAATTCTTTACTCGACTCCGGTTGCACTAAAATTGGGGCTTCGGTCAACAAAGCCTTTAATTTCTCAAAACTCTCCTGACACTCTTCTGTCCATTCAAACTTGACGTCTTTCTGCAATAGCCTTGTTATCGGAGTAGCTATCATAGAAAATCCATTTACAAATCATTTGTAATACCCCGCTAGCCCTAGAAAACTACGAACCTCTATTACATTCCTCGACGATTTTCAGTCCACAATAGCTAAGATCTTATTTGGGTCAACTTTGATCCCGTCACCTGACACGATGTATCCTAGAAATCCAGCTTCATTGAGCCAAAACTCGCTTTTACTAAACTTAGTATAAAGTTGTTTATTCTTAAAGTCTGTAACACAGTTCTCAAATGTTCTGCGTGCTCACTCTCATCACTCGAATAAATCAATGTCATCGATAAACACGACAACAAACCTATCCAAGTACGGTCAAAAGATACGGTTCATTAAGTCCATAAATACTGTCGGGGCATTTGTTAATACAAAAGACATAACAAGAAACTCGTAATGCCCATATCTCGTCCTAAAAGCAGTCTTCGGCACATCTTGGTCCTTGACCCTTAACTGATAGTAACCTGACCTCAAGTCTATTTTAGAGAATATAGTGGCTCCTCTCAATTGATCGAAGAGATCATCGATCCTCGGCAAGGGATACTTATTCTTCACTGTCACATTGTTAAGCTATCTGTAGTCGATACATAACCTCATCGACCTATCTTTTTTTTTAACAAAAAGTACTGGAGCACCCTATGGTGAGTAACTCGGTCTAGCAAAACCTTTATTTGTTAATTCTTGCAATTGTACCTTCAACTCCTTTAACTAGGTGGGGGCCATCCTCTAAGGTGCAATCAAGATTGGCGTTATACCAGGAGTCAACTCGATACCAAAATCAACCTCTCTCTCTGAGGTAACCCAGGCAACTCCTCCCGAAAGACATCTATAAACTTACAAACCACTGGTACTGACTCAATCTTCAACTCGGACACTTGGGTATTTAGTACAAAAGCTAGATAAGCTTCATATCCTTTCTTCAAATATTTTTTGGCGGTCAAAGATGATATTACCACAGACAGGTTATCTGACTTATCTGGCCTAACTCGAAGAACATCCTCATTCTCACATCTTAACTGAATTACTTTTCTTCCACAATCTACTACAATGCTATGGGAGGTCAGCCAATCCATCCCAAGAATTACATCGAATTCATTAAACGGCAACAACATCAAGTTGGCAAGAAAGCAATGGCCTTTAATCATCAAGGGACAATTTCTACATACTTGGTCCACTAATACATGTTTGCCTAACGGGTTAGACACTTTTGTTACAAATTTAGTGGACTCTACTAAAATGCTTATACGGGTCATGAAATCCATACATATGTAAGAGTGGGTAGATCTCGGGTCAATTAAAGTGACAACAGTTATATCATAGATAGAAAAGGTACCCGTGATCACATCAAGAGACTCTGCCTCTTTCTGGGCTAGTATAGCATAGGTCATCGCTGACGCTTTGCCTTCAGACCTCATCGCGGCATCTCATGGCGCGCCTCTACGACTAGTCCCACTCTCGAGGTTCTTTTGAGGCCTACCCCTCAAAGGAGTACTGCTTGCCTTTGTATCTTATTTTCTCTCTCTCATCCATCTCAGGACATTCGTGAATAAAGTGGTCAAGTGACCCATACTTGAAACAGCCCCTCTCGTTTACTCAATATTTTCCTAAGTGAGGTCTTCCACATTGCGAACATTCTGGCCTATTTGGCCGAGCACTACTAACACTTGCAACTAAAGTAGTTTGGGCTTTAGATGCCATGTTCTGTTGATTTTTGTTTCTCTTCGAATACCCCACTGAACCATTTAATCAAGTAGTAAATTCCTTTGCTCTCTTGGATGAGGACTGAAATGCTTTCCCCATCTATCTTCTCTTTAAATCCTGCGACTCACTGGCCACCTTCCTCCTCTCTTTCACCAGTTCTTCTGCTTTACATGCTCTCTCAACGAGCACTACAATTCTCTTAATTCCAAGATGCCCACAAACACTCGAATGTCTTCGTCGAGGCCATCCTCAAACCTCTTACACATGGTAGCTTCAGTGGATACACATTTCCTCGCATACTTGCTGAGTTTCACAAACTCACGCTCATACTCCGTCACCGTCTTATTACCTTGCTTCAACTCTAGAAATTCCTTCCTTTTCTAGTCCATAAACCTCTGGCTAGTGTACTTCTTTCAGAATTCTCCTTGGAAAAATTTCCAAGTTACTCTTTCTCTCGGTACCACAGACACGAGAGTATTTCACCACTAATAAACCGAGTCTTGTGACACGACACACTTCACGCACTCTTCAGCGGGCATGACAGTTCATCGAATACCCTCACGGTATTTTCTAGCCAAAACTCTGCTCTCTCCAGGTCATCACCTACACTAGCCCGAAATTCCTCAGCCTTTTGCTTTTAGATCTTGTCTACCGGAGGCTTTTCTCGTCTGAACACGTCCGCACCTTACGGAGCCATCGAGGCATATTGAGGAATCGGAGGAGGTGGGGGAGGTGGAGTGTTCGGGTTCATACGAACAAAATCTATATACAAAGCATCCATCATTCAGAGGTAAGCTTCCCTAGCCCCTCCGCCTTGACCCATACTCACGGGCTCACTCTCTACTGGCGCGGTCCATTCTGTGGGAGCCGATGCATTACTCTCTACATCATCCGCTGTGGTTCTTTCAGGATCCATTACTATAAAAACACAATTTATAATCGTCAAGAATCGTCACACTATCATTATACATATTCATGGCATGTATGGCTAGACTCGTACTCTGGCTAGGTTAGTCCTAGAACTGACTAAACCATGCTCTGATACCACCAAATATAACACCCTTCGCTTGTATCTGACACTAGGATGGGGTTCATGGTGTTACCTGACTTAAACTCAACCAATCACTCAGAAACTAGGCTGTAAAATTTCAATCAATTTAAAACTTTTCATTCCAAAGGCATACTATTCTTCATGCGGATTTACGAGGCTCAAAACATGTGTTAGAGATGGTTCGGGATTAGACTAAAAGCTTGAGAAAAATTAAAAAGTTTCATGCTTTAAAGCTCCACACGCCCGTGTGGGTATAAAACACACGACCGTGTGCTATAGACACGCCCATGTCCCGAACTAGTGTCCAACAACCTGGACATTCTACCAAAACCACATGGCCAGGGCAGACACTCGTGTCTCATAACCGTGTCCTTCACACGGCTGAGACACATGGCCGTGTCTCTTGCCCGTGTACTACTACCATGCATACTGACTTTAAAACACGGCCTGGGCACACGCCCGTGTGGCCTGCCCGTGTACTAAAATGACTTTAAAATTTTAAGTGCAGGGGGACGCACGGCCACAACACACACGCATGGGAGTGAGCCGTGTGTCACACACGGCCTAGACACATGCCCGTGTGGACAAATGAAGGCTATTCTTCCAAGCCATCTTATCACCCATTTACATAATCTGCACAAGATCACTTCAATATACAAATTTCACCACAATGGACACCAATTCATCCATAGAAAGAACATTATATGCATTCATCAAAATGAATAATAGTCATGATTCTAGGTTTGATACAAAATGAAAGGCCTTTGACTTAAGCCAAAATACATGAACAAATCTCTTAATACAACATCATCCTAGTCTAACCTTATACATGCCACCTTCAAAAATATAACTGAAACTATTCCGAGTATTGCAGCTGAAAGTGTGATCGATATCTCTGACATTAAGGGATCCTTAAGCTAGCTTGGCGACACTGAAAGAAAAAGGGAAAAGAAAGCGAGTAAGCATAAAGCTTAGTAAGTTGTATGTAAATAAATATACAACAACAATCTCACCATTAATTATCATGCTTATAGCTCAAAGGTAAACATAACTTAACTTACTCATCATCATCATCTACTCGAGTCATGTTTTCTAAATGAAGCTCATTACTCAAGCTTATCATATAGGTACTTGTAACACTCACAACATGGTCATTCTTTCTTTGTCAAAATTAAACTGTAACTTTCACCGATGAACCGTTTGGAATACTACTGGATATTCTATGAACCTTTAACATGGGATAAGTTGCCAATGCCATGTCCCAGACATGGTCTTACACTAGCTCTCATATATGCGTGCTGATGCATGTCCCATACATGTCTTACACTAACATAACTCTTAGCCGATGCGTGTCCCAGACATGTCTTACACTGGCTATCTCTATCGAGGCCAATGCATGTCCCAGACATGTCTTACACTGGCACTCATCTCTGAGCCGATGCCATGTCCCAAGAATGGTCTTATACTGGCTATCATAGTATGGTTGATGCATGTCCTAGACATGTCTTACACTAGCCCTCGTCTAGATGTTGATGCCATGTCCGAAACATGGTCTTATACTGGCTCTCATAATGTGGACGAAGCATGTCCTAGACATGTCTTACACTGGCACACAAATCATCCAATGTCTTGGCATGAATATCCAGTTCGTATCCTAAGGTTTCAACAGGATCTTTCTACTATCTCAACTATTACTATGCATTCTCAATTTATAACTTAGCAACTCATACAATATCAATTCAATGACAATATGAATACATGTATTGACAGTGTAGTTGTATAATTTATATACAACTTACCTCGAATTACAAAACATACGCGACTAGTCGGTTTAATTAGTTTGCTTGGCCTTCCCCGATCTAGGTTCGGATTTGGTAAATCTTGATCTATAATGACAATATGCACTCATTTAGTCACTAATTATAATTAGGCAATCATCAATTCACAACATTGGTAAAATAACCATTTTGCCCCTAGACTTTGACAAAATGACCATTTTACCCCTATATTCGAAAGTCAATTTTTATCGAATTTCTTTGTATCTTAGGCCTAACTGAACTATTTTTACTCTTAGAGCAACTCAAATTCTTACTATTTCACATATTTATCAACTATTTTACAACTTTTGCAAAATAATTCCTTTAGATGTTTTCCATTAAAACTCCTTCCTCAAAGTTGTTCTTGACACAACTAGGACTCATATTCTTCCATAAAAACTGAGCAAACATTACAAATCCTTTCAAGGTAACACCTTAATCTTTCAATTATTTTTTGAAATAGAACCCTCATTTGAAAGCTCATGCTTCAAAGGTCTCAAAAATACAAAAATCATCAACAAAGGACATGAAAATCACTTACTTGTGAGTCAACTAAGTGGCTAAAATTTTGAGCTTTCAAACCCCCTTCAATGGCTGATTTTTGGTAGTGTCTAGGAGAAAGGAAGAAAAGATGACAACTTTTCTTTATTTTACTCAATTTGCTCATGTCATCAAAACCTAACACTTTGACTAATTGATTTTCCTTGTCTCATGGCCGACTATGCTCTTCTAATAGGGTCTAATTTCCCTTTAAAGACCCTAAATTTTAGTCCTCTAGTTATTTAATACATTTAGGTACTAAAATGCAACTTTTTCTTTTTATGCGATTTAGTCCTTCTTCAAAATCGGGCTCACAAACATTAAAATTAGCTCACCAAAATTTTCATGCACCAATAAAACCATACTATAACCTCATGAAAATAATAAAAATAATTTTTTTCTAACTTCAGATTTGTGGTCCCGAGACCACTGTACCGACTAGGCCCTAAATGAGGCTGTTACATTAATAAACCAAATCAATAAACTGTTCATAAAGCAAATAATACCATATAATATGCACATCAAAATAATCTCCAAACACGTTTATATATAATTGAATATTCTTTAATACCAAATCACATAATAACACATTAACTAAATATATCAACCAAATTCACATACATTTCTATTTATACATGAATTAAACTAAATCATTTTAACCATGAGTAACATAACAAGCTTAAATCATACTTATGGATATACCATGACCGATTCAATCTAATCACATTTAAAAATCATCAACCATTTTCAATGCATTTAACACATATAAACATGACTAAGTTCATATAATCACTTAACATATTAGCCATTTTCGTATGGCTTAATATATACATACCACAAACTTGACCAATTACAACCTAGCTTATACATGCCATAGGTTTGAGTTTAAACTTATAAAATATCAAAAATAGTCGATAGTGTGATAGACTTTGCTGACGATCCCGGAGCTCGTATCTGACTTCCAAAATCTATAAAACAAAGGTAAACATAAACACACACAGAGTAAGCTATCATAGCTTAGTAAGTCATAAGCAAATAATCAACTCATTTAAACCAAACCAAACTATAGTATCATAATCACATTAAATTTCAAGCTTACGATTTCATGTATATCATATACTTTTACATATAAACTTATTCATGGCCGAATGTACATATATATACTAACAAAGTATCTTTCAATTTCAAAGCCAAAATATTATTATAACTAAGTACATTTACACACATATACATATACTCATGAATCAAATATAACATTACATGTATATACATAGCATATGGCCGAATATACTTCACAAATGCACATATGTTCACTTTAGTAACCTATATAATTTGCATCACATATCTAATGGTCAACTTACCTTATTTTCAAATAGGAAATCAACTAACTCATACCTGATCATTTAGCTCATTTTACACTTTCGATCACAACTTATTGTTGCCCAATGAACCATTCAGAATTGGATAGGACACTGGGATAATCACATATATCGTACAATGCCAACGTCCCAGACATGGTCTTACATGTAACCACATATCGATGCCACTGTCCCAGACAGGGTCTTACTCGTACACATATATCAGAGTCACATATCGATGCCAACGTATAAAACGTGGTCTTACTCGCACACATATATCGATGCCATGGTCTTACTCTCACATCACATATCAGAATCCTACGTCATGACATATGTATCCTAGCTATTCCAAATGTTCATACGGGGCTTTTAGACATCGTAACTCGATCGAAACGAATTCGTAAACATAGCTCCCAAGCTTATTTACATTTGGCTAACATATAAATATTTTCACATATTTCATTTCAGCGTATAAAACTCATATTCATTTAAAATAAACAATATCTATTTGCTTATAAACTTACCTCGGACGATGAAAATCGGAATGAGACGACTAATTGACAACTTTAGTTTTCCCCCGATCCAAATCCGATTTCTTTGGTTCTTGATCTAAACATATTCAAATTAAACTCATTCAAACATATTTTCACTCAATTTAGTCCAAAAACACATAAATGGATAAATTACCATTTTACCCCTAACATTTCACACTTTTTACAATTTAGTCCAAATTGCACAAAACACAAAATATGCAAAATTTCAATATATTATCCTTAGGCTGAATCTTTCTTAAGTTCATACAAGTCTATACATTTTATTTTTTTCACATTTTAGTCCTTCAATTTACTATTTTTGAAATTTAGTCCTAATTACTCAAAATCACCAAAAATTCCAATATAAAACATGTTAATCCAAAATATATCTTTCATATTTCATCAACTAACATCACATAGCTCAAATATTCATCAATGACATAACTTAAAATATTCATCAAAATAAAAAATTCAAGCATGGGCTTTGTAGGTAACATAGCAACGATCTCAAAAACGTAAAAATTATCAAAAACCAAACTAAAACTCACCTTGAATCAAGCTTGGACAATAGGCGAATACCTAAGCTTTGTTTTCTTTTTCTTTTCTTTAGTTTCGATCATGAAAGTAATAATGAACAAATGGTTTTTAATTATGTTTTAATATAACATATAATAACATATAATAACATTTTTATCATTTTACTTATTTAACCTTATAATAAAATTTTAAACCTTTTTAATTCATGGTTATAACCATCCACTACATAATCTTATGGTCAAATTGAATTTTAAATGCCTCCATTTAAAACGACAACAATAATTCGGCCCTTACACATTAAACTATCAAGTTTTCATTTTACACGATTAAGCCCTTTTTATTTAATGGGACACTCAAACGACAAAATTAAATCACAAAAATTTCACACATACAAATTCACACATAATAAACACAGAAAATAATTTTTAAATATTTTTCTGACTCGGATTCGTAGTCCCGAAACTACCGTTTCGAATAGGGTCTAAATCGGGCTGTTATAATTTATTCGTTCGCATAATCTTCACATAATTATTCTCGTAATTGCCATTACATTTTTACTCTTGTCTTGTCATAACATTTTCCATCATTTATCTGTTACACATATTACACATTATCATTCCTTCAAATTACCGCTGCAGTCTTAACATTATTTTTTCCATAACATTAATTGTAGTTCAGTATAATAACTTGCTCATTTTGTACCTAATTGATCCCTATGGAGACGATCCCATTTATCACTTTGTTACTTGATTCGAAGTGTATACTTGCACAATTTGCATATCATTTCACGCGCAACAATGATATATGTGATAATTTAATCATCTGAGACTTATATATGTGTATGTGAAAATTGATATCCATGATCTAATGTGAAAAGCATGTTTAACATGTTAGAGTGATTGTAATCGATCAATAAGTGATATGTGATTATGAGAGCATGTTTACATGCCTAAGTGTACAAGTAAATAATATGTGTCAAAAAGTGAAATTGTCATATCCATTGCATAGGGTGGGGTTTTGTGGAAGGTGGAAGTTATGTGGCAGTTTATCTGCGATTATGTGGTCGTTATCAGTAAATATGTGGTGGTTTATCCACATTGTATTATATGGTCATTTATCGGCATTTATGTGGTGGCTTGTCCACAAATGGTATGTTTTTGGATGGATAAGTTTTGGGGAACTCGATATATCGTGTGTAGCAAAGATGGGTAGGAAATTTTATAAAATGTGCATCGTTTTTAAAGTATGCATCGACATGTTCATGCATAAGTATTAGTATTAGAACTTGTGATTATTATGATGATTGATATGATCAGATTGATATTTTGATATGTAAGTGATTATATTTGTGTTGTTTTCACACTGGGCTTTTAAAAAATCCCTTTTTAAATTTGACTTTTTAGATGATAATTGAGGTTAAGACAGGCTCGGCTTACGGAGTTGCTCTCGGTCTTTTTCAAAAAAATATATTATTTTGGTACTCGATATTTTAAGGATGTGTTTTTATTGATATGGATTTTTGCTTGGGATTTTCTTTTAGACTTTGTATTATTTTGATTTTGGATTTTTCTGCATGATTTATGTTTTAAAATTATCATTTAAAAGATCACAAAAATTGACATTTTATGAGATATATATTACATCTATGTGTTGAAAATTAAAAACAAGTTTTAGATATGTAAATTATCTGCTGCGATGTTTTAATTGAAGTACGACACTTTCTGAAAAAAATATCAAAACTTAAGTCTTCTAAAGATAAACAATTTTAAACAAAATTCGATTTATGATTTTTAAGAAGAATTAGCTAAATGATTTTCTACGCCATTAATTTGGCCAATGTGATTTTCAAGATTCGACCATAATGTCTAAGCCGGGTTTTGGGGGTTAAAGTAGGAAAAATGAATTTATGTACACGTACCATTACCTCCTCTATCATTCCTTCCGAATGTGCTAAAGATTGATCCGTCAGTTGGAGTGTTATGGTTGTTAGTCTAACATCGCATATGCCCAACTTCCTGATGACACACATTGGCATCAAGTTGATGCTTGCTCTTAGATCACATAAGGCTTTACCGGAATAAGATTATTTGATATTGCAAGGTATGGTAAAGCACCTTGGATCTTTCATCTTTTGGGGTAGCTTGTTTTACAGGAATGCACTGCACTCCTTCGTAAATGTTATAGTATAAAATACTCCAAGTCTCCTCTTTTTAAGACAAGATGTCCTTCATAAACTTGACATAGTTCGGCATTTGTTTTAAGGCTTTTACCAACGGGATATTGATATGAATTTTGATATGGAAGTGGTGGAACCTTTGCTTGGACTAGAAAACTCTTGCATAGTAACATTTTTGTATCTAACATAAGTGTTAGTTTCTAAGAATTGACTAGTTTAAGTGTAACCCCTAAAATGGGCCTAGACGTTATGGCCCAATCTAAGTGATTACACGGGCCTTGAAGATGGCCAAAATGATTTTTTGAAAGAAAATTCATTTACCTTTTGAAAACATTTGATTTTGTAAAACATCTTGTACTTTTCGTTGTAGAGTTATGTGTTCCTTTATATATAAAAATTATTTGAAATGTAACTTAGTTTTTAAAACACATATTTGCAGCGACTAATAATCGTTAAAACATTTTTTTGATCATTTAGAAATCACATAAAAGCAATTCATGCAAAAAACCTTATTATATCAAAACAATGTCTCATACCACAGTTCATAATATAAAATTTAAAGCCCCAAAACCTTTTAAACAGATCTCATCTACAATCCATAGTAAAAGTCCAAAAGAAGTTCAAAAAGTCCATAAAAACACCAAACCATTTCCAAAATCCATAACCACAAAAACACATTACCTAAAGCCTCTCCGGAGATCCAAATCTGAGCCTTAAGTATGAGGATTACTTGAGACACATGAAAATCATGGGTGAGTTTTAAAAGACTCAGTTTGAGATAAATACAAACACTTATTTTAACACATAACATAACACATCAAAATATCACAAAACATCTTTCACAGAATTCACATATTATAGTATTTATTGAATCAAAACATGGCATGCTTATGAACAATGCACAATTATAGGATTTCCTACCATCTCTGCTACACACCAATATCGAGTTCCCCAGAACTCATCATCTAATAACACACTAATTTGTGGTCAAGCCACCACTTAGCTACCGAGCAATGGTCACATAGCACATCGTGGACAAGCCACCACATAATTGTTGATAATGGCTTCATAATTGCACTTAAATTGATACATAGCTTCCTCATTTCACAAACCCACCCCATGCATGTGATATGGCCATTTTAACACATACTTATCACTTATTACATTTTTCAAATTTTCATGCTCATAACTCATGTATCTTGATTTTCACATATGCATGTATCATGCTCATATTTTCACATATCACATAGCTTCACTTTAGCATTCTTTAACATACATAATCTGTGTTAAACATGGATCTTATCATATACATAGAAATATCACATGTTAGATCATCACATATTAATCTAGCCATAAATCACATAGCATAGAGTTGAGATTAACATTTCACGCATCACATATCACAAATAACAGTTTTTTGACAACACTTAATAGTTTAGGTCACTTACTTAATTTCCTCTTCGATTGAGTTTTTCAACTCCACATGAGTACTTAAGGTACTCACATATTAATTAATTAAATAAAAATTCAATTAAATAGTAATATTAAACTTCACTTAAAACGAGAGTTAGATCCCACACCTTAATATAGATCTAAACTGTTTGCTCCCTTGTAGAAATTTTGTTTAAGTTTAGTCTTGATCACAAATCTAAACGCATGATAAAACCATTTTAGTCATGATCTATTCAAATTACATTTATTTTAATACAAGATTTAATGAGAAAATCTCACCAATAGTTACCCTCAATTCAAATGCTTGGATTCGTCACTCTCGTGATGTTTCACTATTGATTTCTAAAAGAATTATTAATCAGTCCTTCATGATAACACAAGATCGTATTATTACTAATGGTTTTTGAAATAATAAAAATAAAATATGAATTATTTAGGACTTATGTGTTTTAGTCACTAGGGTGATCGACAAAAGAAAGAGAAAACAAAAAGGAAGAAATTGATCATCGATGGCAGTGGTGACAGTGGTCCGACGGGGATAATGGCGGCAGCTCGACAATGGTCTAGATATGAGGTGTGTGGTTTTCCGATGGTGGTGTGAAATACAAGTATGGAGGAGGGTTCGAACACTTTTAATTGAAAGAGAGGAGTGGAACGAGGAAAATGTGCAAGTTTACACAATTGCAACAAGTAATAAAGTGACAAGTAAATGTCGAGTTATCGTACCCACAGAGACTATGAAAAGAATTATTTATGAATGCAATTTAAAAACATATTGGTGAAGAAAAATATTTTGATTTGAGGAGGTAATTAAAAAGTAGGATTATAACTAAGTAAAATAAATAAAAATAAAATAAAAGTTCCAATGTACGATTTCAAAAGATGATTTTAATCAATATGACATAATTGTGATAGATTAATTATATTTCTTAACTTAGAATTGTTAAACTCATGTTTATGTTGTTGCAAATAATTTCACGACAACTCCGTAATTTGCTAACTTATGAACATACTTACCTACCAGTATTCATTTATCTCTTGACTATATCTCTATGTCAATTCAACCAATTAAACAAATTTTACTAAGCAATTGTGTTAATGCACATACATACATATGAAATTAAAATAATATCTTGTACATATCTCTATGCCAATTCAAACAATTAATACAATCTCATAAGCACATAATAGATTATGTGAGGTAACAATGTATTTCTACCTTGAAACAGTTTAATCACAATAATCTTGCAAGTTATGCAAGGCTAATGTATCGTTAGATACCATTGCTAATTTAACCCTCAGCTACCTTAGATGATTAAACATGCACTAATTAAGTATCGTGTCAATTTATTACAATTTAAATCTATTTAAATAATTAATTAATCATGATACATGCACGGGAATGATTGAAGTGCACTCGAGTTCATTAAGTGGACAAAACTCCAAGTTGCTCATTTCAAAAGAGATTCCAATTGAGATTCTCATCGAGTTTATAACATGTGCTAGATCAAAGAAGTTTCAAGAGGCGATGATGGGCTTGATTTAGCAAGTTTTGGCTGAACATGAGATGTCCGACCCTTGTTGCACCCAAAATAACGTCCTAAGTCCATGCAATGTTTTGTATGTGGCTGTTTGTTTAGTTTAATTAATTCTACAGTTTTTTTAATTATGTCTTGATCATTAAGTGTTTGCATCTTTTAATTATGGCATGCATTATGTGTTTTGCATTAAATAAAGTCATTCATTATGTAATTCTCATGTTAGTTAAAGTTTGCATCCTTAAATTAAGTCATGCATTACGTAACTCATTTGTGCATTTAGTTTACATCTTAAACCATGCATTTAAGCATCTTAGTTGTTAAATATGTTTGAGTTTGTTTATATAAGTATGTTATTTAATTTGGATATTACTTTTTAATGCATAAGTTATAGTGTGTTAATTTTTCTTAAATAAATTAATTGTGTGTTCAATAGTTTGTTGTAGGAAAGTCCAAAAGGCTGGTCACATATTTTAAAGCTATAATAGCGTTGTTCATTTGCCAGGAAGAATCAAATGCTGTCACATTCAAATGGCTGTTCAGTTTTGGCATAAAAGAGTGTGCATTTGGCCACTTAACTGCTTGTGCATGAAGGGAACGTTTTTGGTAGATATTGAAGCACTCAAAGCTCATTATGGTGGTTGTTCAAATGGACCAAGAGTGGCTCTTCAAGTCTGATCGGTTTCATGCACTCAAAGCTAGTTATGGTGCCAATTAGAGAGATGAATACACAAGCATTAAGGCATTTGGCTAACGGGGAAATGAAGGGACATCAAACAACACATTTAAAGGACCATTAAAACTTCATCAAGTGAAGAGGCATAACTTTTTAGCTATGCATGAATCAAGTGAAAATACATGACTCTTTAGCTTCCCATCAAAAGTTATAACTGAATTATAATGTTTTGTTAATAGTTGGTATGAATGTCGAATTTGGGTAGTCATATTAGTGCCTATAAATAGCTTGTAAAAGGACAATGTTAAGAAAAGACTATGTTGAATGAATATTTTTGAGTTATTGTGAGAATTCTATCTCATTGTTCTAGAAAAAACTTACTTAGACTTATCAAGGTACTCCTAGTGGCGTCAAACCTTTTTCTTTTGAACTTATCACTTCCTTTCTTTTTTTTTTTTTTTTGTTCTGAAGTGTGGCATTCTAACATACTGCTGGTTCCTATTTTGCTAAATAGCAGGTCACAGTTTACTTCTTCTTCAAAGATTTGTTTCTTATTTCACTTTATAGAAATCGGGTCACGATCTTTTATATTGTTGGTTCATTTCTAAGCCATTTTCTACATGTAACACCCTTTACCCATGTCCAACGCTGGAACAGGGTACGAGGCATTACCAGACTTAAACATACACATTCATGCAAAAATCAGGCCATAAAATTTCTTTTAATTCAAAACCTTTCAAACACATGCATGTCGTCCCTTATTTGGGTCTATGAAGCCCAAAACATTCATCGAAATTTATTCGGGACTAAACCGAGAACTTTGAAAAGTTTTAGGAAAACTTAGAAAATTTTCCCATGGAACAGGGTCACATGCCCATGTGGACATAGGGACACGCCCGTGTGCCTTTGGCACGCCCGTGTCCTCAGGTTGTGTAACTCTCTGTTTATGATGTCAGCAAGCACATCGAACCACACGGCCGAGCCACATGCCAGTGCCTCCAGGCTGTGTCCCTCACACGGTCGAGACACACGGCCGTGTCTCAGCCTGTGTGGCCAACACTTAGGCTATTTTCCAAGCCTTCATGTTACCCATAATCTCTTACAGCCTTATGCACAACAAAATTGCAAATCATGGCATCATTTTAGTGATTAAACACTCTTTATTAAGACATATTTTTAACATTAACATGTCCTCTTACAAGTAATGCATCTACTCAAGCAATACCAAGTCTAGATTCCTTATTTCACATTCATAAGACTTGTCATTTTGAAGACCACTTTTACCATTCTACTATGGTTACGAACTTATCCATCAAGCACTCATGTTCAATCATTATCACGTTGTGTTTATAACGTGTAATTACTACATGGCTATGACCATCTCAATTGGTCACAGAGCATACATCCAACACACATGTCATATTACTAACCATGCATGGCAAACAAACATAATTACGTTATAAACATTAGACATGACATGAATAGCTAGGCTTACAAGCCATAATCAATATGAGCCACATCTCATGGCCATATACATAAAACTCAATATAAGCCAACACATTTTGCCAAAGCAAAAAATACATGTCAATTAACTAAATCCCTATACATGCCACTCACTTGAAATTTCTAATATATACTTCATTATTCCAAAGGTAGCGACTTGATAGTGTGATGCTGCCTCCGATGATCTCCAACCTCGAGCTAACCTAAAAACACTAAAGGAAAAGAAAGAAAGGGAGTAAGCTTTAAAGCTTAGTAAGACCGTATGAAAATAATAAGCAATTTACCAACTTGCTTCTCATGGTAATACAACCCTATTTGCTTTTTTACTCATGTTACAGTCAAGCTATTTTCTCGAGTCATAGTCAATAAATTATTTATATCTAGAGTACGAAACTCCAAATTAAGTTCAGATAATTTTTGTTGAAACTAGACTCACATATCTTCTTACCATAAAATTTTTAGAATTTTTGGTTTAGCCAATTAGTACAGTTTATTCCTTAAAGTTACCCCTTTTTCTCTGTCTAACAGTTCTGAACCCTCTTCACTAAAAATTAATTATCTCATAATACGGGACTCGGATGATGTTCCCCTCTATTTCTCTTGAAAATAGACTTATTAGGAATTCTATGTAACACCCCTATCCTGTAACTGTCGCCAAAATAGGTAAGGGGAATTACCAAATAGACAGAACATTAGAAACTAACACAGAATCACAGATATCACATAATATTATTGCATAAGTAAATTAACAATTAATATTTTATGGAGGTCTCCAAGACCTAAGACATACTTTTAAAAAAAGTCAGGACTAAACTGTACACATTTAGAATTTTCAGAACTTAGAAAAAAATTTTCAATTCTGTTGAGGTTACATGCCTGTGTGACCAGGCCGTGTGGCACACGGGCACCAAACACACCCATGTGATCTAGCTGTGCCAAAACAGAGTATATATACTGACTTTTACACAGGGCCAACAGACACGCCCGTGTGCAATGGCTGTGTGAAACTTAGCTAGCTACTGACTTAAGCCCACGACCATATGACACGCCCATTGTCTTAACCGTGTAACTTTAAGAGGTTACTGCTTTACATACACGGCCACAAGGCACGCCCATATTCCTTGGCCATGTGGTACAATGCAGGCTTGGTTTAAGCCAACTTGCCACCCTTTTTTGGGTAAATCCTACAAGCAATATTAAACAACATTTATCCAAAATTTTTAGCCAATACAATGCTCAAAACATGCTTCATTATAACTAAATCATCGTCATTCAATAACCTATTCAAATCCATACCAAAACACATTAAAAAAATCTTATTACAACAACATGCCAAAATGCTCATTTCATAGCTCACTTATGGCACCTTCTAACTCATGCTTAAACTTACCATTTCCTCAACTTGGCATTTTTCAAAATGACCACCACATATAACCATTACAAGCATACACAATTTGGCATCACAAACCATTTACCAAAACTAAGCACAAACATACCATTTGCTAGCCAACTCTCATAGCATAACATATATACATATCAAAGCTTAAATACATAGACTTTCTAGCCTATACATGCCATACTTAAAGATATTTACACTTTCAAAAGTACCAAAATGAGTTTGATAGTATGGTAACAATCCTCGACTATCCTCAAGCCTTCAGTAGCTACGATAACTGTACAACAGATAGAAATCACACAGAGTAAGCTACAAAGAGCTTAGTAAGCCAAATACAACTAGTCTAGCTATTAAAGCATATAAAGTAAAAGTCAATAGCAAGAATTCACAACCAATTCACAGAGTAATTCATTAGCCTAACCATGCTCATTTGCTTGTATACATGTCATGTTTTATTTCCATGATTTGGTACATACCTCGCATTCATTATTTCACAGAAACAGAGTCTTTCATATTCAAAAATTTAGTACGATACAAACGTACCTGTATAGATTATACATTTCATATATTCATTCCCGTATATCGTACTCTATCATCAGATGGTTCAGAAACGATACAGATACTCAATAACGGGTACAATGCCGACGTCTCAGATGTGGTCCTGTTGGAACACCGATGCCTCCAAGGCACAACAAAAAATAAAAAAAAAACCGACGATCCAAACCAAGGATCCATGTGTAAGGAACGAATTGGGGTGATAAAAAGGTTTCAAAATTATCGAAACTTCAATCTAAGTAGACAGCGACGCCTAGGCAACAGGAATGCTGAACCACTAACCTTTTCCGATGTCGGCCTCTACGTAGTCCACCCAATTGACAATGAACGGTAGAAATCCCAGAAAACTATTTTCAGAGAGTATTTTACTAAACGGCTGCTAGACCACCTTGCATATTTTCGGGCTAGTTTTTGTATATCCTTTTAGGGTTTTTACCCATGCTATATATAATTCCTCTTAATTGGTATATATTTATAATGAATTTTAATATCCGAACATAATAATTATCATTCAAATAAATATAATAATTTTTAACCGAAAAATTATAATTACATTAATTATAATAAAGATTTTGGTAAACTATATTTATTTAAACTTATATACGAACTAAATTCATATATCAATAAAATTATGTTCTGATTATGTGTACAACATCCTTGTACATATAGTATGTTCAACAATTTGATTGCCCAATTAAATTAATTCTATAATTAATTTAATTCATGTGACAACCAAGCAATATACCAACTATGTTTTACCTCGTTCATTTCAACCATAGGGTGTGACCCTATAGGTTCTTGTAACGTTAGCAGTAATATTAGAACGATTCTAATGTTACAAACAATGAGTGGCATCTAGCAATGCATCAATGCTACCTAAGTTACAAAAAGTCATGATTCGACATAACCTTTTGTGATTAACCTTTATTGCATTAATCCTTAAGTCCTATATCTTTTAAATGGACACAAGTCATGGAATAGTCACACTTGTATAGTCCATCCCATGTTTCTTGATACCTTGAGTAGACTATGATACACAAATAAGTATGACATCTCATATCAACTTATTTGAGCATGGCCATGCATTTCTAGCCTCACTCAATCAAGTGGCCTAAGATATTACTCCCATTATGTAGAAGGGACTTATCCTATATTGATCAACTATATCCTCAACATAGATTGTGGTATATCCAACATCGTCTTTATAGAACAAACCGATTCACGTGTGTTTGTTTGACTGTATCAAAATATACAACTCATGATGTTGGGATAAAGATGATCTCAAGTATGAGGATCATATACATATTAATCACTATGAGTAATGTTGTGACAATTACGTAATAATCCAAGAAACATACTCATAGCGGGTCAGTCCAATATGTTGTTCTCTAACACACATATTCATGCATTGATTTTGACACTCCATATCAATGTCAACTCTTTATCATCAATCAACTACATGTTAGTCTTAATGCATTATTATTGTCCTAGCCAACAATAATACTTGACTAAGGATCTTTTAAGAATAATCATATTATTCTCAGGACATTATTATAAAACAGTTTATTTATGCACACAGAAAAGAAACTGAAATAATAATAGCAACGCCTTATATTAATAAGCATGATAAACCAAGTATGTTATTACAACCATCTCGTGATTGATCTTTGGGCATACTCTTACAGGTCCTACATGTAATTCAGTATCGATGCCTCTGTCCCAGACAGGGTCTTACACGAAATTAGATACTAGCATATTATCGGAGTTTACTCCAAATTTATTCATGAGGCTCTCAAGGCCGTCCAATACAGATTACAGTTTGTATGTGTAGAATTTAGTCAATTTAACACGTAATTGTAATTTGACTTACCTCGCATTTTGATTTTGGATTTTAAACTTAGTCGGCTTATTCAACTATTTTGGACTTCCCTCGATCTAAGTCCGATTTTCTTTGTTCTTGATCTAATACAATCCAAATTC
Source organism: Gossypium anomalum (assembly GCA_025698475.1). Classification (NCBI taxonomy): domain Eukaryota; kingdom Viridiplantae; phylum Streptophyta; class Magnoliopsida; order Malvales; family Malvaceae; genus Gossypium; species Gossypium anomalum. Next base: position 39,672,756 of record CM046958.1, on the reverse strand, counting down.
AACCATTCAATCATTCATTTCATTCAAAATAATCCATGAGCACATATTTAGGGCACTTTGCATTTTAGCCCTTAGATTTTCACACTTTGACAATTTAGTCGATTTTTCACAAAATCACAAATACGCAAAATTCACCAAGACTATAGCTTGGCCGAATATACATAGCTTCCATACAAGCTCAAACAACATATTAATTCACAATTTAGTCCTTCAAAACCTCATTTTCACAAATTAGCCTAAATAGCTCTATTCCATTGAAAATTCAAGAACAAAGCATGATAATCTCACATATATCTTTGATAATCCATATAAAAACATTACAAAGCTCATATAATCATTAATGGCACATTTCATAATCTTAAATAGAAACAAAAATTCAGACATGGGTTTTGAAGAACACGAAGCAACGATCATAGAAACGTAAAAATTATCAAAAATCGAACAAAACATATACCTAAATCAAAGCTTAGAAGTGTCGAACCCTAGCTCAACTTTCTTTTATTTTTCTTTGATGAATTCGGCAAGAAGAAAGATGATAATGGGTAATTCCATGCTTTGTTTTATGTATATTAACTTAATATACCTTTTACTATTTTACCCTTGTCTTTAAACATTAAAAACATTAACATTCATGACCATTAATGTCCACTTATAAGTTTGATGGTCAAATAACAATATAAAGACCTCTCTTTTAATAAGACAAGTCAAATAGAAACTTTTAACATCTAGCACACAGCTTTTACATTTTATGCGATTAGGTCCTTTTTGCAAAATTAAGCGCAGAAACAGACAAATTAAATCACTGAAACTTCGCAGATATAAATTCACATATCACAGACACAGAAATAATATTAAAATATTTTTTGGACTCAGATTTTTAGTCCCAAAACCTCTATTTTGACTAGGGTCTAAACCGAACTGTTACATTCTAAGCATATAAATTATAACCCATAACTATTGTTGTACAATTTTTAATGATTTTCTCAAATCAGAACAAGGAATTTCGAAGTCATTCTGACTTTGCCTCACAAAAATTTAAATATTTCATAATACGAAACTCTTTTGCTTACACCTTTTCTTCTATGTGAAACTAGACTCATTACTAAATTTCCACAATTTTTGGTGGAATTTCAAAGTCGGACTATTATTGCTGTCCAAAAATTGTTTTAGTGTAAATTAATGATACTAAGTTTATCACATCATATTAATTCATTTTCACAACATTGGTAAGGTTACATATTCATACATCATAAGTATAGACCTATAATCACAAGGTCATCACAAAATCATTCTCATAAGCATGCATTACATATTTGCATCTTCACTAAATGTGCATCATAAACTGAAATCATTTCTCATGAGCTTGGCATACATACCTGTATTAATCAACATTCTCATATTCGTTCCTTACTAATCATATAATATGAATTTAATTCACATCTCATCAATTTCATGTAAGTACCCGTACCACTCACAATATGGTCATAATCTTTCTCATTTAGCTTAAACCGTAACTCTCACCGTTGAACCATTCGAAAAGCTATCGCATATTCACTAAGCCTCAAACATAGGGTATAATGCCGATGCCATGTCCCAAACATGGTCTTACACTGACACATCTCGTAGCCGATGCATGTCCCAGATATGTCTTACATTGGCTTACATCTTGAGGCCGACGCATGTCCTAGACATGTCTTACACTAGCTCTCGTCTCAATGCCGATGCCATGTCCCAGACATGGTCTTACACTAGCTCTCATAATATGGCTGATGCATGTCCTAGACATGTCTTACACTGGCACACAAATAACCCGAATGTCATGGCATGAATATCCAAATTGTTTCTTAAGGTTCAAACGAGAATTTTACTATCTCAATATTCATCAAACATAATCATTTCCACAACCAGGCAATTCATGCTATATCACTTTAAACACATATAATAACAATGTAGCTGTATTATTTACATACAACTTACTTGTTTCAATGGAATATCATATTCCATCAAATCTCCAAGCATTCAATCAACACATAAATGTTGTTTACATTTGAAATCACTTTCTTATATACAATATCATCAACCTAAACTTTAATACAATCATGGCAAGATAGATTTTCAAGTATAATAGCAATGGCATAAATATCACGCTCATTTAATGACACAGACTTACCTTAAATGCAATTTCGGCTAATTATTCTTTTTTTGTCTTTAACCACGCACTTTCTCGATTTAAGCCCACATCTCGATTTTCTTGATCTAACATGATGAAATTCACTCATTTAATCACTAAATAAATTTGGACAATCAAAATTCACATTTTTTGCAAAATGACCATTTTGCCCCTAGACTTTCACAAAATGGCCATTTTACCCTTAGGCCCAGAAATCAATTTTTATCGAATTTCCTTATTACCCAAGCCTAAACGACTAATTATTACTCTTATGACAACCCCAAATTTCAACTATTTCACATAATTACAACCTATTTTATAACTTTTACAAAATGGCTCTTTCAGGTGTTTTCCATGAAAATCCTTTCACAAAAGTTTTTTATTACACAACCAAGACTCATTTTTTTCCATAAAAATTCAGCAAATAACATAAATCCTTTCATGGAAAATCCCTAGACTATCAACCATTTCACAAATATTCCCCCCATTAGCTAGTTCATGCTACAAGGGTTCCAAAAGTACAAAAATTATCAAAAATAGGCATCTAAATCACTTACTTGTAAGGGATATAAGTTGCTGAAATTTTTGAGCCTTTAAAACCCCCTCTTTGCTGGAATTTTTGGTGGGGAAGAAGGAAGATGAAAAGATGACAATAATTTTTTCTTTTTGTTTTATTTTATTACCAAATAAGTCACCTAATGCACACTAACTTTGACTTTTCAACCTTTTTTTTGTCTCCTTGATCAGCCACTAACATATTTATGGTCTATTTACTTAATAAAGACCCTAATTTAATGTTCTATAGCTATTTGACACCTTTAGCTGCCAAAACAAAACTTTTGCCCTTTATGCGATTTAGTCTTTTTTCGCAATTAAGCATGAAATCGCTAAAATTATTTCACCAAAACTTTCATGCACTCATATAATCATGCTATAAAACATAAAATATCATTAAAAATAATTTTTTTGACCCCAACATAGTGGTTCCAAAACCACTGTTCTGACTAGGCCTAAAGTCGGGCTATTACAATTCTCCCCTCTTAGGGACTTTCGTCTCCAAAAGTCTTACCAGGAAAGTGGTTTGGCTTCTCACGAAAGCTTCTCTTTCTCACAATCATTGCTAAAGAACTTTTACTCTTCTGTACCTTTATCTCATTAATTTCTCATATTTGAATCATGAGCGATTTTTCATTATACGACGCTTTCACCAAACCTTAACCTCTATCAGTGAGTTCATGCAATCAAAAGTCTGATCCGTACTATCATTCTACATATACACTATTACTTGAATCTTTTCGAATTCGAAAAGTGAAACTAGTTAGTTCATCTTGGTCTTATGCTTTCTATAATTTCACACAGTCTAATTGTTTACTAATTCAACTCTCAGTTGCTTATAAATTTCAAAGCCTCCTTTAGCTTTCCCAAGAAATCATGATATAAAACCCGAATCTCAATCCAATTAGTGGAGACTAGAATTCCAAGAAATCCAACAATCATAAAGACACAAAATTCCATGAATTTGATGAGCGAAAATTTAGTATATACTGGCATGATTTACATATCTCGTCAAACATTTAACAATAAGTCTCATAACATTTTTCTCTTCCAAAGACAGGAAAAATCCAGACATGAAATTCATATCAACTTTTTCTCATCTCCATTCTAGTGCTAACACAGGCAGAAATAATTCTGATGACACTTGATATACATCCTTAAACTTTTCAACATTTCTAGAATTCATGCACAAAAATCAACAATGTCGAGTTCCAAATTCAATCACTAATACACTATTTCTGACGGTTTCCTCAAAAAATTTCTGTATAAGTTTTGGATTTTTCTGTCCAAGTACCTATAGCCACAATTTGCTTTCTCAAAAATGTCGAGTTCCACAATTTGCTGATGTCAAATCCTTATATGAAAATTAGTGAAATCCAAATACTAAAATCACTGCATTACCATGATCAAATAAGGAGCATAGTCACACTTGACATAATTATCGCAAGCTAAAGAATACACTTTGAACATGAGTCATAATTGATAGATTATGGAACAAAGATAACAAGGAAACCATGTAAAGAAATCTAGGATAGAGAAATCCCAATATACGGGACTATATCGAAAGACCGAAAACAACCTCTTAAGAAAATATGAAAGACTTTGATAATTCCTCTGAGGGAAATAGTCTAGAAGAAAGTATCATTCAATCCCACTGAAATCAAATACAACAATTTATAGAAATAGAATCATAGCATCATGTGTATTTTCTCATAAGTTCCCATCAGACTGAATATAATAGAATACCAGAGGGAAGTAGAGCAAAGCAGATTATAAACCAGTCAGACCGACAATGTCTTCGACTGACATTAAGATCAGATAACATTCTCATATAACAAGAATTTCATCAGAAGATAGATAGCCACTATAATACTTCCGAGAACAATGATCTCATAAAATATATCAAGAGAGACAGTCATCATCTACTCACTATGATTTCCATACTCAGACATTTCATGTTTCAAATATTATTCTCTAACTATTTCTGTCATCACAAATCCCATATTGTTACACTTTTTCAACCTCGTACCTGAGTAATTCGATTTACCAATGTACATTTCTTCTCTAACTGTAACAGTGCATAATTCAAATAATTTTTATGTCAACCTAATACTCTTCTAGCTCTGGCTTACTTATCAACTCATTCTCAATCTCTAATTGTGTTTATAGATATTTATCCACTAAACTCTTTGGTTTCATACTTGTGAATTTATTCAGCGTAATTCTCTTGAAATTCCATTACAATACACCACTCTGGTAAGAGGGTGAGGTCGTAGGGCCTCTGACTCGGCTCTCATATACATACACATGTAACACAACTTTCATCATCATAGCAACATCATCAAAATCATATCATTCATTTTAGACAGACCGACATTCATATTCGTTTTACACCAACTTTCCAATTATCTCATTTAGACAAGTATACTCGTACATACACTCTATGAATTCTGAGTAACTTTACTTTTCCCATTCATTTAATCAAACCAGTCATGTACATAACATCATACGAGATCCAACAAACATGGATAAGTATATTCCAATTTTTACTTTCATTTCGCACATCATTGTATGCATATCATTACAAACATGTAAATCAATCCAAGCAATTTAACACTTATACTCAGACTACGTGAACTTGCCAACCATATTCATTCAAATAAGTATACATGAACATTCTTTCTTCTTGTATTTTTAGTAAGTTATCTAAACACATGTATTCACTCGAACAAATCAATCATGGACACCATGGGATTATTAATCAATCATAGAAAAGCTCATTATACCATGTACACATTCTATTTCATGTTTCTCATATCACAAATATGTACATATACGTTTCACGAATTCTTGTTCGTACGTTTTCGAGTTTCAACTCTTCATAACTACACTTTATTGAATATTTAGCATCATTATCTGCGTGATCGGGTGTAGCTCAGTTGGAGAGTACCTTGCCCACACAAGATAGTTCTCATTCGCGCCGGGAGACATCACACTATCACAAACTTGTGGCATGTATAGTTAGACTCTTACACGTGCTAGGTTAGTCTGAGAATCGACTAAGCCATGCTCTGATACCACTAAATGTAACACCCCTTACCCATGTGTGACACCAAAACAGGGTACAAGGCATTATCAAACTTAAACATACACATTCATACAAAAATTGGGCCATAAAATCTCTTTTAATTCAAAACCTTTTAAACACATGCATGTCATCTCTTATTTAGGTCTATGGAGCCCAAAACATTCATCGAAATTGACTAAACCGAAAACTTTGAAAAGTTTCAAGAAAACTTAAAAAATTTTCCCATGGAACAGGGTCACACGCCCGTGTCCTCAGGCCGTGTAACTCTCTATTTATGATGTTAGCAAGCACATCGAACCACACGGTCGGGCCACACGCCCGTGTCTCCAGGCCGTGTCCCTCACACGATTGAGAATCACGGTCGTGGGCCAATACTTAGGCTATTTTCCAAGCCTTCATGTTACCCATAATCTCTTACAGCCTTATACACATCAAAATCGCAAATCATGGCATCATTTTAGTGATTAAACACTCTTTATTAAGACATATTCTTAACATTAACATGTCCTCTTACAAGTAATGCATCTACTCATGCAATACCAAGTCTAGATTCCTTATTTCACGTTCATAAGACTTTTCATTTTGATGACCACTTTTACCATTATACTATGGTTACCAACTTATCCGTCAAGCACTCATGTTTAATCATTATCACGTTGTGTTTATAACGTGCAATTACTACATGGCTATGACCACCTCAATTGGTCATAGAGCATACATCCAGCACACATGTCATATTACTAACCATGCATGGCAAACAAATATAATCACATTATAAACATTAGACATGACATGAATAGCTAGGCTTACAAGCCATAATCAATATGAGCCACATTTTATGGCCATATACATATAACTCAATATAAGCCAACACATTTGGCCAAAGCAAAATAATAAATGTCAATCAACTAAATCCCTCAACATGCCACTCACTTGAAATTTCTAATATATACTTCATTATTCCAAATGTAGCGACTTGATAGTGTGATGCTGCCTCCGACAATCTCCAACCCCGAGCTAACCTGAAAACATTAAAAGAAAGGAAAGAAAGGGAGTAAGCTTTAAAGCTTAGTAAGACCGTATGAAAATAATAAGCAATATATCAACTTGCTTCTCATGGTAATACAACCATATTTGCATTTTTACTCATGTTCCAGTCAAGCTATTTTCTTGAGCCAGAGTCACTAAATTATTTATATCTGGAGCTGCGGAACTCCAAATTAAGTTCAGATAATTTTTGCTGAAACTAGACTCACATATTTTTCTTACCATAAAATTTTCAAAACTTTTGTTTTAGCCAATTAGTACAGTTTATTTCTTAAAGTTACCCCCTTTTCGCTCTATAAAATTTCTGACCCCTCTTCACTAACAATTAATTATCTCATAATACAGGACTCGAATGATGTTCCCATCTATTTATCTTGAACATAGATTCATCAAGAATTCTATGAATATAAATTATAACCCATAACTATTTTTTTTACAATTTTAAATGATTTTCTCAAATTAGAACAGAGGATTTCGAAGTCATTCTGACTCTGTCCCACAATAATTTAAATATTTCATAATACGAAACTCTTTTTCTTACACCTTTTCTTCTATTGAAACTAGACTCATTAGGCTTTAATTTCATATTTTATTCAGTCTCTAACTCAGTTTCCACAATTTTTGGTGGATTTTCAAATTCAAACTATTGTTGCTATCCAAAAATTATTTGAGTGTAAATAAACGATACTAAGTTTATCACACCATATTAATTCATTTTCACCACATTGGTAAGATTACATATTCATACATCATAAATATAAACCTATAATCACAAGGTCATCACAAAATCATTCTCATAAGCATGCATTACCTATTTGCATCTTCACTAAATGTGCATCATAAACTGAAATCATTTCTCATGAGCTTGGCATACTTACCTTTGTTACTCAACATGCTCATATTCATTCCTTACTAATCATATAACATGAATTGAACTTACATCTCATCAATTTCATGTAAGTACCTGTACCACTCATAATATGGTCATAACTTTTCTCATTTAGCTTAAACCGTAACTCTCACCGTTAAACCATTCAGAAAGCTATTGGATATTCATTAAGCCTCAAACATAAGGTATAATACTGATGCCATGTCCCAGACATGGTCTTACATTGGCTCTCACATATTCGTGTCGATGCCATGTCCCAAACGCGGTCTTACACTGATACATCTCGTAGCCGATGCATGTCCCAGACATGTCTTACACTACCTTACATCTCAAGGCCGATGCATGTCCCAGACATGTCTTACACTGGCTTACATCTCGTATCAATACCGATGCCATGTCCCAGACATGGTCTTACACTAGCTCTCATAATGTGGCCGATGCATGTCCCAGACATGTCTTATACTGGCACACAAATAACCTGAATGTCATGGCATGAATATTCGAATTGTTTCTTAAGGTTCCGACGAGAATTTTACTATTTCAATATTTATCAAACATAATCATTTCCACAACAAAACAATTCGTGCTATATCACTTTAAACACATATAATAACAATGTAGTTGTATTATTTGCATACAACTTACTCGTTTCAATGGAATATCATATTCCATCAAATCTCCAAGCATTCAATCAACACATAAATGTTATTTACATTTGACATCACTTTCTTATATACAATATCATCAACCTAAACTTTAATACAATCATGGATAGATATATTTTCAAGTACAATAACAATGGCATAAATATCATGCTCATTTAATCACATGGGCTTACCTCAAATGCAATTTCGGCTAATTATTCTCTTTATCTTTAACCACGCACTTTCTTGATTTAAGCCCAAATCTCGATATTCTTGATCTAACATGATGAAACTCACTCATTTAATCACAAAATAAATTTGGACAATCAAAATTCATATTTTTTGCAAAATGACCATTTTACCCTTAGCCCCAGAAATCAATTTTTGTCGAATTTACTTATTAGCCAAGCCTAACCGGCTAATTATTACTCTTATGACAATGATTGTCACTCGCGATAAGTTTTAAAATTTATAAATGATCGTACCTAAACTAACTATTATCACGACGAAGGCAAGCGCACCTATCGAATAACAGTATAGTTTTAGCAAGACCGGATGTCGAACCCAAAGGAACTAAAAATACTAGTATTAACTTTCTTTTTATTATCTAGCCTAAGAATAATGGGGGTTTTAATTTACTAATTAACTAATCTAAGAATGCACAGAAAATAGGTTTGAGAAAAATACTTTTTAGAAAATTCAATTGATTAAGACAATACCCAAGGAAAAATCCACCTAGACTTCACTTGTTATTTGACTCTGAATCGGATGATTTATTCATTCAACTTGTTCTGTAGAAATCCCTAATTTATGTTATTATCCCTATTCAAGACTAATAACGTCTAACCCTAGGTTGAATAATTGAAATCTCTTTCTAATTAACACCTAGGGTTGCATTAACTCGATCTATGGATCCCCTTATTAGGTTTCACCCTAATCTAGCAAAATCTTGTCACCTTATCTCAAGGCATACAATCAATTCCACTTAATTATGACAAATTTACTCTTAGACAGGGACTATTCATCCTCCGAATAAGCGCATTAACTTGAATCAATATCCTAAAATACCAAAGCAAAAATTAAGAACACATAATTAAGAACAAGTCAAATATTTATCATACAATTCAGATAATAATAACAAGATTAGTCTTAGGTTTCATTCCCCTTAGGTATTTACGGGGTTTAGTTCATAACAAAAAAAGAAAACATCTCAGAAGAATAATGAATACAAAACATAAAGGAAACCTAAAACTCTTGAAGGGAAATTGAGGAGAGATCTTTAGTCTTGAAGATGAATCTGGCTTTTAAGATGGATCAATTTGCTTTCTTTGAGTAATTCCTTCCTTTCTACCCTATGTGTCCCATTTAGTCCTCCTCTTGGGTATTTAAATAGGCTTTAGAATGCCTAAAAGCCCCCCAAATCGCTCTTTTTTGAATAGAACTTAACTAGGTCTCGACATGGACACGCCCGTATGCGATTACGTCAGGCCGTGGTCAAGGCTGAGAGATCAGCATGCCTGTGTTGGGGTTGTTTTAGGTCGTGTTTGAGCCTGTTAGAATGGCACGAGCATGTGTGATACCCGTGTGAGATAGTCCAGGCTGTGTTGTTTTCCCACGTCGGGCCATTTTCTCCTGTTTTGGCCCGTTTCTTGTTCTTTTTGCTCTCCTATGCTCACCTAAGTGAAAAACATGAAATTAAAGGATAAGGAGCATCAAATTCACCAAATCTAAGGGGAAATCATTCAGAAATGTGTTAATCATGGGATAATAATATGTATAAATTACGGTTTATCAGACAACCCCAAATTTACACTATTTCACACAATTACAACCTATTTTATAACTTTTACAAAATGGCCCTTTTAAGTGTTTTCCATGAAAACCTTTTCACAAAAGTTGTTTATTACACAACCAAGACTCATTTTCTTCCATAAAAATTTAGCAAACAATATATATCCTTTCATGGCAAATCCCTAGACTATTAACCATTTCACAAAATATTCCCCCCATTTGCTAGTTCATGCTACAAGGGTTCCAAAAGTAGATAAATTATCAAAAATAGGCATCTAAATCACTTACTTGGAAGGGATAAAAGTTGCTGAAATTTTTGAGCTTTCAAAACCCCCTCTTTGCTGGTATTTCCGGTGGGGAAGAAGAAAGATGAAAAGAAGACAACAATTTTTTCTTTTTGTTTTATTTTATTACCAAATAAGTCACCTAATGCACACCAACTTTGACTTTTCAACCTTTTTTTGTCTCCTTGATAAGCCACTAACATATTTATGGTCTATTTACTCAATAAAGACCCTAATTTAATGTTCTATAGAGATTTGACAACTTTACCTAGCAAAACAAAACTTTTGCCCTTTACACAATTTAGTCCTTTTTCGCAATTAAGCATGAAATCGCTAAAATTATTTCACCAAAACTTTCGTGCACTCATATAATCATGCTATAACACATAAAATATCATTAAAAATAATTTCTCCAGCCTCAGAATAGTGGTTTCGAAACCACTATTCTTACTAGGCCTAAAATCGGGCTGTTATAGTGCAAGTTATTGAATCCAACACCATTTCCATCCTTTCCATTTAATCTATAACCATTAATCCCATTTTCACCTTAAAGTCTATTTCAAAATGATACATCATTGGATGATTGGGTAGTTTGACGTCTTGTAATCAAATTCACGATTACGAGCACGCATCATTTTGTATCAGAGCTACAAAAAGGAGAGAAAAAGAAATTTAAAGAAAAAGAAATGAGAGAAAAAGAAATTGAAAGAAAAAGAGATCTTGAAACAAAATAGAAAGAAAAAAAATGCAAGCAGGAAAAGAACTCTGAAAAAGAGTTTGAGAATGAAAAAGAAAAAGAAATTGAAAAAGAGAAAAAGAAGACTAATAACGTCTAACCTAGGTTGAATACTTGAAATCTCTTTCTAATTAACACCCTAGGGTTGCATTAACTCAAGCTATGGATCCCCTTATTAGGTTTCACCCTATTCCGACAAAATCTTGTCACCCTATCTTTAGGCGTGCAATCAACTCTGCTTAATTAGGACAAATTTACTCTTAGACGAGGACTATTCATCCTCCGAATAAGCGTATTAACTTGAATCAATATCCTGAAATACCAAAGCAAAAATTAAGAACACAAAATTAAGAACAAGTCAAATATTTATCATACAATTCAGATAATAATAACAAGATTCGTCTTAGGTTTTATTCCCCTTAGGTATTTAGGGGGTTTAGTTCAAAACTAAAAAGGAAAACATCTCAGAAGAATAATGAATACAAAACATAAAGAAAACCCAAAACTTCTGAAGGGAAATTGAAGGGAGATCTTTAGTCTTGATGATGAATCCGGCTTCAAAGATGGATCAATCGGCTTTCTTCGAGTAATTCCTTCCTTCCTACCCTGTGTGTCCCTTTTAGTCCTTCTCTAGGGTGTTTAAATAGGCTTTAGAATGCCTAAAATCCCCCCAAATCGCCCTTTTTCAAATAGAACTTAACTAGGGCTCGATAGGGACACGCCCGTATGCGATTACTTCAGGTCGTGGTCAAGGCTGAGAGATCAACATGCCTGTGTTGAGGTTGTTTTAGGCTGTGTTCGAGCCTGTTAGAATGGCACGGGCATGTGTGATACCCGTGTAAGGAAGTCCAGGCCGTGTTGTTTTCCCACGTCGGCCCATTTTCTCCGTTTTTGGCCCGTTTCTTATTCTTTTTGCTCTCCTATGCTCACCTAAGTATAAAACATGAAATTAGAGGATTAGGAGCATCAAATTCACCAAATCAAGGTAGAAATCATTCATAAATGTGTTAAGCATGGGATAATAATATGTATAAATTATAGTTTATCAGACAACCCCAAATTTCCACTATTTCACACAATTACAACCAATTTTATAACTTTTACAAAATGGCCCTTTTAGGTGTTTTCCATGAAAATCCTTTCACAAAAGTTGTTTATTACATAACCAAGACTCATTTTCTTTCATAAAAATTCAGCAAATAGTATATATCCTTTCATGGCAAATCCCTAGACTATCAACCATTTCACAAAATAGTCCACCCCCATTTGCTAGTTCATGCTACAAGGGTTCCAAAAGTAGAAAAATTATCAAAAATAGGCATCTAAATCACTTACTTGTAAGGGATATAAGTTGCTGAAATTTTTGAGCTTTCAAAACCCCCTCTTTACTGGTATTTTCGGTGGGGAAGAAGGAAGATGAAAAGAAGACAACAATTTTTTCTTTTTGTTTTATTTTTTTACCAAATAAGTCACCTAATGCACACCAAGTTTGACTTTTCAACCTTTTTTTGTCTCCTTGATCAGGAACTAACATATTTATGGTCTATTTACTCAATAAATACCCTAATTTAATGTTCTATAGAGATTTGACACATTTACCTATCAAAACAAAACTTTTGCCCCTAAAACAATTTAGTCCTTTTTCGTAATTAAGCATAAAATCGCTAAAATTATTTCACCAAAACTTTCGTGCACTCATATAATCACACTATAACACATAAAATATCATTAAAAATAATTTATCTAGCCTCAGAATAGTGGTTTCGAAACCACTGTTCTTACTAGGCCTAAAATCGGGCTATTACAGTGCAAGTTATTGAATCCAACACCATTTCCATCCTTTCCATTGAATCTATAACCATTAATTCGATTTTAACCTTAAAGTCTATTTCGAAATGATACATCATTGGGAGATTGGGTAATTCAACGTCTTGTAATCAAATTCACGATTACGAGTACGCATCATTTTGTATCAGAGCTACGAAAATGAGAGAAAAGTAAATTGAAAGAAAAAGAAATGAGAGAAAAAGAAATTGAAAGAAAAAGAGATCTTGAAAGAAAATAGAATGAAAAAGAATGAAAGCGGGAAAAGAACTTTGAAAAAGAGTTTGAGAATGAAAAAGAAAAAGAAATTGAAAAAGAGAAAAAGAAGAGTGAAAGAAAAGAAACTATGAAAGATAAGTGTTTCATTGAGATTGAAGAAATAAAAGAAAGTGCGAAAAAAATGAGTGACGTTGTTGGAAAAAAAGTGAAATGAAGAGTGAGAGTGAGTTTTCAAAAATAAAAGAGAGTGTGGAAAAAGAAAGAGAGTTTGAAAAGGACATTGAAAAAGAAACGAGTGAAAATGAATAGAGTATTCAAATAAAGGTGAGGACCATTTTTGCTAACGCACATTCGAGTTTTCCTTTTGATTTCTTTTCATTTCAGGTTTATAAAATTCCACCCATGGACAAGGCCAACTTCATTACTTTCGATGAGAGACGATTTCGATTGATCGAGAAAGGTAAGATCGAAAATGAAATTAATCCACAAGTGCTTAAAGGTAAGCAAGGTAATGAATCTCTAGCATTTAAATTAGGACAATCTAATTTGAATGTTGTTGATAAAATTAACGATGACTTAGTTTTCGAAAGATCTCTGCACATTGTTTCAATTAATTGTTATTTTTTTATTGTTGTTGATGATTTTGCTTCAAGTACTGTCATGAAGAGTTTTTCTCATGATGTGTATTGTGTTGGTAAGTTTGTTGATGTCGTTGGATTAAATCAACATATACAAAATTTGATCATGTGTGCTAAAGAATTTTCACGTAAAAAGCTTAATCTGTTTAATTTAGATTGTTATGTGAATTCTTTAAATCAATGTGAGAAAGTTTTGTGGATATCTCTACTTTTTCGAAGGAATTTTGAGAGTTTTGATTGTTTGAACATACCTATGCCTAAATCTTGTTTGTTTAACATGTGTGGCTGAAGGAAAAGTTTTTATTATATTGAAAAATAAGAGATCAAAACCATGTGTTTAAACCTGAAGCATATTTTCCTATGTTATTGTTGAGAGAAAGTAAGCATCATTTTTTTATTTTATATAAATGTGTTGGCCACTTTCATTTGCTCCATGTTTTATCATTATTTTCGAAAACAAAATACGTGAATTCTGGTGACTTACAAAGTCAAAATCAAATCGTTGATCCTGGAGATTATTGTTCTATATTATGGTTGAAAGGATTCGAGCATGTTTTGCGTGATTTTAACTTTCAATTGATTCATGTTCCTTCTATGTTGCTAGCCATGAAACTTTCGAGTCAGATTGAAATGGTAAGAAAAAACTTTGTTTTTGATCCCGGAGTTAACTTAAGTTTACAACATTTGGAAGGAACCCTTGATATTCATTATGTTTATATGAATTGCAACATCTTTGAATTGTTCCAAATTCATGTAAGTGATGGATTGATAGAAATCCTTCACTCTGATTTATTTTGTGAAAATGTTATTGATTTTCAGGTTTCGAAAAGAGTTGTGTTCAACTGAATAGAAGAAAGATATAATTCAATGAAGTGTGATCAACAAATATTCATTCAACTTGTGATTTGACACTAAATCGGACGATTTATTTATTCAACTTGTTTCGTAGAAATCTTTAATTTATGTTATTATCCCTATTCAAGACTAATAATCTCTAACCCTAGGTTGAATAATTGAAATCTCTTTCTAATTAAAACCCTAGGGTTGCATTAACTCGATCTATGGATCCTCTTATTAGGTTTTACCCTAATCCGGAAAAATCTTGTCACCCTATCTCTAGGCGTGCAATCAACTCCGCTTAATTATGACAAATTTACTCTTAGACAGGGACTACTCATCCTCCGAATAAGCACATTAACTTGAATCAATATCTTGAAATACCGAAGCAAGAATTAAGAACACATAATTAAAAATGAGTCAAATATTTATCATACAATTCAGATAATAATAACAAGATTCGTCTTAGGTTTCATTCCCCTTAGGTATTTAGGGGGTTTAGTTCATAACTAAAAAGGAAAACATCTCAGAAGAATAATGAATACAAAACATAAAGAAAACCCAAAACTCCTGAAGGGAAATTGAGGAGAGATCTTCGGTCTTGATGATGAATCTGGCTTCTGAGATGGATCAATCGGCTTTCTTCGAGTAATTCCTTCCTTGTGTCCCCTTTAGTTCTCCTCTATTGTGTTTAAATAGGCTTTAGAATGCCTAAAATCCCCTCAAATCGCCCTTTTCCAAATAGAACTTAACTAGGGCTCGGCAGGGACATGCCCATGTGACACGCCCGTGCACGATTATTGCAAGCCGTGGTCAAGGCTGAGAGATTAACACGCTTGTGTTGAGGTTGTTTTAGGCTGTGTTCGATGGCACGGGCGTGTGTGATACACGTGTGAGGAAGTCTAGGCCGTGTTGTTTTCCCACGTCAGCCCATTTTCTCCATTTTTGGCCCATTTCTTGTTCTTTTTGCTCTCCTATGCTCACCTAAGTATAAAACATGAATTTAAAGGATTAGGAGCATCAAATTCACCAAATCTAAGGAGAAATCATGCATAAATGTGTTAAGCATGGGATAATAATATGTATAAATTACGGTTTATCAAATACCCCCACACTTAAGCGCCTCAAGCAAAATCCTAAATTCACAATTAAGAATTCCTTTTTCTTAACTTATAATTCGTATCAATAATATCTCAAACTAATCCATAAGTGATCATACATTGAGAATTCAACTAAAAGAGCATTAAAGTTTCAAAAATTCCAAGTTGAGCATTTAATCCTGAAAAATATAGGCATTTCCTCTTATTTAAGTAACCATATTTGATTCAAAATCTCACAGAGCTTAACATCCTCACTAAAGATTCACTCAAATCACTCGAAGTGTTTAAGGATAATGAATGTAGCACTCTACAGTTGTAACACCCTGAATTTGGGACTAGAAGTTTTGGGCCTTGAGCATGGGAGCGGTTGAAGGCAGCTTGTAATATTTTGTTGTGCATGTAAATTTAGTTAATGAAGACTTATTTTAGTGGTTAAGTGTGCTGAGAAGTGTTGGAGAAGTTCTGGGTTCAAACCTGGACTCTAGCAAAAATTTTAGTTTAAGGTGAATCAAACCCTGGGTGTAGTAGGTAGGCCTTAAGAATATTGTTAGAGAAATTATGCCACAAAAAAAAGCCTTGTGGTCTAGTGGCAAAGTAGCGCCACATAAGAGGCAGGAAGGTGGCGTCATAGAGTTGGCAAGGAGGTCCAAGGTTCGAAACTCATGGCAATCAAAGAGCATTTATTTTGCTAACGGGGGCGGCAAGAGTTGGTGTTGAATTTAAACTATGATGATGGAGGGATCCCACATTGGGAAGCTAACATAAGAGTGGATGCGAAGCTGGCTTTAAATAGAGAGAACCATGAGGAGAGTAAATGTACCTTTCCTGGATGATCCCTTTCGCTTTATAGCTTGCTCGTTTGGGTTGGGCGTCGGCTAAGAGTGCTCGGAGCGCGGATTAACTCCTGTCTCCTATCAGGTGTGTATTTCTCACTACACTGGCTGTAGGATGGCTATTTCAGGTCGCGATGGGCCGAAAGGGGCCATGTGGGCCCAATGGGCCTACGGGCCCAATTGGATAAGTTGTTTGATTGTGTAGTAAATATTGGACTAGGCTAGGTGAATCTCATATCTGTGGCTAGATTTGGGCTAAAAGGGCACACGAGCGTTTGGGCCCATTTGGGCCGAGAAAGGGCTTTAGGCCCATTTGCATTGTTATCCCTGTTTAGAATACTTTAGTTTACCAAATTACTGAAATAACCTCAACTTGTAAATTACCAAAGTACCCCCAATTTACAGAATTACCGTTTTACCCTCGATTTACAAAACTATTGAAATACCCCTGTAGGGTAGAATTACTAAAATACCTCTGTATGGTAGAATTATCAAAATACCCTTGTAGGGTAGAAATACCGAAATACCCCTATAGGGTAGAATTACTGAGATACCCTTGTGGGGTAAAATTACCATTTTACCCTAGGGTGTTAAATGACCGTTTTGCCCTTGTGGGCAAGTGATTGACTTGGACTATGTGGTTGACGGATTTGATTGTGGATATATGTTGGTGATATGAATGACTTGACTGTGATTTTTTGATTCAAATATGGGCATGATATTCTGATTTTGTATGTTGTATGCCATGACATGTATATCTGTTGCATGGGATATGGGTTATATTGATGAAGGAAGCGTTCTGGTGGCTATGCCACAAATATCTATTCTGGTGGCTCTGCCACAATATCTGTATCTAGTGACTCTGTCACAATATCTATTCTGGCAGCCATGCTGCAAATTTTGTGGTATGTAGCGGATGGGTAGGTCATGTTGTCTTCCCACATAGTGTAAGGTTGGTACGGGGGTGTATAGGGATGGATATGGGTTGCGTTTCTGCATACATGAAATATCTGTTCTGTATCTGTTGTGGGCCTATGGGCTTCATTCACTCAGATAGGCTAAGGCCCCTGCAGTGCACTGTCGTTATAATGGGCTAAGGCCCAATTGATATTGAAACTGTAAGTAGGGCTGGGGCCAGGCTTTTAATTCTTTTATATGACTGACTGTTCCTTTTATAAAGTAGGGGATTACACACTGAGTTTTCGTAAACTCACCCCATTTATTAACCTTTCAGGTAATTTCCAAACCTTTAGATGGATCGTGAGTGCGAGGGGCTCGGAGGAGCCACACACACTTGTTTATGTTCTGATTTTGATTATTGCTTTTAAATTATTTTATGTGGGTTGTAGTAAAGCCGTTGTAATTTTCTGGATTTCTAATTTGGAATTTTATTTATTGTTCTTATAATTGCTAGTATTAGAACACGGTTTTCCACAGTAACTACTGTTTTCAAAACATCACGTATCCACAATTGTTTTTAAATTAAGCTTCTGCAACTGCCAAGATTTTGACAAAGTTGTTAAGAATGTTATTTAGCTGAGGTTTTCGAACAAGGTTTAAAAAGGGTACAAGTTTTTAATTATTAAGAAGGGTTTTTAATGGAAACATGGTTTTCGAAAAACACTTCAATGTGACACGCCAGATTTGGGCCTCACTTCTAGGCTGGGTTTAGGGTGTTACAACAGTCAATATGAAAAGTTATTACCATAGGCTTGCATGAAAATCAAATCTCCACCACTATAAATTAAGATGATACATCAATCAAAAGGTTTTTAGAGGGTTGTAACGAGGCTTGGTTAGGGGTGTGGTCACAAGCTAAAAGAGAAGGTTAGAATCGAGACTGAATTGAAAAATTACTTAACTAGAAAAATATTTAATCACCACTTGCATACAACAGAGCCTCTTTTCAGACTATGGAATTTAAATACTTAAGCTCAAAAACGAATGATCACTATTGATATGTAAATATGCATGTTTTTTTTTTTAAGAACAAGTTAAATAACATAGACAAACTATTAAGAACAAGACATAGCTAAGCAATTTATTCAAATCAAATCTCGACAAAAATAGGGATCAAATTAATTGAGGGGATTTCAACAATAATGAGTTAAGGGTTAATATTAGGGATAAATCAAGGAATGGCTTGTTAGGCTCAAAGAGTTTTACTAAGGGTTAGTTGTGAAGGTAGGCTTTTCATGGCATGAGTGGGTTAAACCTAAGTGCCTCTATCATCTTGAAAAATCAAATCAAATGGTGTGGTCTTGAAATGCATAATCAAGCAAGTTTTAGAATAACAATTCGATATTGATGCACTCAAAGCAACAATAAAAGTGAGCATGAAAGAAATAATAGATGCTCTAAAGGCTCAAAATCTCACAAAAATTATGGCTTTTTGATGTTTAAACTTGTGGATTTCAATTCAAAGTAATACCTAAACTTGGGGAAAATAACCTAAAATTTTAAATTCTCAAAAATCAACTTATCAGGCTTAATTCTCTAATGTCTTCAAGTTTAAATAGTTAATGCATGAATACCTATGTTTTAATTCAAGATATTTCAATAAAAATCATAAATTAATCAAAGTTTATCCTAAAAATGATATGAGAGATTTACAAGAGAACAAGACAAAATTCAGGGATTTTTCTGATAGTGATATAATTTACCCCCCACACTTAAGATGTACATTGCCCTCAATGTACAAAGATAAAGTTAGTGGCAATTATAGATATAAGATCATAAGATAGGGAGAGAAGTGAAACTTCCTGACTATTAAGTGAATGAACTCCCTAGTTTGGAATTATGTAGAGTGGAGGAGGATACTCTGGTGATGGTAAAGGTTGGGTTCCACAAGTGTTGTGCCAAAAGAATATTATATCTCGTGGTCGAGTAGGGCATGGTAGTCGTGGAGAACCTTTTCTAGTGGAGTTTGAAGTTCCTAAGTAATTGTGAGCTTTGTAGCTCTATATAACTGTGATAAAATTAGGAACTTTTGAGGAATATAAAGAAGAATAATTACTCATAATGAAATAGCCGAGTTTAAAATTTGTTTATAAAACCTAAAAATAAAATAATATAAAAAATAAAATAAAAAGTTAAAAGTGGAAATAATAAGAAAAATGACAAATAAAAATAAAAATAAAAATAAAGATAAAATAAAATAAAATATTTAAATATCATCATCGCCGGATGGTTCGCGAGGTGGTGGTTGTGGATATGCTGACAAATCAGCTGTAGAGTAGCATCAATGTTATTAAATCGCAAAAAACACTGCCGCTCAAATCGAGTGAGGCATTCAGAGATGTCAGAATATGAAGCCGCCGCATGAACTGGATGATGGGTGGGTGGTGGTTGAGACGGTAGGTCCTCATGTTGTGGAGGGACATCGTCAGTAATGTCTTCAGGGGTCTCCTCCTCGGTCGATTGGGCGAGACGATATTGAGGAGGGTAGGTTCCACGGCACTTTTTGATCATCCTTACACTTATCATGCTTGAGATGCCTTGTGGAGACATCTGGCCAATGAGTGTAAGGGAAGATGCTTGTGCCGTAGTGTTGAAGAGCCCAAAGTGCCGAGCCAGTCGAGTCACATTGGGGCCAATGGAGATGGCCCCCTTCCAATGTCATTCCGTCTGATGGCCAATGGCAAGGGCGATGAAATAGGCAAGGTCGAAGACGTGCCTATGTGACATACACCATAAAAAGTAGACATCGTGAGTGTTGACGATGCCCATTCTCTCTCTCCTTCCTGTCAAAGTGTGAGCTAAAATAGAATGTAAGTACCTCAAGGATGGAGGGAGAGCCGATGCCTTTGAGTGACTAGGGCCGTAGGTGGCTGAACGTGGTACTTTCGTGTCCCAACATCGTGAAGGAGAATGATGAATGTGGCAGTTGAGAGTGTGAAGGTCATTCTCCTCCTTGAACTCCTCCGTGTAGAGGCCCAATACGGTGTTGAACTCTGGGACGCTCAACTGGCGGACTAATCGGTCAAGGTGAAATTGAACCGTGCCAGGATCATCGTAGTTGGTCATTACAGTCTGAAGATGGAACATTGAGCAGATTTCCATCGTGAGCTCGAGATACGTCTACTCAATGATAACAAAGAAAAGGTCCTATAGGTTAGTGGTGAGGAGAGCCCGAATTGCATCAGCCAGTTAGACTTGTTCTACTGCAGCCTAGTCGATACAGCGGCCCACAACTAAAGGTCAGGCCCGAAGTATCTGGAAAAGTTCTTCTTGGGGTCCAATGGGAAACTGCAGGAAGGGGTGGTGAATTTCAACGGTAGGACCCGAGGAAGATGACGCTCCCTTCCTTTTCTTCAAAGCGGGGACGGTGGCCTTCTTTCCACATGAGGATGACATGGTATACCTGCAAGCAAATCTATTATTCCGTCTTGATGAATGGACAAGGTAAAATGTAAACAAATTCAAAAAGAAAAAAAATCATGAATTAAAACTAATAATTTCAACCACAACTACTAACACTAACAAACCTAACCAAAACAATCAATTTGATGGCATAATTTCGTGGTATTAGCATTGTAATAGTATGAATATAGGCATGATAATAGTATGGGTTTCGTAAAAATGACAAAGAACTCTATGGAAACATAAAAAGCATGAATATATCACAATGCTTGGATTATACTGGCAAAGAATAATAAGCATATGAGAAATATGAATATTAACTTAGAATAAGTAAATGGAGCTTGAGAAATCATGAAATAAGTAAAAAAAAAGTTCAACATGAAATAGATGATAACTACTCTAAAAATGAAATTTGAATGATAGCAAAATGGAAATAGCGTGAGATAAATGAAGATTATTATGATAAATAGCATTAGAAATAAGTAAAATAAAAGAGAAAAGAGTAAATAAAAGCTAAAAAGAGGCGTTTGGGAGTCAAAGATGGAGTTGAAAGTGGCGCACGGGCATGGTAGAAAGGGCATATGCAGTTGCAGCGGCTAGGTTAGGGATTTTGGATGAAGAAGATGATGAATAATGAGGGGTTTTTATAGATTTTGGGGCACACGGCCAGGGGACACGCCCTTGTGACCTAATTTTAGCCCGTGTGTTTCGCGTTTTTCTGAATTTCAGCGCGTCTGACATTCGCCCCACACTCGTGTACCTTGGGCTTGTTGATGAACACGGCCGTGCCTGGCTTCGTTCGCTTCTCCCACGCCCGTGTATGTAGGGCCACGCTCGTGTTATTTTGACAGGCTCGACCACAGGTGCTAGGCACGGGCGTGTCGCACGCCTGTGCTGTTTTGGCAAGATCGACCACGGTTTTAGGACACGGGTATGTCACACGCCCGTGTTATTTTGGCAAGATGTCCCAAGACCGTGGCAATTTGTTGCATCCTATGTTAGGAAAAGTCCTTGCCCTATTTTCACACGGTCTATAGCACGCCCGTGTGCCTGGCCATGTAGGTGTGGAAAACCTGTATTCAAGAGCTTAGTTAGTAGGTTAGGTGTTAAATACTAAAATTTAAAGAAGTTTATACTGTCAATGCTCGGGTTGCCTCCCGAGAAGCGCTTATTTATAGTCTAAGCTCGACTTACCTCTCTATTGAATGGTCATGGTGGTTCGAGGAGTTTATACTCCTCATTCTTACTATCAATCTCATCAAAATAAGGTTTTAGACGAGTAATATTTACCTTAAACGAGCCAAATTTGGAATGATTTACCTCGACTGTACCGTATGGGAAGATGTTAAGTACCGTAAGAGGATTTTCTTCATTCGGTTCAGCAGTGGTAATTTGAGGATCTTCGGCATCTAATAATGCCTTATCTCCAACCTTAAGTTGATTTGGTGAGGTATTGAGCTCGTCCTGGTATAGTTTTGGTTTATCATGTGTTTTCGATTATTGTGTCCACCATTCATCTAGCTCATCGATTTGTAGCCTTCGTTCTTCATGGATAGATCCTTTATTGTTTCTTGAACATGGCTCATGTACGTCCTTCGAGCTTATTTCCTGCAAAGTAGGTTGCAACATATTGTCAGTTTTAGTAGAATGGTTTATACAATAACCTTCAATTTTCAATGTGTTGCCAGAATTGCAAGCTTGAAGGGTGATTGTTTCGTCCCCCACACGAAGTGTGAGTTCACCTGTGCCAACGTCAATAATTGTTCTAACAGTTGCTAAAAAGAGCCTTCCTAAAATCAAAGGAGTGTTGCTATCCTCCTCTATGTCTAGAACAACGAAATCAACTGGGAATATAAATTTGTCAATTTTAACTAGTACATCTTCAATAAAACCCTAGGAAATCTGATAGTTTTATCGCTAATTGAATGCTCATCCTAGTTTGTTTGGGTTTCCCAAGACCTAGTTGCTTAAACATTTTGTAAGGCATGACATTGATGCTAGCCCCTAAATTAGCCAATGCATTATTAATATCTAAGCTACCAATTAAGCAAGGAATTGTAAAACTCCCTGGGTCTTTTAATTTGTTGGGCAGTTTATTTTGAAGAATAGCCAAGCAAACTGCGTTTAACTCCACATGCGATGCCTCGTCCAACTTTCGCTTATTTGCTAAGAGCTCCTTTAAAAACTTCATTGCGTTCGGTATCTGTGAGAGAGCTTCAATAAACGGTAAGTTGATATGTAATTTCTTTAAAAGTTGAAGGAATTTACCAAATTGTTAATCTGAGCGGTGTTTTCTTGTCGTATTAGGGTATGGCACACGAGGCTTATATTCTACACTTACTGTTTTTTTCTAATTGTGACCTACCTCACCTTTACTTACCACAATTCCTTGCCTTGATTCTGGCTCAGGCTCAACTAATCCTTCTTCACCTTGAACATTAATCACGTTGAGCTATTCCCTTGGGTTAGTTTCAGTATTACTTGGCAAGCTACCTTGTGGTCATTTAGAAATTAGTTTGGACAGCTGGCCTATCTGAGTTTTGAGCCCTTGGATCGATGCTTGTTGATTTTTAAGTGCTGTCTCGGTATTCTGGAAATGAGTTTCTGACACGGCGATGAATTTGGATAGCATCTCCTCAAGGTTCGGTTTCTTTTCCTGTTGATAAGGTGGTTGTTGAAAACCTAGAGGATTTTGTGGCCTTTGATTTCCTTGACCACCCATGAAATATTTGGGTGGTTCCTCCACCCTGCATTATAAGTATTACTATATGGGTTATTTTGATGTCTAGAGTTATTGTTACCCATATAGTGGACTTGTTCCTCTTCGGTTGTAAGATTGAAGGGTTGATACTCGGTATGTATGCCTCCTTCACTTGAATCACACCTCATCACTGGATGTACCTGTATAGAACAAAGTAAACCATCAATCTTTTTATTTAGAATCTCGACCTGATTTGATAACATATTAACCACATCAATGTTATAAATGCCTGCTGTTCTGGTTGGCTTAGTCATAATGACTTGCCATTTATAGTTATTCAGTGACATCTCCTCGATAAATTTGTAAGCTACTTCAGGTGTTTTGCTGTTAATGGTTCCACCAGCTGCTGCATCAATCATCTGTCTTGTCGAGGGGTTCACACTATTATAAAATGTTTGAACTTGTAGCCATAGAGGAACCTATGGTGAGGGCACCTTCGCAGTAGGTCCTTGTATCTCTTCCATGCATCGTAGAGTGTTTCTAAATCCATCTGCACAAAAGAAGATATATCATTACGTAATTTAGCTGTTTTAGCTGGCGGAAAATACTTTAGTAAAAAAAATTTTGTCATTTGTTCCCAAGTAGTGATTGACCCTCGTAGTAACGAGTTTAACCACTGTTTAGCTTTATTTCTCAATGAAAAAGGGAATAACCGAAGGTGAATGGCACCATCAGAAACGCCATTAATTTTAAATGTGTTGCAGAATTCCAGAAAATTTGCCAAGTGAGCGTCGGGATCCTCATCCTGCAAACCATCAAACTGAACAAATTCTTGTATCATTTGAATCGTGTTAGGTTTTAGTTCAAAACTATTTATAACAATAGCAGGCCTAACTATACTTGACTCAGTGCCTGTTAAATTTGGCTTAGCACAATCATACATAGTGCGTGGAGCCTGATTCTGATTTACTTGATCGGCGACAATGGCAAGAGGTAGCAGATTTTTCTAATTTTCAGCCATCTCCTCTGTTGTAGTTGAGATAACGTCCTCTTGCTCTTCCTGTGTGTATCTTAGGCTTCACCTTATTTCCATTCGGTTTCTGCGAGCTGTGTGATCGATTTCTTTGTCAAAAAGTAATGGTCCCGATGGGTTTCTTCTAGTCAAACTATAAGAACCTGCCAGAAGAGAGAAAAAAAAATTTAGCAACAGAAATTAAAACAAAATTAAAATTTCAAATAAAGTAAATGGCTAAAGTAATAAAAATTGAGTGTTCCTAATATCTTAGTTCCCCGGCAACAGTGCCAAAAAAACTTGATTGTCACTTGCAATAAGTTTTAAAATTTATAAATGATCGTACCTAAACTAACTATTATCACGACGAAGGCAAGCGCACCTATCGAATAACAATATAGTTTTAGGAAGACCGGATGTCGAACCCAAAGGAACTAAAAATACTAGTATTAACTTTCTTTTTATTATCTAGCCTAAGAGTAATGCGAGTTTTAATTAACTAATATAAGAATGCACAGAAAATAGGTTTGGGGAAAATACTTTTTAGAAAATTCGATTGATTAAGACAATACCCAAGGAAAAATCCACCTAGACTTCACTTGTTATTTGACTCTGAATCGGACGATTTATTCATTCAACTTGTTCTGTAGAAATCCCTAATTTATGTTGTTATCCCTATTCAAGACTAATAACGTCTAACCCTAGGTTGAACACTTGAAATCTCTTTCTAATCTAAATAAGCATATTAACTTGAATCAATATCCTGAAATACCAAAGCAAGAATTAAGAACACATAATTAAGAACAAGTCAAATATTTATCATACAATTCAGATAATAATAACAAGATTCGTCTTAGGTTCCATTCCCCTTAGGTATTTAGGGGGTTTAGTTCATAACTAAAAAGGAAAACATCTCAGAAGAATAATGAATACAAAACATAAAGAAAACCCAAAACTTCTGAAGGGAAATTGAAGGGAGATCTTCAGTCTTGATGATGAATCCGGCTTCAAAGATGGATCAATCGGCTTTCTTCGAGTAATTCCTTCCTTCTTATCCTGTGTGTCCCCTTTAGTCCTTCTCTAGGGTGTTTAAATAGGATTTAGAATGCCTAAAATCCCCCCAAATCACCCTTTTCCGAATAGAGCCTAACTAGGGCTCGACAGGGACACGCCCATGTGACACACCCGTATGTGATTACTTCATGTCGTGGTCAAGGCTGAGAGATCAACATGCCTGTGTTGAGGTTGTTTTAGGCTGTGTTTGAGCCTGTTAGAATGGCACGAGTGTGTGTGATACCCGTGTGAGGAAGTCCAGGCCGTGTTGTTTTCCCATGTCGGCCCATTTTCTCCGTTTTTGGCCCGTTGTTCTTTTTGCTCTCCTATGCTCATCTAAGTATAAAACATGAAATTAAAGGATTAGGAGCATCAAATTCACCAAATCAAAGGAGAAATCATTCATAAATATGTTACGCATGGGATAATAATATGTATAAACTACGGTTTATCAGACAACCCCATATTTCCACTATTTCACACAATTACAACCTATTCTATAACTTTTACAAAATGGCCCTTTTAGGTGTTTTCCATGAAAATCCTTTCACAAAAGTTGCTTATTACACAACCAAGACTCATTTTCTTTCATAAAAATTCAACAAACAGTATATATCCTTTCATGGCAAATCCCTAGACTATCAACCATTTCACAAAATAGTCCCCCCATTTGCTAGTTCATGCTACAAGGGTTCCAAAAGTAGAAAAATTATCAAAAATAGGCATCTAAATCACTTACTTGTAAGGGATATAAGTTACTAAAATTTTTGAGCTTTCAAAACCCCCTCTTTGCTGGTATTTTCGGTTACGAAGAAGGAGGATGAAACGAAAACAACAATTTTTTCTTTTTGTTTTATTTTATTACCAAATAAGTCACCTAATGCACACCAACTTTGACTTTTCAACCTTTTTTTGTCTCCTTGATCAGGCACTAACATATTTATGGTCTATTTACTCAATAAATACCCTAATTTAATGTTCTATAGAGATTTGACACCTTTACCTAGCAAAACAAAACTTTTGCCCTTTACACAATTTAGTCCTTTTTCATAATTAAGCATGAAATCGCTAAAATTATTTCACCAAAACTTTCGTGCACTCATATAATCATGCTATAACACATAAAATATCATTAAAAATAATTTCTCCAGCCTCAGAATAGTGGTTTCGAAACCACTGTTTTGACTAGGCCTAAAATCGGGCTGTTATAGTGCAAGTTATTCAATCCAACACCATTTCCATCCTTTCCATTGAATCTATAACCATTAATCCCATTTTCACCTTAAAGTCTATTTCGAAATGATACATCATTGGACGATTGGGTAATTCGACGTCTTGTAATCAAATTCATGATTACGAGCACGCATCATTTTGTATCAGAGCTACGGAAATGAGAGAAAAAGAAATTGAAAGAAAAAGAAATGTGAGAAAAAGAGAGCTTGAAAGAAAATAGAAAGAAAAGGAATGCAAGCGGGAAAAGAACTTTGAAAAAGAGTTTGAGAATGAAAAAAAAAGAAATTGGAAAAGAGAAAAAGAAGAGTGAAAGAAAAGAAACTATGAAAGATGAGTGTTTCATTGAGATTGAGAAAATAAAAGAAAGTGTGAAAAAAATGAGTGACGTTGTTGGAAAACAAAGTGAAATAAAGAGTGAGAGTGAGTTTTCAAAAATAAAAGAGAGTGTGGAAAAAGAAAGAGAGTTTGAAAAAGAGATTGAAAAAGAAACGAGTGAAAATGAATAGATTATTCAAACAAAGGTGAGGACTATTTTTGTTAACCTACATTCGAGTTTTCCTTTTGATTTCTTTTCATTTCAAGTTTATAAAATTCCACCCATGGACAAGTTCCAACTTCATTACCTTCGATGAGAGACAATTCCGATTGATCAAGAAAGGTAAGATCGAAATTGAAATTAATCCACAAGTGCTTAAAGGTAAGCAAGGTAAGGAATCTTTAGCAATTAAATCACGACAATCTAATTTGAATGTTGTTGATAAAATTACCGATGACTTAGTTTTCGAAAGATCTTTGTACATTGTTTCAATTAATTATTATTCTTTGATTGTTGTTGATAATTTTATCTCAAGTACTGTTATGAAGAGTTTTTCTCATGATGTGTATTGTGTTGGTAAGTTTGTTGATGTTGTTGGATTAAATCAACATATACAAAATTTGGTCGTGTGTGATAAATAATTTTCACGTAAAAAGCTTAATCTGTTTGAGAGTTTTGATTGTTTGAACATACCTATGCCTAAATCTTGTTTGTTTAACATGTGTGAATTGTTGCTGAAAGAAAAGTTTTTATTGTATTAAAAAATAAGTGATCAAAACCATGTGTTGAAACCTGGAGCATATTTTCCTATGTTATTGTTGAAAGATGGTGAGCATCATATTTTTATTTTAAATAAATGTGTTCGCCACTTTCATTTGCTCCATGTTTTATCATTATTTTTGAAAACAAAATACGTGAATTCTGATGACTTACAAAGTGAAAATCAAATCTTTGATCCCGGAGATTATTGTTCTATATTATGGTTGAAAGGATTCGACCATGTTTTGCGTGATTATAACTTTCAATTGCTTCATGTTTCTTCTATGTTGCTAGCCATGAAACTTTTGAGTCAGATTGAAATGGTAAGAAAACACTTTGTTTTTTATCCCGAAGTTAACTTAAGTTTACAACATTTGGAAGGAACCCTTGATATTCATTATGTTTATAAGAATTGCAACATCTTTGAATTGCTCCAAATTCGTGTAAGTGATGGATTGATAGAAATCCTTCACTCTGATTTTGTTTGTGAAAATGTTATTGATTTTCAGGTTTCAAAAAAGGTTGTGTTCAACTGAATAGAAGAAAGATATAATTCAAGGAACTGTGATCACCAAATTTTTTTTCAAGTAAATGGCCCGATTTGAGGACAAATCATTTTGAAGAGGGACGGGATGATACATGCATTGGAACGATTGAAGTGCATTCAAGTTCATTAAGTGGACCAAACTCCAAGTTGCTCATTTCAAGAGAGAATCCAATTGAAATTCTCATCGAGTTTATAACATGTGCTAGTTTAAAGAAGTTTAAAGTGGCAATGATGGGCTTGGTTTAGCATGTTTGGGCTGAACATGAGATGTCCAACCCTTATTGGACCCAAAATAACATCCCAAGTCCATGCAATGTTTTGCATTTTTGGCTGTTTGTTTAGTTTAATTAATTCTACAGTTTTTTTAATTATAACTTGATCATTAAGTGTTTGCATCTTTTAATTATGACATGCATTATGTGTTTTGCATTAAATAAAGTCATGCATTATGTAACACTCATGTTAGTTAAAGTTTGCATCATTAAATTAAGTCATGCATTAAGTAACTCATTTGTTCTTTTAGTTTACATCTTAAACCATGCATTTAAGCATCTTAGTTGTTAAATATGTTCTTGTTGATATAAGTATGTTATTTAATTTGGTTGTTACTTTTTAATGCATAAATTATAGTGTGTTTAATTTTCCTTAAATAAATTAATTGTGTGTTCAATAATTTGGTTTAGGAAAGTCCAAAAGGCTAGTCACATATTTTAAAGCTACAATAGGGTTGTTCATTTGCCAAGAAGAATCAAATGCTGTCACATTCAAATGACTGTTCAGTTTTGACATAAAAGAGTGTGCATTTGGTCCCTTAATTGCCTGTGCATAAAGGGAATGTTATTGGAGCACTCAAAACTCATTATGGTGGCTATTCAAATGGACCAAGAGTGACTCTTCAAGTCTGATCGATTTCATGCACTCAAAGCTAGTTATGGTGCAAATTAAAGAGATGGATACACAAGCATTAAGGCATTTGGTTAAGGGGAAAATGAAGGGACATCAAGCAGCACATTTAAAGGACCATTAAGCGTTCATCAAGTGAAGAGGCATGACTTTTCAACTATGCATGAATCAAGTGAAAAGACATGACTCTTTGGCTGCCCATCAAGAGTTATAACTGAACTTTAATGTTTTGTTAATAGCTGGTATGAATGTCGAATTTGAATAGTCATATTAGTGCCCATAAATAGCTTGTAAAAGGACAATGTTAAGAAAAGACTATGTCGAATGAATGTTGAATGAAATTTTTTGAGTTATTGTGAGAATTCTATCTCATTGTTCTTAAAAGAACTTACTTAGACTTATCAAGGTACTTCTTGTAGCGTCAAACCTTTTTCTTTTGAACTTATCACTTCCTTTCTTTCTTTGTTCTGAAGTGTGGCGTTTTAACATACTGCTGGTTCCTATTTTGCTAAATAACGGGTCACTGTTTACTTCTTCTTCAAAGACTTGTTTGTTATTTCACTTTATAGAAAGCGAGTCATGATTTTTCATATTGTTGGTTCATTTTTAAGTGTCCATTTCGTGCAAGTTATTCAATGCAACACCATTTCCATCCTTTCCATATTATCTATAACCATTAATCCCATTTTCACCTTAAAGTCTATTTCGAAAAGATACATCATTAGACGAACAGGCAATTCGATGTCTTGTAATCAAATTCACGACTACGAGCATGCATCACATTAGTTACCTTAAAATAGTAATACAAGAATAATTTAGTCATGGTTTTACTTAATCAAACATCTTACTGAGGCCTATACCAACACAAACACAATTTTAATAACTCAAGTAGATGAAATGGAATCAACCTAATATGAATTAAATTTAAGCCATATTAATTAAATTAAACATATCAATATTACAGATATTTATAGACATGTTCATCATAACAACAAAATTAAAAGGATATGGAACAAGAATCAAATCCGGTGTTTCTCTGAGGGTTGACTAGTTTGCTCTGCTCCTCCTTCTCTGTTTGTTCTTATTGAACCAAGGCTTCCATAAATACTTGCATGCTATTCCAAACAGGGACTCTTTTTCGAGTGGTGAAATCGGCAAAAGAATGGGGAAGAAAATGAAGAACAATGGAAGGGAATGACGAGAGAAAAGTGAGAGAGAAGTGAAGAATGAATGGTTTTGAGATGTTTTTAAAGTGAGCAGCCAATGGGGTACTTATAGGTTGAGAAGGCTGCTAAAAATAGCCAAAATCAGCGGCCAAAAACTTTCCCCATGGCCAGCCACACTTGTGGCATGTTTGAAGATTTCAAACAAGCTATTTTTAGGTAGGGGCAAATCTTGAAAGGCATGAATAATGGAGGGGTTTGAATGCAAATTGAAGGAGCCTTCCAAGGCCATTTTCAAAGCCAAATAATCAGCCAAATAAGCTGATTGGGTCAGCATGTGGGACAGTTTTGGGCTGTTTAGTGCTCGGTCGAATCGGTTTTCTCGATTCGGCTCAACTGAGCCCCTTTTCATAATTAATTAATAATAATTTATCTAACCCAAATTAAATTGGATTAAAATTAAAATTAACTAAGTAACACCCCTTACCTATATTCGACGCTGGAATAGGGTACGAGGCATTACCAGACATAAACACAAGTATTCATACAAAATAGAGACATGAATTTCTGTCCAAATTTAAAACTTTTCATTATATTCAAATCATCTCTATTGTGGGCCTACGACGCCCAAAACAAACATCGAAAATGATTAGGGACTAAACCAAGAACCTTCGAAACTTTTACAACACTTAGAAAATTTTCATGTTTCGGAGAGTCACATGCCCGTGTGGATAGGTCGTGTGATCATACACACTTGTGTGGCTTGGGACTCGCTTGTGTCTTCAGCCCATGTAACTCTCTTTTTATGACGTCATCAGCAAAATGAGTCACACGGCCACAGCACACGTTCGTGTGCTTAGGTCATGTGGCGAATTAAAATTTCAAAATTAAGTGCAAACTTCACACAGCCAGGGCACACGCCCATGTCCCAAGGCCGTATACTCCACAAGGCTGAGACACACGGCCGTGTCTCTGCGGTGCGTTTACTATTGGGCATTTTGTTTTGAATTAATTAGGGTGCAAGGGATACACGGTCAGACCACACTCCCAGGGGGCAGACTGTGTGTCACACACGGCCTAGACACATGCCTATGTGTCTACCCGTGTGAACAATTATTGAGGCTATTTTCCAAGCCCATTGCAACCCTTAATTGCACATACACAAACATGAATTCAATGGCACTTCCACATGACATAAATTTCATGTACTTAAACCTGCAAGAACATAGTACATGCATTACAACTTTTCATCACATTGTACTTGATTAAGACCCCATATCATGGAAAACCAATTTTACCAACACACACATATACAAATAAACAATATTCCCTAGATTGCATGCATGCATTATCATATTAACTTATTCACACACGAAACTACCATCATCATTTAACCATCAATAACCATGGGCCATATCATAATAGCATGGGCACATACATGCATAAATGAATTAGATTACAACCCAATATTCATAATGAGCCACATCTCATGGCCTTATACAAAATGAATCAAATATCAACATAAGTCAACAGATTTGGCTAAATCAATATGACATATAACAAAATAACCAAGTCCCTATACATGCCATACTCAAATTACTTAAATTCACTATACCCAAAAGATTAGTTTGATACCAGTTTCTCAACATATGTCATATCCGGTCGTAGTGAAATCACGTGTGAAGGGTCAAAACGGTAACTACGCAACATAGACATATGGAACACATCATGAATCTTTTCCAACTTGGATGGTAAAGCTAACCGATAAGCAACTGGCCGCATTCTGTTGGTGATCTCATACGGCCCTATAAAACGAGGACTCAACTTTCTTTTTTTACCAAATCTCAAAACCTTTTTCCATGGAGCACTTTCAAAAATACCTTATCACCAACTTGAAACTCAATCTCTTTCCATTTCAAATCTGCATAGGACTTCTATCTATTTGAAGCAGCTTTCAAACAATCATGAATTATCTTCACTTTCTCTTTGGTTTCTTTGACTAAATCAACCCCGTGAATCTGATTTTCTCTAAGTTCAGTCCAATACAGAGGTGTTCGGCACTTATGCCCATATAATGCCTCATAGGGCGCCATTTTCAAACTCGTCTGATAACTGTTGTTATAAGTAAACTCTACCAACGGCAAGTACTTTTCCCAACTGCCTTGAAATTCAAGAACACAACACCGGAGCATGTCTTCAAGTGTCTGTATTACTCTCTCTGACTGACCATCGGTTTACTGATGGAAAGCGGTACTAAAATTCAACTTTGTACCTAAAGCTTCTTGTAGCTTTTTCCAGAACTGCAATGTGAATCTCGAGTCCCTATCCGAAGACAAAGGTCCTCCATGAAGCCTCATAATTTTAGAAACATACAACTCGGCTAGCTTATCGAGTGTGTAGTCGGTATGTACTGGAATAAAGTGAGTCAATTTCATTAATCGATCAACTACGACCCAAATAGCATTTTTCTTTCTCGGTGACAACGGCAATCCCGTCACAAAATCCATAGTAATCCAGTCCTATTTCCACTCAGGAATCATCACAGG
This sequence comes from Gossypium anomalum, assembly GCA_025698475.1. Classification (NCBI taxonomy): domain Eukaryota; kingdom Viridiplantae; phylum Streptophyta; class Magnoliopsida; order Malvales; family Malvaceae; genus Gossypium; species Gossypium anomalum. Next base: position 39,639,506 of record CM046958.1, on the reverse strand, counting down.
CTAAAGTAAACCCGAAGGTACTTGGTGCTCGGCTTTCACTTGTTGACAAATTAAGCATTTTGAAACAAACTCTGAGATGTCTCTTTTCATACTCGGCAACCAATACAATCTCCTCAAGCCATTATACATCTTGGTACTATCCGGATGGATTGACATACAACTACTATGGGCCTCGCGAAGAATTTTCCCAATAATTTCATCATCTCTAGCTACACAAACCCTATCCTGGAACATTAAACAACCATCGAAACCAATTCGAAAATTTGGTTTAACACCCGACTAACATTGAGCTCTATTGGTTTACAAATCACTGTCACCTTTCTGAGCTTCATAGATCTCTTGGAGAAATGTTGGTCTAGCTCTCAACTTCGCTAGCATCGAACCATCACCGAACACAGCCAACAGAGTATTCATAGCTCTCAAGGCAAATAAGACTCAAGGCATCGGCGACCACGCTCGCCTTACCCTGGTGATAGTCAATTACCAACTCATAGTCTTTTATCAACTCTAGCCACCTCTGTTGCCGTAAATTCAAACCTTTTTGAGTCATCAAGTACTTTAGACTTTTGTGATCGGTGAATACCCAAACTTCTCACCATACAAGTGATGTCTCCAAATCTTTAACGCAAACACAATGACAGCTAGCTCTAAATCATGTCTTAGTTAATTTTTCTCGTGTGGTTTCAATTGCCTAAAAGCATAGGCTATCACTTTGCCTTCTTGCATAAGCACGCAACCCAATCCATTTAAGGATGGATCACTATAAACCACAAATTCTTTTCCCAGCTCGGGTTGCACTAATACCGGAGCCTTAGTCAACAATGCTTTCAATTTCTCAAAACTCTATTTTTCTCTTTTCTGACCATTTGAACTTGATATCTTTTTGCAATAATTTTGTCATCGGAGAGGAAATCATAGAAAATCCTGTAACGAACCTTTGCTAATAGCTGGTTAAGCCCAAAAAGCTTCTAACCTCGAATACGTTCCTCGGTGGTTTTCAACCAACAATGGTCGAAATCTTACTCAGATCAACTCGGATCCTATCACCCGACATAATATGCCCCAAAAATCTGACTTCTCTAAGCCAAAACTCACTTTTGCTAAACTTAGCAAACAACTGCTTATTTCTCAAAGTTTGCAAAACAGTCCTCAAATGATTGGCATGTTAAAATTCATCACGAGAATAAATCAGGATATCATCAATAAACACCACAACAAATTTATCCAAATAAGGTCAGAAAATTCGATTCATTAAATCTATGAAAACTGTAGGAGCATTCATTAGACCAAAAGGCAATACCAAAAATTCATAGTGACCATACTTATCCCAAATGCGATTTTTGGCACATCCGAGTCCTTAATTCTCAACTGATAATAATCGAACCTCAAATCTATCTTGGAAAATACTGTGGCTCCCTTCAATTGATCAAATAAATTATCTATCCTCGATTACAGGTACTTATTCTTTATAGTTACCTTGTTGAGTTGTCGGTAATCAATACATAGCCTCATCGAACTATCTTTCTTTTTCACAAACATGACTTCAGTGGCACTTCCACATGACATAAATTTCATGTACTTAAACCTTCATGAACATAGTTCATGCATGACAACTTCTCATCACATTGTACTTGATTAAGACTCCATATCATGGAAAACCAATCTTACCACCACACACATATACAAATAAACAATATTCCCTAGATTGCATGCATGCATTATCATATTAACTTATTTACACACCAAACTACCATCATCGCTTAACCATCAATAACCATGGGTCATATCATAATGGCATGGGCACATACATGCATAAATGAATTAGATTACAACCCAATATTCATAATGAGCCACATCTCATGGCCTTATACAAAATTAATCAAATACCAACATAAGTCAACACATTTTGCTAAACCAATATGACATATAACAAAAAGACCAAGTCCCTGTACATGCCATACTCAAATTACTTAAATTCACTATACCCAAAAGATTAGTTTGATAGTGTGAATCAAGCTATGACATCCTTCGATCTCTGAGCTAACTTGGCGATACTATAAGAAAAATGGAAAAGAAAGGGGAGTAAGCATAAAGCTTAGTAAGTTGCATGTAAATAATTAACAACATTAACCAAGCTTTATTATCCACATAAACAGAATGTAACTTGTCACAATGTCATCAAATATCATAAGTACATTTTAGAACATGTCATTTACATAGTGTATAATAAAACCCATTATCATAATTCATTCATCCACTACTTACCGAGATCTCATCATTTTATAATCTCAATGTTTGTGAGCTTGATGTACATACCTGCACCCTTTCGACATGATCATACCTTGTCATATCGTTGACTTAATGTTGGGATTTCCCGTTGAACCACTTGGAATACTAAAGCATACTTGAGAAATCACATTCACACAGTGGATACCAATGCCATATCCCAGATATGGTCTTACATGGGATCACATATCGATGGCAATGCCTTGTCCCAGAAATGGTCTTACATGGGATCATGCATATCGAAGTCGATAGTCCAGCTATGGTATTACACGATGTCTCATATTGATGCCAATGCCATGTCCCAGACATGGTCTTACATGGGATTATGCATGTTGAAGTTGATACCCCAGCTATGGTCTTACACGATGTCTCATATTGATGCCAATGCCATGTCCCAAACATGGTCTTACATAGGATCACATTTCGATGCCAATGCCATGCCTCAGACATGGTCTTACATGGGATCACACCTATCCCTAATGTTAAGACATTTGTATCCCAACTATTCCTAAGGTTCAACCGGGATATCATGGTACCAATTCTTCGTCAAATCTTCATCGAATGATCATTAATCAATCCGTAAAGACAATCATAGAATTCATGCAATATTAAAGAATTTAAATACATAATAACATAATGTTGAACTATTTAAACACGAACTTACCTCGATACAAAACATGGACAATTAATTCAATTTAGCCTAAGATCTTGCTCTTTCTTCGGTCTATGCCTGGACTCCGTTTTTCGTGATCTATAATAGCAAATTTCACTTATTTAATTATCACATTATTCAAAACATCACATAAATCATATTTTGGCAAAGTTACCATTTTGCCCCTAAACTTTCACATATTTAGAAATTAGTCCTTAGGCTCGTAAAATGAAATGTATTATTTTTCTTTGTTACCCAACCCTAGCCAAACCTAACACATACTCATAACAACCCACATTTTACTTGAATTTAGATTTTTCCTACTCATTTTTACTACTTTTACAAAAAGGTCCTTTTAGGGGTGTTTAGGAAAAATCACTTAGTAAAAGATGTTTATCATGCATCAAACTTTCATATTCCTCTATTAAATACCAAAATACATGCATGACACATGGGTAAGTTTTTGAACATGAACCCTAGCTAAAAATAATGGTAGATATAGCTAGATCATGCTTCAAGGATCTCAAAGACATAAAGAACATAAAAAACGGGGCTAGGATGTACTTACTTTCAAGCTTGAAAAGTTGAAAAAAAACCCTAGTTATGGTCCTTAGAAATTTTGGCACACCATTGAAGAAGATGGGATTTTCACTTCATTTTCCCTTTTAATTCTTTTATTTACCAAATGACAAAAATGCCCTTAAGACTTTTCTTTAAAATTTTACCCATGCATGCCCATTTTTGTCCATAAAAATAAAAATTGAGCAAATTGTTATTTAAGGACCTCTAATTAATAATCTAAAGCCATTTCATACTTAAAGCTTCTAGAATCTCTAATTTTGCAACTTTTGCAATATAGTCCTAAAATTAAAATTGGACACTTATTCACAAAATTTCTCCATGAAACTTTCACACAATGATGAGACCATGCCATATACATCAAAATAATCATAAAACAAATATTTCTACTTCAGATTGGTGGTCTCGAAACCACTATTCTGACTAGGCCCAAAATTGGGATGTTACAAATTATATTATGAGTTAATACACATAATTTGGACTATCTTAGGCTGAAAAATTAATTCGCCTTGATGCTTCAAAATTGCTTCTCGGTTTTGTGCTTCTAGTAGTGTCTACAAAGCCATTTTTTGCTCTTTGTGTAAATCTACCATAAATAATAAAAATTTGATATAAAATTAATTAATATTCAACATGTTCATAATTTGAGTGAAATTTAATTATTTAATAATTATTATTTATTTTTTGATAAGAATCTTACCGAAGCTGCATGAATTTGAATTAAAAAGGGCATGTTTCATTCTTCCCAAAATTTTGATTTTAGTATACTTATGCTCAAAAACAAGAAATTTTATATTTATGTTACTTATGTGTACATATAATTCAAATTAATCTCAATTGTTCTTATGATAGCAAAAATAGACTAAATGCTTTCTCAACAAAGAATGCTAAATTCCTTCCAATTTGATTTTATTCCCTTATTCAAGATTAAGTTGCAATAATTATGTTTAACTTATGCCTTCTTATGTTGAACATAGTGGAAACACAGAAATTTACACATTTTTCATGCCCTTTTTAACTTAAAATCATACCGTTTCGATTAAATTCGTGTCAATAAGTAATTAATTTTTATAAAATAATTAAATTGTACTTAAAATATGAACATGATGAATTTTAGTTAATTTATTAAGTAATTTTGATTAATTTTGGTTATTTTCGACAGAATTGCGCAAAGGGCGAAAAATGGCTCGGCAGAATCGAGAAGCAATTTGAACTATCAAGGCAAATTAATTTCCAACCTAAGACGGTCCAATTATGTGTATTAATTCATAATATAATTAATTTTAATTTATACCCAATTTAATTTGGGCTAAATAAATTACTATTAATTAATTATGGAAAAGGTGGTTCAGTTGAACCGAACCGATTGAACTGAACCGGCCAAGAATTCGGCAGCCCAAAATCGTTCATATGCTGACCCAAATCAGCTTATTAGCTGATTAACTAAGCTTGCAAAGAAGCCCTTGAAGACTTGTCAAAGTTGCATTCAAGCCCCTCCACAATTAGTGGCTTTGAAGATTTGCCCCAAGCCATATTTAGCAAAGTTGAAGCCATCAACTTTGCCACATAGATGGCCGGCCAAGGGGTGGCTCTTTGGCTGCTATTTTGAGAAAATTTTAGCTGCCACATTCAGCTATAAAAACCCCCCTTGGCAGATCATTCAAAGCATCTCATCCATTCCTCAATCATTTCACAACACTTCTCTCCTCTCTCATTTTCTCCTCTCATTTTTCCATTTCCATTCCCTTGCTCTTGTGCCAATTTCTTCCCTTGGAAAAAGGGTGTTCTTCAGCCATTTTGGAGCAGCAATTGAGTGTTCATATAAGCCTTGATCGGTGAGGACAACAAGAAGGAAAAACGGAGCAACCTAGTCAAGCCTCGAAAAACCACTGGATTTAATTCTTGTTCCCTATCTCTTTAATTTTTGTTGCTGTTATGATGAACATATCTATGAATATTTATTTTTTTTAAATGGTTAATTTAATCATCTTAGCTTGAATTTAATTCGTGTTGGGTTGATTGCATTTCGTCTTCTTAAATTGTTAAAATTGTGTTTATGTTGTTATAGGCCTCGATAAAATGCTTGATTAAGTAAAATCATGCCTAAGTTATTCTTGCATTACGACTGTGAGGTAACTAATTAATTAATTATTTAAACGGATTGAAATTGTAATTAATTGACACAATACTTAATCAGTACATGTTTATTCTTCTAAGGTAGCTGAAGGTTAAATTGGCAATGTATCTGGCGATATTATTGCCTTGCATAACTTGCAAGATTATTGTGATTAAAATATTTCAAGGTAGGGATACCTTGTTACCTCACATAGTTTTTTCAATGCTTATTAGATTTAGTTAATCATTTCAATGCAAGAGATTAGTTCAGTTTAATGAGTATGTATGTACAATAACATGTTTGCTTACTAAAATCTATTTAGTCAGTTGAATTGACATAAGGATATGTCAAGAGATGAATGGATTTTGGTATGTAAGTATGTTCACAAGTTAGCAAATTACCGGGTTTTCGTGATTTTATTCATAACAATATAAACATGAGTTTAATAACTCTAAGATAAGAAGAGTAATTAATCCAACACAATTATATCACCTTGATTAAATCTTATTTTGAAATCGTGCATTAGAACTTTTTACTTCATTTTTATTTATTTTAATTAGTTATTTTCTTAAGTTTTTAATCACTCTCTTCAAATAAAATATTTTTCTTCACCAAAGTCTTTTTAATTGCATTCGTAAATAATTCTTTTAATAGTCTCTGTGGGTACGATAACTTGACATTTACTTGTCACTTTATTACTTGTTATGATTGTGTACACTTGCACATTTCTGTCATTCCAAGTTCTTGGCACCGTTGTCGAGGACTGTTTTAAAAAGCCATTATTTGTGAATTTGTTAGTTTTGCATTTTGGTTTAATTTTCTGTTTAAATTCTAACTTAATTAATTTTTTCTGTGATCATTTCAGGTGTTTATGAGTATTGACCGAATTATTGACCTACTCCTTGTAGACCCTGAGATTAAATGAACTTTTAGACAGCGAAGATGACAAGCGAATCAGAGAAGGACTGGAGAGAAGAACTTTGAATATCCAAACTAAGGAAAGGGGCAAACCCTGTTCAAGATCCTATCCTTATTGCTGATGATAGGGATAGAGCATTAAGACAGTATGTCATGCCAGTGTTTAATGATATTAATCCAGGTATTAGGAGACCCGAAATCGAGGCACAACAGTTCGAGCTAAAGCCAGTCATGTTGCAGATGCTTCAGACAGTGGGCCAATCTGGTGGAATACCGACCGAAGATCCTCACCTACATTTAAGACTATTTATAGAGGTGAGCGATTCTTTCAAATTAGCCGGAGTACCCGAAGATGCATTATGATTGAAGTTGCTCCCATATTCTCTAAGGGATAGAGCTCAAGCCTGGTTGAACTCATTGCCACCAAACTCAATTTCTACATGGCAAGAGTTAGCAAAAAGATTTCTTTTGAAGTATTTCCCGCCTAGGAAGAATGCTAAGTTGAGGAATGAGATCACTACTTTCCAACAAATGGATGATAAGTCCTTGTATGAGGTATGGGAAAGGTACAAAGAGTTATTACAAAAGTGCCCTCATCATGGAATCCCATATTGCATCCAACTTGAGACATTTTATAATGGTATCAATGCTTACACGAGGATGGTAGTGGACGCTTCTACTAATGGTGCTCTCCTTTCTAAATCTTATAATGGGGCTTATGAAATCATTGAGAGGATCACCAATAACAATTACCAATGGCCAACCAATCGAGTAGCGCCAGGAAGACAAGTTACTGGAATACATGAAGTAGATGCTCTTACTTCACTCGCATCTCAGGTATCATTAATATCCTTAATGCTTAAAAATCTTACTACTAATGATTCTAATAGTTTTGCAGCACAGCCACCAAATCAAATTGAAAATATAGCTTGTGTTTATTGTGGGGAAGGACATTTGTTCGAGGAATGTCCATCAAACCTAGAATCAATGTACTATATAGGTAACCAGAACCAATATCGAGGAAGGCAAGGACTGCAATCGAATTTTTATAACCTATCGTGGAAAAACCATCCGAATTTTTCCTGGAGTAACTAAGGAGCTGGAACCAGTAACACTTACGCCCAACCTAGATCGACCCAGCCACCTAGTTTTCCCCAACAAGTTCAGAAACCAACCCAAGCTGAACCATCCAATGGCTTAGAAAATCTGTTGAAGGCATACATGGCCAAGAATGATGCCTTAATCCAAAGCCAAGCAGCTACATTGAAAAACCTAGAAAACCAAATAGGCCAGTTTGCAACTGAACTCAAGAACCGACCACAAGCGTTGACATTGAGGAGTGGAAAGACAGTAGAGCCCAACATCATTGATGTTGAAAAGGAGCAAGCTGATGCTCAAGAATCAGAGGAAGATCAACCAAGTGTTGAAGTTCCAGTTTCACCAGAACCAGAACCTGTAAAACCCGACAAGGTAATTTCAGAACCAGTTAATTCTGATCAACTAACAACTCTGTTAGATGCAGAATTACCACAGAAGACAAATCTACCAAGTCTAGTGAAAAACCATCACCACCCTACCCTCAAAGACTTCAAAAGCAGAAGCAGGAGATTCAATTCAAGAAGTTCCTAGACGTACCTAAGCAACTTCATATCAACATCCCGTTGGTTGAAGCACTTGAGCAAATGCCGAACTACGTCAAATTCATAAAGGATATCCTCTCCAAAAAATAAAGGCTTGGAGAATTTGAGACGGTAGATAGATCCTTAGCACATCCAGAAGGAAAGATCGAGGATGTATTGGTATGTGTAGATAAATTTATCTTCCCTGCTGATTTTGTTATTTTAGACTTTGAGGTAGACAAAGAAGTGCCAATTATCTTGGGAAGACCGCTCTTAGCAACCGGAAGGACCCTTGTTGATGTGCAGAAGGATAAGCAAACTATGCGTGTTCAGGATGATCAGGTAACATTTAACGTTTTTAAGTCTATGCGATTTCCTGACATAATTGATAATTGTTCTGCAGTATTCAATTTAGAAGATTTAATAGTGGAGAAGGAGCTCAACTATGTTGAGGATCCGTTAGAACAAATTTTAACATTAGATCCTTCGAATGATGAAGAGGACGATGAATACTTAGCTTTGTTAGAAGCTGATCAAAGGGGATTTAATCCGCAATCCCGCTTTGAATATTTGGAGTTGGAGAAATGGATTATGCCCAACCAAAAGCATCAATCGAGGAGCCACCTAAATTAGAATTGAAGGTCACATCTAAAATATATTTATTTAGGTAACTCTTCTATTTTGCTTGCGATTGTTTCAGTAGAATTAACTACTGAGCAAGAAGAGAAACTCATCTTGGTGTTGAAACAATTCAAGAAGGCTATCGGATGGACCATAGCCGATATTCGCGGTATTAGTCCATCTGTATGCATGCACAAGATCATACTAGAAGATGGTGAGAAAGGGACGATTGATGGACAACGAAGATTGAACCCTATTATGAAGGACGTAGTCAATAAAGAAATCATCAAGTGGTTAGATACGTGAATAATTTACCTTATCTCAGATAGCTCATGGATAAGTCCGATCCAGTGCGTGCCAGTGAAAGGAGATATCACGATCATTAAAAACGAGAATAACGAGTTGATACCGTTTTCTCGATGGATACTCGAGGTATGATCATATTACAATAACACTGAAAGATCAGCACAATACAACATTCACTAGCCTGTACGGTACATTTGCATTTAGATGCATGCCATTTGGTTTATTGAATGCACCTACTACATTTCAAAGATGTATGATGTATATTTTTACCGACATGGTTGAAAAGTATTTGGAAGTTTTTATGGATGATTTTTCAGTATTTGGAGATATATATGACGATTGCTTAGCTAATCTCGCAAAGGTACTAAGGCGATGAGAAGAAACAAACCTAGTACTTAACTGGGAAAAGTGCCATTTCATGGTAAGAGAAGGTATTGTTCTGGGGCATCAGATAACGAGACATGGGATCGAGGTAGATAAAGCAAAGGTAGATGTTATCGAGAAACTCCCACCTCCAACATCTGTAAAGGGTGTTAGGAGCTTTTTGGGCCACGCCGGTTTCTATCGGAGATTCATCAAGGACTTCTCCAAAATTGCTAAACTCTTATGCAAATTATTGGAAAAGGACGCGGCATTCAAGTCTGATGAAGAATGCTTAAAGGCATTCATAGGTTTGAAGAATCGGTTAGTTACGACACCTATAATCGTCACACCAGAGTGGGGTTTGCCATTCGAATTGATGTGTGACGTAAGTGACTTCGTGATAGGAGCTGTTATGGACTAGCGAAGGAACAGAGTTTTTTATCCAATCTACTATGCGAGTCAGACTCTGACAGGAGCTCAACTAAATTATATGGTAACAGAGAAAGAGTTACTTGCTACCATGTTTGCTTTTGACAAGTTCTGATCTTATCTTGTAGGTACCAAGGTGACTGTCTATACGGACCACTCAGCAATTAAGTATCTCATTGCCAAGAAAGACGCTAAGCCGAGACTGATCCGATGGGTACTTCTACTTCAACAGTTTGATCTAGAAATTCAAGATCGAAAGGGAATGGAGAACCAAGTAGCAGATCACTTGTCCAGATTGGAGCCATAAGAAAGGAACTCTTTTATGATACCAATTCAAGAGACATTTCTAGATGAACACATACTGAAGGTAAATCATGTCCATAATACCCCTTGGTTTGCTGATATTGCTAACTTTTTAGCTTGTGCTTTGATACCGATTGATAAGACGTATCATCAAAGGAAAAAGATTCTTCACGATGTGAAGTACTATTTTTGGGAAGAATCATACTTGTTTAAAAAGTGTGCAGATCAAATGATCAGAAGATGCGTGGCAGAGGATGAAGTACATGAGATTTTATACCATTGTCACTTAGCTCCGAGTGGGTGACACTTTGGAGGTACACGTACTGCAGCCAAGGTATTGCAAGCCAAATTCTTTTGACCAACACTATTCAAAGATGCATATGCTTATGTAAAAAGTTGTAATCGATGTCAAAGGGTTGGAAATGTCACCAGCAGAAATGAGATGCCTCGAACAAACATCATTGAGGTAAAATTATTCGAAGTTAGGGTATTGAATTTCTTGGTCCTTTCTCTCCATCTTTTGGTCACAAGTATATATTGGTAGCAGTAGACTATGTGTCTAAGTGGGCTGAGGTGGAAGCTTATCCAACAACTGATGCTAAGGTTGTGATGAAGTTTTTGCAGAAACACGTGTTCACAAGGTTTGAAACCCCAAGAGCTATTATCAACGATGAAGGGTCCCATTTTGTGAACAAGTGGTTTAAATGGTTGTTAGATAAACATGGAGTGAAACGCAAGGTTTCTATAGCTTACCATCCACAGATGAATGGGCAAGTTGAATTGGCAAATAAGAAGATCAAAGACAAACTTGCGAAGGTAGTTTGCCCAAACTGGCGAGATTGGTCCAAAAGACAGGATGATGCTTTATGGGCTTACAGGGCAGCATACAAGACACCTTTAGGGATGTCACCTTACATGTTGGTCTTTGGGAAAGCTTGTCATCTACCCTTGGAGTTAGAACACAAAGCTTACTGGGCCCTTCGACAACTCAACTTGGATCATAAGCTTGCTAAAGAGAAACGGATGCTCCAACTCAATGAGCTAGAGGAATTCTGAATGTTCTCGTACGAAAATGCCAAACTACGCAAGGAGAGACTTAAGAAATGGCATGACAAGCACATTTGAGTTCGAGAATTTGACGCAGGTCAGCAAGTCTTGTTATTTAATTCCAAATTAAAGTTCTTTCCAGGTAAACTAAAATCACGTTGGTCTGGTCTATTTACGATTCATCGCGTCTATCCATACGGAGTTGTTGAACTCCAAGGTAAGGGAGGTAATTTTCAAGTTAATGCTCAGTGTTTGAAACATTACCGGGGAGATAAGACCGAATGGAATCAAATTTCGTTCATTTTATCAAATGTTTAATTTTTCTTTTTAATAAATGATTTAGGGTATATTTTTGGGATTAATATGTTTAAATAAATTCTGTCTAGGAGGTTGGAACTAAAGCGAGACCACTTGTGACCCCTCCAATCTTTCCTGAGAATTGATCTTAACATAATTTTTCGAGAAATTATTCCCTAAGTAGAAAAATAAATTTTTAGCTTTTCAAATAAAAAGGTCAATTTTGACCCAAGTTTTAAATTGCAACTCAATTTCAATATTTCATTAAGTTTAGGGACTTAATTAAATTATTTTAAAAATCTGGTTGCTCTTTTTGTAAATATTAAAACTAGATGCCTTTTTTTGTAAATACTTTCAAAAGGCTTCTAGAATAAATGTTTTTAATTTAATAAAAAAGGATGATAATTATTAATATATAATTATATATTTTTTAATATATTTTAATTATTATCAACTTTATATAGAGTTAGGATTAATGTTAATTTAATCATATTTTATTGGATAAGTTTTTAACAATAATAAGATGATAATATTTAATATATAATTATATCTATTATAATTTATATATTAATTTTTATCAATTTAGCATAGAATTAAGATTAGTTTTAATCATATTTCATTTTTGTTTAAATAAATTAATATCATTAATAATTTAATATGCATATATTTAATTATTAATTGTTGTTAATTTGGATTAGAATTAGAACTTAGAGTTTTTAATTATTAAATTTCTCTAAGAATTCTACTTTAAGTCATATTCCCTTCATTATAAATACCACCTTCTCCATTCATTCATCACTAAAAATCACAAACACCAAAACCCTTAAAGTGCCGTAAGCCCCTAACCTCATCATCACCTAGCAGTTGGCCAGCAGCTCACCCGTACACCTGCTTCCTCCGTGCACCTAGCAGCTACTCCTTGGTGCCACTCAACAGGCCTACTCACAAGGATCCATGCACCTTGCGCTCACTTCAGCTCTAGCGCGCGCGCGCCTAAGCTATTGCCCACTCAGTGTTTTGGCCTGCTACCTGTGTAGCTCATCACGCCAAGCTGTGCCGCTTCTTGCTCCTGCTCGACGAATCTGCTTGCTGTCCAGCACTTGTGCGGCACACACCTACACCAAGCCCCTTAGCCGAAATCTTCCAACCTACCTTAAATTGACCTCTTTTGTTTATTAATTATTTTTAAGAGTTCTGAGTTTTATAAAAAAAGGTGGTAAGACAATTTGTTTTCTCCTAAATTTTAATTTTATCCGATTATTTAATTTTTCAGTTCATTGGATTATTAATAATTTTTGTGAATTAAATTTTTGAGAAAATAATTTTCCCCATCTTTTGTTCAGGTTAATCATGCCTCACAAGAGAACTCGTGCTTATGCCCAAATTGATGAAACACAAAACAAGTTCCATTATGAAGAAGCCAAAGCAAGATACGAGAGTATCTTCAAAAATCAACAGATGCATCTAGAGAAAGGTTTTACATTGAAAGAGAGCAACTACAAATACTTTATGGCACGTATTCGTCAAGTTGCTGAAGCCCTCAATTGGGAATTATTTTGTGAAAAGAGGCCTAGTGTGGATAAATTTAACCTCAAACGATTTGACAGAAGTTCCAGTTCATGGAATCAAGGTACCAATAAGTTTAAATGCTATTAATAAGTTCTTTGAATTACCTGATTTTGAAAACAATGAATATTCTTCTTTGATGAGCAACATCGAGCCTGAAAATTTGCAAGAAATTCTTGAAGAACTTACATAAGTGGACTGTGTTAAAGTAAGGAATCCACACTTGTTCTCTTTGACACCACTTGCAAAGGTATGGTTCTATTTTATCCGTTTCAGCCTTATGCCTAGTTCACATGGGACTACAATCTCGTTAGAGCGAATGGTCTTATTATATTTTATTTTAACTGGAAAGACCATTGATGTGGGAAAAATCATCCTACGAGAGATATGGAATTGTGCTGCTAGACGTTCTGGCCCAGCTTACTTTCCCTTTACGATAACAATTATATGCTTAAAAGCTAAAATTCTTGCAAACATAAAGAAGACAAGCTATGGCCAGGGCACGATCACAGATTGGGACCTCTACCGAGTAGTTGGAGATTCTGTTCTACAGTAGCGAGTTGAAGAAAGTGAGGATCCCGATGAAGAGGAAGAAGATCCTACAGAGATCGAGCTAATACAATCAGCTGAAGTCCCTGATAAGGTGGAACCAATAGAACCAGAAGTTGAACCTAATAACAAAACCTCAATATTTAGAGCTCAACTGCCTAGCCTAGATCTTCAAGATGAATTGTCAAAGGTAATGGGCATAATGCAGCATATGCAACAGGAGCAACAAGCTTACTAGAGATACTCAAAAATAAGGGATGACTCGATGAGAAGTGCAAGAAAATTTACAATAACCTATTTATTTTTGTGCCTGAATTTTTAGACTTTATATTTGAACCATGGAGTCCATTATCGAAGAAGGAGCGAAGCAATTCATGCAAAGGCGATAGCGATGGAGCAAAAGATGAGTCAAATTCAGAAGGGTCTACAAATAAATAAAGGAGGGATCTTAACTTTATTTTATTTATGTTCTTAGGTCATTTTAGGATTACGTTAATTAGGAATTTTTTATTTCTGCATAATAAATTAAGAGAGGAAAATCATTAATAAAATGTGAGCAAGTCACAAAGTATAAAGTGTGGCAATAGGTATATACATGTCTAGGATTGGATTTAGAAGGAGCTTGGTACTTATGCAATCAAATTGACTCACTGTAACAGCCTGATTTTGGGCCAAGTCGGAACAGCGATTTCGTGACAACTATTTCGAGGTTAGAGAAAATTATTTTAGTATTATTTTATGTGTTATAATATAATTTTATAAGTGCATTTAAATTTTGGTAAGTTAATTTTAGCGATTTCTAGTCCAATTTCGAAAAAAGACTAAATCGTGTAAAATGTAAAAGTTGTGTTTTGATGCCTAAAGGTGTTAAATTGCCTTGTTTCTGAAATTGGGGGTTTTTAATGTGAAATTACGCCACTGAAAGAGTGATGGTCGGCCATGAGACAAGAAATTTCAAATGGTCAATGTAGTTGGTAAGATGATGTCATATTAGGTTATAAAATGGTACCCTAAGGACTTAGCTTCAACTTTTTCATTTTCTTCCTTCTTATTTGAACTAAAATGGCAGCAAAGAAACTCCCTTTATAGTAAGAGATTTTAATGCTTTTTCTTGAAGATTTTTACATTTTTGTAACCCCTAAAGCATGAGCTTTCATAAGAGGGGACTATTTTGCAAAATAATAAAGAGTCTAGGGTTTTGCCATGAATGTATATGTATTGTTTGCTGAGTTTTTATGGAAGAATATGAGTTGTAGTTGTCTAATAAACAACTTTTGTGACGGAAATTTGCATGAAAATACCTTAAAAAGGTTATTATGCAAAGTTGTAAAATAAGTTGTTAATGTGTGTAATAATGATTTTTGTGAGTTGCCATAGTTATGAAAATGGTTTATCTAGGCTTAAGGAGTAAAGAAATTGAATAAAAATCTTGTTTCGAGCCTAGGGGCAATTTAGTAATTTTGGCAAAATAGAGGGGCAAAATTGTAAATTTTCCCAAACTGTGTCAATGGACTAATTTGATTATTACATTATTTTAATTAGCTAAATGTGATGTTTTAGATGTTGAAATATGAGATTTGGGCCTAGAACGTGGAAAATCGATTTATGGACAATTATGTCTTTTTCACCTTTGTGGTGTCGAGGTAAGTTCGTATGTAAACAATACAATGCTATACATGTATTTTAAATGTTATCATTACATGAATTGTACAAATATTAATGTGTATGTGATTAATAGAAATATGATAAGACAAAGCCTTGATAGGCGAGGAAAAATCTCGTTTGAACCTTAGGAATAAAATAGGATACGAGTGACATGTCACTAGGAATTATGAGTCTAGATGACTAGCTCAAGAGTGAGCATTTAAATTTCATGAGATATGGGCACTTATATGCAAAGGTTGTTCCGAGTATCCAATTAGTATTCCAAGTGTTCAACCGGTAATCCGAGGAAAGAGTTGATGATGGTCCCAATGAGGTAAGTCATTGGTGAGTATGCACTTGAGTTATGTTACGAGTTGTGTAAGTATGTACACTAAGCTTATGGGAATGCCTTGATATGTGATGACCTATGATGCATAAATATGTGTTCTTACCATGTTGGATGAAAAGAGGTTGTGTTAATTTTGTGAACAATGATCATGAATGAGTAACTTAGCATTGACAGATTTGAGTTACTGCAGTAGTGTAACTTTGAAAATACACTAAAAATAGTGAAATATGAGTTAGAGGATGAATAAAATATGGAATTAAAGCTTAATGAGTCTAGTTTTTTTATAAAAGAAACTCTGTAAGCAAAAACATTTCCTATAATGAGATATTTGAAGTTACGTGGGATAGAGTCATAGAAAAACCTCGAGATCCCCTATTCTGATTTGATAAAATCATTATAAATTGTAAAAAATGTTTATGAGTTATTATTTATATGCTTAGAATTTTTAATGAGTTTAGTTTCAAGATAAATAGACAAGAACATTATTCGAGTCTTGTGCTATGAGATAATTGAACTTTAGTGTAGAAGGGTTGAAACTGTCAGACAGTGAATCAGAGGTAACTTTGAGGAATAAACTGCACTATTTGGCTAAGCCAAAAATTCTGGGAATTTTATGGTAGAAAGATACATGAGTCTAGTTTCAGGGACAATTAACAAAACTTAATTCAGAGTTTCGTAGCTCCAGATATAATTAATTTAGTGACTGTTGCTCATGAAGACAGCTTGTCGTGAACTTGAGAATATGTTGTAAACATTGATAAAACATGTTAATAAGTTGCTTATTATTTTCATATGAACTTACTAAGCGTAAAGCTTACCCCCTTTTCTTTCCCATGTTCCCTAGTGTTGCCAGGTTAGCTTGGGTTGGAGGCCGTCAGAGATATTATCACACTGTCGAGTTAACGCTATCGGCGTAAGTAAATCCTAGTGTTTCGAGTCTATGGCGTGTATAGGGTTTTAATGTTGAGTATGTAATATTATGATTTAGCCAAAGGCATTGGCTTGTTATTAAGATAGTATGTATCATGTAAATTGGCCTATGTCGGCTAATGACTTTATGGGCCTATATGATTATTCTTATGCATGTATGTTATTATCTCTTGTGATGTGGCTTACAACATGTATGCCTAGAGATTGAATTGAGAGCCATTGATGAGTTAGTAACTGATGCAAGATTAAGTGATTGCTAAATAGTTAGTAATGCCTCATGAATGGTTTGTGAATATGATTATGCATGCTTAGTGATGGAAATGAGGTTTGTGACGTAATGATAGTTATGACAAGTATATGGTAATGAAGTAAGTAAATTCTATGATATTTATTGCATAAGAATTTGACATGAGTATAACATGTTTGTAGATGTTTAAGAGCTCATTTATGCCATGTTGTATGTTGTTGGATAAGTATGTGTGCATATGTTGTGAGGGTGACAAATGGCTTGGAAAATAGCCTTATTATTGTCTACATGCGTAGACACACGGGCATGTGTCTAGACCGTGTGTGACACACGGTCTGTCCCCATGGGCGTGTGTCATGGCCGTGTTTTAAAGTCAGTGTTGCACACGGGTTAAGGCCACGGACGTGTCCCAAGCCACACGGGCGTGTGTGACCACACGGTCTATATCCACACAGGTGTGTGGAGCCTTAAAGCATGAAATTTTTTCAATTTTTTTTAAAGTTCTCGATTTAGTCTCGAGCTGCCACCAATGCATGTTTTGGGCCTCGTGAGCCCGTTGAAGGGACAGATTGCATGTGAAAGGAAAAGTTTTAAATTGATCAAAATTTTACGGCCCGATTTTATGTAGTCGATTGAGTTTAAGTCAAGTTACACTCGAACCCTGTATCGACGTCGGATACGGGTGAGGGGTGTTACATTTAGTGGTATCAGAGCATGGTTTAGTTGTTTCTCGGACTAACCTAGCGTAAGAGAGTCTAGCTATACATGTTATAGTATTACTCGTGATAGTGTGATATCTCCCAACCCTAATAAAACTATTGGTTAAGATAGGAATGAGTTCCAACCGAGCAAATCTTGATAGAGATAAGAGTAAAGTTGGGATTATTGAATCATGCTTGTGATATGCTGAAAATAGGAAAGGTATGAAAAGAAGTTCATGATTTTTACATGAACCAGTATTCATTATGTGATACTCTTGAGTTAAAGAATGTGAAATAGGGGAATAAAACAAAGTTAAGTTGTGAAAAGCTCTTTTATGCATGTTAGTATTCATACGATGTTAAATGTCCAACTTGATTGGCCAAGTGTTTATGAAAAAAAAATTGCTTGAAATGACAGATTGTATGTATGAATGCTTTTATTGCATGATTAGTAATCAGTATATACATGAGGTTGACATTTATGTCTAGATTAATGAAGTCAAAATGCCACAATGTTATGCTTTATAATCTCAGTTACAGAATTATAAATGTCACAATAGCATGAAAGTTGTAATGAAAGATCAAATTGGGTGGAACGCAAGGAATGAGTACGATCGTTCTCTAATGAATTGACAGAAAATACCATGGTTGGACCATAGCAATACATGGGATTTGTGTGCCAGTGTAAGACCATGTCTGGGACATGGCATCGGCATTGAGACGAGGGCTAGTGTAAGACATGTCTGGGACCTGTATCAACCACATTATGAGAGCCAGTGTAAGACATGTCTGGGACATGCATCGGCCTCGAGATGTTAGCCAGCGTCAAACATGTCTGGGACATGCGTCGGCTATAAGATGTGCTAGTGTAATACATGTTTGGGACATGCATCGGCACGGTGACATGTGTTAGTGTAAGACCTGTCTGGGACACGGCATCGACACAGATGGACAAGAGCTAGTACAAGACCATAGTTGGACTATGGCATCAAGTAAGCGATGTACTCAAAACCGTAAGACGTTCTCCAGTTTGATACATATTGGCAAGTGATTAAGACTAGATGTGGAAACTTAATAAGACATTAATAGTAATTTGAGTAAAAGAAATAAAAGTTTGAGTTGTGATAAATTCACTTATGTTTAGCTAATATTCACATGAAATAAAGTTGCATGTATTACTGAGATATGTGAAAATGTGTTTATAACAAGTTGGAAATTTGAAATGTTTGAATCAATGCGCATAATGCTATGTTGTTGTTGAATATGTATTTGCTTGAGAGTCAAAAGTTTAGAGGCTTTACAATCTTCGCCCCTTTACTAGAATAGAGTTATACGATGAGATTCTCGAGAGATATGTTTGCATAAGCTTGCAAAAGTGAAACTAAAGAGTACAATAATGGAATAGTACAGGATTAGTGAAGACAGAATTAGTTAGAGGAATAATGTTGGACTTGCACAGATGTCTGAGTATGAAGAATTCAATTAAATAAAAGTCATGGCTATCTTTCTCTTCTGAGTATTCTATGTTTTTCTCTATTCTGGGGAATACGTATGGTTATCCCTTTCAGTGGGAATTCTAACGTATGAGGATGCTAGTGACTGTGATATTAGATGAAAAGCCCTATTGGTCCAGTTAGTTATGATCGACATTTCTCCATCTCTTTAGATTTCTATTCTGATATATTGGAATGAAGTTGATAGTAAAAAAAAAAAATTATGTAAGATTATTCTGATGTTCTATTGATTATGTTTTATATATGCGACAATTATATTATCTCTGTTATGAGGAATTCTAGAGTGTACAGACAGTAGTTTCCTTCTGGTTTTCTCTGAGGGATTTTTCGGATCATCTTTATTATTTTTCTTCTAGATTATATTCTCAGATTTCTGATATATTCTTATATCTTGGAATTTCTTATATTGGTTTTTCTCTCGTTCTTGTTTCAAGAATTATCAAGCTTGGCTTATTTTTACGAGTAGTCTTTGACTTGATATATTAGAATCTATTATGATTATGCTTTTGGCTCGACTATAGAAGTGCGGGGATTTCAGTATTGAGATTTCTTTA
This sequence comes from Gossypium anomalum, assembly GCA_025698475.1. Classification (NCBI taxonomy): domain Eukaryota; kingdom Viridiplantae; phylum Streptophyta; class Magnoliopsida; order Malvales; family Malvaceae; genus Gossypium; species Gossypium anomalum. The sequence goes on along the minus strand of CM046958.1, from coordinate 39,619,916 downwards.
AAATCTTGGGGTAAAGAATGGTTATTCAAAAGTAAATCTGAGTTATGTGCATTTTAGTTTTTTTCTCTGGTTCGAGAATACCGTTACATGTTCCTTGGTAAGTAGTCGTACAGTCAGAAATGATGAGGTTTTATTCTTATAAGTATGATACGGAAAACCTAATTAGTTGGATTTCTCTCATTTAAGAAATGTTGTTATAGGTAAAGTTGTCCTGATTAATAAAGAAACCACATCTATGGAGTTGGAATCGTTTGATTCATGTTAGTAAAGTTTCTAAACAGTTGATGACCAAAGTATAGAAATGTGGCTATAAGTGATAAATTAAACAAGTACATCATAATTCAACTTTTAATTTGGAATTGCAGGGAGGATTTGATTTCTGGTTTCTGTTACTATTATTTTAGAGTAAGATTTGAGTACTGAGAAACTTCGGGTTATACAGAGAATTGAGTATAGAGTTTACAGCAGTATCTTGTCTATTCTTCCAAAGGATGTTAAATTGTCTACAGGGTAAAGCCGAATATCAAATGTATTTGAGATTATTACTGTCAGTGATGACAGTGGAAAGAAAACGAGAAAGGACTGTTATTAATTTCGTATCGGGATATCTCTCATCCCCAGGAAAAAGGAGGGATGCAAGTTGAATTGTGATAGATTGATGAAGGAAGTCCGTATGACTATTTTAGTACGTATAGATATATTATTCGACAGATTTGGCCGAGCTATGTATCTGAGTTTATAGTACTTAGAATGTTAGTTTTTAGAATTTCGAATTGAAACGAGACTCTTATGGTAACTATAGAAAGGTTACAGAAATCCTGAGTATGAGCTTGAGCTGAGTTGTTTTGTAAGTTGTGAGAAAAAGATATAAGTGACTCGTGAAAATTGAGAGCAACTTTTTCTGGAAAGATTTTCGGGGACAAAAATCCCTAAAGGGGGGAAGAAATGTAACAGCCCGATTTTGGGCCTAGTCAGAACAGTGGTTTCGAAACCACTATTCTGAGGCCAGAGAAAATTATTTTAGTATTATTTTATGTGTTATAATATAATTTTATAAGTGCATCGAAATTTTGGTAAGTTAATTTTAGCGATTTCTAGTCCAATTTTGAAAAAGGACTAAATCGCGTAAAATGTAAAAGTCGTGTTTTGATGCCTAAAGGTGTTAAATTGCCTTGTTTCTTAAATTGGGGGTTTTTAATGTGAAATTATGCCATTGAAAGAGTGATGGCCAGCCATGAGACAAGAAATTTCAAATGGTCAATGTAGTTGGTAAGGTGATGTCATATTAGGTGATAAAATGGTACCCTAAGGACTTAGCTTCAAAATTTTCATTTTCTTCCTTCATCTTTGACCAAAAATGGCAGAAAAGAAAGGTTTTAGAAGCTGGAAACTTTCAGCAAAGAAACTCCCTTTATAGTAAGTGATTTCAATGCTTTTTCTTGAAGATTTTTACATTTTTGTAACCCCTAAAGCATGAGCTTTCATAAGAGGGGACTATTTTGCGAAATGATAAAGAGTCTAGGGTTTTGCCATGAATTTATATGTGCTATTTACTGAGTTAATGGAAGAATATGAGTTGTAGTTGTCTAATAAACAACTTTTGTGGAGGAAATTTGCATGATAATACCTTAAAAAGGTTATTATGCAAAGTTGTAAAATGGGTTGTTAATGTGTGTAATAATGATTTTTGTGAGTTTCCATAGTTATGAAAATGGTTTGCCTAGGCTTAAGGAGTAAAGAAATTGAATTAAAATCTTGTTTCGAGCCTAGGGGTAATTTGGTAATTTTGGCAAAATAGAGGGGCAAAATTGTAAATTTTTCCAAAGCGTGTCAATGGACTAATTTGATTAGTAAATTATTTTAATTAGCTAAATTTGTTGTTTTAAATGTTGAAAAATGCGATGTGGGCCTAGAACGGGGAAAATCGATTTATGGACGATTATATCTTTTTCACCTTTGTGGTATCGAGGTAAGTTCGTATGTAAACAGTACCATGATATACATGTATTTTAAATGTTATCATTACATGAATTGTACAAATATTAATGTGTATGTGATTAATAGAAATATGATAAGACAAAGCCTTGATAGGCGAGGAAAAATCTCGTTTGAACCTTAGGAATAAAATAGGATACGAGTGACATGTCACTAGGAATTATGAGTCTGGATGACTAGCTCGAGAGTGAGCATTTAAATGTCATGAGATATGAGGTAGCTTTAGCTACTATTGAGGCACTTATGTGCAAAGGTTGTTCCGAGTATCCAATTAGTATCCCAAGTATTCAACCGGTAATCCGAGGAAAGAGTTGATGATGGTCCCAATGAGGTAAGTAATTGGTGAGTATGCACTTGAGTTATGTTGGGAGTTGTGCAAGTATGTACACTAAGCCTATGAGAATGCGTTGATATGTGATGATCTATGATGCATAAATATGTGTTCTTACCATGATGGATGAAATGATGTTCTATTAATTTTGTGAACAATGATCATGAATGAGTAACTTATCCTTGACAGATTCGAGTTACTGCAGTAGTGTAAATTTGAAAATACACTAAAAATAGTGGAATATAATTTAGAGGTTGAATAAAATATGTAATTAAAGCTTAATGAGCCTAGTGTTTTATAAAAGAAACCGTGTAAGCAAAATGATTTCCTATAATGAGATATTTGAATTTGCGTGGGACAGAGTCAAAATGACTTCGAGATCCCCTGTTCTGATTTGAGAAAATCATTATAAATTGTGAAAAAATGGTTATGAGTTATAATCTTAAATGATTCTAGTTTCAAGATAAATAGACGAGAACATTATTCGAGTCTTGTGCTATGAGATAATTGAACTTTAGTGTAGAAAGGTTGAAACTATCTGACAGTGAATCTGGGGTAACTTTGAGGAATAAACTGTACTAGTTGGCTAAGCCAAAAATTTTGGACATTTTATGGTAGAAAGGTACATGAGTCTAGTTTCAGGGAAAATTAACAAAACTTAATTCGAAGTTTCGTAGCTCTAGATATAATTAATTTAGTGACTGTTGCTCAGGAAGACAGCTTGTCATGAACTTGAGAATATGTTGTAAACATTGATAAAAAATGTTAATGAGTTTCTTATTATTTTAATACGAACTTACTAAGCATAAAATTTACCCCCCTTTCTTTCCCATGTTCCCTAGAGTTGCCAGGTTATCTCAGGTTGGAGGCCATCAGAGATATGATCACACTGTCGAGTTAACGCTATCGATGTAAGTAAATCTTAGTGTTTCTAATCTATGGCATGTATAGGGTTTTAATTTTGAGTATGTAATATTATGATTTAGCCAAAGGCATTGGCTTGTTATTAAGATAGTATGTAGTCAAGTAAATCCTACTTGGTAGGTTTTGGATGCTAGGATTGATGGAGGGATGAGTGAAAAAAAAGGAAAAGGTGAATGAAATTTATAGTGAAGGGAGTAGGAGTTTAATTAGAATTCTTAGAACAAATTAATAATTAAAATATTCTGAGTTCTAATTCTACATAGAGTTAACAACAATTAATATTTAATATAATGCATATTAAATTATTATTTGCTATTAATTTATTAAAATAAAAACTTATTAAATAAAATATGATCAAATTTAAACTAATCCTATTCTATGCAAAGTTGGTAATAATTAATATATATTATAATAAATATAATTATATACTAGTTATTATCATCTTATTTATTAAATTAAATTAAAAACATTTATTCTATATGCATTTTGAAAATATTTACAAAAAGAGACATCTAATTTTTAATATTTACAAAAAGAGCAACCAAATTTTGAAAATAATTCAATCAAGTATGTAAACTTAAAGAAAATTTGAAAATTGAGTTGCAATTAAAACATGGATCAAAATTGACCCTTTTATTTGAAAGACTAAAAACTTATTTTGCCATTTATGAAATAATTTCTCGGAATATTATGTAAAAATAAATTTCCAGGAAACATTGGAGGGGTCACAAGCAGTCCAGCTTAAGTTCCAATCTCCTAGGCAGAATTTATTTAAACATACTAATCTGAAAATATACCCTAAATCTTTTATTTAAAAAGGAAAACAAGAAAATTTAAATATGTGATAAAATGAACGAGATTTGATCCCGTTCAATTTTATCCCCCAGTAATGTTTTAAAGCACTAAGCATTAACTCAAAAATTACCTCCTTTACTTTGAAGTTTGTAACTCCGTATGGATAAACTTGGTGAATCATAAATGGATTGGACTAACGTGATTTTAACTTACCTGGAAAGAACCTTAATCTAGAATTGAATAACAAGACTTGCTGACCTGCCTTAAATTTTAGAACTCAAATGTGCTCGTCATGCCATCTCTTAAGTCTTTCCTTGAGTAATTTGGCATTCTCGCATGAGAACATTCGAAACTCTTCTAACTGGTTGAGTTGGAGCATTTGTTTCTCTTTAGCAAGCTTAAGATCCAAGTTGAGTTGTTGGAGAATCCAATAAGCTTTGTGCTCTAACTCCAAGGGCAGATGACAGTCTTTCCCAAAGACCAACCTATAGGGTGACATCCCTAAACGTGTCTTGTATGCTGTTCTGTAGGCCCATAAACCATCATCCAACCTTTTGGGCCAATCTCGTCGGTTACGGCAAATTGCCTTATTGAGTATGCCTTTGATCTCTTTGTTTGCCAGTTCAGCTTGCCCATTCGTTTGCGGATGGTAAGTTGGGGCAACCTTGTACTTCACTTCATGTTTTTCGAGTAACCATTTCAACCATTTGTTCACAAAATGGGACCATTCCTCACTAATGATAGCTCTTGGGGTTCCAAAATTTGTGAACACATGTTTCTGCAAAAACTTTATCATAACCTCAGTGTAACAGCTCGATTTTGGGCTTAGTCAGAATAGTGGTTTCGAGGCCACAAATCTGGAGTCAGAAAAATTATTTTTATTATTAATTTTGTGTTATAGCATGATTATATGAGTGCATGAAAATTTTGGTGAATTAATTTTAGCGATTGGATGCTTAATTTGGAAAAAGGACTATATCGCATAAAGGGAAAAAGTTATGTGTAACACCCCAAACCCGGCCCAGACGTTATGGTCGAATCTGACGTGTCACATTGAAGTGTTTTAGCAAAAACCGTGTTTTCATTGAAAACCCTTCTTAAACAAAAGAAACCTTAATTAACTTAAAAATAAACACACCTTTCAGTTGCGAAAGCCTTGTTTTAAACATTTGATTTAAGAAAATGTTATCATTTAAAAATTAAATTGCGGAAACGTAGAAAACATACTCTAATTTAAGAAATCCATGTTCAACTTCTCGTGGTTACTGTGAAAATAATAATAACAATTCGAGTAATAATAGCATAGTGAAAACCTTATTACAATATGGTCTGAGCATACTTAAAAAGAAATAAAACTTAAATGCTTAAAAAAAAAACAAGTCCGAATTATCTTGCTAGCCGGCCACCCAGAGTCCCTCCTGACATCGAACCTTCTACTGGGCATCACCAGAAAATAAAATAAAAGAGGGAGTGAGTTTTTGCAAACTCAGTGTGTACAACCCTCAATGGAAACAAGCATTCAAGAAAAAACATCAAACATGCAATGCAATCCCATCCAAATTATCCATCCACTACACACCAGCTCCATCCTGCGTCACACCATGTGGGGATATGAATATCGACCCACCCAGCCCACACACCAATGGTAGCCTGGTTGCGGAACTACCCTCATTTACATATTGGGCTTTAAAAGCCATCGGTGGATCCACTATTGTCAGGCAATCATGCGATCATCATATACTTCCTCCGTTCCATAGTTCCCACCCCATATGCAACCTAAGCAGAACATCATATGTATGCATGTCATATCCATAAAACTTGCATTCAACACCTAGGGGTATTTTGGTCATTTTTGCCCTTAGGGGCATTTCGGTAATTTTTGCTTAATTATGGTTTCCACTTACCTTGGCCCATTAACAAATCTCGAGAGTTAAGATGAATGAATACTATGCACCAAGTAGGATTCCAAAGAAGAGGAGATGAGTCATTAAGACCGCTTAAGTACCAAGCTCTCCCTAAATCCAATCCTAGACATGCATATACCCGTTGCCACATCTTAACCCTATGACTTGTCCACGGTCACAAAATATTAATTAAATCTTATGTAGTTATCAAATACTAGGCCCAAAACCCTTTACAAAGCCCAAACAAATTCACATACCTGTATCTAGCCTATTAAGCCCAATCATATTCATATGACCCATTAGGCCCAAATCACTTGTATATAGCCCATTAGGCCCAAATCACATTTATATGGTTCATTAGGCCAAGTCAAATTCATCTTCATACTCAGATACAAATTCCTATCACATAGCATCAATATTCAGTTTTTGCCTATTGTGGGCCCAACAGCCCATTGGGCCCATTTAGCCCATTCTGACTCGTATGGCCAAATCACAACCCAAGTCCACGGAATCGCCCGTGGGTCTCAGGAAACCTATCAGTCTCTCCCGTACGAGAGTTCGCGCACTCGCAAGACTATCGTAGCCAAACTTTTGGCTTTTTGGCATTTCGGCATTTTGGCATTTTTGCTTTTGCCGATTCATAGTGTGTGTGCAGTGTATATACACACTTTGGCTTTATATCAAGTTATCATACCTGGAGTACTAAGTATTCATAATCGCCCGAACCTATATTCAACATTATACTAAATTAGTCATATTCCATTAATTCAAAATAAATCCACTACTTACCGAAGAACAACCTATACTTGCTTTGACTAGATTGATCGACTGCAATCTGCCTATGTAAATCAAAATCCAACGTAGTCACCCTTTCGAATCCAGGCGAAAAGTCCCTAACGGCCGACACCTTACGTCTTTAAACTTGAGAGCCTCTATCCCAACCTCTCTGCTAGAACCCCCTTTTTCCATCAGTGAACTCGCTTTTGAATGAGAAGGAAAAAAAAGAAATAAATGGAGACAGTTAACGAAAGTTTTGGAAAGAACAAAGAAAAGTCAGCTTTTAAATGAAAAAGAAATAGTTGGCTAAGTTGAAGAGGGAAGAGATTGACTCGATTAAAATAGGGAAAAAAAAGCCGAAAGTTTGGCTACGATAGTCTTGCAAGTGCGAGAACACTCGTAAGGGAGAGACCAATAGGTTGCTTGAGACCCACGGGCAATTCCGTGGACTTGGGTTGTGATTTGGCCCTATGGGCCGGAATAGGCTAAATGGGCCCGATAGGCTGTTGGGCCCATAGTAAGCAAAAACTTAATATTGATGCTATGTGATAAGAATTTGTATGTGAGCATGAATATGAATGTGACTGGGCCTAACGGGCCATGTAAATGTGATTTGGGCCTAATAGGCCATATACAGGTGATTTGGGCCTAATGGGTCATATGAATATGATTGGGCTTAATGGGCCAAATACAGGTATGTGAATTTGTTTGGGCTTCGTAAGGGGTTTTGGGCCAAGTATATGATAACTACATAAGACTTAATTAATATTTTACGACCGTGGACAGGTCAAAGGGTTAAGGTGTTGCAACGGGTATATGCATGTCTAGGTTTGGATCTAGGGAGAGTTTGGTACTTAAGCGGTCTTAATGACCCACCTCCTCTTCTCTGGAATCCTACCTGGTACATAGTATTCGTTCACCTTAGCTTACAGAACTTGTTAACGGGCCAAGGTAAGTGGAAACCATAATTAAGGAAAAATTACCGAAATGCCCCTAAGGGCAAAAATGACCAAAATACCCCTAGGTGTTGAATGTAAGTTTTATGGATGTAACATGCATACATATGATATTCTGCTTAGGTTGCACGTGGGGTGGGAACTATGGAACGGAGGAAGTATTTAAGGATCGCATGGTTGCCTGACAATCGTGGATCTACCGATGGCTTTTAAAGCCCAATATGTAAATGAAGGTAGTTTCGCAACTAGGCTACCATTGGTGTGTGGGCTGGGTGGGTCGATATTTATATCCCCACATGGTGTGAGAGGGGACGGAGCTAGTGTGTAGCGGATGGATAATTTGGATGGGATTGCCCTGCATCGCATTGCGTGTATGATATTGTTGTGATATTATAGCGATGTGGGCTTCAGCCCAACTGAGGCCAATTTGGGCTAAGGCCCAAAGACCACCATTATTGAATTGGGCTCTGGCCCAAACTGACTAATGGTTGCTTTATACTCGTTGAGGGTTGTACACACTGAGTTTTCAAAACTCACCCCCCTCCTTCTAAACTTTTCAGGTGATCCTTAGTAGGCAGTTCGACGGATGAAGGGACTCGGAGGTGGCCAACTAGCATAAAAAGTTTAGACTTAGTCTTTATGTAATTTTTAATATATTGACTTTAAATTATCTCTGTTTGATTTGGGTTGTAACAAGGTCTTTTTTTCTGGCTAATATTTCAAATCAGGATTATTATCATTTTTATACTTTACATTTAATTAGAACTAGAACGTGGTTTCCTAAACCATAACTATTTTTTTAAAATACTACATTTTCGCAACTCAATTTTTAAATGACGAGTTTTCATAAAATCATATGTTCTAAATAAAGATTCCACAACTGAAAAGAGATTTTACAAAGTAATTAAGGTTTTTTTTATTTTAAGGAAGTGTTTCCAATGAAAACAAGGTTTTCGATAAAACACTTCAATGTGACACGTCAGATTCGGGTCTAACTTCTTGGCCGGATTTGGGGTGTTACATTATGATTTTCTAGCAAATAGTGTTAATGGCCATGTGTAACACTCCAAACCCAGCCTAGACGTTATAACCGAATCCGAAGTGCCACATCGAAGAATTTAAAAACATTTTTATATTTTTAATCTAAAAACTTTCTTAGTGTTTAAAGGATAACTTCATTATAGGTTAAAGTGAATGAAAGCTGTGCACCAGGTAGGATACCAGGAAAGAGGAGGTGAGTCCATTAGGCTTAAGTACCAAGCTCCCTTCGGATCCAATCCTAGACATGCACACCACCATTGCCACACCTTAACTTTGTGAATGTTCTTAGAAAGCCAATTCGTTTAAATCCATTTGAGAAGGTTATTAATTTGAAAAAAACATTTTCGTTGCGGAAGCTTTGCTCTGTTATCATGATATTTTTAAATCAGGTAACTCTTTTAAAACGTGCCCTAAAGCTATTCAATTTCCACGTTTAAAACAATATCATACCTAAGCTTAACAAAACAAATTAAAATGATTAAAAATAATAAAAGTGGCCTTATTACAACTCAAAAACCAAAACCATTAAAGTAAATAAAAAGTTGTTCAAATCACCAGAGGAAAATCAAATTTGCAGAACAAGTGGCCACTCCGAACCCCTCACAGCTCCAAGTCTACTATGGTTGGGTATTACCTGCAAGGATGAAATTAAGGGGGGTGAGTTTGGAAAACTCAGTGTGTAAAATAAACCAACCATAGTCCAAATCAGCTCAAACCACAGAACAGATCAAGTTGGGCCTTAGCCCTATACAGAATGCCAAATAAAGCCCATAGGCCCATAACGGAGACAGAACAGATAATTTATGCATACAGAAACCCAACCCATATCCATCCGTATACACCCCCATACAAACCTTACGCCATGTGGGGAGACAACTCGACCCACCCATCGGCTACACACACGCTGAAATTTGCGGCATGGTCGCTGCGAGAGCGAATATTGTGGCGAGTCACGTCTGAGATATTATGGTAGAGCCACCAGAACAGATAATTATGGCATAGCTAGTAGAACAGATATTTGTGGCAGAGCCACCAGAACGCTTCCTCCATCAATATAACCCATAACCCATGCAACAGATATACATGTTATGGCATACATCACACAGAATTAGAATATCATGCATTTCAGTCACAATTAACCTTAGGGGTAAAATGGTTATTTTGCACCTAGAGGTATAATAGTAATTTTGCATACCTTGGGTATTCTAGTAAACTTACCATTTTAGGGTTTTCATGCATATTTCAACCATTAACGCATTAACAGAAACACTTACCGAGCATTCTTATTGAATTAGCCCTGTTGGCCCATTACCCTAATTTTGGCCCATTAATCCCGAATATACCGAAGTGCACGAAATTGCACACTGTGCAATATTACCGCATTAGATTACCAAAACTAACAAACAGCCATCTCACGAGCCCTTGCACGCTCGCAAGTTCACAAAATGCCGGCTTCTCGGCATTTTGGCTTTTTAGATTTTTTCCATTTAGTCTATGAGTGGGTGTCATTTACACACCTGATTTGTAACGGTACGTTAGCGAGATCCACTCACGAGTTGCCTACAATCGAGTTACTAAACGTTATTCTACATACCAAAAACAAACTACTTACTGTTCCCCCTTACCATATTCGGCCAACATTACCTTAGACCCTAGAGTTCTTACCTTTTTGCCGAAATATGGATTAGATCCAGAGATCCAACTGAATCAGTCTTCAAGCCCTTCACTGTACGCCCCCTTATCCACACTAACACTTACACAACTAAGAAGAAAGAGGCACCAACACCCTTAGTCTTTCAGCAAGCCCAAAAGAAGGAAAGAAAGAAAAAGAATTGTCAGGGACGGCACAACCCTTCCCTAATGACAAATTTCCCCTTCAAAGACCTAGCCGAATCCACCAATACCAGGGACCCTTGGTCGGCCAAATCTTGCTCCTCAAGAGTCCAACATTCGGCCAATACCACACTACTTGATCAACTCCTAAATTTTCTCCCTTATCTCCTCCTTACTCAATCTCCTGTATAGCTCAAACTCTTCCTAGCAGAGTTTCACTTGAGTTCCATCGCATCCCCTTTCTGTTCACAAAAATAATACCTTAATTTTCTTTCCTTGTGACTTGAACCTTAGCTCCCCTTAACCATCTACCCACCACTCCCCAAACACTTATGTGGCGTCACATGCCACTTTGCCACAGGTCTTCTTGTGGCTTATTTCACCCATGGAATCTTAAAAGCCCAATACACTAGAACCCCTTCTCCTTTAAAATTAAAAATTGTTAAAACCACTAGGTTTTAACTTAGACTTGGGCCTTCTAGAGGCCCACTAACATACTCAGACCTACACTATACAGTCAAAACACAGGAATTCTCAAATTCATCAAAAATCTCAAAAATTGGGGCGTTACATCATGGATTATAAAGTGGGGGTATTTAAAGTGCAAATAGACCCTTGAATGGTGCTTAGCCAGCCATGAGACAAGGAATTTAAAATAGTCAAATGTGAGGTGAAGTTTGGTGACTTATTTGACTAAAAAGACAATACAATAAACAAAGGATGATATCATCCCTTTCTCATCTTCTTCTTGACTGAAATTTTTAGCAAGAGTAAGGGTTTTGAAGGTTTAAAATCTCAGCCAAGCTATCTTCTTGCAAGTAAGTGATTTAGATGCATATTTTTGATAAATTTGGTACTTTTGGAACCCTTGTGGCATAAGCTAGCTAATGGGGGGGACTATTTAGTGAAATGGTTAAAAGTCTAAGGTTTTCCCATGATAGTAATCATGTTGATTTCTAAAATTTTATAGAAGAAAATGAGTCTTAGTGGTTGAGTAAACAACTTTTGTAAAAGGATTTCTCATGAAAAGCCTAATAGAACCATTTTGTAAAGTTTGTAAAATAGATAGTAATGTTGTGAAATAATGGAAATTTTGGGTTTCCATAAGAGTAAGAAGGGTTCGGCTAGGCTTAAGACTTGAAGAAATTCGATAAAAATCAATTTTTGAGCCTAGGGGTAAAATGGTCATTTTGTGAAAGTCTAAGGACAAAATGGTCATTTTGCCAAAAATGTGAAATTTTGATTTGTCTATATTTATTTAGTGATTAGATGAGTGAATTTTATTATTTTAGATCAAGAAATACAAAATCCGAACCTAGACCGGGGGAAGGCCAAGCAAGTAGATTGAATCGGCTAGTCATCTACATTTTGTAATCCGAGGTAAGTTGTATGTTAATAATGCAACTATATTATTATGATGTATGATTGAAATGATCTTGCAAAAGTTGTTTTGATTATGAATATGAGTATGTATGTTGAGAAATTAATGTAACAAAGACTCTTGGTTGAACATTTGGAATAGATTTAGATATTCATGCCATGACATTAGGTGATATGTATGCTAGTGTAAGACATGTCTGGGGCATGCATCGGTCGCATTATGAGAACCATTGTAAGACATGTCTGGGACATTCATCGGCCTCGAGATATACAAGCGAGTGTAAGACTTGTCTCGGACATGGCGTCAGCTTATTGTGTGTCAGTGTAAGACCTATTTGGGACATGGCATACACACCAATAGATGAGAGCCAGTGTAGAAACTATTTGGGACACGGCATCAGCCTCAATATATGAAAGTCAATGTAAGACCTGTGTGGGATGAACAGCCCGTTTTTAGGTCAAATCGAAACAGTGGTTTTGGGACCACAAATCTGAAGTCAATATATTTATTTTATTATTTTAATAAGGTTTAAAACATGACAGAATTATTATATGAAAGTTTCGTAAAGAAATTTTACTATTTAAATGGTTAATTCAGTAAAAAGGACTAAATCGCATAAAGCGTAAAATATGAGTTCTATAAGTAAAAGGAACCAAAGCCTTGCATGGTAATTACACCATTATTAGAATGAATGGACATATTTGGACATTGTTTAAATGATTTTCATATGTTTTATTTAAGGTTAGTTTTGTAATTTAGTAAATTATGATATATTAATTAAAACAAAACCATAATTTTGGGTTATCATCTTCCCAAACCGATTTGAGAAAAGAAAAATCAGCCAATTGTTTTGTTCTTTATTCGGCCAAACTTCAATCTTTGATTAAGGTACGGTTTTGACTCGATTTTTAATGATTTTTACGTTTTTGAGCTCGTTACAGCTTAATATAACTAGCCCGTCCCTTTGTTTTCAAAACTGTTATAGATTTTGAATATGCCATTGTTGAATACTTAGGTATTTTGAAGTCTTTTGTTAGATTATTGATGGTTGTTAATAGATATGCAAGTTTTATAAAGTGATTTTTGACAAAAATGAGAATTAGGGATTAAATTGTAAAAGATAGAAATGCTGTGGTTGAAAATGTAAATAAAATGAAAATATGGGCTGCTAAATGATTATGTGAAATTTGGCTACACATGGGTTAAGGGTAAATTGCATAAATTTGCCATTTTGTGTAAAAAGGACTAAATTGTAAAGTAGTTAAAAGTATAGGGGTAAATTTGTAATTTAGCCAAAATGAGTGTTTTAGCCTAAATTGAGTTGAATGAAAATTTAAATTAGTTAATTTGAAATCATATAGATTGAGATAAGCAAATACCAGAATTAGATCGGGGGAAACAAAAGGTAGACGATTAGACGATAGTTTTCATCCGAGCAACCCGAGATAAGTTCGTATAATTAGAATTGAAATTTACTATACTTGTAATGGTTGAATTGAATGTATTTAATTTAATTATTTGAAATATATATGCCTCGATGATATATCGAATTTGTTGCCGAGCCTTGTTTGAACTATGTGAATTCATTACATACGAGTGACGTGTTATTGGAATTACCGTAATGGTCGAGCTCCTGCGTTTGTTACGGACTCACCATAGCTCGTATGAGCTTACTATTTTAGCTCATTAGAGCTTACCAATTTAGCTCGAAAGAGCTTACTGTTCAGCTCAATAGAGCTTACCGTTTTTAGCTCAATAGAGCTTACCGTTTTTAGCTCAATAAAGCTTACTGTTATCAGTTCAGTAAGAGCTTACTGACCATGACTCGAAAGAGCATGTATGATGATGAATTGACGAATTATTGACATTGTTCACTCGATTATCCTTTGAAGTTCTAATAGATTCGATGGGCCTAATTAATGTTATATGAACAAGTTATGGTTTATGTATTAGTTAAATGACTAACATGTGAATATTATGTGTGATTAGGTGATGGTTATATTGAATTATGGCATTTTATTGTTACTGTGATTACTTTAAATGGTAAGTTTAACTCTAAATTATACGGGCTTACTAAGCTTAGAAGCTTACTCTATTTCTCTTTCTATGTCTTATAGAGGTTCATTAGCTTGCTCGCTCCGGACAAGTCGGAGTTGCACGTCACACTATCCAAATTTCCGTTTGGTATTTTGAACTTATGAACTTATATAAATATGGCAAGTATAGGCTAGTTTGATAGTAAAAGTTATGTTTGGGTATCATGGTTTAAGAATGAATTTGTATATAAGTTAAACCATGTAATTTGGCTTATTTTGGTATCATTTGGATTGCATATATGTGCTTAATGATGATATGTTTTGGTATGGTAATGTTTGAATGAAATTATACAAAATAAGTTTTAATATATGGATGTTAGATGAATGAATTATATATGTAGTTATATAGGTATATGGACATGTAAATGGTAAGTTTGATTATGGCTTATAATGTGTATTGAAATTGTTGATTTGGTTGCCAATTGAATGGCTTATAATGTATATGCTTATGTTTTAGGGTGGCAAATTTGGCTTTTCAAATGGCCTATTTTTATCCACACAGGCAGAGACACGGGTGTGTGTCTCAGCCGTGTGCAACACACGGTTATGTTGCACGGCTGTGTGTCCCCTGGGGTACCCTACAATTGTAAGTTAGGCTCGAGCATGGCCAAGACACACGGGCGTGTGGCTAGCCATGTGATCCAAGTCAGTTTTGACCATGGCCAAGGCACACGGGCGTATCTTGTGGCCGTGTGAGCAAGTTAGTATGTATGCCCTGTTTGGCCACGACTTAGACACACAGGCATGTCTAATGCCGTGTGAGGCACACGGCCTATTCACACTGGCGTGTGATACTTTAAAAGTTAAAAATTTTCTAAGTTTCTGACACTTTTATATGTTATTAAATTAGTCCCAAATGCATGATTAAAGCTTTGTATGATTGTTTTAAATACCTTTGAATGTGAATGATTAATAGTTACTAAAATGAGATGGAATGTGTTAAATGGATGTCTTAAATTGAGTTACAGGTTCGGTAATGCCTCTTAACCTATTCCGACGATGGTTACGACTTAGGGGTGTTACATGGGACATGGCATCGACTTTGATGTGCTAGCCAGTGTCAGACCATGTCTGGGACATGGCGTCCGCATCTTATCCCATGTTTGGGCCTATTGAATATCCTATAGTATTCCAAATGGTTCAACAAGAGATTTATGGTTTATATCAAAATGAGAGAGCTTATGACCATGTGGTGAGTGGTACACGTACCTAAATGAGAATTTCAAAATACGAGCCTCAATTACACTGTATATTTAATAAGGAAAGAAAGTGAGTAAGTTCTGCTTATGATCACTTGTCCATTTAATATGAAGTATGAAATGTGAATTCAATCAACGTTGTATGCTTGGTGACAGATGAATATGAACAAATAATATTTATGAGTCCTCACTTTCGTGTACAGATTGAGTTATATTAGGGGTATGTGCTGGAATGCCGATGCCCCCAAGGCGCTGTGGAAAAATAAAATTCTGGCAATCCAACCATGGATCCATGTGTGAGGAACGAATCAGGAAAACCGAAATAATGAAAATGGTTTCGAAATTATCAAAACATCAATCTGAGTAGACAGCGACGCCTCGGCAACGAGAATTCTGAACCACTATCGAACCAAGTCGCAACTTTTCATATGCCAACCTCTACGTAGTCTACCTAGTTGACAATGAATGGAAGAAGTCCCCAAAACGGTTTTAGAGATTTCTTTGTTTTGACGTCTACTAGACCACTCAAAAATAAAAACTAGGTGTTCTTTTTAGGGTTATTATCTATATATATAACTCCCCTTTTAAATTTGGTATATTTATATCGAATATTTTAAAATAAATAAATATAATGATGTTTTAACAGAAAATTATAATTACACTAATTATAACAAGGATTTCGGTAAACCATATTTATTTAAATTTATATACGAACCAACTCCATATATTAATAGAATTATGTTCTCATTATGTGTACAACATTCTTGTACATATAATATGCTCGATATTTGATTGCCCAATTAAATTAATTCTATAATTAATTTAATTCATGTGACAACCTAAAACAATACCAACTATGTTTTGTTCCGATCATCTCAACCATATGGTGTGACCCTGAAGGCTCTTGTAACGTTAGCAGTAATACCAGAACAATTCTAATGTTACATACAATGAGTGGCATCTAGCAATGCATCATTGCTACCTAAGTTACAAGAAGTCATGATTCGACATAACCTTTTGTGATTTATCTTTCATGCATTAATCCTTAAGTCCTTTATCTCTGGAATGAACACAAGTCATGGAATAGTCACACTTGCATAGTCCATCTCATATTTCTTGATATCTTGAGTAGACTATGATATACAAATAAGTATGACATCTCATATCAACTTATTTGAGCATGGCCATGCATTTCTACTCTCACTCAATCAAGTGGCCTAAGATATTACTCCCATTATGTAGGAGGGACCTATTCTATATTGATCAACCATATCCCTCTACATAGATTATGGTATATCAAACATCAGCCTTTATAGAACAACCAGTTACGGTGTACATTTGACTGTATCAAAATATACAACTCACGATGTTAAGATAATGATGATCTCAAGTGTGAGGATCATATACATATTAATCACTATGAGTAATTTTGTGACAATTACATAATAATCCAAGAAACATACTCATAGCGGGTCAGTCCAATATGTTGTTTTCTAACACACATATTCATGCATTGATTTTGACACTCCATATCAATGACAACTCTTTATCATCGATCTACTACATGTTAGTCTCAATGCGTTATTGTTATCCTAGTAAACAATAATACTTGACTAAGGATCTTTTAAGAACAATCATATTATTCTCAGGACATTATTATAAAATAGTTTATTTATACACACAGAAAGAAAAACTGAAATAATAATGGAAACGCCTTATATTAAAACGTGATAAATCAAGTATGCTATTGCAACCATCTCATGATTGATCTTTGGTCATACTCTTAGAATCTCCCACTTGCACTAAGACCAATCACTCATATATCTAATACCAAGCGACTTAGTGTGACGATCATGCTTCTACTATGTCAGTGGCTTGGTCAGGGGATTAGCAATGTTATCATCTATATGTACTCTGTATATCTCTACATCCCCTCGATTGATAATCTCTCGAATAAGATGGTAGCGCCTAAGTATATGTTTGGATATTTGGTGAGATCTGGGTTCTTTAGCTTGTGTAATGACTCCATTGTTATCACATCAGAGTTCTATAGCATCTAATATGCTAGGCACAACCCCTAGTTCAGTAATGAACTTTTTGATCCAAATCGCTTCTTTTACTGCCTCACTGGCTGCAATATACTCAGCCTCTATTGTAGAATCGGTTACTGTAACACCCCTTACCCATATCCGATGCCGAAATAGGGTACGAGGTATTACCGGACTTGAGTACTTGTAATCATTTAAAATCGAGACACAAAATTTCATCAATTTTAAACTTTTCAAACATATTCAAGACTATCTACATTAAATGACTTTATACAATAGAGACCTTCAAATAACATAGGTCAGTATTTTAGTTCAACTCCTAGCAACTTAATAACAATTAAACCAGTCCCCATACATGCCAAAGACTTTAAAAAAAGACTTTAAAACCTTTATATACGGATCAATAGTTTGATAGTGTGATTTAACCTCTAGCGACCTCCAACTCGAGCTAACATCTGTGACATTATATGAAAAAGGAAAGGAATGGAGTAAGCATTATAGCTTAGTAAGTAAATATGTAAATATTAATAAACAATACATTATCATACATTAAACAAAGTCACAATATGTTCCTGGAATATTACCATCACAAACACACATATTTTCACTATTACAATTATAAACAGGTTCAAAATAAGCTATCTAGCAGAGTACCGGCAGCTAAATTATTTATTTCTGGAGCTACAGAACTCCAAATTACAAACCGTTAATTTTCCTTGAAACTAGATTCACGTATATTTTTACCATAAAAGTTGGAGAATTTTTGGTCTATCCAATTAGTACAGTTTATTCATTGAAGTTACCCCTGTTTCACTGCTCAACTACCCTGACCACTCTTCACTACAAATAAATTTTCTCTTCGTACAGAACTAATATTATGTTATCATTTATTTTATTTTAAACTAGACTCATTAAGGATTTCAAACATTATTTTTGTACAATTTTTAATTATTTTTTAAAGTCAGAATAGGAGATCTCAAATTCATTCTGAAACTGTCTCGCAAAAATTCAAATATCACATAATATAGAACTCTTTTGCTTCCCCTGTTTCTTTTACATGAAAATCCATTAAGCTTTAATTCCATAATTTATTTGAGATTTAATTCAACTTCCATGATGTTTGGTGAATTTTCAAAATCACGCAACTACTGCTGTCCAACACTGTTTTACTACTAAAAGTCACTCTTACATAATTTCACTTAATCCATTTTTTCCTATCGAAGTTCGCTCAAATATCGAGCACATTGCTCATAATTTTTTTCATAAACATATATCTGCACTTATTCATCACATAATCATGTTCATATGTATTTTTACTTAATCGATTTTCCCGTTGAACTCTTTGGAATAATAACTGATACTCAGTTGCTTGCACATATTTTCACACTTGTAGCCAAGGCTATCTGGTACACATAGTAGCTTTGCACATAGTACTACACATGCGACCAATTATCAAATTTTACGTAGTAGCTTTGCACTTAGTACTACACACGTGATCGAAGTTATCGGCACGCATAGTTGCTGTATTTAGTACTACACATGCGACCAATTATCTCGGTACACGTAGTAGCTCGCACTTAGTACTACTGACGTGACCTCACAATAGATCGTTCAGTATCATTCCTATTAGAAGGCTCAGTAGGAAATTCCTCACTTTCCAATATGTTACAAATTTATTCATGGTCTTTTTTTTTTCAATTTGTAATTTACAACAAATAATCATTCTATAGGCAGCCACATTCTATATGATAACAAAATATAATAAAGTAAAAAGAATCAATGAGTTATTTACGTACAAACTTACATACTTTCTCATTTCCATGTCGAATTAATATTGAACATTTAAATCATCATAATTATACTCACTTTCAACACCTCGGCAATCATAGTAAATATATAAATTTTACATTGAAACATGCATAAATTAATGCCTATTATACATATGAACTTACCTCGAGACTAAAACGGCCATTTTACCAACTTTCCCGATTTTCGATTTTTCCCCCATTCTAGGTTCAAATCTCGTTTTTCGGGATCTAAAACATCATATTTTACTTATTTAATTAATGTACTATTCAAAACAGTCCTTAACTCAAACTTTGGAAAAATTACAATTTTGCCCCTAAACTTTTGCATATTTACACTTTTGCCCCTAGGCTCGGGAATTAAACTTCATCCCTTATTCTTATTTTTTATGACATGCTGATCATTTTCCCCTTCTATGGAAACATCAAATTCTCACTCTAACACATACTTATGAACAATAACAACTTTTACCGATTAAGCCGTTTTACTCTTTTTTGCTTAAAACCGCTTAGCAAAAGTTGTTTAACATAATTTCAGCCTTCATATTCTACCATTAAACATGAAAATAAACACATTTCACCTATGGGTATTTTTCCAAATATGAACCCTAGCTTAAATTATTGCTAGAATAAGCTTAATCAAGTTACTGAGATTCCAAAAACGTAAAGAACTTGAAAAACGTGGCTAGAAACGGACTTACTATTGAGCTTGGAAAGCTTGAAAACCCTAGCCATGGCTTCCCCATGCTAATTTTGGCCTCCATGAGAAAGATGAGTCAATTTTGGCTTTATTTTCCCTTTTTATTTCTTTTAATTACCAAATGACTAAAATGCCCTTAAGGCCTTTCTTTAAAATTTTGTCCTGTTCATGCCCATTTTTGTCCATACAACATATAATGGTCTAATTAAAATTTAAGGACCTCCTCTTTAGAACCCCATTTCAATCAAGTACTTATGAATTAGAACACATATTTTGTAACTTTTGCAGTTTAGTCCTAAAAGTCCAATTAAGCACTTTATCAGTAAAATTTCATAACGATATTTTTACACAATATTTTAATCAATAAATAAAACTTAAAACTTAATCGAAATAAATTTTTTGACTTTGAATTCATGGTTTAAAACCATCGTTTCGTTTAGGCCCTAAATCGGGCTGTTACAGCAACTTTTGTAAATAAGCCCTAATAGGCAAATTAAACATGCAATCTATAAAATTTCTTATCAATTCTCTAACACATGCATCTAATCACTCGGTAAATCATAAAAATTAATCAAAATAAACTTTTCTATCTCAGATTTGTGGTTTCACAACCACTATTCCATTTAGGCCCTATTTCGAGATGTTACAGTTACTGTACTTTGCTTTGAACTCTTCCAAATCACAGCACCACCATTAAAGCAAAACACAAAACCTGATTACGATCGAGAATCGTCCTTATCAGTTTGGAAGCTAGCATCAGGGTAACTTTTTACACTTAACTCTTCCTCACCTCCATATATTAGGAACATATCCTTAGTTCTTCTTAAGTACTTAAGGATATTCTTGATTGTGGTCCAGTGACCTTCACCGAGATCTACTTGGTACCTGCTTGTCATACTTAAGGCATAGGAAACATCTGGACGGGTACATAAAATGGCATACATGATAGATCCAATAGCGGAAGCATATGGAATTTTACTCATGCGTTCTCTCTCTTGTAGAGTTGAAGGACACATTTCCTTCGAGAGTGAAATACCATGTCTCATAGGTAGGAATCCTCTCTGAGATTCTTCCATATTGAACCTTTTCAGTACTTTATCTATATATGTACTTTGGCTTAAACCTAGTAGTCGTCTTGATCTATCTCTATAGATCTCGACTCCTAAGATGTAAGTGGCTTCGCCCAAGTCCTACATAGAAAAATAACTTCCTAACCAAGTCTTAATAGACTGTAAGGTAGGTATGTCATTTCCCATGATAAGTATGTCATCCACATATAGTACCAAGAATGTGATAGTGCTCCCACTAACTTTCTTGTAAACACATGGCTCATCTTCATTTTTGATAAAACTAAACTCTTTGATTGCATCGTTAAAACAAAGATTCTAAATTTGAGATGCTTGCTTTAATCCATAAATGGATCTTTGTAGCTTACATATCTTTCTAGCATCCTTTGGATTGACAAAACCTTCAAGTTGTGTCATGTACACATCCTCTTCAAGTTTCCAATTAAGGAAAGCTATTTTGACATCCATCTGCCAGATTTCATAATCATGAAATACAGCTATGGCAAGCAAGATCCTGAGGGATTTAAACATAGCTACAGGAGAAAAGGTTTCATCATAGTCAACACCATAAATTTGGCGAAACCCTTTAGTGACTAATTGCCCCTTGTATGTTTGTACATTACCATCCATGTTGGTTTTCTTTTTGAAAACCCACTTGCACCCTATAGGTTAACCCCTTCGGGTGGGTCAATCAAAGTCCATACTTTATTTTCATACATTGAATCCATCTCAGATCTCATGGCCTCAAGCCATTTCTCAGAGTCTGGGCTCGTCACTGCTTCTTGACAAGTACTAGGCTCATCTTGATCTAAAAGAAGAATGTCATCATGTGTTGTAATGAGAAATCCATATCTCTCAGGTGCATGGCTTTCTCTTAAAGATCTGCATGGTAATTGTGTTTCTACAGCAGTTACTTGTTCCTCAAATTCTTGTGGAATTTGATGTTGTTCAATCTCTAGTTCAGTGGTATCTTATGATTCTAAAATTTCTTCAGGTTCAATCTTTCTCCCACTTCCTTTTCTAGAAACAAATTCTCTCTCTAGGAAAACACTAGTCCGAGCAACAAACACTTTATTCTCAATGGGTTAAAGAAATAATATCCTTTGGTTTCTTTCGGATACCCCATAAAAATACACTTTTCAGATTTGGGTTCAAGCTTAGTAGACGTCTGACATTTAACATAAGCTTTGCAACCCCAAATTTTCATAAAACACATACTGGGACGTTTCCCAGTCCACATCTCATATGGCATCTTTTAAACTGATTTAGATGGAACACAGTTTAGTGTTAAAGTAGTTGTCTTAAGTGCATGTCCCCAAAAGGAAGTTGATAGATTAGCATGACTCATCATGGATTGAACCATGTCTAAGAGAGTTCGATTTCTTCTCTCAAAAACTCCATTCCATTGAAGAGTACCAGGAGGAGTAAGTTGTGCGACAATCCCACATTTCTTTAACAGATTATCAAACTCTAGGCTCAAATACTCTCCACCTCGATCAGATCGAAGTGTCTTGATAATTTTTCCTAGTTGATTTTGTACTTTATTTTTGAATTTCTTGAACTTTTCAAGGGCCTCTGACTTATGGCGCATGAGATAAACATACCCATATCTATTGAAATCATCAGTGAAAGTAATGAAGTAGTGAAAACCACCTCTGGCCTGTGTGTTTATTGGTCCACACACATCAAAATGTGTTAAGCCTAATAAATCACTAGCTCGTTCACTTTTACCAGTTAAAGGAGATTTAGTCATTTTTCCCAATAAGTAAGATTCACATACTTCAAATTGTCCAAAAACAAATGAATCCAAGAGAACATATTTATGGAGTTTGGATATGTGTTTCTCACTTATGTGGCCCAAACGACAATGCCAAAGATAAGTTTGATTTGAGTCATTTATTTTAGATCTTTTAATATTTATGTTGTAAATGAGATCTAAAATATAGAGGCCATTTATCAATAGTGTTGAACCATAGAAAACATTATTGAGATAAAAGGAACAATTATTCTTAATAATTATCTCAAAACCAATTTTGTCTAAATAAGAAATTGAAATAATGTTTTTAGTCAAACTGGGAACAAAATAACAATCCTCTAAACATAAATCAAATCCACTAGGCAAAGATAAAATGTATGTTCCCACAGCTAATGCAACAACTCTTGCTCCATTTCCAACTCGCAGGTCCACATCTCCTCTAGCCAAAGTCCTATTCCTTTGTAGTCCCTGTACAGAAGTACAAATATGAGAACCACAACCAGCATCTAATACCCAAGAAGTAGTAGTTGATAAATTAATATCAATAACATAAATACCTGAAGCAGACGTCCCGCTTGTTTTGGCCTTCTTGATTTTGTAACGCCCCCACGCTCGAGACCGTCGCCGGAGTCGAGTATGAGGTGTTACTAAGCTTAATTTAACATTTTTAGAACTTTGGATTATTTGTTTCTACATTCACAGCTTTTAAACTACTTGCGTCACAGTCACAATAAAAATCATATCTCGAGTTACAAAACTCGAAATTAAGATACGTAAATTTTCCTTGAATCTAGACTCATATACCTATCTACTAATTTTTTTCTAGAATTTTTGGTTGAGCCAATTAGTACAGTTTATTAGTTAAATTTACCCCTGTTTCAGGACTTGACTGGTTTGACCTCTTTTTACTACGAACCACATTTCTCTCTGCACAAAATTCATATGACTATGAGGTTTGTTTCTACTAAAACTAGACTCAATAAGGATTCTGAGGATATAAAATACACCACCTAATTATATCTTTAAAATTTATAGTGAATTTCTAAAGTTGGAACAGGGGATTTAGAAACTGTTACGACCCTGTTTCACTAAAATTCAAATATCTTTTAACATATAATTCCTTTACCTGTTTCATTTGTTTCATGTGAAACTAGACATAATAAGCTTCAATTTGATATATATTCCATCACCAGATTCAATTTCTATGATTTTTAGTAAATTTTCAAACTCGGGTCAGTGTTGCTGCAGTATTCTGTTTATGGCAAATTTCATCCCTTTTATGAGTTTTTATGCACTAAGTATCTTAATAATTTTCCTTAACATCAAACATAATCTAAACTAACCATTTTCATAATTTATCATTGTCAAACATTTTCTCAACCATTCCATCACCATATCATAAGATCATTTGCACAAAATAGGTATATTGCTATACATGCCATACTTAAATTTACAAGCCATTTACCAAAAGTCTTCCAGATAGTGTGGTGAGCCTTCGACCTATCCCGACTCTCGAGTGACTTGTCCAAAAATACAATGAGTAAGAAGGAGGAGTAAGCATAAATGCTTAGTAAGTTCATATGCAAATAATAAGTAACATAACAAACAATCCATACCAATCAACATTAGCATGCATCACTAAAACACATATCACATTTCTAATCATTTTTCATCATCTTATTACCTTATCGTGATTGTATCATTACTCAACCCGAGGGTTAAATACATACCTGTCCAAAATATCCATTTCACATCACTTACCAATACGTCTCTTTACATCTCGAATGTTCCTCCATTTGAGTAAAACTTTACCCGTTGAACACATCGGAATATAATTCGGATACATGGATAACTTGCACATAAGTGCCATATATGCAATCAAGCAATCATGTAACCCGCCCATAAGCGAACTCGGACTCAACTCAACGAGCTCGGGCGTTCGCATCCATAAGTGAACTCGGACTCAACTTAACGAGCTCGGATACCTAGTTACATCTCTCGAACTCGGACTCAACTCAACGAGTTCGAACATTCGCATCCATAAGTGAACTCGGACTCAACTCAACGAGTTCGGATGCTCAACCATCGTAGTGACATGTCACTTGTATCCTAATCTATTCCTAAGCTTCAAACGGGATTTTCCTCGAACACATATCCTTGCCGTCTTCCGTAGAATGCCGAAATCAATACTCGGTAACAATTATATTTAACAAGTAACTCACATAATTTACATATTATTTGAAATTAACCACAAAGCATACATTTCATAATAAAATTCAGCATCACATATATTTAACATCACTAACTTAAAAATAACAATTATGCTACATTATTTACACATGAACTTACCTTGGTACCAAAATACAAAGATTTTGCAATTTAGTCCACAATCTTTTCTTTTCCTCGATTGAGGTCGATTCCACATCTTTCTTGATCTAAAATAACACATTTAGCTTATTTAATACTCACATTATCAAATTAATCCTTAACCCAAATTTTGGAAAAATTACAATTTTACCCCTAAACTTTTACATATTTACATTTTTGCCCCTAGGCTCGGGATTAAACTTTATTCCTTATTCTTATGTTTTACAACATGCTGATCACTTTTCTCTTCTATGGAAACATCAAATTCTCACTCTAACAAGCACTTATGACTATTAGGTATTTTTACCGATTAAGTCCTTTTACTCGTTTTTACCTAAAACCGAGTAGCACAAGTTGTCTAACATAATTTAAAACCTCATATTCTATCATAAAACACCAAAATACACAAATTTCACCTATGGGTATTTTTCCAAATATGAACCCTAACTTAAATTATTGCTAGCATAAGCTTTATCGAGCTCTAGGAACTCAAAACGTAAAGAACATTAAAACAGGGCTTGGAATCACTTACTATGGAGCTTGAAAGCTTGAAACAAACCCTAGCTATGGAGAACCCTTGAAATTTCGGCCTAATGAAGAAGATGGACAAAAATTGGCTTTTAATTTTGTTTTAATTCATTTTAATAACTAAATGACCAAAATGCCCTTACTACTAAACTTTCCAAAAATTCCTTCCATGTCCTAATTTTGTCCATGAACTTAAAATTGGTAAAATTGCTATTTAAGACCTCTTAATTAATATTTCAATGCAATTTCATACTAAAAACTTCTAGAATGCAAGTTTTGCAACTTATTCGATTTAGTCCCTACTTTCAAATTAAGTATTTTATGCATAGAATTTCTTCACGAAATTTTCACACAATCATGTAATCATATCATAAACCTCAAAATAATTATAAAATAATTATTTCTATCTCGGATTTGTGGTCACGAAACCACTATTCCGATTAGGCCCTAATTTGGGATATTACAACTCTCCCCCCTTTAAGGATTTTCGTCCTCGAAAATCTTACCAGAAAAAATGAGATGTGGGTATTGATTTCTCATAGTTTCTTCGGATTCCCATGTAGGTTCTTCTATTCCATGCCTTTGCCACAACACCTTCACAAGTGCAACATTTTTATTCCTTAGTTGTTTGACCTCTCGAGCTAAAATCTTAATCGGTTCTTCTTCGTAATTCATATCTAGTTGTAGTTCAATTTCTGTCGGTGAAACTACATGTGAAGGATCCGAACGATACCGACGTAACATAGATACGTGGAACACATCATGAATCTTTTCTAATTCAGGTGGTAATGCTAGCCGATATGCTACCGGTCCAACTTTTTCAATTACTTCATACGGCCCAATAAAACGCGGACTTAATTTGCCCTTCCGTCCAAATCTAAGGACTTTCTTCCACGGAGACACCTTTAAAAATACTTTATCACCAACTTGAAATTCAATGTCTTTTCGTTTTAGATCTGCATAAGATTTCTGTCTATCTGAAGTAGCTTTCAAACAATCTTGAATTACTTTCACTTTTTCTTCAGTTTCTTTTATTAGATCAACTCCATAAATCGATTTTCCTTGAGTTCATCCAATACAAAGGCGTTCGACACTTACGACCATACAATGCTTCATAAGGTGCCATTTTCAAGCTCGTCTGATAACTATTGTTGTAAGCAAATTCTACCAACGGCAAATATCTTTCCCAACTTCCTTGAAATTCCAATACACAACATCTGAGCATGTCTTCAAGAATCTGAATTACTCTCTCTGATTGTCCATCAGTTTGTGGATGAAAGCGCAGATGAAATTTAACTTTGTACCTAACGCGTCTTGCAATTTTTGCCAAAACCGCAAGGTAAACCTTGGATCTCTATCTGAAATAATCGACAATGGTATTCCATGTAATCTAACAATTTCTCTAATATACAGTCACCAACTTGTTAAGAGAATAATCCGTGACGTCATCGGAATAAAATGAGTGACTTAGTTAATCATCAACTATTACCCGGATGGCATCTTTCTTTCACGAGTCAATGGCAATCCTGAAACAAAATCCATAGTAATCCGATCCCATTTCCATTCGGGAACCATAATAGGTGAAGTAATCCAGAAGGCACTTGGTGTTCGACTTTCACTGTTGACATGATTAAGCATTTGGACACAAACTCGATATATCTCTTTTCATTCCATTCCACCAATACATTTTCTTCAAGTCATTATACATTTTCGTACTTTCCGGATGAATCGAGAAATAACTACTATGTGCTTCTTGTAGGATCTTTTGAATCAATTCCTCATTCTTTGGTACACAAATCCGATCTTTAAACATTAAGCACCCATCGAACCAATTCGAAATCGACTCTGTATCAACTTCACTTTGTTTTCTCTTGGCTTGCAAATCTTGATCATCTTTTTGAGCTTCAGAAATCTCTTGTAAAAACTTCGGTTTTACTCTTAGCTCTGCTAGAATCGAACCATCATCCGACACTTCCAACCGAGTGTTCATAACTCTCAAAGCAAACAACAACTTTCTCGCTCAAAGCATCAAGCAACCACATTCGCTTTTCCGGATGATAATCAATAACAAGCTCGTAATCTTTCAATAACTCCAACCATCTTCATTGTCTTAAATTCAAGTCCTTTTGTGACATCAGTACTTAAGACTTTTATGGTCGGTATATACCCGGCACTTTTCACCATACAAATAATGTCGCCAAATTTTTAAAGCAAACACCACTGCGCACCAATTCCAAATCGTGAGTAGGATAATTCCTTTCATGAGGTTTTAACTGTCTCAAGCATATGCCACCACTTTTCCTTCTTGCATGAGCACACACCCCAAACCATTTAGAGAAGCATCACTATACACCACAAATTCTTTACTGATTCGGGCCGTGTACTAACATGGTGCCTCTGTTAATAACTTTTTCAATTCTTCAAAACTCGTTGACATTCTTCTTCTGTCCATTCAAATTTAACATCCTTTCTGAGTAATTTAATTATAGGAGCAGCAATTATAGAAAATCCATTTACAAACCATGATAATACCCAGCTAGCCCCAAGAAACTTCTAACTTGATTTACATTTTTGGTGGTTTCCAATCAACAATGGCTGAAATTTTACTAGGATCAACCCGTATACCATCACTGAAACAATATGACCCAAAAATCCAACTTCCCTGAGCCAAAATTCACTTTTACTAAACTTAGCATACAACCGCTTATCTCTCAAAGTTTTCAAAACTATCCTCAAATGCTCAGCATGCTCTGTATCATCTTTTGAATAAATTAAAATATCATCTATAAACACCACAACAAATTTGTCCAAGTATGGTCGAATATGCGATTCATTAAATCCATAAACACAAATAGAGCATTTGTCAACCCGAATGGCATAACTAAAAATTCATAATGACCATACCTTGTTCTAAAAGCGGTTTTAGGCACATCCGACTCTTTTACTCGCAGTTGGTAATACCCAGATCTCAAGTCAATCTTTGAAAACCACGTCGCTCCTTTTAGTTGATCAAACAAATCATCAATTCTTGGCAACGGATATTTGTTTTTGATTGTCACATTGTTTAATGGCGATAATCAACACACAACCTCATAGAACCATCCTTCTTTTCACAAATAACAGGAGCACCCCAAGGTGAAAAACTCGGTCTCACAAAACCTTTATCAGTCAACTCTTGCAATCTGCGACTTTAATTCCTTCAACTCTGCTGGTGCCATTCTATACTGAGCAATCGAAATCGGAGTGTTCGGTATCAAATCAATACCAAATTCTACTTCCACGATTGAGGCAAACCCGGCAATTCTTTGAAATACGTCCGCAAATTCACACACACAGCAAAGATCGATTCAACTTTCTTTTCAACTTCTTTTGTATTAATTACATACGTCAAATAAGCTTCATAACCCTTTCTCAAATATCTCTGAGCCGACATCAAAGAAATCACACTAGACAATACTTCGATTTATCCGATTCAACCCGCAAAGTTTCACCGGTTTTCACACTTTAATTCTATAACCTTTTCTTTACAATTTACTATAGCATCATGCAATGTCAACCAATCCATACCCAAAATAACATCAAATTCATCAAACGGCAGCAACATCAAGTCGGCCGGAAAGTAATGATCCCGAATCATTAAAGGACATTTCTTACATACTTTATCAATAGTCACACATTTGCCTAACGGATTCGACACTTTAATCATAAATTCTGTGTTCTCAACAGGTATATTCATACTAGACACCAATTTTATGCACACATATGAATGAGTAGAACCGGGATCAATCAAAGCAATAACATTAACATTATAGAGAGAAAATGTACCGGTAATCACATCAGGTGAGGAAGCATCTTCACGCGCTTTAATAGCATAAGTTCTAGCCGGAGCCCTTCCTTGAGTCTAATCTGTTGCATCCTCGGCTACATTCTTACCGCTTGCTTCGCTCCCAGCTTTTCTTGGATATCTTCCTCTCGAATCCGCCCCACTTATTTTTGTATTCGAAATTTTTCTTTTCAGCTCTCTCAGGCGATCTCTAATAAAATGATCAGGAGAACCACATCGAAAACATTCATTTGCTCTACATGGACCAAAATGATTTCTACCACACACTGGCACTCAGTTTAACAAATCTCGAGTTCCCTACACACTGTGTTGCCAAGTAGTCCGAGAATTAGGACCCACATTTTGCTTCTTATAATTCCCATACGATTGCCCAGTGAAGCTTGGGAACGAGGATTCATATTTCTTGACTTTCGGGTTCTTTGTGAAAATGAAGCGCTCATCGGTCTTTTCTTCCAATTTCTAGTCTCGGCCTCTACCTTTTCTTTTCTTTAAGCAATTCTTGGCCTTACAAGCTCGATCAACCAATACTACCATTTCTTTTAATTCAAGAATTCCAACAAATACCTTGATGTCTTCGTTGAGCCCGTCTTCAAATCGTCGGCACATCTTGGCCTCTGTAGGAACATACTCTACGGCATACTTACTTAATCGAACAAACTCTCTTTCATATTCTCAGAATCATTATCATATTACCTTGCTTCACTCAAGAAATTCTTTACGCTTCGATCAATAAATCTTTCACTAATATATTTCTTCCGAAACTCTTCTTGAAAGAATTCCCAAGTTATTTTCTCTTTCGGTACCCACGAAATCAAAGTCTTCCACCAATTATAAGTGAATCCTCAACAAAGATATAGCGCATTTCAAACATTCTTCAGTGTACAAGATAATTTGTCAAATACCCGGATAGAATTTTCAAGCCGAACTCGCTTTCTCGGCATCATCATCAATATTTGCTTTAAATTCTTGGCCCCTTGCTTGCGAATTCTATCAAGCTGGAGTTCGTGTGAAATTTCATCGAGATCCATACCTTGAGGCGTCGGAGTGCAGGTTGAGGAATTGGGGAGGTGGGGAGGTTGGACATTTGGGTTCGTACAAACGAACTCGGTGTACCATGCACTCATCATTTGGAGAAAGGCTTCCCGACCCTTTCTCCTCCTCCCGACCAACAGTAGGAGGTGGATTTTCAGTCGTATTTGCTCCTTCAATGGAGTGGCGCATTTCTCTCTACTTCATCGCCACACTGGATCGGGATCCATTTACTATAAAAAAAATCATTTCAAAAGGTCAGAAGTCGTCACACTATCACAATTTATACATATGGCATGTATAGCAAAATCCGTACATACAACACGTAGTCCGAGAACCGACTAAACCTGCTCTGATACCACTAAATGTAACGCCCCCACGCTCGAGACCGTCGCCGGAGTCGAGTATGAGGTGTTACTAAGCTTAATTTAACATTTTTAGAACTTTGGATTATTTGTTTCTACATTCACAGCTTTTAAACTACTTGCGTCACAGTCACAATAAAAATCATATCTCGAGTTACAAAACCCGAAATTAAGATCCGTAAATTTTCCTTGAATCTAGACTCATATACCTATCTACTAATTTTTTTCTAGAATTTTTGGTTGAGCCAATTAGTACAGTTTATTAGTTAAAGTTACCCCTGTTTCAGGACTTGACTGGTTTGACCTCTTTTTACTACGAACCAAATTTCTCTCTTTACAAAATTCATATGACTATGAGGTTTGTTTCTACTAAAACTAGACTCAATAAGGATTCTTAGAATATAAAATAAACCACCTAATTATATCTTTAAAATTTATAGTGAATTTCTAAAGTTGGAACAGGGGATTTAGAAACTGTTACGACCCTGTTTCACTAAAATTCAAATATCTTTTAACATATAATTCCTTTACCTGTTTCATTTGTTTCATGTGAAACTAGACATAATAAGCTTCAATTTGATATATATTCCATCACCAGATTCAATTTCTATGATTTTTAGTAAATTTTCAAACTCTGGTCAGTGTTGCTGCAGTATTCTGTTTATGGCAAATTTCATCCCTTTTATGAGTTTTTATGCACTAAGTATCTTAATAATTTTCCTTAACATCAAACATAATCTAAACTAACCATTTTCATAATTTATCATTGTCAAACATTTTCTCAACCATTCCATCACCATATCATAAGATCATTTGCACAAAATAGGTATATTGCTATACATGCCATACTTAAATTTACAAGCCATTTACCAAAAGTCTTCCAGATAGTGTGGTCGAGCCTTCGACCTATCCCGACTCTCGAGTGACTTGTCCAAAACTACAATGAGTAAGAAGGAGGGAGTAAGCATAAATGCTTAGTAAGTTCATATGCAAATAATAAGTAACATAACAAACAGTCATACCAATCAACATTAGCATGCATCACTAAAACACATATCACATTTCTAATCATTTTTCATCATCTTATTACCTTATCGTGATTGTATCAATACTCAACCCGAGGGTTAAATACATACCTGTCCAAAATATCCATTTCACATCACTTACCAATACGTCTCTTTACATCTCGAATGTTCCTCCATTTGAGTAAAACTTTACCCGTTGAACACATCGGAATATAATTCGGATACATGGATAACTTGCACATAAGTGCCATATATGCAATCAAGCAATCATGTAACCCGCCCATAAGCGAACTCGGACTCAACTCAACGAGCTCGGGCGTTCAGATCCATAAGTGAACTCGGACTCAACTCAACGAGCTCGGATGCCTAGTTACATCTCTCGAACTCGGACTCAACTCAACGAGTTCGAACATTCGCATCCATAAGTGAACTCGGACTCAACTCAACGAGTTCGGATGCTCAACCATCCTAGTGACATGTCACTTGTATCCTAATCTATTCCTAAGGTTCAAACGGGATTTTACTCGAACACATATCCTTATAGTCTTAGTAGAATGCCAAATCAATACTCAGTAACAATTATATTTAACAAGTAACTCACATAATTTACATATTATTTGAAATTAACCACAAAGCATACATTTCATAATAAAATTCAGCATCACATATATTTAACATCACTAACTTAAAAATAACAATTATGCTACATTATTTACACATGAACTTACCTTGGTACCAAAATACAAAGATTTTGCAATTTAGTCCACAATCTTTTCTTTTCCTCGATTGAGGTCAATTCCACGTCTTTCTTGATCTAAAATAACACATTTAGCTTATTTAATACTCACATTATCAAATTAATCCTTAACCCAAATTTTGGAAAAATTACAATTTTACCCCTAAACTTTTACATATTTACATTTTTGCCCCTAGGCTCGGGATTAAACTTTATTCCTTATTCTTATGTTTTACAACATGCTGATCACTTTTCTCTTCTATGGAAACATCAAATTCTCACTCTAACAAGCACTTATGACTATTAGGTATTTTTACCAGATTAAGTCCTTTTACTCGTTTTTACCTAAAACCGAGTAGCACAAGTTGTCTAACATAATTTAAAACCTCATATTCTATCATAAAACACCAAAATACACAAATTTCACCTATGGGTATTTTTCCAAATATGAACCCTAACTTAAATTATTGCTAGCATAAGCTTTATCGAGCTAAGGGACTCAAAACGTAAAGAACAATAAAAGCGGGGCTTGGAATCACTTACTATGGAGCTTGAAAGCTTGAAACAAACCCTAGCTATGGAGAACCCTTGAAATTTCGGCCTAATGAAGAAGATGGACAAAAATTGGCTTTTAATTTTGTTTTTAATTCATTTTAATAACTAAATGACCAAAATGCCCTTACTACTAAACTTTCCAAAAATTCCTTCCATGTCCTAATTTTGTCCATGAACTTAAAATTGGTCAAATTGCTATTTAAGACCTCTTAATTAATATTTCAATGCAATTTCATACTAAAAACTTCTAGAATGCAAGTTTTGCAACTTATTCGATTTAGTCCCTACTTTCAAATTAAGTATTTTATGCATAGAATTTCTTCACGAAATTTTCACACAATCATGTAATCATATCATAAACCTCAAAATAATTATAAAATAATTATTTCTATCTCGGATTTGTGGTCACGAAACCACTATTCCGATTAGGCCCTAATTCGGGATATTACAGATTTCCTCAAGATAGATAGGGCAGTTCCGCTTCCAACGTCCAGTCACACCACAATGAAAGTAGTTTCCTTCCTTAGACACCCCACCTTTAGGTTTCAGTTCAGCCTTTCCTTTTCCAGGCTTGGGCCTACCCTTCCCCTTGGGCTTTATCTGAACTTTGGCCTTTCCCTTGCCCTTATTGTTGCGGACCATCAGTATGGGCTTAGGTCCAACCTTTTTCATGTTTCCTTCAGTAGTTCATAACATACTGAGCAACTGTGGCAGAGTCTTGTCAATTTCATTCATATTGAAATTGAGGACAAACTAGCTGTAGCTATCCGACAACGATTGCAGAATAACATCAGTGGCCAACTCTTGGCCCAATAAAAACCCAAGCTTAGACAGGCTTTCAATATAGCCAATCATCTTAAGGACATGTGGTCCCACTGGTATTCCTTCAGCTAGCTTACATTGGAATAGGGCCTTAGAGATATCGAACCTCTCTTGCCGTGCTTGCCCTTGATAAAGTTCTTTCAGGTGCTCGATCATATCATAAGCAACCATGTCCTCATGGTGCTTCTGAAGCTCAGGATTCATAGTGGCAAGCATAAGACATCTAACATTTACCATGTCATCGAGATGCTTCTTGTGAGCATCTCTATCAGCTCTCGAGGCATTACCGGATGGTTCAATAGGAAGTGGTTGTTCAATGACATATAATTTCCGTTCTTGTTTAAGGACAATCTCAAGTTACAGAACCAGCCAAGAAAGTTCAAACCATTCAATTTGTCCTTCTCAAGGACCGATCGCAATGAGAGTGTATTGTTTGCAGCCATAATATATCTATAAGAATAAAATATGCGTGTGAATAAATTTACCATGTTTATATCAATCATTAAAAGGACTTTATTAAACATGTTCCCACTATTTTATTTCAAAACTAATAACCCTCATATATTAATTTCGAAAAAACTTTCTTAAAAGTATTTCTAGTGGGTTAAGGATCCATATTTCACCTCTTCTTAAGTTAGCTTTGTCTTTACTCTCAAGATTATGGTTATTTAGGTAAGCAATCATTTGCTATTTACATCTTATGTAACTCCTACAATTTGGTGAACAGCTCTTGTTCTAATTATCTTATGATTTATCCAAATTACTTGCCTCTAGGTTTTTAATCCTATTAGAGTAACCTAGTTAAGTCATTAACCAATTTTTAACCAGCGAATATCACTTGTTTATTCTTCACGTTTAACCAAGATAAATACTAGTACTCTGCTTTGGCATGACCTACATAGTATTGATCGAAGCCTTAACGAGGGCAAAATTGGAAGGCCATGATAACTTAATATTTTAATAGAGGGATTTTATTAAAGATGTTGCGTCTCACCAATTATGGTCTACTTCAGTCCATTTAATCTTTTAATTGATCTCATCAATTAATGAGGTTTATTATTACCTAATTTGCATGCTTTAGACATCCATAGCATCTCATACATGAATAAATAAAGCAATAAATAAATGCAATAGTTATAGCCCATAAACTATGGTGGTTCATCCCAAGCCAATGGGAAAACCAAAAGGAAACCTAAAGGTGAAAGCCGTCTCACAAGCTGTTGATCCACAATGATTGGCCCATCTTCCTTCTTGTCAAACCCACAGTAACTTTTGCAAATTACAATATGCAGAAACTCATTTTACATACGGGGGAGTAAGATGGGAAGAGAAATATAAGAGAATAATAGTAAGGCACGACACATAGGCCGTATTTTATAAAATTACAACCTTTTATCAAATGGGTCATCGGGCTATAACTATGCATTTCAAACACCGTGCATGTAAAAAAAAATAGCATACATCATTCAACGTTTTACTAAGTGAATTATAAAATATCCTTTCCATCTTTTATGGCCCATCAAGTTTTATTTATTACAAAACATACTGAAAGATGATGGGGATCTAAGGTGATCGGAGGGAGTAGGCTAGAATCATGATTTTAGGATTTTAATCCTTGAGGTTTCATACCGGAACAACCCTTGTTCCACTAGCTAGTTTTCTCTTACTGGACATTGTAAATACAACCGTTGCATTATTACAGATTTGTCAAAGTTAAACAGTAATAACATAAAATCGAAGAGACCATAACACCATGATTAACATTTAATCAATTATCGAAAGGAACAGATATCATATTATACTTGGACGATTTGAACAGTTAAAAATGTAATGAAATTAAAGCATGCATCTCATACAATTGCATCACCTAAGTATTTCAACTCAAGTCTGTATCACACAAGTGGCTCTGATACCACTGCTGGAATGCCGGTACCCCTAAGACGCAGTAGAAAAATAAAATTTCGACAATCCAACCATGGATCCATGTGCGACGAATGAATCGGGAAAACCAAAATAATGAAAATGGTTTCAAAATTACTGAAACTTCAATTTGAGTAGACAGTGACGCCTCGACAATGAGAATTCCGAACCATTATTGAACCAAGTCGCAACTTTTCAGATGCCAACCTTTACGTAGCCCACCTAGTTGACAATGAATGAAAGAAGTCCCCAAAATGGTTTTAGAGATTTCTTTGTTTTGACTGCTGTTAGACCACTCAAAAACAAAAACTAGGTTTTCTTTTTAGGGTTATTATCTATATATATAACTCCCCTTTTAAATTTGGTATATTTATATCAAATATTTTAAAATAAATAAATATAATGATGTTTTAATCAAAAATTATAATTACATTAATTATAACAAAGATTTCGGTAAAGTATATTTATTTAAATTTATATACGAACCAACTTCATATATTAATAGAATTATGTTCTCATTATGTGTACAACATTCTTGTACATATAATATGTTCGATATTTGATTGCCCAATTAAATTAATTCTATAATTAATTTAATTCATGTGACAACCAAAAACAATACCAATTATGTTTTATTGCGATCATCTCAGCCATATGGTATGACCCTGTAGGCTCTTGTAATGTTAGCAGTAATACTAGAACGATTCTAATGTTACATACAATGAGTGGCATCTAGCAATGCATCATTGCTACCTAAGTTACAAGAAGTAATGATTCGACATAACCTTTTGTGATTTATCTTTCATGCATTAATCCTTAAGTTCTTTATCTCTGGAATGAACACAAGTCATTGAATAGTCACACTTGCATAGTCCATCTCATGTTTCTTAATATCTTGAGTAGACTATGATATACAAATAAGTATGACATCTCATATCAACTTATTTGAGCATGGCCATGCATTTCTACTCTCACTCAATCAAGTGGCCTACGATATTACTCCCATTATGTAGGAGGCACCTATTCTATATTGATCAACCATATCCCTCTACATAGATTGTGGTATATTCAACATCAGCCTTTATAGAACAACCAGTTACAGTGTACATTTGACTGTATCAAAATATAAAACTCATGATGTTGGGATAATGATGATCTCAAGTGTGAGGATCATATACATATTAATCATGAGTAATGCTGTGACAATTACATAATAATCCAGCAAACATACTCATAACGGGTCAGTCCAATATGTTATTTTCTAACACACATATTCATGCATTGATTTTGACACTCCATATCAATGACAACTCTTTATTATTAATCAACTACATATTAGTCTCAATGCAGTATTGTTGTCCTAGTCAACAATAATACTTGACTAAGGATCTTTTAAGAACAATCATATTATTCTCAGGACATTATTATAAAACAATTTATTTATACACACAGAAAGAAAAACTGAACTAATAACGGAAACGCCTTATTTAAAAACATGATAAATCAAGTATGTTATTACAACCATCTCATGATTGATCTTTGGGCATACTCTTACAGTATGATCCCTTATGGTAACTTTTAGTTATTTCATTATATACATGCGACTTACTAAGCTTTGTGCTTACCCCTTTTCCTTTCCATTTTCTTATAGTGCCACCAAAGTAGCTCGTGGATCATCGCATTACATTGGAGAAGCCAGTCACACTATCCTTGAAGCGTTTGGTACAGCTAATATTATCATTTTGATTATGGCATGTATAGGAACTAGTCTTTTTGTAATGGCTACATTGTTTTGGGTCGAACTAGTGGCTTGTCATAGCTATTGAGTCATTTTGTATAATGCCATGGATGGTGGCTAATATTGGTTATTGATAAATGCAAATGATGATCTTCTTTTGGGAATGAGTAAGTTGAATGATTTAGCTATGTGGTTGTGGGTGAATTGGTTGTTTGATGTGGTATAAGTTAGTGCTAATAAGGCTGGCAAAAAGGCTTGGTAGATAGCCTTATTTTTGTCCACACGGGTAGACACAAGGGTATGTGTCTAGGCCGTACGTGACACACAACCAGCCCCATGGGCTTGTTAGCCGGCCGTGTGTCCCCTACACGTTAAATTTACAAGTCAATATGCATGGTAGTATACACACGAGCAGAGACACGGCGGTGTGCCTCAATTATGTGGAGGACACGGCCTCTGGCCACGGGCGTGTGCCTTGGCCCTGTGCCCCTAATTGATTGCTGACGTTAGAAATAGAATGTCAAGGGTTTTTCACACGGGCTACGACACGGGTGTGTCATGGCCGCATGGGAGACACGGGCATCTTCCTGGCCGTGTGAAAACCCCTGTAGGTTCGAATTTGGAATTAAATTCACATGGTTTTGGGGCACGGGCGTGTTCCCTTGTGCTTAGGCCGTGTGAACCACAAGGGCCTTCAACACGACCATGTCAAAATAGCCACACGAACGTCTTGCCCTTTCACACGGTCGTGTACCCCTATTTCAAGTGACATGTTTCAAAGTTTTCATGGTGTTTAGACTAATCTTGGATTGTTTCCTAAGTGTGTTTTGGGCATTGTAGGCCCAAATTAAGAATATCCAGATTAAGAGTGTAAAGTTTTAAATTTGATCTAGATTTTATGATTCAAAAATGATTGTATACATGTGTTTAAGTTAGGTAATACCTCGTGCCCAATCCTAGCCTCAGACTCGGGCAAGAGGTTTACATTTAGTGGTATCAGAGTTATAGTTTAGTTAATTCTAGGACTAACCTAGCTTGAGTATGAGTCTAGCTATACATGCCATAGTTGTATATTAATAGTGTGACGACTTTTGAGAAAACAAATTGTGTTTTTATATATGGTAAATGGATCCTAACGTGGCTACGGCAGATGATGTGAAAAGTAATGCGCCAACTCCCGCTGAAGGGACCGTGCCGGTAGATAGTAGGCCTGTGACAATGAGTCAGGGCGGAAGGACTAGAGAAGCTTGCCTCCATATGATGGACGCTTGGTACTCGGAGTTTATTCGTGCGAATCTGAATACTCCATCTCCCCCACCTCCCCCAATTCCTCAACCCATCCCTATAGCTCCTTAAGGAGCAAAAATGGCTAGGAGAGAGAAGCCTCTAGTGGATAGAATTAGAAAGCACGAGGACGAGGAATTTTGGGCAAACATTGATAATGATCCAGAGAGGGCAGAGTTATGGTTGGAAAATACCATTAGGGTATTTGACGAATTATCGTGCACGCCGGAGGAGTGTATGAACTGTGTAGTGTCACTCCTACGAGATTCGGCCTGCCAATGGTGGAATACTCTCGTGTCAGTTGTACCAAGAGAGCAGATAACTTAGGAATTCTTTCAAGAAGAGTTCTGTAAGAAATACATTAGCCAAAGGTTTATCAATCAAAAGAGGAAGTAGTTCTTTGAATTAAAGCAAGACCGCTTGACGGTAACGGAATATGAGCATGAGTTTCTGAGGCTCAACAAATATGCATGAGAATGCGTATCTACAGAAGCCACCATGTGTAAGAGATTCGAAGATGGACTGAACGAAGACATCCAACTATTGGTCAGTATCTTAGAACTGAGGGAGTTTGTGGTACTTATTGAAAGAGCTTGTAAGGTCGAAAAATTGGCCAAAAGGAAGAGAAGAGCTGACCGAGAGTCTCATGACTCAAAGAAAAGATAGATGGGGAAGTCACATCAGGCCTCATCCAAGAGATCGAGAGAGTTTTCTACTTGATCAAACGCATCAGTGAAGTTCTCGAGTAAAAGTAAGAATAAGCAGTATGCGGCAACAAAAGCTCAAACCACTTCCATTGCGAGTGTTGGTAGTGCTCGCTCGGATCGACCAGAGTGTCCTCAGTGCGGTAGACATCATTTTAGTCAATGCAACGAAAGTGAAAGAGGCTATTTAAAATATGGGTCACTTGACCATTTTATCTGTAGTTGTCCCGAGATTGGCAAGAAAAATAGAGATCAAACTGTGAGATCAAGTAATGCTCCTTCGAGGGGTAGACCATAGAAAGAACTCAAGCAGTGGGGCTAGCAGTCGGGGCATGCCTAAAGATTCCACTGTGAGGTCCAAGGGCAGAGCACCTGCTAGAACTTATGCTATTCGGGCTCGCGAGGAGGCATCATCTCTCGATGTGATTACGGATACTTTTTCTATGCATGATTTACCTGTTGTCGCTTTGATTGATCTGGGGTCTACCTATTCTTATATTTGTAAGAAATTGATACCCCGTATGAATATGTTAGTCGAGTCCATTGAATTTTTGGTAAAAGTGTCCAACCCGTTAGGCAAACATGTGTTGGTTGGCCGAATATGTAGAAATTGTCCTTTGACAATTATAGGTCATTATTTTTCGGCTAACTTGATGTTATTGTCGTTTAATGAATTTGATGTAATCCTTGGGATGGATTGGTTAACTTCTCATGGTGTTCTAGTGGATTGTGGACATAGGGTATTCTTTAGGTTGAAACGGGTGAATTAGATAGTTCACATGTAGTGATATTGTCCATGTCGACAGTGAGATATTTGAGAAAAGGGTGTGAAGCTTCCCTTGCCTTTGTGTTGAATAATCAAGCATCTGAATTGAAGATCGAGTCAGTACCAGTGGTATGTGAGTTTTTGAACGTGTTTTTGGAGGAATTACCCTGATTTCCTCCAGTGAGGGAAGTTGAATTTGGAATAGAGTTAGTCCCTAGTACGACACCCATCTCAATTGCTTCGTACAGGATGGCACCAACAGAATTAAAGGAGTTGAAAGTACAACTACAAGAGTTAACAGATAAGGGTTTTACGAGACCGTGCTATTCTCCGTGGGGTGCTCAGGTACTTTTTGTGAAAAAGAAAGACAGGACAATGAGGTTATGAATAGATTATAAACAGCTCAACAAGGTGACTGTGAAGAACAAGTATCCTTTACCAAGGATAGACGATCTGTTTGACCAGTTGAAAGGAGCCACAATGTTTTCCAAGATAGACTTAAGGTCCGGTTATTATTAGCTCAGAGTAAAGGAACAAGATGTACCGAAAATCGCGTTTAAGACGAGGTATAGGCACTATGAGTTCCTTGTTGTGCCCTTTGGTTTAACGAATGCCCTTGCAGTTTTTATGGACTTGATGAACCACATTTTTTGGCCGTATTTAGATAAGTTCGTGGTGGTCTTTATCGATGATATATTGATTTATTCTCGAGATACGAGCGATCACGTGAAACATTTGAGAACTGTTTTGCAAACCTTAAGGGATAAGCAGCCATATGCCAAGTTTAGTAAAAGTGAGTTTTTGCTCCGAGAGGTCGGATTCTTAGGACACATCGTGTCGGGTGATGGAATCAGAGTTGACCCAAGTAAGATCTTGACTATTGTAGAGTGGAAATCACCGAGGAATGTGTCAGAGATTAGATGCTTTTTGGGCTTGGCTGGATACTATAGA
This sequence comes from Gossypium anomalum, assembly GCA_025698475.1. NCBI lineage: Eukaryota > Viridiplantae > Streptophyta > Magnoliopsida > Malvales > Malvaceae > Gossypium > Gossypium anomalum. Next base: position 39,578,674 of record CM046958.1, on the reverse strand, counting down.
CGGTTTGTAAATGGATTCTCGATGATAGCTACACCGATGAAAAGGTTGTTACAAAAGGATGTCAAGTTCGAATGGACGGAGAAGTGCCAACAGAGTTTCGAGAAACTACAGACCTTATTGGTTGAAGCTCCAGTTTTAGTGCAACCGAAATAGGGAAAGGAGTTCGTGGTATATAGCGATGCCTCCTTGAATGGATTGGGGTGCGTACTCATTCAAGAAGGTAAGGGCATAGCCTACGCTTCGAGACAGCTGAAGCCACATGAGAAAAACTACTCGACGCACGATTTAGAGTTGGCCACCATCGTGTTTGCATTAAAGACTTGGAGACACCATTTGTACTGCGAGAAATGCCGAGTGTTCACCAACCATAAAAGTATGAAGTATTTGATGACCTAAAAGGAGTTAAACCTATGACAGCGAAGATGGTTAGAGTTGATAAAAGATTACGAGTTGATAATAGACTACCACCTGGGAAAAGCGAATGTAGTCGCTGATGCTCTGAGTGAAAGTTGTTCGCCTTGAGGACTATAAATGCTCAGTTGTCAGTGACTGACAATGGTTTGGTTCCGGTAGAGTTGAGAGTTAGACCGAAGTTCCTACAAGAGATTTGTGAAACCTAGAATAATGACAATGAATTGCAGGCCAAGAGAGCTCAGTGTGAGTCGGGTGTTGAATCAAATTTTCGAATTGGTACCGATGGATGCAGAATGTTCCAAGATAGGGTCTATGTTGGAACACCGGTGCCTCCAAGGCGCAGCGAAAAATTAAAAAAAAATTTCAGCGATCCAAACCAAGGATCCATATGTAAGGAACGAATCGGGGTGATAAAAAGGTTTCGAAATTACAAAAACTTCAATCTGAGTAGACAGCGACGCCTAGGCAACAGGAATGCTGAACCACTATCGAACCAAGCCGCAACCTTTTCCGATGTTGGCCTCTATGTAGTCCACCCGATTGACAATGAACGGTAGAAATCCCAGAAAACTATTTTCAGAGAGTATTTTGCTAAACGGCTGCTAGACCACTTTACATATTTTCGAGCTAGTTCTTTTTATATATCCTTTTTAGGGTTTTTACCCTTGCTATATATAACTCCCTCTTAATTGGTATAAATTTATAACGAATTTTAATTCATTAAAATTAATCCAAACATAATAAATATCATTCAAACAAATATAATAATGTTTAACCGAAAAATTATAATTTCATTAATTATAATAAAGATTTTGGTAAACTATATTTGTTTAAACTTATATACGAACTAAATTCATATATCAATAAAATTATGTTCTGATTATGTGTACAACATCCTTGTACATATAGTATGTTCAACAATTTGATTGCCCAATTAAATTAATTCTATAATTAATTTAATTCATGTGACAACCAAGCAATATACCAACTATGTTTTACCTCGTTCATTTCAACCATAGGGTGTGACCCTATAGGTTCTTGTAACGTTAGCAGTAATATTAGAATGATTCTAATGTTAGAAACAATGAGTGGCATCTAGCAATGCATCAATGCTACCTAAGTTACAAGAAGTCATGATTCGACATAACCTTTTGTGATTAACCTTTAATGCATTAATCCTTAAGTCCTATATCTTTGGAATGGACACAAGTCATGGAATAGTCACACTTACATAGTCCATCCCATGTTTCTTGATACCTTGAGTAGACTATGATACAAATAAGTATGGCATCTCATATCAACTTATTTGAGCATGGCCATGCATTTCTAGCCTCACTCAATCAAGTGGCCTGAGTTATTACTCCCATTATGTAGGAGGGACTTATCCTATATTGATCAACTATATCCCTCAAGATAGATTGTGGTATATCCAACATCAGTCTTTATAGAACAACCAGTTATGGTGTTTGTTTGACTATATCAAAATATACAACTCATGATGTTAGGATAAAGATGATCTCAGGTATGAGGATCATATACATATTAATCACTATGAGTAATGTTGTGACAATTATATAATAATCCAAGAAACATACTCATAGTGGGTCAGTCTAATATGTTGTTCTCTAACACACATATTCATCCATTGATTCTGACACTCCATATCAATGACAACTCTTTATCATCAATCAACTACATGTTAGTCTTAATGCATTATTATTGTCCTAGCCAACAATAATACTTGACTAAGGATCTTTTAAGAATAATCATATTATTCTCAGGACATTATTGTAAAACAGTTTATTTATGCACACAGAAAAGAAACTGGAATAATAATGGCAACGCCTTATATTAATAAACATGATAAACCAAGTATGTTATTACGACCATCTCGTGATTGATCTTTGGGCATAATCTTACAATCTCCCACTAGCACTAAGACCAATCACTTATATATCTAATACCAAGTGACTTAGTGTGACGATCATGCTTCTGCTGTGTCAGAGGCTTGGTCAGGGGATCAGCAATGTTATCATCTGTAGGTACTCTGCATATCTCTACATCCCCTCGATCGATAATCTCTCGAATAAGATGGTAGCGCCTAAGTATATGTTTGGATCGTTGGTGAGATCTGGGTTATTTTGCTTGTGCAATGGCTCCATTGTTATCACATCAAAGTTCTATAGCATCTGATATGCTAGGCACAACCCCTAGTTCAGTAATGAACTTCTTGATCCAAACTGCTTCTTTTGCTGCCTCACTAGCTGCAATATACTCAGCCTCTATTGTAGAATCGGCTACTGTACTTTGCTTTGAACTCTTCTAGCTCACAGCACCACCATTAAGGCAAAACACAAAACCTGATTGCGATCGAGAATCATCCTTGTCAGTTTGAAAGCTGCCATTAGTGTAACCTTTTACATTTAACTATTCCTCACCTCCATATATTAGGAACGTATCCTTAGTTCTTCTTACGTACTTAAGGATATTCTTGACTGTGGTCTAGTGACCTTCACCGAGATCTACTTGGTACCTGCTCGTCATACTTAAGGCATATGAGACATATGGACGCGTACATAACATGGCATACATGATAGATCCAATAGCAGAAGCATATGGAATTTTACTCATGCGTTCTCTCTCTTATGGAGTTGAAGGACACATTTCCTTCGAGAGTGAAATACCATGTCTCATAGGTAGGAATCCTCTCTCAGATTCTTCCATATTGAACCTTTTCAATACTTTATCTGTAACACCCCGTACCCGAGACCGTCGCAGGAGTCGAACACGAGGTGTTAACAGACTTAATTCATTACTTTAAACAGCTTAAACAATTTATTTTTAAAATTTTCAGTCAAGCTAGTAATCTGCGTCACAGTCACTTAAAAATTCATATCTCGAGTTCTGAAACTTGAAATCCAATTCCGTAAATTTTCCCTGAAACTAGACCCATATATCTATTTACTAATTTTTTTTATAGAATTTTTGGTCAAGCAAATTAGTACAGTTTATTAGTTAAAGTCTCCCCTGTTTCAGGTTCGATTTGCTCTGACCTCTATGTATTCTGAATCAGATATCTCCTGCACAGAGTTTCAATGACTATGCCGTTTATTTCTAATAAAACTAGACTCAATAAGGAATTTGTACATATAACTCATGACTTTTAATTATCTTTGAAAAATTTATGGTGAATTTCCAAAGTCAGAACAGGGATCCAGAAATTGCTCTCTGCCCCTGTTTCACAAAAATTTAAACATCTCATAAAATATAACTCATATACTGTTTTGTTCCATCCATATGAAAATAGACTCATCAAGCTTAACTTATTCATTATTTAATTCCATTTCTACTATTTTTAGTGATTTTTCAAATTCACGTACACATCCTCTCTTTATCTGAATCTATTTTATGGTAAATTTTACCCATTTCATGGTTCCCATGGATTAGCTAGAATTTAGCATACATAACACCAAATATGATCATGATTAGCCATTCCAATGGCTAATAATTACCAAGCATTTCCATACCACTCAATAACCATATCATAAGACCATATATACAAAATGATTATAATGCTATACATGCCATACTCAAAATATAGAAGCCATTATGCCAAGATGGTATACGGATAATGTGAGCGTGCCTCGACCGTTTCCGATTTACGAAAGTGGCTTGTCAACACTACAAGGAATGAAAAGGAGGAGTAAGCACAAATGCTTAGTAAGTTCACATGCAAATAGCAAGTAACACAACTATATAAGCAAACATAAACATCATTTGCATGATCATCACCGAGACATTCATATCACATTTTCATTTATCATCTTACCATATTGTTGTTATATCGAGTTTCAACCCAAGGGTTAAGTACATACCTGTTCAAAGTATCCATTTCACAACACTTACCAATACATCCCTTTCATCTCGAGTATTCTTCCATTTCAGTAGAAATTTACCCGTTGAACACATCGGAATATAATTCGGATACACGAAAAGTTTGCACATTAGTGCCACATATGTAGCCAAGTTACCATGTAACCCGCCCATAAGTGAACTCGGACTCAACTCAACGAGCTTGGGCTTTCGCATGCATAAGTGAACTCGGACTCAACTCAACGAGTTCGGACATTTGCATCCATAAGTGAACTCGGACTCAACTCAACGAGTTCGGATGCCCAAATATCCCAGTGACATGTCACTTGTATCCTAATCCATTCCTAATGTTCAACGGGACCTTTTTCCCAATCATGTGTCTCAACCATCTTCTACGGAATGCCGATACCGATACTCGATAGTATTTCACATTTTCCAAGTATATCACATAATTTGACATATTATCAAACAATTATCACGAGTATAATATTTCATAATAATTATCATATCATTTAAATAACATAAAAACATTTAAAATAATAACTATGTTACCAACATTTACATATGAACTTACCTCGTATGTGAAAATGGCTACTTTTACCATTTCGTCCACAACTTGGTATTTTCCCCATTTTAGCCCGAATTTTAGTTTTCCTTGCTCTATCATTTAAAATATAGTCAAATTAGGGCTCACATTATTCAAATTAACTCAAAATCATATTTTGGAAAAGTTATAGTTTTGCCTCTAAACTTTTGCATATTTACACTTTTGCCCCAAAGCTCGTAAATTAAACTTCAGCATATTTTCTTATGTTTTATGACATGCTGAACATTTTTCCCTTCTATGACAACATAAAATTCTCACTCTAACACATAGTTATGAACAATAACAATTTTTACCGATTAAGCCGTTTTACTCATTTTTGCTTAAAATCGCTTAGCAAAAGTTGCTTAACATAATTTCAGCCTTCATATTCTACCATAAAACATCAAAATAAACACATTTCACCTATGGGTATTTTTCCAAATATGAACCCTAGCTTAAATTATTGCTAGAATAAGCTTAATCAAGTTCTGGGATTCCAAAACGTAAAGAACTTGAAAAACGGGGCTAGAACGGACTTACAATCGATCTTGGAAGCTTGAAAAACCATAGCCATGGTTTCTCCTTGCTATATTCGGCCATGGGGTTGAAGATGAGCAAAATTGGCTTTTAATTTTGTATTTTAATTCATTTTACCCCTAAATGACCAAAATGCCCTTACTACTAAACTTTCCAAAAATTCCATCCATGTCCAATTTTTGTCCATAGACTTAGAAATTGGTAAAATTGCTATTTTAGACCTCCTAATTAATATTTCAAAACAATTTCATACTAGAAACTTCTAGAATGCAAGTTTTGCAAATTATTCGATTTAGTCCCTAATTTCAATTTAAGCACTTTATGCATAAAGGCTTCCTTCAGCCAGCTTACATTGGAATAGGGCCTTAGAGATATCGAACCTCTCTTGCCTTGCTTGCCCTTAATATAGTTCTTTCAGGTGCTCGATCATATCGTAAGCAACCATATCCTCATGTTGCTTTTGAAGCTCAGGATTCATAGTGGCAAGCATAAGACATCCAACGTCTACCATTTCATCGAGATGCTTCTTGTAAGCATCTTTATCAGCCCTCGAGGCATTAGCCGGTGGTTCATCAGGAAGTGGTTTTTCAATTACATATAACTTCCGTTCTTGTTTGAGGACAATCCTCAAGTTACGGAACCAGTCAAGAAAATTCAAACCATTCAATTTGTCCTTCTCAAAAACCGATCGTAATGAGAGTGTATTAGTGTTTGCAGCCATAATATATCTACAACAATAAAATATGCGTGTGAATAAATTTACCAAGTTTATATCAATCATTAAAAGGACTTTATTAAATGATGTTCCCACTATTTTATTTCAAAATTAATAACCCTCATATATTAATTTTGGAAAGACTTTCTTAAAAGTATTTCTAGTGGGTTAAGGATCCAAATTTCACCTCCTCTTAAGTCAGCTTTGGCTTTACTCTCAATATTATGGTTATTTAGGTAAGCAACATTTGCTAATTACATCATATGTAACTCCTACAATTTGGTGAACAACTCTTGTTCTAATCATCTTATGATTTATCCAAATTACTTGCCTCTAGGTTTCTAATCCTATTAGAATAACCTAGTTAAGTCATTAACCAATTTTTAACCGGCGAATATCACTTGTTTATTCTTCGCGTTTAACCAAGACAAATACTAGTACTTCACTTTAGAAAAACCTACATAGTATTGATCGAGGCCTTAACGAGGGCATAAATTGGAAGGCCATGTTGACTTAATATTTTAATAGAGGGATTTTATTAGAGTGTTACATCTCACCAATTATGGTCATTAGAGTGTTACATCTCACCAATTATGGTCTACTTTAGTCCATTTACTCTTTTAATTGATCTCATCAATTAATGGGGTTTATTATTACCAAATTTGCATGCTTTAGACATCCATAGCATCTCATACATGAATAAGTAAAGTAATAAATAAATACAATAGTTATAGCCCATAAACTATGGTGGTTCAACCCAAGCCAATTGGAGAACCAAAAAGGAACCTAAAGGTGTAAGCCGTTTCACAAGATGTTGATCCACACTGGTTGGCCCATCTTCCTTCTCGTCTAGTCCACAGCAACTTTTACAAATTACAAAATTTAGAAACTCGTTTTACATACGAGGGAGTAAGATGAGAAGAGAAATACAGAAGAATAGTAGTAAGGCACGACACGCAAGCCGTATTTATAAAATTACAACCTTTTATCAAATGGGTCATCGGGCTATAACTATGCATTTCAAACACCGTGTATTTCAAAAAATAGCATACTTTATACAATGTTTTACTAAGTGAATTATAAAATATCCTTTCAACCTTTTATGGCCCATTAAGTTTATTTATTACAAAACATACTGGAAGATGATGGGGAACTGAAGGCGGGGGCGGATTAACAGAATCCCAGTCAAATGAAACCTCACAATTTGATAACTTTTATCAACAGAATTGTGTTTTTAGGATTTTAATCCTTGAGGTTTCATATCGGAACAACCCTTGTTCCACTGGCCAGTAATCTGTTACTAGAAATTGTAAATGTCACCCCTGCTTCATCACAGATTTCTTAAAGTTAATAGTAAAAACATAAAACCGAATAGGCCATCACATCATGATTAACATTTAATCACTTATCAAAAAGAACAGTTATCAGATTTTATTTAAACGATTTAAACAGGAATAACATAATAAAATTGAAACATGTATCTCATACAATTGCATCATCCAAGTATTTAAGCCCGAGTCCGTATTACACAAGTGGCTCTGATACCACTGTTGGAACACCGGTGCCTCCAAGCGCGTGAAAAATTAAAAATTTTACGATCCAAACCAAGGATCCATGTGTAAGGAACGAATCGAGGTGATAAAAAGGTTTCGAAATTACCGAAACTTCAATCTGAGTAGACAGCGACGCCTAACCAACAGGAATGCTGAACCACTATCGAACCAAGCCACAGCCTTTTTCGATGCCGGCCTCTACGTAGTCCACCCGATTGACAATGAACGGTAGAAATCCCAAAAAACTATTTTCAGAGAGTATTTTGCTAAACGGCTGCTAGACCACTTTACATATTTTCGGGCTAGTTTTTTTTTTATATATACTTTTTAGGTTTTTACCCTTGCTATATATAACTCCCTCTTAATTGGTATAAATTTATAATAAATTTTAATTCATTAAAATTAATCCGAACATAATAATTATCATTCAAATAAATATAATAATGTTTAACTGAAAAATTATAATTACAATAATTATAATAAAGATTTCGGTAAACTATATTTGTTTAAACTTATATACGAACTAAATTGATATATCAATAAAATTATGTTTTGATTATGTGTACAACATCCTTGTACATATAGTATGTTCAACAATTTGATTGCCCAATTAAAATAATTCTATAATTAATTTAATTCATGTGGCAACCAAGCAATATACCAACTATGTTTTACCTCGTTCATTTCAACCATAGGGTGTGACCCTATAGGTTCTTGTAACGTTAGCAGTAATATTAGAATATTCTAATGTTACAAACAATGAGTGGCATCTAGCAATGCATCAATGCTATCTAGGTTACAAGAAGTCATGATTCAACATAACCTTTTGTGATTAACCTTTCATGCATTAATCCTTAAGTCCTATATCTTTGGAATGGACACAAGTCATGGAATAGTCACACTTGCATAGTCCATCCCTTGTTTCTTGATACCTTGAGTAGACTATGATACACAAATAAGTATGACATCTCATATCAACTTATTTGAGCATGGCCATGCATTTCTAGCCTCACTCAATCAAGTGGCCTGAGATATTACTCCCATGATGTAGGAGGGACTTATCCTATATTGATCAACTATATCCCTCAACATAGATTGTGGTATATCCAACATCAGTCTTTATAGAACAACTAGTTACGGCGTTTGTTTGACTGTATCAAAATATACAACTCACGATGTTGGGATAAAGATGATCTCAAGTATGAGGATCATATACATATTAATCACTATGAGTAATGTTGTGACAATTACATAATAATCCAAGAAACATACTCATAGCGGGTCAGTCCAATATGTTATTCTCTAACACACATATTCATGCATTGATTCTGACACTCCGTATCAATGACAACTCTTTATCATCAATCGACTACATGTTAGTCTTAATGCATTATTATTGTCCTAGCCAACAATAATACTTGACTAAGGATCTTTTAAGAATAATCATATTATTCTCAGGACATTATTATAAAATAGTTTATTTATGCACACAGAAAAGAAACTGGAATAATAATGGCAACGGCTTATATTAATAAACATGATAAATCAAGTATGTTATTACAACCATCTCCTGATTGATCTTTGGGCATACTCTTATAGACTGTGTACCCAAGGATGGTGAGCTTATTGAGAAGATTTTACGAGGGGCACATAGTTGTTGCTTGTCTATCCATCTGGGTAGTGTGAAAATGTATAATGACCTGAAGAAAATGTACTGGTGGTCGAGAATGAAAAGGGACATTTCTGAGTTTGTTTTTAAGTGTCTAGTTTATCAACAAGTGAAGGCTTAACACCAAGTACCTTCGGGTTTGTTTCAACCCGTAATGGTTCCCGAGTGGAAATGAGACCGTGTAACCATGGATTTTGTGTCGAGGTTGCCTTTGATGCCAAGGAAAAAGGATTCAGTTTGGGTTGTTGTTGTTAAGCTTACCAAGTCAGCACATTTTATACCTATGCGTACCGACTATACCCTTGAGAAATTTGCTGAATGGTATGTTTCCGAGATTGTAAGACTTCATAGAGTACCCTTGTAATTTTAACACAGGGATTTACCTTGCAATTTTGGAAGATGTTACAATAGGCACTAGGAACAAAACTAAATTTTAGCACTGCATTTTATCGGTAAACTGACGATTAGTCAGAAAGAGTGATTTAGATCTTAGAAGACATGTTACAGTGTTGTGTTCTCGAGTTCCAAGATAGTTGGGAGAAGTACTTACTGTTGGTTGAATTTGCCTATAACAATTGTTATCAGTCAAGTCTAAAAATGGCACCTTATGAGGCTCTGTATGGGCGAAAGTGCCGAACGCCCTTGTATTGAACCGAACTTAAAGAAAATCAGATTCATGGGGTGGATCTAGTCAAAGAAACAAAATAGAAAGTTAAGGTGATTCGCGATTGTTTGAAGCTCACTTCGGATAGATAGAAATCCTACGCAGATTTGAAACAAAAGTAAATTAAGTTTCAAGTCGATGATAGGGTGTTTTTGAAAGTATCCTCGTAGAGGAAAGTCCTCAGATTAAGTAAGAAAGTCAGGCTGAGTCCTCATTTCATAGGACCTTATGAGATTATTGAGAGAGTAGGGCCTGTTGCCTACCGATTGGCTTTGCCCTCAGAGTTGGAAAAGATTCACGATGTGTTTCATGTGTTAATTTTACGTTGATATAAATCAAATCCTTCACATGTGATCGTGCCAACTGAGGTTGAGATTCAGCCATATATGACTTATGGCGAAAAGTCGATTAAGATTTTGGCCCGGGAGATTGCAAAATTGAGGAATAAGAGTATAGCACTTGTAAAGTATTATGGCATAGACATGGAGTCGAAGAAGCCACATGGGAACCCGAGCAGAAAATGAGAGACCAATGCCCGAATCTATTCACCGGTATGATTTTTGGGGACGAAAATCCCTAAGGGGGGAGAATCGTAACAACCTAATTTTGGGATTAGTCAGAATAGTGGTTTCGAGACAACAAATCCAGAGTCATAGAAATTATTTTTATTATTACTTTGGTGTTATAGCATGATTATATGAGTGCATGAAAATTTTGGTGAATTAATTTTAGTAATTGGACGCTTAATTTGGAAAAAGGACTAAATCGCATAAAGGGAAAAAGTTGTGATTTGCTAGCAAATAGTGTTAAATGGCCATGTATTATAAAGTAGGGGTATTTAAAGTGCAAATAGACCCTAGAATGGTGCTTGGTCGGCCATGAGACAAGGAATTTAAAATAGTCAAATGTTAGGTGAAGTTTGGTGACTTATTTGACTAAAAAGACAATAAAATAAACAAAGGATGATATCATTCCTTTCTCATCTTCTTCTTGACCTAAATTTTTAGTAAGATTAAGGGTTTTGAAGCTTTAAAATTTTATCCAAGCTGTAACACCCCGTACCCTAGACCTTTACCGGGGTTGAACACGAGGTATATACATACGGACTTATTACACTGACTACACGGTTCATTTTTTTTTTTAAATTTCAGGCATGCTGGCTAACTGCATCATGGCCACTTTTAAAATCATATCTCGAGTTCCGAAGCTCGAAAACTTATTCCGTAAATTTTCCCTGAAACTAGACTCATGTATCTATCTACACATTTTTTTCTAGAATTTTTGATTGGGCCAAACGGTACAGTTTATTAGATTAAGTCTCCCCTGTTACAGGGTTCGACTACTCAGAACTTCATGTATTGCAACTTAGGTATCTCCTTATACAGGACTTCAAATCCTATGCTGTTTGTTTCTAAAGAAACTAGACTCAACAAGGAATCTGTACATGTAGGGAATGACTTCTAATTATCTCTGGTTAAATTATAGCAAATTTTCAAAGTCAAAACAGGGGATCCAGAAATTGCTCTGGCCCTGTTTCATGAAAATCTAAATATCTCTTAAAATCCGACTCATTTGGCCATTATGTTTCTTCCATAAGAAAGTAGATTCATCAAGGTTCGATTACATAATTTATTCACTAATTAACTCCATTCATACTATTTTTAATGATTTTTCAAATTGACACTACTGATACTGTCAACATCGGCCTTTAGGGTAGACTTTACCTATTACTTAGTTTCCATGATTTAACTAACCCTTTTGTATATATAGCACAAAATAAGATTGTGATTAACCATCCCAATGGTCAATCATTACCAAGCCTATCCACACTTCTCAATAACCATATACATACATGAAGATTATAACAATATACTCAAAACATATATATAAGCCATTTTCGCATGACTATCAAATTTATACAAAACCGAAGGGTGTAAGACAAACATCAACAAGGGTAGTCCTATACATGCCATTTCAAAGTTCAACCAAAAGTGTACCGAAAGGGGCTTTGATAGTGTGGACGACTTCAACTTCGACAATCCCGAGTCCGATAGAATGGCGAACCAAAATCTATGAAACAGAGAATCAAATAAAGCGGAGTAAGCATTTAATGCTTAGTAAGATTGAATAATGAAATATTGGACAAACGAAGTATAACATTCATACGACTAAACGAATAATTTCATGCATACATATTCTCAAAATCACACTTACATCACATTACTACCCTTATATTCATGCACAAAAGATCAACTTAGTCAAAGGCTGGTAGTTCGTTTATCGAATCGAGCGAAAACTACTTGTAAGGGATCAACTAATTCAATGCAAATACGAAACATACCTCATCGTTAGAATTCTACGAGCGTATCAATTTAAACTATTACAGCAAGTTGCTCATTCCCAAGCCAAGTACCTTCGAGATTTATCCGGATATAGCTACTCGCTCGAATACCTTGGGACATAACCGGATATAGTAACTCGCACAATTGCCTTCGGGACATAGCCGGATGTAGTAACTCTTCGACAATTGCCTTCGGGACATAGCCCGGATGTAGTAACTAGCACAATTGCCTTCGGGACATAGCCCGGATATAGTAACTCGCACAATTGCCTTCGGGACATAGCCCGTATATAATCCAAATATTCATGCACATATCCATAAATCATGACATATCTATATTTCATTTTCGTAATTAGAGTTCAAACACCAGTCATGTATTAATCAATCTCATTTTCGGCTCACTAGTCACATACAAATAGCACGGTTTAGTTTGCTTTACGACACGATCTCTATGCACATACGGCTATCCGTCATTCTTATAGACTAATTAATTCAACATGTAATTCAAGTAGAATCATTATATCGCCATATTTTTGTTATGCTCGTAAGTTATAACTTAATTAAATCGTAAACTAAGTCTCATTACTCGAAAACTTACCTCGGATATATTTGACTTGTTACGGATAGGTTAGTCGACCGCTTTCTCTTTTCCTTTATCCGATTTCTATCCCCTTAGCTCTTGAGCTTAATTAAAACAAATAGATTTGTTTATTTACTAAATTAACTTTATCACTCAATAATCACATTTGATGATCATATATATATATATCTAACAACATTTGGTCATTTCTTCCTACTTATGATCAACCTCATATACACATGCATATATATCAATAACACATGCTCTCATCAATCACCATTTATCTTCAATGCCGTACACAAAAGAAAATACATACATACATAATTCTATGTATACAAGCCATCCATAAATTATTTAACCTACTACAATAATTTCATATAGTTGCCTTCTAAGACCGTACCTCCCTTAACAAGTTAAATTTCTCAATTTCAATTACTAAAGCTTTATGAACATAAACAAAATAAATACCTTAAACATTTTTCCTCCAAAATCAATAGTATAGCCGAATTTACATAATTCCATTACCCTCAATTTGATTCGGTAAACCCCTCAAACCATTTCACCCTTGACTAATTCAATTAACACCCAATGGTAACCTATTCATTAAGCATGAAATCAACCATATCTAACTCCTCATTTCAACCATGGCCGAATATACAAGACACCATACCATTCCAAATTTGGTCATGGGCTAAGCTAAGACCCTAATGACTAACTCAAAAGTGCTAAAAATTTCAAGAATTATTAATAAACTTACCTTAATTAGCTAACCCCCATGACCGACTTCTCCAAGCTTTTCTCCCTTCTAGTATGCAATGCAATGAGGAACAAAAAAATGGTGAGGCTTTGTTTTTTTTCCACCCACTAAACCATGCCTTATTTTTATTCTTTATTATAAATTCATTTTAAAGGTCAAAATGTTAATAAATAATACTATAATAAGCTTTAATAATCATCATGGCCGGCCACTAGTTCAACTAAATGATAATTTGACATGCAAGTACCTTTCTTTTACTTTATGCATAAATTAGTCACTTTAACAATTAACTAGCACATTTCTAATTTTTTTCATATTAATCCTAATCAATAAAATTCACATGCAATAACAAAATTTAAGCATGATATTTTTCACACATTATACTTACACAAAATAAACATAGAATTTGACGATTAATTATTTTTATGATTCGGTTTTGTGGTCCCGAAACCACTTTCCGACTAGGGTCAAATTAGGGCTGTCACACAAGCTATCTTCTTGCAAGTAAGTTATTTAGATGCTTATTTTTGATAAATTTGGTACTTTTGGAACACTTGTGGCAGGAGCTAGCTAATGGGGGGACTATTTTGTGAAATGGTTAAAAGTATAGGGTTTTTCCATGATAGTACTCATGTTGATTTCTGAAATTTTATGGAAGAAAATGAGTCTTAGTGGTTGAGTAAACAATTTTTGTGAAAGGATTTCTCATGAAAAGCCTAATAGGACCATTTTGTAAAGTTTGTAAAATAGATAGTAATGTTGTGAAATAATAAAAATTTTGGATTTCCATAAGAGTAAGAAGGGTTCGGCTAGGCTTAAGACTTGAAGAAATTTAAGGGTTCAGCTAGGCTTAAGACTTGAAGAAATTCAATAAAAGTCAATTTTTTAGCCTAGTGGTAAAATGGTCATTTTGTGAAAGTCTAAGGGCAAAATGGTCATTTTGCCAAAAATGTGAAATTTTCATTTGTCTAAATTTATTTAGTGATTAAGTTAGTGAATTTTATTATTTTAGATCAAGAAATACAAAATCTGAACCTAGACCGGGGTAAGGCTAAGCAAGTAGATTAAAACGGCTAGTCGTCTACATTTTGTAATTTGAGGTAAGTTGTATGTTAATAATGCAACAATATTGTTATGATGTATGATTGAAATGATATTGCAAAAGTTGTTTCGATTATGAATATGAGTATGTATGTTGAGAAATTAATGTAACAAAGACTCCCAGTTGAACATTTGGAATAGATTTGGATATTCATGACTTGACATTGGGTGATATGTGTGCTAATGTAAGACATGTCTGGCACATTATGAGAGCCAGTGTGAGGCCTGTCTGGGACATGCATCATCCTAGAGATATACAAGCTAGTGTAAGATCTGTCTGGGACATGGCGTTAGCTTGTTATGTGTCGATGTAAGACACATGCAGGACATGGCGTCGACTTGTTGTGTGTCGTTGTAAGACACATGCGGGACATGGCATCAACACTGATAGATGAGAGCCAGTGTAAGATCTATCTGGGACACGGCATCGGCCTCGATATATGAAAGTCAGTGTAAGACCTGTTTGGCACATGGCATCGACTTTGATGTGCTAGCTAGTGTTAGACCTTGTCTGGGACATGGCGTCTTCATCTTATCCCATGTTTAGGGCTATTGAATATCGTATATTATTCCAAATGGTTCAACGAGAGATTTATGGTTTATATCGAAATGAAAGAACTTATGACCATATGGTGAGTGGTACATGTACCTAAATAAGAATTTTGAAATACGAGCCTCAGTTACGTTGTATGTTTAATAAGGAAAGAAAGTGAGGAAGTTATGTTTATGATCACTTGTGCATCTAATATGAAGTATTAAATGTGAATTCAATCAACGTTGTATGCTTGGTGAGAGACGATTACGAACAAATAATATTTATGAGTCCTTATTTTCGTGTACAGATTGAGTTATATTAAGGGTATGATCCCTTATGGTAACTTGTAGTTATTTCATTATTTACATGCGACTTACTAAGCTTTGTGCTTACCCCTTTTCCTTCCCATTTTCTTATAGTACTGCCAAAATAGCTCGTGGATCATCGCCTTACATCGGAGAAGCTAGTCACACTATCCTTGAAGCATTTGGTATAGCTAGTTTTATCATTTTGATTACGGCATGTATAGGAACTAGTCTTTTTGTAATGGTTACATTGTTTTGGGTCAAACTAGTGGCTTGTCATAGCTATTGAGTCATTTTGTATAATGCCATGGATGGTGGCTAATATTGGTTATTGATAAACGCAAAAGATGATCTTCTTTTGGGAATAAGTAAATTGAATGATTTAGCTATGTGGTTGTGGGTGAATTGGTTGTTTGATGTGGTATAAGTTAGTGTTAATAAGGGTGGCAAAAAGGCTTGGTAGATAGCCTTATTTTTGTCCACACGGGTAGACACACGGGTGCTAATAAAGTCATGCTAAAAAATATTATTTATTCATAAGTAGCTCTAATACAAATATTATTGCCAAACTTTATACTAAGTACATTAGAATGTCAACATGAGTCATAGTTTGTATGCATTTTCAAAGTTATACATAACATTGACCAATCAATATGCTTGCCTTATCAACTAAACATAGCAATCCCAAGGTTTAATTACTGTATTCATACGTTGAACTTAGTAATTCCTCTCCACTAATGTAGTCGATATAATCATCTAATCAATAGGTCTTTTATTAGGTTGTAATGGGACTAGGCTAAAGGTAGGGATAAAGAAAAGTGATTTTTAGGTTCAAAACATCTTAACCCTAACTTTGTCTTAGATATTTTGGCATCACAACTTTTATACAAATGGGTCTTTGGAATACCCCCAAACTTATTTTGAACTTATGCTACACTTTTATTTTTCTCAAACTTCGAGCAAACTTTGCTCTTTATTTTTGGAACATTGAGCACTTTCTTATTTACTCTTATTTTTTTTCTTTTGAGCAAACTTTTCTTTACCCATTATTTTTTTTCTCTTTTTTTTTTTTTGAGGCATGTTTAGAGCATGTACCTCTTTTCATAATTTTCTTCAAAATTTGATCACCAAGAAATTTTTTTTTTGTTAAAACAGGTGCAAAAGAATGGGATAAAAATAAAAAAGATGTTAATGTGGCTTATAATGTAGGTAATTTGAAATAAACAAGCCATTAAGCTTAAAATTAAGTTTCAAGGGTTAATTTCTATAGGGTCAGCTTGAAAGGCTCAAACGATCCAAAGAAAGTGTGCCTATATCATATTAGGGTCCTATACCTCCTAGAATGTTGCCTCAAGAAAGTTACTAAGTCAATTCTTACATGTCTATTTCTAAAGAAAAAAAAATTTCATGGCAAATCCTAATAAGACTAATATCATACAAGCATTCCATCACTCAAGATAACATACGAATAACTTAGATAAAATAAAAAATCATGCTTGCATTTGAACATATGAACAAAAATTCTTTATGAACATTTATTTATTTCAACATACTTACGTAAGAAGATTGAAACATACTTCAAAATTTATCCGAAATACCTTATTAAAAATTCATGCGAAATGCCTTTCCCCTTTTAAAAAGAAGTAATGTTCTCATTGCGAAAATAAAGTAATGAATGAAAACTAAACACCAGGTAAGGTTGTAAGAAAAGAGAGTTGAGTCATAAAGACTGCTTAAGTACCAAGTCTTTCTCACAATCCAATCTTAGACATGCTCATTCCCATTACCACATCACTTTATTTTTTTCTATTGTGAGGCATTGATTTTATTTTATTCATGTGTGCTAATTTATTATGGGGAAGCAAAATACTAACTAGGAAATAAAAAGGAATACCTAAAAAGAAATAAAAGCTAAAGATAAGAAATCCCCCCTTTTTATTTATTTAACTTATCCTTCTTGTCTTCTTCCTTTGATGATTCATCTTTGCTTTCTTTATCATTTTCCTTCCATGAATTGAAGATATAATTTGGGAACTCATGAACAAAATAGTTACATATGCTTTTAAATGTATTTCTGACGAAATCATCTCTAACTTTTGTAGATTTCCAATAAGCTTTTTGTTGGTTATGCATAAATTTCATCATATCCATCATAGTTAACAATTCCTATTTCTTCATAGTGTTTGAAGAAGTGGGCATTGGAATAGTTAACTCAGGATCAATACTTGGTTCAACTGGTTCATCAACATTTGGCACATCTCTTGGTTCAGAAGTTTCCAACTCCTTTATCAATTCAGTCTCATCGGTTCTTCCTCTGATTCTATCTCTTTTGTCTCAGTAATTGAGTTAGCTTCAGTTCTAGACTTGTTCGATGACTCATCGATTTCTACTTCTATCAGCTCACTTGGTTCAATTGGGTTTAGTCCATGGACATTCTCCTCTAATCTTTCAAGATCATGGGCTGTGATGCAACCTTGAATAAATGGAACCATTAGGTTTGATTTTGTCTTAACTTAGGCCTTTAAACAAAGTGAAGTTATCAATGATGGGAAGTTATCAAACCTTTCTTTCACTTCTTCATCTTGAATCACAATGGGATTTTTGGCAAAAGTCTTAGAAGATCTAGTTCTTTTGTGAGATGTGGGCATTTTTTCTGAAAAATAAGCAAGATTTCAGTAAAATAATTGAAAAAAAAAATCAGGAAAGGATGAGAGCAAGGTGTTGCGGTAGCAATCAATTTGTGGCAGTGATGAGCTTGCGGTGGCGCGAAGCTTGCTACGACGATAGGTTTCGACGGCGAAGGGGCTGCTTCAGAAAAAGTCGTGCGGCGACAATACTAGAGGCTTGCGACAAGGAAAAATTTTGGGGCAGAAATTTTGGGATTTAGGCCACGGCTAAAAGGGGAAAGAATGAATGTAAAATAGCTTGAAGGGTTGTGAAAATTATGAAGGTAGAGATAGGATTATATAATGATGAATTAGGGCAATTTTGTAGCAAAATTTTAGCTACTTTTAGTGACTTGGGCGGCAAGTATGGACGGAGTGTAACGCCCTAAAATTCTTATTTTTGTTTCTGTTAAAATGTGACACAACTGTGTATCTGCTTCAGTGCTTAAGTGTTCTAGGTGTGTGTGAGAGGTCCCAAGTTCAAGCCTTATCTTGGGTGAATTTTTGTCTTTTTCTAAATAAAGCCTTAACCTTGCTCAAAGGGTTTAAGTTTAATTGTTTGTAGGTATATAACAAGATGAGCCTATTGGTCTGGTGTTTATGATGTGTGTTGATGTGTGGGAGGTCTGGAGTTCGAATCCCTGCTTGAGCATAGGTGTTATTTTTGCACGATGATGGATAGGAATTTTAGCTGCGTGGGGATTTTGGAGTGGTTGTAGGTTAGTGGGATTAGGGGGAGTAAATTTAGGGATTGTGGAGATAATTAAGGAATTATGATGGCATATCTGGTTTTTCTCTTTTTCTTTTTCTTTTTTGAATTGCAATTGTTTTCCTCTCTTTCAAGTTTAACGTCAATTTTTGTCTTTCCTTGTTTTGCCAAATTTTCTCTTTTTGCTTCCCTGTTTTTTTTCCATCTCCCTAACTTTGGTACGTTCGGCTTTTGGATTTTGTATTTGGTGGTAAGTGGTGGTAAGCTTTCGATCGAGTTAAGAGATGGCTTCTGTATAGTGTCGTTTTAAGTTGATATGTTGATTTCAATAGTCTAATTTTTGGGTTTTGACAGTAACAAATCACGAGGACCGAGGCTTTCATCTTGCGGAATAGTAGTCGAAAAGTTCAGAGTGTTGGGGGTAAGAGATAAGTTTATGAATTGAACTACTATTGGCTTCATAGTTTAGATTAATCGTGCATTAAATCTGATTCTAAGCATTGATATACTGATTTAAGTTCTGGAGTGTTCGTAGTTACGGTAGCATCAAAATTGTACCAGGTGTGTACCCTAAAACATAGAAAATAGGATTCAGCGAAAGCCAAAAGTGTTAACTGTCAATGCCACACGAACGTATGGACACCCGTGTGGTAGGCCGTGTGTGACAACACGGCTGTGTGGTCGACGAAGACATGGCCGTGTGCAGAACATGGCCCTGTGGTGGCTGAAGTGTTGCTGTGTGGGCCACACGAGCTAAACCAAACTGGACGTGTAGGCCCACACAGACACGCCACACAGGCGTGTGATATTTGGGCCAGGCCATGGGATCCACACGAGCCAAGGCTAATCTGGGCGTATGGGCCACATGGGCTTGTGGGCCCACTCGAGCAAACCACATAGGCGTTTGGGCCAATTTAGCTAAAATGTTTCCATGGGTTGCACGAGTCGCCCAAGTCGACTAGAACCTACTGTAGTGTCGATAAGCGCTACTTATACCCTAACTCGTGTGATTTGAGCATATAATGTATGCATTGAGAATGCTAAATTTATGCATGTTTACTGATCTGTATGTATGACTGATAACTAAATATTAGCATGTAAGTATGTATATCTTTATATCTGCATTGAGCAAGTTTAGTTGCATCTGCATTGGGGGTGGGATAATTGATTATTGGAGGAAGTGTACTGAAAGGCTTTTATGCCTATTACCTAGCAGCTCAGCTGCAATATTACTGATATGTGCCGTATTCAGTACGACTTGGTGTGTAGGGCTGGGTGGGTGTTGTAAACCCCACATGGTGTGTAGGGATGGTCAGAGATTGTGTGTAGAGGCTGGTGGGTAGGATACTGATTTCTGTTACTGTTTGCATACTGTATCTGAGATGGGCTAAGGTCCTAATTTATATATGAGATTCTATCTAAATGGGCTAAGGCCTAAACTGTATCTGAATCTGTAATGGGCTTAGGCCCAGACTGCATTTGACTGATAACTATTGTTTGATTGTATGCATGTTTTCTGTGGGGATTACACACTGAGTTTATGTAAGCTCGCCCCTTTTTGTTTATCTAAATAGGTAACCCCCAGACCTAGACAGATCGGTGCGACGGAGGACTCAACGGTGACCACACGACTATTGAACTAATTTAATTCCATTTAAGGTTTTTAATTCCTATTATTTTTGGGGTATTTTTTATGTAAATTGGACTTTTGGACTGTTGCTGTTACTTTGGATTTTAACTGTTTACATGGACTTCCAAACTGCAAAACAGAATGAAAACTCAGTTTAATTAAAAACAACATTTTCCTAAATGAGAACGATTATTTTAAATATCACGGTTTTAAAAGCTTCCGCTACAGAATATGCTTTTAAACGAATCAAATTAACGAGAAAATAATTTTGAAATGGACGAAAGATAAATTAAAGCTAATGAATGGAAATGGTTTAAAGCTAATGATTGGAAACAGTTTAAACTTGATAACTTCGATTTAGAATTTCATTCCATGTAACATCGCCAGATTCGGTCATAACGTCTAGGCCGGGTTTGGGGTGTTATACGGAGGGCAATAGTGGTGGCCAAAATTAGGGTTTTGGGGAACCCTATGGGTGGCAACAATGGGTAAATTTATCGTCTTTGTTGTTTAGGCCTTAAGTCCAACTATATTTACAAACTAAACACCTTAAAAATAATTAAATTGATTAGTACTTGGGCCAATTTGACCCCCTTATTAAACATAACCAAATTAAATTAAAATTAAAATTAAACCAAAGATAAAAATAAAAAATAAAAATAAAAATTTAAAATTAGTTACAAATTTTCTTCTAAAAAATTACATTAAATTAATTCCCAGGACAAGTTGGAGGGGTCACAACGGTCCCACTTAAGTTCCAATCTCCTTAAACCGAATTAATTAAATGTACTAATTTAAGAAAATGATTTCTAACTTTTTATTTAAAAGTAAAATCATGAAAATTTAAGGGTCTAATAATTTGAACAAGGCTTTAATTCACTGAACTTCACCATCCCAATTGTGCTCGATACGTTGACCATTAACTTTAAACGTACCTCCATAGTTGTTATAACAGCCCGATTTTGGGTCTAGCCAGAACAGTGGTTTTGGGACCACAAATCCGACACAAAAAAAACTTATTTTTATTATATTATTATGGTATACAGTTTTATGGAATGATTTCGTAAAAATTTCGTTCAAAAATTTTGATGTTTGGGCACTCAATTTGGTCAAAAGGACTAAATCGTAATAAGTGCAAAATGTGAGTTCTATAGGTTAAAGGTGTCTAATTTTATGAAATTTTAAATTGGAGGTCCTTAAATGGTAATTAGACCATTGGTTAAGTTGGTGGACAAAAATGGACATGATTAGGTATGTTTCTAAAGTTTTTCATTAAGGGTATTTTAGTAACTTGCTAATTAAATGGATTAAAAAGCCAAAATAAAGCCAAAAATTGTCCATCTTCTTCCTCCCATAGCTAAAATTTAGAAGGGGAAGCCATAGCTAGGATTTGGTCACCTCCAAGCTTGATTGTAAGTCCGTTCTTGTCCCGTTTTTAATGCTTTTTACATTTTTGAAGTCGTTGTAACTCGATCTACCTATTTCTAGCACTAATTTGAGGAATGATTAAGGTATAGTGTTTGACCCATGTTGGACATGTGTTTATTTTGATGGTTAATGGTAGAAAATACATGTTCGTTGTTAGAAAAATAACTTTTGCTAAGTGATTTTTGGTAAAAATGTCAAAAAGGACTTATTTGTAAATAGTTGTAAAATAGGTGTTAAAATGTGAATAAAAGAAAAATGTGGGCTGCTATAAGCATGTATAAGGTGCGGCTATGCATGGGTATTGAAGAAATTGAGTGCATTTCATTTTACGAGCCTAGGGACTAAAATGTAAAAATGTCAAAACTTTAAGGCCAAAAATATAATTTTTGCCATAATGTGATTTCGGGCTGATTTGAATAGTATAAGGATTAAATAAGTTAAATGTGATATTATAGATCAAGAAAAATGAGGTTCAGAATTGGAACGGGGGAAAAATAAGTATTTGACGGTTACACCCTTTTCGCCATTTTTATGCCGAGGTAAGTTCCTATGTTAATAATGCAATGTTATATTGTATTTTAAATGCTTATTTATTGAACGAAATGTATGTTTGACTCTATGGACGAGTTCGACAAAGTTTTGATAAGCTAGAAAATCCCGGTTGAACCATAGGAATCGATTAGGATACAAGTGACATGTCACTAGGAAACCATGAGATTATGTGATTTATGTGATCTGGGTCCTAGTCTTGTACGTCCTACCAGTGGCTAGGTATGCTACCATATGTTGCAGATACCTGACAGCTTGTGTGAGCAGCACTGTGTGGCTACATCTTGACTGACAGCTTGTGTGAGCAGGCTCGTGAATAGCTCAAAAATGAGCCTATATGTATTATGAGATGTGAGGTAGCTATGGCTACATATATGGCACTTATGTGCAAGATTTTCTGTGTATCCGATAATATCCCAAGTGGTTCAACGAGAAATTCAACTGGTATGTCAAAAAAGAGAAAGAGAATGTAAGTATTACGAATTGGTACAGATATGTACGTAAAGTTTATAAGCATTGACTTCACAAAATTGTGAGTTCATGGTTTTCACGAGAATGTTTTTTTTGTGAAATCCTTGTGATTATTGCTCCATACTTGTAATGTATGAAATACATGGTAAATTCGATTGGTGATCGTATAATTGGTTTTCAGGCTAAATTGAGTTATGATATAGCATGTTTTATTCACACAAATTGTGATTTATCAGATATGAGAAAAATGAAAGATTGGCATAATTGCCCACTAAAATGATTATGGAAGTATGAGAAGATATGAGCTTTAAACAATTGAAAGAAGTTATAATATATGCGTGAAGTGTGAATACACATAATTAATGTGCATGTTTACTATAAGGTTTGAAATGATTTGTTAACTGTAATATGTTACAAATGAGAGATTACGGTTGTTAGGCTAGTGCCATGATATGTTAAATTAGGTTTATAAGTTGATAGAGTAAATATTGTGATTGATTAAAATTATAACTGTGAGATTCATAGCAATTTGTATGATATTGTGTTTAAATTGTTGGACTTGATAAAAGATTGGTAAGAGTTGCTTATTATTTTCGTACGAACTTACTAAGCTATATAGCTTACCCCCTTTATTTTACCATATCTTATAGGGTTATGAAGCTAGCTCGAGCTAGAGCTCACCGGAGATCCTATCACACTACTAAGCTATCATTGTGGGTATAAATGAATTTAAGCATTCTAAGTTTATGGCATGTATAGAGACTAAGTCAATTTGTTATATGTGTCATTATTAATTTTTCCATATGTGTTGGCTTGTAATTGTTAATGCTTCTTATATATATATAGTAATGAATGTTGGCTTATGCTGATTATAAGTTTATTCATATGTTAATGCCCTTTTTGTGAATGTGAAATTAGCATGCTTTTAATAGGCTAAGTATGAAGTTTTAAGCATGATAAATGATGGTATATGAATGACAGGTTATTGTCTTGGTTGTGGTTGTTTGGTTACATTTACATGCTAGGACTTGTGCCATGTGTTGTGGTGTAGATGTGTGCAAGTAAGGGTGGCAATATGGCTTTGTAGATAGCTTTGTTTTTGTCTACATGGGGTAGACACACAGACGTGTGTCTAGGCCGTGTGTGACACATGGTCAGCCCCATGGGCATGTGAACCGACCGTGTGTCCCTTACATCTTAATTTTTGCAAAACAGAATGTCCAGTATCCAACACACGAGCGTGTGTGTGACAGCCATGATTAGACCCTAGTCGAAATATGGTTTCGGGACCACAAAACTGAGTCATAAACATTTATTTTAAATTTAATTGCATATATTCTATGTGTGATAGTGTATGGGTGCAAATTTGACGTTTTAATTTAGTCTAGGGAATGTGAATTTTCATAGAAGGAGTTAGTTGAGAAACTTAGAAAATTATTATCGGCAAATTGTAAGGATTAAATAATTACAAAGTGTGAAAGCTTGGGTTTGCATGTCAAATTACCCAAAATTCAATTAATGGCCGGCCAAGTAATGATGTTTCTTCCACTATGTTAAATTTTTGTAATTGTATATTAGCAAATGGTTAAAATAAACTAAATAAAAAAAATAAAAATGAATTAATAGGAAAAGATGAATAAAAGAAGAAAGGAGAGAGAAAGTATTCATCTTCTTCCTCTTGCAAGTGCCGTAACCTTAGGGAAAGAAGGAGAAAAATTTCATGGACATTCGGCCATCCTAAGGGTTGATTAAGGTAGGGTTTCATGTTAATTCTATTAAATTTTATGAAAATCTAGTTAGTAGTCAATGTCTTATTACAACCCATATGTTGATATTTTACTTAGTTAGGTGAATAAATGGGCATACGGTTAGATTGGATGAATGTTAAGAGGATGGTGTTTTTGATGTTGTGAATGGAAATAGTAGAAAGGTGAAAGAAAATTGAGCTAGATAAATAGATATATGTGGATTTATATAATGATACAAAAATATGTGAAGCTATGCTAGTTTACAAGAATTCGGTCAAAGTGTTCATGAGATGAAACTATGTGTTTAAATGAAATGAAAATGATATTATATTTGAAATTGTATTTTCGGCCATATAATTAAGTACATAGGTGATGTTAAATTTGATCTTGCATATTCGGCTATATAGGTATGCACATTTGTGATATTATCTTTAATACTATATAATCGATCAAATGAATGATGTTGATTTATAAAGTTGAGTTTGATTTATGATTATGTATATTTAAATGTAAGCATATTTGAGAAAATGTTATTTTGGGAAGTGATAATGCATTCGGCCTTGAAACATTATTTAAGCATTAGTTGAGGTTTTAGTGTCTTGAACAAGGATGGTTGTAAGATGAAATGGAAATCATTAAATTCGTATATATGAGTATCTAGCAAGGTAATTAAACTACTAAATTTGTTCATTCTAGCTCAAGAACCCAAAGGAGGGGAATCAAGCAAGGGCAAAGCAAAGAATATTGAGTAGTTGATTGGGAATCATTTCATCTGACATAAGGTAAGTCCATAAGCATTTGTAAGGTTGATTAATTTATACATAAATGATTCTAGCGTATCATGAAAGAAATTCTTTTGTTAGGTATTCTTTGGAGTGATATATATATAATTATAAATGTGGGTGTATATGCTGTTTGAATTAATTAGTGAAGTGCCTTATTATAATGAGTCAACATTGGCACTAAGTGTGCGGATTTGAATGGAACTATGTGTGCGGAATTGAATGGCACTATGTGTGCTGATTTGAATGTCATTACATGAGTGAATTTCCAAGGTACAATGTGTGCGGTTTAGCGTGGCACTATGTGTGCGAATTTGATTAGCACTAGGTGTGCAAAAATCAGTTGATGATATAATAAGTATAGGAAAAGAATAAAGTGCTAGATCTATTAACTGAAATATCGAACTTGAGACATGAAACGTATATGCATGGATCCATCTAGTTCATCATTGTTTCATACTTTGAGAAAAGGATTTAAACCATCTGGTTGTTTGATATTTGGTCGGATAGCAAGACTTGGCTTGTGGTTGGATCGATAATCTAAGTAATTGTGGCATAGTCCGGTATGGCTGAAATAGTTGATCTTACATTATTTTATTACAATCTCATGTTAATGGTCTGTATTATATTGCTTACGACTTGCTGAGTTGAATACTCAATTGGTGTGTTTACTTGTCTCTTATTTAGATTTCTTTGATCCATTTTGTGTGCTCGGAACCATCGTAGAAGTCATCACACCAGCCTGCTACGTTTTGGTACCCTCTTCTTAGTTGATCTTAAGTGAACATTACGGCATGTATAGGCTAATATGTATTTTGTCTGAACTTATATATGTAATTTCAGCCATGCGAATATGGCTTAACTACTGAGTTTGAATTTGGTTATGATTAGTTATGGTTTAATTCGTTTTGGTTATAAGGTTATATGCTACTAATGAATGGTATATGTGATTTGTGATTATACGTTTTGGAAATGGCTTGATTTTAGTCAATGAGTCAGTCAAGGTGTATGTAAAACTTTCATAAGTATGATTGGATGATTAAATCTTTGTTAGACAATGTTTTAATTCCTTTAGATTATTATGTCATGTGTTTTGGGATAGAAGTTACATGTGGTATATATATATATATATGTTTTGAGAGTTGAAAATGCTTAGAAATTTGATAATGTGTATTGGGGTGGTTCGGTCATGTTAGTCATATATAAGTGGTTATTTGTAATTTGGCTATTGTATTTGGTCATAGTATTTAATTTGGGATAGCGTTGTAAGTTGTCTGGTTAGGTACAAACATAACATAAAATCGTTTTGATATGTTCGTTATAAGATGAAAACATATGTAATTGTTTTGATTAACTTGTGAGTTGGCGTTTGACTATATAAATAATTAAGCACTAGGATTTGACTTGATATGTATTTTATCTTAGGTATGTATATATATATATATATACACTGATAATCTTAATGATGATTAATGGTGCGTTCGGCTATGTATAATAGAGAATGCTTTTACGTTTGACTTGAGGAAAGGAAGATGGTAAAATGAATGATTTATAAATGTATTCAAGTATATGCATCCGAAAAAATTGGAATAAGTGTTCTATCTGGTAATACCTTGTAACCTAGTCCAGTGATGGAAACAGATTAGGGGTGTTACAGTGTGTCTCAGCTATGTGAAGGACACAGCCTTGGACACGGGCGTGTGCCATGGCCGTGTGATTTCAATTTGTTATTAGATGACAAACAGAGAGTTACATGGGTTAGGCACACGGGCGTGTGTGACCACATGGCTTGCCCACACGGGCGTGTCCCATACCCACACGGGCGTATGACCCCTGTTTAGTGAAAATTTTTCTAAGTGTTGTAAAATTTTCTAGAGTTCTCAGTTTTGTCCTGAACCACTTCCAAAGCATGTTTTGGGCCTTGTGGGCTCGTATTAGGGATGAAACGATTGAACGTTAAAAATTTTTAATTTGGACGCAAATTTGATGATTCAGAATTGTATGAAAGTTTGTGTTTAAGTCCGGTAATGCCTCGCACCCTATTTCGGCGTCGAATACGAGTAAGGGGTGTTACAGTTGTCATACAATTTTATAGCTCCATATGTATAAGCTTTGTGAATGGTACAAGGTCCTTTCCATCGAGATTGAGCTTTTTAGGTAATAACCTTAGCCTTGAATTAAACAACACTTTCTGACCTTCTTTGAACCCACGAGGTTGAATACAACTGTCATGCCATTTCTTATATTTTTCTTTACACATCTTGGCATTCTCGTACGAAAATAACCTTAACTGCTCGAACTCATCGAGTTGTAATATCCTTCTTTCACAGGCTTTCTTTAGGTTAAAATTTAATTGCTTCAAAGTCAAATGAGCTTTATTCTCCAATTCAAGTGGCAAATGACATTCCTTTCCAAAAACTAACTGATAAGGAGTTGTTCCTAACAGAGTCTTAAAAGTAGTTCAATAGGCCCATAGTGCATCATCAAGCCTTTGATGTACTCCTAGTTGGATTCAAGTCGTGAATTCTTCCCGATCGTAAAATAGAAAAGTATCGTTCTATTTGGAGTTGGTAGTTGAAATCGGCTAAGTAAAGGTTTTTAAGCAAAAAGGTTCAAATGGTTTAGCTATGGGAAGTATATGAATTCGACTAAGTAAGAAAAATAAGGTGTTTTTTTTTTTTGAAGTTGATAATTTAGGATGGATTAGTAGGCTTAAGGTCAAAGAAAGAACCAATACTATAAAAGAGTATTGACCGGAATCTTATATTGACTCTTAAGATGATAGATGATAGGAAAGACCTTGACTCACTATCTATTAAGAGATAGGAACCAAAGGTATAGGGTTTGGAATGCCACACTCAAAGAGTGATAAGTTCACAAAGAAACAAGGTAGACACTACTAGCAAAGCTAGATAAGTCAACTCGAGTCTTAAACGAACAGTGAGAGTTGAATAAACTCACAAAAGATAAATTAAACATATAAGGTGTCAAAAGTCTGAATTACAGGAAATGAGCTTCATATTTATAGCTCAAAATCTTAGCTAGCCAAAAGGACATAAAAAGTAACTAAATGGATAACCTTAATTCAGCTTAATTGAGCTGAAACTTTCTTGAACCCTCCCAAAACATCCCTTGTAGTTTCCTAAGTCAACTTGGCTTAATTGAAGTGAGTGTGGAGCTGAATTTAGCTGAATATAACCGGCCAAGAGGTGTGAACAGCCTTTAAGTGGCTACCTTGAATAGCCGAATAGACTTGAGCTTTTAATGGTAGCTTGGGCACTCCAATAACCTTCCATAGGAACAGCTAAAAATGAGCAGCCTTTTAGGTGTGAAAGCTCAAAACCGAATGGCCTCAATATGGAAAGAATCCTTTAGCTGATTCAAACAAATATGAAAGCTTTGGTGACTCTTGCAATGCACGAATGGGCTGCTTGGGGAAAAGCAATCACCAGCTCACTTCGCTTTTTCTATAACCGAATAGTTGCTTGGAAGATGACAACCATCACCACACCTTCCTCAATGCCATCCCTGCATGTACCTACAAGCACATTAAATTCAGCTAAGACAAATTAACTCGAACTTGTAATTAAGTTCTCTTAAGCTAAGACACATTAAGACCACTATTTAATATGTACTTCACTAAGACACATTAAACACCTATTTAATTTGTACTAAACGAAGACACATTAAAACCTTAATTAAAATGTCCAGATTATGACACATTTAAACACATTATAAATTATGACATAACTAATAAATTAAACTAAATTAAGTAAAACCAAATTAAATATTTATTCCAACAAAAAAAATAATGCACAAGCTAAAATGACTAAAGAAGAGCTCAATGAGCTAGAAATGAGCTAGATGAGCTTGAAGAAGGTTGCAAGGCATGCTCGGCTTGCTTGTCCAAGAACGTTCGATAAGCCCTGCAACAGTTTCACCCCAAACTCAATCGACTAAGGCTGCAACAACATCTTCAAATATTTTAGCTCGAGCTCGGGTTATTGGCCCTAATGGCAGCTCAATAGGATCCATGTCAACTCTAGGTGAGTCTCGGGGTCTTAGCTGTATCAGCCTTTGAGACCAATCTTTTCTGTCAGGGCATAGTACTCTTTCAAGAATACCTTTGATTTCTTGATTCACCATTTCAACTTGCCCTTTCAATTGTGGGTGATAGGCAGTAGCAATCTTATGCTTCACATCATACTTGTCAAGTAACCACTTAAGCCACTTATTTACAAAGTGAGATCCTTCATCGCTAATTATAGCTCTAGGAGTCTCAAACTGTATAAATGTGTGCTTATGTAGGAATTGCATGACTACCTTAGCGTCATTAGTTGGGTACATATTGGCTTCAACCCACTTGGATACACAATCCACAACTACCGAAATATACTTGTTCACATAGGAAGAAGGAAATGGGCCTAGAAAATCGATGTCCCATACATCGAAAAGTTTTAACTCTAAAATATTTGTCAAGGGCATCTTGTTCCTTTTTGCTATGTTTCCAGTTCTTTAGCATCTATCGTAGTTTTTCACATATGCATACGCATCTTTAAACATTGTAGGCCAAAAGAATCTAGCTTGTAAAATCTTCGCTATTGTACATGAACCACCAAAGCGTTCTCCACTTAGAGATGAATGGCAGTGGTACAGAATCTCATCAATCTCACTTCCAGATACACACTTCCTAATTATGTTATCTACACATTGTTTAAACAAAAACATATCCTCCCAAAAATAGTACCAACTATCATGAAGGAATTTTTTCCTTTGCTGGTACGTCATTTTTCGAGGAATTATTTCACGTGCTAAATAGTTGGCAAAATCAGCAAACCAAGGTGTTTCATAGATTCTACTTACCTCGAAGATATGCTTATTAGGAAAATTCTCATTAATTAAAACAAGTGAAGAAGTTACCTTATTTTGTTCCAACCATGACAGATGATCGGCTACTTGATTTTCAATAGATTTTCTGTCTTGGATCTTAAGGTCAAATTCTTGGAGAAAAATTATCCATTGAATCAGCCTCGGTTTAGAATATTTATTTGTGAGTAAGTACTTAATGGCAACGTGATCAGTAAACACTGTAACTTCGGTACCTATAAGATATGAACGGAACTTGTCAAAAGAAAAAACTATAGCAAAGAATTCTTTTTTAGTTACCGTACAATTGATTTGGGTTCCTATTAAAGTTCTGTTTGCATAGTAGATAGGGTGAAACACTTTGTTTCTTCTTTGACCCATCACAGCTCCAACAGCGAAATCTCTTGCATCACAAATTAACTCAACAGGCGAGTTCCAATCAGGTGTGGTAATTATTAGGGCTAAAATTAATTGATTTTTTAATTCTTCAAAAGCTTCTAAACATGCTTCGTTAAAATAAAACATAACATCTTTTTTCTAAAAGCATACACAAAGGTTTAGAAATTTTTGAAAAATCCTTAATAAATCTACGATAAAAATCGGCATGGCCTAATAAACTTCTAACTCCTTTTACACTAACTAGAGGTAGTAATCTTTCAATTATGTCCACCTTTGCTTTATCCACTCCGATCCTATTCTTGGAAATTTTGTGCCCTAAGACAATTCCCTCATTAACCACTAAATGGCATTTATCCCAGTTAAGGACAAGGTTAGTCTCTTTGCATC
The DNA here is from genome assembly GCA_025698475.1 of Gossypium anomalum. Lineage (NCBI taxonomy): Eukaryota > Viridiplantae > Streptophyta > Magnoliopsida > Malvales > Malvaceae > Gossypium > Gossypium anomalum. The sequence goes on along the minus strand of CM046958.1, from coordinate 39,547,409 downwards.
TTTTAAGTACCTTAGCCAAATTATTCAAACAAATATTGTAAGTATTAACATAAACAAAGAAATAATCCATGAAAACCTCAACATAATTTTGAACCAAATCAGTGAAATTTGCCATCATACATTGTTGAAATGTGGTAGGTGCATTACATAAGCTGAAAGGCATTTACCTAAAAGCAAGTGTACCATAAGGACAAGTAAAAGTAGTCTTATGTTGGTCTTCCAAGGCTACGACTATTTGGTTGTATCCTGAATATCCATCTAAAAAGCAATAAAATTCATTACCTACTAGACGATCTAACATTTGGTCCATAAAAGGTAAAGGAAAATGAACCTTACGGGTGGCTTTGTTCAACTTTCTATAGTCAATATAGATTCTCTAACTTGTTATAGTTCTCATTCAGATTAACTCATTACGTTTATTTTTGACAATCATGATCCCACATTTCTTTGGTACGCATTGTATTGGATTTACCCAAGAACTATCTCAGATGGGGTAAATAATTCCGACAACTAACCACTTAATTACATATTTCCTAATCACTTCTTTCATGATAGGGTTAAGTCTCGTTTGACCATCAATCTTACCCTTTTCACCTTTCTCTAAAATAATTTTATGCATAGCCACCAGTAATAGTGAGTGTGACATAGTCACCAGTGCAGTACTTCCTCCTTGTCAAAATCCCAACCCCATGCAGTATGTCATGTCATAAATATTACGTGTGTGCAAAGTCATACTCAGTACAATCATATATGTAAATCAGAAGCACATCAGTCATACAAAACATAAGAGCATAATCGTCATTTTACAGTACAAGGGTATTATGGTCATTTTACCCTACAAGGGCATTACGACCTTTTTACCTATTTTGGGGTTTCAGCTCAAATAACGACCTCTCCGAAGGCCTACAGTCACCTCGAGTGACACAGATAACCTAAATGACTATAACGGTGTAAATGGACCTAAGGCCCATCACTCGGCCTAAGTGGGCCCACACGCTCGTGTGGCCCACTCAGCCTAAATTCAGGCACGGTTATGCGAACAACGCAGCCCAGTCCAACATTTATCACAAATTGTAGATTTTATTTAAGTGGGGCTCACGAGCCCATGGGCCCACACGACTTATTTTGACCTATCGAGCCCCATAACAGCTTCTACAGTCCTAAGCCTAAGATTTGTAGGCTCGAATCACCACATGTGCGATCACACACTCGTGTGGCATCAAATGTCGTATTTCAGTTTTTCAGCTTTTCGACTCTTCGGCCTTTTAGCTTTTGCCAGCCTATAGTCCAATCAGTGTGGAATACACACCTTTTCGGCTTTTGTCAGTAACAGATTGGTGTATGATTACACACCTTTTGCGAAATCTAGTTAAGATCCACGTTCTCCGAACCCTGGTTGAGAAAATACCGCTTACTCTTCTATGATAGTTGGCTAGAACCGGTCACCCTTCCTTTTGATTAACTGCGATAAAAGAGTCATCTATCAGTTACGACTGCCCAACCCAAGTGTTGATATACACGAGTCCAAAAGGCACAACCCCTAGATTAGGGAACAAGTATTCGGCCACAATATAACATAACCACATCTATCCCCAGTTGACCAAATAATTGAGAACAGGATTACCTTAGATCAAAATCAACAAAGAGGTTTCGAAAGCTTTAGTACATATAATAAACCCCTTGGGACACCTAGGACCCAACGAACCTCATATCACGCAGAGGGTCAAAGATTGCAATCCGAAACCATTAGAAGAATAAGCATTCAGCTTTTAGAAAAAGAGGGAAACAACTCTGAAAATACAAAAAGAATAGAGGACAAAAACTCACCGAATAATTAGAACCACCACTACCAAAACTTAAAAAAGAAAAAGAGAAAGAAAGAAAAGTATTGTCGACTTCAATATGAGAGAAGAGGGACAACGGTTCAGCCAAATGAAGAATTAAGATTAAGAGGAGGAAAAACAAGGTTCGGCTTAAAGAAAGAAAGTAAAGAAAATGCCCAAAAGCAATTTGTTCACCAAGGTAGAGCACGAAATCGCAAGAGAAAAGAAAACAGAAAAATTTGATACTTAGGAAAAATCGAAAATAGGTGTCAAAACATCAAAACTCGAAATTGTCACAAATAAAAATACCCCAAAATGCTCTCAAAATGCTGAAATGCACACAAAAGAGACCCCTAGCTGAATTTGCATACACAAGCTTCCCCAATTGGCTACAACTCTCCAAGTTTTGAATTCCTTGATTTCTTCCTCCTAATTTTCCTCCATATCACCCAACTACCAACCACATCCCCTGATTCTCTCCTTCTTGACCAATTCAAACCTCATCCAGTAGAGTTTCAGTCAAACTCCACCTCTCTCACCACAAAGAAATAAAATAAATATCCCTTTGCATTCCATGGGATTCGAACCTAAGCTCTCACAATAACCATGTCACATCACCACCACTGGGCCACAAGCTCATTTGTGACATAAATCTACCACATTTATTTATAAGGCCTACAGTCCAGAGTCAAGGTTTACTTAAGAGGAAAAACTAAAATTTTACTAAAGCCTAGGTTTGAACTCAAGACTTCTCCAACACTCCCAAACACTCCTAAATGACTTAAACATTAAAGGAGACAATCAATTTGTGTCACTTTCCTGCATAACTAAATTTTTATGTGCCGTCTCCTAACTGATCCCTTGTTCAAAACCTATTTCTTCTAGGCCCAAATTCGAGGTGTTACATCATTGGTTGTAACAAGACGTTTTTAGTCAAATCAGAATAGTGGTTTTGGAACCACAAATCTAAAATTTAAATTATCATTTTATTATTATTTTAATTTCTGTGGTATGATAAAATTATTGTGTGAAATTTTCGTTAAGAAATTTTGTTGTTTGCTTAGTTAATTTGATAAAAAGAACTAAATCGCATAAAGTGCAAATGTGTTGTTTTTTTAGTTAAAAGTATCTAATAGCTATAAAACTTTAAATTTAAGGCCCTTATGTTGTAATTAGACCATTGTAATGGTGGGTGGGCATTTTTGGGAATATATTGAGTGATTTGTATGTTTAATTATAAACGTTAAGTTTGTAATTCATGAATTAAACATAATTAAATAAAAATAAGCCAAATTTTTTCTCCATTTCATCTTCTTCTATCGAAAATAAGAAAGAAAAATATCCATGGAGATTTCTAGGGTTCGACCACTTCATGATCTAATTGTAAGTTCGTTTTTGTTCTGTTTTTAATTATTTCTATTTTTTGAGATCGTTGCAACTAGGTCTAGCCAGCCCAGGGACTATTTTGCAAAATTTTTAAAGATTTTGAATGATGCCATTGATGAATAAGCATGTGTTTTGAAGTTTCTTGATAGATTATGGATGCTTGTTAATAGATATACAAGTTTTGTTAAGTGATTTTTAGTGAAAATGTAAAATAAGGATTAAATTTAGAAATGTTGAAACTTTGTGGTTAAATAGTGAAATAAATGAAAAATATGGGCTGCTAGGGACATAATAGTAATTCAGATAGCATGGTTTTCTTTTGAATTTCATGAATTTGTGATTTTACGTAATAAGGACTAAATTGTAAAAGTGGTAAAATTTTAGGGGTAAAAGTGTAAATGTGCTTAAATGCATGTTTTGGATTAAATTGTACAGAGAGATTATTAAATAAGTTAATTTTGAATATATTTAGATCAAAAAAAGTAGAATTTTGATCTAGATTGGGGGAAAACTAAAGTTATTGACTAATCAACTTATTTCATCGTTTTCATGTCTGAGGTAAGTTCGTATGTGATAAATTTCATTATAAATGTATTTTAAATGCTTTGACATTGAATAAGTTGTAATATGAGACTTCAGATAAGTTTGACAATAACTTCGGCATTCGAAATCCCAGTTGAACCTTAGGAATAGTTTAGGATACTAGTGACATGTCATTAGGGGATACATTGAGTTGGCTTCGAGCCATGATATTAGCACTTCGGGTGCGAGTTATACCGATTTGGCTTTGGGCCATGAATATTGGCTGATTTGGTTTCAGGCCATGATATCAGTACTATAAGTTACCTTGATTTGGCTTCAGGCCATGGTATAGGTACTTAGTGTGTGAGACTTTTTAGTATTCGACTTCTATTCTAAATGGTTGAACGGGCAAATGAATGATGTGGTTGAGAGTGAGATTGGTATGATATGGTATAGGTATGTGCATAAACCATATTAGCTTTGAATTGAAGAAATGGTGAAGAATTTATATAGTTTTGTGAATCAGTAATTGAAAGGTTTGTTAGATGATGTGAATTCATGTGTCTATAATCAATTTTTTTAATTACGTGGTTATGATTATAACGAGTTTATTTCATAAGAGCTTAGTAAGCTTTATAGCTTACTTTGTTTATTTTTCCTGTGTTTTATAGTGTTATCAAGCTAGCGCAGATTCGGGGATCGTCAGGGATCACTTCACACTATCCACTTATCACTCGATACCTAAGAACTTTGGTATTTTAAGTATATGGCATGTATAAGAACTTTGGTCATTTTGGAATATGTGTTGTTATCAATTTGGCCATTTGTGTTGGCTTATAAATGTTATGTATAAAATATTGTATATGGCCATGTATACTAACCTATTTGGCTTAGTTGATGATATATATATGTAACACCCCTAACCCATACCCGTCCCCGAAACAGGGTTTTGGAGCATTACCAGAACATTCAAAATATTTTTTAATTAATTCATGCAAATTACTATTCATTAACCGAGATTATTCATAACGTCCCTTATTTGGACCCTCGAGGTCCTATACGAGCATTAGAATCAAATCGGGACTTAATCGGGACCTCTAAGAATATTTCGCAAGATTACAAAATTTTTTCAAGGTGTAGGGCTCACTGGAACGACAGAAATGTGCAAGTGTACACAATCACAACAAGTAATAAAGTGATAAGTAAAAGTCGAGTTATCGTACCCACAAGGACTGTGAAAAGAATTATTTATGAATGCTATTTAAAACACTTTGGTGAAGAAAAATATTTTGTTTGAAGAGGGTGATTAAAAACTAAGATTTTAAACTAAGTAAACTAAATAAATAAATCTCAAATGCACAATTTCAAAATACGATTTTAATCAAGATGACATAATTGTGTTAGATCAATTAGATTTCTTAACTTTGAATTATTAAACTCATGTTTATATTGTAGCGAATAAATTCACGGCAAATTGGTAATTTGCTAACTTATGAACATACTCACCTACCAAAATCCATTCATCTCTTGACTATATCCCTATGTCAATTCAACTGATTAAACAAATCTTTAATAGGCAAATATGTTATAGCACATACATAATTATTAAATCAAAATGATCTCTTGTACATATCCCTCTGTCAATTCAAACGATTAATTAAATCTAATAAGCACATAAAAGACTACGTGAGGCAACAAAGTATCCCTACCTTGAAACAATTTAATTACAATAATCTTGCAAGTTATGCAAGGTAAATGTATCGTCAGATAGCATTGTTAATTTAACCCTCAGCTACCTTAGATGATTAAACATGCACTGATTAAGGATTGTGTCTATTAATTACAACTGCAATCCATTTAAATAATTAATTTATTAGCTACCTCACAATTGTAATGCAAGAATAACTTAGTCATGATTTTACTTAATCAAGCATCTTACCGAGGCCTATAACAACATAAACACAATTTTAACAATTTTAGCAAATGAAATGCAATCAACCTAACACAAATTAAATTCAAGCTAAATTGATTAAATTAACCATTCCAAAAACATAAATATTCGTAGATATTTTTATCATAACAACAACAAAAATTAAAGTGATAGGGAATAAGAATCAAATCCGGTGTTTTTTCGTGGCTTGACTAGTTTGCTCCATTCTTCCTTCTCCGTTGTCCTCATCGACCAAGGCTGCTATGAACACTTAATTGCTGTCCAAATGGCTGATGAATGCCCCTTTTCCAAGAGGAGAAATCAGCAAGAGAGCAGGGGAATTTGGAATGGAAAAGAAGAGAGAAAGTGGAGAGAAGAGAGAAAAGATGTGAATGCTTGAGATGTGTTTCAAATGACCAGCCTAAGGGGGTTTTTATAGCTGAAGAGGGTTGCTAAAAATAGCTAAAATTATCAGACAAAGAGCCCTCCCTTGGCTGGCCACACATGTGGTAAGGTTGATGGTTTCAAATTTGCTAATTTAGGCTTGGGGCAAATCTATAAAGCCACCAATTGTGGAGGGGTTTGTTTGCAACTTGAGCAAGTCTTCAAGGGCCCCTTTGCAAGCTAAATAATCAGCCAATAAGCTGATTTGGGTCAGCGTATGGATGGTTTTGGGCTGTCCACTTCTTAGTCGGTTCAGTTCACTCGGTTCGGCTCAACTTGACCACTTTTTTATAATTAATTAATAATAATTTATTTACTCCAAATTAAATTGGATATAAATTAAAATGAATTATATAATGTATTAATACACATAATTGGACCGACTTAGGCTGAAAATTAATTCGCCTTGATGCTTCAAATTGCTTTTCAGTTTTGAACTTCTAGCAATGTTTACCGAGCCAATTTCCTCCCTTTGTGCAAATCTATTGAAAATAATTAGAATTAATCAAAATTTATTATAAAATTAATTAAAATTCATTATGTTAATAATTTAATTACAAAATAATTATTTTATAATATTTATATATTTTTCAACAATAATTTTACCGAAACTGGATGAGTTTGAGTTGAAAAGGGCATGAAAAAATGTGTATATTTTTGTGTTTCCGCACCTCCAAACTTAATTCATTGCTTGTCCCGAGTAGTGCACAAATTGAAAATAATTTCTCAAAAACACCTTAGAAAAACTCATTCAAAACAAAATTCTTCCCAAAATTATGAATTAGGTATACTTATGCTCAAGGATAAGAATTTTGATATTTATGCTACTTATGTATATATATCATTCAAATTAATATCAATAAAATAGACTAAATGTTTCTTAATTAAAACATGTAAATCCCTACTAATTTGATTTTATTCCTTTATTCAAGATTAAGCTGTAATCATTAAGTTTAACTTATGCCTTCATCTGTTGAACATAGCAATTTCTCTCCACTAATGTAGGTAGCATAGAAACTTAAATCAATAGGTCTTCATAAAGGTTGTAACGTGGCTCGGCTAGGGGTAGGTAAAATATAGATAAATTTAGGCTAAAAACCCTAGACTCAGCTTCAATCAGACATTCGAAACGTTTATCTTCAATACACCAACTTACTTTGCTTTCACATACTCTTTTGTACATCTACTTTCTTTCAAGTACATATGCTCTCTCTCTTCTTTTTTTTTTTTTTTTGAGCATTTGATACTTCTTTTCAACTCCCCTAAACTTATTTTCAAAGAATATTCTACATATTACTGAGTCTAGTATTTGGGACAATTTAAAGATAATTAAGAGAAACGTGATGGCTAAATATTGAAAAGGTTCAAATAAAATTAGGTCATATAGTCTCAAAGTTGGGTTTCAAAAGGTAAAATTTCATCATGGTTGGCTTGAAAGGCTCAAACGGTCCAAACATAAGTTGCCTAAATCATTTTCAACATTCCATGCTTCCTAGGATTTTGCCTCAAGAAACTACTAAGTCAATTCTAGAGACTTAAACTTTCATGCATACCTAACTTTCCTAAGGAACTAAAAACATTTTATGGTATGATTTGCATGTTTTATTAAAAATACATTTATGTCATTATTAAGCTAACATAACAATTTATTGAAATAATCGACTTTTATTTATACTGAAGTTTAGCATACTTAAAAAAATTTCAAATTTATTGAACAAAATATATCCTAATCATAATGAAAAGAAAAAAATTTATTCTGAGTGGAAACAATTTCAATTTTTCGGTCCCCCTACTTAAAATGAACAATTTCCTCATTGTTTAAAGTGAATAGATACTATACACCAAGTAGGATTCTAGAAAAGAGGAGGTGAGTCAATTTGATTGCTTAAGTACCAAGCTCTTTCTAAATCCAATCCTAGACATGTATATATCTATTGCCACACTTTGTACTTTGTAACTTGTTCATTTTTATTTATGATTTCCACCTCTTGTTTTATTATGTGAAAAATAAAAATCATAATAGAACCTAGTCCTAAAACATGAAATAACCTAGGAAAGAAAATGAAATAAAGTAAAGATACCCCCTTTTTATTTATTTATAGATCCCTCAGAATCTGACTCATGTTTTTCCTTCATTGACATTGGCGTCCATGGTTCAAGTATAAAGTCTAGAAATTCATGCACAAAAATAAACGGGTTATGAAATATATATTTTAAATGCATCTCTGATTGAGTCATCACATATTTTTTAGTATATCCAGTAATCTTGTTACTGCAACTACATGTGTTGCAGCATAGCCATTATACCAAACTGATCACTTTGTGGAATGGTGCTAGATAAAGGGACTCTTAGCGTCAAACTTATGAAATTTGTTAAGGTTGGTTTCAGTTTTAAGCAGGTGGGTAAGTAGCTGAGGGTAAGGTTTAGAGTTGAAAAGGGTGGTGACTTTAAGGACAGTTTAGGTGCGGTAGTTGGTGACTTTGAATGAAGGTGTTTGAGGTGGTGATTCAGGGAGTTAAGGGCTGTAACATTAAGGGGTTAAGCGAGATGCACTATTTTGCCCAGGGTCTACCCGTGTTATTTTGAATGGGCCAACGTGAGAAAATAACACGACCTGGACTTCCTCACACGGGTAGCACACACAGCCGTGCCATTCTAATAGGCTCGAACACTGCCTAAAACAACCTCAACACGGGCGTGTTGATCTCTCAGCTTTGACCAAGGCCTGAAGTCATCGTACACGGGCGTGTCCCTGCCGAGCCCTAGTTAAGTTCTATTCGGGAAAGGGTAATTTGGAGGGCTTTTAGGCATTTGAAAACCTATTTAAACACCCTAGAGGAGGATTAAAAGAGGACACACAGAGGAGGAAGCAAGGAATTGCTCGAAGAAAGCCGATTGATCCATCTCAGAAATCAGATTTATCATCAAAACTAAAGATCTATCCTCAATCTTCCTTCAGGAGTTTTGGGTTTTCTTTATGTTTTGTATTCATTATTCTTCTGAGATGTTTTCCTTTTTAGTTATGAACTAAATCCCCTAAATACCTAAGGGGAATGAAACCTAAGACGGATCTTGTTATTATTATCTGAATTGTATGATAAATATTTAACTTGTTCTTAATTATGTGTTCTTAATTCTTGTTTCGGTATTTCAGGATATTGATTCAAGTTAATACTCTCATTCAGAGGATGAATAGTCCCTGTTTAAGAGTAACTTTGTCATAACTAAGCGGAGTTGATTGCACGCGTAGAGATAAGGTGACAAGATTTTGCTAGATTAGGGTGAAACCTAATAAAGGGGATCCATAGATCGAGTTAATGCAACCCTAGAGTGTTAATTAGAAAGAGATTTCAATTATTCAATCTAGGGTTAGACGTTATTAGTCTTGAATAGGGATAATAACATAACTTAGGGATTTCTACGGAACAAGTTGAATGAATAAATCGTCCGATTCAAAGTCAAATAACAAGTGAAGTCTAGGTGGATTTTTCCTTGGGTATTGTCTTAATCAATCGAATTTTCTAAAAAGTATTTTCCCCAATTTCCTTTCTATGATTTCTTAGTTTAGTTAATTAGTTTAGAATAACAAACCCTTTTATTTCTAGGCTAGATAATAAAAAGACAGTTAATACTAGTACTTTTAGTTCCTTTGGGTTTGACAATCCGGTCTTGCTAAAGCTGTACTACTGTTCGATAGGTACACTTGCCTTCACCGTGATAATAGTTAGTTTCAAGAACGATTAATTATAAATTTATAAAACTTATCACGAAAAATCACGATCAAAGATAGACCTAAATAGTCATATTTCAAATGAGGAGACAAAATCTTCAGTTCCAATTTAGCTGGATCTTCAATCAACGACTTTGGTTCTGTATACTTCTAAGATGATAACTCTAATGATTCGAGTGGAACTTATTGAGTGAATTCCTTCGAATTAGCTTCTAATCAAGCCAAACAATCCTTGTCTTCATCATAACTTGGTGAATCCTCCAATAAAATATGTTCTAACGGATCGTTTAAAGAATTGAGCTCTAATTCTGTAGAAGCTAGGGATTCCATCTTCGAAATAGCAGAGCATTCTTCAACTATATCTAGGGATTTAACAGCATCGAAGTCATTAAAAGTCACCTCGTCATCAAATATATCTTTCTACTGAGTATCATTTTACTTCTTCTGGAATTGTTGAGGATATGGCAGTGATGGAATCTTAGCTTTAACCGAACAACTCTTTTGTGGAAATTTTTTTGTATCCGACAAGAGTGTTAGGTAATCAGAACTAACTGTTTTAGAGTTTACCCCATCAAGGATCATTGAATCTGACTTTTGTGGAACAGGAGTTTCAACACTCAGTTGAACTTCCTCTTTGCCATGAGCTACAATAGGATTATCTTCAACCTCGACCACTTTGGGTTCCCATGTCTTCCCACTTTGTAAAGTGACAATTTTACAATGCTCTTTGCCCGTGCTTCTCAAATTTTTTGTATCACTCGGCCAAATACCTTTGGGTCTGCTTTTGAGCTCATTGGCTAGCTGGCCCACTTGGTTTCCTAAATTCTTTAATGTTGCTGCTTGGCTTTGGATTAGTTCATCATTTTTGCTATGTACACCTTCAGCAAATTCTCAAGATTACTTGAAGATTTAGTTGGTGTAGGTTGTTGCACTTGTTGAGAATATTCTGGCAGATAATTTGGTCAAAATGGCATAACAAAGTCGCTATGGTCCACCTATTGATTACTCCATGGAGAACTTGGATGAATTTGCCATGAAGAGTTGTAAAAATTTGATTGCGGACCATTCCAATTCTGATTTCCCATGTAATAATTTGACTCTTGATTCGATGGGCAATTTTCAAAGAAAAGGCCATCTCCACAGTATTCACAAGAAATATTCTCAAATTGGTTCGGCTGCTGACCTGACAGATTACCATTGAAACCATTAACAGTTATGTTCTTAAGCATAGAAGACATAGAGGATACCTGGGCTGCCAAAGAAGCATGTGTATCCGCTTTATGTACTTCTGCTGCTCGTCTTTCTGAGGCTTCTCGATTGATTGGCCAATGATAGTTATTGTTGGCAATTTTTTCAATAATCTCGTAAGCATTGTTATAAGACTTAGAAAGAAGGGCTCCATTTGCTGAAGCATCCACCATCATTCTAGTATGAATATTGAGACTAGTCTCCATTTGAACGCAACAAGGAAAGCCGTGATGAGGGCACTTTCATAATAACTCCTTGAATTGCTCCCATGCCTCATATAAAGATTCTTCATTAAGTTACTGAAATGAAGTGATTTCATTTTGGGTCTTGGCGGTTAAAAATGGAGGGAAATATTTCATTAAGAAACATTCAACCAACTCTTGCCATGTAGTTATGGAACCAGATAGTAGGGAGTTCAACTACGCTCGTGCTCTATCTTTTAAGGAGTATGGAAATAATCTCAGTCTCAAGGCATCCTCAATCACCCCGACTAGTTTAAATGCGTCACTCGCTTCCATGAATAGCTTAAGATGAAGATGTGGATCTTCTATAGGAATCCCACTAAATTGACCCATATTTTGTAACATTTGGAACATGATCGGCTTCAGCTCAAACTGTTGTGCCTCGATTTTGGGTCTCCTAATACTCAAATTGAGCTCGTTGAATAGAGGAATGGCATATTGTTGAATGGCACAGTTTCTATCATCGGCAACAATGATCGGATTGTGAGTATTATAAGTGAATGTTCCTCCTTGATTTTGATTTGGATTTTCAAAATTCATATTTTCAGTCCTTCTTTAGTTCGCTTGTCTTCTCCTTTGTTAGAAAGTCCTTTCAATTTTAGGGTTTACGAGAAGTAAGTTAGTAATTTGATCAATACACATAAACACCTAAAACAAACACAAAAAAAAAAATAGAATTAAAATTTAATAGAAAAAAATAAACCAAAATGCAAAATTAACAATTTCACAAATAATGTCTTCTAAAACAGTCTCCGGCAACAGCGCCAAAAACCTGAAACAACGAAAATGTACAAGTGTACACAATCGCAACAAGTAATAAAGTAACAACTAAAAGTCGAGTTATCGTACCCACAGGGACTATGAAAAGAATTATTTATGAATGCTATTTAAAACACTTTGGTGAAGAAAAATATTTTGTTTGAAGAGGGTGATTAAAAACTAAGATTTTAAACTAAGTAAACTAAATAAATAAATCTCAAATACACGATTTCAAAATTACGATTTTAATCAAGATGACATAATTGTGTTAGATCAATTACATTTCTTAACTTTGAATTACTAAACTCATGTTTATATTTTTATGAATAAATTCACAGAAACTCGGTAATTTGCTAACTTATGAACATACTCACCTACCAAAATCCATTCATCTCTTGACTATATCCTTATGTCAATTCAACCGATTAAACAAATCTTTACTAGGGAAATATGTTATTGCACATATATACTTATTAAATCGAAACGATCTCTTGTACATATCCCTATGTTAATTCAAACGATTAATTAAGTTTAATAAGCACATAAAAGACTACGTGAGGTAACAAAGTATCCCTACCTTGAAACAATTTAATTACAATAATCTCACAAGTTATGCAACGCAAATGTATCGTCAGATACCGTTGCTAATTTAACCCTCAGCTACCTTAGATGATTAAACATGCACTGATTAAGTACTGTGTCTATTAATTACAATTTCAATCCGTTTAAATAATTAATTCATTAGCTACCTCACAATTGTAAAGCAAGAATAACTTAGTCATGATTTTACTTAATCAAGCATCTTACCAAGGCCTATAACAACATAAACACAATTTTAACAATTTTAGCAAACGAAATGCAATCAACCTAACACGAATTAAATTCAAGATAAATTGATTAAATTAACCATTCCAACAAAAAAAATATTCATAGATATGTTCATCATAACAACAACAAAAATTAAAGAGATAGGGAACAAGAATCAAATTCGGTGTTTTTTCCTGGCTTAACTAGTTTGCTCCGTTCTTCCTTCTCTGTTTTCCTCGTAGACCAAGGCTGCTATGAACACTTAATTGCTGCTTCAAATGGCTGATGAATGCCCCTTTTTTAATAGGAGAAATCAGTAAGAGAGCAAAGGAATTTGGAATGGAAAAGAAGAGAGAAAGTGGATAGAAGAGAGAAAAGATGTGAATGCTTGATATGTGTTTCTAATGACCAGCCTAAGGGGGTTTTTATAACTAAAGAGGGCTGTAAAAAATAGCTAAAGTTATCAGCCAAAGAGCCCTCCCTTGGCTGGCCACACATGTGGCAAGGTTGATGGTTTCAAATTTGTTAATTTAGGCTTGGGGCAAATCTATAAAGCCACAAATTGTGAAGGGGTTTATTTGTAACTTGAAAAAGTCTTCAAGGGCCTCCTTGCAAGCTAAATAATCAGCCAATAAGCTGATTTGGGTCAGCATATGGACAGTTTTGGGCTGTCCACTTCTTGGTCGGTTCGGCTCAACTAGACCACTTTTTCGTAATTAATTGTTAATAATTTATTTAATCCAAATTAAATTGGATATAAAATAAAATGAATTATATCATGAATTAATACACATAATTGGACCGACTTAGGCTAAAAATTAATTTGCCTTAATACTTCAAATTGCTTCTTGGTTTTGAACTTCTAGTTGTGTTTGCCGAGCCAATTTTGCCCTTTATGCAAATCTGTCGAAAATAATCAAAATTAATCAAAATTTATTATAAAATTAATTAAAATTCATTATGTTAATAATTTAAGTACAAAATAATTATTTTATAATATTTATATATTTTTTGACAATAATTTTACCAAAACTGTATGAATTTGAGTTAAAAAGGGCATGAAAAAGTGTGTATATTTTTGTGTTTCCACTCACACACCTATGTGGTCCAAGGGACACGCCCGTGTTAGTGGCAGTGTTTGACCTCGTATAACTCTCTAACTTGCACACACGTCCATGCCACACGCCCGTGTGCTAGGCCGTGTGGTTAATTAATTTATTTTGAATTAGGTGCAGGTTTCACATGGCCAAGACACATGCCCGTGTCTCTGCCCGTGTGCCCAATTCTGAGCATTCTATTTTTAAAAATTAAGGTGTAGGGGACACACAGCCTAACCACATGCTCGTGTTACTAGGCCGTGTGTCAAACCCAGTCTAGAGACATGCCCATGTGTCTGCACGTGTGAACAAAATGAAGCCATTTCCTAGCTTCATTTCTCACCCAAAAACTTGCACATAGAACACTCAACTAATTCCAACCATTTCAAGCACTCCAATTAAACAAATTCATCATTCATTAAGGCATAGCATTTCATGCATACATGGTTACTAACTCACTTTAGCTTAACTTAGACATTAACAACATTTGATCACATGAACTTAGCATAACAAATGTGGATATATATATAAATATACCATAATACATTACTAAATCATATCTAAAATGAACCATCACTAGCCATTCCAATGGCTAGGTTACAAAATGACATTTCAAGCCACTATTGGCCAAGTTTCCCTATACATGCCATTGCACTAGAATGATTTCACTAAATATACCCAAAATGCTAGTTGATAGTGTGATGATGCTCCAATGATCTTCCAACCTTCACGAGCTTCTGAGCACTATAAAACAAGGGAAAAATAAAAGGAGTAAGCATTACATGCTTAGTAAGTTCGTATAACTAAAACTAAACTTACCAATCTTCTTTATTAAAATCTAGGCATACAATGTTATGTTTCCATCCATTCGGCTAAATAGCCTAATCACATACATTTCATCAAACATGTTAGTTACCAAACTATTCATATAAATCAAGTAGCATAGGTGAGCTCATTAAGCAATATTCTTTCAAGTCATTATCAATTTGTCTCAAAGTTCTTGTGCCATGTCAAGAGTTATATGTCCGTTGAATCCTTAAAATTTTGATGAAAGCACAAGTAGTACACTCGAGGAGTACGATTCATTAATCCGTCAATTCTTATCGAGGGTACCCCTTAGGGTACTTAACCAAAGAACATACTCACAAGCCATACGTCGTATAACAGGATTACCAATACAGGCTAAATCTCTTTTTATAGCATATGCTCACAAGAGCTCAATTAGGGTTACCAATCCAGGCTAAACCCTACTCATAACGTATGCTCGAGAGGTATTATGTCGGGATTACCCGTCCCGACTAAATCCTTTTATAACAAGTTCATTGGGATTGCTCTTCCGAGCTGAATCTCGTCCACAAAAAATGCAAAACCCTACTTGTTTCAGGAAAGCGCACACAATCATTAGAATTCAATATCCAATCGGGAATAACCCTTTATTACCATTTGAAGCTTATCTTCATTTTTCATCATAGCATACAAGTGAAGCACATTAACATAAATCACATTACATACAACACAATAATTAATTAACATAATTACATGTCTAATTAGGTTACACAAACTTACCTCGACACTTGTTGGCGTAAAATTCTACTAATCCGAAATCTTTTCATTCCCTTAATCTAGCCTCAAATTAGTGTTGTCTGGATCTATATAAATGAATTTAATCATTAATTTCATACATTTCATACTTAGAAGGATTCAATTCATGTCCTAGGAAAAATTACCATTTTGCCCCTAGCTTTTTGAAAAATTTTGATTGTCCCTAGGCCCAAAAAATGAAGCTTTACAAATTACTCCCTATTCCGAGCCTAAGCAAAGCCCCATTACAAAATTTCCAGCACATGTATTCATAAAATTTTAGAATTTTTCATCAAATTTTACAACTTTTCATTTTAGTCCTTAAATCATGTTTTTATCAAAAATTACTTTGTAAAAGTTGATTATCTATCAATAATCTTTCATTTTCTACCATAAATTTCTAATTTCCAGCATAATACATTTGTGACCCATTTTCATACCTGGATAACTTTTCAAATTAATCCCTCAAATAGAGAGATTAAGCTATCCCAGTTTCAAAAATACCAAAATTACTAAAAATGGGATAAGGGAACTTACCCAATTAGGCCTTGAAAGCTTCTTTTCTCTATCCTAGGGTTTCCATGTGTTTTTAAGGTTGAAGATGACAAAATTAGATGATATAATTCTTTTCATCTTTTAATTAATTAATATTTTGCTATTTCCAATTTAGTCCTTGCCCTTTTTCTATAATTCCATGGATGAGTCACCATAAAAATCTACATACTTTTATTAATAGTCTAATCACCATATAAGGACCTTAATTTTTGAATTTCATAGCTATTTGATCCTTATAGCTACTAGAATTCAACTTTTGCATTTTATGCGATTTAGTCTTTATCGTAATTAAACACTTAATCGATAAAATTTTCATATCAAAATTTTCACACATAATTTCTAATATATTACGGGCCATATGATAAAATAAAAATAAAATATATTTTGGGTTGAATTTGTGGTCCCAAAACCACTGTTCTGATTTCACTGAAAATGAGCTGTTACAACTCTCCCCCTTTTAGGGATTTTCGTCCTCAAAAATCTTACCAGTAAAAAGATTAGGGTATTGCTTTCTCATAGCATCCTCCGGTTCTCATGTAGCTTCCTCTATACCACGTCGTTGCCAAAGAACTTTTACCAAAACTATCTTTTTATTTCTTAACTCTTTTGTTTCTCGAGCTAAGATTTTGATTGGTTTCTCACCATATGTCATATCAAGCTGGATCTCTACCTCTGTAGGAGAGATAACATGTGAAGGATCAGATCGATACCACCGTAACATAGACACATGAAAAACATTATGAATTCGATCAAACTCTGGTGGTAAAGCTAACTATTATGCAACTGGTCCAATTCTTTTTGTAATCTCATATGGTCCAATGAACAGTGGACTCAATTTTCCTTTTCGGCCAAACCGGAGAACTTTCTTCTCAGGTGACACTTTCAAGAATACCTTGTCACCAACCTAAAATTCTATGTCCTTCCTTTTCAAATTAGCATAGGACTTTTGTCGATCCGAGGCTACTTTCAAGCCATCTTGAATTACCTTTAATTTTTCTTCGATCCCTCGGACCAAATCAACTCCGTGTAACTTTTTCTCACTAAGTTTTGTCCAATACAATGGAGTTCTACATTTGCGACCATACAAGGCTTCATACAGTGCCATTTTAATACTAGACTGATAACTGCTATTATAAACAAATTCAACTAGAGGAAAATACCTTTCCTAGTTACCTTCAAACTTGAGTACACAACACCGAAGCATATCTTCCAAGATTTGTATTACCCGTTCAGATTGACCATCTGTTTGGGGATGAAAAGCAGTACTAAAGTGTAACTAAGTACCAGAGCTTCTTGCAATTTGCTCCAGAATCGAGAAGTAAATTGAGGATCTCTATCTGAAATAATAGAGACAGGCACTCCATGCAGTCTGAATATCTCAGAAACATATAACTCAACCAATCTATCCAAGGAAAAATCCATACGTACTGGAATAAAGTGTGTAGACTTAGTCAACCAATCAACAATTACCCAAATGGCATCTTTCTTCTTTGAAGACAGGGGTAGCCCCGATACAAAGTTCATAGTAATCATTTCTCATTTCCATTTTGATATCGTAACTGGCTGTAACAGTCAGAAGGCAACTGATGTTCAGTTTTTACTTGCTGACATATCAAACATTTAAATACAAACTCAGAAATATCTCGTTTCATTCCCGGCCACCAGCATATCTTTTTCAAATCGTTATACATTTTATTACTACCAGGATAAATAGATATGTTACCATTATGAGCTTCATTCAAGATTTTCTGCACTGGCTCAGAACCTTTTGGTACACATACTCTGCCTCTGAATAACAAGCAACCATCAATCTCGGTCTAAAATTTTGAATTAGGAGTCGATTCACTCTGTACTTGTATCACTTGCAACTTGTTATCATTTTTTAGAGCTTCAGAAATTTGTTGTAAAATTATTGGTCTAACTTTTAACTCAGCTATGATTGAACCAGCGTCAGACAACGACAATTGTGTGTTCATTGCTCGCAAAGCATACAGGGATTTTCTACTCAAAGCATTTGCCACTACATTGGCTTTTCTCGGATGGTAGTTAATAAGATCATAATCTTTCAGCAGTTGAAGCCACCCGCACTATCTCAAATTCAAATCTTTCTGTGACATCAAATATTTCAGACTTTTATGATCAGTGAATATGTGACATTTTTCACCGAACAAGTAATGCTGCCAAATCTTCAATGCAAACACTATGGCTACCACTTCAAGATCATGTGTCGGGTAATTCTTTTTATATGGCTTTAGCTGTCGTAAAGCATAAGCTACCACTTTACCATCTTGTATCAAAACACAGCGTAAACCATTCAATGACGCATCACTATATACTGTAAATTTTGTACCTGATTTGGGTTGGACTAACACAGGTGCTTCTGTCAATAAAGCCTTTAATTTGTCAAAGCTCTGTTGACATTTATCAGTCTACTCAAATTTTACATCTTTCTGTAACAAACGAGTCATCAGAGAAGCTATCATAGAAAAACTTTTTACAAATCTCTGATAATAACCGACTAGTCCTAGAAAACTCCAGACTTCAGACATATTCTTCGATGGTTTCCAATTTACAATAGCTAAAATTTTATTTGGGTCTACTCGGACACCTTTAGCAGATACTACATGCCTAAGAATGCTAACTTCCCTCAGACAAAATTCACATTTACTGAATTTGGCGTACAGTTGTTTCTCCCGCAGAGTTTACAACACTATTCTCAAATGCTCAGCATGCTCATTTTCATTCCGAGGCTCATTTTCATTCCGAGAGTAAACCAAAATATCATCTATGAATACCACCACAAACCTGTCTAAATACGGGCTGAAAATTCTATTCATCAAGTCCATAAACACTGCAGGTGCATTTGTCAAGCCAAATGGCATCACAGGAAACTCATAGTGTCCATACCTAGTTCTAAAAGCTATCTTTGGCACATCCAATTCTTTTACCTCTAGCTAGTAGTAACTAGAACGGAGATCAATCTTTGAAAATATAATGGCACACTTTAACTGGTCAAACAAGTAATCGATCCGAGGAAATAGATACTTGTTCTTTATTGTAACTTTGTTGAGTTGTCTGTAATCAATACACAGCCTCAACAAACCATCCTTCTTCTTTACAAATAAAACCGGCACACTCTAAGGTAAGTAACTGGATCGAGAAAAACCTCTTTCAATCAATTCTTACAACTATACTTCTAGCTCTTTCAACTCGTTAGGAGACATTTTGTAAGGTGCTATAGATATCGGTGTCATTCCCAAAATAAGGCCTATAGAGAATTCCACTTCTCTTTCCGGTGGTAAACCAGGTAGTTCTTCTGGGAATACATCAGGAAATTCACTAACTACTAGTGTTGATTAAATCTTTGACTCAGATACTTTAGTATCTATCACATATGCAAGATAAGTTTCATACCTTTTTTTGACATATTTCTGTGTTAATATTGCTGAAATCACATTAGATAATCCATCTAGTTTATCAGATTCAACACGAAGCAATTCATCATTCTGACATTTCAATACAATATATTTTTGCTTACAGTTAACCACTGCATCATATCGAGTTAACCAATCCATTCCCAAGATCACATCAAATTCATCAAATGGAAATAACATCAAGTTAGCTAGAAAGCAATAACCTTTTACCATCAACGGACAATTCTTACAAACCTTATCCACCATAACACACTGGCCCAGGGGGTTTGAAACTTTAACCACAAATTCAATGAATTCCACAAGTAAATTTTTAACAGACACTAGGTTCGTGCATATATATGAATGTGTGGAACCAGGATCAATCAATGCAGTAATATCAGTATCAAGTAGAGAAAATGTACCAGTAATGACGTCTGGCACAGAGGTATCTCTTTAGCACAAATAACATATGTCCTCGCAGGTGCTTGTGCCTCAGATCTAACTGACGTATCCTTGGTAGTACCACAACTACCACTAACATTACCGGGGTGACGGGGTGGTCTGCCTCTCGCCACAAGTGTAACACCCTAAAAATTTAGAGATTTAATTTTACGTTGTCTGACATAAATTTACATGTTTACTTTGCTGGCTTAGTGATTTGAGTGGGTTTAAGAATGGTTGAGCAGCCTGGGTTCAAGTCTTGGCTTTTGTAAAATTTTTAGTGTTGCTTTTAAATGAATTTGGACACTGTCATATAGGCCTTATAAATAATTGTGTTTGTTTTATGACATAAAGAGAGCGTGTGGTCTAGTGGCAAGGTGGCATGTTGCTTCTGCTGGGGGACTGGAGTTCAAGTCTTGGGTTGTACAATGGAGAATTTATTTTACTGTTGACCTAGGTAAGTAGTGGAGTTAGACTAAGACTCTGAGGTTGAACTGGTCATGGGAGTTTGAATAGAGGTTGAATGGGAAGTTGAAGCGATTTGTGGAGAAAATCATGGAGAGATATTAGGAGAAAATCAAGGAATGTGGGGGTATGGATGTGTTAGTGCCGAATAGGGTCTTTATCCACTCAGAATTTCGGCTGTAGCTTATTTTAAGGGAGTATTCCTTGTGTCGGTTCACTTTTGACACTTTTAGTTTTGCATTTTTTCCTTCTGGCCGAATATTCTTAGTTCGTATCAACGTAAATCGCACTTTGGTCAATTGTTGGCAAGATAAGTGCTTCTTTGTACCTTTCGAGTGTGGGGTTTCTGTTTTCTGGTAATCAAGTCTTTCCCTCAATCATTGTTCTTTGGTAGGCCAAATAAACCTTTTCTCTCCCCCACTATTCTGTTTTTTAGCTTTCCCTTCTTGTTGAATCTTTCTTTTTCCCCTTCTCTGTGATTCTTTCCTCATCATCTCTTCATCTTGTTCCGGCTTGACGACTATTGTAAGTGCATTCGACTCTTGCTTGTTTTCTTTAATCTTTTTATGACCTCTGCTTTAAGCCGAATGCTCCTCCCTTCTCTTGTTCTCTTATAGTCGATTCTTGTCCTCTTCTTTTAGGTGCACTATTCTTTTGATCCTCGAGAAGTGAAGGAGTTTTGGTGATATTTTTGCTGTTGAAATCGTTTTCTTATCACTCGGCTTAAGGTAAATACGTGGGCTAACATGTTGGGGTGTTGGTCGAATGCCCTATCTCTAGTTTTGAGTGTTATTTAGGTAATAGGTATCGACTCAAGTCTTTGGTTTATGCAATTATTTTTGATGGGTTCCCTGGCTAATGCAGCTTTTCGGCAAAGGAGGGTGTGTCCAACTTTCGGTTAACATTATCGACGGGCTTAATTACATCCGTTGACTAAGGTAAGTGTTAATGCTTTTCTTTTGGGGTTAAGTATTAAAAGTGGGTGTTGACCGTGGTGCCAAACATGTAATCGAATGTCTTGATTATTGTAGGTTCGTGTTCGAAGGCTTTTCGCAAGTATTCGCAACCAGGTGTGTAATCACACCCCCATTCAACTGTAAAACGGCAAAAGCCAAAAAGCCAAAAATAAGGCATTTGGCCACACGGGCGTGCGATCGCTCGTGGGGTAAGCTAAGCCCACGAGTGATGGGCATAATACTGTAGAGGCCGTCGTGAGCATTCTCATGGGTTTGGGTCGTTCTAGGCCATGATGGGCCAAAATAGGCCGTGTGGGCCCAATAGGCTTGTGGGCTCCACATAGATAAATTCCATAATATATGGTAATCACTGAACTGGGCTGTGTAGTTCGCATGGCCGTGGTAATTTTTGGGCTTGATGGGCCACACGGACGTGTGGGCCTACTTGGGCCGTATAATAGGCCTTGGGCCCATAAACACTGTTAGGACCGTTAAGGTTAGGCGAGTCACACAAGGGGGCTGTAGACCTTTTGATGGGTCAATAAGAGTACGTGGACCCCAAGGCAGGTAAAATGACCAAAACACCCTTATAGGGTAAAATGACTATTTCACCCCTCGAGGGTAAATGACTAATTTGTCCTGAGGTTTGACAGTTCTTTCTGAGCATGACATTCTGCATACACGTATGATTTATGACATGGCATTCTACATTAGGTTGGGGTTCTGTTAAGGAGGAAGTGTACTGTAATGGCGGCTTTGCCACATATACTGTTACTGGTGCCTTGGCCGCATATACTGATTCTAGCAGCTTTGTTGCATGATTGTTACTGTAATGCCCTAAAAATCCTAAAACCCAAAAATCTTAAAATCCCAAACTTTCTTTGTGTTTTATTTTGATAAAAATTGTGTTTAATATTCCTAGCAAAGCGATAATTTTAGTAGGTCTTAGTTAAAATGTGAGTTGAATTAAAGGGTAGAAGAAATTATAATTTAATTATTAAAAGAATCAGGGATGGCAGGTAGTTGGGCTTTTAAATAAAGTTAGGGGAAAATAGCATCAAAAAGGCCTAGTGGTGGAGTGGCTAAGTGACGCCACATAGGGTGTAGGGAGGTGGTGTTAATAGCTAGCAAGGAGGTCTAAGGTTCGAATCCTAGCTTAGTGTTTTTAGAAGTTTAATTTTGGCCTTCTAGAAGGATGGTAGTGGCGTGAAAGTGGACTCCAAGGGAAGTGTTCATGAGAGAAAATTAAGGAAGGGATTAAGGGGTTATTAGGGAGAAAAATGAGGAGATGGGAAGGGGGAAGTGATGGAGCCAAATGGGGAATTGGGCATAGGAAAAATTAGACTATAAGGCTTATAAATAGGTGCCGATTGCTAGGGTATGAAGCTAATGTTGAGTTTCCTCTACCCTGTTACCAGAAACTCTTTTCTCTAAAAGTCGAAAACTCTCTGCCTTCTTTTCTTTGTTCTTCTTCCTTGTGCCAAAATCTATTTCTTCTCTACCTCATTGCTGACTTTTCTTTCTTTTCTTTAGAGCCAAATAACCCTCTTCCGCCATACAAAATCATAATGGGTCGAACCTCTTTGGCCAAATACCCTTGGTGCAATCACTACTCCTTCTACTTCGGTCAAATCTGGTGTAAGTGTTGTTCTTCCAATTGGTTTCTTTGCTAAGTATCATATTGTCCCTCACTCTTTCTAATCAACTGTGGTAGGGAATTAGTATCGGATCTAGGATCTTAGCTCATTGCCGAATTGCTCATTAGGTATTGCAATTTTGGTAGGTGTTCCTCTTCCATTGACTAAGGTTGGCCGAATAGCCATAGGCAAGGTAAGGGACTTGTGTTGGATACAAGTTATCTACTATTCGGGTTTTAATAGTTAAGATTGGTGTAGATCTAAGGATACGTGATCAAGGAAAAGCGGTTAAGGATTGGGCTCAAGGTTTGGGCTAAAGAGATCGCTTCACGCTTGCTTACCAGGTGTGTACATACACTGCACACACACTATGAATCGACAAAAGTCGAAAAGCCAAAATACCAAAATGCCGAAACACCGAAATGCCGAAAGTTTGGCCACGGTAGTCTTGGGAGTACGCGAATACTCGTAAGGGGGAGACCGATAGGTTGCTTGAAGCTCATAGGCGATTCCATGGACTTGTGTTGTGAATAGGCCAAGTGGGCCGAAATGGGCTAAATGGGCCCGATGGGCTGTTGGGCCCAGAATAGGAAAAACTTGATAAACGATGCTATGTGATAGGAAATTTGTATGTAAGCTTGAATACAATGTGATTTGGACCGGATGGGCCATATAAATGAGATTTGGCCTAATGGGCCATATGAACCTAAATGGGGCCGGATGAGCCATATGAATCTGAATTGGGCCTGATGGGCCATATGAATGAGATTGGGCCAAGAGGGCCATATGCATGTATGTAGGGGTTTTGGGCCTAGTATATGATAACCACATAAAACTTGATTAATATATATTGCGACCGTGGACAAGTCATATGGTTAAGGTATGGTAACGGGTATATGCATGTCGAGGATTGGATCTAGGGAGAGCTTGGTACTTAAGCAGTCTTAATGACTCACCTCCTCTTCTCTGGAATCCTACCTGGTGCATAGTGTTCATTCATCTTAGCTCACGAGATTTGTTAACGGGCTAAGGTAAGTAAAAACCCATAATAAAAGAAAATTACTGAAATGCCCTAAGGGCGAAAATGACTAAAATACCCACAAGTGTTGTGTGTAAGATTTGTGATTGCTACATGCATTCATTTGTATTCATATGATATCCTATTTAGGTTGCATATGGGTTAGGAATTATGGAACAGAGGGAGTATATGAGGGTCGCATGGTTGCTTGACAATCGTGGATCCACCGACGGCTTTTAAGCCCAATATGTGATTATGGCTCATTGCAACTTGGGTAGTTCATAGAAGGGCTACCATTGATGTGTATCGGTTGGGTGGGTTGATATTTATATCCCCACAAGTTGTGAAAAGGGGGATTGAGTAGAAGTGTACCGGTTGGATTATTGGGGTGGGTTGCACTACATTGCATTGCATGTTTGATGTATGATGACTTTTGAATGCTTGTTTTCGCGAGAGGTTGTGCACATCTTGAGTTTTTTAAAACTCACCCCTCTTTATTTTATTTTCAGGTGATGCTCAGTAGAAGGTTCGATGTTTAGAGGGATTCTGGGTGGCCAGCTAGCAAGATAATTTGGACTTGTTTTTCTATTTAAAGCTTATCAGTTTCTATGTTATTAAGTACTTATCAAATCAGATTGTAATAGGGCTTCCACTTTATTATTTTTTGGATTATTTAATTTTTTTACGTGATGTAATTATAAAAGGTTGAACACAGTTTCTTAAACTATAGTATGACTTTTCTATGTTTCCGCTACTACATTTTAAAATGACATGTTCTCATAAAATCATATATTTTAAACAGGTGATTGAAAGGAGTTTTTTTAAGGATAGTTAAGGTTTCTTTTATTTTAAGAAGGGTTTTTAATGTAAACACGGTTTTCGCTAAAACACTTCATTGTGATGTGCCAGATTCAGCCATAACATCCAAGCCGGGTTTGGGGTGTTACATTTAATGGTATCAAAGCCCAGGGTACAAAACTCAGGCTGTGAAGTGGGCCTTATTACTTGGTTTCGTTTTGTGTTTAAAAAAATTTGATTGAATCTCAATGTTTTGGAAAAAAGGGAAGACTTGTTGAGCGGTACACCGAGTCTTTGACGTCGGACCAAGTAAGTAGTTTTATTCTTAAATTTGTTTAAATTGTTATACAATAGTTAGCTAGAGGGCTACTTTAGGTGATCTTGTTAGAATGGAACCAAAGCCCGCAGGAACTTGAATAGGTAGAGGATTATCGAAAATAATCTTCTCTTTAAATACTTTCATAAAACATCGGTTTAATCATGGAAACTAACTAAAACTTCATAAAATTTTTAATTCAAAAAATACGTGAATCGACAATGAGTGCTAAAAGAGGTGCAAGAGGCCATGGCTGAGGCCGCGGAAGTGTTAGGGCTGAATCATCGGCATCAGGCCATATGCCCGATACTGGAGTAGAGGAGGCTCCGGCCTCACCTGTGGCTGGGAATGGACCATATGATCAGGATGCAGGATAAGATGCGTTGTCGCAGGCAATGCTGAGGATTTTGGAAAGGGTCGCTGGGCCCAACAATGGCACTAGAAATCGGGGGTCCATTCCGGAGCGACTTTGATCCAACGCGGCGGAGATCTTTAAGGGCGTGCTGGCGTGGCTCCTAATGTGGCAGAATATTGGTTGGAGGCCACTGAAAGGATAATGGAGGACCTGGGCTGTTCACTGGAACAAAAGTTAAAAGGAGCCGTGTCACTACTTAAGGAAGAAGCATACCAGTGGTGGCTGACGGTGAAAGACGGCACCCAACCAGGGCGGGTCACTTGGGAGTTTTTCAAAGCTTCATTCCAAGAGAAGTATGTAGGTGCAAGCTATGTGGATGCTAGAAGGAAAGAGTTCCTGAACTTGACCCGAGGAAATAAATCGATGGCGGAGTATGAGGTGGAGTTTCTACACCTTAGTAGGTATGTAAGAGTTATGGTGGCAACGGACTATGAGCGTTGCGTTAAGTTTGAGGATAGACTTAGAGATAGCCTTAGAGTATTGATAGCCCCACAAAGGGAGCGAGTTTTCTCGTAGTTGGTAGAGAAAGCAAAGATAGCAGAGGAGGTAAAGTGCACTGAGCGCCTAAATCGGGAGAAAAGAATGGGTAAGAACAAGAGGGAGGTTGAGACTCCTGGTGTTGAATAGAGGCCTAGGGCTAGGGCCAGAGTTAATGAGCCAGTTAGAGCAGAGCCCCCTGCTGTTAATCCAGGGGTGCCATATTGTGCTGATTGTGGGAAAGGTCATGTAAGCGAGTGTTGGAAGAGGACGGGAGCTTGTTTAGCTTGTGGATCTAAGGAGCATAGGATCAGGAATTGCCTTAGAATGCCGAGACAGGTGCCAAACGTGGGCCGAGCTGGTGCTTAGCCACCAAGGGGTCGTGGAGCACCAGGCAGAGGTGCTGGTCATGCTGAGGCGAGGCAACCAGCTTTGGTCTATGCAGCATGTCGTCAAGAGGATGGAGACGCTCTAGAGGCGAATAATGGTACGTACTTACTCATCGAGTGCTATTTACCTAAGTTGGAATTAGAGTGTGCAGCGGAAGTGTGGTGTGGTAGTCTGTGTTAGTAGTTGGGAATTTCGAGGATGAATTTTTTTAGGGGGGTAGAGTTGTAACGCCCCAAAAATCCCGAAACCCAAAAATTTCGAAACCCAAAAATCCTAAAATCCTAAACTTTCTTTGTTTTCAGTTTTGATAAAAATTGTGTTTAATATTCCTAGCAAAGTGATAATTTTAGTAGGTCTTAGTTAAGGTGTGAGTTGAATTAAAGGGTAGAAGAAATTATAATTTAATTATTAAAAGAATCAGAGATGGCAAGTAGTTGGGCTTTGAAATAAAGTTAGGGGAAAATAACATCAAAAAGGCCTAGTGGTGGAGTGGCTAAGTGACGCCACATAAGGTGTAGGAAGGTGGTGTTAATAGCTACTAAGGAGGTCTAAGGTTCGAATCCTAGCTTAGTGTTTTTAGAAGTTTAATTTTGGCCTTCTAGAAGGATGGTAGTGGCATGAAAGTGGGCTCCAAGAGAAGTTTCAGGAGAGAAAATTAAGGAAGGGATTAAGGGGTTATCAGGGAGAAAAATGAAAAGATGGGAAGAGGCAAGTGATGGAGCCAAATGGGGAATTGGGCATACGAAAAATTCAGCTATAAGGCTTATAAATAGGTGTCGATTGCTAGGGTATGAAGCTAATGTCGAATTTCCTCCACCCTGTTACCAGAAATTCTTTTCTCTAAAAGTCGAAAACTCTCTGCCTTCTTTTCTTTGTTCTTCCTTGTGCCGAAATCTATTTCTTCTCTACCTCATTGCTAACTTTTCTTTCTTTTCCTTGAAGGCGAATAACCCTCTTCCGCAATACAAAATCATAGAGGGTCGAACCTCTTGGGCCGAATACCCTTGGTGCAATCACTACTCCTTCTACTTCGGTCAAATCTAGTGTAAGTGTTGTTCTTCCAATCGGTTTCTTTGCTAAGTATCATATATTGTCCCTCACTCTTTCTAATCAACTGTGGTAGGGAATTAGTGTCCCTCTTCCATTGACTAAGGTTGGCTGAATAGCCATAGGCAAGGTAAGAGACTTGTGTTGGATACAAGTCATCTACTATTCAGGTTTTAATAGTTAAGATTGGTGCAGATCTAAGGATACGTGATCATGGAAAAGCGGTTAAGGATTAGGCTCAAGGTTTGGGCTAAGGAGATCGCATCACGCTTGCTTACCAAGTGTGTACATACACTGCACACACATTATGAATCGACAAAACCCGAAATGCCAAAATGCTGAAATGCCAAAAGTTTGGCTATGGCAGTCTTGCGAGTGCACAAATACTCGTAAGGGAGAGACCGATAGGTTGCCTGAGGCCCATGGGCGATTCCATGGACTTGGGTTGTGAATAGGCCAAGTGGGCCAGAATGGCTTAATAGGCTCGATGGGCTGTTGGGCCCAAAATAGGCAAAATTTGATAAACGATGCTATGTGATAGGAAATTTGTATGTAAGCTTGAATATAATGTGATTTGGGCCGGATGGGCCATATAAATGAGATTGGGCCTAATGGGCCATATGAACGTGAATAGGGCCTGATGGGCCATATGAATGTGAATTGGGCCTAATGGGCCATATGAATGAGATTGGGCTAAGAGGGCCATATGCCTGTAGTAGGGGTTTTGGGCCTAGTATATGATAACTACATAAGACTTATTTAATATTTTGCGACCGTGGACAGGTCAAAGGGTTAAGGTGTGGCAACGGGTATATGCATGTCTAGGATTGGATCTAGGGAGAGCTTGGTACTTAAGCAGTCTTAATGACTCACCTCCTCTTTTCTAGAATCCTACTTGGTGCATAGTGTTTGTTCATCTTAGCTCACAGGATTTGTTAACGGGCCAAGGTAAGTAAAAACCTGTAATAAAAGAAAATTATCAAAATGCCCCTAAGGGCAAAAATAACTAAAATACCCCCAAGTGTTGTGTGTAAGATTTATGATTGCTACATGCATTCATATGTATTCATATGATATCCTGTTTAGGCTGCATATGGGTTGGGAATTATGGAACGCAGGGAGTATATAAGGGTCGCATGGTTGCTTGACAACCGTGGATCCACCGACGGCTTTTAAGCCCAATATGTGATTGGCAGCTTGCTGCAGCTTAGGTAGTTCCGTAACTGGGCTACCATTTATGTGTATCAGTTAGGTGGGTCGATATTTATATCCCCACAGGTTGTGAAAAGGGGGACGAAGCAGAAGTGTACCAGTTGGATTATTGGGGTGGGTTGCACTGATTGCATTGCATGTTTGATGTATGATGACTTTTGAATGCTTATTTTCGTCGAGGGTTGTACACACTGAGTTTGTGAAAACTGACCCCCTCTTTTATTTTATTG
This sequence comes from Gossypium anomalum, assembly GCA_025698475.1. Taxonomy (NCBI): domain Eukaryota; kingdom Viridiplantae; phylum Streptophyta; class Magnoliopsida; order Malvales; family Malvaceae; genus Gossypium; species Gossypium anomalum. The sequence continues at coordinate 39,518,469 of CM046958.1, read as the reverse complement.
TCAGGTGATGCTCAGTAGAAGGTTTGATGTTTGTAGGGACTCTGGGTGGCCAGCTAGCAAGGTAATTTGGACTTGTTTTTCTATTTAAATCTTATCAGTTTCTATGTTATTAAGTACCTTTCAAATCAGATTGTAATAGGGCTTCCACTTTATTATTATTTGGATTATTATTATTTTTATGTGATGTAATTATAAAAGGTTGAACACTATTTCTTAAACTATAGTATGACTTTTCTACGTTTCCGCTACTACATTTTAAAATGACATGTTTTCATAAAATCATATATTTTAAACAAGTGATTGAAAGGATTTTTTTTAAGGATAGTTAAGGTTTCTTTTATTTTAAGAAGGGTTTTCAATGAAAATATAGTTTTCGCTAAAAAACTTCAATGTGATGGGCTAGATTCGGCCATAACGTCCAGGCCGGGTTTGGGGTGTTACAGTTACTAGCAGCTTTGCTGCAATATTATTTTTGGCAGCTTTGCTACGATATTGGTGTGTTGGCTGGGTGGGTCGACTTTGTCCCCACATGGTGTGTTGGTGGTACGGAGTGGTGTGTTGGCTGGATTGGGATGGGTTGCATTATTGTTTTCTATTGTTACTCTATTGGGCTAAGGCCCAAAATCCAATACATGAATGAAAGAAGCAATGTTTTTGTAAACTTACCTTTTCTTTTTGACTGTGCAGGTAATCCCCAGCTTTAGGCTATTTGGTGCTGTGAGGGACTCGGAGGTGACCACACGACTGCAATCAATTTACATTTGGTTTTATTTGCTAATAGATTTTGTTTTGGGTTTAAATTATGTAATAAGGCCTCTCTAATGTTCTAGCTTTTAATTTAGGATTTTTGTTGATTATGGTTGATATCTGCTAGAAGTTGAGCACGGTTTTCCAAAATGATAACTGTTTTCAAAACACTACGTTTTCGCAATACTTTTGAAATGCTTCCGAAAAAACGATGTTTAATAGTAATGAAAAATTAAAATGAATAAAAAATGGCTAGACTAATTTGAGTTCTAACAAAGAGGCTTTAAATTTCCAAATGGGTTTTCTTCAATAAGAGAAAATTTTTGGAAAACACTTTTATGTGACACGCCAAATTCGATCATAACATTTGGGCTAGGTTCGGGGTGTTACAACATGGCTTCTCGGCTTTGAAGCTAGTTCTATCTCCTTTTCAACTTTTTCGAGACAATCTCTAAGAAAATGATCAAGTGAACCGCATCCAAAACAAGCTCCACTTCTAGACCGACATTCCCTATGATGAAACTTGTTGCAATATTTACATTTCAATTTGAGATTACTGACACTACCCACACTGGTCACAAAAGGAGTTAAAGACCTCGGGTTAGATCATTGGGAGCCCCGTTCTCTTCCAGAGTATCCCGTAGAATTATCACACGATCATAATACTTCTTTAATTTCTTAGAAGCAAATGATTGTGACTTACTCATAGCTCTTTTTTCAGAAATCTGAGCCTCTCTTTTGGCTTGTTTCTTTTCTTTACTCAGTTCCTCAGCCTTGTGTGCTCGGTCAGCTAATGTCGTAAACTCCCTTATTTCGAGAATCCTAATCACTAGCTTGATATCTTCATTTAGGCCCTCTTCAAAACGTTTACACATTTTAGCCTTAATTAAAGCCCATTCTTTGGCATACTTCCTCAGTTGAACAAATTCCAGTTCATATTTAGATACAGCCATGCTTACCTGCTTGAGTTCTAGAAATTCTTTCTTTTTCTGATCCATGACCCTCTAACTAACATATTTCTTTCAAATTTTAGTTTGGAAGAATTCCCAAGTAATATTCTCTCTCGGTACAACGGAAGTTATGGTATTCCACCAATGATAAGTTGTATCTTTCAGTAGGGACACTGCAAATTTCAGGCACTCAACAGGTGTGCAGGACAGTTCATCAAAAACCCGAATAGTACTTTCTAGACAAAACTCGACCCTTTCAAGATCATCATCTAAAGTAGCCCTAAATTTTTCCACCCCATGTTTACAGATTTTATCTATTGGATGCTTACCAATCCTAACAGATTTAGCACCCTGTGGTACCTCAGGAACTGGTTGAGGAGCAAGTGCGGGAGGTCATTGTACAACGGGGTTTTTTCTCAAGTATTATGTAAACCATTCATTCATCATTTGAAAGAAGGCTTGTTTTGCCTCCTCACTGCGGCCCTCAGACACGGGCCTTTCACTACCAGACGCAAAGATGACTCTTTGCACTTAAGCTGAAGCATTTCTCTCAGCTTCCTCAGATTCAGCTCTAGCTCAGTTGGATGACATTATTATATGAAAAACACATTTAAAAATGATCATGAGTCATCACACTATCATAATTTATATAATGGCATGTATAGCTAGGCACGTATTTGCTACGTCAAATCCAAGAATCGGCTAAATCGTAGCTCCGATACTACTAAATGTAACACCCCTAACCCGTACCCGTCGCTGGAACATTGTTTCAAAGCATTACCAGAACATTCAGAACATTTTTCAATTAATTCATTCAAGTTACTGTTCATTAATTGAGATTATTCATAACGTCCCTTCATTGGACCCTCGAGGTCCTATACGAGCATTAGAATCGAATCGGGACTTAATCGGGACCTCTAATAATTTTTCGTGAAATTAGAAAATTTTTCCAAGATGCAGGGCTCACACGCCCTTGTGGTCCAAGGGGCACGCCTGTGCGACTATAGGACACACCCGTGTTAGAGGCTGTGTTCAACTCCATGTAACTCTTTGACTTGCACACATGGTCATACCACACGTCCATGTGCTAGGCCGTGTGGTTAATTAATTTAATTCGAATTAGGTGTAGGTTTTACACGGCCAAGACACATGCCTGTGTTCTAGGCCTTGTGGCATACACGGCTGAGACACACGCTCGTGTCTCTGCCCGTGTGCCCAATTCTGAGCATTCTATTTTTCAAAATTAAGGTGCAGGGGACACACGGCCTAAACACATGCCTGTGTTACCAGGTCGTATGTCACACACGGTCTAGACACACGCCCTTGTGTCTACCTGTGTGAACAAAATGAAGCCATTTCTTAGCTTCATTTCTTACCCAAAATCTTGCACACAGAAAAGTCAACTAATTCCAACCATTTTAAGCACTCCAATTGAACATATTCATCATTCAGTAAGGCATACCATTTTATGCATACATGGTTACTAACTCACCTTAGCTTAACTTAGACATTAATAACATTTGATCACATGAGCTTAGCATAGCACATGTGGATATATATATATATATACCATAATAGATTACTAAATCATATCCAAAATGAACCATCACTAGCCATTCCAATGGGTAGGTTACAAAATGACATTTCAAGCCACTATTAGCCAAGTTTCCCTATACATGCCATTACACCAAAATTATTTCACTAAATATACCCAAAATGCTAATTTATAGTGTGACGATGCTCCGACGATCTTCCAACCTTTACGAGCTTCCGAGCACTATAAAATAGGGGAAAATTTAAAGGAGTAAGCGTTACATGCTTAGTAAGTTCGTATAACAGAAACTAAACTTACCAATCTTGTTTATTAAAATCTAGGCATACAATGTTATGTTTCCATCTATTTGGCTAAATAGTCTAATCACATACATTTCATCAAACATGTTAGTTACCAAACTATTCATATAAATCAAGTAGCATAGATGAGCTTATCAAGCAATATTCTTTCAAGTCATTATCAATTCAACTCAAGTAGTACACTCGAGGTGTACAATTCCTTAATCTATCAATTCTTATTGAGGGTACCCCTTAGGGTACTTAACCAAGGAACACACTAAGGGAATTATTTGACGCATGATCTCGAGTTGGCTGTTGTGGACTTTGCACTAAAAATTTGGAGGGACTATCTGTATAGTGAGAGGTGTTTCATCTACACCGATCACAAAAGCCTCAAGTATCTCCTTACTCAGAAGGAGTTGAATCTTAGACAGCATCGATGGATTGAGCTGCTCAAAGATTATGATTGCACCATCGAGTATTATCTTGGTAAGGCCAATATGGTGACCGACGCTCTAAGCCGAATAGCGATGTCTGATTTGAGGGCAATTTTTGCTCGCCTTAGTCTGTTTGATGATGGGAGTCTGTTAGCCGAGTTGCAGGTTAAGCCGACTTAGATTGAACAAATTCGAGATAAACAATTAGTGGATGAGACTCTAGGTCTGCGATTTTGATAGATTGAGAGTGGTACTACTGCTGATTTTGGATTAAATAGTGAGGGTGTGTTATATTTCTGAGGATAGATTTGTGTGCCGAATGATTCTGATGTGAGGCAGTCTATTCTGAGGTAAGTGCATAGTAGCCCTTATGCTATGTATCTAGGTGGTAATAAGATGTATCGCGACCTCTGTGAGTTACACTGGAGGCCGGGTTTAAAGTGTGAAGTTACTGATTTCATTGCTCATTGTTTGACATGTTAGCAGGTTAAGGCCAAGCATCAATTGCTTTCGGGTTTGTTGCAGCCAGTTAAGATCCCTTTGTGGAAATGAGAGTGAGTAACGATGGACTTTGTAAGTGGGTTGCCTTTAACACCCACTAAGAAGGATTCTGTTTGGGTCATCGTGGATCGATTGACCATGTCTGCCCACTTCCTCCCGGTTCAAACTGATTATTCTCTGCAGAAGTTAGCGAAGTTGTACATTTCAGAGATAGTAAGACTATATGGGGTTCTTGTCTCGATTATTTCTGATAGAGATCCTCATTTCACGTCTCGATTTTGGAAGAAGTTACACGAGGCTCTGGGTTCGAGATTGGACTTCAGTACTACGTTTCATCCTCAAAAAGATGGCCAATCTGAGAGGGTGATTCAGATACTGGAGGATATGCTTAGGAGTTGTGTGATCGATTTCTGAGGTAGTTGGAAGGATTATCTGCCGCTGGCTGAGTTCGCCTATAATAATAGTTTCTGGGCTAGTATTCAAATGGCACCTTATGAGGCTCTGTATGGTCATAAGTTTCGTACTCCACTGTCTTGGACTGAGTTAGGCGAACGTCGATTTTTGGGTCCTGAATTTATTTTCGAGACTGAGAATAAGGTGAGGCTGATTCGGGATCATCTGAAAGCGGCTTCGGGCAGACAAAAATTGTATACAGATCTGAAGAGACGTGAGATTGAGTATTCTGAGGGGGACTTCATGTTTCTTAAGGTTTCTCCATGGAAGAAAATATTGAGGTTCGGTTATAAGGGCAACCTATGCCCTAGATTTATTGGGCCGTATCGAATTCTAAAATGAGTAGGGCCGGTTGCTTACCAATTGGAGCTACCTCCAGAGTTAGACCATTTCATGATATGTTTCACGTCTCGATGTTGAGGCGGTACCACTTTGATCCATCTCACATAGTCTCCATTGAGGATGTCGGGGTTAGGCCAGATTTGACCTTTGAGGAGGAGCCGGTTCAAACTCTGGAGTGAGACGTTAAGGTTCTAATGAGGAAGTCCATTACATTATTGAAGGTTCTATGGCGAAATCATAGCACTAAGGAGGCCACATGGGAACTTGAAGACTCGATGCGTTAGTAGTATCCTCATCTGTTCTGATTAGGTAAATTTTGAGGTCGAAATTTCCTTTAAGGGGTAGAGCTGTAACACCCCAACATTTTATTCCGGCTTTTGTAAAAATTTGACACAAATATTTGTCTGCTTTAGTGGTTATGTGTTTTGAGTGTGTGTGAGAGGTCTCAAGTTCAAGCCTTACCTTGAGCAAAATTTGTTACTTTTGCAATTAAGCCTTACCCTTGGTGAGTGTGTTTATTTTTAGTTGTTGCTTTTGGATATCAGAATGGGCCTGCTATCCTGGTGGTTAGGTAGAGTGTGGGTTTGCTAGAGATCTTGTGTTTGAATCCTTGCGTAAGCGTGATTGCCAATATTTTTGATCTGTTGGCTTGTAGAGTTTCGGTTGAACGAAAAGTCTGAGTAGTGGTTGTTAGTGGGATTAGTGGAGAGATTTGAGGGATATGGGGAGTTATGTGAATTATCTTCATTTTTTATCTTTTCTGCAAAATTTTGGCTCTTCTTTTCCTCTAAAAGGCTTCTGTGTTTTCTTTTACCAAACTTTTGTCTCTTTCAATCACGGTGTTAATTTTTGCTCCATCATACGATTTTTGAAGGTAATGGTTATTTTGGCATTTCTGAATGTTTCCTTTGTACTCTCGTTCTTTTTGAAAATTTGAGTTAATTCTGTAAATCATTTTGGTAGGTGTTCCTTGGGAAAATCTAGACCATTCGGAGTTGTTGTGAAATCTCGTGGTCTTTGTTGTAAAGGGTAAGTTCTTGAATCATTTGAAGTGGTTTTGTTGTGCTTTCGAGTTTTGGCCAAGAGATGGCTCGATTGTTTTGTTTGAAGATTTAAGTAACCGTGAGTTTTGATTGTCATTTTTAGGTATTGTTCGCTTTGGGAGTACTTCTGTGTCGAAAATGAATCAGGTGTGTACTCAAAATGCAGAAAATGAGTTTTTGACAAAAGTCAAAAAAGGCCACTTCGACGCGACACGGACATGTGGTCACCCGTGTGAGAGGACATGACCATGTGATCTGTAAAGGCATGGTTGTGCGCAACACACGGCCGTGGGGTGGCTTGAGTGTGGCCGTGTGGGCCACAGGGGCTAGACCAAGCAGGGCTTCTGAACCACATGGGCATGTGGGCCCATACGGGCATGATACATAGGCGTGTCGGTTATTGGGCCAGGCAGTATGGGCCATATGGGCAAGGCCAATCTGGGCGTGTGGACCCACACGGGGTAGGCCATACGAACATGTGGGCCCATTATACTGAGATTTTTCGTAGGGTCACACGGGTTGTCCTAATCAACTATGGGCCTACCGTAGGGTTGGTAAACACTATCTAACCTTAAAATCAAGTGATCTGTTAGACTGAAATATAGTTATGAGCATGCCTATGTTTGTATATTTGTTATTTGTTTACAAAAGCATGTTAAGTATGATTTATCAGTTACTTTTATTTGTATGTTCTGTTACTATTATTGGGGTGGGATGATGTATTTTAGAAGAAGTGTTTTGAAAGACAGTTTATGCCTCTTATCTGGCAGCATGGCTGCATTATATCTATTTTGTGCCGTATCGGTACACCATGGTGTGCAGGGTGGGTGGGTGTTTTAAACCCCAAATGGTGTGTAGGGATGGTTGGAGATGGTGTGAAGAGGATGGGGGTAGGATATCTTATTTCTGATGCTGATTGTAATATCTGTATTTGTATCCAAGATGGACTTAGGCCCGAATATGCATCTGTGACTGTAATGGGCTTAGGCCCGAATCTGTAAATGTCTGATTCTAATTTTTTTTTTGTGTGCATGCTTAATTCTGTGGGGTTACACACTAAGTTTATGTAAACTCACTCTTATCTGTGTAATATGTACAGGTAATCCACAGAGTTAGGCGTATCGGTGCTGCGGTGCCCCTCGGTGGCCACATGTTCGAACTGGTTACAATTACAATTAAATTTTTATGTTTTGGTTTAATCTGGGTTTATTTATGTAATTCAAGCTTTATAGACTATTTTATTCTGATTGGGATAGACTGTGATTTCATGACTTTATAATTGCAAAACGTGATATAACTTGGATTTTATCAAAAACACGGGTTTTTTTAAAATCTTAAATGGATTTTTTGTAAAATGTTTCATTTTAAAACAATGGGTTACTAAAACAAGGTTTTCTAAAACACAAACTGTTTCGCTAAAACATTACAATTTTTCGTAAGCTTATGCTCTAAATGACTTTTTAGGCAAATAGATCACTATTTTGACAATGAATACAGAAACTTAAGAGTTTATTAAATGTTTTTGAATTTGCTAAAAATAAATAAGGGTTAATAACTGAAAGGGTTTTTATTGGAATGGCTTAGTTTTCAAATCCATTCTATGTGACATCGCTAGATTTGGCTATAACGTCGAGGTCGGGTTTGGGGTGTTACACTGAGAGAATAATTCAGGTTCTCGAAGATATGCTCCGATGTTGTGTTTTAGAGTTCGAACGTAACTAGGAGAAATATTTACCATTGGTTGAATTCGCATATAATAACAGTTTTCAATCGAGCATAATCGTACGAAGCTTTGTATGGTCACAAATGTCAAACTCAGTTGTATTGGACCGAACTGAGTGAGAAAAAGATTCATGGGGTTGACTTGATTTGAGATACTGAAGAAAAAGTGAAAGTAATTTGTAACAGTTTGAGAGCAGCTTCTGATAGACAGAAATCGTACGCGGATTTGAAACGAAAAGACTTTGAATTTCAGATTGGTGATAAAGTGTTTTCGAAAGTATCTCCGTGGAAGAAAACCCTTAGATTTGGTCGCAAAGGCAAATTGAGTCCACGTTTTATCGGACCGTACAAGATCATTGAACGAATAGGATTAGTGGCATATCAACTAGCATTACTGCCAAATTTATAAAAGATTCATAACGTATTTCATGTCTCGATGTTATACTGATATAGATCTGATCCATCACATGTGATTTCTCCATCAGAAATTGAAATTCAACCTGATATGACGTATAATGAAGAACCGATCAGAATTCTAGCTCGTGAGGTTAAACAGTTGAGAAATAAAAGCATAGCTCTTGTAAAAGTACGTTGGCAATGAAACGGTATCAAAGAGGCTACGTGGGAACCCGAGGAAGCTATGAGAAAATAGTACCCTAACATTTATGTTGGTAAGATTTTTGGGGATGAAAATCCCTAAAGGAGGAGAGTTGTAACGGCCTGTTTTTAGTCAAATCAGAACAATGGTTTTGGAACCACAAATCTGAAGTCAAAATTATTATTTTATTATTATTTTAATTTCCGTGGCATGATAAAATTATTGTGTGAAATTTTCGTTAAGAAATTTTATCATTTGCTTAGTTAATTTGATAAAAAGGACTAAATCGCATAAAGTGCAAAAGTGCTGCTTTATTAGTTAAAAGTATCTAATAGCTATGGAACTTTAAAATTAAGGTCCTTATGTTGTAATTACACCATTATAATTGTGGGTGGACATTTTTGGGCATATATTAAGTGATTTGTATGTTTAATTATAAAAGTTAAGTTTGTAATTCATTAATTAAACACAAATTAAATAAAAATAAGCCAAATTTTTTCTCCATTTCATCTTCTTCTACCGAAAATAAGAAAGAAAAATATCCATGGGAAATTTCTAAGGTTTTGCCACTTCATAATCTAATTGTAAGTTCGTTTTTGTTCCGTTTTTAATGATTTCTATGTTTTTGAGATCGTTGCAACTAGGTCTAACTAGCCCAGGGACTATTTTGCAAAACTATTAAAGATTTTGAATGATTCCATTGATGAATAAGCATGTGTTTTGAAGTTTCTTGATAGATTATGAATGCTTGTTAATAGATATACAAGTTTTGTTGAGTGATTTTTAGTGAAAATGCAAAATAGGGATTAAATTGAGAAATGTTGAAACTTTGGTTAAATTGTGAAATAAATGAAAAATATGGGTTTTTAGGGGCATAATAGTAATTTGGCTAGCATGGGTTTTGTTTAAATTTCATGAATTTGTGATTTTATGTAATAAGGACTAAATTGTAAAAGTGGTGAAATTTTAAGGGTAAAAGTGTAAATGTGCTTAAATGAGTATTTTGGATTAAATTGTATAGATAGATAATTAAATAAGTTAAATTTCAATATATTTAGATCAAGAAAAGTGGAATTCGGATCTAGATCAGGGGAAAACTAAATTTATCGACTAATCGACTTATTTCATCGTTTTCACATCTGACGTAAGTTCATATGGGTTAAATTTCATTATAAATGTATTTTAAATGCTTTGTCATTGAATAAGTTGTAAATACGAGACTTCGGATAAGTTCGACAATGACTTTATGGTAATTCGACATTCGAATTCCCGATTGAACCTTAGGAATAGTTTAGGATACTAGTGACATGTCATTAGGGAATACATTAAGTTGGCTTCGGGCCATGATATTAGCACTTCGCATTTGCTTTGGGCATGAATATTGGCTGATTTGGCTTCGATCCATGATATCAATACTTTAGATATAAGTTACCTTGATTTGGCTTCGCGCCATGGTATAGGTACTTAGTGTGCAAGACTCTTGAGTATCTGGCTTCCATTTCAAATGGTTGAACAGGTAAATGAATGATGTGGTTGAGAATAAGATTGGTACGATATGGTATAGGTATGTGCATAAACCATATTAGCTTTGAATCGAAGAAATGGTGAAGAATTTATATAGTTTTGTGAATGAGTAATTGAAAGGTTTGTTAGTTGATGTGAATTCATTTGTCTCTAATCAATTATTGAATTACGTGGTTATGATTATAACTAGTTTATTTCATATGATCTTACTAAGCTTTATAGCTTACTTTGTTTATTTTTCCCATGTTTTATAGTGTTATCAAGATAGCTTGGATTCAGGGATCGTCGAAGATCGCTTCACACTATCCACCTATCACTCGGTACCTATAAACTTTGGTATTTTAAGTATATGGCATGTATAGGGACTTTGGTCATTTTGGAATATGTATTATTATGAATTTGGCCATTTGTGTTGGCTTATAAATGTAATGTATATAATATTGTATATGGCCATGTATATTAACCTATTTGGCTTAGTTGGTGATATATATATGTGTGACCTAATGCCATTTTGAGATGTGGTTTATATTGCTTGGTGAAAGGTTGATTATGGATTATTAGTTTGAGTAGTTAATGGTTGAATTTGAGATTGGTATGCTTGTGGTTCTAGGAAAAGGAATGGTTAGATGGAATAGTGCATGTAGATGTGTTGTGCAAGTGAGTTTTGGTATGAAATTAAATGGTATATTGTGGTATTGATGTGTTTGTATTGGTTGGAATTGAGATCGTATGAATTATGCTTGAAAAATGTTAATAGAATGCTTATTTATGCCTTGTGTTGGTGCCAATTGGTTTGATGTAGATGTGTACCAAATTGGGTGGCAAAATGGCTTGGTAAATAGCCTATTTTTGTCCACACAGGCAGAGACCCAGGTTTGTGTTTCAGCTGTGTACGACACACGGTCATGTTACATGGCCGTTTGTCCCCTGGTGTTGAATTAAAAACCAAGTCAATATACCCACACGGCCTCACACATGGGCATGTGACTTGGCCGTGTGACATAAGTCAGTATACCCTACAAGTTTGGCATGGCCTCGCACACGGCCTGGTACACGGGCATGTAGGGCTATTTTTAGGGCACACGGGCTAGCCACATGGGCGTTGTAACACCTCAAACTCGGCCCAGACGTTATGGCCAAATCTGGTGTGTCACATTGAAGTGTTTTTCGAAAACCTTGTTTTCATTGAAAACGTTTATTTAAAATAAAACCTTGAGAAAAATCCCAGCTTGTATTTGTTGCTTTCAAAGCAAAAATCTCTTTTCAGTTGCAGAAGATTTATTTAAAACAGATGATCTAATAAAACTTGTCATTTAAAGATTGAGTTACGGAAACATAGTATTTGAAAACGGTTATGGTTTAGGAAAACCATGTTCTACTTCTAATAAATATAAAGCATAAAAATAATAACAAACCTAATTTGAAATAATAACCAGAGGAAAGGCCTTATTAAAACCCAAATAAAAAATTAAAATATTAAAAATTAAATAAAAGATTAAGTCTAAACTTTTTGCTAGTTCGCCACCTTCGAGTCCCTCCATCAGTCGAACCGCCTACTGAGGATCACCTGAAAAATTTAAAAAAAGGGGGGTGAGTTTCGAAAACTCAGCGTGTACAACCCTTAATGTGTATAAAGCAATCATCAGTCATTTTGGGGCCTGAGTCCAATTCAATAACACTGGCCTTTAGGCCTTAGCCCATATTAGCCTCAGTTGGGCCGAAGCCCATATCACAATAATATCACAATAATATCATACATGCAATGCTGTGCAACCCACCCCAATAATCCAACCGCTACACACCAACTCCGTCCCCCGGTACACATCATGTGGGGATATAAATATCGACCCACCCATCCGATACACATCAATGGTAGCCCTAAGCATTGCACGGATTACCTTCATTGCGAAAGAAGTCGCTAAACAAATATTGGGCTTAATAGCCATCGGCGGATCCACGGTCGTCAAGCAACCGTGTGATCCTCATATACTTCCTCCGTTCCATAATCCCCAACCCATATGCAATCTAAACAGAATATCATATGTACGCAGCAGGTATACATGTAACATCCATAAATCTTACATTCAACACATAAGGGTATTTTAGTCATTATCGCACTTAGGGCATTTTGGTCATTTCTCATCATTATGGGTCTAATTACTTACCTTGGCCCGTTAACAAGTCCCAGTTGGCTAAAGTGAACAGATACTATGCACCAGGTAGGATTCCAGAGAAGAGGAGATGAGTCATTAAAACCGCTTAAGTACCAAGCTCTCCCTAGATCCAATCCTAGACATGCATATACCCATTGCCACACCTTAACCTTATGACTTGTCCACGGTCACGATTAATTAATTATTTAAGTTTTATGTCTGTTTAAGCAGTTATTAGATACTAGGCCCAAAACCCCTTACAAAGCCCAAACAAGTCTACGTACATGCATATGGCCCACTAGGCCGAATCTCATTCATATGGCCCATTAGGCCCAAATCACATTCATATGGCCCATCTGACCTGAATCAATTCCAAGTCATGTAACCAGTATGACTAGTTCATCACTTATTACCAAATCAACAAATTCGCTTATTTTGGGACAACGTCCCGTCGGGCCCATTTAGCGCATTCTGGCCCAGTTGGCCTAAGTATGGCCCAGATCCATGATATTCTTATGGGGCCTCTGATAACGTATTAATTTCCCCCTTACGAGTGTTCGTGCACTCGCAAGACTATCGTAGCCAGACTTTTAGCTTTTCGGTATTTCATCTTTTTAGCATTTCGGGATTTTTCGATCTAACGTGTGTACAGTGTTTGTACACACCTTCGACTTTATATCAAGCTATGATAGGGTAGAAGTACACACCTTATCACCTGGAGTACTAAGTATTCATAATCGCCAGAACCTTGACTAGATTGATCGGCTGTGATCCACCTATGTAACTCGAAATCTGACGTAGTCCCCTTCCGCATCCAGGCGAAAAGTCCCGAATGGCTGACACCTTACGTCGCTTAAACTTGGGAGCCTCTATCCCAACCTTTCTGCTAGAACCCCCCTTTTCCATCAACTAATACTTAGTCAGCGATCACACTCTTGAATGAGAGGGAGAAAAAGAAATAAATGGAGAAACCATAAGTTAACGAATGTAATGGTATTGGAAAGGATAAAGAAAAATCGGCTTTTACGAGTGTAGAAACGAAAGAACTTAGAAATATTTAACAAAAGCCGAAGAAGATCTAATTCACTTACCGATAGCGAGATCACTTACCAACAAGAAATCAAACCCCCAAAGTGTATGAATCGGCTTTTAAATGAAAAAGAAGCAATCGGCTAGGTTAAAGAGGGAAGAGATTGATTCGATTAAAATAGGGAAGAAAAGATCAAGAGTTTGGCTTAAAGAAAAGTGAAGATGGAGGGTTTGAGATTACTCAGGTATTTGCAAAAAAAAAAAAAAAACAAAACAAAACAAAAGAGTCAAGTGGTTGGAAGAAATTCCCCCAAGAATATGCGACTGAAGCAAACAAAAACAACAAATGCCCTTACTTGCCCATACGACACACATATATATATACTAAAAAATAAATAGATAAATAAATAAATAAAATTGAAACCTACACTCCCCTATCAACTTAAACTCGTCAAATTAAATTACCTTCAATTTCTCCAATTTTATCACCATCATATCCACACTTAATCCTCATTATTATCTCCACTGTAACCTTGATTTTAGCTAACAATTCCAATTTGAATTTCATTCAAATTGCTTCCACTGAAATGGCAATCCTTCTTTGCGTTGAGCAGCAAAATTGAATTCCCTTTTGCGTATGAAACCACTCGTACTCCAGCCCTCCAACTTCCCAACACGCTACTGGCCACTGCATCGCCACCTATCTTGTGCTACCATTCGGTCACAATTAACTTAAGGCTTATATGCCTAAGCCTCAGTTTCCTTAAAGAATAAAAAATTTAAAACTTGCTGGGCCCGGGATTCGAACCTACAACCTCTCAGACCTATAGCATGCTTCTCGCCACTGCCCCTAGGCACTCTTGTGCCATATTCCATCCCTAACTATTTTTAAGGCCTATTAACCCGCAACTAGTGTAATATCCCGAATTAGGGCCTAATCAAAATAGTGGTTTGTCACCAAAAATTTGAGATATATAATTATTTTATGATTATTTTGAGGTCTATGATATGATTGCATGATTGTGTGAAAATTTTGTGAAGAAATTTTACGCATAAAGTGCTTAAATTGAAATTAGGGACTAAATCGAATAATTTGCAAAACTTGAATTCTAGAAGTTTTTAGTATGAAATTGCTTTGGAATATTAATGAGGAGATCTTAAATAGCAATTTGACCAATTTCTAAGTCTATGGACAAAAATTGGACATGGATGGAATTTTTGAAAAGTTTAGTAGTAACGGCATTTTGGTCATTTAGGGGTAAAATGAATTAAAATACAAATTAAAAGCCAATTTTGCTCATCTTCTTCACCATGGACGTGTATACCAAGAGAAACTCCATGGCTAGGGTTTCCAAGCTTCCAAGCTCGATTGTAAGTCCGTTCTAGCCTCGTTTTTAATGATTTTTACGTTTTTGGAATCCCGGTAACTTGATTAAGCTTATTTTAGCAATAATTTAAGCTAGGGTTCATATTTGGAAAAATACCCATAGGTGAAATTTGTGTATTTTGGTGTTTTATGATAGAATATGAGGTTTTAAATTATGTTAAACAACTTACGCTACTCGGTTTAAGTGAAAACGAGTAAAAGGGGCTTAATCTAAAAAAATACCTAATAGTCATAAGTACATGTTAGAGTGAGAATTTGATGTTGCCATAGAAGGGAAAAATGATCAGAATGTCATAAAACATAAGAAAATAGGATGAAGTTTAATTTCTGAACCTTGGGGAAAAAGTGCAAATATGCAAAAGTTTAGGGGTCAAAATGAAAATTTGTAAAAATATGATTTTTGGAGCCGTATGAATAATGTGACTAATTATTAGGCTAAATATGATATTATAGATGAAGGAAATCGAGATTCGGGCTTAAATCGGGAAAATACAAGGTTATGGACTAAAATAGTAAATTGTCGTTTCTGGATCGAGATAAGTTGGTATGATAATAATACTGCAATAATGTTGTAATTCATATTTGAAAGTTAAATTTAGTGAATAAATTGAATTATGTTAAATTAAATGTTATGGTGCCAAGTTTATGAATTGATTTAAAAATATGTCTATGGTATATGAAGTGTATTGAATTATCATACATAAATGTGATTTCTATGATTATGGATATTATGAGTAATTGTAAGTTCATATGATTTTTAATAATAATGCAATGTGTAATTTAATGTTATTGCCTTGATATTAAATGAGATGTAAGTTTATATGTAAGTAATACATCAATTTTACTTGTATTATGATATTTTATAATAATATTGGAAATGTGTTTGTTGATAATCACTTGATTGGTGAAATTGTTGGAAAAGAGAGAGAAATCCCGGTTGAACCTTTGGAAAGATTGGATGATATAGATGGTATGTAGCTAGGTCACATGTATGGTGCTGAGTGCACATCATGTGTACAAGAGAGGTACGAGACATTATGATGTAGCTAGGTCGCATGGGTGATACTATGTGTACACCATGTAGACAAGAGAGCTACGGGATATATGTAGCTAGGTCGCATGCATGGTTCCAGGTGAAGGACACCATGTAGACAAGAGAGCTACGAGATAAACTAGCTAGGTCACATGGATGGTACTAAGTGTTCACCCTGTGTACAAGAGAGCCAAACTTTATGATGGGTGGAGCTATGTGCTGAAACCACCAAGTATCGAGGATTGATCCAAAGTGCTCAACGGGAGACTTGCTATGTACTGCTTTGTGAGTTTTGTGATGAATAAGTGCAGGAACTTGGTTATGTGAATGATGTGTTCATTAAGTGACCGGGATGTGGTAAGGTTATAAACAAGTAAGTTATACATGAGGATGATTTTATGGTGACCTTGTAATCATGGGCCTATACTTGTGATGTATGAAATGTGGTGAAAATGATTTGTGATATGCATGTTAAAATGAGGTTAATACAAAGAAAGTGTGAAAGAGTGAATTAGCAATAAAATTGTTTTGGATAGTAGCAGTGATGTGACTTTGAAAAATCACTAAAAATAGTAAAAACTTAATTAGAGGCTGAATGAGATATGAAATTAAAGCTTAATGAGTTTCTTTTCATATAAAAGAAACAGAGCAAGCAAAGGAATTCTATATTTTGAGATATTTATATTTTTGGGAGACTGGTTCAGAATGATTACGTGATCCCTTGTTCTGACTTTAGAAATTAACCATAAATTGTACAAAAATTATTAAGAGACATACCTTACATGCATGGATTTCTTATTGAGTTTATTTTTAAGGGAAACAAACGGAATGGTCGTTGGAATTCTGTACAGGGAGAAATTTGGTTTGTAGTGAACAGAGGTCAGAGTAGTCGTACTCTGAAACAGGGGAGACTTTAACTAATAAACTGTACTAATTGGCTAAACCAAAAATTCCAGAAATTTTATGGGAGAAAGACATATGAATATAGTTTCAAGGAAAATTAAAGAAACTAAATTTGGAGTTTTGTAGCTTCAGATATGAATGATTTAATAACTGTAACTCGATAACACAGCTTAACCTGAATATGTGTAATTGTACAATTATAGTGTTTTATCTTGAAAAGCATGGTGGTAATTGCTTATTATTTTCATATGAACTTACTAAGCGTAAAGCTTACCCATCCTCTCTATTTCTTTAGTATTGGCAGGTCAGCTCGGGGTTGGAGATCGTCGGAGGCAAAATCACACTATCAAACTATCATTTTTGGGAGAATTAATTCAAATATTAGAAATATCAAGCAAGTGGCATATATAGGACGTTGGTTTGTGATATGTATTTTTATTATGATTTTGACCATACGATCGACCGCATTGAGTTATCGTGATATGATTATGAGATGTAGTCCTTATCCATTAAGGTTTATAAGTTTAATTAATCGTGCTATGTCCTATGTTTTGATGTAATGATATAGTTAGTTTTGTTTGTTATGCATGTGTTTGAAAAGTTTTGAATTATATGAAATTTTATGGCCCGGTTTTCGTCTATGTGTATTGTTAAGTCCGTAATGCCTCGTACTTTGTTCCGCCTTGGATACGGGTAAGGGGTGTTACATTTAGTGGTATCGAGCTATGGTTCATCGGTTCTTGGACTAACCTAGCATGTGTAAAAGTCCACTATACATGCCACCGATCCGTGATAGTGTGATGTCTCCACGCGCGTATGAGCACCGTCTTGTTTAGACAGAGGTACTCTCTAACCGAGTTGCACTGACCATGTTCAATGTGATGCGAAGGTGTTTGAATAAAATTACGATTATGATGAGTTTCGATTTAGAAAAGTATGAATAAAAATTTATGATATAAGTGATAACATGTGAGATGAAAGGTCATGTTGTAATAAATATCCATACATGCTTGATGCTCATATGATGTAGTGTATTTGACTTACTTGATAAGATGAACGGGATAAATAGAAATTCGTAGAGGCATGAGTAAAAGTTCCTAATATTATGATATGAATAAAAATGTCATTGCCTTGATTGAACGTTGAATGTTGATGAATGTCAATGATATTTTTTTTATGAGATAAATGATTATAATGAAATGAATTTATCTATATTAAATTGTTTGGACTGAATTATGTGATTGTAATGATATGTATATGATGATGCACAAAATGAAAGTTGCGATTGTGATGTAAATATCTATGTTTGTTTAACCCTTATATGATGTCATGAGTATGATTTGTTCGAGTAGATGAATGGATAAGTCAAGCTATCCAGAAAACATAGGATGGCATGATGAATTGTTTTGTAACTAGAAGAAAGGATTATTTTTGAGGCTTATATAGAAAGAATTGTATGAAGCTCACAGTGCAAATTTGCCTATTCATTCAGAGAGTAATGACGTGTACTGTAATTTGATTCAGATGTTATTGGATTGTGATTTATTGATGATGAAAATCTGTATGATTATTTCGGAAGAGTGCAGATCCCTTTGATTGTTGGATTTCTTGGAATTCTAGTCTCCATTAACCAAATTGAGATATGGTTTTATGTCAAGATGACAAGTGAAACGGAGAAGGGTTGAAAATTTCAGAACAATTAAGAGATGAGTCCGTAAGCTTTCAGAATATATGAGAAAATTAAAGAGATATATTGAAGGCACTGCCTGAGTGAAAGTTCTTCAACACCGAATGTGAAATTTAGGAATCTAAGTGAAGACCACTTTTTTAGGTAAGATTTTTGGGACGAAAATCCTTAAAAGGGGAGAGTTGTAATATCCCGAATTAGGGCCTAATCAGAATAGTGGTTTCGTCACCACAAATTTGAGATATATAATTATTTTATGATTATTTTGAGGTCTATGATATGATTGCATGATTGTGTGAAAATTTTGTGAAGAAATTTTATGCATAAAGTGCTTAAATTGAAATTAGGGACTAAATCAAATAATTTGCAAAACTTGAATTCTAGAAGTTTTTAGTATGAAATTGCTTTGGAATATTAATGAGGAGATATTAAATAGAAATTTGACCAATTTCTAAGTCTATGGACAAAAATTGGACATGGATGGAATTTTTGAAAAGTTTAGTAGTAACGGCATTTTGGTCATTTAGGGGTAAAACGAATTAAAATACAAAATTAAAAGCCAATTTTGCTCATCTTCTTCACCATGGACGTGTATACCAATGGAGACTCCATGGCTAGGGTTTCCAAGCTTCCAAGCTCGATTGTAAGTCCGTTCTAGCCTCGTTTTTAATGATTTTTACATTTTTGGAATCCCGGTAACTTGATTAAGCTTATTTTAGCAATAATTTAAGCTAGGGTTCATATTTGGAAAAATACCCATAGGTGAAATTTGTGTATTTTGGTTATGTTAAACAACTTGTGCTACTCGGTTTAAGTGAAAACGAGTAAAAGGGCTTAATCGGTAAAAATACCTAATAGTCATAAGTACATGTTAGAGTGAGAATTTGATGTTTCCATAGAAGGGAAAAATGATCAGCATGTCATAAAACATAAGAAAATAGGATGAAGTTTAATTTCCGAACCTTGGGGCAAAAGTGCAAATATGCAAAAGTTTAGGGGTCAAAATGAAAATTTGTAAAAATATGATTTTTGGAGCCGTATGAATAATGTGACTAATTATTAGGCTAAATGTGATATTATAGATGAAGGAAATCGAGATTCGGGCTTAAATCGGGAAAATACAAGGTTATGGACTAAAATAGTAAATTGCTGTTTCTGGATCGAGATAAGTTGGTATGATAATAATACTACAATAATGTTGTAATTCATATTTGAAAGTTAAATTTAGTGAATTAATTGAATTATGTTAAATTAAATGTTATGGTGCCAAGTTTATGAATTGATTTAAAAATATGTCTATGGTATATGAAGTGTATTGAATTATCATACATAAATGTGATTTCTATGATTATGGATATTATGAGTAATTGTAAGTTCATATGATTTTTACTAATAATGCAATGTGTAATTTAATGTTATTGCCTTGATATTAAATGAGATGTAAGTTTATATGTAAGTAATACATCAATTTTACTTGTATTATGATAATTTTATAATAATATTGGAAATGTGTTTGTTGATAATCACTTGATTGGTGAAATTGTTGGAAAAGAGAGAGAAACCCCGGTTGAACCTTCGGAAAGATTGGATGACATAGATGGTATGTAGCTAGGTCACATGTATGGTGCTGAGTGCACATCATGTGTACAAGAGAGGTACGAGACATTATGATGTAGCTAGGTCGCATGGGTGATACTATGTGTACACCATGTAGACAAGAGAGCTACGGGATATATGTAGCTAGGTCGCATGCGTGGTTCCAGGTGAAGGACACCATGTAGACAAGAGAGCTACGAGATAAACTGGCTAGGTCACATGGATGGTACTAACTGTTCACCATGTGTACAAGAGAGCCGAACTTTATGATGGGTAGAGCTATGTGCTGAAACCACCAAGTATCGAGGATTGATCCGAAGTGTTCAACTGGAGACTTGCTATGTACTGCTTTGTGAGTTTTGTGATGAATAAGTGCAGGAACTTGGTTATGTGAATGATGTGTTCATTAAGTGACCGGGATGTGGTAAGGTTATAAACAAGTAAGTTATACATGAGAATGATTTTATGGTGACCTTGTAATCATGGGCCTATACTTGTGATGTATGAAATGTGGTGAAAATGATTTGTGATATGTATGTTAAAATGAGGTTAATAAAAAGAAAGTGTGAAAGAGTGAATTAGCAATAAAATTGTTTTGGACAGTAGCAGTGATGTGACTTTGAAAAATCAGTAAAAATAGTAAAAATTTAATTAGAGGCTGAATGAGATATGAAATTAAAGCTTAATGAGTCTCTTTTCATATAAAAGAAACAAAGCAAGCAAAGGAATTCTATATTTTGAGATATTTATATTTTTGTGAGACTGGTTTAGAATGATTACGTGATCCCTTGTTCTGACTTTAGAAATTAACCATAAATTGTACAAAAATTATTAAGAGACATACCTTACATGCATGGATTTCTTATTGAGCCTATTTTTAAGGGAAACAAACGAAATGGTTGTTGGAATTCTGTACAGGGATAAATTTGGTTCGTAGTGAACAGAGGTCATAGTAGTCATACTCTGAAACAGGAGAGACTTTAACTAATAAACTGTACTAATTGGCTAAACCAAAAATTCCGGAAATTTTATGGGAGAAAGATATATGAATATAGTTTCAAGGAAAATTAAAGAAACTAAATTTGGAGTTTTGTAGCTTCAGATATGAATGATTTAATAACTGTAACTCGATAACACAGCTTAACCTGAATATGTGTAATTGTACAATTATAGTGTTTTATCTTGAAAAGCATGGTGGTAATTGCTTATTATTTTCATATGAACTTACTAAGCGTAAAGCTTACCCATCCTCTCTATTTCTTTAGTATTGGCAGGTCAGCTCGGGGTTGGAGATCGTCGGAGGCAAAATCACACTATCAAGCTATCATTTTTGGGAGAATTAATTCAAATATTAGAAATATCAAGCAAGTGGCATATATAGGACGTTGGTTTGTGATATGTATTTTTATTATGATTTTGACCATACGTATCAGTCTGCATTGAGTTATCGTATATGATTATGAGATGTAGTCCTTATCCATTAAGGTTTATAAGTTTAATTAATCGTGCTATGTCCTATGTTTTGATGTAATGATATAGTTAGTTTTGTTTGTTATGCATGTGTTTGAAAAGTTTTGAATTAGATGAAATTTTATGGCCCGATTTTCGTCTATGTGTATTGTTAAGTCTGGTAATGCCTCGTACTTCGTTCCAGCCTTGGATACGGGTAAGGGATGTTACAACTAGGTTATCCTAAAAATATTTGCTACCATTCAAATTTGAACCCCCAATCTCTTGATTGTGCTATACGTCCCTTGCCACCATGGCACCTACCTTATTTGTGTCATTTCTCCTCCTCAATTAATTATAAAGTCTTTCTGCCGACCTCCAGGTTGTTTAAAAAAACCACCACAATTTTTACCAAGGCCAGGACTTGAACCCTGGACTTCCTACTTGCTACCAACGCCTTTTTCCACTAGGCCAAGCATTTCCATGTGTCAGATTTTACCAGGCCTTATTAATAAGCCTTCCACCTAATGCTCAGGGTCCTTTAGAAAAAAAATACAAAATTTTACTAAAGCCCCGGACCGGACCTAGGACTTTTTCCACACTACCAACCCTTCCTAAATCACTTAACAATTAAACTAAACATGCAATTATAAAATATGTAAACACATTTAAGTTATTTAAGCCACCTTCTAACCGATCCCAAACTTAAGGCCCATTACTTCTAGGCGCAAAATTTAAGGTGTTACAGGCATGTGTGTTGGCCGTGTGACCTAAGTCAGAGAGTTACATAGGGTTGGACATGGGCTGGGGCAAGACCATGTACTCCCATTTCGAATGTCCACACGGCCTGTGACATGGGCGTGTCTATTGGCCATGTGATAGACACGTTCGGGCCACATGAGCGTGTGTCCCCTATTTTGGGAAAATTTTTCTAAGTTTCGTAAAAATTTCTTGAGCTATCGGTTTTGTCTCGAACCATTCCCAAGCATGTTTAGAGCCTTGTAGGCTTGTTATAGGGACATTATAACTGAGTTTGAACATATGAAATGTGTAAATGTATGCATAATGAACGTTTAATTGTTTTATAAGTCTGGTAATGCTCCGTAATGCTATTCTGGCATTGAATACGGGTGAGGGGTGTTACACTGGCTATTTGTTCTAAAGCCTGCACCAACAGATTGTTGATATGTAATTGCTTTAGAAAATCCAAGAACTTCTTGAATTGTACCTCTTGTTTCTATTTGTTCTGCTGAAGTCTTTGAGGATATGAAACTCTAGGTTGGTATGGACAACTTTTTGATGAGGTAAATCTGCAACAAAAGGTGTTAGTTTTTTAGAATTCACTAGTTTAGGGTTTACCTCATCAGATTTTTTAGCATCTGGTTTTTCTATTGTAGGAACTTCAACTGTTGGTTGACTTCCTTTCTTTTCATTAGGCTCATCTTCAACCACAACCTTTTTATGTTCCAAAATCTAACCAATTCGTAATTCTACCACTTTGCAATGCTCCATACCCAAATTTCTCAAATTTTCTGTGTCACTCAGTAAGGCTCCTTATGGTCTACTACGAAGCTCAGAAGCTAATTGACCCATCTAGTTCTCTAGATTCTTCAATCTTATTGCTTGACTTTGGATCAAGGTGCCATTTTTTGCCATGTATGCCTTCAACAAGTTCTCCAAAATGTTTGATGATTCAGCTTGGGGTGGTTTTGGGGCTTGTTTGTTAAACCTTGGGTTTGGTTGGGTCTATTTTGCATTTGATTGTTGTTGGATCCATTTTCATGATTACTCTAGGAAAAATTCAGATGGTTCTGCCACGATGAATTATAGAAGTTGTACTACGGTCCTTATCCACTTCTATTTTGATATTGGTTCCTTACATAACAAACTAATTCGAGATTTGAAGGGAAATTCTCAAAAGAATGACCATCCCCATAGTATACATAAGAAACTACTTCATATTGACTTAGTGATTGAGATGCAAAATTATTCAAACCATTAGTGGTAAATTGTTTTAACATAGAGGAAATAGAAAATACCTAAGCAGGGACTGAAGTCAGTGCATCCATTTCATGCACTCTGGCTACGCATCTTCTTGAAACTGCTTGATTTTTCTACCATTGGTAGTTGTTACTTACAATCCTTTAGATGATCTCATAAGCCTCGTTATAAGACTTAAAATAAATCACACCATTCGAAGAAGCATCTACCATTAATCTTGTATGTGCGTTGAGACCGTTATAAAACGTCTCCAACTGGATACAATGAGGAATCCCATGAAAAGGAAACTTATGAAGTAACTCCTTAAATCTTTCCCATGCCTCATACAAAGATTCTTCATCTAATTTTTGGAAAGTTGTTATCTCATTACGCAACTTTATGTTTTTACTTGATGGAGAATACTTGACTAGAAACCTTTCTGCTAATTCTTGCTAAGTAGATACTGAACTCAATGGCAATGAATTTAGCTATGCTCTTGCTCGATCTCGCAACGAGTACAAAAATAGTTTTAACCTCATTGCGTCTTCAGTCACACTAGCTAACTTAAATGAATCACTCACCTCCATGAATAATCGAAGGTGTAAGTTTGGATCTTCCATGGGCATACCACTGAACTGGCCCACCGTTTGGAGCATTTGAAACATCACTTATTTCAATTTGAATTGGGGTGCCTCGATATCTGGCCTCGTAATTCATGGATTCAACTCATTGAAGCGTGGCACAGTGTATTGTCTGATGGCATGATCCCTATCATCAACAATGAGGATTGGGTTGTGCACGTGATTGACTCCATTACCTTGTCCATTGTTTTGATTTCCAAGGTTCACCTCAGCTTGCTTTGAGTAGATCTCTCACGTCTTGTCTGTTTAAAAGTCCACTCAATTTTAGGGTCCACGAGAAATAGATCATTGATTTAATCTATTCTCATAAAACACCTAATAATAAATTGAAACATCCCTAACCCATAATCATTGTCGGACTAGTGTTAAAGGCGTTACCAGACAAACAGGAACATTTGACACACAATTCATATACATCATTCACAATCATAGTCAAACATTATCATAAAGTCCCTCACATAGGTCATCGAGACCTTAAATATGCATTAGAAAGGGGTACGTACTAAACTGAGCTCATACAAAATTTTTTAAAATATTAAACATTTTTCAAATTTATAAAGGTCACACGTCCGTGTGAGCAGGCCGTGTGCCTCACACGGCATTAGACACGCCCGTGTGTCTAGGCCGTGACAAAATAGAGCATACATACTGACTTATCCACAAGGCTGAAGACATGCCCGTGTGCTTTGGTCGTGGTCGAAACTGACTTGGGTCACACGACTGACCACACGCCCGTGTGTCTAGCCCACGTACCCTTCGAAATAGCCACACACGCCCATGTGCCAAGGCTGTGTGCCTTACACGGCCACTAGACACGCCCGTCTGTCCAGGCGATGCTCGAGAATGACTTACTTCTAAAAAAAACATTGAAGGACACGGTCGAGACACACGCCCATGTGCTCAACCGTGTGGGCAAATATAGGCCATTCGCAAGGCCAAATTGCCACCCATTAAGGGTCCTCCCTACAAGCATCAAAACTAAAACATTTTATACCAAATTCTTAACTATTTCACAACCAAAACATACATCTTTCATGCCATTTCATATCAACAAATTTCATACATAACATCTATACTAAAACATGCTAAATCATAAGCTAAAGACATACCAAAACATATGTTTCATTGTCTCAATTCATTCCATTCATTCTCATGCCAATACTTATCAAATTTCACAAATAAACACATACCATGAACTTACCAAATTGACCAATTCTCTTGGCCATTCATGATCATATCATATTAGCATAATTGCATCACATAATTCATACCAAAATCTCATTCACATACACAACCAAAACCAAGCCACATCACATGGCTAAATATATACTTCACAAAACATATTCAAATACCTCTAGCCTATACATGCTATACTTCAATATTTACACTTTCAAAATGTACCAAATAAAATTTGATAATGTGGTGATAATCCTCGACGATCCCCGAGCTCCCAGTAGCTTCGATATCTATAAAATAATTGAAAAACACACAGAGTAAGCTTTCAAAAGCTTAGTAAGCTATATACAAATAAATTTATCATACAAAACATGAAAGCATCATCAAATTACGTATACTCCATGATTAAACACTATCTCAAACCACATAATTCATAAACATTTCACATATTCCCAATTCATTTACACATATAGCATATTTTCTCATACTTATAACACATATCATCATTTGTACATATACTTACCTTTTATTCTCAAACATAGTATACATTTCGAACGTACCTGAATCAGATACACATTTCATATAATCATTTGTTTCTCGGAATGCCTGTTGAACCGTTGGAAATCATAAGTATACGTGAATAACTCGAAAAGCTTATACAATACCAATGTCCCAGATGTGGTCTTACACGTAATCAAATATCGATGCCACTGTCCCAGACAGGGTCTTACACGAAATGAAATACGATGCCAACATCCCAGATATGGTCTTACACGTAAATACCAAATTGATGCCAACGTCCCAGATGTGGTCTTACACGAAATCAAATATCAGAAATCCTATGTCATGACATATGTATCCTAACTATTCATATGGTTCATATGGGGCTTTTCAGACGTCGGAACTTTGACGATACTTTCTCAGATATCTCATATTCAAGGCATAAAGCCATTCCTCATTGTTCAATAGCATATAAGCATAAATAAACCATTTCAAATACATTTATTTGTATATAGACTTACATCGTATGGATTCGGACGAACGAAGTCGACTACTCGACGACTTTCTATTTTTCTTGGTCTAATTTCTTTTTCTTTGGTTTTTTATCTAAATAAATTCAAATTTAACTGATTCAAACTTACATTCATTCAAATTAATCCAAAAACACATAATTAGGGCATTTTACAAATTAACCCTCACATTTACACATTTTAACACTTTAGTCCTTAATTCACAAAATCACAAAATACACATAATTTTCACATACCCATGTTAGGCTGAATTCTCATAGTATTCATATAAGTCCATATATTTCTTTTATTTCACATTTTAGTCCCTCAAATTTTCATTTTTATAATTTAGCCCAAATTACTCAAATTCATCAAAAATTAAAAGACAAAATATGTTAACTGAAAACATATATTTTATTTTCCATCAACTAACATTTCAAAGCTCACAAAATCAACAATGACATAACTTAAAATCATCGACAAAAATAGAAATTGAAACATGGGCTTGATAGAACACTAATAAACGATCATAAAAACGTAGAAATTATCAAAAACGGAACAAAACTCATACCTTAATCAAAGAAATCAATAGTCGAACCCTAGTTGAATCTTTTTCTTTCTTTTTCTTTTTGCATTTTCGACAAGATGAACATAAAATGGCTAAATTTCATGTTTGTTTAATTTTTAATAACATAAATATAGATTTTACCATTTTAACCTTATTATAAACATTATAAAATCACATATATTTAGGCCATTAATGTCCATTAACCATTTAAATTGCATATTAACCACATAACGACCTCTCATTTACAAATACATAACAAATACGCACACTTAACATATAGCATGCATCTTTTACATTTTACGCAATTAGGTCCTTTTATCAAATTAAGCACACAAACGATTAAATTTTCATACGAAATTTTCACACATACTAATTCACATATAATAAGAACCGAAAATAATATTTAAATATTTTTCTAACTCAGATTTGTGGTCCCAAAACCACTATTCCAATTAGGGTCTAAACTGGGCTATTACAACTCTCCCCCCTTAGGGATTTTCATCCCCGAAAATCTAACCATTGAACAGATTCAGATATTATTGTCTCATAACATCTTCGGGCTCCCACGTAGCCTCTTCAATACCGTTTCGATGGCATATCACTTTTACTAACGAAATTTTCTTATTTCGCAGTTCCTTAACCTCGCGAGCTAATATACAGATCGATTCTTCTTCATAAGTCATATCAGACCGAATCTCAATCTCAAATGGAGGAATGACATGCGAAGGATCGGATCTGTATCGTCGAAGCATCGATACGTGAAACACATTATGAATCTTTTCTAATTCTGGTGGCAATTACAATTTTTAAGTAACCGGCCCGATACGCTCGATAATCTCATTCGACCCATGGATCTCAGACTCAATTTGCCTTTTCTACCAAATCGAAGCACTTTCTTCCACGTAGACACTTTCAAAAACACTTTGTCACCGATCTCAAATTTAATATCTTTTCGTTTCAAATCTGCATATGATTTCTAACGATCGGAAGCTGCTTTTAGACTATCTCGGATTATTTTCACTTTCTGTTCAGTCTCTATTATCAAATCAACCCCGTGAATCTTATTCTCACTGAGCTTAGTCCAATACAATGGTGTACGACATTTTCTACCATATAAGGCTTCGTGTGGTGCCATTTTAATGCTCAATTAAAAACAATTATTATATGCGAATTCAATCAATGGAAAATACTGTTTCCACGTAAGTTCAAACTCAAGAATGCAACATCTTAACATATCCTCGAGAATCTGAATAATTAGCTCGGATTGACCATCCGTTTGTAGGTGAAAAGTAGTACTGTAATGCAATTTAGTACCTAAAGCCTCCTGTTGTTTCTTCCAAAACCATGAAGTGAATCTTGGATCTCTATCTGACACAATAGACAATGGACCCCGTGTAGTCTCACAATATCAGAAATATACAACTCAGATAATTTAACAAGCGAGTAATCAGATCGTACCAGAATAAAATGAGATGATTTCGTCAATCAATCCACTACAACCCAGATCACATCTTCTTTCTTGGAGATAGAGGTAAACTCGAAACAAAATCCATCGTCACTTTATCCCACTTCCATTCTAGAATCATAATCGGCTGTAACAAACTAGATGGCACCTGATGTTCACCTTTAACTTGTTGACAGATTAAACATTTCAAAACAAAGTTGGAGATATCTCTTTTCATTCTAGACCACCAGTAATGCTGTTTCAAATTATTATACATTTTCATACTACCCGGATGCACAGATAAACGACTGTTGTGAGCTTCATTCAAAATCATCTAAAGTTACTCTGAATTTCTTAGAATCTTGAAATCTTAGACAATCATCATTACCAATTTGATATTCAGAATTAGAATCTAAACCATACTGGGCTCGTTTCACTAAAATCTCATTATCAACCTTTTGAGCATCAATAATTTGCTGTAAGAACAAAAGTCTCGCTTTCAGTTTCACTAAAATCGAACCATCATCAGACAAAGCTAAATCAGCATTCATGACATGTAATACAAACAATGATTTCAGACTTAAAGCAGCAGCAACAACATTTGCTTTTCCCGGATGGTAATCGATCACAAGTTCATAGTTTTTTAGTAGTTCTAGCCATCTTCTCTGACACAGATCCAAATCTTTCTGAGTCATCAGATATTTCAAACTTTTATGATCGGAATAAACGTGACATTTCTCACCAAATAGTTAGTGATGCCAAATTTTCAAAGCAAATACAATCACAGCTAATTCCAGATCGTGGGTCGGATAGTTCTTTTCGTACGGCTTTAACTGTCTCGAAGCATAAGCAATGACTTTGCCTTCCTATATCAAAATACATCCCAGACCATTTAACGAAGCATCACTATAGATCACAAATTCTTTACCCAATTCAGGTTGTACTAACACTGGAGCTTCAGTCAATAGGGCTTTCAACTGATCAAAGCTTTTCTGACTCTTTTCAAACCAATCAAATTTCACATCTTTCTAAAGCAGTTTCGTCAACGGAGTCACAATCATCGAAAAGCCTTTTACAAAGCCTCTATAATAACCAACAAGTCCTAAAAAGCTGCCGACTTTAGAAACATTTCTCGGAGGCTTCCAATCCAGAATAGTTGAAATCTTGCTCGAATCAACTCGAATACCTCATGCTGACACTATGTCCCAGAAAACCAACTTCGCGCAACCAAAACTCACATTTGCTAAATTTCGCATATAACTACTTTTTCTGCAAAGTCTGTAACACTATTCTCAAATGCTCGGCATGTTCAGTTTCGTTATGCGAATATATGAAAATGACATCTATGAACACAACAACAAATTGATCTAGGTAGGTCTAAAAATTCTGTTCATCAAATTCATAAAGATAGCAGGTGCATTCACTAATCCGAAAGGCATTTTCTTCTTGTGCCAAATTTGCATGTTTTCTTCTTGTGCGTTTTCGTGCTCTACCTTGGTAACCCAATTGCTTTTAGGCATTTTCTCTACTCTCTTTCTCAAAGCTGAATATTGCCTTTTTCTCTTTTAAATATTAATTCTTTTTTTGGCCGAACATTTGTCCCTCTTCTCTCATATTCTAGCCGACTACACTTTTCGTTCTTTCTCTTCTTTTGTTCAAGTTTCGGTAGTGGTGGTGGTAGTCATTCAATGAGTTTTGTCTTCCATTCTTTCTGTAGTTTCAAGTGGCTTTCCTCTCCTTTTCTTTCTTTAAAGCTGAATGCTTCTTCTTCTTTTGGGTTTGGATTGCAACCTTTGACCCTCTATGTGTTATGTGGTTCACTGGGTCCTAGGTATCTCAAGGGGTTTATCAGAAGTGCTAAAGCTTTCGGAACCTCTTTGTGATTTCATCTAAGGTAATCATGTTCTCAATTATTTGGTTCAACTGAAGATAGATGTTGTTGTGTTGTGTGGTGGCCGAATATTTGTTCTCTAATCTAGGGGTTGTGCCTTTCGGATTCGTGCACATCAACCCTCGGGTTAGGTAGTCGTAACTGATAGTTGACTCTTTTGTGTCAGTTAGTCAACGAGGAAGGGTGATTGGTTCTAGCCAACTATCGCAGAGGAGAAGCAGTATTTTCTCAACTAAGGTTCGAAGAGCGTGGATCTTAGCTAGTTTCCCCAAGAAGGTGTGTAATCGGATGCCTTGTTCGATAATCAGCTGAAAATACAAAAATGTGTGTGATGTTTACTCTGCTATGACGGTAGGTCGGCAAAATGCCAAAAAGT
The DNA here is from genome assembly GCA_025698475.1 of Gossypium anomalum. Lineage (NCBI taxonomy): Eukaryota > Viridiplantae > Streptophyta > Magnoliopsida > Malvales > Malvaceae > Gossypium > Gossypium anomalum. The sequence continues at coordinate 39,487,996 of CM046958.1, read as the reverse complement.
CAAAAACATGGCGTATGATACCAAGCGTGCGATCACACGTGTGGTGAATCGAGCTCACAGAACATGGACGTTCGACGAGGAAGGCCGCCATGAGCGAATTCGTGGGCTTAGGCTATAGTGGGCCACTTGGGCCACGAAATGGGTCAGTGGGCCTACTTGTGTCAAATCGGCTACTAGGTAGAATATGGTTGGGCTTGACATGTCGCGTACATGGCATAGGCCGTTCTGGGCCACGTTGGGCCAGACTTGGCCTTGTGGGCCTAATAGGATTGTGGGCCCTCACAGATAAAATGTAGGTTATGTGGTAAGTTTTGGACTGGGCTACGTCATTCGTACAACCGTGAATAGATCTAGGATAAATGGGTCGTGTGGGCCTAATATGCTCGTGAGCCCACACGGATAAAATCTGCATTAACTAACTATTAATGAACCGGGCTATGGTATACACATAGCCGTATCTATGTTTGGGCTTAATGGGCCACACGAGCGTGTGGGCCCACTTAGGCCGAGTATGGGCCTTAGGCCCATATGCACCATTATGTTTGTTTAGGCTATTTAAGTCGCTCGAGGCGACGGTGGACCTTCTGTTGGGTCGTTAAGACCCCAAATGGTAAAATTACTGAAATACCCTTGTAATGTAAACTTATCAAAATACCCTCGGTTTGTAAAATGACCGTAATACCCCTGTAGGGTAGAATGATCATAATGCCCTTGTAGGATAAAATGACCGTAATACCCCTGCATGGTAAAATAATGATTATGTCTTTATGTTTCGTATGATTGATGTGCTTATGATTTATATATATGATTGTACTGAGTATGACTTTGCATACACGTAATATTTATGACACGACATACTACATGGGGTTGGGATTTTGATATTGAGGAAGTACTGTACTGGTGACTATGTCACATTCACTATTACTGGTGGCTTTACTGCGATATTGGTGTGCTGGCTAGGTGGGTCAATTTAAATCCCCACATGGTGTGTTGGTTGGTACGGGTGGTGTGCTGGATGGGTTTGGGTAGGATGCATAATTGCATTACACTGTAACGATATTGTTTTGGGCTTAGGCCCACACTGTTACTATATAGGGCTAAGGCCCAGACTGTAATGTTACTGAATAGGGTTCCAGCCCAGACTGTTATTGCATGCATTGTTTACTGTTTGACTGATAGGGATTACACATTGAGTTTTCGTAAACTCACCCCGTTTATTAACTGTGCAGGTAATCCCCAGCATTAGGGGGATCGATGCTGCGAGGGACTCGGAGGTGGCCACACAACTGCTATTGTTTTCGATTTTCTTTTAAGTTATCAATTTTCAAGTACTTATATTTTGATATGGGTTGTAATAAGGCCTCTTTTAATTTCTGGTTTTAAGTTTGAAATTTTATATATTGTTTTATAACTGCTAGAATAGAACACGGTTTTTCCAAAATAACAACTATTTTTCAAAATATCACGTTTCCGCAATCGTTTAACTTAAGCATCCGCAACAATTAAGGTTTTAAAGATAATAATGCTTTACAAGGGAATGACTTTTAATAAACCAACGTAAACTGAGGTTTTCACGAGATTTAAAATGGCTAAAGGTTTTCAATAATAAGAAGGGTTTTCATTGAAAACATGGTTTTCGAAAAACACTTCAATGTGATACGCCAGATTCGGGCCATAACGTCTAGGCCGAGTATGGGGTGTTACAGGATATCTCATATTCAAGGCATAAAGCCATTCATCATTGTTCAATAGCATATAAGCATAAATAAACCATTTCAAATACATTTATTTGTATATAGACTTACCTCGTATGGATTCGGACAAACGGAGTCGACTACTCGATGACTTTTGATTTTCCTCGGTCTAATTTTGTTTTCTTTGGTTCTTGATCTAAATCAATTCAAATTTAACTGATTCGAACTCACATTCATTCAAATTAATCCAAAAACACATATTTAGGGCATTTTACAAATTAGACCTCACATTTACACATTTTAACACTTTAGTCCTTAATTCACAAAATACACATAATTTTCACGAACCCATGTTAGGTCGAATTCTCATAGTATTCATATAAGTCCATATATTTCATTTATTTTACATTTTAGTCCCTTAAAATTTCTTTTTTATAATTTAGCCCAACTTACTCAAATTCATCAAAAATTCAAAGACAAAATATGTTAACCCAAAACATATCTTTTATTTTCCATCAACTAACATTTCAAAGCTCATAAAATCAACAATGGCATAACTCAAAATCATCAACAAAAATAGAAATTGAAACATGTCTTGATAGAACACTAAGCAACGATCACAAAAACATAGAAATTATCAAAATCGGAATAAAACTCATACCTTAATCAAAGAAATCAATAGCCGAACCTTAGTTGAATCTTTTTCTTTCTTTTTCTTCTGTATTTTCGGCAAGATGAACATAAAATGGCTACATTTCATGTTTGTTTAATTTTTAATAGCATAAATATACATTTTACCATTTTAACCTTATTATAAACATTATAAAATCACATATATTAATGCCATTAATGTCCATTAACCATGTAAATCGCATATTAACCACATAAGGACCTCTCATTTACAAAGACATAACAAATAGGCACACTTAGCATATAGCATGCAACTTTTACATACAAACGATTAAATTTTCATATGAAATTTTCACACATACTAATTCACATATAATAAGCATGGAAGATAATATTTAAATATTTTTCTAACTCAGATTTGTGGTCTCGAAACTACTATTCCGACTAGTGTCTAAACAGGGCTAGTACATAAATAAATCAAAAAAATAAAATAAAGAATAAATTAGTATGATTAAAATAAATAAATAAATAAAAATAAAACCAAATTGTAAAAATAATTTCACAAAGAAAATGATTACGGCAACAGTCCCCGACAACAGCGCCAAAAACTTGTAACGAATCGTAATGTGTTTATGGAAGTGTACATAGCCGTTCAAGTAATAAGTAAGTAAAAATGAGTTATCGTCTCGATAGGCACTGTATTAGCTTAAACAATTAATTGCATAATTATAATTAACAATTTAATGTAAAAAATCTCAATAAATTTGGATAGTGATGATTAGAATTAAATACAAGAGTGATCCCTAATGCAATTTCAAATCTAAATGCAATTTTCCTAAGTGTATGAATGAAGGCTTTAGCAACAAAAATAATCAACATTAAATGGGCTAGGATAATTATATTAATTAATTCAATTTACCTTCATCATGCTTAACATGTTCGAAATTACTTCCATGGCAACTCGATCTTTTATGGGTTTGGAAACCAAATTAAGTCATCTTGGATCTTTTACTTAGTGAAATATGCATGTTACTAGTCATATTAGACTAAGGGTTTCTAAGCATTTATGCAAGGTCACAGGGAAATTTACGTTTGCAATAGTTTAATTACATAAATCTAAAAGTCAAGCGAGATAATAAAGCCAACTAAAGATATTATGAACCTTAACTTAGTCAATTTTAATGACCTAAATTAAGCATTGCACTTTTCAATTATGCGTCTACTAGCCGTGGTCTTGCTAGGATCACTTAGCTTATCTGAGTGCACCAAATCATGTATGAATGAAATGCATCATGATATTAATTGAAAACATAATTGACTGAGGCACAAAACATGTTAACATGAATTAAATAAATATCATTAAATTAATATAATCATCCTAACATATAAGAATTAAAACTTCATAGTTGATGTCAAAAAAATAAAACACAAAGCAAACACTTTTAAAATAAATGACAAGGGAAAAGAGTTTGCTCAGTTCAGCAGCCTTTCTGATCTAGTCTGACTGATGTGCTCAACTCTACTCAGTTCAGCAGCATTTTGGATCTATTCTAATTGAAGCGCTCCTCCATTCTAATTGAAGCTTCTTTTGCTCAGGGTTTAGAAGGTAGCCAGCTAAAAAGTGCTTTTGAAAAAGCTTTTGATACAAAATATGGGAGAAGGGATGGACGACTATACAAGGGAAAAAGGGAAAAAGGAATTGAGAGAAAACTATTGAGAGTGAGAGAGGAATGTTGAGTGATGAGGGATGATTGAAAAGTGAGGATTCGCAAGGTATTTATAGGTGAAGGTAAGGGTTTGAGTTTACTAAAAATAGGTTTAAATTTCCTTCCTTCCCTCTTTCATGTGGCCGACCATGCTTCAATGAAAAGGGATGACCAAGGCTTTTCAATTTGAATTTGAAATTCACTCTAAAAATAGCTATAGAGTAGATGGTTTCAACAAGGAAGTTGTTAGGTTGAATTCTGATTATTTCCCAACTACAGGGACCTTCCATTAAATATCCCTAAATTCATTCTGGTCAGCCAACATCAAGTTCTGAAATTGGGCTTTTAATTCCCCTTGTTGAATGGTTTTTTCAGTCTAATAACTTAACGGACATGTCCATCTTTTATCACCTTCTTCACTGGGTCAAGTAGTCAACCACATGACTATAACACCCCTAACCCGTATCCGTTGCAGGATTAGGGTTACGAGGCATTACTGATCAAAATACAACTCATAACAAACTTTCATTTCAGTAATAATCATATAATAAAATTTTTAAATCAACCTAGCATACTTTAATTCTATAATTCATATAATTTCCAAATTTTACATTTAATCAATACAATCAAAGAATCATGAAAATCGAATGTTAAATCCATAACCAAGTATATGTCATTTCACATATCAAATATATATGTATACTTAACATTTAAGGAATTGGAATAATTTTAATATAAAATAACTTATAATCTTACAAATTATTCACACATACTTTAAAACATGAAATCATACATCCTTTCATTTCATATAAATAATATGTACCATATGTCTGTTTCATCTAACTACAAAAATTTCATAACATGTATATATATATATATATTATTCCATTTAATATATACCGAATGCATCATTATCATTTCACTCCATTACTAAACCAAATCAATAAACCATGTACAGAGACAAAACATGCCATACATCAAACTTACCGGAAGTGAGCTAAACATAGGCTATTTATGATACCTTAACAAAGCACAATAATCAAGTTCTCATATAATTTTTATATATGCACGAACCATAGCCGAATCAACCAAACACATATCCAAAATTACCAGCCATTTTCAGTGCATAAAATACTTATAAACTTCACTAAAATCTCATATATTCACATCACATACTAGCCAACCAAATAATCCTAAACATACACATACTTTCCCATTCTTTGCATCATCTATTCAGCCAATATATATATATATATTAACCTATATAATAACATCCATACATCATGTTGAATATACTTTTATATTCATATCACATAACAAGCAATATATTAAGATTAAATATTCTTTTCTACTCATTACAAATTTATGCGCATATAATTATATCAATTTGAGTCATACTCAAATTGTCATATTAAATCATATCATACATATATAACATAAACTTTTTACCTATTTAATCATATCGTCTCACATGACTATATCATCATCAATATGCCAAATAAACCATATACATATAGCATGCATGAAGCTTCCAAAAATAAACTTAAACCATAACCATAATTATACAACCATTAGCAAATATATCAAACACCTCACACACATATATATATTAAGACCGAAAGTTGCTTAAACTTAAACTTTATAATTAGGCATTTTCGCCTGGCTTATTATGCATACACATTCAAAAGAAACTAACACAAAGGCTAGCCTATACATGCCATAAGTTCAAGTTCAACTTATAAATGTACCGAAACAATTGATAGTGTGATGGACTTTACTGACGATCCCCGAGCTCGTAACTAGATCTCGAAATCTATAAAACAGAGGCAAGCATAACACACAGTAAGCCAATAAAGCTTAGTAAGTCATAGGCAAATAACAACTCAATGACATTAACAACTTATTTTAACCAAACCAAGTTATATTATCATAGTCACATTTAACCTCAAGTTTAACATATCATAATTAATATATGCTTTCATAATAACCTTATCTCAACCGATTGTACATATATACATATTCCAAGTATTATTCAATTTCAAAGATATAACATCATTACATAACCGAATGTATTTATACACATATACATATACTCATGAATCAAAATATAACATCACATGCATATACATAACATATAGCCGAATATACTTTGCAAGTGCACAAATGTTCATATTAATAACTTATATAATTTGCATCATATATCAAAAGGCCAACTTACCTTATTTTCAAATAGGTAATCAACTAATTCATACCTGATCGTTTTAGTTTGTTTTACACCTTCGTTCACAACTTATCATTGCCCGATGAACCATTTAGAATTGGATAGGACACTCAGATAATCACATATATCGTATAATGCCAACGTCCCAGACGTGGTCTTACTTGTAATCACATATCGATGCCACTATCCCAGACAGGGTCTTACCCGCAGACATATAACAAAGTCACATATCGATGCCAACGTATAAAACGTGGTCTTACTCGCACATATATATCAATGCCACGGTCTTACTCGCACATCACATATCGAAATCCTATGTAATGACATATGCATCCTAGCTATTCCTAAGGTTTATACGGGACTTTTAGACGTCGTAACTCGGTCGAAACGAATTCTTAAACATAGCTCCCAAGCTTATTTACATTCGGCTAACACATATATATTTTTACATATTTCATTTTAGCATATAAAGCTCATATTTATTTAAAATAAACACTATCTATTTTCTTATAAACTTACCTCAGACGATGAAAATCGAAATGGGATGGCTAATCTACAACTTTATTTTTCCCCCGATCCAAATTCGATTTTGGTTATTGATCTAAACATATTCAAATTAAACTCATGAAAACACATTTTCACTCAATTAAGTCCAAAAACACATAAATGAGAAAATTACCATTTTACCCCTGACATTTCACACTTTTTACAATTTAGTCCAAATTGCACAAAACACAAAACATGCAAAATTTGCACACATCATGCCTAGGCCGAATGTTCCATGTGATCATACAAGTCCATATATTTCATTTATTTCACATTTTAGTCCCTCAATTTATTATTTTTGCAATTTAGTCCTAATTACTCAAAATGATCAAAAATTCCAATACAAAACATGTTAATCCAAAACATATCTTTCATATTTCATCAACTAACATCACAAAGATCAAATATTCATCAATGGCATAACTCAAAATATTCATAAAAAATAGAAATTCAAGCATGGGCTTTGTAGATAACATAGTAACAATCTCAAAAACGTAAAAATAATCAAAAATCGAGCTAGTTACATACCTTGATTAAGCTCCAACAATGGCTAAACCTATGGAACCCTTATTATTTTTATTTTCTTTTATGTTTCGATAATAACTAAGTATTATGAAAGCTTATTTTAATTTTTATGTTTTATTATTACATATATTATTACATGTTTTACTAAATTAACCTTTATAATAATATATAAAACCATTATAATTCATGGTCTTTACCGTCCACTCAAATTGTCAATAGTTTAATTGCATTATAAGTGCTTCACATTACAAAGACAACAACAATTAAGCACTTTCACATTTAACCTTCAAATTTTTATTTTACGCAATTAAGCCATTTTATTTAATCGGACACTCAAACGACAAAATTAAATCACGAAAATTTCACACATATAAATTCACACACAATAAACATAGAAAGTAATTTTTCTGACTTGGACTCGTGGTCCCTAAACCACCATTCTGAATATGGTCTAAATCGGGCTGTTACAACTCTCCCCCCTCAGGGACTTTCATCCCTGAAAATCTTACCAGTGAATAGGTTCAGATAACACTCTTTCATTAAATCTTCTGGCTCCCATGTTGCCTCTTCAACTCCGTGTTTATGCCACAGTACTTTACTAATGGAATTTTCTTATTTCACAATTCTTTAACCTCACGAGCCAGAATGCGAATCGGTTCTTCCTCATATGTCATATTTGACTTAATCTCAATCTCTGACGAACTAATTACATGTGAGGGATCAAATCGATATCTACGAAGCATCAAAACATGAAATACATTATGGATCTTTTCTAACTTAGGTGGCAACAACAGTCTATAAGCAACTGGCCTGACATGCCCAATAATCTCATACGGCCCAATAAATCTTGGACTCAATTTGCCTTTACGACAGAATCTGAGTATTTTCTTCCACGGTGAGACTCTCAAAAATACTTTGTCCCTGATCTAAAACTCTATATCTTTTCATTTCAAATCCGCATACGATTACTGATGATCTATCGCTATTTTCAAACTTTCGCAAATCACCTTTACTTTCTACTGAGTCTCTCTGATCAAATCGACCTCGTGTATCTTATTTTCATTGAGCTCGGTCCAATACAATGGTGTACGACATTTATGACCGTACAAAGCCTCGTAAGGAGCCATTTTGATACTCGATTGAAAGCTATTATTGTACGTAAATTCAATCAGAGGTAAGTACCGTTCCCACGTACCTTCGAACTTGAGAATGTAACATATCAACATATCCTCAAGTATCTAAATGATTGGTTCGGACTGATCATCTATTTGAGGATGGAAAGCAGTGTTGGTTTCCTCCAAAACTGCGATGTAAACTTCAGATCTCTATCTGAAACAATAGAAATAGGTGCTCCGTGTAATCTCATAATCTGTGAAATATACAATTCAGCTAGCTTATCAAGCGAGTAATCTGTGTGAACCAGAACAAAATGAGTCGATTTAGTTAATCTATCTACGATAGCCCAGATTGCATCTTTCTTGCTCAGTGTCAACGGTAAACCGGATACAAAATTCATAGTGACTTTGTCCCATTTCCACTCAGGTATCATGATCGGCTGAAGTAATCCAGAAGGTACCTGATGCTCGGCTTTTACTTGCTGACAAACTAAGCATTTCGAAACAAAGTCAAAAATATCTCGTTTCATACCATGCCACCAGTAAAGTTGTTTCAGATTATTATACATCTTCGTACTACCCAGGTGAACAGATAATTTACTGCTGTGAGCTTCATTCAAAATCATCTAAATCAACTCTGAATTCCTCGAAACACATATTTAGTTTCTGAACCTCAAACAACCTTCAGCATCAACTCGAAACTCTAAATCAACATTCGAATCACATTGACTCTGCTTTGCTAACAATTCATTATCAACTTTCTGAGCATCACAAATTTGTTGAATTAATAACGGTCTTGCTTTTAACTCAACATTATCGAACCATCATCAAACATAGCCATATGCGCATTCATTGCACGCAAAGTAAATAGTGATTTCTGACTCAGAGGATTGGTAACAACATTAGCTTTTCCTGGATGGTAGTCGATCACAAGCTCATAGTCTTTTAACAACTCTAACCATCGACGTTGTCTCAAACTCAGATCTTTCTGTGTCATCAAATATTTCAGGCTTTTGTTATCAGAATAAATGTGACATTTCTCACCGAACAGATAATGACGCCATATCTTCAATGCAAACACAATTACTGCCAATTCTAGATCGTGTGTCGGATAATTCTTTTCATGTGACTTTAACTGTCTCGAGGCATAAACTAGGACTTTGCCTTCCTGCATTAATACATAGCCCAAACTGTAATATCCCAAATTAAGGCCTAATCAGAATAGTGGTTTCGTAACCACAAATCCGAGATAGAGATAATTATTTTATAATTATTTTGATGTTTATGATATGATTGCATGATTGTGTGAAAATTTCGTGATGAAATCCTATGCCTAAAGTGCTTAGATTGAAATTAGGGACTAAATCGAATAATTTGTAAAACTTGAATTCTAGGAGTTTTTAGTATGAAATTGTTTTGGAATATTAATGAGGAGGTCTTAAATAGCAATTTGACCAATTTCTAAGTCTATGGACAAAAATTGGACATGGATGGAATTTTGGAAAGTTTAGTAGTAAGGGCATTTTGGTCATTTAGTTATTAAAATGAATTAAAAACAAAATTAAAAGCCAATTTTTGTCCATCTTCTTCATTAGGCCGAAATTTCAAGGGTTCTCCATAGCTAGGGTTTGTTTCAAGCTTCCAAGCTCCATAGTAAGTGATTCCAAGCCCCATTTTTAATGTTCTTTACGTTTTTGGAATCCCGGTAGCTCGATTAAGCTTATGCTAGCAATAATTCAACCTAGGGTTCATATTTGGAAAAATACCCATAGGTGAAATTTGTGTATTTTGGTGTTTTATGATAGAGAATAAGTTTTAAATTATGTTAGACAACTTGTACTACTCGGTTTTAAGCGAAAACGGGTAAAAGGGCTTAACCGGTAAAAATACCTAATAGTCATAAGTACAAGTTAGAGTGCGAAATTGATGTTACCATAGAAGGGAAAAATGATCAGCATGTCATAAAACATAAGAATAAGGGATGAAGTTTAATTTCCGAGCCTAGGGGCAAAAGTGTAATTATGTAAAAGTTTAGGGGCAAAAATGTAATTTTGCCAAAGTTTGTATAATGCTGTTTTAATGAATGTATGTATTAAATAAGATTAATTTGGCATTATAGATCAAGAGAAATGAGATTCAAGTCGTGATCGAGGGAAAAACAAAGTTTACGAAGAATAGGCTCGATTGCTAATAATTTTGTACCGAGGTAAGTTCATGTGTAAATGTAGTAACATAATTGTCATTTTAATTAACTTAATGATATTTATATGATATGATGATTATTATTATGAAATATTATGCTTTGTGGTTATTGTTGAGTAATATGCAAATTATGTTTATTACTTGTTAAATATGAATTGCTCACCGAGAGTATCGTTTTGATATTCCATGGAAGACGGCAAAGATATGTGATCGAGAAAAAGCCTGGTTGAACCTTGGGAATAGATTAGAATACAAGTGACATGTCACTAGGATGGTTGAGTTAGAACTCGTTGAGTTGAGTCAGGAGTTCGTGAGATGTAACTAGGCATCCGAGCTCGTTGAGTTGAGTCCGAGTTCACTTATGGATGCGAACGCCCGAGCTCATTGAGTTGAGTCCAAGTTAACTTATGGGTGGGTTACATGGTAGCTTGGCTACATAAGTTCCGCAGGCTATTGAGTTTGTCTAGCTGCGGGTATGGCTCTTATGTTTATGAGATCCGCGTATTCGAATTATATTCCGATGTGTTCAACGGGTGAATCTTAAGTGAATAAAAGGAAGGCCTAAAATGAAGGTGACATGTTGGTAAGTGTGGTAAATGAGAAAATTTGACAGGTATGTGCTTAAACCCTTGGGTCGAGAACTTGGTATGATGAAATCGTAGAAAGATACTAAATACAAATGAAACATGAATGTCTTGGTGTTGTTTATGCAAATAATGTTTTTGTGGGATTGTGTGATTATGTTACTTGCTATTTGCATGTGAACTTACTAAGCATTTGTGCTTACTCCCTCCTTTTCTTTCATTGTAGTTTTGACAAGTCGGCTTGAGAATCGGGATAGGTCGAAGACTCGTTCACACTATCCGAAGGCCTAAATTGGAAAAATGGCTTGTGTGTTTTGAATGTGGCATGTATGGCAAAATACTCACTTTGTGTAAATGATCTTATGATATGGTTACGGTTTGGCAAGAAAAGGGTTTGTAAATGATTAGCCATTGGAATGGCCAATCTAAGTCATATTTGATGTCATGTATGTTTAAAATGCAATTTAGTCCATGAAAATCTATAGTAAAGTGAAATTGGCTATAAAACAGAATTTCATAGCAGCAGTGACGTGAGTTTGAAAAATCACTAAAAATAGTAGAAATAGAATTAAATGATAAATAAGTTATTAAATTGAAGATTAATGAGTCTATTTTCATATGGATTGAACAAAATAGGTATATGAATTATATTTTATGATATATTTAAATTTTTGTGAAACAGGGCCAGAGTGATTTCTGGATCTCCTGTTCTGAATTTGGAAATTCACTAAAAATTGTATAAAGATAATTAGAAGTCATGCTTTATATGTACAGATTCCTTATTGAGTCTAGTTTTAATAGAAACAAACTTTATAGTCTTTTTAATTCTGTAAAAAGAGAAAAGTGGTTCGTAGTGAACAGATGTCAGAGTAGTTAAACCCTAAAATAGGGGAGACTTTAACTAATAAACTGTACTAATTGGCTTGACTAAAATTCTAGAAAAGAATTAGTAAATATATATATGAGTCTAGTTTCAGGTAAAATTTATAGAATTGGATTTTGAGTTTCGGAACTCGAGATATGAATTTTTAAGCGACTGCGACGCAGATTGTTAGCTTGACTGGAAATTTAAAAAAAAATAAAATAAATTGTTTGAGCGGTTTAAGTAATGAATTAAGTCTGTTAACACCTCGTGTTCGAATCCGGCGATGGTCTCGGGTATGGGGCATTACACAAACAATTTAAAGATGCATCACTATAGATAACAAATTCTTTACCCGATTCTGGCTGAACTAGCACTGAAGCTTCAGTCAAAAGGGCTTTCAGCTGATCAAAACTTTTTGACCACTCGAACTTAACATCTTTCTGTAATAGCTTCGTCATCGGTGTTGCAATCATAGAGCAACCTTTCACACTGACTTCACGTAACCAGAACTTGCATTTACTGAACTTCCCATACAACTATTTATCTCGTAAAGTCTGAAACATAAGTCTCAAATGTTCAGCATGCTCAGTTTCATCACGAGAATAGATCAATATGTCATCTATAAACACAACCACAAATTGATCCAAATACTGTCTGAAGATCTGATTCATCAAATCCATGAAAACAACAGGTGATTACCAGAAATTCATAGTGTCCGTACCTCGTTCGGAAAGTAGTCTTTGGCACATCGGATTCTTGAACTTGCAACTCATAGTAGCCTGATCTTAAATCTATTTTTGAAAACACTATAGCCCCTTTCAGCTGATCGAACAGATTGTCAATCCGTGGCAACGGATACTTATTCTTTATAGTCACCTTATTGTGCTGTCTATTGTCGATACACATTCTCATAGTTCCATCTTTCTTTTTCACAAATAAAACTGGTGCACCCTAGGGAGAGAAACTCGACCTCACAAAACCCTTATCTGTCAACTCTTGCAACTAAGCTTTCAATTCTTTTAATTCAGTAGGTGTCATTCTGTACGGAGCTATCGATATTGGAGTCATCCTCAACATTAACTCAATGCCAAATTATACCTTTTTGATAGGTGGCAAACCCGACAATTCTTCAAGAAACACATTCGGATACTCGCACACAACTGGTACTGATTAAATCTTTCTTTCGACCACTTTACTATCAAGAACACACACAAAGTAAGCTTCACAACACTTTCTCACATACTTTTGAGCTAGCATCGAAGATATCACTGCCAGTAAACCGTTCAGATCATTAGATTCAGTCTGAATAATTTCATCATTCTGACATCATAAATCAATAGTTTTTCTTTTGTAATTTACAACCGCATCGTGCAAAGTTAACCAATCTATACCCAGAATTATATCAAACTCGTCGAATGGAAATAACATCAAAGCAGCCGGAAAACACGAATCTTGAATCATCAAAGGACAATTCTTACATACTTTGTCAACCATAACACACCGGCCCAAGGGGTTCGATACTCTAATAACAAACTCAGTAGACTCAATAGGCAAAGTCTTACTGAATACTAAAGTCTCACACACATAAGAATGAGTCGAACCAGGATCTATCAATGCAATTACACTAGTATCATAGATAGTGAATGTACCAATAATAACATCTGGGGATGAAGCCTCATCGCGTGCGCGTATAACATAAGCTCTGGCAGGTGCGTGAGCCTCAGATCGAACTGTTGTGTCTTTAGTTTCTCTCTGATTACTACTCACATTACTCGTATTTCTAGGTGGTCTACCTCGAGCTGTAGTATTACCTGATCTCATATTTTTCACTGTATCTTGCTCGACCAACTCAGGACATTCACGGATGAAGTGATCCATCGATCTATATTTATAACAGGCCCGATCGTACAATCTACAACTTCCGGAATGTCGTTTACCACAATGTTTGCACTCCGGTTGATTTGATTTAACGTTACCAACACTAGCTACTGAGGTAGCTTTCGAATTCGCAGATGGTTTATCCCGATCACGTTTAGTATAATCGCAGTAGCCTTTGAACTGCTAGAATCATCCCAGAATCTCTTTGATGCCGACTGAAAAGACTTACTCGATGATCTCTTACGTGAATATCTAGCTTCAAAGTTAGCTTTTCTTTTCTCTTTTCGAGCTCTTTGGCTTTGCATGCTCGCTCAACCAGTACTACGAACTCTTTTATTTCAATTATGCCAACTAGTAGTTTAATGTCTTCATTCAACCCGTCTTCAAATCTTTTACACATTATGGCTTCGATCGAAACACACTCTCGGGCATACTGACTGAGTCTCACGAATTTTCGCTCATACTCTGTCACGGTCATCCGACCCTGTTTCAACTCCAGAAATTCTTTGCGTTTTTTATCAATAAATCTCTGGCTGATATATGTCTTACGGAACTCAGTCTGAAAGAAATCCTAAGTCACCCGTTCTTTAAGAACCACTGATACTAGTGTATTACACCAGTGATATGCAGTGTCTCGTAGTAAAGATATGGCACATTTTAAGCACTCATCTGTGGTACAGGAGAACTCATCAAACACGCAGATAGTATTATCAAGCCAGAATTCAGCTCGCTTAGCATCATCATCATCATCAGTAGCTCTGAACTCTTCAGCCCCATGTTTTCTGATTTTATCAACAGGAGGCTTATATAATCTTAATGGATCACTCTCTTGAGGCATGACAAGTACCAGAGAAGGACTAATCGGGGGTGGAGGTTGTTGTGCAGCCAGATTAGTCCGGATATACTGAGTAAACCAGTCGTTCATCATTTCGTAAAAGGCTTGTTTAGCCTCTCCCTCTTGGTTACTTGAAGTCGGTCGAGAATCAACTGGCGCTGTCCCTTGCGCGGGAGTAGCGCTATACTCTTGACATCATCATCTACGGCTCTATCGGGATCCATTACTACACGAAAACACATTTTCAAATGTCAGAAGTCATCACACTATCACAATATAAAAAATGACATGTATAGCTAGATTCACATGAGCTATGTTATTCCTAGAATCCACTAAACCGTAGCTCTGATACTAATAAAATGTAACACCCCTAACCCATATCCGTCGGTAGATTATGGTTACGAGGAATTACCTGTAACATCCATATGCCTGTAACTGTCACCAATCGAATATTCATGCAAATATAACTTTTATTATTATTATTATTTAAAACTTAGTTAACCGAATTTAGCAAGTATAAATTTTTTTTTTAAATATAAAAACCATTATACTCACTTCAAAGAAGCACCTTCAATTTTTAAAATGATTTACTAAACATGCAGCGGTACATTGCTTATAAAAATTTAAGATATCGTTCATATTATAAATACACATGCTAGTTAACAAAATGTTTAACATTATAAGATCACCAAACTAGATCATGTGCCATTTTCGCATGGCTCATCATAAGAAGATTACATTATTCAAAAATACAAAATTCATTTGTAATTATCCTAGACATGCCACGTTTAAAAGCTTAAAGCTTCCTTAACGATACCAAAAAGATGACGATAAGTGTGATGACTTCAGTGAGAGTCCCGAGCTCTCCACGAATCCAAAATCTAAATAAAGATAAATAACAATTTCAAATGAGATAATACTCAATAAGATCTGAGCAATTTAATAAATAATAACTACCGAACTTAGTTTAAATCTAATTTGTCTATCGTATTTATTCATGATACGGTATGGCTGGATACTCTCATTTCTTCTCAAGACTTTATACCATAACCTTTAGAAATAGATACATACATATATATTCCACATACTTTTCATCTTCTCAATTACTTATGATAGAAATCAGAAATCTACTTTCGACCCTGCTTCAAATCATATTTCCCTAATCATTTCGCACACACAGTACCTTACACCCGATCTCGCACACATAGTGCTCGGTTAATAATTCCACACACATAGTGCATATATTCATTCTTACACATAATGCTATCCAATTCGCACACATAGTGCCCTTTTCATTCGTACATATACATACCCATAGTGCATTTATTCAATGCCATTAGCTCAATAATACATTATCAATTCAACATTTATTCACATATAAAATTCACATTTCATAAATTATGTGTACTCTAGGCATAAATAGAAATCTAAGAGTTAATTGCCTAGAACTTACCTTATTGTCGAACGAACAGCTTCGATCGGCTACTCAATGACCTTCGCTTTCTTCTTATCCGAACTGGATTCTCTTTGATTTTGAGCTTAATTTAAGCAATTAAACAATTTCAATCATCTTATAAATTCATCATAATTCAAATTCTATTTACTTTAAACACATATATCATACGGCATTTTCATCATTGATGAATTATACACTTAACATGGCTAACCACTCCTAGTTCTTAAATTCGACTAATTTGTCACAACATTTTCATATTAACAATTGAACATTCATCTAAATTTTAGTCAGGCAAAAATTTACTTTCTCTTACTACTTTCACATACATGGCAACTTAATTCCTTTCATGTCAATTTACATTTAACTAAGCAATGTTTTAATATTATGTACATTCGGCAATGGCACAAACCGACTTATCACCACATTCATTTTCCCATACTTTAACCGAAAGCTCCCTAAAATATTTCAATTTTCCCAACTAAATCCAAGAGCTTAAAATTTACCTAATTGAGTTTATCCATGTCTATCTTATTATCTAGCTAAAACAATAATTAAATTCATTTCAAGTATTCCGTGGCCGAATGTATCTACATATATATACATCTAACTCAATAACAACAAATTATTAACCTCCCAATTCAAGTCCACATTCAGCATCCATTAAACATTCACAAACAATTAAGTTAAAATAAAAATTTAACATAACTTAACCTTACTCCACAATAGCCGTTTAGGATTTTTTTCCATTTTAATGATTTATAGAAATTTCACTTAGTTCATACTCATCTATACCATTTCTAATCACATACTACAAAACATCATCAATTTGACATATAATAACCTAACCGAATGCTTCTTGCAACACAAACTCAAAAATTAACACATGGGTCATGTTGTAAGTATCAAAACAAACTCATATTCACAAAAATTCCAAAAGAATCACATGATATCATACCTTAATCTACCATTCACCATAGCTGAATGTCTTAACTTTCATTTTCCTTTCTTTTCTTTATGGTTTCGGCAAGATGAAAGAAAAGGATAATGGAACTTTGTTTTTATCACCATTTACTAATATAAATTTATTATTTCAAAATATAAAAATCATTTCATAATAAAATGCTTATTTATATCTTTATTATACATAATTCCCACCAACTGAAAATGAAGACAAGAGAACACATTATTACATGCATGTGTTGGCCAGCCATTTACATTCAAAAATGGTCTATTTAACATGCAAGTCCTCCAAACTCCTAAAACATAAAATATTTGGCCATTACACATTTGCCTATTCCATTTTCAAGGTTTCTTAAATAAGTCCTTTTTAACTGATGTCACATCTAAATACCAAAAATCAAAACACGATATTTTCACATATAATATTTAACATATAGCAAACATCGAATATAACACTCAATTACTTTCACGACTCGATTTTGTGGTCCCGAAACCACTTTCTGACTAGGGTTCAAATAGGGCTGTCACAATTTCCCCCCTTTTTGGGATTTTCGTCCCCGAAAATCTTACCAGTAAAAAGGTTAGGGTAACGTTCTTTCATTGAACTTTCAAGGTCCTAAGTCGCTTCCTCAACTCCGTGTTTAAGCCACAGCACTTTAACTAACGAAATTTTCTTATTCCGTAGTTCTTTCTCCTTGAAAGCCAAAATACGAACTGGTTCTTCCTCATAACTCAAATCAGGCTGAATTTCAATTTCTGACAGATTAATCACATGTGAGGGATCTGATCTATAACGACAGAGCATCGAAACATGAAAAACATCGTGAATCTTTTTAAGTTTAGGTGAAAACATCAATCTATAAGCAACCGGTCCAATCCGTTCTGTAATTTCATACGGTCTAATAAATCTCGGGCTCAATTTGCCTTTACGGCCAAATTTGAGTACCTTTTTCCACGGCGAAACTTTAAGAAACACTTTGTCCCCAATCTGATATTCTATGTCTTTTCGTTTCAAATCTGCATAAGATTTCTGTCGATTCGATGCTACTTTCAAACTATCTCGAATTACTTTCACTTTCTATTTGGCCTCTTTGATCAAATCTACCCCGTATATCTTATTTTCACTGAGATCGGTCCAGAATAATGGTGTACAACCATACAAAGCCTCATATGGTGCCATTTTGATACTCGATTGAAAACTATTATTGTATGCGAATTCAATTAAAGGTAAATATCGCTGCCACGTGCCGTTAAACTCAAGGATGCAACATCTCATCATATCCTCGAGTATTTGTATAACTCGCTCGGACTGTCCATCTGTCTGAGGATGAAAAGCGGTGCTAAAATACAGCTTGGTGCCCAAAGCATCTTGCAATTTCTTCCAGAATCGTGATGTAAATCTGGGATCTCTATCTAAAACAATAGAGGTAGGCACCCCGTGCAATTTTACAATTTGAGAAACGTACAATTCCGCTAACTTATCGAGTGAAAAGTCTGTTCGAACAGGGATAAAGTGAGCTATCTTTGTCAATCTATCAATAATAACCCATATTGCATCTTTCTTGTTTGCTGTCAACGGTAGACCGGATATGAAATCCATTGTGACACGATCCTATTTCCATTCAGGTATCATGATTGGCTATAACAAACCCGAAGGTACTTGATGTTCAGCTTTCACTTGTTGGCATATCAAGTATTTAGAAACAAAATCAGAGATGTCTCGTTTCATACCGTGCCACCAATACTGACATTTCAGATCGTTGTACATTTTCGTGCTACCCGGATGAACTGACATCAGGCTGTTATGAGCTTCCTTCAAAATCATCGGAATAAGCTCCGAATTCCTCGGAATGCACAATCTATTTTGAAATCTCAAATAATCATCTTCATCAATCCAAAACTCTGAATCTTCATTCAACTTACACTGCGCTCGTTTAACTATCACATCATTATCAACTTTTTGAGCCTCTGGGATTTGACGTATCAATGTTGGTTTTGCTTTAAATTCTGCTATTAACGCGTCATCAGTAGACATAGACAAATGTACATTCATTGCTCACAAAGCAAACAGTGATTTTTGACTAAGGGCATCAGCAACCACATTAGCTTTTCCCGGATGAAAATCGATGATAAGTTCGTAATCTTTCAATAGTTCTAGCCACTGCCGTTGTCTTAAATTCAAGTCTCTTTGAGTCATCAAGTATTTGAGGCTTTTATGATCAGAATAGACGTGACATTTCTCTCTTAATAAATAGTGACGCCAAATTTTTAGAGCGAACACAATAGCGGCTAACTCGAGATCATGCGTCGGATAATTTTGCTCATGAGACTTTAACTGTCTCGAGGCATAAGTGACAACTCTACCCTCTTGTATCAAAACGCAACCCAAACCGTTCAATGAGGCATCACTGTAAACCACAAATTCTTTACCAGATTCTGGCAGAACTAATACTGGAGCTTCCGTAAAGAAAGTTTTCAGTTGGTTAAAACTTTTCTGACACTTTTCTGACCACTCAAATCTAACACCCTTTTGAAGCAACTTTGTCAACGGGGATGCTAACACCGAAAAACCTTTTACAAATCATCAGTAATATCCAGTAAGCCCCAAAAAGCTCCGAACTTCCGAAACATTTCTCGGAGGCTTCCAATCTAGTATAGCTGAAATTTTACTCGGATCAACCCGTATACCCGATGCGGATACAACATGTCCCAAAAAGCTAACTTCACGCAACCAAAACTCACATTTGCTAAACTTCGAGTACAACTGATTATCACGCAAAATCTGTAACACAAGCCTCAAGTGTTCGGCCCTGATCATTCTCGTTGCGAGAATAAATCAAAATGTCATCTATAAACACTACCACAAACTGATCCAAATACTGTCTGAACACCCAATTCATCAAATCCATAAAAATCGCAGGGGCATTAGTGAGCTCAAACAGCATTACTAAGAATTCATAGTGTCCGTATCTTGTTCTGAAAGTAGTCTTAGGCACATCTGAGTCTCTGACTCTCAACTGGTAAAAGCCAGATCGCAGATCAATCTTTGAAAACACTGAAGCTTCCTTTAGCTGATCAAATAAATCATCGATTCGTAGCAACAGGTATTTATTCTTTATAGTCATCTTGTTCAGTTGTCGATAGTCAATACACATTCTCATGGTTCCATCTTTCTTTTTCACAAATAGCATTGGTGTACCCCAGGGTGAGAAACTCAGACGTGCAAAACCTCTATCTGTCAATTCTTGCAACTCAGATTTGAACTCTTTCAACTCGTTTGGTGCCATTCGATACGGAGCGATCGAAATCGGTGTTGTACCCGAAACCAATTCTATACCAAACTCTACTTCTCTAACAGGTGGCAATCCCGGTAATTCCTCTGGAAACACTTCTGGATACTAACAAACTACAGGCACAGACTCGAGCTTTCGTTCTGACTCCTTGCTATCTAGTACATATGCAAGATAAGCTTCGTAACCCTTTCTCATATATTTCTGAGCTAACACAGAAGATATCACTGCCGGTAACCTACTCAGATTACTAGAATTAACTCGAATCATTCACCATTCGAACATCGCAACTCTATAGTCTTTCGTTTGTAATTTACCACAGTGTCATGTTTGGTTAACTAGTTCATTCCAAGAATAATATCGAATTCGTCGAAGGGTAACAGTATCAAATCCGCCGGAAAACAGAAATCTTTAATTATCAATGAACATCTCTTGCATACCTTATCAACTAACATACACTGACCCAAAGGGTTTGACGCTCATATTACAAACTCAGTAGACTCAATAGGTAGAGTCTTACTGGACGCTAATGTTTCACATACGTAAGAATGAGTCGAACCAGGATCAATTAAAGCAAGCACACTAGTTCTATTGAGAGTGAAGGTACCAGTGATAACATCAGGGGAGGATGCCTCTTCTCGTGCACGGATAGCATAAGCTCTAGAGGGGCACGAGTCTCAGATCGATCAGTTGTATCAGAAGCCCCCCTCTGATTACCACCTCTGCATCCTGTGTTTCTCAGTGGTCTACCTCTAGTGGTTGCACCACTCGATCTTACACCTTGCATCTTATTTTTCTCATTGGTTTCCATGCAATCTCGAATGAAGTGATCCCGCGAACTGTATCTATAACAGGACTTACCCCAACATTCACCTACATGTCGTCTTCCACACTGTGGACATTTGGGTTTTTCTTGCCAATTGTTGCCAACACTAGCAACTGAAGTAGCTCGAGAGTCTGTTGATGGTCGCTCCTTAATAAAAATTCCTGCAGTCGTCTTCGATCTGTTAGTATCGTCTCTGAATTTCTTCGCAGCTGCGAAAGAAGTTTTACTCACTGATCTTTTACGAAAGTCTCTAGCTTTAGATTCAGCTTTCTTTTTCTCCTTTCCAAGCTCTTTAGCCTTGCAAGCCTGTTCAACTAGTATTATGAATTCTTTTATTTCTAGAATACCCACCAGTAGTTTTAGATCTTCATTCAGTCCTTCTTCGAATCTTTTACACATGGCAACTTCATCCGCTACACACTCCCGAGCATATCGACTGAGTCTTACAAACTCACGTTCATATTCTGATACCGTTAAACGACCTTGTTTAAACTCCAAAAATTCTTTGCGCTTTTGATCGATGAATCGTTGACTAATATACTTCTTACGAAACTCCGTTTGAAAGAAGTCCCAAGTAACTCGTTCTCTCAGAACAATCGAAATCAGGGTTCTCCACCAATAGTAGGCCGAATCTCGTAATAAAGATATGGCACATTTTAGACATTCATCAGGTGTGCAAGATAGTTCATCAAAAACACGGATGGTATTATCGAGCCAAAACTCAGCTCTTTCAGCGTCGTCAGTAGCTGTGGCTTGAAATTCCTCGGCCCCGCGCTTCCTAATCAAATCCATAGGAGGTTTACTCGGCCTCAAACGATCAGTAGTTGTTAGTATTATAGGTACCTGAGGAGGATTATTTAGATTCAGAAATTGTTGAGCAGTCGGGTTAGTTCGGGCATATTGTGCGACCCAATCGTTCATCATGGTAAAGAAAGCTTGCTTAACCCCATCGTCTTGATTATTCGCAGATGATTGAGGTTCAACAGGCGCTGTCCCTTGCACGGCAGCAGGCGCTACACTCTCAACGTCATCCGCTAAGGCTCTCTCTGAATTTGACTCCATTACTAATCAAAACAACAATTTCAACCGTCAGAAGTCATCACACTATCATTACTAGCATTGTGGCATGTATAGCTAGACTCACACACGTTACCGTAGTCCTAGAATCGACTAAACCTGGCTCTGATACCAATAAAATGTAACACCCATATGCCTGTAACCGTCACCAATCGAATATTCATGAAAATATAACTTTTATTATTATTATTATTATTTAAAACTTAGTTAACCGAATTTAGCAAGTATAAATTTATTTTTATTTTTTTTAAAATATAAAAACCATTATACTCACTTCAAGGAAGCACCTTCAATTTTTAAAATGATTTACTAAACATGCAGCGGTACATTGCTTATAAAACTTTTAAGATATCATTCATATTATAAATACACATGCTAGTTAACAAAATGTTTAACATTATAAGATCACCAAACTAGATCATGTGCCATTTTCGCATGGCTCATCATAAGAAGATTACATTACTCAAAAATACAAAATTCATTTCTAATTATCCTATACATGCCACATTTAAAAGCTTAAAGCTTCCTTAACGATACCAAAAAGATGACGATAAGTGTGATGACTTCAGTGAGAGTCCCGAGCTCTCCACAAATCCAAAATCTAAATAAAGATAAACAACAATTTCAAATGAGATAATACTCAATAAGATCTAAGCAATTTAATAAATAATAACTACTGAACTTAGTTTAAATCTAATTTGTCTATCGTATTTATTTATGATACGGTATGGCCGCGTACTCTCATTTCTTCTCAAGACTTAATACCATAACCTTTAGAAATAGATACATACATATATATTCCACATACTTTTCATCTTCTCAATTACTTATGATAGAAATCAGAAATCTACTTCTGACCCTGCTTCAAATCATATTTCCCTAATCATTTTGCACACATAGTGCCTTACACCCGATCTCGTACACATAGTGCTCGGTTAATAATTCCACACACATAGTGCATATATTCATTCTCACACAAAATGTTGTCCCATTCGCACAATAGTGCCCTTTTCAATCGTGCATATACATACCCATAGTGCATTTATTCAATGCCATCAGCTCAATAATACATTATCAATTCAACATTTATTCACATATAAAATTCACATTTCATAAATTATGTGTACTCTAGGCATACATAGAAATCTAAGAGTTAATTGCCTAGAACTTACCTTATTGTCGAACGAACAGCTCCGATCGGCTACTCAACGACCTTCGCTTTCTTCTTATCCGAACTGGATTCTCTTTGATTTTGAGCTTAATTTAAACAATTAAACAATTTCAATCATCTTATAAATTCATCATAATTCAAATTCTATTTACTTTAAACACATATATCATACGGCACTTTCATCATTGATGAATTATACACTTAACATGGCTAACCACTCCTAGTTCTTAAATTCGACTAATTTGTCACAACATTTTCATATTAACAATTGAACATTCATCTAAATTTTAGTCAGGCAAAAATTTACTTTCTCTTACTACTTTCACATACATGGCAACTTAATTCCTTTCATGTCAATTTACATTTAACTAAGCTATGTTTTAATATTATGTACATTCGGCAATGGCACAAACCGACTTATCACCACATTCATTTTACCATACTTTAACCGAAAGCTCCCTAAAATATTTCAATTTTCCCAACTAAATCCAAGAGCTTAAAATTTACCTAATTGAGTTTATCCATGTCTATCTTATTATCTAGCTAAAACAATAATTAAATTCATTTCAAGTCTTCCATGACCGAATGTATATACATATATATACATCTAACTCAATAACAACAAATTATTAACCTCTCAATTCAAGTCCACATTCAGCATCCATTAAACATTCACTAACAATTAAGTTAAAATAAAAATTTAACATAACTTAACCTTACTCCACAATAGCCGTTTAGGATTTTTTTCCATTTTAATGATTTATAGAAATTTCACTTAGTTCATACTCATTTATACCATTTCTAATCACATACTACAAAACATCATCAATTTGACATATAATAACCTAACCGAATGCTTCTTGCAACACAAACTCAAAAATTAACACATGGGTCATGTTATAAGTATCAAAACAAACTCATCTTCACAAAAATTCCAAAAGAATCACATGATATCATACCTTAATCTACCATTCACCATAGCCGAATGTCTTAACTCCCATTTTCTTTTCTTTTCTTTATGGTTTCGGCAAGATGAAAGAAAAGGATGATGGAACTTTGTTTTTATCACCATTTACTAATATAAATTTATTATTTCAAAATATAAAAATCATTTCATAATAAAATGCTTATTTATATCTTTATTATACATAATTCCCACCAATTAAAAATGAAGACAAGAGAACACACTATTACATGCATGTGTTGGCCGGCCATTTACATTCAAAAATGGTCTATTTAACATGCAAGTCCCCCAAACTCCTAAAACATAAAATATTTGGCCATTACACATTTGCCTATTCCATTTTCAAGGTTTCTTAAATAAGTCCTTTTTAACTAATGTCACATCCAAATACCAAAAATCAAAACACGATATTTTCACATATAATATTTCACATATAGCAAACATTGAATATAACACTCAATTACTTTCACGACTTGATTTTGTGGTCCCGAAACAACTTTCCGACTAGGGTTCAAATAGGGCTGTCACATTACCGATCAAAATACAACTCAGAACAAACTTTCATTGCAGTAATAATTATCTAATAAAAATTTTAAATCAACCTAACATACTTCGATTCTATAATTCATATAATTTCCAAATTTTACATTTACTCAATACAATTAAAGAATCATGAAAATCGAATGTGAAATTCATAACCAAGTATATGTCATTTCACATACCAAACATATATGTATACTTAACATTTAAGGCATTGGAATAATTTTAATATAAAATAACTTATAATCTTACAAATTATTCACACATACTTTAAAACATGCAATCATACATCCTTTCATTTCATATAAATAATATGTACCATATGTCTGTTTCATCTAACTACAAAAATTTCATAACATGGATATATATTATTCCATTTTATATGTACCGAATGCATCATTATCATTTCACTCCATTACTAAACCAAATTTATAAACCATGTTCAGAGACAAAACATACCATACATCAAACTTACCGGAAGTGAGCTAAACATAGGCTATTTATGATTCCTTAACAAAGCACAACGATCAATTTTTCATATAATTTTTATCTACGCACGAACCATAGCTGAATCAACCAAACGCATATCCAAAATTACCAGCCATTTTCAATGCATAAAACACTTATAAACTTGACTAAAATCTCATATATTCACAGCACATACTAGCCAACCAAATAATCCTAAACATGCACTTACTTTGCCATTCTGTACATCATCTATTCGACCAATATATATATATTAACCTATATTATA
Organism: Gossypium anomalum; assembly: GCA_025698475.1. Taxonomy (NCBI): domain Eukaryota; kingdom Viridiplantae; phylum Streptophyta; class Magnoliopsida; order Malvales; family Malvaceae; genus Gossypium; species Gossypium anomalum. Next base: position 39,462,157 of record CM046958.1, on the reverse strand, counting down.
ATATCCACACAGCAAGTTTAATATACTTTTATATTCATATCACATAACAAGTAATTTATGAAGATTAAATATTCCTTTCTACTCATCACAAATTTATGCGCATATAATTATATCAATTTGAGTCATACTCAAATTGTCATATTAAATCATATCATACATATATAACATAAAATTTTTACCTGTTTAATCATATCATCTCACATGACTATATCATCATCAATATGCCAAGTAAACCATATACATATAGCATGCGTGAAGCTTCCAAAAATAGACTTAAACCATAACCATAATTATACAACCATTAGCAAATATATCAAACACCTCACACACATATATATATCAAGACCGAAATTTGCTTAAAATTAAACATTATACTTAGCCATTGTCGCATGGATTATTATACATATACATTCAAAATAAACTAACACAAAGGCTAGCCTATACATGCCATAAGTTCAAGTTCAACTTATAAAAGTACCGAAACAGTTGATAGTGTGATAGACTTTGCTAACGATCCCTGAGCTCGTAACTAGATCTCGAAATCTATAAAACAGAGGCAAACATAACACATAGTATGTAACGCCCCCTTACCCGAGACCATCGCTGGAATCGAGCACGAGGCGTTACTAAACTTACCTTACAACTTAATCAAGTTCAAACAATTTATTTTATTTCCCGCAATAAAGCGTAAAGTCTGCGTTAAAGTAAAGTTAAAAAATCATATCTCGAGTTACGAAACTCGAAATCGAAATCCGTAAATTTTCCTTGAAACTAGACTCATATATCTAATTACTAATTTTTTTCTAGAATTTTTAGTCAGGCCAATTAGTATAGTTTAATAGTTAAAGTCTCCCCTGTTTTAGGGTTCGGCTAATCTGACCTCTATGTGCTACAAATAAAATTTCTTCCTATACAGACATCCAATGATTATGCCGTTTATTTCTTGTAAAAATAGACTCAATAAGCTTTAATTCTATATCATTCACTATCTAAGTCAATTTCTACTATTTTTAGTGATTTTTCAAATCCACGTCATTGTTGCTGATCAATATTTTTTTAAAGCTAAATTCACCCTTTTTCATGATTTCCATGGAATAACTAGCATTTAGGCATACATAAAACCAAACATGTCTTCGATTAGCCATTCCAATAGCTAACCATCATCAAGCATTTTCATACCATCCATAAACCATATCATAATATTATACACTCAAAATGACTGCTATGCTATACATGCCATACTCAAAATGAAGCGTCTAGCTATACCAAAATAGTTCTTGATGATAGTGTGTCTGGATCTCTGACGTACTTTATGATCCCCGAGATAGCTTGACAAAACTATAAAAGAGAAGGAAAATAAAGGGGTAAGCATTAAGCTTAGTAAGTTTGCAAGCAGATAAATAACAACTTTCATAAGAATTATTTTACTTATCTTTTTCATTATCAAACATACATGAGCATTATATACTTACCTTTGTTCTTCTATCATTAGCTTATCTTACCTTTTGACGTATAACTCGTCTTACCTTACCTTTCCTTGATGTTCTCTTTAAAATTTCCCCGTTGAACAACTTGGAATACTAAGGATACACGGGTACCTTACCATTGCCATGACTTGTCATGGTCTTACGTGGTATCCTTGCCTTATGAACTCACCAATGTCATGCTTTGGCATGGTCTTACATGGGACCTTTGCCTTATAATAACTTATCAATGCCATGTCTTGACATGGTCTTACATGATTTCCTTGCCTTAGAACCTTACAATGGCCATGCCTTGGCACGGGCTTACATGGTATCCTTAAACCCTAATGTCATGACATTCGTACCCTACACATTCCTAAGGTTCAACCGGGACTATCTGAAATTACTTCTCCTTCAATTCATGTTGGAGTCTTCTTTGAATAATTTTATGAAATAAATATACACATGCTGGAAAATTAACAACAGTAACATAAAATAATAGAAAATTGTATTTATTTACCGCAAACTTGCCTCGAAACAAAATACAATCAACTATATCGATTTAGTCCTCTATCTTTTTCTTTCCCCGGTCTACCTCCGTATTTCGTTCTTCTTGATCTATAATAATAAATTTAGCTTATTTAATACTCACATTTATCAAAACAATCCTTGACTCAAAATTTGACAAAATTACACTTTTGCCCCAAAACTTTTACATATTTACACTTTTTTCCCCAAGGCTCAGAAATTAAACTTCATCCTATTTTCTTATGTTTTATGACATGCTGATCATTTTTCCCTTCTATAGAAACATCATATTCTCACTCTAACATGTACTTATGTACATTAGGTATTTTTACCGATTATGTCGTTTTACTTGTTTTTGCTTAAAATCGCTTAGCAAAAGTTGTTTAACATAAATTCAAGATTCATATTCTATCATAAAACATCAAAATAAACATATTTAACCTATGGGTATTTTTCCAAATACAAACCCTAAGTTAAATTATTGCTAGAATAAGCTTAAGCAAGTTACCGGGACTCCAAAAACGTAAAGAACATTAAAAACGAGGCTTGGAATCACTTACTATGGAGCTTGGAAGCTTGAAACAAACCCTAGCTATGGAAAACCCCTTGATATTCGTCCTAAGGAAGAAGATGAGCATATTTTGCCATCTTTTTCCCTTTTTTAATCTTTTAATTATCATATGACTAAAATACCCTTCATTAAATTTTTTTTGTTATTTCTACCTATGTATATATTTTTTTTGTCCATGAAAATATAATGGTTTAATTACCATTTAAGGACCTCTACTTCAATTATGCACTTCAATTTAATCCTTTAACATTTAGAACTCATATTTATCAACTTTTGCAACCAGGCCCTAATATGCAAATCGGACATGCAATCACTGAAATTTCTGATCGGTACTCTAACACATGCATCTAATCACTCGGTAAATCATAAAATTTAATCGAACTAAACTTTTCTATTTCAGATTCGTGGTTTCGCAACTGCTGTTTCGTTTAGGCCCTATTTCGGGATGTTACATAGTAAGCCATTAAAGCTTGGTAAGTCATAAGCAAATAACAACTCAATGACATTATCAACTTATTTTAACCAAACCAAGTTATATTATCAAAGTCACATTTAACCTCAAGTTTAACATATCATAATTAATATATGCTTTCGTAATAACCTTATCTTAATTGATTGTACATATATACATATTCCAATTATTATTCAATTTCAAAGATATAATATCATTATATAACCGAATGTATTTATACACATATACATATACTCATGAATCAAAATATAACATCATAAGCATATACATAACATATAGCCGAATATACTTTGCAAGTGCACAAATGTTCATATTAATAACTTATATAATTTGCATCATATATCAAATGGTCAACTTACCTCATTTTCGAATAGGTAATCAACTAACTCATACCTGATTGTTTTAGTTCGTTTTACACCTTCGTTCACAACTTATCATTGCCCGATGAACCATTCGAAATTAGATAGGACACTCGGATAATCACATATATCGTAGAATGCCAACGTATCAGATGTGGTCTTACATGTAATCACATATCGATGCCACTGTCCTAGACAGGGTCTTACCCGCAGACATATAACAAAGTCACATATCGATGCCAACGTATAAAACGTGGTCTTACTCGCACACATATATCAATGCCATGGTCTTACTCGCACATCACATATCGGAATCCTATGTAATGACATGTGTATCCTAGCTATTCCTAAGGTTCATACGGGACTTTTAGATGTCGTAACTCGATCAAAATGAATTCGTAAACATAGCTCCCAAGCTTATTTACATTCGGCTAACACATAGATATTTTCTCATATTTCATTTCAGCATATAAAACTCATATTTATTTAAAATAAACACTATCTATTTCCTTATAAACTTACCTCGGACGATGAAAATCAGAACGGGACGGCTAATCGACAACTTTATTTTTCCCTCGATCCAAATCTAATTTCTTTGGTTCTTGATCTAAACATATTCAAATTAAACTCATTCAAACATATTTTCACTCAATTAAGTCTAAAAACACATAAATGGGAAAATTACCATTTTACCCCTAACATTTCACATTTTTTACAATTTAGTCCAAATTGCACAAAACACAAAACATGCACAATTTGCACACATCATGCTAAGGTTGAATGTTCCATGTGTTCATACAAGTCCATACATTTCATTTATTTCACATGCTAGTCCATCAATTTATTATTTTTTTCAATTTAGTCCTAATTACTGAAAATCATCAAAAATTCCAATATAAAACATGTTAATCCAAAATATATCTTTCATATTTCATCAACTAACATCACAAAGCTCAAATATTCATCAATGGCATAACTCAGAATATTAATCAAAATAAAAAATTCAAGCATGGGCTTTGTAGATAACATAGCAACAATCTCAAAAACATAAAAATTATCAAAAACCGAGCTAGTTACATACCTTGATTAGGCTCCAACAATAGCCGAACCTATGGAACCCTTATTCTTTTTTTTTTCTTTTATGTTTCGGCATAACTAAGTATTATGAAAGCTTATTTTAATTTTTATGTTTTATTATTACATATATTATTACATGTTTTACTAAATTAACCTTTACAATAATATATAAAACCATTATAATTCATGGTAATTACTGTCTACTCAAATTTTCAATGGTTTAATTGCATTATAAGTGCTTCACATTACAAAGACAACAACAATTAAGTACTTTCACGTTTAACCTTCAAATTTTTATTTTACGCGATTAAGCCCTTTTATTTAATCTAACACTCAAACGACAAAATTAAATCACAAAAATTTCACACATATAAATTCACACATAATAAACACAGAAATTAATTTTAAAATATTTTTTTGACTCAGGTTCGTGGTCCTGAAACCACCGTTCTTAATAGGGTCTAAATCGGGTTGTTACAATGGCCAAAATTGCATGGTCTTGCCGTGCACATTGATAATTTGTGCATGGCCATATTTTATTTATATAAATATTGTCTACAAAATACTATATTCATAGTGAAAAATACATACATTAATAAATTAATATGAATTAAATATAAAATATGCACGAAAGTCATGCAATTAAGCATAATTTCACATACTTTCCAAATTCATGTCTAAAATTACTGATTAAGTAAAATTCACTTATTTCAATAATAATTACTCAAGATAAGCATAATAATTAAGTAAAAAGGTAAAGGTGGTACAAACATATAAAAAAACCCTATATAATTTCGAGTCTACAGAGATTAACATTGGAAACAAGTTACCAGTTTAGCTCAACATTTGCTGAAATGTCTTTTACCACATTCTTCACAAGCAGTCTTCTCTACATTTCTCACACTACCTACACTAGGAGTCGGTGAACTAACAGACCTCAAATTACTCTGTCTAGGTCAATCTCTAGCACTGAACCCTGAAGGAGCGATCAATCAATTAGCATCTTTTCGAAACTTTTTGACGAAAAAGTCTGACCTGATTTGGGTGGTCCTCTTTTACTAAAATCTTAAGATCTCATATCAAACTATCTTTTACTTTTTCAAATTTCTTCCACTTTTTGAGTGTGTTGCAAGAGCTCTACAAATTCACATAATTTCAACACTGCAACTGACATTCGAATTTCATCATTCAACCCATCTTCAAATCTACTACATATCTCCTCCTTATTTGATACAATATTACAGGCATGCTTGCTTAACTATACAAACTCCCAATCGTACTCAGCTACTGATCGATTCCATTGTTTTAATTCGAGAAACTCTTTCTTGTTCTTGTCAAGATATAACCAACTAACGTATTTCTTCCTGAATTTTGTCTGAATGAAGTCCTAGTTAATATGATCATTAGAAGTCATTGTGGTTAAAGTATCCCATCATGAGTATTGTCCATCTTTTAACAACAAAACTGCACATCTTAAACAATCTTTAGGTGTACACATCAATTCTTTGAAAAATATCTTTGTATTCTCTAACTAGTCTTCAACTTTTGAAGGATCATCAACCTTACCCCTAAATTCTTTAGCTCTGCAATTCTAAATTTTATAAATCGAAGGGCGAAGAACTGTAGTAGGCACAGGGTTTTGTGGTCATGGAGGTGTCAGAGGATGTAACACTCCTTACCCGTAATCGACTCCAGGACAGCGTTCGAGGCATTACCAAACTTAAATGTAAACAAACATACAAAACCGAGCCATAAAATTTCATCCAAATTTAAAACTATTTAAGAACATGCAAATTGTCCCTTATAAGGGCCTACGAGGCCCAAAACATACATCGGAAGTGGTTTGGGACTAAACTGAGAACTTTCGAAACCTTTTTGACACATAGAAAACTTTCTTATTTTGGAGAGTCACACGCCCGTGTGACTTGGGACATGCCCATGTCCTCAGCCTGTGTAACTCTCTAATTGTGTCGTCATCAACCAAATAAGATCACATGGCCAAGTCACACGCCCGTGTGATTAGGCTGTGTGGCAAATTAAATTCCAAAAATTAAGTACAAACTTCACACGGCCTGGGCACACGCCCATGTCCTAAGGCCGTGTCCTCCACACGGCTGAGACACACGGTCGTGTGTCTGCTCGTGTGTTTACTACTGAGCATTTTGTTTTGCATTAGTTAGGGTGCAGGGGATACACGACCGAACCACATGCCCATGGGGTAGACCGTGTGTCACACACAGCCTAGACACATGCCCGTGTGTCTACCCTTGTGGACAACTTTGAGGCTATTTTCTAAGCCATTTGCCACCCTTAAACACTCACATACATCATCTCACTTCATGGCATGCAACATGGTACATTTAATTACACAAGCATACACCATGATGATTAATCCATGACTTTTTAATGTGGACATATCACATACTTCAATCATCATATTACCATATGGCATTCCACACCAATTTCTTGTTTATTCATCAATATAATTCTTCTTTCAAGTTACTCATATACAATATAATTATGGTCATACCTATTAGTCCCTATTCATTCATTAAATACATATGCCATTCAACACACATTTCATCCAAAAGCAACCAAACCACATTAAAACATGAACACAATTGCATGCATACATAAATGATTAGGGTTACAACCCAACAATCAATATGAGCCACATTTCATGGCCATCTACAAGATGAGTCACAACACCATCATGAGCCAACACATTTGGCCAATCAATATGACATATAAAAAAAAGACCAAGTCCCTATACTTGCCATACTCAAAATGATAAGTCTAACTATACCCAATTATCCAATTGATAGTGTGATCGAGTCTCCAACGTTCCACAATCCCCGAGCTAGCTTGGCGACACTATAAATAAAGCAAAGGAAATGGGGTAAGCTTTAAAGCTTAGTAAGTTCACATACAAATAAAATGCAACTTAAACAAGCGTTAGTCATACATTTAACATAATGAACAAAATCTTGCATTTTATCAAATCTCTTAAACTTATTCTTTATATACATATATATATACATTTTCTTACCACAAGTTTATCAAGTCTCATGTCATTCTCATGAGTTCGATCTACATACCTGTGCCACTTGCACATAACGATTTACTTTTTCATCTTGATGCAATCATTAAGACTACTTATTGAACTTTTCTTGAACTACCCGTTGAACATTTGGAATACTGTCGAATACGCCGGAATATTGCACCTAAGTGCCCCATATGTCGCCAATGTTACTTCATATCTCATATCATATGTTGCTCAGTTTCGAGCTATTCACGAATCTGCTCATATAGGCTGTCAAGTATCCGCAACACATGTCGAACTACCTCGTCATCAATAGTATGTACGAGACCAGTACCTGGACCGCCAAAACATGTGTCTCATAATCATGAACTCAGACCACAACTCATGAGTTCAAATCACATATATAATGAACTCAGACCACAACTCAATGAGTTCAGATCTCATAATTTCAAGTGAAATGTCACTTTGTATGCTAAACTATTCCTAAGGTTCAAACGGGATTCTTTAATACCACGTCACTGTCAAACTTGCTCGTAATGTCGGTTGCAATATCCATAGCATCAATCACATACTCATGAAATATTCAAAGCATAATTCATAATAAAAGTGTAAGCATTTAAATACATGATACAACATCATATTAAATATGTATATACTCACCATACATGCAATATTAAAGCATTTAAAGTATGGCACATGTTGCATTATTTTCAAATGAACTTACCTCGGTACAAAATGATAGAAACGAGCTTAATCCTAGTAAACTTTGTTTTTCCCTCGATCAAGACCCGAATCACGTTTTTCTTAATCTATAATGCCAAATTTAACTTGTTCAATATACACATTACTCATATCGACCCATAACACTTACCTTTTTACCCATAACTTTTCACTTATTTACACTTTATCCCCTAGGCTCATAAAATGAAATGCATGCATTTTATTGGTTACCCAAGCCTAGCGAAACTACACCATGTTCATATCAGCCCAATTTTCCTTTATTATACATTTTTACTACTCATTTTTATACCTGTTACAAACAAGTCCTTTTTAGGTGTTTACACTAAAAATCACTTAGTAAAAGATGATTATCACACATCAAACATTCATATTCCTCCATTAAACATCAAAATACATTCATGCCACACAAGGGTAAGTTTTTTAACATGAACCATAGCTTAAAATTATGGTAGAAGTAGCTAGATCGATTGATGACAACTTCAAAAATATAAAAAAAATTAAAAACGGGGCTTGGGAGCACTTACAATTGAACTTGAAAGATGAACAAAACCCTAGCTATAGCTCCTTGAAAAATTTGACTAAGGTGAGAGAAGATGGACAAGATTTTTGCTTGATTTTTCCCTTTTTATTCTTTTATTAACCAAATGACCAAAATGCCCTTAAGGCCTTTCTTTCAAATTTTTCCTATTCATGCCCATTTTTGTCCAAAATTTTAGAACTTGGTCAAATTGCTATTTAAGGACCTCTAATTAATAATCCAATGCAATTTCATGCTTGAAGCTTCTAGAACTCAAGTTTTACAACTTATTCAATTTAGTCCCTAAAGTCAAATTGGATATCTTAGGCATTGAATTTCTTTATGAAAATTTCACACAAACATGCAATCATGTCTTGGATCATCAAATAATCATAAAATAATTATTTCTATTTCAGATTTGTGGTCTCAAAACCACTATTTTGACTAGACCCTAATTCGGGATGTTACAACTCTCCCCCTTTAGGGATTTTCATCCCCAAAAATCTTACCGGTAAAAAGGTTTGGGCATTGTTTCCTCATGACCTCCTCGGGCTCCCATGTAGCCTCTTCAACCCCATTTCTTTGCCATAACACTTTCACTATGGCAATACTTTTGCTTCTCAACTGTTTGACTTCTCGAGCCAAAATCTTACTGTTTCCTCACCATAGGTCATATCTGGTCAAATCTCAACCTCTGTTGATGAAATTACATGTGAAGGATCTGATCTATATCGGTGTAACATAGACACATGAAACACATCATGAATCTTTTCCAACCCTGATGATAAAGCTAACCGATAGGCAGCTGGCCCTATTCTCTCGATGATCTCATACAGCCCTATAAAATGAGGACTCAACTTGCCCTTCTTGCCAAATCTCAAAACCTTTTCCCATGGAGACACTTTTAAAAATGCCTTATCACCAACTTGATACTCAATTTCTTTCCGCTTCAAATCCGCGTAGGATTTCTGTCTATTCGATGCGACTTTCAGACAATCACGATTGCCTTCACTTTCTCTTTGGTTTCTTTGACTAAATCAACTCCGTGAATCTGATTTTCTCTACGCTTAGTCTAATACAAAGGTGTTCGACACTTACGTCCGTACAATGCCTCATAAGGCACCATTTTCAAACTCGACTTATAACTGTTGTTGAAGGCAAACTCCACCAACGGTAAGTACTTTTCCCAACTACCTTGGAATTCCAATACACAACATCAGAGCATGTCTTCCAAGATCTGAATTACTCACTCAGACTGACCATCAGTCTGTGGATGAAAAGTAGTGCTAAAATTTAGCTTCGTACCCAATGCTTCTTGGAAATTTTTCTAAAACCGTAAAGTGAACCTCGTATCTCTATCCGATACAATCAATAAAGGTACTCCATGAAGTCTAACAGTTACACCAATGTATAATTCAGCTAACTTATCAAGTGGGTAATCGGTATGCACTGGAATAAAATGAGCTGAGTTGGTTAGTCTATCGACAATAACCCATATGGATCTTTCTTTCTCGAAGTTAAAGGCAAACCTGTCACAAAATCCATTGTAATCCGGTCGCATTTCCACTCAAGAACCATGATGGGCTGAAGTAAACTTAAAGGTACTTGGTGTTCAGCCTTTACTTGCTGACAGACTAAACATTTCGATACAAAGTCTGAGATATCCTTTTTCATACCATTCCACCAATATATTTTCTTCAAGTTGTTATACATTTTTGTGCTACCCGAGTGAACTGACAAACAACCGTTGTGTGCCTCATGCAAAATCTCAAACAACCATCAGAGTCACTCAGAAAATTTGGTTCACTGCTAGACTCACACTGATTTCTCTTAGCTTGCAACTCTTTATCAAATTTCTGAGCATCACAAATCTATTGAAGAAATGTCAGTGTAGCTCTCAACTCAGCTAAAATCGAACCCTCATCGGACCAAGTCAGCCGTGTATTCATAGCCTTCAAGCCAAGCAACGATTTCCTACTCAAAGCATCAACAACCACATTCGCCTTGTGACAGCCCTAATTTGACCTTAGTCGGAAAGTGGTTTTGAGACCACAAAATCGAGTCGTAAAAATAATTAATCGTCATATTTGATGCTTAATATATGTGAACGTGCATGTGTGAAAGTTTCATACTTTAATTTCGTTAATTGTATGTGAAATTTATTAGAAAGGACTTATGTGAGAAAATTTAAAAATATGTTAGCCAAATGTTGAAGTGGCTTATTAATTCATGTTATAAAATGCTTGGACTTGCATGTCAAATATCCCTTTTTGCTAGTAGTGGCCGGCCATGATGATGATTTTATATTAAAATATGTATTAATTTTAGTTAAATGGTTTTATACTTTAAATAAAAATAAAAATTTGATGATGAAAACAAAGTTCTATCTTTGTTCATCTTGGCCGAATAGAAGAAAGAAAGGAGGGGAAGAGTTTCGGTTACTTGAATCCTTAAGGAGGTTAGTATATTGTGTAAAATTTGTGAAATGTTTACTTGTTTTAGGTAAATTATCATGGTTCTTATTTAGCCCATGCTAAAATTTTCAATAATGATGGATGAATGGAGCATTCGGCTATGGTTATAAGGAAGGAATTTTGATTGTTTTATTTGAATTTTGATGATGAATGTGTTGATGAAAGAAATTAGTCTTTCTGAAAAAAAAAATGAATGGTTAATGTTTATATTAGTAATAGCCGAAATAAAGATGCTTGATGTCATGATTAAATGTTGTTTATATGTTTTGAATTGAGTGAAATTTGATGTTTAATTACTTAAGGATTCGGCATTGTTTAAGATAATTTATTTAAAATGTGATTTTGAATATTATGAGTATTGGGATGTAAGTATATGTGTGTGCTCGGTCATAGGAGTTTGTTATGAAATTTTGTTTGGCTGAGTGATGAATGGCCGAATGAACTATAGGCTATGTGTGGATAAATTTTTGTATATAACTAGTATGTGTGATTATTGGTTAATGACATTCAGCATTATATTTTTATATATGTGTGCATTCGGTCTTTGGGAGGGGGAATAACAAGATGAAGTCAAAATGTTAAAGAAGGATTCTATGACTTACTAAGTTGTTGTGATCATTGCCGAATGTATATTGGTTAAAGGGGAAATTTTCAAATCATCTATGTATGAGTATGTTAACTAAATATTAAATGGATATTCGGCATAATGGGGTTTATGAGTAAATGGCATAATATATATATATATATCTATATAGTTAAATTCGTGTATATAGAAGCATAGTAAATTATGTGAATTTTTACTTGTTCATGTGAAATATATATATGTATAATAAGCATAAAAAAATTTAGTCTTGGCATATTTTATAAAACATATTATACTTAGAAGTTATGTGACTGCCGAATGTGAATAATAAGTAAATAATATTGGTTAAGATATTAAACAAATTTATTTGCATTTATTAAGCTAAAGAGCAAGGAGGATCGAAGTTGGATAGGGGAAAAGAGAAAGCAATAGAGTAGCCAATCTACAACCGTTCGAATATACTGAGGTAAGTCTTTGAGTAATGGAACTTAGCTTATGTTTAGATAAAGTAATTATATAATTATGAGCATGATAAATAATTTATAACCTAGTGGTTCTACTTGCGTTACATGATCAAATAAATAAGTAGAGTATTTGTTTGTAGCCGTATGGTTATAGAAAGCTTATGGAATAACGAAACAGGATCATGTTATTTGTTTATGATTAGTGAACCGATCGCGATATGGTTAGAAAAAAAATGCTGTAATTGTATTCGAGTATCAGAAATGATATCTAAATGTGCATATATGTGTGAATGTTAATTGGGGTTTAAATTCGAGCTTGGCCTCGAAGGGCTTTAAGCCAGTGTCATAACCGGATTTAGTTCCGAAAGGCTTTGAGCCAGTGTCGTAACCGAACTTAGTTTCAAAGGGCCTTTGAGCCAGTGGCATAAACTGAGCGTGTTCTCGAAGGGCTTCTGAGCCAGTGCTAAGAATCGGGCTTAGTTTCGAAGGACGTCTATGCTGGCATAAAATTTGGGTTGATAAACCGTAAGTATGCGTAAGAGAAATTATATAATACATGTCAAGACAATTTTAAACACATGTGCGACTTACTGTGAAATGACCAAGTAAGTAACTTACTCTCGTTGAGAATATGATTATCTTTAATTTAGTATTACGAAATTCGGTAAGTATGCTTAGACCATTGTTTTAAATCATTTGAACGTTTATGATTTGATTATGATGTATAAGTTCTGAACTAGAAAATTTAACTTCGCAAATATGAAATGTATGTATATATATATATATTAGATTTGCATGGAAATTTGAGACGAACGTATTCAGCTATAGACTGAAAATAGTTGGATGTATTGATTTCACCTTTGTGATATGAACGATAAAAGTAGTACCTTAGTTGTGTTTATATTCGGCCAAGGGATGGAACATACAGACTTGACATTATTATGCCACTCTTTTAGATGATTTCATTACTTAAAACTTACTAAGCATCGAAATGCTTATTCTTTTGCTTTAATTCTCTGTTTTATAGATTTTTGCTCATCGGCCATCGGATTCGGGAGTATCAAAGTCGAAGTCTACCACACTATCTAAGCCTTTTGGTACACTTTTTGATGAAATTTTGGTAATGGCATGTATAGGATTGACTTTGTATTTGACCTAGTATCTTTTGGTGATGTATATATGTATAGCCATGTGAAAATGGCTTATTAAGTTAACATATGTGTTTTTCATAAGTAATGTGTGTATATGTGGATGATGATCGATAATACTTGAAATGTTTTTATTATGTGAATGAAACTTAGAAATAAGATTAGGGTTTGTTTGGTAATATTCCTTACCCCTCCGGCGACGGATACGGGTGAGGTGTGTTACATTTTATTGGTATTAGAGCTACGGTTTAGTCGATTCTAGGACTACCGTAACACGTATGGATCTAGCTATACATGCCATCATGTGTTTATTTGATAGTGTGGTGATTTCTGACAATTAAAATTGCGTTTATGTATAGTAATGGATCCCAATCCCAATCGAGCGATAGTTGATGATGTTGAGAGTGTAGCGCCTGCTCCCGCGCAAGGGACAGCACCGGTGAACTCTCAACCTATGGCTAGTAATCAGAACGATGAAGCTAGACAGGCTTTTTATAGCGTAATGAATGATTGGTTCAATCAGTATATTTGAACCAATGCGGCTGCTTCACAACCCCCACTTCTGACTAATACACCCCCTGCACCAGCGATACCTCCGGTGATTGATCAGATGAGGTTAAATAAGCCCCCAGTTGACAGAATCCGAAAGCACGGGGCTACTGAGTTTAAAGCTACAGACAGCGATGATGCCGAGCAAGCTGAATTTTGGTTGGACAACACTACTCAGGTACTTGATGAACTATCTTGCACACCCGAGGAATGTCTGAAGTGTACTATCTCCTTGCTACGTGATTCTGCCTACTACTGGTGGAATACGTTGATTTCTATTGTGCCCAGAGAGTGAGTAACTTGGGAGTTTTCCCAAACCGAGTTTCAGAAAAAGTATATTAGCCAGAGATTCATTGATCAAAAACGAAAAGAATTTCTTGAACTTAAACAAGGTTCCATGTCGGTTACTGATTATGAACGAAAGTTTGTGAGGCTTAGCCGGTACGCTCGAGAATGCGTTTCCTCAGAAGCTGTAATGTGTAAACGTTTCGAAGATGGACTGAACAAAGATATAAAATTGTATGTTGGTATTCTAGAAATCAGAGAATTTGTAGTACTAGTCGAGCGAGCTTGCAAAGCCGAAGAGCTCAGTAAGGAGAAAAGAAAAGCTGATATGGGAGCCAAAGAGTTTCGTAAGAGATCTTCAGGAAAATCCTTTCAACAGTCATCAAAGAAATTTAGAGATGATTCAAGCCGATCCAAAGACACTTCGGGTTTTTCCAGATGAGATTGTGATCGACCCCCTGTAAGTACGCGAGTCACTTCAGTTGCCAGTGTTGGAAATGATCATTGGGACAGGACAGAGTGTCAGTATTGTGGTAAATGGCATTCGGGAAGATGTAGATTCCATGACCACTCCTGTTATAAGTGTGGATCAGCTGACCACTTTATCAAGGATTGCCCGAGACTGTCCGAACAGAATGTAAATCAGAGTGGGAAACCGAGTGCTACTACTGCTCGAGGTAGACCATCTAGAAATGCGGGGAATGCTAGTGGCGGTTAGAAAGGATCTAGAGATGCTACAACCAGATCTGAGGCTCATGCTCCTGCTAGAGCTTATGCTATACGCGCACGCGAGGATACTTATTCGGCAGATGTTATTACCGGTACTTTTACTCTCTTTGATACTGATGTGATTGTTTTGATTGACCCTGGTTCTACTCATTCATATATATGTGAGACTTTAGCATCCAGTAAGACTCTACCTGTTGAGTCTCATCGTTAAATAATTCGAGTGTCGAATCCCTTGGGTCGTTATATGCTTGTGAACAAGGTGTGTAAGAAATGTCCTCTAGTAATCTGAGGTTCTTGTTTCCCGGCCGATTTGATGCTTTTACCGTTTGATAAATTTGATGTTATCCTCGGTATGGATTGGTTGACCGTACATGATGCAGTTGTGAATTGCAAACGAAAGATCGTTTATTTGATATGTGCAAATGATGAGATAATACGAGTTGAGTCTAAGGGCTTGAATGGATTACCCACCGTTATATCCCCGATATTGGCTCAAAAATATTGAAGAAAGGGATGTGAAGCATACCTTGCGTATGTACTTGATAGCAAAAAGTCAGAAAAGAGACTTGAATCAGTGCCAGTGGTTTGTGAGTATTCAGATGTTTTTCCTGAGGAGTTACCAGGATTACCACCCATACGAGAGGTTGAATTCGGCATCGAACTAGTACCTGGTACCACTCCAATTTCGATAGCTCCGTATCGAATCGCACCAACGAAATTGAAAGAATTGAAAACTCAATTGCAAGAGTTGACGGATAGAGGTTTTGCTCGACCGAGTTTTTCACCTTGGGGTGCACCAGTATTGTTTGTGAAAAAGAAGGACGGAACCATGAGATTGTGCATCGACTATCGTCAATTGAATGAAGTGACAATAAAGAATAAATATCCGTTACCGCGTATTGATGATTTGTTCGATCAACTGAAGGGAGCCTCTGTATTTTCAAAGATAGATTTGAGATCGGGTTATTATCAGTTGCGAGTTCGAGACTCAGATATACCTAAAATTGCTTTCAGAACGAGATACGGTCACTACGAGTTCTTAGTGATGTCGTTTGGGCTCACTAATGCCCCTGCGGTATTTATGAATTTGATGAATCGAATCTTCAGACCATATTTGGATCGGTTTGTAGTTGTATTTATCGACGACATTTTGGTTTATTCGAGAGATGAAACCGAACATGCTGAGCACCTGAGATTAGTGTTGCAGATTTTACGAGATAAGCAGTTATATGCTAAGTTCAGTAAATGCGAGTTCTGGTTGAAAGAAGTTAGCTTTTTGGGTCATGTGGTATCCGCATCGGGTATTCGAGTTGATCTGAACAAAATTTCAGCCGTACTTGATTGGAAGCCTCCAAGAAATATTACTGAGGTTCGGAGCTTTTGGGACTAGCCGGTTACTACAGACGATTTGTGAAGGGTTTCTCGATGATAGCCACACCGATGACGAGACTACTTCAGAAGGATGTTAAGTTTGATTGGTCAGAAAAATGTCAGAAAAGTTTCGATCAATTGAAGACTTATTTAACCGAAGCTCAGTATTAGTGCAAAACCGAATCCCAGAAAGAGTTTGTCATTTACTGATGATGCATCCTTGCTTGAATTTGGGTTGTGTGTTGATGCAAGAAGGTCGAGTGGTAGCTTATGCATCAAGACAGTTGAAGCCGCATGAGAAAAACTATCCGACCCATGATCTCGAATTAGCTGCAATTGTTTTCGCTTTAAAAATTTGGTGACACTACTTGTTTGGAGAGAGGTGTCATGTATATTCGGATAACAAAAGCCTCAAACATTTGATGACTCAAAGAGAATTGAATTTGCGACAAAGACGTTGGCTCGAGTTGTTGAAAGATTATGAGCTTGTCATCGACTATCACCCGGGAAAGGCTAACATAGTTGCCGATGCTTTAAGTCGCAAATCACTGTTTGCTTTACGAGCAATGAATGTACACCTGACAGTTTTATCCGATAGTGTGTTAATAGCAGAATTAAAGGCCAAACCATTGTGGAATCATCAAATTCGTGAAGCTCAAAAAAGTCGATGCTGAATCAGTTGCTAAACAAGCTGAATATGTCTCAAACATGGAATCAGAGTTTCAAATAGATGACGACGACTTTTTGAGGTTCAGAAGTCGATTGTGTATTCCAAGAAGTTCAAAACTTATTTCGATGATTTTGAATGAGGCTCATAGCAGTCGAATGTCAATTCACCCGGGGAGTACGAAAATGTACAACGACCTGAGACGTCCGTTTTGGTGGCATGGTATGGAACGAGACATTTCTGATTTTGTTTCGAAGTGTTTAGTATGTCAACAAGTGAAAGCGGAACATCAAGTGCCTTCGGGATTACTTCAGCTGATCAAGATACCAGAATGGAAATGGGATCGAGTCACGATGGATTTTGTAACTGGGTTGCCATTGTCATCAAGCAAGAAAGGTGCGATTTGGGTTGTTGTTGATAGATTGACAAAGTCGGCTCATTTTGTTCCTGTACGTATGGATTATTCTCTTGACAAGCTAGCTGAAATGTATGTATCTCAGATTGTAAGGTTACATGAAGTACCTATTTCTATTGTGTCAGATAGAGATCCAAGATTCACATCGCGATTTTGGAAGAAATTGCAAGAAGCTTTGGGTACCAAGTTGCAATTTAGCACCGCTTTCCATCCATAGACTGATGGTCAATCCGAGCGGATAATTCAGATACTCGAGGATATGTTGAGATGTTGCATCCTTGAGTTTAGTGGTTCATGGGAACGGTATTTACCTTTGATTGAATTCACTTACAAAAATAGTTTTCAATCCAGCATTAAGATGGCACCTTACGAGGCTTTATACGGTCGCAAATGCCGTACACCGTTGTTTTGGACCGAGCTTAGCGAAAGTAAAATCTTCGGGGTTGATTTGATTAAAGATGCTGAGCAGAAAGTAAAAATAATCCATGAGTCTGAAGATAGCTTCAGATCGTCAGAAGTCGTACGCAGATTTGAAATGAAAAGACATTGAGTATCAGGTGGGAGACAAAGTGTTTCTTAAAGTTTCACCTTGGAAAAAGATACTCAGATTTGGCCGTAAGGGCAAATTGAGTCCGAGGTTCATTGGGCCATATGAAATATCCGAACGAGTTGGCCCAGTTGTATATAGATTGATTTTACCCCCTGAACTCGAAAAGATTCACAATGTTTTTCATGTTTCGATGCTTCGACGTTATAGATCCGATCCATCGCACAAAATTAATCCATCAGAGGTTGAAATACGATCTGATTTGAGTTATGAAGAAGAACCGATTCGTATCCTAGCTCGCGAGGTGAAAGAGTTGCGAAACAAAACAGTTCCGTTAGTGAAGGTGTCATGGCTCAAGCACGGAGTTGAATAAGCTACTTGGGAACCTGAGAACTCTATCAAAGAACGATACCCAAATCTATTTACTGGTAAGATTTTCGGGGACGAAAATGTCTTAAGTGGGGGAGAGTTGTGACAGCCCTAATTTGACCTTAGTCGGAAAGTGGTTTCGGGACCACAAAACTGAGTCGTAAAAATAATTAATCGTCATATTTGATGCTTAATATATGTGAACGTGCATGTGTGAAAGTTTCATACTTTAATTTCGTTAATTGTATGTGAAATTTATTAGAAAGGACTTATGTGAGAAAATTTAAAAATGTGTTAGCCAAATGTTGAAGTGGCTTATTAATGCATGTTATAAAATGCTTGGACTTGCATGTCAAATATCCCTTTTTGCTAGTAGTGGCCGGCCATGATGATGATTTTATATTAAAATATGTATTAATTTTAGTTAAATGGTTTTATATTTTAAATAAAAATAAAAATTTGGTGATGAAAACAAAGTTCTATCTTTGTTCATCTTGGCCGAATAGAAGAAAGAAATGAGGAGAAGAGTTTCGGTTACTTGAATCCTTAAGGAGGTTAGTATATTATGTAAAATTTGTGAAATGTTTACTTGTTTTAGGTAAATTATCATGGTTCTTATTTAGCCCATGCTAAAATTTTCAATAATGATGGATGAATAGAGCATTCAGCTATGGTTATAAGGAAGGAATTTTGATTGTTTTATTTGAATTTTGATGATGAATGTGTTGAGGAAAGAAATTGGTCTTTCTAAAAACAAAAAATGAATGGTTAATGCTTATACTAGTAATAGCCGAAATAAAGATGCTTGATGTCATGAATAAATGTTGTTTATATGTTTTGAATTGAGTGAAATTTGATGTTTAATTACTTAAGGATTCGGCATTGTTTAAGATAATTTATTTAAAATGTGATTTTGAATATTATGAGTATTGGGATGTAAGTATATGTGTGTGCTCGGTCATAGGAGTTTGTTGTGAAATTTTGTTTGGTTGAGTGATGAATGGCCGAATGAACTATAGGCTATGTGTGGATAAATTTTTGTATATAACTAGTATGTGTGATTATTGGTTAATGACATTCGGCATTATATTTTTATATATGTGTGCATTCGGTCTTTGGGAGGGGGAATAACAAGATGAAGTCAAAATGTTAAAGAAGGATTCTATGACTTACTAAGTTGTTGTGATCATTGCCGAATGTATATTGGTTAAAGGGGAAATTTTCAAATCATCTATGTATGAGTATGTTAACTAAATATTAAATGGATATTCGGCATAATGGGGTTTACGAGTAAATGGCATAATATATATATATATAGTTAAATTCGTGTATATAGAAGCATAGTAAATTATGTGAATTTTTGCTTGTTCATGTGAAATATATATCGGTATAATAAGCATAAAAAAATTTAGTCTTGGCATATTTTATAAAACATATTATACTTAGAAGTTATGTGACTGCCGAATGTGAATAATAAGTAAATAATATTGGTTAAGATATTAAACAAATTTATTTGCATTTATTAAGCTAAAGAGCAAGGAGGATCGAAGTTGGATAGGGGAAAAGAGAAAGCAGTAGAGTAGCCAATCTACAACCGTTCGAATATACCGAGGTAAGTCTTTGAGTAATGGAACTTAGCTTATGTTTAGATAAAGTAATTATATAATTATAAGCATGATAAATAATTTATAACCTAGTGGTTCTACTTGCGTTACATGACCAAATAAATAAGTAGAGTATTTGTTTGTAGCCGTATGGTTATAGAAAGCTTATGGAATAACGAAACGGGATCCTGTTATTTGTTTATGATTACTGAACCGATCGCAATATGGTTAGAAAAAAAAAATGCTGTAATTGTATTCGAGTATCAGAAATGATATCTAAATGTGCATATATGTGTGAATGTTAATCGGGGTTTAAATCCGAGCTTGGTCTCGAAGGGCTTTAAGCCAGTGTCATAAGCGGAATTAGTTCCAAAGGGCTTTAAGCCAGTGTCGTAACCGAACTTAGTTTCAAAGGGCCTTCGAGCCAGTGGCATAAACTGAGCTTGGTCTCGAAGGGCTTCTGAGCCAGTGCTAAGAATCGGGCTTAGTTCCGAAGGACGTCTATGCTGGCATAAAATTTGGGTTGATAAACCATAGGTATGCGTAAGAGAAATTATATAATACATGTCAAAACAATTTTAAACACATGTGCGACTTACCGTGAAATGACCAAGTAAGTAACTTACTCTCGTTGAGAATATGATTATCTTTAATTTAGTATTACGAAATTCGGTAAGTATGCTTAGACCATTGTTTTAAATCATTTGAACGTTTATGACTTGATTATGATGTATGAGTTCTGAACTAGAAAATTTCACTTCGGAAATATGAAATGTATGTATATATATACATGAGATTCGCATGGAAATTTGAGACGAACGTATTCAGCTATAGACTGAAAATAGTTGGATGTATTGATTTCACCTTTGTGATATGAACGATAAAAGTAGTACCTTAGTTATGTTTATATTCGGCCAAGGGATGGAACATACAGACTTGACATTATTATGCCACTCTTTTAGATGATTTCATTACTTAAAACTTACTAAGCATCGAAATGCTTATTCTTTTGCTTTAATTCCCTGTTTTATAGATTTTTGCTCATCGGCCATCGGATTTGGGAGTATCAAAGTCGAAGTCGACCACACTATCTAAGCCTTTTGGTACACTTTTTGATGAAATTTTGATAATGGCATGTATAGGATTGACTTTGTATTTGACCTAGTATCTTTTGGTGATGTATATATGTATAGCCATGCGAAAATGGCTTATTAATTTAACATACGTGTTTTTCATAAGTAATGTGTGTGTATGTGGATGATGATCAATAATACTTGAAATGTTTTTATTATGTGAATGAAACTTAGAAATGAGGTTAGGGTTTGTTTGGTAATATTCCTTACCCCTTCGGTGACGGATACGGGCGAGGTGTGTTACACGCCTTACCTGGATGGTAGTCAATTACAAGCTCATAATCTTTTAACAATTCCAACCATCTTTGTTGTCGTAAGTTCAAATCCTTTCGAGTCATCAAGTACTTAAGACTTTTGTGATCGGTATAGACATTGCATTTCTTACCGAATAAATAATGTAGCCAAATCTTCAAAGCAAACACTATGGCAGCCAACTCTAAGTCATGTGTCGGATAGTTCTTCTCATGAGGCTTCAACTGTCTCGAAGCGTAAGCTACAACTTTACCCTCTTGCATAAGTACACATCCCAAACCATTTAAGGAAGCATCACTATAAATAAAAAATTCCTTACCTGACTTGGGTAGTACCAAAACTAGAGCCTCAGTCAACAATGCCTTTAATTTCTCAAAACTCTGCTGGCATTTTTCTGTCCATTCGAACTTGACATCTTTCTATAAATACTTCGTCATCGGAGTAGCAATCATGGAGAATCCTTTAACAAATCGTTTGTAATAATCGGCCAAGCCTAGAAAGCTTTTAACCTTAGTTACATTCCTCGGTGATTTCCATTCAACAATAGCCAATATCTTACTTGAGTCAACTCTAATACCATCACCTAAAATAATGTGGCCCAAGAATCCAACTTATCGAAGCCAAAACTCACTTTTACTAAACTGCTTGTCTCTCAAGGTTTGCAGAACAGTTCTCAAGTGTTCGGCATGCTCGGATTCATCACTAGAATAAATCAATATGTCATCAATAAAAACAACAACCAACTTATCCAAATATGGTCGAAAAATATAGTTCATCAAGTCCATAAATGTGGCAGGAGCATTCGTTAAACCAAATGGCATGACAAGAAATTCATAGTGACCATACCTCGTCCGAAAAGTAGTTTTCGGCACATCCGAGTCTTTCACTCTTAACTAATAGTAACCAAACCTCAAGTCTATTTTAGAAAACCATGTTGCTCCTTTCAAATGGTCAAACAAGTCATCAATCCTTGGCAATGAATACTTATTCTTAATTGCTACCTTATTGAGCTGTCGATAATCTATACATTACCTCATAGATCCATCTTTCTTTTTCACGAATAATACTGGAGCACCCCACGGCGAAAAGCTCGGTCTCACAAAACCCTTATCAATCAATTCTTGCAATTGTGATTTCAGTTCTTTCAACTCAGTCGGGGCCATTCTATATGGAGCAATCGAAATAGGTGTTGTACTAGGGCCTAACTCAATACTAAAGTCAACTTCCCTAATAGGAGGTAATCTAGGCAGCTCTTCTGGGAACACATCCGGATACTCACATACAACACATCGTAATCAACACATAAGCCAAATAAGCCTCACATCCTTTTCTCATACATTTCTGGGCAGTCATCGAAGAAATCACAATTGGCAACCCATCTGACTCATCTAATTCAACCCGAAGAATTTTGCCATTTTCACCTTTCAATTCAATAACTTTTAGTCTACAATTAACTACAACATCATGAAGTGCCAACCAATCCATACCCAATATAACATAAAATTCATCAAACAACAATAACATCAAGTTAGCCAGAAAATAATGACCGCTAAACATCAAGGGACATTTCTTGCATACCTTATCAACTAAAACATGTTTGCCTAACGGGTTTCACACTTTAATCATAAATTTCGTAGACTCAACAAGCATATTCATGCTAGGTACCAATTTCATGCACACATACGAATGAGTAGAACCAAGGTCAATCAAAGCAATAACAGTAGCATCATAAAGAGAAAAAGTACCAGTGATCACATCGGGAGAAGATGCGTCTTCACGCGCACGTATGGTAAAGGCCCTAGTAGGAGCTCTAGCTTCAGATCTCACCATCGTATCCCTCGTTACATTCTTGCTACTAGCCCCATTACCAACATTTCTCTGGGGTTTCCCTTTTGTAGCCGTACTACTTGGTCTCGCATTCTAAAATTTTTCCTTCTCAACCATCTCAGGACAGTCCTTGATATAGTGGTCTTGAGAACCACATCGGAAACAGGATCCATCATTCACTCTACACTTGCCAAAATGATTTCTGCCACATTGTTAGCACTCTGGTCTAGAAGGTCTAGTATTACCCACACTAGTCATAGATGTAGCCTGAGATTTAAAACCCAAATTTTGCTTCTTACGACCTTTGTACGAATGCCCAGCTGACACATGAGAATGAGAGTACATGTCTCTGGATTTCTTAGATTGAAATGGAAATGACTTATTCATCTGTCTCTTCCTTATATCTCTAGCCTCAGCCTCGGTCTTTCTCTTTTCCTTGATCAGTTCCTAGGCTTTACAAGCCCGATCTACGAGTACCGCAAATTCCATCAATTCAAGAATACCTACTTACACTCTAATATCCTCATTAAGTCCATCTTCAAACCTTCGACACAATTTAGCCTTAGAGGATACACACTCCTGAGTATATTTGTTGAGCCGGACAAACTTTTTTTCGTACTCAGTAACTGATATGCGACCTTGTTTCAAGTTAAGAAATTCTTTACGCTTTTGATCAATGAACCGTTCACTAATGATTTCTTTCGGAACTCTTCTTGGAAGAATTCCAATGTGACCCTTTCTTTCGGAACCACCGAAATTAGCGTCTTCCACCAATGATACGCCGAGTCTCTCAACAAAGATATAGTACACTTCAAACATTCCTCGGGTGTGCAAGATAGTTCATCGAATACCCGAATAGAATTTTCAAGCCAAAATTCCACTTTCTCGGGGTCATCATCAGCATTGGCCCTAAATTCCTCAGCTCTTTTCTTTCAAAATTTATCAACCGGGGTTCTATGAAATCTTATCAAATCCATACCTTGAGGAACTTAGGGTAGGGGTTGAGGATTAGGTGGGGGTGGAAGGGGTTGAATGTTCGGGTTCATACGAACAAACTCCGTGTACCATGCATTCATTATATCGAGAAAGGCTTCCCGAGCCCCTTCTCCTCCTTCCTGACTAACCATGGGAGGTTGATTTTCAGACGGTATTGCCCCTTCAGTGGGATTCGATGCGTTACTTTCCACATCATCCGCCATAGCTAGATCCAGATCCATTACTATATGAAAACATAATTTTAAAAGGTCAAGAGTCTTCACACTATCACAATTTACTTATGGCATGTATAGTTAGACTCGTACACGTGCTATGTTAGTCTGAGAATAGACTAAATCTTAGCTCTGATATCACTAAATGTAACACCCCTTACCCATAATTGACCCCAGGATAGGGTTCGAGGCATTACCGGACTTAAGCGTAAACAAACATACAAAATCGAGCTATAAAATTTCATCCAAATTTAAAACTATTCAAGAACATGCAAATTGTCCCTTATAAAGGCCTACGAGGCCCAAAACATACATTGAAAGCGGTTTGGAACTAAACCAAGAACTTTCGGAACCTTTTTGACACTTAGAAAATTTTCTTGTTTGGGAGAGTCATACACCCGTGTGGGTAGGTCGTGTGGTCACACACGCCCGTGTGACTTGGGACACACCCGTGTCCTCAGCCCGTGTGACTATCTGGCTATGACGTCATCAACCAAATAAGATCACACGGCCAAGTCACACGCCCATGTGATTAGGCCGTGTGGCAAATTAAATTCCAAAAATTAAGTGCAGACTTCACACGGCCTGGGCACACGCCCATGTTCTGAGGCTGTGTCCTCCACACGACTAAGACACATGGCCATGTCTCACCCGTGTGTTTCCTACTGAGCATTCTGTTTTGCATTAATTAAGGTGCAGGGTACACACGGCCGAACCACATGCCCATGGGGCAGACTATGTGTCGCACACGGCCTAGACACATGCCCATGTGTCCACCCGTGTGGATAACTTTGAGGCTATTTTCCAAGCCATTTGCCACCATTAAGCACTCACATACATCATCTCACTTCATGGCATGCAACATGGAACATTTAATTGCACAAGCATACACCATTATGATTAATCCATGAGTTTTTAATGTGGACATATCACATACTTCAATCATCATAATACCATATGGCATTCAACAACAATTTCATGTTTATTCATATTATAATTTTTCTTTCAGGTTACTTATTTACAATATAATTATTATTCCCCATTCATTCATTAAATACAGATGCCATTCAACACACATTTCATCCACAAGCAACCAAACCACATTCAAACATAAACACAATTGCATGCATGCATAAATGATTAGGGTTACAACCTAACAATCAATATGAGCCACCTCTCTTGGCCATATACAAAATGAGTCACAACACCATCATGAGCCAACACATTTGGCCAATCAATATGACGTATAATAAAAAGACCAGGTCCCTATACATGCCATAATCAAAATGATAAGTCTAACTATACCCAAGCTAGCTTGGTGACACTATAAGAAAAGAAAAGAAAATGGGGTAAGCTTTAAATGTAACGCCCCAGAAATTGGGCCTAGAAAGTATGGGGCCTTGAGTCTGGGTTCGAGTATAAGACGGCCCGAATAATT
Organism: Gossypium anomalum; assembly: GCA_025698475.1. Taxonomy (NCBI): domain Eukaryota; kingdom Viridiplantae; phylum Streptophyta; class Magnoliopsida; order Malvales; family Malvaceae; genus Gossypium; species Gossypium anomalum. Next base: position 39,436,323 of record CM046958.1, on the reverse strand, counting down.
TGGATATTCTAATAAATTATTATGATTATTATTATTGTTTAGTATGTTTAGTTTAGTAATTAAATAAAATAAGAAGGGCTTATAGTGTGGGAAAAAGTCCGGGCTCGGCCCATAGCTTTAGCAAAATTCTTAAATTCTGCCTCTTCAGAGAATCTGGGCAGTAGGCCTTATTAATAATTTAGGCTGAGTTTTAGCATAAAGGAGCACCTGGCCCATTGGCTAAGCACGCTAGGAAGGCGTGAGAGGTGCCTAGGTTCAAGGCACGGCGTGCACAAATGGTTGTTTTTTTTTTACAACCAAGGATTATCGCGAGGAGGCCTTATAAATATCTCGGGAGGAAAGGTGACACAAAAGAGGCACGTGGTCAAGTGGCAAGGAGGCGTTAAGAGTGTGCATGTGGTTAGGGGTTCGAGTCTGGTAAGTAGCAATATTTTGTTTTATTTTTAAACAAATCAGGACTGCAGCAGATAAGTCTTAAAATTAATTGTGAGTAGATTATATCATGAGAAGAGCTTGAAAGATGGCGGCGTGTGTGTTAGTTAGCTGCGCCGAGAGGTTATGGGTTCGATTCCAGGGAAGGCGAGTGCTGTTTTTATTTTTTTTTAACGGGAGAATCAAGTAGGTAAGGTTTATAATTAATTATGAGAAGATTATGTCATGAAAGGAACTTCAGTGCAGTGGCAAGCAGCGTGTGTGTAGGGTTAGAAGGTCGCAGGTTCGAGAGGTATAGCAGGCGAAATTTCATTTTTATTTCGAAAGTAACTGAGGCTTTAGCAAGAATAGATTAAGATTAATTGTAACCATATATTAGTAAAGGAGAAAGCGTGGTGCAGTGGCCAGTAGCTCGGGCGAAGGCACAAGGAAGCAAGGTGGACGGAGGTCTGGGGTTTGAGCCTCACCTCGCGCACGTAAGGTTGGGATTTTTGCTGCACGCGTGGGGAAGGAGTTAGGGTCTGATCAGGACTCTTGGCAGTATGCTGAAGCAGTGCAAACAGTGGGCTGGTCGGTTAAGAGTTTGAATGGAATTCAAACATTGAATGTGGCCAAAAATCAAGGAGCAATTCGGGGAATTAGAATTTAAGAAGAATTCCTATGCCCCAAATACACTCATTCGGCCATAGCTAATAAGTGCCGTATATTTTTGCCTTTAGCATTCATTTTTTTCTTCTTCTATTTTATTTTCTTCTTCTTTTCCCTCTCTAGCCGAACCATCCCTACCATTCTACTCATCCATTCCCAATCTTTCTAAACCTCCATAACCGATTGCCATAAAAGCCAAATTCCCGAAAACCTGTTTCTTGTGTCGATTTCTCCTAGCCAACCTCTCTATCTTCTTTCATCTTTCCTGGCCGATTTTCACACCCTCTAAATCCCAACCTCTGTCGACAATAACACTATCTAATCATCTTTTTCTTCACCGTTTCAAAAAGCTGTAAACACCATAGTCACAGGGGCATAGCCGAATCCTTAGACCATTAAAGATTCGATTTTTGCTAATATTTGAGGGATTGATCTACGTCATATTTGAATAGGAACTAAGGTGGAATCGTTGATTGAAAGAATCGGTGGTAAGTACTCAAATATATTTTTATTACGGGATTTAGAAAAGCCAAAATCCCTAAAGGCTTAGGGAGGCTGTCGATTGGGCCTTATGGCTCTAAGGATTGTGACAATTGTTTAGTTATGATGTTAGTGTGAACTAGAGGCTGCTAATCGAAGGCTTGGACAAGCGGAACGACTGGATCTAGATCTAGTCACTAGTTTCAGCAAAGTTAGGATCTCTAGTGCCTAAAGTGTTAATGGCCGACTTATGGTAAGGAGATTTGTATATAAGTTGTTATGGATTCATAGTTAACGTATTAGTAATTGACTGTAGGCAACTCGTGTGTGGAACTCATCAGCGTTTCGTTGCAAACAGGTGTGTAACTGACATCCTCTCATAGACTAGATCGGCAAAAGCTGAAAAGCTGATATTTTGTGAACTTGTGAGTGTGCTAATGCTCGTGAGATAGATTGATTAACATATTCAGTAATCTAAAGTGATAAGACTGCAGAGTGCGCGATTACGTGCACTTCGATATATTTGGGCTTAATGGGCCAAAATCGAGATAATGGGCCAACGGGCACAATTCGGTAAGAACACTCGGTAAGTGTTTCTGTTAGTACGTAAATGACTGGAATATGCATGAAAATCCTAAAATAGTTAAATTACTAGAATACCCCTAAGTATGAAAAATTACCATTATACCCCTAGGTGCAAAATGACCATTATACTCCTAAGGTTAATTTTGACTGAAATGCATGACGATCTGATTCTGTATGCCTTGATTTGTATATCTGTTGCATGAGGACATGGGTTATATTTATGGTGGAAGCATCCTGGTGGCTATGCCACAATTATCTGATCTGGTGGCTCTGCCACAAATACCTGTTCTAGTGCTCTGCCACGATTATTTGTATCTGGTGACTCAGTCACATTATCTGTTTCTAGCAGCCATGCTGCAAATTCTATGGCGTGTAGCGGTTGGGTGGGTCGAGTAGTCTCCTCACATGGTGTAAGGTTGGACCGGGGTGCATATGGTTGGATTTGGGTTGGGTTTCTACATAACCATGTAATATCTGTTCTGTTATGTTATGGGCCTATGGGCTTCGTTCTCAAATCTGTTCTGGGCTAAGGCCAACTTAATCTGTTTCTGTGGTTTTAGTTGATTTAGACTATGGTTGGGTTATTTTACACATTGAGTTTCCCCAAACTCACCCTTTATTTTCATCCACGCAGGTAATCCCCAAGCATAATGGGCTTGGAGCTATGAGGGATTCGGAGTGGCCATACGTTCTGCAAATTCGGTTTACGTCTGGTGAATTGGACATCTTTTCATTTACTTTTATGGTTTGGGTTTTAAATTGTAATAAGGCCGCTTTAATTATTTTTAATGGTTTTGTTATGTTTTGCTAGAATAGATATGATATTATTTTTAACTGTTGAAATTGAGTAACTTTAGGGCGCGTTTTCAAAAATAGTAATTGATTTCAAAATATCACGACAACAAAGCAAAACTTTCGCAACGAAAATGTTTTCCAAAATTAATCACTTTTCTTAAAATGGACTTAATCGAATTGATTTCCTAAGAATATACACTAAGTTAAGGTGTGGCAATGGTGGTGTGCATGTCTAGGATTGGATCCGAAGGGTGCTTGGTACTTAAGCAGTCTAATAGACTCACCTCCTCCTTTCCGGTTTCCTACCTGGTGCATAGCTTCTATTCACTTTAACCCATGATGAAGTCATCTTTTAAACACTAGAAAAGTTTTTAGATTTAAGAATATGAAAATATTTTTAACGCTTCGATGTGGCATGTCGAATTCGGTCATAATGTCTAGGCCGGGTTCGGGGTGTTACATTAAAGCTTAGTAAGGTCACATACAAATAAAATGCAACTTAAACAAGCATTAGTCATACATTTATCATAATGAACAAAATCTTGCATTTTATCTAATCTATTAAGCTTATTCTTTATAGACATATATATATATATATACATATTCTTACCACAAGTTCATCATGTCTCATGTCATTCTCATGAGTTCGATGTACATACCTGTGCCACTTGCACATAATGATTTACTTTTTCATCTTGATGCAATCATTAAGATTACTCATTGAACATTTTCTTGAACTACCCATATGTAGCCAATGTTACTTCATATCTCGTATCACATGTTGTTTGCTTTTGAGCTACTTACGGGTCTGCTCATATATGCTGTCATGTAACACCCCAAACTTGGCCCGAAAGTTATGGCCAAATCCGGTGTGTCACATTGAAGTGTTTTAACGAAAACCTTGTTTTCATTGAAAACCCTTCCTTAAAAAGATACACCTCAGTTACTTTGCAAAATTTCTTTTCAATTGTGGAAGCTTTGTTTAAAAAATTTGATTTAAGAAAACTTATCATTTAAAAATTTAGTTGCGAAAACGTAGTATATAAAAAACTATGGTTTAGAAAACTATGTTCAACTTCTCGTTATTACAACGCATAACAATAATAATCCAAATAACCAAAAGGGAAGGCCATATTACATTCCAAACTGAAAATCACTTAAGAAACTTATATGTTTTAAAAGAAAAACAAGTCCAAGTTGTCTTGCTAGCCAGCCACTTGAGAGTCCCTCCAAACATCGAACCTCCTACTGAGCATCACTTGAGAAAAATAAAAGAGGGGGTGAGTTTTTGAAAACTCAGTGTGTACAACCCTCGACGAGAAACAAACATTCATCAATCACCATACAACACAATGCAATGCAATACAGTGCAACCCACCCCAATAATCCAACCGGTACATATCAGCTCCGTCCCCTGATACATATCCTGTGGGGATATAAATATCGACCCACCCAATCGATACACATCAACGGTAGCCCGGTTGCGGAATTACCTTCGTTGCAACAAGTTGCCAATCACATATTGGGCTTAAAAGCCGTTGGTGGATCCACGGTTGTCACGCAACCATGCGACCCTCATATACTTCCTCCGTTCCATAAATCCCAATCCATATGCAGCCTAAACAGGATACCAATGTATGTAGCAAATATGCATGTAGCAATCATAAATCTCACACTTAACACATAGGGGTATTCTTGTCATTTTTGCCCTTAGGGGCATTTCGGTAATTTTTTTTATTACGGGTTTTTACTTACCTTGGCCTGTTAATAAATCCCGTGAGCTAAGATGAATGAATACTATGCACCAGGTAGGATTCCAGAGAAGAAGAGGTGAGTCATTAAGACCGCTGAAGTACCAAGCTTTCCCTAGATCCAATCCTAGACATGCATATACTCGTTGCCACACCTTAACCCTATGACTTGTCCACGATCTCAAAAAATTAATTAAGTTTTCTGCAGTCATCATTTACTAGGCCTAAAACTTATTACGAAGCCCAGAAAAATCCACATAACTGTATATGGCCCACTAGGCCCAATCTCTTTCATATGGCCTATTAGGCCCAATCACATTTATGTGGCCCATTAGGCCCAAATCACATTTACAGTCATGCTCACATACAATTTTCCATCACATAGTATCAATTATCAATTTTTGCCTATTATGGGCCCAACAGCCCATCGGGCCCATTTAACCCGTTCTAGCCCGGTTGGCCAATTTACAGCCCAAGTCCATGGAATTGCCCATGGGGCCTCAGATAACCTATCGGTTTCCCCCTTACAAGTGTTCGCGCACTCACAAGACTACCATAGCCAAACTTTTGGCTTTTTAGCATTTTGACATTTTGGCTTTTGCCGATCTACTTGTGTGTGTAGTGTATGTACACACCTGGTAATAAAGCCTGCTGTGATCCCCCTTTCCACGGACCTACAACTAATATCCCTCAATGATTAATTACACAAGCCTATCAAATATTTTACCCAAAAGCTGAAGTCTCAACTTAACCTTACTTGAGACGCCAAGCCTTAATAACTTTTCCTTTGGACACTAATCATGTGTACTTCTCAGATTTGCATTAACCTTTATTGTTAAAACATAATGGGTGAATTGTATTAAACATATTCACCCTTTTCACTAAAGCCTATTCGGCCAACCCTTACCAAATGAAGAACACTTACCGGAGTCTTTCACCTGAGGAGCAAATCAGTAGGGATCCAAAAGACTGGAATTCAATACTAATCCTACCAAAACCGATTCGAAGAAATGAGGAATAAAGTATTCGATACTTAGGAAAACTGATTGGAGGAACCAAAACACTTACACTAGGACTGACTGACTGGAAAGAGTAGTGGCGGCTCCAAGGTTATTCGACCAAAGAGGTGTTCGGCCCTTGCGATTTGTATGGCAAAAAGGGGTTATTCGGCACCAAGGGAAAAAAGAAGAAGAAGTCGGCTAGACTAAAAGTGAATCAAAGAGAATTGAGTAAAGGAAGAATGAAAAATCGGCACAAAGAGAAAGAAGAACAAGGGTTTTCAGCTTTTAAGTCTTGAAGAGAAAAAAAAAGGGTTTCTGGCAACAAGGTGAAGGAGAATTTGGCATTAGCGTGGCAACCTCACATTCTACACCTATATATAGCCTCTATAGCCGAATTTCCCATGCCCAAATTCCCAATTCGGCTCCACCTCTTCTTCACTTCACATCTCCTAGTTTTTCTCCCTGATAACTCCTTAATCCCCTCCTCAAATTTCTCCCCTTATCACTCCCTAAAAAGTTCATATCCAACGCCACCTCTGTCCATCTTTCAAGTAAAAATAAATCCCCCTTTTGAGCAAGGAAGGAGTCGAAGCCTAGACCTCTAACACTAGCAACATGCCACTTATCCACTGGGCCAGCAAGCTCTTTTTTGTCCAATTCTTCCTTCATTTATTCAAAAGCCCACCTACTTGCCATTAGGGTTCTTTTAATAATTAAAATATAATTTTCTTCACTTCTTAGTTCTAACTCCAAAACTAACCAAGACCTACTATCACCTTATTAACACTTAACCGGGAATACTAAGCGCATATTTTTTATCAAAATCAAAAAAAATTTGGATTTCGAGATTTTTAGGGCGTTACAACTCTACCCCTTAAAAGAAATTTTGTCCTCGTAATTTCTAACTACTAACACCGACTACCACACCACACTTCTGCTGCGCATTCTAATTCCAACTTAGGTAAATAGCACACTATGGGTAAATACGTACCATTATTCGCCTCTGGAGCGTCTTCATCCTCTTGACGACATGCTGTATAGACGAAAGTTGGCTACCTCGCCTCAGCATGACCAACACCTCTGCCCGATACTCCACGACCCAAACCGTTTCCACCCCTGGCCTGATCACAGCCTCTCGACAGTTGCTGACCACCCCTCGGTGCCTGTACACCACCTTAGTCCATTCTAGGGCAATACCTGATCCTATGCTCCTTATATCCACAAGCTAAACAAGCTCCCGTCCTCTTCTAACATTCACCTACATAACCTTTCCCACAATTAGCACAAGGTGGCACCCCTGGATTAATAGCAAGGGGCCTTGTTCTAACTGGCCCATTAACTCTGGCCCTAGCCTTGGGCCTCTGATCGACACTAGGAGTCTCAGCCTCCCTTTTATCCTTACCTCTTTCTTTTTCCTGAGTTAGGCACTCAGTGCGCTTTACCTCCTCCGCTATCTTTGCTTTCTCTATCAACTCCGAGAAAACTCGCTCCCTTTGTGGAGCTATCAATACTCTGAGGCTATCTCTTAGTCCATCCTCAAACCTAACGCAACGCTCATAGCCCGTTGCCACCATAACTCTTGCATACCTACTAAGGCGTAGAAATTCCGCCTCATACTCTACTACAGATTTGTTTCCCTGGGTCAAGTTCAGGAACTCCTTCCTTCTAGCGTCTACATAACTCGCACCTACATACTTCCCTTGGAACGAAGTTTTGAAGAACTCCCAAGTGACCTGCTCAGGTTGGGTGCCCTCTTCCACTGTCAACCACCACTGGTAAGCTTCTTCCCTAAGCAGTGACACTGCCCCTTTCAGCTTTTGCTCAGGTGAACAGTCCAAATCCTCCATTATCCTTTCAGCGGCTTCCAACCAGTATTTCGCCACGTTAGGAGCGGCACCAGCCACGCCCTTGAAGATTTCAGCCCAATTTGAATGAAGTCGCTCCAGAATGGACCCCCGATTTCCCGTGCCATTATTGGGCCCTGCGACCCTTTCCAAAATACTCAGCATTGCCTGTAACAATGAATCCTCCCCTGCGGCCTGATTATACGGTCCATTCCCAGCCACAGGTGAGGCCGGAGCCTCTTCTACTCTAACATTGGGCATATGGCCCGATGTCGACGATTCAGCCCTAACACTTTATGACCGAATCCGGCCCAGACGTTATGACCGAATCCGGCGTGCCTCATTGAAACGTTACTAGAAACACCATGTTTTATCTAAAGTCTTTCCTTAGAATTTTAAAAGTATCTTCGTTATAGATTAAAGTGAATGGAAGTTGTGCACCAGGTAGGATGCCAGAAAAGAGGAGGTAAGTCAATTAGACTGTTTAAGTACCAAGCTCTCCACGGATCCAATCTTAGACATGCACACCACCATTGCCACACTTTAACTGAGTGATTGTTCACAGAAAATCGTTTCGTTGTTATGAATTTTGAAAACATTTTTGTTACAGAAGCTTTACTTTGCAATCGTGATATTTTGAAAACAAGTAACTATTTCCTTTAAAAACGCACCCTAAACCTATTCAGTTTCAACAATTAAAATAATATCAAATTTATTCTAGCAAAACATATTAAAACAATTAAAAATAATTAAAGCGACCTTATTAGTTCTAACTCCAAAACTAACTGAGACCTACTATCACCTAATTAACACTTAACAGGGAATACTAAGTGAACATTTTTTATCAGAACTGAAAAAAATTCAGGATTTCAAGATTTTTGGGGCGTTACATGTAAAGTATCCACAACACATACTGGAATACCTCGCCATCAATAGTATGTACGAGACTAGTACCCAGACCGTCAAAACATGTGTCTTATAATCATGAACTCAGACCACAACTCATGAGTTTGAATCACATAAATCATGAACTCAGACCACAACTCAATGAGTTCAAATCTCATAATTCCTAGTGACATGTCACTTGTATCTTAAAATATTCCTAAGGTTCAAATGGGATTCTTCGATGCCACATCACTGTCAAACTTGCTTGTAATGTCAGTTGCAATATCCACAGAACCAATCACATACTCATGAAATATTCAAAGCATAATTCATAATAAAAGTGTAAGCATTTAAACACATGATAAAACATCACATTAAATATGTATATACTCATCATACATGCAATATTAAAGCATTTAAAGTATGGCACATGTTGCATTATTTGCAAATGAACTTACCTCGGTACAAAATGATAGAAACGAGCTTAATCATTGTAAACTTTGTTTTTCCCTCGATCAAGATCCGAATCACATTTTTCTTGATCTATAATGCCAAATTTAACTTGTTCAATATACACATTACTCATATCGATCCATAACACATACTTCGGTAAAATTACCTTTCTACCCTAACTTTTCACTTATTTACACTTAGTCCCTAGGCTCGTAATATGAAATGCATGCATTTTCTTGGTTACCCAAGCCTAGCCGAAACTACACCATGTTCATATCAGCCCACATTTTTCTTTATTACACATTTTTACTATGCATTTTACACCTTTTACAAATTAGTCCTTTTTAGGTGTTTTTACTAAAAATCACTTAGTAAAAGATGTTTATCACACATCAAACATTCATATTCCTCCATTAAACATCAAAATACATGCATTTCACACATGGGTAAGTTTTTTAACATGAACCATAGCTTAAAATAATGGTAGAAGTAGTTAGATCGGTTGATGACAACTTCAAAAATGTAAAAAAAATTAAAAACGGGGCTTGAGAGCACTTACAATTAAGCTTGAAAGATGAACAAAACCCTAGCTATGGCTCCTTGAATATTTTGGCTAAGGTGGGAGAAGATGGACAAGATTTTTGCTGGATTTTTCCCTTTTTATTCTTTTATTAACCAAATGACCAAAATGCCCTTGAGGCCTTTCTTTCAAATTTTTCCTATTCATGCCCATTTTTGTCCGAAATTTTAGAACTTGGTCAAATTGCTATTTAAGGACCTCTAATTAATAATCCAATGCAGTTTCATGCTTGAAGCTTCTAGAACTCAAGTTTTGCAACTTATTCAATGTAGTCCTAAACTTAATTTGGACATCTTAGGCATAAAATTTCTTCATGAAAATTTAACACAAACATGCAATCATGTCATGGATCATCAAATAATCATAAAATAATTATTTCTTTTTCGAATTTGTGGTCTTAAAACTACTATTCTGACTAGACCCTAATTCGAGATGTTACAATGGAGGCACAGTAGGTTATGGAGGTTGTGGAGTCACGAGGTTGGCTCGCTTAAACTCGTTGAACCATCAGTCATCATGACATTAAATACACTTTTTGTTTCATCACGAAAAGATTGCAGAACTGACGCAGTTTGAATATTACTTTCAACTTCATTAGCTACGACCCGATTTGATTCAATTGACATCTTTTATCTATAAGAAAATATAATATTAGAATGAATCAAAAGCATCAGACTAACACAGGTTATATGTGGCATGTATATTTCTAAACTTGATACATGGTCCTAGAATCGACTAATCCATAACTCTGATACCACTAAATGTAACACCATGTCCTATCCCTATTGTCAAATTAGGGTTAAAGAGTATCATCGAGCAAAACAGAACATTTAACTTCACAACAAATATAAGTATACAAATTAAACTCTGACATATAACAATTGAATCCCATAACAATCTGGGATCAAATCAAAACAAAACAGAAAAATCTAAAGAACATGAAAATTTAAAAAACAGAGGTCACATGACCGTATGGCCTGGCCGTGTGACATAGCCCAGACCATGTGAACATTCGAAGTTTAAACACACGGTCGTGCCCCTGCCTGTGTGTCTACCCGTGTGTATATTGAAAATGGGGTCATACAGTGATGTCACAGGTCGTGTGCCAGACCGTGTCACAAACTGACTTGACATACATGGCCGTGCCGTAGGCATTGTCTCAGATTGTGTGAAACCTACACCTAAAACAATAAAAACACACAGTCATGTGATAGCTCGTGTCCCTGGCAGTGTGTGTTGGAACGCCAGTGCCTCCAAGGCGTAGCGGAAAAATATAATAATTAAAAACATTCCGGCGATCCAAACCATTGATCCATGTGTAAGGAACGTATCGGGGTGATAAAAGGTTTCAAAATTACCGAAACTTCAATTTGAGTAGACAGCGACACCTAGGCAACGGGAATCCTAAACCACTATCGAACCAAGCCGCAACCTTTCTAATGTCGGCGTCTACGTAGTCCACCCAGTTGACAATGAATGGTAGAAAAATCTCAGAAAATATTTCAGTGAAATTTTTATGCTTGACGGCTGCTAGACCCTTTAGAATAGTTTCGGGCTTATTTATATATTCTCTCTTTAGCGTTTTTACCCTTGCCATATATAACACCCTTTTAATTGGTATATCTTTTTAATGAATATTAATTCATTAAAATTAATCTGAACATAATGGTCATCATTAAAATAAATATAATAATATTTACCGAAAATTATAATTACATTAATTATAATAAAGATTTCGGTAAACTATATTTATTTAAACTTATATACGAACCAAATTCATATACTATTGAAATTATGTTACGATTATGTGTACAACATCCTTTATGCGTATAGTATGTTCAACAATTTGATTGCCCAATTAAATTAATTCTATAATTAATTTAATTCATCGACAATCGAATACAATACCAACTATGTTTTACTCGTTCATTTCAACCATAGGGTGTGACCCTATAAGTTCTTGTAACGTTAGCAGTAATATTAAAACGATTCTAATGTTACAAACAATGAGTAGCATCTAGCAATGCATCATTGCTACCTAAGTTACGAGAAGTCATGATTCGACATAACCTTTTGTGATTAACCGTTCATGCATTAATCCTTTAGTCCTATATCTTTTGAATGGACACAAGTCATGGAATAGTCACACTTGCATAGTCCATCCCATGTTTCTTGATACCTTAAGTGAACTATGATACACAAATAAGTATGACATCTCATATCAACTTATTTGAGCAAGGCCATGCATTTCTAGTCTCACTCAATCAAGTGGCCAAAGATATTACTCCCATTATGTAGGAGGGACTTATTCTATATTGATCAACCATATCCCTCTACATAAATTGTGATATATCCAACATCAGTCTTTATAGAACAACCAGTTACGATGTTCGTTTGACTATATCAAAATATACAACTCACGATGTTGGGATAATGATGATCTCAAGTATGAGGATCATATACATATTAATCACTATGAGTAATGTTGTGACAATTACATAATAATCCAAGAAACATACTCATAGCAAGTCAGCCCAATATGTTGTTCTCTAATACACATATTCATGCATTGATTTTGACACTCCATATCAATGATAACTCTTTATCATCAATCAACTACATGTTAGTCTTAATGCATTATTGTTGTCCTAGCCAACAATAATACTTGACTAAGGATCTTTTAAGAATAATCATATTATTCTCAGGACATTATTATAAAACAGTTTATTTATGTACACAGAAAAGAAACTGAAATAATAATGGCAACGCCTTATATCAATAAACATGATAAATCAAGTATGTTATTACAACCATCTTGTGATTGATCTTTGGGCATACTCTTACAGTGTGGTCCATTTTTAACCTCTAAATCAAGCCAATTCAAGAACCATTTATTACACAAAAAGACATACCATAACTAGCTTATTTTACATGGTTAAAAGCACATTCAAATCACCAAATACATGCCAAATATTCATCCATCCTATGTCTACCTTAATTCACACATTCATTCAACTCAAAACAAAGTTACAATAAAAGAATAATTTTTATCATTAGTTACCATTCATGCCTAAAACCAGTAATCTAATTGACCAAGATATTGCATACTCAACAAGCAACCATTTCAAATCATCATCATCAAATATATATACCATTTAGGATCAACTTAATTATAACAAACACAAGTACACATCCAAAACTAGGAAGATTACTAGATATACAAAATTAACTTAATAATTTACATATCAACAATAAAACACCTATATACATGCCACATCCCAAAATGAAAACAAAAAAAAAGCTACCAAGATGGTTAGATAGTATGAGCTCCAATTTTATCTATCTAGTCAGTCTGTAAAATGACAACTATAAAAGACCAATAAAAGAAACAAGTAAGCTTAAGAAGCTTAATAAATTAATAGTTTAAAACATCATTTAAATTACCTTAACCAAGATAAACAAACAAGAAGATAATTTCTAATTCCTGATAACCAAATACCAGTTCATACGATATTAGTATTTATTCATGTAAAACATAATAACACCTTTCCAAGAATTAACCAATTCCATCAATCAAATTATCTTAATGTAATCATCCACATATATAAATAAGAGTTTCATTTCAACATTTATTACTTAATAACATCATAAATATGCAAAAGCATTAAGTAAGTAATTAAGCAGTAAATCAATTAACACTTAGCCCGACAAACTAGAGTAACTTGACTCAGATACTCGGGTAACTACAACACACCAAGGGCATCATAGATACGTAACAAAGGTACCGAAGTGTATACAAAGGCATCATAGTGCAAATAGAGGCACCGAAATGCAATCCTGCACAAACCTGAATACTGGCCCTCTTGGATGCCAATCATATCCCAAACATTTACTACGTTCAAATGGGCATTATACTGAATTTGTTTCATTAATAAATAGAAGGCACTTCTACAATATCCGTACAAATACTGTAATTCAACATATTCATTTAGAAATAAAAAAATTCGTATTCCACATTCATTTCACAACTACCAAATAGATATACATTCACATTATACCTAATTGTAATCAAGTCATATTCAAAATCCAACATCACTTATTCAACTATATTTCCAAACTGATCAAATACAAAACAACATAAGTTAATAGATATATGTATATACTTGTTCGTCTATACTACAAACTTACCTACTAATTGCTATCGGTTTTCTCGCAAGGACTACTTCATAGTTTTCCCCTTTTCACTATTATTGTCTTTTTGACTCGATTTTTTATCTATATAGTAATTAGACTCAAATTGTTAAACTCACATACCTCACAAATTCAATTTAATACATGAGACCCTTAATTTTCACTTTTATAGCTTTTCCCCTAACTTTTTCACTTTATTCAAATCAATCCTTTAAACCGAAATTATCCAAACTTTCATAATTTTACCCTTACATCTTTAAATCGAATTTTCCAACATTTCATAACAGTCCCTAGATAATTAATTAATTAATTACAAAATTTCATGTCAAAATTTAATTATTATACATTAATTCTTAAACTCTAAACTAACAAAAAATTCCTTTAGAAAATAGTCCTAACCAATAACAAAGCTTTTAATTCTATCATAAAACATCAAAAACATCTTCAACTCAACCATGGCATAACCCAAAACTTATGCCAGTTTTGCAAATTAGTCCTCCAATTAACTAAATTACAATACAACAATTTCAAAAACAAAGAATTACTAAAAATAGAATAAAAATTCACTCACATACAAGGGTTTAAGAAGTGACCGAATGCTTAAGGTTTTTCTCCCAAGGAGTTTCGGTGGTTTGGGGAAGATGGTAAGAATAAATTGATTCTTTTCTTTTTACTTATTTATTGTTTTATCACTTTGTAATTTTTAATTAATAAAAATAACACATACTTATGACAAAAACAAGTATTGACCGACCATAAGAATTCAATATGGGCTAATTGCCATATAATTCCACCTACTTCCACTAATTAATCCATCAAATCATTAATATACAATAGAAACTAGGTTTTACATCTTTTACAATTTAGTCCTTTTTACTAAATGAACTTAGACATTAAAATTTCTTAACCAAATTTTTGTACGACTCTAAAATAACTCTCTAAAAATTAAATAAATAATAAAAGATTAACTCACTTGTTTGAATTGTGGTTCCGAAACCACCGTATCTGACACCACTAAAAAACGAGATATCACAAATATCGCGATATCCAAAGGAGATATCACGATACCATTGAAGGGAATCATTGGTCTTCTACACTGTCAGAGGTATCACGATTCCAAGGGTTGGATATCACAATGCCCTTGCCATAGGTGTCGTTCTCGCTCATTTTCAACCACTGACACGTCTGTACAACACTCAAAAACACGTTAGGCCTGGCACTATCGGCCAATTTGAATAAAAAGTAAACAAAAACAAGACTTTTTCACTTATTACTCAAAAAATATGAAAATAATGACAATAACAAAATACTATGTTAAAAATTCTATTTTGCTCGAGAAAAACCTCTTTAAACGCTTTAGAAAAGCCTAATTTGCCACATCAATCTGTGGCAGATCAACTCCCCACACTCAAGTCTTTGCTTGTCCTCAAGCAAACACACAAAACACGTAAAAATACGACCCTTGGACTAAATTAGGCAATTAGGTTATATAGTCGTACAACATCAAATTTTCACAAATTAAGAATGATATCTAGGTAATTTACTTTTTCTTAATGAAAATATTATTAGTTAAAGAAGTTAAGGTGTCAATAGGTATAGAGGCAATGTAAATGAACATATGTACGAATGTTATCCATCAAAATAAATTATACGGATCACTCATAGATATTTTAAAAGAATTGTTCAAGTTCGTTCCACCAAATACAAGCTACGTACAAGTTCATGTGTCGATGACATATTCAGGTCCCAAAAGTCTTTTAGGCTTGTAACGTTCTAAGGCTAAGATTGGTAAAGATTCAAAGGAAGTTAATCTCAAAGTGTTTCAAGCACTATGTATAGTATAGGACATGACATTGTCCCCAGTTCCCCTCAAATGTGATTCATTACATCTTACCGCCTTATTTCTCCAACAATGTGGAAAAGGATGGTTGATATTAGCTCATTTTTGTGCACTATGATTTTGAGACTATTTTATACTCCTTACTTTTTCTTATTTTGAGCGTATTTATATTTTGTTTGTCTTTTTCTCTCGTAATGCTTTTGATCCTCACTTTTATTTCTTCTAATTTTTTCTTTTCTTTTTAAGCACAATTGCTAGCAGGAATCAATTATGAGCTAATTCAATCCCCATTCACTAATCACTTGAGTAAACTTTTTTGAGAAACCTCTGTAATGTTCCTACCTAACCGTCGATGTCTTTATCCTGACGTCTATTCGATAGTGCATTACAAAGTTCAAGGATTGTGAATGGTTGAATTTCAAACTCAATTTTGGCTCATGGTTTCAAACATAGAGGCCTATTAAGAAAGGCAATGTAAGGCTCAAATTCAAGAACTGGGGATAATGTAGTGTTTCAGGTTGGTCCTTTAGGCACAAGGCTATACAAACAATGCCTAAGGTCCTTCTCGGATTAGTCACCTAGCAACAATTTTATTAAACATACATCTATTTAAACGAACAATTAGCAATTTGAATTATTTATCTACAAGGATTTGTATACTTTATTCATCTTACGATACATTTTATACATTTTCATTTCGGTTATTGCCTTTAGTCTATTATACCTATTAACTAAGTGAACTAATTAATCTACAATTAAGAGAAAGAAATTATCTAGCAGCATTCAAAATTTACAAGTTTGGCAATCCTATATACTCATTTGATGTGTATTACTACTAACTTATTACTCAATTACAGTCCAAACACCATATAATAGCAAAAAAATAAAAATAAAAACAGGAAATATTTTTGGATTTTTGAAAAATTAAAAACAAAAACAAAAAATATTTTTGGGATTCTTGAATTTTTTTTTAAAAATGCATAAAAAATAAATAAAAACACCAATAAGCATAAAAAAAAAGATAATATAAGCACACATAAAGCATACAAGTGTTGTAGTGTATATCACGTCCTAGCCTAGGTTGCCACAATATAGGCTCACCCTCAGTTTCCTTTTCAACACTTAGATTTTTCGTAAATCGAGGTACTTCCCTTATTTTGCTACCTCGTTGATTCCATTCATGAATTCTCTTCCTATGAATCTCTTGAAATTTTTGAAGAAAGTATTCTTCGATGATGCTGCTTGCTGGACTCTGAGTTTACTTAGAGGATGCTATGTCAACACTAGCCCTACGACAAAGGTCAATGACTAAATGTGGGAAATAAATATCGACCTTACCGCCTATGTTGCAGCTCTTCATTTAAATTCACCAAAGTACCTACACAAATTCTTTTTCGTTGCAAAATGGAATACAATTGTGCTGTTCTAACATTTACGTTGTTAGTATCCAGTACAAGGAAAAGACGCCCCAAGGAAGCTTTGCACTCCATTCACCTCTACCTTTCTCAAGGTAGTTTAGAATAGCATTTTTGTCTATTTTAGTAAAATGATTTAAATCGAGGGACGACAGATCGTCCTCTTCATAACACAGCACATCATAGTATTCACAGATGGCAGTGGGGCAAATATCAATAAGTTTTACTCCTGACGTATACCCTATCACATGTAGCAATTTTTAAATTGGAGTAGAACATCAGCACTATGGATATAATAATAGTTTGCTTAGGAAGCAGGCAAAAGTTATCCCACCGGTGAAAACGAACATTGTCTCAGATTTCATCATAAAAATATAAGCTCGAATCATGACAATGTTCAGGATGAATGTACTCCCTGAATGGTTTGATATAATTTCCCTACCTCCTTTTGGGAAAATTTAATGCCATTAAATTATGACACTGAAATCGAGGCAAATTGGGATCAGGGTAGTTTTGTCTATCTTAGGGGCATTTTATAGTTTTCTTCAAAAAAATTAACAAATTAACTAATCACAAGCAATCAATCTACAAAAACTAAAATTTACAATAAGAAAAACATATATAATAAATAAGGGAAAAGAAAACTTCAACTATTTTGATTGCAGTAGTCGAATGGTGTCATGTCCTTCAAGCAAAAAGAAATGCAATACATGCAAAACAAGAAACTAACACAAAAATAAATCAAAAAGTAAAGAAGTTTTTAAAGAAATTTTAATGGAATTGAAGGAGGGATTGAGAGAAAATAGATAGGGGAAAGGTTAATAGGGATTTAGAACAAATTTTTTGGTAAAATGACGTGAATGAGTTGTTTGGGGGTGTTTGGAGGCTTACAAAAAGAGCCTCCAAAACACGCGGATCATGATACTTGAAACTGGGTATAGCCTGACCCAACTTGGGTATCGAGATATCCCCTATTTTAGACCTCTCACATTCGAGTTTGTATAAGGTATCGCAATACTGGAGGTTGGGTATCACGATATCACTGTGTAAAAAAATACTTTTGAAATTCTAGTGGTATTGTGATATCATGAACGCGATATCGCGATACCCAAAAGATTTTTGGTTCCTCTTGAAACTATCTGTAAAGTTGTGATATCCCTCTTGGGTATCACGATTTCACTGAACTAATCCCAAAAACTCTACAAAAAAAATCATCAACATTCATCTCAAACCTCAAAATTCTAACCTAACAAGTCAAAAACTGAATCAACATAAATGAAAATCCTAATCTAAATGTAGAAAATTGTGGACTTCATGCTCAAAACAACTAATTATTTAAAAAATTTCAATTCATTTGCCACAGATGGCAGATTAAAACTCCAACTTCGGGCAGTCTGTCATACCACCAAGATGATGTTTCATCAGTGTTCTCAACACTTAAACACATATTTTATTTAGCACGTGACCAAGGCCTCTTAGGAATTATATTTTCTTTCTTATCCTTGTTCATTTCCTGACTCTCTTGCGTGGTGCAAGAATACCTGAAAAGTTACATCATTTTTCGAAGTATGCAAACCTGTTAGCATGATCATTTTTTATTCCATTTACATGGCAGTTATATTCTTGTGATGGTAACACCTCCTTAAACCCAGACTCGAGCTCAACACATTTGAAAATTATAGTTTTCCCTCGATATTCATAGTCAATTTGCCCCGTCCTAAGTCTATGGTGGCCCTAGATATGGCTAAGAAAGGTCTCCCTAAGAGTATAGGAATGTTTAGATCCTTCTTGAAGTTAAGCATGGTAAAGTCGATGGGAAAAATAAATTGCCCAACCCTAACTAACACATCTTCAAGGACTCCCTTGGGACATACTAAAGATTTGTTGGCTAATTGCAAGGTGACTTCCATTTCTTTAAGCTCTTTCCAAACCTAACTTTCTATAAATTGATAATGGCATGATGTTAATAATGGCACTTAGGTCACACAGGACTTTCCCAAAACTCACTCCACCTATATCAATGGGGATGGTAAAGCTACCAGGATCCTATAGTTTGGGAGGAACTTTTCTAGACACTACCGTGTTACATTCTTCTTTAAGTACAATTTGCTCTCTTCTCCCTATTTTCCTTTGACAAGACATAAAATCCTTAAGAAATTTGGCATATTTGGGAATTTTCTCAAGGATTTTTAATAAGGGGAGGTTTACATTCAAGGCTTTAAATATTTTGAGGAAGTCTATGAACTCATTATCATTCTTCTTCTTCTTCTTCTCCAAGTAGCTCAAAAAGGGTATCAACTTTGGGCTCGGTGGTAATGGTGGTGGTGGAACAGTTCTATGCTCGATTTCGACTTGTGTGGGTTCACTTTTTCATCTTTCCTTCTCTAGCACCCTATCTCTAACACTAAGAGTGTGGATGCTCTCGTCCTTCTCGCCTACTTCTTTCTCTCTACAATTTGGCTGGATAGGTTCCTTAACCATAGCCCCATATCTAAAGGTGATTGTCTTTGCATTCTTCATCCCTTCTCTCTTCGAATTAGGTTCAGTATTACTGGGTATGCTAGAGGTTAAATTTTTTTGCAACAATTGCAAAACTTGGTCTAATTGACTATGAATTTGGCACACATCAGCTTGCACTAAATGCAAACCTTCCACTACTTTAATCACTGCAATTGATGATGGAAGGTCTGTAACATCCTGATTTTTGGATTTATTTGTGGTTTTCGATATTTTGGTTAAGTTTTAAAATCTATGTATTTGATGTGAAATTAATATTCTAAGTATGAAAATGGGCTTATGGAAGGCCCATGTGTTGGCCAAAACCCGGTGGGATTTTTGAAGTTTTGGATTTAAAAGTTAGGGGTTCTGGCTAGGTGGCCCTTATATAGAGTGATGGGTAATTTGCATCACAAAAAGAGCAGTAGTAAAGTGGCAAGAGTGACGCCACTAAGCTCCTAAAAATGTGGCGTGTGGAGCATTAGGGAAAGGCATGGGATCGATCCCCCATGCTGGCAAATAGGTGCAATTATTTTTTAGGTGCAGAAAGGGTAAGTGTTGGAGTCCAAGTGGAGTCTGCCAAAGGAGTGTTTGATCAGTTCAAATGCTTGAATTAAGGAGTGATAAGGGGAGAGATTTAAGGGATTGGGTGAGAGTTTAGAGTTGGCTGAATGTAGGGAATTAGAGAGGGAAAATTCAGCAAAAGGTTTAGGTTGATATTTCGGCACCTAGGGCTTGTGTGGTGCCGTTTTCTTTTGGTCAGTCACCACAAAGGGTTTCTTTTTCTTCCTTTTTACCTCCCTAGCCGAAACCTTCATCTTTTCTATTCTTTTTCTCTACTTTCTTCCCCAAAGCTGTTCGTCAAACCTGGTAATCATCAACACCTTTGCCGAAATCACAAAAAAGGCTGAAATCCTGTGATCACTGCTTGTGCCGATTTCTTCAAAGTTAGGTTCTTCTATGTTCTTTTGTTTTATTTAAACTACAATCACCTTTTCTTAATTTTAAATACCTAACGGTAGTCCTACTTCAAGGTCATAGCCACACATCATTATTTTCTTCACCACCCAAAAGCCGAAAGTATCATTGGTGTGGGGGCGTATAGTCGAAACTTCAAGACTTTTTGGATTCGAACTCTGTCGCTGGTTAGAAGATAAATCTGCATAAGATTACGTGGAAATCAAAAAGGGGTAAGGGGGTAAGTGCTCATCATCTCAGATTTGGTTTTATTTTACGATGTTAGGAAAAGCCAAAATCCCTAAAAATAGGGAGGCTGTCGATTTGGGCATAAGGCTCTAAGGGTTTGTTATTAATGTTTTCTTTTGGTGATTAGAGTCTTCTTAAGCATTGGATCGAAGGCGTAAATCACTGGAGCAATTGGATTTGGAGCAAGCTATCGGTTTTTGGCAGGAAGGACAGCGTAAGGGATCTCTGTAGCAGTCGTCGCAAAACAGGTGTGTACCGAACACCCTTTCTCTGTTCAAGTCGGCAAAAGCCGAAAAGCCGAAATCCGGTATTTCATGGGCTTGTGAGTACACGAATGCTCTCAAGTCATAGACTAATGGTTAGATTCGGCATCGCAAAGGGGTAAGTTGGTTGTGTGCGAAAATACGTGAACATCGGTAAGTGGGCCTCGATGGGCCAAAACTGGGCCCAATGGGCTTACGGACCAATAGGGGTAAGAGATGGGCAAATCGGCACTGTTAGTTAGTTGGTAGACTCGAATTGCTTTTAATCGTTAAAAGTTCTTTGAAATAACTGTGTAGATGAGTAAGTTTACGAATGTACCCCTAAAGGGCAAAAATTACCGATATACCCCTAGGGTTTATATTGACTAATATGCATGATTGATAAATCATCGCATTCTCGCATGATATGCTTTCATTAATGTATGCATTGCATGGGATTGGGATATTGATGGAGGAAGTGTTTAAAGTGGTTCATCCACGTCTTTGGAGGCTTTGCCTCACCTTATCGATAATTGAGCGGCAATGCCGCAAGCGTGGAGTGTAGGGTTGGGTGAGTTGAGATATTCCCACATGGAGTGTGTAGGGTGGTACGGGGAGTGTAGCTGTTGGTGGGTTGAGTAGTCTCCCCAAACGGGATTGCATTCATTGTTATTACTGTTACACGTATTACTGAATTGGGCCTATGGGCCGCAATGTTCTGTAAAAGGGCTAAGGCCTTGTTACTATATTCTGAAAAGGGCTTCGGTCCACTGTGTATTGTTATCTGAGTAGGGCTTAGGCCCAATGGGCTCGAGCTGATTTGAGCTTTGGATGGGTTTCTGTATACACTGAGTTTCCCCAAACTCACCCATTTTCTTTCCATCCTTGCAAGTGAGCCCTAATTGGTGGACTTGGAGCTGGGCGGGATTCAGAGTGGCCACGAAGAACAAATTCTGGTTTTTAAATTAGATCACACTTCCTTTACTTTTAATTATTTCCGTTTTGTTTGAGGGTTGTAATAAGGCCGCTCATTAAATTATTTCATTTATGGATTATTGAATTGGTTAGCACTAGGGGGCGTTTTAAAAAGACTATATGTTTTTAAAATGTCTCGGTGACGTGTAAGACTTCCGCAATATAAATGTTTTCAAAGAAAATAGATAACTAAACCTGACTTAAACATGATTTATTCTTCATAGACACACAACATGCTTTAAGTGTGGCAATGGATGTGTGCATGTCTAGGATTGGATCCGGGAAGAGCTTGGTACTTAAGCAGTCCAACAGACTCACCTCCTCTTTTCTGGCTTCCTACGTGTGCATGACTTCCATTCACTTAAACTTATAACATTAACGTTTTTAAACCCTAAGAAAGAGATTCTTGATGAAACGAATAGCAACTTTTTCCATGTGGCATGCTGAATTCAGCCGTAACGTTTGGGCTGGGTTTAGGGTGTTACATTTAGTGGTATCAGAGCCAAGTTGCAACAACTCAGTTGTGGATCGGGTCCAAAAATCTTTTCGAAAACTTAGGCCTAAGAAGGGTATCTTTGGAAATGGTAATTTTTTCGAAGATGTTCAAGTTTTTCTATTGTTAAACGGGGTTAAATCAATAGTTTTAAAAGAAAAGTATTTTCAAATCAAATCTTTTTATCTTCGATAAACAAAAACATGGTTTTTAAATTTTAAATGGACTGATAAGGAAGTGGCACACTGAATCCCCGGCACCAAGTCTGTAAGTGTTCTTTTTCTGCTTTAAATATTTATATGGAACTGGACTGAAAATAATACTGTAAATAGTACTGAGCCTTAGCGATAGTGCTATTGATAATGTAGTATTAAGGCTACAAAACTGGGACCGTAGCTGAATTGCGATTGCGCAAAAATAACTCTGCAACTCTATCTATTCATAAAACATTCTGTAATAAACAGTGGAACCAATAACTAATGTCATAAAATTCGTAACCAGATAAATCGATATGAGTACAAGGGCTACTCGGGGAAGAGGCCGTGGGCGAGGCCGAGGTAGTACTCAAGCTGGATCTGCATGCTCAGAGCACATACCAGCTGGCGAGGCTCGTCCACCACCAATTAACAAAAATGGGCCGTATGATCAGGCCGCAGGGGACGACGCTTTGTCTCAGGCCATGTTGAGGATTTTGGAAAGGGTAGCCGGAGCTAATGTCGGGCCCATGAATAGGGGGTCTATTTCTGAACGACTTCGGGCTAACGGAGCTGAGATTTTTAGGGGCGTATCTGGAGTAGCCCCAAATGTGGCTGAGTACTGGTTGGAAGCCACAGAGCGGATTATGGATGACTTGGGTATTCGGTGGAGCAGGTGAAAGAAAAGCGATGTCATTCTTTGCGGGATGAGGCGTATCAGTGATGGATTACTGTGAGAGAGGGTACCCCAGCTGAGAGGGTATCATGGGAGCTATTCAAGTATACATTTAAGGCAAAATATGTTGGAGCTAGCTATGTGGATGCACGCAGAAAGGAGTTTCTGAATCTGACCCAGGGAAGTAAGACCGTTGCGGAATATGAGGCAGAGTTTCTATGGTTAAGTCGGTATGCTGGGGGCATCATTTCCACTGAATATGAGCGTAGTGTTCGGTTTGAGGATGGCCTTAGGGATGAGCTAAGGGTACTCATAGCCCCGCAAAGAGAGCGAGATTTTGCTGCACTGGTGGAGAAGGTAAAGATAGCTGAGGAGGTTAAACAAGCTGAACGAAAAAATCGCGATAGGGACCAAAATCGGTTCAGGAGAGATACTGGATCAGCTAGTGCTGCAAATCGTAATGTTAAGAGAGCTAGGATGGAGGAACCGGTTCGAACAGTTCCGGTAAACACAGCTAGACCGCAAGCTTGTGGAGATTGTGGTAGAATACATCAAGAAGTCTTTGCCGAAACGCTTAGGGCTTGTCTTTGTTGTGGGTCTAAGGAGCATAGGATTAAAGATTGTCCTAAGAGGGCCGCTCAGGCTCAAGAGGCTGAACAAGGGGCTGTGCGACCGGCTCAACCAGTAAGAGATGGACCCCCACCGCCAAGAGGCCGTGGACAAGGTCGCGGTGGTAATGGTCGTGGACGTGGCGCATCTGGCAGGGGTAATGGCAATGTTGATGCTCGTCAGCCAGCTTTGGTGTATGCTGCTCGTCGTCGCAAGGAAGGAGACGCACCTGATGTCATAACTGGTACGTTTCTGATCTATGGTGTGCCTTATACTGCTCTGATTTATGTGGGATCAACTCATTCATATGTGGCATATAGCATTTCTGGGGCATTGGGTGTGCACTTCGAGGGGACTATATGTAGTGTGTCTGTGGTAAGTCCTTTAGGTCATTCGATTAAGGTAGAGAAACTCTTTAGGGAGGTGCCGTTGGAGATTCAAGGTAGGGTTTTCTGCGGAGATTTGATGGAGTTACCGTTTGAAGAATTCGATCTGATTTTAGGGATGGATTGGTTGACCAAGCATAAGGCAACTTTGGATTGCGCAGCTAAGAGGATGGTGTTAAGGACTGTAAATGATGAGGAGGTAATGATTATTGGAGAACGAAGGGATTACTTGTCCAATATAGTATCGACATTGAGGGCTGAGAAATGGATGCGCAAGGGATGCGAGGCATATTTGGCTTTGGTAAGCCAAGCTGGAACTGAGGACTCGACTGTGGATGCCATCGAATCATTAAGGAATTTGGGGATGTCTTTAGGAAGAGCTTCTGGACTACCCCGAATCGGGAAGTCGAGTTTGGAATTGATTTATTACCTGGAACAGCTCCAGTATCCATTGCACCTTATAGGATGGCACCGAAGGAGTTGGTGGAACTGAAAGCTCAAATCCAAGAGTTGTTGGATAGAGGCTTCATTAGACCTAGTGTGTCTCCTTGGGAGAGCAGGTCTGCTTTTTGAAGAAAAAGGATGGAACAATGCGCATGTGCATCGATTATCGCCATTGAACAAAGCGGCGATTAAGAATAAGTATCCATCGCCAAGGATTGATGATCTGTTCGATCGGCTTAGAGGGCTTCGGTATTCTCCAAAATCGATCTTCGCTCGGATACCATCAACTAAGGGTAAAAGAAGGGGATATCCATAAGACGAAGATTTCGAACTCGATATGGACATTATGAGTTCTTGGTCATGCCGTTTGGACTGACGAATGCACCTGCAGCTTTCATGGATCTAATGAATTGAGTATTCCAACCTTACTTGGATCAGTTCGTGGTCGTATTTATCGATGATATCCTGGTATACTCTGAAATGGAGACGAAACATGATGAGCATCTCCGTATTGTGTTGCAAGTGTTGAGGGAGAAGGAACTCTATGCAAAATTCAGCAAGTGTGAATTCTGGTTGAGGGAGGTAACTTTTTTAGGGCATGTGGTCTCTGCCGAGGGGATTAAGATGGACCCTTGTAAGATTGAAGCGGTGTTGGAATGGAAGCCACCTAGGTCGGTATCAGAAATTTAGAGTTTTCTTGGGTTAGCAGGTTACTACCGAAGGTTTGTAGAGGGTTTCTCGGTGTTGGCAGCACCTTTGACCAAACTCATAAGGAAAGGAGTACCGTTTGTTTGGACCGAGAAACAGTAAAAAGCTTTTGACCAGTTGAAAAAGGTATTGACTGAAGCGCCAGTATTGATTCAACCAGTGTCTGGAAAGGACTTTACGGTATACAGCGATGCGTCGCATGTGGGGTTAGGTTGCGTACTAATGCAAGAGGGTAAGGTGGTCACTTATGCGTCGCGACAACTTAAGACTCATGAGGTGAATTACCCTACTCATGATTTAGAGCTGGCAGCGGTAATTTTTGCGTTAAAGATTTGGAGACATTACTTATATGGGGAAAGGTGTATCATATATACAGATCATAAGAGCCTAAAGTATTTGTTGACTCAGAAGGAGTTGAACCTTAGGCAGCGTAGATGGGTGGAGTTGCTTAAGGATTATGATTGTTCGATTGAGTACCACCTAGGAAAGGCTAATGTGGTGGCAGATGCGTTGAGTCGAAGGGTTGTTACTGATTTAAGAGCCTTATTCGCACGTTTAAGTCTGTATGACGATAGAAGTTTGTTGGCGGAACTGCAAATAAGGACTTCTTGGACTGAGCACGTTAGGGAAAAATAGTTGAAGGACGATTCATTAGCTCTTCGATTCCAGCAAGTTAGGAATGGTGAGAGTGGATTTTAGGATCGAATCGAGGGAGTTACGTGCTTTCGTGGAAGGGTTTGTATTCGAAGGACTCGAATTGAGACAGTCAATCCCGAAAGAGGCGCATGGAGGACTCGTGCCATGCATCCTGGAGGAAATAAGTTATATCGAGACTTGCGAGAGGTGTACTTGGTGGCTGGATTAAAGCAGAAGTGATCGAATTTGTTGGGAAATGTCCGACGTGCAAGCGAGTTAAGGTGAGCACAAATTGCCTTCTAGGTTACTGCAACCGGTAAAGATTCCGCTATGGAAGTGGGAAAGAGTAACAATAGATTTTGTGAGTGGGTTACCTTTGACACCCACCAAGAAAGATTCGGTGTGGGTAATTGTGGATAGGTTAACAAAATCTGCTCACTTCATACCTGTTCGTACCGATTACTCACTGCAAAAGTTGGCGAAGCTATATGTGGTGGAGATAGTGCGACTGCATGGGGTACCAGTGTCGATAATTTCTGATCGAGATCCTAGATTTACATCTCAGTTTTGGCAGAAGTTGCAAGACGCGTTGGGGACACGATTGGATTTTTAGCACTTTTCACCCACGCATGATGGACGATCGAGAAAGGGTTATTCAAGTTCTAGAGGATATGTTGAGAGGTTGTGTCATCGATTTTCGTGGTAGTTGGGAGGACTACTTGCCATTGGCGGAGTTTGCGTACAATAACAGCTATCAAGCAAGTATTCAGATGGCTCCATATGAAGCGCTTTATGGGCGAAGATGTCATACGCCGACGTGTTGGACAGAGTTGGGTGAACGACAAGTGCTTGGACCGGAATTGGTGGCAGACACTGAAGGCAAGGTTAGACTGATAAGGGATCGATTAAAGGAGGCATCCGATAGACAGAAGTCGTATGCGGATCTGAAGCGCAAGGAGATTGAGTTCACTGTTGGGGACATGGTGTTTTTGAAAGTTTCACCTTGGAAGAAGATACTGAGATTTGGTAGGAAGGGTAAGTTAAGCCCACGGTTTATTGCGCCTTACCGAGTGCTTAAACGAATTGGACCAGTGGCTTATTAGCTAGAGCTACCACCGGAGCTGCATCGTATCCATGATGTTTTTCATGTGTCCATGCTGAGGCGGTATCGATCTGACCCAACTCATGTCATATCAGTTGCGGAAATCGAGGTACAGTCAGATCTGACTTTCGAAGAGGAACCTGTGCAAATACTTGATCGTGACGTCAAGGTGTTGAGAAGAAAGTCAGTTCGGTTAGTGAAGGTACTTTGGAGGAACCATGGCAAAGAAGAAGCTACTTGGGAGACCGAGGAGGCAATGCTTCAACAGTACCCTCAACTGTTTTAATAAGGTAAAATTTCGAGGTCGAAATTTCTTTAAGGAGGGTAGAGTTGTAACATCCTGATTTTCGGATTTATTTGTGGTTTTCGATATTTTGGTTAAGTTTTAAAATCTGTGTATTTGGATGTGAAATTAATATTCTAAGTATGAAAATGGGCTTATGGAAGGCCCATGTGTTGGCCAAAACCCGGTGGGATTTTTGAAGTTTTGGATTTAAAAGTTAGGGGTTCTGGCTAGGTGGCCCTTATATAGAGTGATGGGTAATTTGCATCACAAAAAGAGCAGTAGTAAAGTGGCAAGAGTGACACCACTAAGATCCTAAAAATGTGGCGTGTGGAGCATTAGGGGAAGGCATGGGATTGATCCCCCATGCTGGCAAATAGGTGCAATTATTTTTTAGGTGCAGAAAGGGTAAGTGTTGGAGTCCAAGTGGAGTCTGCCAAAGGAGTGTTTGATCAGTTCAAATGCTTGAATTAAGGAGTGATAAGGGGAGAGATTTAAGGGATTGGGTGAGAGTTTAGAGTTGGCCGAATGTAGGGAATTAGAGAGGGAAAATTCGGCAGAAGGTTTAGGTTGATATTTCGGTACCTAGGGCTTGTGTGGTGCCGTTTTCTTTTGCTCAGTCACCACAAAGGGTTTCTTTTTCCTCCTTTTTGCCTCCCTAGCCGAAACCTTCATCTTTTCTATTCTTTTTCTCTACTTTCTTCCCCAAAGCTGTTCGTCAAACCTGGTAATCATCAATACCTTTGCCGAAATCACAAAAAAAGCCGGAATCCTGTGA
The DNA here is from genome assembly GCA_025698475.1 of Gossypium anomalum. Taxonomy (NCBI): domain Eukaryota; kingdom Viridiplantae; phylum Streptophyta; class Magnoliopsida; order Malvales; family Malvaceae; genus Gossypium; species Gossypium anomalum. The sequence goes on along the minus strand of CM046958.1, from coordinate 39,408,195 downwards.
TCACTGCTAGTGCCGATTTCTTCAAAGTCAGGTTCTTCTATGTTCTTTTTTTTTATTTAAACTACAATCACCTTTTCTTAATTTTAAATACCTAACGGTAGTCCTACTTCAAGGCCATAGCCACACATCGTTATTTTCTTCACCACCCAAAAGCCGAAAGTATCATTGGTGTGGGGGCGTATAGTCGAAACTTCAAGACTTTTTGGATTCGAACTCTGTCGCTGGTTAGAAGATAAATCTGCATAAGATTACGTGGAAATCAAAGAGGGGTAAGGGGGTAAGTGCTCATCATCTCAGATTTGGTTTTATTTTACGATGTTAGGAAAAGCCGAAATCCCTAAAAATAGGGAGGCTGTCGATTTGGGCATAAGGCTCTAAGGGTTTGTTATTAATGTTTTCTTTTGGTGATTAGAGTCTTCTTAAGCATTGGATCGAAGCCGTAAATCACTGGAGCAATTGGATTTGGAGCAAGCTATCGGTTTTTGGTAGGAAGTACAGTGTAAGGGATCTCGGTAGCAGTCGTCGCAAAACAGGTGTGTACCGAACACCCTTTCTCTGTTCAAGTCGGCAAAAGCCGAAAAGCTGAAATCCGGTATTTCATGGGCTTGTGAGTACGCGAATGCTCTCAAGTCATAGACTAATGTTTAGATTCAGCATCGAAAAGGGGTAAGTTGGTTGTGTGCGAAAATACGTGAACATCGGTAAGTGGGCCTCAATGGGCCAAAACTGGGCCCAATGGGCTTACGGACCAATATGGGTAAGAGATGGGCAAATCGGCCTGTTAGTTAGTTGGTAGACTCGAATTGCTTTTAACTGTTAAAAGTTACTGAAATAACCTGTGTAGATGAGTAAGTTTACGAATGTACCCCTAAAGGGCAAAAATTACCGATATACCCCTAGGGTTTATATTGACTAATATGCATGATTGATAAATACTGTATTCTGCATGATATGCTTTCATTAATTTCTATTGCATGGGATTGGGATATTGATGGAGGAAGTGTTTAAAGTGGTTCATCCACGTACTGGAGGCTTTGCCTCACCTTACTGATAATTGAGCAGCAATGCTGCAACTGTGGAGTGTAGGGTTGGGTGGGTTGAGATATTCCCCACATGGAGTGTAGGGCTGGTACGGGGGAGTGTAGCGGTTGGTGGGTTGAGTAATCTCCCCAAACGGGATTGCATTCATTGTTATTCTTGTTACACGACATCGAATTGGGCCTATGGGCGTGATATTCAAAAAGGGCTAAGGCCTTGTTATTGTATTCTGAAAAGGGCTTCGGTCCACTGTGTATTGTTATCTGAGTAGGGCTTAGGCCTAATGGGCTCGAGCTGATTTGAGCTTTGGATGGGTTTCTGTATACACTGAGTTTCCCCAAACTCACCCATTTTCTTTCCATCCTTGCAGGTGAGCCCTAATTGGTGGACTTGGAGCTGGGCGGGATTCAGAGTGGCCACAAAGAACAAATTCTGGTTTTTAAATTAGATCACACTTATTTTACTTTTAATTATTTCCATTTTGTTTGAGGGTTGTAATAAGGCCGCTCATTAAATTATTTCATTTATGGATTATTGAATTGGTTAGCACTAGGGGGCGTTTTAAAAAGACTATATGTTTTCAAAATGTCTCGGTGACGTGTAAGACTTCCGCAATATAAATGTTTTCAAAGAAAATAGATAACTAACCTGACTTAAACATGATTTATTCTTCATAGACACACAACATGCTTTAAGTGTGGCAATGGATGTGTGCATGTCTAGGATTGGATCCGGGAAGAGCTTGGTACTTAAGCAGTCCAACAGACTCACCTCCTCTTTTCTGGCTTCCTACCTGGTTCATAGCTTCCATTCACTTAAACTTATAACATTAACATTTTTAAACCCTAAGAAAGAGATTCTTGATGAAACGAATAGCAACTTTTTCCATGTGGCATGCTGAATTCAGCCGTAACGTCTGGGCTGGGTTTAGGGTGTTACAAGGTCACTACTATAGGTTGGTTTGCTCTTTTGATCTTTGGGTGCCTTAAAAGGTAGCGGAGGTTGATATGGTGTGTTGGGTTTGAGAAGGTTAACGTTTTGGTTCCCTTGATTTAAAGGTCCTACTTGGTTCCCACCCTACCAAAGGTAGGATGGTCATGCCATCTCGAGTTATAAGATTTCGGGTAAGGGTTATATCCTCTACTCCCCATATAATTGAATTCCATATGGTTGCCCTCATTACCGTGGCCTACATGAAAATGGGTTAGATTGGGTTGGTTTTAGACTTGCGCCTTGTGTAAATCCCGATTATGGGCCTGAAGAATAGTAGTTTTGAGACCATAAATTTAAAGTAGAAATAATTATTTTAGGATTATGATGAGGTCTATGATATGATTGCATCATTGTGTCAAAATTTCATGAGGCAATTTTATGCATAAAGTGTCCAATTTGATAATTACGACTAAATTGAATAAGTTGCAAAATACATGTTCTAGAAGCTTTGAGCATGGAATTTCCATGGATTTTTAATTACAGGGTTTTAAATAGCAATTTGACCAATTTCTAATATTATGGACAAAAATGGGCATGGATTGGAAAAATTTGAAAGAAATGCCTCAAGGGTATTTTTTTCATTTGGTTAATAAAAGAATAAAAAGGGAAAATGAAGAAAAACTTGGCTCATCTTCTTCTTGTGTGTGCCAAAATCTAGAAGGGCCATAGCTAGGGCTTTTCGTCAACTTTCAAGCTCAATAGCAAGTGCATCCTAGCCCCGTTTTTAATGTTCTTTACATTTTTGAAGTTGTCATCAACTGATTTACCAATTTTTAGCCTTCTTTTGAGCTAGGGTTCATTTTTAAAAAATTGACCCATGTGTGACATGCATGTATTTTGATGTTTAATGGAGGAATATCAATGTTTGATGTGTCTTAGACAACTTTTACTAAGTGATTTTTCATAGAAAACCCTAAAAAGGACCTTTTTTGTAAATATTGTAAAAATGATTAGTAAAAATTTAATTTGAAGGAAAATATGGGCTGTTATGAGCATGTTTTAAGTTCGGCTAGGATTGGGTGATAAAGAAAATGGACACATTTCATTTTACGAGCCTAAGGACTAAGTTGTAAATATGTAAAAAGTTAGGGGTAAAAAGGTAATTTTTCCAAAATATGAGTTATGGACTGAATTGAATAATGTGTGTATTGAATAAGCTAAATTTGGTATTATAGAGCAAGAAAAATGAGGAACAGACCTTGATCGGGAGAAAAACAAGGTGTACCACAATTAGATCCGTTTTTACTATTTCTTTACCGAGGTAAGTTCATATGTAAATAATGCAATGTTGTATCATGTTTTAATGCCTTATCAATGTATGAATTTCTATATTTAATTGTTATGATGAGTGTATGAACGACATTATGGTATATGAGAATGACGTTGTGAATGAGTTTGACAAAGATGTGGCATTGAGAAAATCCCGTTTGAATCTTAGGAATAATTTAGGATACAATGTGACATATCACTAGAAACTATGTGATTATGAGCTCATGAGATTATGTGTATATATAACTATGTGACTGTGAATCTAGGTGCTGGTCTTATACATTTTACCGGTGGCTGGGTAGCCCGGCATGTGTTACGGGTACCTATCAGCTTTTGTGAGCAGCCCATGTAGTTACGTCCTGACTGTCAGTTTGTGTGAGCAGGCCTGTGATTAGCTCGAGAGTAAGCAATTTGTGATATGTGATATGAGGTAGCATGTGGCTACGTATGAGGAACTATGTGCAAGCTTTTCGTGTATCCGATAGTATTCCAAGTGTTTAACGGGTAAATCAGTGAGTCAATGATGAGGAACTATGAGAATGTGTTACGAGTTGGTATAGGTATGTACATAAAACTCATGAGCAAAGAACTCGGTATGTTATAAACATGTGGTAAGAATGCATATGAGAAAGTTGTGTTTATGAGACTTGAAGACATTTATGAAACTTTGCCTTATATTAATTGTATGATTTATGTTGCTTATTACTTGCATGTGAACTTACTAAGATTTAAGCTTACCCCCTTCCTTTCCATTTCTTATAGTGTTGCCAAGCTAGCTCAAGGATCAAAGGACGTTGAAGACTCGATCACACTATCAATTGGACATTTGGGTATAGTTAGTCTCAACATTTTGAGTATAGCATATATAGGAAACTTGGTCATTTTGTTATGTGTCATTTTGAATAGCCAAATTATGTTGGCTCATGATAGTATTATGATTCATTTTGTATAAGGCCATGAGATGTGGCCTATATTTACTTCTCGGGTTGTAGCCCTAATTATTTATTTATGCATGCAATGTGTTTAGGCTTTGTGATGTGGTTGATGGCTGCTTGTTGGTAATAGATGTGATAAATGACACATATGCTTAATGAATGAATTGGGACTAATAGGTATGACCATAACTATGGTATAATTTAGTATATTGAAGGTAGGTTTATAAGAATGAATAAATATGAAATTAGTGTGGAATACTATATGAAAGCATAATGGTTTGAGTATGTGATATGTTGTTATTACAAAGTCGTGGATTAATCATGATTGTGAGTATTTGAGTGACTAAATATGCTATGTTGCTTGTCGTCAACAATGCATAAGTGACTGAACATTTATGGGTGGCAAATGCCTTTGAAAATAGCCTCAAAATTGTCCATATGGGTAGACACACGGGCATGTGTCTAGGACGTGTGTGACACACAGTCTACCCCATGGGTGTGTGATCCGACTGTGTGTCCCCTGCACCCTAATTAGGTAAAATAGAATATCCAGTAGTAAACACACGGGCAGAGACACAGCCGTGTGCCTCAGCCGTGTGAAGGACCCGGCCTTAGGAGATGGACGTGTGCCCAGGCCATGTGAAGCTTGCACGTAATTTTTGGATTTTAATTCGCCACACGGCCAAGCACACAGGTGTGTGACTTGGCCATGTGACCCTAATTGTGTTGATGACATCATAAACAGAGAGTTATACGAGCTGAGGACACGACCATGTCCCAAGCCACACGGGCGTCTGTGTGACCACACAGCCTACCCACACGGGCGTTTAACCTTGTTTCCATAAAGAATTTTCTAAGTCTTCCAAATGTTTTCAAAGTTCTCAATTTAGTCCCGAACCACTCCCAATGTATGTTTTGGGCCTTGTAGGCTCGTAACAAGGACGATATGCATATGTATAAATGGTTTTAAATTGGATGAAATTTTATGGCTCGGTTTTGTATGTTTGCTTACGTTTAAGTTCGGTAACGCCTCGAACCCTATCCTGACGTCGGATACGGGTAAGGGGTTTTACATTTAGTGGTATCAGAGCTACGGTTTAGTCAATTCTCAGACAATATAGTGTACGAGTCTCACTATACATGCCATATATATATTATGATAGTGTGACGACTCTTGACGATTTTAAAATGTGTTTTCATATAGTAAATGAATCTCGACAGAGTAGTGGCGAATGATGTTGAACCCCTACTCCTGCTAAAGGGGTAGTGTCGTCTGATAGTAGACCTCCTACAGTTAGTCATGGAGAAGGAGGCAGGGAAGCCTTTCTCAATATGATGGATTCCTGGTATATGGAGTTCATTCAAACGAACCCGAACTTAAACGTTCAACCACCTCCACCCCGCCTATTACTCAACCTATCCCCGTATCACCCCAAGGTATGGACTTCATAAGATTGAATAGACCTCCAGTTGATAAGATTCAAAAAAAGGGGCTGAAAAATTTCGAGCGGGTATAGATGATGATCCTGAAAGGGCAGAGTTCTATCTTGAGAATACCATCAGGGTGTTTGATGAGTTATCGTACACATCAGAGGAATGTATGAAATGTGTTGTGTCACTCCTGAGAGACTCTACTAATTCGTGGTAGAACACTCTTGTGTCAATTGCACCAAGGGGGAGAATTAATTGGGAATTTTTCCAAGAAGAGTTCCATAAGAAAAACATTAGATAGAGGTCTATTGATCTAAAAAGAAAGGAATTTCTCGAGTTAAAACAGGGCTGAATGAAGGTAACAAAATATGAGCGTGAGTTTGTGAGATTGAGCAAATACGCTCGAGAATGTGTATCGACTGAGACCATTATGTGTAAAAGATTTAAAGATGGGTGAAATGAAGACATCTAATTGTTGGTTGGTGTCCTTGAACTGAAAGAATTTGTTGTGCTCATAGAGAGAGCTTGTAAGGCTGAAGAATTGGCTAAGGAGAAAAGAAAAGCTGAGTTAAAGTATCAAGATTTCAAGAAGAGATAGATGGGTAAGTCATTTCAGCCTTCATCTTAGAAACCAAGAGAGTTTAATACTCGATCAAGTGCTTCAGTTGGGTTTTCAAATAGAAACCATGGGAAACAGTATTCATGTCATAAGGACCAGACTACTTCGATAGTGAGTGTCAGTAATGCTCGACCTAATAGATTCGAGTGTGAACACTGTGGCAGACGTCACACTGGTGAGTGCTGGATGAATAACCGGGCATGTTTGAAGTATGGATCACATGATCATCTTATCAAGGATTGTCCTGTGATGGTTGAGAAAGAGAAATTCTAAAGTACGAGATCTGGTAATATTGCTTCTAGAGGGAGGCCACAGAGAAATCTGGGAAGTGGAGCGTGTAGCAAGAGTGCACCTAGAGATCCAATTGTGAGGCCTGAGTGTAACGCCCCAAAAATTTTAAACTTTTTTTTTCAGTTTTGATAAAAGGTGTGGTTAATATTCCTAGTCGAGTGTTCTTTATGTGATAATAGGCCTGGTTAAGTTTTGAGTTTAAACTTTGGGGTGAAAGAAATTATAGTTTAATAATTAAAAGAACCTTGATGGCAAGTAGTTTGGTTTTTAAATAAATGAAGGAGGAATTGGACACAAGGAGCCTTGTGTTGGAGTGGCAAGTAGGGTCACATGTAGGGCTTAGAGGTGGTGTCACATGCACGGCAAGGAGGTTTGGGGTTCGAATCCCTCCTTGCTCAAAAGAAGGATTTATTTTTGCTCAATAAATAGCCAGTAGTGGCGTTGGATCTGAACTTTGAAGGGAGTGATCAGAGGAGAAATTTAAAGAAGGGATTAAGGAGTTATTAGGGAGAAAAGTTAGGAGATCAGAGGTGTAGAGAAGTGGAGCTGAATAGGGAATATGGGGATAGGTAAATTTAGCTATAGTATATATAGGTGCCGATTTTGGGGATTCTAGGGTATTACCGAAATTACTTCTCTTCCTTTAGCCGAAATCCTCCTTTTTGTGTTGCCGAAACACTTTTCTCTCTAGGTGCTCAAAAGCTGAATTCCTCGTTCCATGCTTGCCGATTTTTCATTCTTTCTCTTCACGAATTCTCTTTTGATTCACCTTTGGTTTTAGCCGATTCCTTCTTCTCTTCTTCTTATTTGTGCCGAATAACTCTTTCACCATACAAATCTTAAAAGCCGAATACCTCTTTGGTTGAAGACCCTTTGTGCCGTCGCTACTCTCTCTACTTCAGCTGATTCTTGTGGGATTAGTATCGAATCTCAGATTCCAGATCTCTGCCGAATTGCTCCTAGGTGTTTTGAGGTTTTGGGTAAGTATTCCTCTTTTATTGGTTAAGGTTGGCCGAATGGCCATGGAGGATTTGAGAGTGACTTAAGATGATTGTGAGTCACTTGTTGTTTAGTTTTAATGAATAAGATTGATGAGGATTTAAGAAATACTCGTGATTAGTGATCAAGGAATGGCTGTTAAGGCTTGTCGTTCAAGGTAAGGCAATGGTGAGATTTTCGGCTTTTGGTGATCATATTTGATAAGTGTGTGATTAATCGTTGAGTGACATTGTTTGTAGGTTCGTGGCTGAGGAGATTGCAGCATGTTTTAGTATCAGGTGTGTGCATACACTGCACACACACAGTTGATTGGTAAATCTCGAAATGTCGAAAAGCCAAAAGGCAGAAAAGCTGAAATGCCAGAAGTTTGGCTACAATAGACTTGCGAGTGCCCGAACACTCATAAAGGGATACCAATAGGTTATCAGAGGCCCCATGTGCAATTTCGTGGACTTGGGCCGTGTATTGGCCAACCAGGCCAGAATGGGCTAAATGGGCCCGATGGGCTGTAGGGCCCATAGGAAAAAAATTGGCAATTTATTACTAAGTGATGAAAAATCATATGATTGCATTACTATGAATGTGATTGGGCTTGACTGGCCATACGAATGTGATTTGGGCCTAATGGGCCATATGAATGAGATTCACCTAGTGAGCCATATGCATGTATCTAGCCATATGCATATCACAATTTTTTGGAAAAAAAATATTACTGTACGGCACACCGAGTCTCTGACATCGAACCAAGTAAGCTCTTTTATTATTAAGCTTCTTTAATTTGATATACTGTAGATAGTTAGTGGGCTACTTTATATGATTATACGAACACTTTTAGTTAGAGTGAAACTGAAGCCAGTAGGACCTTGAAACTGTAGAGGATTTACGAAAACAACTTTCTTTTTAATACTTTCAAAAAACATCAGCTTAATTATTAAAACTAAAACTTCATAAAATTTCTAATCAAGATAATATGTGAATCAACGATGAGTGCTAGAAGAGGTACAAGAGGCCGTGGCCGAGGTCGCGAAAGTGTTAGGGCTGGATCGTCGGAATCGAGTCTGTGTTACTAGTTGGAAATTTCATAGACGAAATTTCTTTAAAGGGGTAGAGTTTTAATGCCCCAAAAATCTCGAACTTTCTTTCTTTTTCGGTTTTGATAAAAGGTGTGGTTAATATTCCTAGTCGAGTATTATTTATGTGATAATAGGCCCGGTTAAGTTTTGAATTCGAACTTGGGGTGAGGGAAATTATAGTTTAATAATTAAAAGAACCTTGATGGCAAGTAGTTTGGTTTTTAAATAAATGAAGGAGAAATTGGACACAAGGAGCCTTGTGTTGGAGTGGCAAGTAGCGTCATATGTGGGGCTTAGAGGTGGCGTCACATGCATGGCAAGGAGGTTTGGGGTTCAAATCTCTCCTTGCTCAAAAGAAGGATTTATTTTTGCCCAATAAATGGCCAGTAGTGGCATTGGATGTGAACTCTGAAGGGAGTGATCAGAGGGGCAATTTAAGGAAGGGATTAAAGAGTTGTCAGGGAGAAAAGTTAGGAGATGAAGGGTGTAGAGAAGTGGAGCCGAATAAGGAATATGGGGATAGGTAAATTCGACTATAGTATATATAGGTGCCGATTTTGGAGATTCTAGGGTATTGCAGAATTTGCTTCTCTTCCTTTAGCCGAATTCTTCATTTTTGTGTTCTTGAAACACTTTTCTCTCTAAGTACTCAAAATTCAAATTCCTCGTTCCTTACTTGTCGATTTTCCATTCTTTCTCTTCATGAATTCTCTTTTGATTCACCTTTGGTTTTAGCCGATTCCTTCTTCTCTTCTTCTTATTTGTGCCGAATAACTCTTTCACCATACAAATCTCAAAAGCAAAATACCTCTTTGGTTGAAGACCCTTTGTGCCGTCGCTACTCCCTCTACTTCAGCTGATTCTTGTGGGATTAGTATCGAATCTCAGATTCCAGATCTCTACCGAATTGCTCCTAGGTGTTTTGAGGTTTTGGGTAAGTATTCCTCTTTTATTGGTTAAGGTTGGCTGAATGGCCATGGAGGATTTGAGAGTGACCTAAGATGATTGTGAGTCACTTGTTGTTTAGTTTTAATGAATAAGATTGATGAGGATTTAAGAAATACTCGTGATTAGTGATCAAGGAATAGCTGTTAAGGCTTGTCGTTCAAGGTAAGGCAATAGTGAGATTTTCAGCTTTTGGTGATCATATTTGATAAGTGTGTGATTAATCGTTGAGTGACATCGTTTGTAGGTTCGTGGCTAAGGAGATTGCAGCATGTTTTAGTATCAGGTGTGTGCATACACTACACACACACAGTTGATCGGTAAATCTCGAAATGTCGAAAAGCCAAAATGCAGAAAAGTCAAAATGCCAGAAGTTTGGCTACAATAGACTTGCGAGTGCGCGAACACTCATAAAGGGATACCGATAGGTTATCAGAGGCCCCATGTATGATTCCGTGAACTTGGGCCGTGTATTGGCCAACCGGGCCAGAATGGGCTAAATGGGCCCGATGGGCTGTAGGGCCCATAATAGGAAAAAAATTGGCAATTTGTTACTAAGTGATAAAAAATCATATGATTGCATTACTATGAATGTGATTGGGCTTGACGGGCCTACGAATGTGATTTGGGCCTAATGGGCCATATGAATGAGATTGGGCCTAGTGAGCCATATGCATGTATGTAGACTTGTTTGGGCTTTGTAAGGGGCTTTGGGCCTAGTATCTGATAACCGCCTAAAAAGACATAAAACTTAAATAATTAATTCATTGTGACCATGGACAAGCCATAAGGTTAAGGTGTGGCAATGGGTATATACATGTCTAGGAATAGGTCTAGGGAGAGCTTGGTACTTAAGCAGTCTTATTGACCCACCTCCCCTTCTCTGGAATCCTACCTGGAGCATAGTATCTATTTGCTTTAGCCAATGAGGACTTCTTAATTGGCCAAGGTAAGTAATAACCCATAATAAAGAGAAATTATCGAAAACCTCTAAGGGCGAAAGTGACTAAAATAGCCCTATGTGCTGAATGTAAGATTTATGGATGTTACATGTGTACTTGTTGCATTCATATGATATTCTGTTTAGGTTACATATGGGTTGGGAATTACGGAACGGAGGAAGGATATGAGGTTCGCATGGTTGCTTGACGACCGTGGATGCACCGATGGCTTTTTAAGCCCAATATATGATTAGCGGCTTTGCTGTAACATTAGGTAGTACCGCAATCGGGCTACCATTGGAGTGTATCAGATGGATGGGTCGATATTTATATACCCACATGGTGTGTATCGGGGGATGGAGATGGTGTGTAGCAGTTGGATGGGTGGGATCCATGCATATTTGATTGCTTTACATCTGTTCAGATATTAAATTGGGATCAGGCCCGAAAACACTTGCTATTGCATGCTTTTCTATTTGCCGAGTGTTGTACACACTGAGTTTTCAAAAACTCACCCCCTCTTTTATTTATCCTAGGTGATCCTCAGTAGGTGGTTCGACGGTTGGAGGGACTCTGAGGTGGCCAGCTAGCAAGACGGCTTGGACTGGTTTTCTTAAGCCTATAATTTCTAGTATTTTAAGTTATTTCAGTCTGGATTGTAATAAGGCCTTTCCTCTGGTTATTATTTCAAATTAGGATTATTATTATTTTCATGCTTTATATTTATTAGAAGTAGAATATGGTTTTCTTAATCCATAACTTTTTTAAATACTACGTTTTCGCAACTCAATTTTTAAATGACAAGTTTTCGGAGATTATCTATTTTAAATAAAGCTTCCGCAACTGAAAAGAGATTTTACAAAGTAATTATTATCATACAAGAAGGAATAGTTTTTATTTAAAGAAGGGTTTTCAATGAAAATAAGGTTTTTGACAAAACCCTTCAATGTGAAACGCTGGATCTGGCCATAATGTCCAAGCCGGGTTTGGGGTGTTACATTTAGTGGTATCAGAGCCAAGTTACAAAACTCAGGCTGTGAAGTGGGCCTTATTATATCACAATGTTTTGGAAAAAAATATTGCTGTGCGGCACACCGAGTCTCTGACATCGAACCAAGTAAGCTCTTTTATTATTAAGCTTGTTTAATTTGATATACTTTAGATAGTTAGTGTGTTACTTTAGATGATTATACTAAGACTTTTAGTTGGAGTGAAACTGAAGCCCGTAGGACCTTGAAACTGTAGAGGATTTACGAAAACAACTTTCTTTTTAATACTTTCATAAAACATCAGCTTAATTATTGAAACTACAACTTTATAAAATTTCTATTCCAGATAATATGTGAATCAACGATGAGTGCTAGAAGAGGTGCAAGAGGCCGTGGCCGAGGTCGCGGAAGTGTTAGGGCTGGATCGTCGGAATCGAGTCTGTGTTATTAGTTGGAAATTTCATGGACAAAATTTCTTTAAGGGGGTAGAGTTGTATTGCCCCAAAAATCCCGAACTTTCTTTCTTTTTCGGTTTTTATAAAAGGTGTGGTTAATATTCCTAGTCGAGTATTATTTATGTGATAATAGGCCTGGTTAAGTTTTGAGTTCGAACTTGGGGTGAAGGAAATTATAGTTTAATAATTAAAAGAACCTTGATGGCAAGTAGTTTGGTTTTTAAATAAATGAAGGAGAAATTGGACACAAGGAGCCTTGTGTTGGAGTGGCAAGTAGCGTCATATGTGGGGCTTAGAGGTGGCGTCACATGCATGGCAAGGAGGTTTGGGGTTCGAATCTCTCCTTTCCCAAAAGAAGGATTTATTTTTGCCCAATAAATGGCCAGTAGTGGCGTTGGATGTGAACTCTAAAGGGAGTGATCAGAGGGGCAATTTAAGGAAGGGATTAAAGAGTTGTCAGGGAGAAAAGTTAGGAGATGAAGGGTGTAGAGAAGTGGAGCCGAATATGGAATATGGGGATAGGTAAATTCGGGTATAGTATATATAGGTGCCGATTTTGGAGATTCTAGGGTATTGCTGAAATTGCTTCTCTTCCTTTAGCTGAATTCCTCATTTTTGTGTTGTTGAAACACTTTTCTCTCTAAGTACTCAAAAGTCAAATTCCTCGTTCCTTTCTTGTCGATTTTCCATTCTTTCTCTTCACAAATTCTCTTTTGATTCACCTTTGGTTTTAGCCGATTCCTTCTTCTCTTCTTCTTATTTGTGTCGAATAACTCTTTCAACATACAAATATCAAAAGCCGAATACCTCTTTGGTTGAAGACCCTTTATGCCATCGCTACTCCCTCTACTTCAGCTAATTCTTGTGGGATTAGTATCGAATCTCAGATTCCAGATCTCTGCCGAATTGCTCCTAGGTGTTTTGAGATTTTGGGTAAGTATTCCTCTTGTATTGGTTAAGGTCGGCCGAATGGTCATGGAGGATTTGAGAGTGACTTAAGATGATTGTGAGTCACTTGTTGTTTAGTTTTAATGAATAAGATTGATGAGGATTTAAAAAATACTCGTTATTAGTGATCAAGGAATGGCTGTTAAGGCTTGTCGTTCAAGGTAAGGCAATGGTGAGATTTTCGGCTTTTGGTGATCATATTTGATAAGTGTGTGATTAATCATTGAGTGACATCGTTTGTAGGTTCGTAGCTGAGGAGATTGCAGCATGTTTTAGTATCAGGTGTGTGCATACACTGCACACACACAGTTAATCGGTAAATCTCGAAATGTCGAAAAGCCAAAATGTAGAAAAGCTGAAATGCCAGAAGTTTGGCTACAATAGACTTGCGAGTGCGCGAACACTCATAAAGGGATACTGATAGATTATCAAAAGCCCCATGTGTGATTCCGTGGACTTGGGCCGCGTATTGGCCAACCGGGCCAGAATAGGCTAAATGGGCCCGATAGGCTGTAGGGCCCATAATAGGAAAAAAAATTGGCAATTTGTTACTAAGTGATGAAAAATCATATGATTGCATTACTATGAATGTGATTGGGCTTGACGGGCCATAGGAATGTGATTTGGGCCTAATGGGCCATATGAATGAGATTGGGCCTAGTGAGCCATATGCATGTATGTAGACTTGTTTGGGCTTTGTATGGGGTTTTGGGCCTAGTATCTGATAACTGCCTAAACAGACATAAAAATTAAATAATTAATTAATTGTCACCGTGGACAAGCCATAAGGTTAAGGTGTGGCAATGGGTATATGCATGTCTAGGAATGGATCTAGGGAGAGCTTAGTACTTAAGCAGTCTTATTGACCCACCTCCCCTTCTCTGGATTCCTACCTGGAGCATAGTATCTGTTTGCTTTAGCCAATGAGGACTTCTTAATTGGCCAAGGTAAGTAATAACCCATAATAAAGAGAAATTATCGAAAACCTCTATGGGCGAAAGTGACTAAAATAGCCCTTTGTGCTGAATGTAAGATTTATGGATGTTACATGTATACTTGTTGCATTCATATGATATTCTGTTTAGGTTACATACGGGTTGGGAATTATGGAACGGAGGAAGGATATGAGGTTCGCATGGTTGCTTGACGACCGTGGATCCACCGATGGCTTTTTAAGCCCAATATATGATTAGCAGCTTTGCTGTAACATTAGGTAGTACCGCAACCGGGCTACCATTGGAGTGTATCAGATGGGTGGGTCGATATTTATATACCCACATGGTGTGTATCGGGGGATGGAGATGTTGTGTAGCGGTTGGATGGGTGGGATCCGTGCATATTTGATTGCTTTACATCTGTTCAGATATTGAATTGGCCTCAGGCCCGAAAACACTTGCTATTGCATGCTTTTCTATTTGCCGAGTGTTGTACACACTGAGTTTTTAAAAACTCACCCCCTCTTTTATTTATCTCAGGTGATCCTCAGTAGGTGGTTCGACGGTTGGAGGGACTATGAGGTGGCCGGCTAGCAAGACGGCTTGGACTGGTTTTCTTAAGCCTATAATTTCTAGTATTTTAAGTTATTTCAGTCTGGATTGTAATAAGGCCTTTCCTCTAGTTATTATTTCAAATTAGGATTATTATTATTTTCATGCTTTATATTTATTAGAAGTAGAATATGGTTTTCTTAATCCATAACTATTTTTAAATACTACGTTTTCGCAACTCAATTTTTAAATGACAAGTTTTCGTAGATTATCTGTTTTAAATAAAGCTTCCGCAACTGAAAAGAGATTTTACAAAGTAATTATTATCATACAAGAAGGAATAGTTTTTATTTAAAGAAGGGTTTTGAATGAAAATAAGGTTTTTGACAAAACACTTCAATGTGACACGCTGGATCTGGCCATAATGTCCAAGCCGAGTTTGGGGTGTTACATTTAGTGGTATCAGAGCCAAGTTACAAAACTCAAGCTATGAAGTGGGCCTTATTATATCACAATGTTTTGGAAAAAAAATGTTGCTGTGCGGCACACCGAGTCTCTGACATCGAACCAAGTAATCTCTTTTATTATTAAGCTTGTTTAATTTGATATACTGTTGATAGTTAGTGGGACCTTGAAACTAAAGCCCGTAGGACCTTGAAACTGTAGAGGATTTACGAAAACAACTTTCTTTTTAATACTTTCATAAAATATCAGCTTAATTATTGAAACTAAAACTTCATAAAATTTCTAATCCAGATAATATGTAAATCAACGATGAGTGCTAGAAGAGGTGCAAGAGGCCGTGGCCGAGGTCTCGGAAGTGTTAGGGCTGGATTGTCAGAATCGAGTCTGTGTTATTAGTTGGAAATTTCATGGACGAAATTTCTTTAAGGGGGTAGAGTTGTAATGCCCAAAAAATCCCGAACTTTCTTTCTTTTTGAGTTTTGATAAAAAGTGTGGTTAATATTCCTAGTCGAGTATTATTTATGTGATAATAGGCCTGGTTAAGTTTTGAGTTCGAACTTGGGGTGAAGGAAATTATAGTTTAATAATTAAAAGAACCTTGATGGCAAGTAGTTTGGTTTTTAGATAAATGAAGGAGAAATTGGACACAAGGAGCCTTGTGTTGGAGTGGCAAGTAGCGTCATATGTGGGGCTTAGAGGTGGCATCACATGCATGGTAAGGAGGTTTGGGGTTCGAATCTCTCATTACTCAAAAGAAGGATTTATTTTTGCCCAATAAATGGCCAGTAGTGGCGTTGGATGTGAACTCTGAAGGGAGTGATCAGAGGGGCAATTTAAGGAAGGGATTAAAGTGTTATCAGGGAGAAAAGTTAGGAGATGAAGGGTGTAGAGAAGTGGAGCCGAATAAGGAATATGGGGATAGGTAAATTTGGCTATAGTATATATAGGTGCCGATTTTGGAGATTCTAGGGTATTGTTGAAATTGCTTCTCTTCCTTTAGTCGAATTCCTGATTTTTGTGTTGTTGAAACACTATTCTCTCTAAGTACTCAAAATTTGAATTCCTCGTTTCTTGCTTGTCGATTTTCCATTCTTTCTCTTCACGAATTCTCTTTTGATTCACCTTTGGTTTTAGCCGATTCTTTCTTCTCTTCTTCTTATTTGTGCCGAATAACCCTTTCACCATACAAATCTCAAAAGCTGAATACCTCTTTGTTTGGAGACCCTTTGTGCCACCGTTACTCCCTCTACTTCAGTCGATTCTTGTGGGATTAGTATCGAATCTCAGATTCCAGATCTCTGCCGAATTGCTCCTAGGCGTTTTGAGGTTTTGGGTAAGTATTCCTCTTTTATTAGTTAAGGTTGGCCGAATGGCCATGGCGGATTTGAGAGTGACTTAAGATGATTGTGAGCCACTTGTTGTTTAGTTTTAATGATTAAGATTGATGAGGATTTAAGAAATACTCGTGTTTAGTGATCAAGGAAGGGCTGTTAAGGCTTGTCGTTCAAGGTAAGGCAAAGGTGAGATTTTCAGCTTTTGGTGATCGTATTTGATAAGTGTGTGATTAATCGTTGAGTGACATTGTTTGTAGGTTCGTGGCTGAGGAGATCACAGCATGTTTTAGTATCAGGTGTGTGCATACACTGCACACACACACAGTAGATCGGCAAATCCCGAAATGCTAAATAGCTGAAATGCCGAAAAGTTAGAAGTTTGGCTACAATAGACTTGCAAGTGTGTGAACACTTATAAGGGGATACCGATAGGTTATCAGAGGCCCCATGTGCGATTCCGTAGACTTGAGCCGTGTATTGGTCAACCGGGCTAGAATGGACTAAATGGGCCCGATGGGCTGTAGGGCTCATAATAGGCAAAATTGGCAATTTGTTACTAAGTGATGTAAAATCATATTATTGAATGATTATGAATTTGATTGGGCCTGAGGGGCCATACGAATGTGATTTGGGCCCAATGGGCCATATGAATGAGATTGGGCCTAGTGGGCCACACGCATGTATATAGACTTGTTTGGGCTTTGTAAGGGATTGTGGGCCTAGTATCTGATAACTGCTTAAACAGACATAAAACTTAAATAATTAATTTATTATGACCGTGGAGAAGCCATAAGGTTAAGGTGTGGCAATGGGTAATGCATGTCTAGGATTGGATCTAGGGAGAGCTTGGTACTTAAGCGGTCTTATTGACCCACCTCCTCTTCTTTGGATTCCTACTTGGTGCATAGTATCTTCACTTTAGCCAACGAGGACTTGTTAATGGGCCAAGGTAAGTAATAACCCATAATAAAGAGAAATTATCGAAAAGCCCCTAAATGCAAAAATGACTAAAATACCCTTATGTGCTGAATGTAAAATTTATGGATGTTACATGTATACCTGCTGCATTCATATGATATTCTGTTTAGGTTGCATATGGGTTGGGAATTATGGAACGGAGGAAGCATATGAGGTTCACACGGTTGCTTGACGACTGTGGATCCACCGATGGCTTTTTAAGCCCAATATATGATTAGCAGCTTTGCTGCAACGTTAGGTAGTACCGCAACCGGGCTACCATTGGAGTGTATCAGATGGGTGGGTCGATATTTATATCCCCACATGGTGTGTATCAGGGGACGGAGATGGTGTAGCGGTTGGATGGGTGGGATCCGTGCATATTTGATTACTTTACATCTGTTCAGATATTGAATTGGGCTTAGGCCCAAAAAAACTTGCTATTGCATGCTTTTCAATTTGCTGAGGGTTGTACACACTGAGTTTTCGAAAACTCAACCCCTCTTTTATTTATCTCAAGTGATCCTCAGTAGGTGATTCAACGGTTGGAGGGACTCCGAGGTGGCCAGCTAGCAAGACGGCTTGGACTGGTTTTCTTAAGCCTATAATTTCTAGTATTTTAAGTTATTTCAGTCCAGATTGTAATAAGGCTTTTCCTCTGGTTATTATTTCAAATTAGGATTATTATTATTTTCATGCTTTATATTTATTAGAAATAGAACATAGTTTTCCTAATCCATAACTGTTTTTAAATACTACGTTTTCGCAACTCAATTTTTAAATGACAAGTTTTCATAGATCATCTGTTTTAAATAAAGCTTTCGCAACTAAAAATAGATTTTACAAAGTAATTATTATCATACAAGAAGGAATGGTTTGTATTTAAATAAGGGTTTTTAATGAAAACAAGGTTTTCCATAAAACACTTCAATGTGACACACTGGATCTAGCAATAACGTCCGGGCCAAGTTTGGAGTGTTACACTGAGGGTAGAACACCTGCGAGGACTTATGCCATTCACGCCCATGAAGAGGCTTTATCTCCTGATGTGATTACGGGTACTTTTTCTCTCTATGATACTCCTATTATTGCTTTGATTGATGCAGGATCTAGCATGAATATGCCTGTTGAGTCTACGAAATTTGTCAAAAAAGTGTCAAACCCTCTGGGCAAATATGTGTTAAGTATGTAAGAATTATCCTTTGATGATCAGAGGTCACTGTCTTTCGGCTAATCTTATGCTTTTGCCGTTTGATAAATTTGATATAATTCTTGGTATGGATTGGTTAACTGATCTTGATGTGATACTAAATTATGGAAGAAAATTTATTGAATTGAAATATGAAAATAGGGATATTCTTTGGGTTAAACCAGATGAATTAGAGAACTTACTTGTAGTGATTTCTTCTATGACTTTTCAGAAATGTATAAGAAAGGGTTATGAAGCTTATGTTGCCTTTGTACTGAACACAAAAGAGTTTGAGTTGAAAACTGAATCCGTGCCGGTAGTATGTGAGTATCTAGATGTGTTTCCGGAAGGGCTGCCTGGATTACCGCCTATTAGAGAAGTTGAATTTGGTATTGATTTGATTCCTGGTACAGCACCTATTTCGATTGCTCCATATAGGATGGCTCTAACAGAATTAAAGGAATTGAAAGTTCAGTTACGAGAGTTCACGGATGAAGGTTTTGCGAGACCTAGTTATTCTCCGTGAGGTGCACTAGTACTATTTGTGAAAAAGAAGGATGATTCAATGAGATTATGCATTGACTACCGATAGCTCAATAAGGTGACCATAAGAACAAGTATCCCTTGCCAAGGATAGATGATTTGTTTGATCAATTAAAAGGAGCCATGGTGTTTTCAAAGATAGACTTGAGATTTGGTTACTACCAGTTGAGGGTTAAGGAGTGTGATATGCCAAAAACTGCATTCTAGACGAGGTATGGTCATTATGAATTTTTGGTTATGCCTTTTGGTTTAGCGAATGCTCCTGTTGTATTTATGGATTTGATGAACCATACTTTTTGACCGTATTTGGATAAGTTTGTAATTGTTTTTATTGATGATATATTGATTTATTCTCGTGATGAGACCGAACATGCCGAGCACTTGAGAAAGGTTTTGCAAACTTTGAGAGACAAGAAGTCGTATGCTAAGTTTAGTAAAAGTGAATTTTGGCTTAGAGAAGTTGGATTTTTGGGCCACATTATTTTGGGTGATGACATTAGAGTTGACCCAAGTAAGATTTCGGCTATTGTTGAAAGGAACCTGCCAAGGAATGTAACTGAGGTTAGAAGCTTTCTAGGCTTGGCCAATTATTACGGACGGTTTGTTAAAGAATTTTCCATGATTGCTACTCTGACGACGAGGTTGTTACAGAAAGATGTCAAGTTCGAATGGGCAGAAAAGTGCCAACAGAGTTTTGAGAAACTAAAGGCATTATTGACCGAAGCATCAGTTTTAGTACAACCTGAGCCGGGAAAAGAATTTATGGTTTATAGTGATGCATCCTTGAATGGATTGGGTTGTGTACTTATGCAAGAAGGCAAGGTAATAGCTTATGCCTCGAGGTAGCTGAAACAAGAGAAAAATTATCAGACCAATGATTTGGAACTAGCCACCATTGTGTTTGTGTTGAAGATTTGGAGACATATTTGTATGGTGAGAAATGTCGGGTATTCACTGACCATAAAAGTCTAAAGTACTTAATGACTCAAAAGGATTTGAACCTACGACAAAGGAGATGGTTGGAGTTGTTAAAAGATTACGAGTTAGTGATTGACTACCACCCGGGAAAGGTGAATATGGTCGCTGATGCTTTGAGTAGCAAGTTATTATTTGCATTAAGGGCTATGAACACTCAGTTAGCTTTATCAGATGATGGTTCTATTTTAGCTGAATTGAGAGCTAGACCGATGATTCTCCAAGAGATTTATGAAGCTTAGAAAAGTGACAGTGATTTGCAAGACAAGAGGGTTCAGTGTGAGTCAGGTATTGAATGAGATTTTCGGATTGGTTCTGATGTTTGCTTGATATTCCGAGATAAGATTTGTGTTCCTAAAAATATTGATTTGATTCAGAAGATTTTGTATGAGGCACATAGTGATTGTTTGTCTATTCATCCGGGTAGTACGAAAATGTACAATGACTTGAAGAAATTGTATTGGTGGCGAGTATGAAAAGAGATATTTCCGAGTTTGTATCGATATGCCTGATTTGTCAGCAAGTAAAAGCTGAACACCAAGTACCTTTTGGATTACTTCAATGTGTGATGGTTCCCGAGTGGAAATAGGACTGTATTACTATAGACTTTGTGATGGGCTTGCCATTGACACCCAAAAATAAAGATGTCGTATGGGTTGTTATTGATCGATTGACAAAGTCGGCTCATTCTATACCGATACGTACCGACTACTCACACGACAAGTTAGCCGAGTTGTATATTTCTGAAATTGTGAGATTGCACGGAGTGCCTTTGTCAATTATTTCAGATAGAGATCCGAGGTTCACATCACAATTTTGAAAAAAGTTACAAGAAGCTTTGGGTACAAAGCTGAATTTTAGTACTACTTTTCATCCGTAAACTGACAGTCAGTCTGAGCGAGTAATTCAAATTCTTGAGGATATGCTGCGGTGTTGTATTCATGAGTTCCAAGGTAGTTGGAAAAAGTACTTACCGTTGGTGGAATTTGCCTACAACAACAGTTTTTAGTCGAGTTTGAAAATGGCGCCTTATGAGGCATTGTATGGGAGTAAGTGCCGAACGCCTTTGTATTGGACCGAACTCAGAGAAAATCAGATTCATGGAGTTGATTTAGTCAAAGAAACTGAAGAAAAGGTAAAGATAATTTGTAACACCCCTAACTCGTATCTGTCGCCAGAATAGGCTACGAGGTATTACTAGAAGAGACATAGCTTTTAGACAATCACAAACATACTCAAATATGTAATACAAATTCAAATCAATTACAAACTTAAATAATGAATTTACCCTTTTTACGAAACAATTTATAACATATTAATCAACTTGTATCTAATATTAAATCATAAACAAATAATGTCAACTATATCATTTTAACACAAATCATATGCGCATATCAAAGTCTTTATAAAATAATTTAAATCAATTATTGTAAGCATGAAATATCAAAGAGCACAAAAAAAAAACAATTTGCATGCAAACCATTAAAACCTTATAATACTAAAATCACTATTCATTTGGTCACTTTTATAAGCATTAGCCGACTACCATATGCTTTCCTATACAAAGGCATTTCATTATTAAACCAAAAACAAATACAATGTAATTTATTCAATCAAGGATTTCATACATGAAAATTATAAAGCATACATATTCGAGATACATACCATGTTTACCCTACTTCATTCGGCATGTAGATTTTAATTACAAGAAATGTCAAATTTTTCCATTTCAAATATAAATAATCTACTATTCATATGATCATTTTATAAGGATTTAGCCAAATATGATCATTCCTAATACATGTCTTTCATTCAATGACCATTTCTTTACTAAACCAATTTCTATTATTCAATTTGCATGTAAACTTTTCAAAGAATTAGATTTTCATGATTATTCAATTAGCAAATATCACATGACAAATAATAATGAAATTTCCATAGTAATTGCCAAATACCAACATTCACGACTTCAAAAGGTTAGAATTTAATTACAAACCATTTTTCATTGAATCGAAAGACTTATATTAAACCAACTTAATGATCATACATTCGATTCTATGCTTATGATCACAAGTCAAAACAAACATATCAAATGCCCATATAAAAAATAATAATAATTGTCGAATTAAAAAGTCACTCATGATATATACTTATAACATTGCACATAACTCGACCAAATAAACTTTTAAATGTATAAATCATTGACACAAGTTAACCAAATATTTATCAAAATTTATACCATTTAAATAACGGAATCATCAATCTACATGCAAGTGTTAACCACAATAAGGGATACACCTTTCCAAACATATCAAATCCTGTACATTTATAAGTCCAATTCACATCTCAAATATCAAATATATATATATATAAACATCACTGAAGACAAACAATATTTATACCACATCTCATGATCAAATTCACAAGCCATTCACCTTTCACCAACCACTTCAAGCAATAATCACATCAACTATACACATATATATATCATAATCGAATATGCCAAACACATCCAAAATTTCTACCATATTATTTAATCAAACCATAAACCCATATTTAACAAATGAAAAAGCCATTTTCGCATGGCTTTTAAATATATACACATCCTAAAATCAATTATTTCAAAATATAACCCAACCTATACATGCCATAGTTCCAAAAATTCAGTTTATAAAATACAAAAGTTAGTCGACAGTGTGATAGACTTTGACAATGATCCTCGAGCTCGTAGCTTGACTCCAAAATCTATAAAACAAAGGAAAGCATATACACACATAATAAGCTATCATAGCTTAGTAAGTTATAAGCAAGTAAACAACTCAATGATAAGATTAACTCATTTTAACTAGACCAAATTATAATATCATTATCACATTATCTCAAACTTACCATTTCATAAATAATATATATACTTTCATACATAAATGTTAACTTGGCCGAATGTTCATGTAATTATATTCACATATTTAAAAATTAAGTTATTACAAAAATATTCATATTATTTGTTCCAAAGGCCGAATACATTTTTCATTTACCTTATACATAAACTGCAACAAATATCAAGTAACTTACTTACCTTATTTCAAGTAGGTAATAAGCTAACTTATACTTGGTCAACTTAGCTCATTTTGCACATTCAATCACAAATTATCGTTTCCCGATGAACCATTCAGAATTGGATAGGACACCCGGATAATCACACATATCGTACAATGCCAACGTCCTAGACGTGGTCTTACATGTAATCACATATATGTCAGAGTCACATATCAATACCATGGTCTTACTCACACACATAAATCAGAATCCTATGTCATGACATATGTATCCTAACTATTCCTAAGGTTCATACGGGGCTTTCGAACGTCGTATCTCGATCAAAATGAATTCGAAAATGTAGTGGTCAAGCGTTTTCATAATTAGCCATAATAAATATAAATCCATACATTTCATAACAGCATATATATCTAGTATTTAATTACAATTAAACACGTCTATTTTCTTATAAACTTACCTTGGACGATGAAAAACCAATACGGATCGGCTAGTCGACAACTTTAGTTTTCCCCCGATCTAAATTTGATTTTCTCTTTTCTTGATCTAAATTAATATAAATTAAACTTATTAAATCAAATATTCAATCAAATTCATCCAAAAACACACAAATGGACAAATTACACTTTTACCCCTAATATTTCACATTTTTCACAATTTAGTCCCTGTTGCACAAAACACAAAATATGCAAAATCTCACAACAACATAGCTAGGCTGAATCTTCCTTATATTCATAATAGTCCATATATTTCATTAATTCCACATATTAGTCTCTTAATTTATTATTTTTGCAATTTAGTCCTAATTATTCAAAATCATCAAAACTTCCAGTACAAAACATGTTAATCTAAAATATATCTTTCATACTTCATCATCAAACAACAAAAATCACAAGCTCTTATCAATGACCTAACTCAAAATATTCATCAAAATAAAAAAATTCAAGATGGGTCAGATAATATTTGAAGCAACGATCTCAAAAACGTAAAAATTATCAAAAACCGAAGTAAAAACATACCTTGGTTTAGCTTGAGAAGTAGCCAATTGCCTAACTCTTTTCTTTTATTTTTATTTTTTGTATTTACGATTCTTAAAGATGAATACTAATATGGCTTCTTTATTATATGTTTTATAATATATTAATTAAACAATTACTTTACCGATTTGACCTTACAAGTAAACTATTCAACCATTATCATGCATGGTTATAACCATCCACCCTTATTTCATTTGGCTAAATTGCAACATAAAACCTCCACATTAAAAAGACATAGCAATTAGGCATTTTACAAAGTAGCATGCTTAATTTTCAGTTGATGAAATTAAATCATTTTTAATAATCGAGCACTCAAACATCAAAATTAAAACACGAAAATTCTGCGAATACCAATTCACACATAATAAACACAAAAAATAATGTTAAAATATTTTTTTTGACTCAAATTAGTGGTCTCAAAACTACCGTTCTGATTAGGGTCTAAATCAGGTTGTTACATAATTCGTGATTGTTTGAAAGCCGCTTCGGATAGATAAAAATCCTACGTGGATCTGAAATGGAAAGAGATTGAGTTTCAGGTCGGTGATAAGGTATTCCTGAAAGTGTCTCTATGGAAGAAAGTTCTTAGACTTGGCCGGAAAGGCAAGTTGAGTCCGTGTTTTATTGGACCGTATGAGATTACTGAAAGGATAGGGTCGGTAGCATATCGGTTGGCATTACCGTCTGAGTTGGAAAGAATTCATAATGTGTTTCACGTGTCTATGTTGCGCGAATATCGATAAGGCCGTTCACATGTGATTTCACCGACAGAGGTTGAGATTCGACTAGACATGACTTATGGCGAAGAGCTGGTTAAGATTTTGGCTTGAGAAGTCAAACAATTGAGAAACAAAAGTATTGCCCTTGTGAAAGTATTATGGAAAAGACATGGGGTGGAAGAGGCTACATGGGAGCTCAAGGAAAACATGAGAAACCAATACCCAAACCTTTTGACAGGTAAGATTTTCGGGGACGAAAATCCCTAAAGGGGGGAGAGTTGTAACATCTTGATTTTGGGCCTAGTCAAAATAGTGGTTTCAAGACCACAAATCTGAATTAAAATAATTATTTTATGATTATGATGAGTTCTACGATATGATTGCATCCTTGTGTCAAAATTTCATGAAGAAATTTTAAGCATAAAGTGTCCAATTTAATAATTAGGACTAAATTGATTAAGTTGTAAAATACATGTTCTAGAAGCTTTGAGCATGCAATTGCCATGGATTTTTAATTAGAGGGTCTTAAATAGCAATTTGACCAATTTTTAATTTCATGGACAAAAATGAGTATGGATAGGAAAAATTTGAAAGAAAGGCCTTAAGGACATTTTTTTCATTTGGTTAATAAAAGAATAAAAAGGAAAAATGAAGCGAAAACTGGCTCATCTTCTTCTTGTGTGTGCCAAAATTTAGAAGGGCCATAGCTAGGATTTTTCTTCAACTTTCAAGGTCAATAGTAAGTGCATCCTAGCCCCATTTTTAATGTTCTTTACATTTTTAAAGTTGTCATCAACCAATCTACCTATTTTTAGCCTTATTTTGAGCTAGGGTTCATATTTAAAAAATTTACCCATGTGAGACATGCATGTATTTTGATGTTTAATGGAGTATTATGAATGTTTGATGTGTGTTAGACAACTTTTACTAAGTGATATTTCATGGAAATACCTAAAAAGGACCTTTTTGTAAATGTTGTAAAAATGAGTAGTAGAAATTTGATTTGAAGGAAAACATGGGCTGTTATGAGCATGTGTTAAGTTGGGCTATGCTTGGGTGACAAAGAAACTGGACACATTTAATTTTACGAGCTTAGGGACTAAGTTATAAATATGTAAAAAGTTAGGGGTAGAAAGGTAATTTTGCCAAAATATGAGTTATGGACTGAATTGAATAATGTGCGTATTGAATAAGCTAAATTTGATATTATAGAGCAAGAAGAACGAGGAATGGACCTTGATCGGGGGAAAAACAAGGTGTACGACGATTAGATTTGTTTTTACTATTTTAGTACTGAGGTAAGCTCATATGTAAATAATGTAATATTGTATCATGTTTTAATGCCTTATCAATGTGTGAATTTCTATATTTAATTGTTATGATGAGTGTATGAACGACATTATGGTATATGAGAATGACATTGTGAATGAGTTTGACGAATATGTGGCATTGAGAAAATCTCGTTTGAACCTTAGGAATAATTTAGGATACAATGTGACATTTCACTAGGAACTATGTGATTATGAGCTCATGAGATTATGTGTATATGTGACTATGTGAATCCGGGTGCTGGTCCTATACATTCTACCGGTAGCTGGGTAGCTCGGCATGTGTTGCGGGTACCTGTCAACTTGTGTGAACAGCCCGTGTAGTTACGTCCTGTGACAGCCCTAATTTGACCTTAGACGGAATGTGGTTTCGGAACCACAAAACCGAGTCAAAAATTATTTTAAAATTTAATTTGCATATCTTTATGTGTGAAAGTGCATGTGTGAAAAATTTGAGGTTGTTAATTTAGTCTCATGAATGTGAATTTCATTTGATTTACTTAGTTGAGAACTTATGAAAATATGGTAGGTGAATATGTAAGGACCAAATAGTATTAAAATAGGAAAACTTGGGTTTGCATGTCAAAATGCCAAGTTTTTAATAAGTGGTCGGCCAAACAATTATTTCTTCCACTAAGTTATATTATTTATAATTTAATATTGGTAAGTGATTTAAAATATATGCTAAATAAAGATGAATAAAAGAGAAAAAGAAAGGGGAGTGTTCATCTTCTTCTCCACCTTGCCAAAATCGAAACAAAAAGGAAAGAAATAGGGAAATTCACACTAAGGCAATTCGGAAACCCTTATTCTAGTTGGAGGTAAGTTTTGAAAAGTTAGTTTTAACTTTTCATATATATTAAGCTAATTGTTAAATGCATTTCGGTAATGTCATGAAAATCAATTTTTTTATGGTGGTTTGGGGCATTAAGCCGTATATTAAGAGGTTAGGAGTAGAGGTTGTTTTCATGTTATAGTGAATAAGTAGAGATTATTATGAGGTTGAAATTTGTTGAATTATTAGTTAGGTAATGTTTGGTACATTCGGCCATATGGGTTTAATGGAATGTTCATTTTAATTGTTCATTCCTTTTAAAATAAATGGGTCAATGTTAAAGCCGAATGAGTTATGATGGACAGGAGAGTGCAAAATTCATGTTATGTGATAAATTAACTAGTTGACCGAGACATAGAAGAAGGAATGTGGTTAATGTTTTTATGTCTTAAGAGTGAAAGGCATAATGAGGATATAGTAAATTTAAATGCATATTTTAGTTTAAGTGTTAAGTAAAATTTGGTTAAAATAGCTTGATATATGTGTGAGTTTGTCGATTAGTTTTTTTTACCAAGATAGCGTGAGTAACCTAATTTTTGTATTTGAAATTTTGTTTGAATAACTACAATGGGCATTAGGATGTTGAACTCATGAAATTTGAAGTTTACGAGCTCGATAGATGTTAAATGATTGCTAACCGAAAATGAATTTAGCTAACAAAATATGGAAACGTGAATTGCCGAAGTTGAACTTGTAATGTATCGAATTATTAGAATAGATGAAAAGTATGTTTGGATATGCATTAACTTTAAAGGTTAAATTTTAAATTATGTATGGGCAAATACCGAATCTCTATGTGTGACTATGAGGAAGAAGTATAAATTGGGGTTATGATTATTGAGTCATTTTATTTGCTTAGCTGGAGTTGAAGTTCAAGATCAAAGGAAGCCAAGTTCGGCCAAAGGGAAAGCGAAAGCGGTGGAGTAGCCGATCGGAGTTGTTCATCCGATTAAAAAGGTCAGTCCTTAAGCATTTGTAAAATTGATTAGTTGGTATATAAATAATACTAGTGGATCATGAGAGAATTTATTTTGCTAGATATATATATATTTTTAGTGTTATGCATATTTATTAATGCGGCCATATATGCCATTTGGATTAAGTAAATAGCCATCTTATAATGAGTTAAAATTTGCACTATGTGTGCAGAATTGAATGGCACTAGGTGTGCTGATTTGAATGGTGATACATGAGGGGAATTTCTAGGCACTATGTGTGCGAATTTGATTAGCACTATGTGTGTAAGATTGATTGATATTATAATATGTGCAGGAAAAGAATAAAAGGATAGAATTATTAACGAAAGTATCGAATTTGAGACATGAAACGTTAATACATGAATTGGTCTAGTTCATCATTATTTCATACTTTGAGATATGAATCTAAATCATTTGATTGTTTTGATTTTTAATTGGATAGTAGGACTTCGCTTGTGTTGGACTGATAATCTAAGTAATTGTGGCATAGTTCGGCATTGCAGGAGTGATTGATCTTACATTATTTTCTTATAATCATATATTAATGGCCTGTATTATATTGCTTATGACTTACTGAGTTGAATACTCATTTGGGGTGTTTATTGTCTCCTATTTAGATTTCTGTGATCCATTTTATGTGCTCAGGATCATCGTCGAAGTCATCACACCAACCTGCAATGTTTTGGTATCATCTTCTTGGTTGAACTTAAGTGAACATTACGACATGTATAGGTTAATATGTATTTTGTCTAAACTTATATATGTAAATTTTAGCCATGCGAATATGGTTTAACTACTAAGCTTAAATTTGGTCATATTTAGTTATGGTTTAATTCATTTTGGTTATAAGGTCATCTGCTACTAATGAATGTTACCTATGATTTGTGATTTCATTTTTTTTTTTTTTTGGAATTGGCTATTGTATTTAGTCATAGTTCTAATTTGAGTTAGCGTTATAAGTGGTCTGGTTAATTACAAGCATAACATAAAATCACTTTGATAATTTGTTATAAACTAACAACATGTTTAGTTGTTTTAATTAATTTGTGAGTTAGCGTTTGACTATATATTATGTATATGTATTTGGCTAATAGGGGATAAATCACTAAATGAAAAGAAGGGTTTTATTTGAATCTTGTTATACGAACCTACTTCAGTAATAGACTCGGTCATATGGGTGTTACATTTTATTGGTATCAGAGCTACGGTTTAGTCAGTTCTAGGACTACCGCAGCGCGGATGATTCTAGCTATACATGCCATAATGTTAGTATATGTTAGTGTGATGACTTCTGACGGTTGAAATTATTGTTTTGATTAGTAAATGGAACATAATTTAGAGAGAGCCTTAGCAGATGATGTTGAGAGTGTAGCGGCTGCTCCTGCACAAGGGACACCACCTGTTGAACCTCAATCATCTGCGAATAATCAAGATGATGGGGCAAAACAAGCCTTCTTTACCATGATGAACGAGTGGGTCGCACAATATGCCCGAACTAACCCAGCTGCTCAACCATTTCCGAATTTAAATAATTTGCCTCAGGTGCCTATAATACCAGCAACTACTGATCCTTTGAGGCCGAGTAAACCTCCTGTGGATTTGATTAGGAAGCGTGGGGCCGAGGAATTCTGAGCCATAGCTACTGATGATGCTGAAAGGGCCGAGTTTTGGCTTGATAACACCATCCGTGTCTTTGAAGAGCTGTCTTGCACACCTGATGAGTGTCTAAAGTGTGCCATATCCTTGTTACGGGACTCAGCCTACTATTAGTGGAGAACCCTAATTTCTATTGTTCCGAAGGAACGAGTTACTTGGGACTTCTTTCAGGCGGAGTTTCGTAAGAAGTATATTAGTCAGCGATTCATGGATCAAAAGCGTAAAGAATTTTTGGAACTCAAACAAGGTCGTTTGTCAGTATCTGAATACGAACGAGAGTTTGTAAGACTTAGTCGATATGCTCGGGAGTGTGTAGCCGATGAAGTTGCCATGTGTAAAAGATTCGAAGAAGGATTGAATGAAGATTTAAAGCTACTGGTGGGTATTTTGGAAATAAAAGAATTTGTAACACTAGTTGAACGGGCTTGCAAGGCTGAAGAGCTTGGAAAGGTGAAAAAGAAAGCTGAATTTGAAGCCAGAGACTTTCGTAAAAGATCGGCGGGAAAAAATTCTTTCCCGGCTGGAAAGAAATTCAGAGATGATACTAATAAATCGAAGACTACTGCAGGAATTTCTATTAGGGAGCGACCATCAGTAGAATCTCGAGCTACTTCGGTTACTAGTGTTGGTAACAATCGACAAGAAAAACCTGAATGTCTACAATGTGGAAGACGACATGTAGGTGAATGTTGGGGTAAGTCTATTAACAGAGCCTGTTATAGATGCGGATCGCGGGATCATTTTATTCGAGATTGTATGGAACTTGATGAAAAGAATAAGGTGCAAGGTACGAGATCAACTGGCGCAACGACTAGAGGTAGACCACCGAGAAATACAGGAGGTAGGGATGGTAGTCAGAGAGGGGTTTTTGATACGGCTGTTCGATCTGAGACTCGTGCTCCTGCCCGAGCTTATGCCAGCCATTCACTAGAGGAGGCATCTTCCCCTGATGTTATCACTGGTACTTTCACTCTCTTTGATACTAACGTGATTGCATTGATTGACCCTGGTTCAACTCATTCATATGTATGTGAGACTTTAGCATCCAGTAAGACTCTACCAGTTGAGTCTACTGAGTTCGTAATTTGAGTGTCAAATCCTTTGGGTCGATATGTATTTGTCGACAAAGTGTGTAAGAAATGCCCCTTGATAATCCGAGATTCCTGTTTTCTTGCTAATTTGATGCTTTTACCGTTTGATGAATTTGATGTTATCCTTGGTATGGATTGGATAACCGTACATGATGCAGTTGTGAATTGCAAAAGAAAGACCATTGATTTGAGGCGTGCAAATAATGAGATAGTCCGAGTTGAGTCTACTGACTTGAACAGAATGACAGGAATAATATCCTCAATGATCGCTCTGAAATATGTGAAAAAGGGGTGTGAAGCATATCTTGCATACGTACTAGATAGCAAGGAGTCAGAAAAGAAAATTGAATCAGTACCAGTGGTTTGTGAGTATTCAGATGTTTTTCCTGAGGAGTTACCGGGATTACCACCCGCTCGAGAAGTAGAATTCAGCATCGAACTTGCACCTGGTACCACACCAATTTCGATAGCTCCGTATCGTATGGCACCAACGGAATTGAAGGAATTGAAAACTCAGTTGCAAGAGTTGACAGATAGAGGTTTTGCTCGACCAAGTTTCTCACCTTGGGGTGCACAGTATTATTCGTGAAAAAGAAAGATTGAACCATGAGGATGTGCATCGATTATCGTCGATTGAATAAAGTGACAATAAAGAATAAATATCCGTTACCGCGTATTGATGACTTGTTTGATCAGCTGAAGGGAGCCTCAGTGTTCTCAAAAATAGATTTGAGATCGGGTTATTATCAGTTGCGAGTTCAAGACTCAGATATACCTAAAACTGCTTTCAGAACGAGATATGGTCACTACGAGTTTTAATGATGCAATTTGGGCTCACTAATGCCCCTGCGGTATTTATGGACTTGATGAACCGAATATTTAGACATTATTTGGACCGGTTTGTAGTGCTGTTTATAGATGGCATCTTAATTTATTCGCGCAATGAATCTGAACATGCCGAGCACCTGAAATTGGTATTACAGATTTTACGAAACAAGCAGTTATACGTGAAGTTCAGTAAATGTGAGTTTTGGTTGAGAGAAGTTAGTTTTTTGGGACATGTGGTATCCACATCGGGTATTCGAGTTGATCCGAGCAAAATTTCGGCCATAATTGATTGGAAGCCTCCGAGGAATGTTACTGAAGTTAAGAGCTTTTTGGGACTTGCCGGTTACTACAGACGGTTTGTAAAGGGTTTCTCGATGATAGCCACACCGATGACGAAACTACTTCAAAAAGATGTTAAGTTTGAATGGTCGGAAAAATGTCAGAAAAGTTTCGACCGACTGAAAACCTGTTTAACTGAAGCTCTAGTGCTAAACACATTGTAATCCCAGAAAGAGTTTGTTATTTATAGTGATGCATCTTTACTTGGGCTGGGTTGTGTGTTGATGCAAGAAGTCCGAGTTGTGGTTTACGCGTTGAGGCAATTAAAGTCGCATGAGAAAAACTATCCGACCCATGATCTTGAATTAGCGGCCATTGTTTTTGCTTTGAAAATATGGAGACACTACTTGTTTGGAGAGAGGTGTCATGTTTACTCGGACCACAAAAGCCTCAAATATTTGATGACTCAAAGAGATTTGAATCTGCGACAAAGAAGTTGGCTTGAGTTGTTGAAAGATTATGAGCTTGTCATTGATTATCACCCGGGAAAGGCTAATGTGGTTGCCGATGCTTTAAGTCGTAAATCGCTGTTTGCTTTGAGAGCGATGAATGTTCACTTGTCCGTTTCGTCTGATAATGTGTTAGTAGCAGAATTAAAGGCCAAACCATTATTAATTCATCAAATACTTGAATCCCAGAAGGTCGACGATGAATTGGTTGCTAAACGAGCTGAATTTGTTTCGAATGTGGAATCAGAATTTCAGATTGACGATAATGATTGCTTGACGTTTAAGAATCGATTATGTGTTCCAAGAAATCTGGAACTTATTTCGATGATTTTGAGCGAAGCTCATAGTAGTCGAATGTCAGTTCACCCGGGTAGTACGAAAATGTATAATGATCTAAAACATCAATTTTGGTGGCCTGGTATGAAACGAGACATTTCTAACTTTGTTTCGAAGTGTTTGATATGTCAACAAGTGAAAGCAGAACATCAAGTGCCTTTGGGATTACTTCAGCCGATCATGATACCCGAATGGAAGTGGGATCGAGTCACGATGGATTTCGTATCTGGTTTGCCGTTGACGCAGAGTAAGAAAGACTCAATCTGGGTTATTGTTGATAGATTGACTAAGTCTGCTCATTTTATTCCTGTCCGTAAGAATTTCTCGCTTGATAAATTGGCAGAATTATATGTCTCCCAAATTGTTCGATTACATGGAGTGCCTATTTCAATTGTGTCGGATAGGGACCTAAGATTCACATCACGATTTTAGAAGAAATTGTAAGTGTAACACCCTGATTTTGGGCCTAGTCGGAATAGTGATGTCGGGACCACAAATTCGAGATAGAAATAATTATTTTATGATTATTTTGAGGTCTATGATATGATTGCATGATTGTGTGAAAATTTCGTGAAGAAATTCTATGCATAAAGTGCTTAATTTGAAGTTAGGGACTAAATTGAATAAGTTGCAAAACTTGCATTCTAGAAGTTTCTAGTATGAAATTGCTTTAAAATATTAATTAGGAGGTCTTAAATAGCAATTTGACCAATTTCTAAGTTATGGACAAAAATTGGACATGGATGGAATTTTTGAAAGTTTAGTAAGTAAGGGCATTTTGGTCATTTGGATATTAAATGAAATAAAATGGGAAAAATCAAGCAAAAATCCATTCATCTTCTTCATGTTGCTGCCGAATTTTACTTGCTACCATAGCTAGGGTTTCTTCAACTTCTAAGCTCAATAGTAAGTGCATTCAAGCCCCGTTTTTAATGTTCTTTACATTTTTGAAATCCTCGTAGCTCGGTTTACCTATTTCTACCATTATTTCGAGTTAGGGTTTATGTTTAAAAATTTACCCATGAATGATATGCATGAATTTTGATGTTTTATGGTAGAATATGAAGTTTGAGATTGTGTTAAACAACTTTTGCTAAGTGATTTTTCAGTAAAAAGCAGTAAAAGCAGCATAATCGGAAAAATCTATTGTTCATAACTATGTGTTAGAGTGAGAGTTTGATGTTTCCATAGAAGAGAAAAATGATCAGCATGTCATTAAACATAAGAATAAGGGCTGAAATTAAATTTCTGAGCCTTGGGGAAAAAGCGCAAATATGTAAAAGTTTAGGGGTCAAAATGCAAATTTGTAAAAATATGATTTTTCGACCCATATGAATAGTGTGATTAATTATTAGGCTAGATGTGATATTATAGATCAAGAAAGGCGTGGAATCGATCTCGAACGGGGGAAGGAAAATGTTTTGGATTAAATTACAAAATTTCCATATTTTGCACCGAGGTAAGTTTGTATGTAAATAATACATTAACTTCATTTACATTTTTATATTTCAGCCTATTATATATATTTTAGCCGATTTTGAAACATAAATTGATTATGGGAAGATGGAAATAAGTAATAGAGAGAGAAATCCCGGTTGAACATTCGGAAGAATTGAATAATATAGATGGAGTGTAGCTAGGTCACATGTATGATGCCGAGTGCACATCATGTGTACAAGAAAGCTACACGATACTATGTAGTAGCTAGGTCACATGTGTGATACGGGAAGTATCCCATGTAGACAAGAGAGCTACGGGAGAGAGATAAATGTAGCTAGGTCACATGTGTGATACGGGAAGTATCCCATGTAGACAAGAGAGCTACGGGAGAGATAAATGTAGCTAGGTCGCATGTGTGATTCCAAGTGTAGGGCATCATGTGGACAAGAGAGCTACGTAATAAATTGGCTAGGTCACATGGGTGGTACTAAGTGTTCACCATGTGTACAAGAGAGCCGAATTATATGAAATATGATGGTGGAGCTGTGTGCTGAAACCATCAAGTATCGGGAATTGATCAGAATTGTTCAACGGGATGGCTTTATGGTGACATTGTAATTATGTACCTATACTTGTGATGTATAAAATGTGGTGAAAATGATTTGTGATATATATATATAAGTTAAAATGAGGTTAATACAAAGAAAGTGTGAAAGAGTGAATTAGCACTAAAACTGTTGTGGGACAGTAGCAGTGACGTGATTTTGAAAAATCACCAAAAATAGTAATAATTTAATTAGAGGCTGAATGAGATGTGAAATTAAATCTTAATGAGCCTATTTTCATATAAAAAAAACGGAGCAAGTAAAGGAATTCTATATTTTGAGATATTTATAATTGTGTGTGACTTGCTCAGAATGACTATGTGATCCCCTATTCCAAATTTGAAAAATCATTAAAAATTGTACAAAAAAAATTAAGAAATATAGTTTATATGCATAAATTACTTATTGAGTCTAGTTTTAAATGAAACAGGTTTCATGGTCATTTGAATTGTGTACTGGGAGAAATTAAATTTGTAGTGAACATAGGTCAGATCAGTCGAGCTGTGTAATAGGGGAAACTTTAACTAATAAACTGTACTAATTAGCTTTATCAAAAATTCTAGAAATAAATTAGTGAATAGATACATGAGTCAAGTTTCAAGGAAAATTTACGGAATTGGATTTCGAGTTTCGTAACTCGAGTTATGATTTATTTAGTGAACATGACGCAGGAGAGACAGCTTGACCAAAGTGGAGTAAATAGTGAAATTAAACGTAGATACACTTGAGTTATTATGTAATCATACTAAATTCTTTATTCATTATTTATATACTTGCTTACTAAGCGTAAAGCTTACTTCCTTCTTTCCATTTTTTTTAGTTTGTAAGGTCAGCTCAGGGGTTGGAAATCGTCGGAGGCAGCATCACACTATCAAGCCATTATCCTTGGAGTATTGGCTAGTATATGTTAAATATTTTCATGTGAGTGGCATGTATAGCAAGTTTGTTTCATGACATGTATTATTGTTATGATTTGGTTTACGTATTGGCCTACATTGAGCTTTTGTATATGGCCATGAGATGTGGTCTTTATTCATTGTGGTTTGTAAGTTTTAAATTTTGGGCAGAACTTGGTGACCCGATTTTATATGTTTGTGAATGTTTAAGTCTAGTAACGCCTCGAACCCTGTCCCGGAGTCAGATACGGGTGAAGGGTGTTACATTTAGTGGCATCAGAGCTATGGTTTAGTTGGTTCTCGGACTAACCTAGCATGTGAAAAAAAAAAGTCTAGCTATATATGCCACGGATCTATGATAGTGTGATGTCTTCCGACGCGTATGAGAACCGTCTTGTTTAGACAGAGGTACTCTCCAACTGAGCTGTACCAACCATGTTTAACGTGATGCAAAGGTAATTGAGTAAATTACGATTATAATAAGTTTAGATTCAGAAAGGTATGAATAAAGGTTTATAATATTTTAATACGAATAAAAATGTCATTGTCCTGGTTGGACATTGAATGTTGATGAATGTCAATGATATTTTTTTTTATGAGATAAAGGATTATAATGAAATGAACTTATCTATGTTAAATTGTTTGGACTGAATTATATGATTGTAAGGATATGTATATAATGATGCACGAAATGAAAGTTGTGACTGTGATGCAAATAACTATGTTTGTTTGGCCCTTATACGATGTCATGAGTATGATTTGTTTGAGTAAATGAATGGGTAAGTAAAGCTATCCAGAAAACATAGAATGCATGTATAAGTATACTTGTCTAAATAGGATAACTGGAAAATTTGGTGTAAACCAATATGAATGATGCATTACCTGAATGAATGACAGGATTTTGACGATGTTGCTATGATGATGAAAGTTGTATTATATGTGTATGTATAAGAAAGACGAGTCAGAGGCCTTATATCCCCTCGCTCTTATTGAAGTGGTGCTTATGATTGAATTTCATAAGATACATACTGAATAAGTTCCCGCTTGAAAATTCAAAAGAGAGTTCAGTGATAGAATAATTATAAGTATAATTAGAGATTAAGAATGAATTGATAAGTAAAGACAGAGCTAGAAAAGTATCAAAGGTTGCCATAAAGATTATTGAAATTATACACTTTGTTCGATTAGAGAAGAAATTTACTTTGGTAAATCGAATTACTCAAGTACAAGGTCGAGAAAAGTGTAAATCAAAATTTATTCAGAATCTGGTCTTCTTTAGCGAAAGCTCTAATATGAAATTTGTGATGGCGAGAACTAGTTGTGGGAAATAATATTTGAAATCAGTAATATCCGAATGTGACAATTATTACTGGACAAATTTTGGCATTAGGATTTTTTTAAATTTCCGTGTAAGGATTTGACAACGAAAGAAAGACATAAGTGATAAAAGCGCGAGTCTCAATCGATATGGTGGATTACTTCTCTCAAATAAGTCAATTATAATTAATGACTTCAATTGAGATATTTTGGTTACTTGAACTAATGAAATTGAGATGGTTTTAGTTAGCGTAATGAATGAATAGTAAAAGATTACTAGAAATGTCATTCACTGGTGATTAAGATCGACTCGAGTGTTCAATCAGTGTCAATTATTTATTTGAAATATTTCATGTGACAATCATGTCGGGATTATTTTCTCAAGTCCGATAATAGAATTTCATTTTCAGACGGATAAAAGGCAAATATGCTGAACGAGAAGTGTATATCTCTTAAAAAAAATAAAAATAATAAATAAAAAAATAATAATAATAAATAAATAAATAAATAAATTTATATGAGTAAAAACCACTACGAATGATGAGGTTTTCGTTTCGTGAAAGCTGAAAAGTTTATTACATGTTGGTAAAGTTTGAGCAGATGAGAATATTGTTAACTGGAATGTCCGAAATTTGGACTAGTCGTATGGAGTAAAGGCTTCTGATTTTTTTAGTAATGTCCTGTTGTATGAATTGTGATGTGTTTCAAGATAATAAGGTAATGTGATAGCATAAAGCATTCGATGCCACAGAGAATCTAAATTGATAATGGGGTTAAAGCCGAGCATCAGAATCTACCAGAATTATCTTTGCCAAAATTGATATTAGGATGGAAATGAGAAATTAAAGAGATGTATTGGAGGCACTGCCTGAGTGAAGGTACTTTATTATTGAGTATGAGATTGAGGAATCTAAGTGAAGACCACTTTTCCGGTAAGATTTTCGGGGACGAAAATCCCTAAAGGTGGGAAGAGTTGTAACACCCTGATTTTGGGCCAAGTCAGAATAGTGATGTTGGGACCACAAATTCGAGATAGAAATAATTATTTTATGATTATTTTGAGGTCTATGATATGATTGCATGATTGTGTGAAAATTTCGTGAAGAAATTCTATGCATAAAGTGCTTAATTTGAAGTTAGGGACTAAATTGAATAAGTTGCAAAACTTGCATTCTAGAAGTTTCTAGTATGAAATTGCTTTAAAATATTAATTAGGAGGTCTTAAATAGCAATTTGACCAATTTCTAAGTTATGGACAAAAATTGGACATGGATGGAATTTTTGAAAGTTTAGTAAGTAAGGGCATTTTGGTCATTTGGATATTAAATGAAATAAAATGGGAAAAATCAAGCAAAAATCCATTCATCTTCTTCATGTTGCTGCCGAATTTTACTTGCTACCATAGCTAGGGTTTCTTCAACTTCTAAGCTCAATAGTAAGTGCATTCAAGCCCCGTTTTTAATGTTCTTTACATTTTTGAAATCCTCGTAGCTTCTGGTTTACCTATTTCTACCATTATTTGAGTTAGGGTTTATGTTTAAAAATTTACCCATGAATGATATGCATGAATTTTGATGTTTTATGGTAGAATATGAAGTTTGAGATTGTGTTAAACAACTTTTGCTAAGTGATTTTTCAGTAAAAAGCAGTAAAAGCGGCATAATCATGAAAAAATCTATTGTTCATAACTATGTGTTACTGTTGAGAATTTGATGTTTCCATAGAAGAGAAAAATGATCAGCATGTCATTAAACATAAGAATAAGGGCTGAAATTAAATTTCAGAGCCTTGGGGCAAAAGTGCAAATATGTAAAAGTTTAGGGGTCAAAATGCAAATTTGTAAAAATATGATTTTTAGACCCATATGAATAGTGTGATTAATTATGAGGCTAAATGTGATATTATAGATCAAGAAAGGTGTGGAATCGATCTCGAACGGGGGAAGGAAAATGTTTTGGATTAAATTGCAAAATTTCCATATTTTGCACCGAGGTAAGCTTTTATGTAAATAATACATTAACTTCATTTACATTTTTATATTTCAGCCTATTATATATATTTTACCCGATTTTGAAACATAAATTGATTTTGGAAGAATGGAAATAAGTAGTAGAGAGAGAAATCCCGGTTGAACATTCGGAAGAATTGAATAATATAGATGGAGTGTAGCTAGGTCACATGTATGATGCCGAGTGCACATCATGTGTACAAGAAAGCTACACGATACTATGTAGTAGCTAGGTCACATGTGTGATACGGGAAGTATCCCATGTAGACAAGAGAGCTACGGGAGAGAGATAAATGTAGCTAGGTCACATGTGTGATACGAGAAGTATCCCATGTAGACAAGAGAGCTACGGGAGAGATAAATGTAGCTAGGTCGCATGTGTGATTCCAAGTGTAGGACACCATGTGGACAAGAGAGCTACATAATAAATTGGCTAGGTCACATGGGTGGTACTAAGTGTTCACCATGTGTACAAGAGAGCCGAATTATATGAAATATGATGGTGGAGCTGTGTGCTAAAACCATCAAGTATCGGGAATTGATCCGAATTGTTCAACGGGATGGCTTTATGGTGACATTGTAATTATGGACCTATACTTGTGATGTATAAAATGTGGTGAAAATGATTTGTGATATATATATATATATAAGTTAAAATGAGGTTAATACAAAGAAAGTGTGAAAGAGTGAATTAGCACTAAAACTGTTGTGGGACAGTAGCAGTGACGTGATTTTGAAAAATCACCAAAAATAGTAATAATTTAATTAGAGGCTGAATAAGATGTGAAATTAAATCTTAATGAGCCTATTTTCATATAAAAAAAACGGAGCAAGTAAAGGAATTCTATATTTTGAGATATTTATAATTGTGTATGACTTGCTCAGAATGACTATGTGATCCCCTGTTCCAACTTTGAAAAATAATTAAAAACTGTACAAAACAAATTAAGAAATATAGTTTATATGCATAAATTCCTTATGGAGTCTAGTTTTAAATGAAACAGGTTTCATGGTTATTTGAATTGTGTACTGGGAGAAATTCAATTCGTAGTGAACAGAGGTCAGATCAGTCGAGCTCTGTAATAGGGGAAACTTTAACTAATAAACTGTACTAATTGGATTTACCAAAAATTCTAGAAATAAATTAGTGAATAGGTACATGAGTTGTAGTTTCAAGGAAAATTTACGGAATTTGATTTCGAGTTTCATAACTCGAGTTATGATTTATTTAGTGAACATGATGCAGGAGAGACAGCTTGACCAAAGTGGAGTAAATAGTGATATTAAACGTAGATACACTTGAGTTATTAT
This sequence comes from Gossypium anomalum, assembly GCA_025698475.1. Lineage (NCBI taxonomy): Eukaryota > Viridiplantae > Streptophyta > Magnoliopsida > Malvales > Malvaceae > Gossypium > Gossypium anomalum. The sequence goes on along the minus strand of CM046958.1, from coordinate 39,368,093 downwards.
GTAATCATACTAAATTCTTTATTCATTATTTATATACTTGCTTACTAAGCGTAAAGCTTACTTCCTTCTTTTCCATTTTTTTAGTTTGTCGAGTCAACTCGGGGTTGGAGATCGTCGGATGACATCACACTATCAAGCCATTATCCTTGGAGTATTGGCTAGTATATGTTAAATATTTTCATGTGAGTGGCATGTATAGCAAGTTTGTTTCATGACATGTATTATTGTTATGATTTGGTTTACGTATTGGCCTACATTGGGCTTTTGTATATGGCCATGAGATGTGGTCTTTATTCATTGTGGTTTGTAAGTTTTAAATTTTGGGCAGAACTTGGTGACTCGATTTTATATGTTAGTGAATGTTTAAGTCTGGTAACACCTCAAACCCTGTCCCGGAGTCAGATACGGGTGAAGGGTGTTACAGTAAGAAGCTTTGGGTACCAAGTTGCATTTTAGCACCGTTTTCATCCCCAGACTGATGGTCAATCTGAGCGGATAATTCAAATACTCGAGGACATGTTGAGATGTTGTATCCTAGAGTTTTGTGGTTCATGGGAAAGGTATTTGCCTTTGGTTGAATTCGCTTACAACAATAGTTTTCAATCAAGCATTAAGATGGCACCTTATGAGGCTTTGTATGGTCGTAAATGCCGTACACCGTTATTTTGGACCGAGCTTAGTGAGAGTAAAATCTTTGGGATTGATTTGATTAAAGATGCTGAGCAGAAAGTAAAAGTAATCCGTGAAAGTCTGAAAGTAGCTTCAGATCGTCAGAAGTCGTATGCGGATTTAAAAAGAAAAGACATCGAATATCAGGTTGGAGACAAAGTGTTTCTTAAAGTCTCACCTTGGAAAAAAAATACTCAGATTTGGCCGTAAGGGCAAATTGAGTCCGAGATTCATCGGGCCGTATGAAATATCCGAACGAATTGGGCCGGTCGCATATAGATTGATTCTACCCCCTGAACTTGAAAGGATTCACAACGTTGTTCATGTTTCGATGCTTCAACGTTATAGATCCGATCCATCGCATGTAATTAATCCATCAGAGGTTGAAATTCAATCTAATTTAAGTTATGAAGAAGAACCGGTTCGTATTTTAGCACGTGAAGAAAAAGAACTGCGAAACAAGAAAATTTCATTAGTGAAAGTACTGTGGCTTAAGCACGGGGTCGAAGAAGCTACTTGGGAACTTGAAGACACTATAAAGGATCGATATCCTAATCTATTCGCTGGTAAGATTTTCGGGGACGAAAATTCCTTATGTGAGGGAGAGTTGTGACAGCCCTAATTTGACCTTAGACGGAATGTGGTTTCGGGACCACAAAATCGAGTCAAAAATTATTTTAAAATTTAATTTGCATATCTTTATGTGTGAAAGTGCATGTGTGAAAATTTTGAGGTTGTTAATTTAGTCTCATGAATGTGAATTTCATTTGATTTACTTAGTTGAGAACTTATGAAAATATGGTAGGTGAATATGTAAGGACCAAATAGAATTAAAATAGGAAAACTTGGGTTTGCATGTCAAAATGCCAAGTTTTTAATAAGTGGCCGGCCAAACAATGATTTCTTCCACTAAGTTATATTATTTATAATTTAATATTGGTAAGTGATTTAAAATATATGCTAAATAAAGATGAATAAAAGAGAAAAAGAAAGGGGAGTGTTCATCTTCTTCTCCACCTTGCCAAAATCGAAACAAAAAGGAAAGAAATAGGGAAATTCACACTAAGGCAATTCGGAAACCCTTATTCTAGTTGGAGGTAAGTTTTGAAAAGTTAGTTTTAACTTCTCCTATATATTAAGCTAATTGTTAAATGCATTTCGGTAATGTCATGAAAATCAATTTTTTTATGGTGGTTTGGGGCATTAAGCCGTATATCAAGAGGTTAGGAGTAGAGGTTGTTTTCATGTTATAGTGAATAAGTAGAGATTATTATGAGGTTGAAATTTGTTGAATTATTAGTTAGGTAATGTTTGGTACATTCGGCCATATGGGTTTAATGGAATGTTCATTTTAATTGTTCATTCCTTTTAAAATAAATGGGTCAATGTTAAAGCCGAATGAGTTATGATGGATAGGAGAGTGCAAAATTCATGTTATGTGATAAATTAACTAGTTGACCGAGACATAAAAGAAGGAATGTGGTTAATGTTTTTATGTCTGAAGAGTGAAAGGCATAATGAGGATATAGTAAATTTAAATGCATATTTTAGTTTAAGTGTTAAGTAAAATTTGGTTAAAATAGCTTGATATATGTGTGAGTTTGCCGATTAGTTTTTTTTACCAAGATAGCTTGAGTAACCTAATTTTTGTATTTGAAATTTTGTTTGAATAACTACAATGGGCATTAGGATGTTGAACTCATGAAATTTGAAGTTTACGAGCTCGATAGATGTTAAATGATTGCTAACCGAAAATGAATTTAGCTAATAAAATATGGAAACGTGAATTGCCGAAGTTGAACTTGTAATGTATCGAATTATTAGAATAGATGAAAAGTATGTTTAGATATGCATTAAGTTTAAAGGTTAAATTTTAAATTATGTATGGGCAAATACCGAATCTCTATGTGTGACTATGAGGAAGAAGTATAAATTGGGGTTATGATTATTGAGTCATTTTATTTGCTTAGCTGGAGTTGAAGTTCAAGATCAAAGGAAGCCAAGTTCGGCCAAAGGGAAAGCGAAAGCGGTGGAGTAGCCGATCGGAGTTGTTCATCCGATTAAAAAGGTAAGTCCTTAAGCATTTGTAAAATTGATTAGTTGGTATATAAATAATACTAGTGGATCATGAGAGAATTTCTTTTGCTAGATATATATATTTTTTTAGTGTTATGCATATTTATTAATGCGGCCATATATGCTATTTGGATTAAGTAAATAGCCATCTTATAATGAGTTAAAATTTGCACTATGTGTGCAGAATTGAATGGCACTAGGTGTGCTGATTTGAATGGCGATACATGAGGGGAATTTCTAGGCACTATGTGTACGGTCTAGTATGGCACTATGTGTGCAAATTTGATTAGCACTATGTGTGCGAGATTGATTGATATTATAATATGTGCAGGAAAAGAATAAAAAGATAGAATTATTAACGGAAGTATCGAATTTGAGACATGAAACGTTAATGCATGAATTGGTCTAGTTCATCATTATTTCATACTTTGAGATATGAATCTAAATCATTTGATTGTTTTGATTTTTAATTGGATTGTAGGACTTCGCTTGTGTTGGACCGATAATCTAAGTAATTGTGGCATAGTTCGGCATTGCAGGAGTGATTGATCTTACATTATTTTCTTATAATCATATATTAATGGCCTGTATTATATTGCTTATGACTTACTGAGTTGAATACTCATTTAGGGTGTTTACTTGTCTCCTATTTAGATTTCTGTGATCCATTTTGTGTGCTCGGGATCATCATCGAAGTCATCACACCAACCTACAACGTTTTGGTATCATCTTCTTAGTTGAACTTAAGTGAACATTACGGCATGTATAGGTTAATATGTATTTTGTCTAAACTTATATATGTAAATTTCAGCCATGCGAATATGGTTTAACTACTAAGCTTAAATTTGGTCATGTTTAGTTATGGTTTAATTCATTTTGGTTATAAGGTCATCTGTTACTAATGAATGTTACCTATGATTTGTGATTTCATTTTTTTTTTTTTTTGGAATTGGCTATTGTATTTAGTCATAGTTCTAATTTGATTTAGCGTTATAACTGGTTAATTACAAGCATAACATAAAATCGCTTTGATAATTTGTTATAAACTAACAACATGTTTAGTTGTTTTAATTAATTTGTGAGTTAGCGTTTGACTATATATTATGTATATGTATTTGGCTAATAGGGGATAAATCACTAAATGAAAAGAAGGGTTTTATTTGAATCTTGTTATACGAACCTACTTCAGTAATAGACCCGGTCATATGGGTGTTACACGTCCTGACTGTCAGCTTGTGTGAGCAGGCTCGTGATTAGCTCGAGAGTAAGCAATGTGTAATATGTGATATGAGGTAGCATGTGGCTATGTATGAGGCACTATGTGCAAGCTTTCCATGTATCCGATAGTATTCCAAGTGTTCAACGGATAAATTAGTGAGTTATGCGACAAGTAAGTCACTGATGAGGAACTATGAGAATGTGTTACGAGTTGGTAAAGGTATGTACGTAAAACACATGAGTAAAGAACTCGGTATGTTATAAACATGTGGTAAGAATGCATATGAGAAAGTTGTGCTTATGGGACTTGATGACATTTATGAAACTTTGCCTTATATTAATTGTATGATTTATGTTGCTTATTACTTGCATGTGAACTAACTAAGCTTTAAGCTTACCCACCTTCCTTTCCAATTCTTATAGTGCCGCCAAGCTAGCTCGAGGATCGAAGGACATCGGAGACTCGATCGCACTATCAATTGGACATTTGGGTATAGGTAATCTCAACATTTTTAGTATGGCATGTATAGGAGACGTGGTCATTTTTTTATCTGTCATTTTGAATAGCCAAATTGTCTTGGCTCATGATGGTATTATGATTCATTTTTTATTAGGCCATGAGATGTGGCCTATATTTGCTTCTCGGGTTGTAACCCTAATTATTTATGCATGCATGCAATGTGTTAAAGCTTTGTGATGTGGACGGAGGCTACTTGTTAGTAATGGATGTGTTAAATGGCACATGTGCTTAATGAATAAATTAGAACTAATAGGTATGACCATAACTATGGTATAATTGAGTAGATTGAAGGTAGGTTTATAATAATGAATAAATATGAAATTGGTGTTGAATGTCGTATGAAAGCCTGATGGTTTGAGCATGTGATATGTTGACATTACAAAGTCATGGATTAATCATGATTGTGAGTATTTGAGTAACTAAATATGCTATGTTGCATGTCATGAAAAATGTATAAGTGATTGAGCATTTAATGGTGGCAAATGGCTAGGAAAATAGTCTCAAAGTTGTCCACACGAGTAGACACACAGGCATGTGTCTAGGTCGTATGTGACACACGGTCTGCCCCATGGGCATGTGATCTGGCCGTGTGTCCCTTGCACCCTAATTAGGTAAAATAGAATTCCCAGTAGTAAAGACATGGGTAGAGACACGACTATGTGTCTCAGCCGTGTGAAGGACACGACCTTAGGACATGGGCATGTGCCCAGGCCGTGTGAAGCCTGCACATAATTTTTAGATTTTAATTCACCAAACGGCCTAGCACACGGGCGTGTGACTTGGCTGTGTGATCTAAATTATGTTGATGATGTCATAAATAGAGAGTTACACGGGCTGAGGACACAGGCATGTCCCAGGCCACATGGGCGTGTGTGTGACCACACAGCCTACCCACACGGGCGTGTGACCTTGTTTCCATGAAATTTTTTTTAAATCTTCCAAATGTTTTCAAAGTTCTCGATTTAGTCCCGAACCACTCACAATGTATGTTTTGGGCCTCGTAGGCCTGTAATAAGGACGATATGCATATGAATATATGGTTTTAAATTGGATGAAATTTTATGGCCCGATTTTGTATGTTTGCTTACATTTAAGTTCGGTAACGCCTTGAACCCTGTCCCAGCGTCAGATACGGGTAAAGGGTGTTATAGCTTGGCTGCATTCATCTCCAATTGATTTAACCTTTCGAGGATTTGTTGATACTTATCATTTCTAGTGATAGCATCTGTTGCCACTTGTTTAGCTCGATATGTGAATCGCTCAACCGGCCACATGTAAGAGTTCGTCACCATGTCCTTGATGAGTTGACATGCTTCGACATAAATCTTTGATATGAATGCTGCAACGGATGCTCTATCAAGACTAGAGTGTAAATTCCCATCAAGTCCAATGTAGAATACTTGAGTTGCAACCAATGTTGTAAACCATGGTACGAATATTTGCACAACATCAATTTAAAGTGCTCCCAAGCCTTGTATAATTACTCTTTGATCTGTCGTAATTCTGTGTTGCAGATTAAAATAGTTTTTGAACTTAAAGAGACTGAATACAAGCAATTTTGTTACATTTTAGTTATGTTTCTTTAGTTCTACTTATATCTAATAAAATGTGCAAATTGAGTCTTTTATTGGCCTTAAGGGCCGAATGAGGCCTAAGGGAGAGCTACCGTACTTTGTGTGTGTGCAATGGACCATTAGAAGGCATTTTAGGCTAGTACTGGAAGTAATGTTGCAACATAAGAGGTCCGATGTCGCAAATAAAGAGAAGAATGGAGAAAGTACAAATGTAACAGCCCAATTTAGATCCTAGTTGGAGTAGTGGTTTCGGAACCACAAATTTAAGTCAAAAAATATTTTTATATTATTTTTCATGCCAATTATATATGAATTAGTATGTGTGAAAATTCTGTATAAAAATTTGATTGTTTGTGTGCTTAATTTGATACAAAGACCTAATCTCGTAAAATGTAAAAGTGGCTTTCTAATTGTTAAAGTGCCTATTTTCTATGTCTTCAGAAACGAAAGGTCCTTATGTTGCAATTAGACCATTGAAAGGGTAAAGGGACATTAAAGACCATTTATTATGTGTTTATTATATGATTAAATAAAGGTTAAATTTGTAACTATGTAAATAAACTTAATATAATAAAACAAAACATGTTAATAGATGATTTATTCATCCATGCCTGCTAAAAAAAAAAAAAAGAGAAAAAATGAAAGCTTTTAGGGTTCAGCTAAGAGATTTGATAATTAAGGTATGTGTTTTGTTCGGTTTTTGATAATTTCTACGTTTTTGTGATCGTTGCTTAGTGTTTTATAAAGCCCATGTCTGAATTTTAGAAATTGTAGATTATTTTGAATTATGCCATTGATGATTTTGTGAGCTTTGTGAAGTTAGTTGATAGAAAATGAAAGATATGTGTTGGGTTAGTATTTTTTGTCTTTGAATTTTTGGTGACTTTGAGTAATTTGAGCTAAGTTGTAAAAATGATATTTTGAGGGACTAAAATGTAAAATAAATAAAATGTAGGGGCTTATATGAACACTATGAATATTCAGCTAGGCATGCGTTCAAAGAAATTTTGCGTATTTTGTGAATTTATGAAATAGGGACTAAAGTGTCACAATGTGAAAATGTGAGAGCTAATTTGTAAAATGCCCTAAATATGTGTTTTTGGATTGGTCTGAATGATTGTGAGTTTGAGTAACTTAAATTTGAATTGATTTAGATCAAGAACCAAAGAAATAGAATTAGACCGGGGAAAGTCAAAAGTCGTTGAGTAGTCAACTCCGTTTGTTCAAATCCGTATGAGGTAAGTCGATATACAAATAAATGTGTTTGAATCAATTTATTTATGCTTATATGCTATTAAAATGAAATGAATGACTTTGGAAGATGAATATGTGAAATTGTGAAAGCATCAACAATGTTTCGACGCCTGAAAAGCCCCGTACGAACCATAGGAATAGTTAGGATACATATGTCATGACACAGGATCCGATATGTGTTTTCGTGTAAGACCACGTCTGGTACGTTGGCATCGACTTATGATTACGTGTAACTATAACGCCCCGTACCCGAGACTATCGCTGGAGTCGAATACGAGGTGTTAACAGACTTAATTCATTACTTAAACAGCTCAAACAATTTAATTTTAAAATTTTCAAACAAGCTGAAAATCTGCATCATAGTCACTTAAAAATTCATATCTTGAGTTACGAAACTCAAAATTAAGATCCATAAATTTTATATGAAACTAGACTCAAATTTCTATCTCCTAATTTTTTTCTAAAATTTTTGGTTGAGCCAAATAGTACAGTTAATTAGTTAAAATCTCCCCTGTTTCAGGGTTTGACTACTCTGACCTCTGTGTATTACAAACAAGATATCTCTCTATAAAAAATTTCAATGACTATGAGGTTTGCTTCTCTTAAAACTAGACTCAATAAGAAATCTTTACATATAAAGAAAAACTTATAATTATTTTTGTAAAATGTATTATGAATTTTTAAAATCAGAACAGGGGATCCAATAATCACTCTAGCCCTGTTTAACAAAAGTTTAAATATCTCATAAAATATAATTTATATGCCCATTTTGTTCAGTCCATATGAAAATAGACTCATCAAGCTTCGATTCCATAACTTATTCATTATTTAATTCCATTTCTACTATTTTTAGTGATTTTTCAAATTCATGTCATTACTGCTGTCTGAATCTATTTTATGTTAAATTTTACCTATTTCATGGTTTCCATGGATTAGCTAGCAATTTGACATACATAACACCAAATATGATCATGATTAGCCATTCCAATGGCTAATCATTACCAAGAATTTTCATACCACTCAATAACCATATCATAAGACCATATATACAAAATGATTATAGTGCTATACATGCCATACTCAAAATATTCAAGCCATTATGCCAAGATGGTATACGGATAGTGTGAGCGAGCCTCCGAGCCGTTCCCGATTTACGAGTGACTTCTCAAAACTACAAGGAATGAAAAGGAGGAGTAAGCATAAATGCTTAGTAAGTTCACATGCAAATAGCAAGTAACATAACCATATAAGCAAACATCAAATATCATTTGCATAATCATCATCAAGACATTCATGTCATATTTTCATTTATCATCTTACCACATTGTTGATATATCGAGTTTTCAACCCGAGGGTTAAGTACATACCTGCTCAAAGTATCCATCTCACAACACTTACCAATATGTCCCTTTCATCTCTAGTATTCCTCCATTTGAGTAGAACTTTACCCGTTGAACACATCGGAATATAATTCGGATACACGGATAATTTGCACATAAGTGCGATATATGTAATCAAGCAATCATGTAACCCGCCCATAAGTGAACTCGGACTCAACTCAACGAGCTCGGGCGTTCACATCCATAAGTGAACTCGGACTCAACTCAACGAGCTCGGATGCCTAGTTACATCTCTCGAACTCGGACTCAACTCAACGAGTTCGAACATTCGCATCCATAAGTGAACTCGGACTCAACTCAACGAGTTCGGATGCTCAACCATCCTAGTGACATGTCACTTGTATCCTAATCTATTCCTAAGGTTCAAACGGGCTTTTTCCCTCGATCTGACATTTGCTGTCTTCCACGGAATATCGAAACCGATACTCGATAGCAATTCATATTTATCAAGTAGTAAACATAATTTGCATATTACTCAACATTAACCGCAAAGCATAATATTTCACGATTAAAAATCAGCATATCATATAATTAACATCAATAACTTAAAAATAACAATTATGCTACATTATTTACACATGAACTTACCTCATATGCGAAAATGGCTACTTTTACCATTTCGTCCACAACTTGGTATTTTCCCCATTTTAGCCCGAATTTTAGTTTTCCTTGCTCTATCATTTAAAATATAGTCTAATTAGGACTCACATTATCCAAATTGACCCAAAATCATATTTTGGCAAAATTACAATTTTGCCCCTAAACTTTTGCATATTTACACTTTTGCCTCAAAGCTCGTAAATTAAACTTCAGCCTATTTTCTTATGTTTTATGACATTCTAATCATTTTTCCCTTCTATAGCAACATCAAATTCTCACTCTAACATGTACTTATGAACATTAGGTATTTTTACCGATTATGTCGTTTTACTCGTTTTTACATAAAATCACTTAGCAAAAGTTGTTTAACACAATTTCAAGCTTCATATTCTACCATAAAACATCAAAATAAACACATTTCACCTATGGGTATTTTTCCAAATATGAACCCTAGCTTAAATTATTGCTAGAATAAGCTTAATCGAAGCTACACGGATTCCAAAAACGTAAAGAACATTAAAAGCGGGGCTTGGAATCACTTACTATTGAGCTTGGAAAGCTTGAAAACCCTAGCCATGGCTTCCCCATGCTAATTTCGGCCTCCATGAAGAAGATGAGCAAAATTGGCTTTTAATTTTGTATTTTAATTCATTTTACCCTAAATGACCAAAATGCCCTTACTACTAAACTTTCAAAAATTCCTTCCATGTCCTAATTTTGTCCATGAACTTAAAATTGGTCAAATTTCTATTTAAGACCTCCTAATTAATATTGCAATGCAATTTCATACTAAAAACTTGTAGAATGTAAATTTTGCAACTTATTCGATTTAGTCCCTACTTTCAATTTAAACACTTTAGGCATAAAATTTCATCACGAAATTTTCACACAGTCATGCAATCATATCATAATCATCAAAATAATCATAAAATAATTATTTCTATCTCAAATTTTGTGGTCACGAAACTACTATTCCGACTAAGCCCAAAATCAGGATATTACAACTCCCCCCCTTTTAAGGATTTTCGTCCTCGAAAATCTTACAGAAAAATGTGGTCTTCACTTTTAATCTCATATTCGGTGCCGAAGAACTTTCACTTAGGCTGTACCTCCAATACATCTCTTTAATTTCTCATATGATCTGAAAGCTTACAGTCTCAACTCTCAACTGTTCTTAAATTTTCAACCCTTCTCAGTTTCCCATGATATCATGACATAAAACCCGGATCTCAACTTGATTAATGGAGACCAGAATTCCAAGAAATCCAACAATCAAAAAGACCTAAAATTCCATGAATCTGATGAGTAGTAATTCATTCAATATAGATATGATTTATAGATCTCGCCAAACATTTAACAATAGGATACATCACATTTTCCTCTTTCCGCCATAGAAATAATTATGATATGGCCTCAAGAATAATCCTTCTCATTTTCATCCCAATATCAACACTGGCAAGGATAATTTTGATAGATCCCAATGCTCGGCTTTAACCTCTTTAACAACTCAGATTTTATGTAACATCGATGCTCTAAACTATCATATTATCTCACTGTCTTGAAACACATCACAATTCATACAGTAGTACATTACTGAAAGTCAAGAAGTTTTTACTCAATGTAGACTAGTCTAGTTCAGACGCTTCGGTTACCAATATTCTCATCTATCTGAACTCTGTCAAGATGTAATAAACTTTTCAGCTTTCACAAAATGAAAACCTTATCATTCGTAGTGACTTTAACTAATATCCAACTCTTTCTAATAAATATACACTTCTCGTTCAGACTATTTACTCTTTTATCAATTACAAAAATGAAATTCTATTATCGGACTTGGGAAAAATAATCGACATAATTGTCACATAAAATCTTTCAAATAAATAATTCACCATACCGATGAAACTCGCACTTTTATCACTTATGCCTTTTATCGATGTCAAATCCTTACACGTAAATTAGAAAAAACCCCAATACTAAAATCACCACATTACCAAGATCAAATTAGAAGTATAGTCATATTTGATATGATTATCACGAGCTAAAGAACGCACTTCGAACATGAGTCATAATTGACAAATTATGGAACAAAGGTAACAAGAAAACCGAATAAAGAAATCCAAGATAGAGAAACCCAGAATAAAGAAATCCAGAATAAAGAGACCCAAGATACGATACTATATCTGGGAGAATCGAAAACCAAACTCATAGAGAAAATACGGAATACCCCGATAATTTTTCAAAGAAAGAAAGTCCAAAAGAAAACATCATTTAATCCCAATGAAATCAAATATAACAAAATCAATATATCTTCTCATACATATGTATCAGATGAAGCATCAAGTAGAAGAAACAGAATCATAATATCATATGTATTCTCTCATCAATTCTTATCAGACGAAATGAAATAGAATACCCGATGAAATAGAGCAATATAAATTATAAACCAGTCAGATTACCAATGCTTTCATCCAACACCAGAATTAGAAGACATTCCCATATAACAAAAATTTCTTTAGAAGATCAATAGCCATAGAAATATTTCTGAGAACGGGTAAACACATAGAACATCTCAAAAGAGACTGCTAAATCTGTCCGACCATAATCATCACACTCGAGATAGTTCACATTTCAAATATCATTTCCCCAACTAGTTCAGCCGTCACAAATTTCATATTAAACCATTCACTAAAGAAGGCCAATTCTGAATAAATTTCGATTTACACTTTTCTCAACCTTGCACCTGAGTAATTTGATTTACCATAATTGGGACAGTACATAACTCCAATAATCTTTACGTCAATCCGATACTTCATCGTCTCTCGACTTTACTTCTCGGCTCATTTTCAATCTCGATCATACTTATAATTATTCTATCGGTGAACTCTTTGGGTTCTCACCAGAGACTTATTCAATACAGATCTCATGAAATTCCATTATAAGTACCACTTCGGTAAGGGGGAGGGGTTGTAGGACCTCTCACTCGACTTTCTTATACATACACATATGACACAATTTCCATCATCATAGCAACATCATCAAAATCATGTCATTCATTCAGGCAATGCAACATTCATGTTGGCTTACACAAATTTTCCTATTGTCCCATTTAGACAATATACTTATGCATACATTCTATGTTTTCTAGATAGCTTTACTTATCGATTCATTTAATTAAATTAAGTCATGCTCATGACATCATATAAGGCCAAACAAACATAGATATTTGCACCACAATTACAACTTTCATTTCGTGCATCATCATGTACATATCATTACAATCATATAATTCAGTCCAACAATTTAACATAGATAAGTTCATTTCATTATAATCCTTTATCTCATAAAAATTATATATCATTAACATTTATCAACAGTCGACGTCCAAATCAAGACAAGGACATTTTTATTCATATCATGATATTATGACCTTCATTCATACCTCTACTACTTTCTATTTATTCCGTTCATCTTATCAAGTAAGCCACATACACTACATCATATGAACATTAAGCAAATATGGATATTTATCACAACATGAATTTTCATCTCACATATTATCACATATGTATCATAAACTTTTAATCACACTTTTCTGAACCGAGACTTATCATAATTATAACTTTACCCAAATACCTTCACTTAACATTGAACATGGTCAGCGCAGCTCGATTGGAGAGTACCCTGTCTAAATAAGACGGTACTCATACGCGTCGGAAGACATCACACTATCACAGATCAGTGGCATGTTTAGCTAAACTTTTACACATGCTAGGTTAGTCCGAGAACCGACTAAACCTGCTCTGATACCACCAAATGTAACACCCCGTACCCGAGACCATCGCTGGAGTCGAATACGAGGTGTTAATAGACTTAATTCATTACTTAAACAGCTCAAACAATTTAATTTTAAAATTTTCAGACAAGCTGAAAATCTGCATCACAGTCGCTTAAAAATTCATATCTCGAGTTACGAAATTCAAAATTAAGATCCGTAAATTTTATTTGAAACTATACTCATATTTATATCTACTAATTTTTTTCTAGAATTTTTGGTTGAGCCAAATAGTACAGTTTATTAGTTAAAATCTCCCCTGTTTCAGGGTTTGACTACTCTGCCTCTGTGTATTACGAATCATATATCTCTCTATAAAAAAATTCAATGACTATGAGGCTTGCTTCTATTAAAACTAGACTCAATAAGGAATCTGTACATATAAAGAAAAACTTATAATTATTTTTGTAAAATTTATTATGAATTTTTAAAGTCAGAACAGGGGATCCAGAAATCACTCTGGCCCTGTTTCACAAAAGTTTAAATATCTCATAAAATATAATTTATATGCCTATTTTGTTCAGTCCATATGAAAATAGACTCATCAAGCTTCGATTCCATAACTTATTCATTATTTAATTCCATTTCTACTATTTTTAGTGATTTTTTGGATTCACGTCACTACTGCTGTCTGAATCTATTTTATGGTAAATTTTACCTATTTCATGGTTTCCATGGATTAGCTAGCAATTTGACATACATAACACCAAATATGATCATGATTAGCCATTCAAATGGCTAATCATTACCAAGAATTTTCATACCACTCAATAACCATATCATAAGACCATATATACAAAATGATTATAGTGCTATACATGCTATACTCAAAATATTCAAGCCATTATGCCAAGATGGTATACGGATAGTGTGAGCGAGCCTCCGACTGCTCGTTCGATTTCTCGAGTGACTTGTCAAAACTACAAGGAATGAAAAGGAGGAGTAAGCATAAATGCTTAGTAAGTTCACATGCAAATAGCAAGTAACATAACCATATAAGCAAACATAAAATATCATTTGCATAATCATCATCAAGACATTCATGTCATATTTTCATTTATCATCTTACCACATTGTTGATATATCGAGTTTTCAACCCGAGGGTTAAGTACATACCTGTTCAAAGTATCCATCTCACAACACTTACCAATATGTCCCTTTCATCTCTAGTATTCCTCCATTTGAGTAGAACTTTACCCGTTGAACACATCGAAATATAATTCGGATACACGGATAATTTGCACATAAGTGCCATATATGTAATCAAGCAATCATGTAACCCGCCCATAAGTGAACTCGGACTCAACTCAACGAGCTCGGGCGTTCGCATCCATAAGTGAACTCGGACTCAACTCAACGAGCTCGGATGCCTAGTTACATCTCTCGAACTTGGACTCAACTCAACGAGTTCGAACATTCGCATCCATAAGTGAACTCGGACTCAACTCAACGAGTTCGGATGCTCAACCATCCTAGTGACATGTCACTTGTATCCTAATCTATTCCTAAGGTTCAAACGGGCTTTTTCCCTCGATCTGACATTTGCTGTCTTCCATGGAATATCGAAACCGATACTCGGTAGCAATTCATATTTATCAAGTAGTAAACATAATTTGCATATTACTCAACATTAACCACAAAGCATAATATTTCACGATTAAAAATCAACATATCATATAATTAACATCAATAACTTAAAAATAACAATTATGCTACATTATTTACACATGAACTTACCTCGTATGCGAAAATGGCTACTTTTACCATTTCGTCCACAACTTGGTATTTTCCCCGTTTTAGCCCGAATTTTAGTTTTCCTTGCTCTATCATTTAAAATATAGTCTAATTAGGACTCACATTATTCAAATTGACCCAAAATCATATTTTGGCAAAATTACAATTTTCCCCCTAAACTTTTGCATAATTACACTTTTGCCCCAAAGCTCATAAATTAAACTTCAGCCTATTTTCTTATGTTTTATGACATTCTAATCATTTTTCCCTTCTATATCAATATCAAATTCTCACTCTAACATGTACTTATGAACATTAGGTATTTTTACCGATTATGTCGTTTTACTCGTTTTTACATAAAATCACTTAGCAAAAGTTGTTTAACACAATTTCAAGCTTCATATTCTACCATAAAACATCAAAATAAACACATTTCACCTATGGGTATTTTTCCAAATATGAACCCTAGCTTAAATTATTGCTAGAATAAGCTTAATCGAGAGCTCAAGGGATTCCAAAACGTAAAGAACATTAAAAGCGGGGCTTGGAATCACTTACTATTATTGAGCTTGGAAAGCTTGAAAACCCTAGCCATGGCTTCCCCCATGCTAATTTCGGCCTCCATGAAGAAGATGAGCAAAATTGGCTTTTAATTTTGTATTTTAATTCATTTTACCCCTAAATGACCAAAATGCCCTTACTACTAAACTTTCAAAAATTCCTTCCATGTCCTAATTTTGTCCATGAACTTAAAATTGGTCAAATTGCTATTTAAGACCTCCTAATTAATATTTCAATGCAATTTCATACTAAAAACTTCTAGAATGTAAATTTTGCAACTTATTCGATTTAGTCCCTACTTTCAATTTAAATACTTTAGGCATAAAATTTCATCACGAAATTTTCACACAGTCATGCAATCATATCATAATCATCAAAATAATCATAAAATAATTATTTCTATCTCAAATTTTGTGGTCACGGAACTACTATTCTGACTAAGCCCAAAATCAGGATATTACAACTCTCCCCCCCTTTTGAGGATTTTCGTCCTCGAAAATCTTACCGGAAAAGTGGTCTTCACTTTTAATCTCATATTCGGTGCCGAAGAACTTTCACTTAGGCTGTACCTCCAATACATCTCTTTAATTTCTCATATGATCTCGAAAGCTTACAGTCTCAACTCTCAACTGTTCTTAAATTTTCAACCCTTCTCAGTTTCCCATGATATCATGACATAAAACCCGGATCTCAACTTGATTAATGGAGACTGGAATTCCAAGAAATCCAACAATCAAAGATACCTAAAATTCCATGAATCTGATGAGTAGTAATTCATTCAATATAGATATGATTTATAGATCTCGCCAAACATTTAACAATAGGATACATCACATTTTCCTCTTTCCGCCATAGAAATAATTCTGATATGGCCTCAAGAATAATCCTTCTCATTTTCATCCCAATATCAACACTTGCAAGGATAATTTTGATAGATCCCAATGCTCGGCTTTAACCTCTTTAACAACTCAGATTTTATGTAACATCGATGCTCTAAACTATCACATTATCTCACCTGTCTTGAAACACATCACAATTCATACTGAAGAGTACATTCATTGAAAGTCAAGAAGTTTTTACTCAATGTAGACTAGTCTAGTTCGACGACGCTTGGTTACCAATATTCTCATCTATCTGAACTCTGTCAAGATGTAATAAACTTTTCAGCTTTCACAAAATGAAAACCTTATCATTCGTAGTGACTTTAACTAATATCCAACTCTTTCTAATAAATATACACTTCTCGTTCAGACTATTTACTCTTTTATCAGTACAAAAATGAAATTCTATTATCAGACTTGGGAAAAATAATCCTGACATAATTGTCACATAAAATCTTTCAAATAAATAATTCACCATATCGACTGAAACTCGCACTTTTATCACTTATGCCTTTACTGATGTCAAATCCTTACACAGAAATTAGAAAAAACCCCAATACTAAAATCACCACATTACCAAGATCAAATTAGAAGTATAGTCATATTTGATATGATTATCACGAGCTAAAGAACGCACTTCGAACATGAGTCATAATTGACAAATTATGGAACAAAGGTAACAAGAAAACCGAATAAAGAAATCCAAGATAGAGAAACCTGAATAAAGAAATCCGAATAAAGAGACCCAAGATACGATATATCTATGGGAGAATCGAAAACCAAACTCATAGAGAAAATACGGAATACCCGATAATTTTTCAAAGAAAGAAAGTCCAAAAGAAAACATCATTTAATCCCAATGAAATCAAATATAACAAAATCAATATATCTTCTCATACATATGTATCGAGATGAAGCATCAAGTAGAAGAAAGCAGAATCACAATATCATATGTATTCTCTCATCAATTCTTATCGATTTAAATGAATTAGAATACCCGATGAAATAGAGCAATATAAATTATAAACCAGCCAGATTACCAATGCTTTCATCCAACACCAGAATTAGAAGACATTCCCATATAACAAAAATTTCTTTAGAAGATCAATAGCCATAGAAATATTTCTGAGAACGGGTAAACACATAGAACATCTCAAAAGAGACTGCTAAATCTGTCCAGTCATAACTGTCACACTCAGATAGTTCACATTTCAAATATCGTTTCCCCAACTAGTTCAGCCGTCACAAATTTCATATTAAACCATTCACTAAAGAAGGCCAATTCTGAATAAATTTTGATTTACACTTTTCTCAACCTTGACCTGAGTAATTCGATTTACCATAATTGGGACAGTACATAACTCCAATAATCTTTACGTCAATCCGATACTTACTGTCTCTGACTTTACTTCTCAGCTCATTTTCAATCTCTGATTATACTTATAATTATTCTATCGTGAACTCTTTGGGTTCTCTCAGAGAGACTTATTCAATCTGAGATCTCATGAAATTCCATTATAAGTACCACTTGGTAAGGGGGGGGTTGTAGGACCTCTCACTCGACTTTTTTTATACATACACATATGACACAATTTCCATCATCATAGCAACATCATCAAAATCATGTCATTCATTCAGCAATGCAACATTCATGTTGGCTTACACAAATTTTTCTATTGTCCCATTTAGACAATATACTTATGCATACATTCTATGTTTTCTAGATAGCTTTACTTATTGATTCATTTAATTAAATTAAGTCATGCTCATGACATCATATAAGGCCAAACAAACATAGATATATGCACCACAATTACAACTTTCATTTCGTGCATCATCATGTACATATCATTACAATCATATAATTCAGTCCAACAATTTAACATAGATAAGTTCATTTCATTATAATCCTTTATCTCATAAAAATTATATATCATTAACATTTATCAACATTCGACGTCCAAATCAAGACAAGGACATTTTTATTCGTATCATGATATTATGACCTTCATTCATACCTCTACTACTTTCTATTTATTCCGATCATCTTATCAAGTAAGCCACATACACTACATCATATGAACATTAAGCAAATATGGATATCTATCACAACATGAATTTTCATCTCACATATTATCACATATGTATCATAAACTTTTAATCACACTTTTCTGAACCGAGACTTATCATAATTATAACTTTACTCAAATACCTTCACTTAACATTGAACATGGTCATGTGTGACTCGATTGGAGAGTACTGTCTAAATAAGACGGTACTCATACGCGTCGGAAGACATCACACTATCACAGATCAGTGGCATGTATAGCTAAACTTTTACACATGCTAGGTTAGTCCGAGAACCGACTAAACCTGCTCTGGATACCACCAATTGTAACGCCTTGACCCCGAGACCATCGTGGAGTCGAATACGAGGTGTTAACAGACTTAATTCATTACTTAAACAGCTCAAACAATTTAATTTTAAAATTTTCAGACAAGCTGAAAATCTGCATCACAGTCGCTTAAAAATTCATATCTCGAGTTAGGAAATTCAAAATTAAGATCCGTAAATTTTATATGAAACTATACTCATATTTATATCTACTAATTTTTTTCTAGAATTTTTGGTTGAGCCAAATAGTACAGTTTATTAGTTAAAATCTCCCCTGTTTCAGGGTTTGACTACTCTAACCTCTATGTATTACGAATCATATATCTCTGTATAAAAAATTTCAAAATGACTATGAGGTTTGCTTATATTAAAACTAGACTCAATAAGGAATCTGTACATATAAAGAAAAACTTATAATTATTTTTGTAAAATTTATTATGAATTTTTAAAGTCAGAACAGGGGATCCAGAAATCACTCTGGCCCTGTTTCACAAAAGTTTAAATATCTCATAAAATATAATTTATATGCCTATTTTGTTCAGTCCATATGAAAATATACTCATCAACCTTCAATTCGATAACTTATTCATTATTTAATTCCATTTCTACTATTTTTAGTGATTTTTCAAATTCACATCACTACTGCTGTCTGAATCTATTTTATGGTAAATTTTACCTATTTCATGGTTTCCATGGATTAGCTAGCAATTTGACATACATAACACCAAATATGATCATGATTAGCCATTCCAATGGCTAATCATTACCAAGAATTTTCATACCACTCAATAACCATATCATAAGACCATATATACAAAATGATTATAGTGCTATACATGTCATACTCAAAATATTCAAGCCATTATGCCAAGATGGTATACGGATAGTGTGAGCGAGCCTCCGACCGTTCCCGATTTCCGAGCTGACTTGTCAAAACTACAATGAATGAAAAGGAGGGAGTAAGCATAAATGCTTAGTAAGTTCACATGCAAATAGCAAGTAACATAACCATATAAGCAAACATAAAATATCATTTGCATAATCATCATCAAGACATTCATGTCATATTTTCATTTATCATCTTACCACATTGTTGATATATCGAGTTTTCAACCCGAGGGTTAAGTACATACCTGTTCAAAGTATCCATCCCACAACACTTACCAATATGTCCCTTTCATCTCTAGTATTCCTCCATTTGAGTAGAACTTTACCCGTTGAACACATCGGAATATAATTCGGATACACGGATAATTTACACATAAGTGCCATATATGTAATCAAGCAATCATGTAACCCGCCCATAAGTGAACTCGGACTCAACTCAACGAGCTCGGGCGTTCGCATCCATAAGTGAACTCGGACTCAACTCAACGAGCTCGGATGCCTAGTTACATCTCTCGAACTCGGACTCAACTCAACGAGTTCGAACATTCGCATCCATAAGTGAACTCGGACTCAACTCAACGAGTTCGGATGCTCAACCATCCTAGTGACATGTCACTTGTATCCTAATCTATTCCTAAGGTTCAAACGGGCTTTTTCCCTCGATCTAACATTTGCTGTCTTCCACGGAATATCGAAACCGATAATCGGTAGCAATTCATATTTATCAAGTAGTAAACATAATTTGCATATTACTCAACATTAACCACAAAGCATAATATTTCACGATTAAAAATTGGCATATCATATAATTAACATAAATAACTTAAAAATAACAATTATGCTACATTATTTACACATGAACTTACCTCGTATGCGAAAATGGCTACTTTTACCATTTCGTCCACAACTTGGTATTTTCCCCATTTTAGCCCAAATTTTAGTTTTCCTTGCTCTATCATTTAAAATATAGTCTAATTAGGACTCACATTATCCAAATTGACCCAAAATCATATTTTGGCAAAATTACAATTTTGCCCCTAAACTTTTGCATATTTACACTTTTGCCCCAAAGCTCGTAAATTAAACTTCAGCCTATTTTCTTATGTTTTATGACATTCTAATCATTTTTCCCTTCTATAGCAACATCAAATTCTCACTCTAACATGTACTTATGAACATTAGGTATTTTTACCGATTATGTCGTTTTACTCGTTTTTACATAAAATCACTTAGCAAAAGTTGTTTAACACAATTTCAAGCTTTATATTCTACCATAAAACATCAAAATAAACACATTTCACCTATGGGTATTTTTCCAAATATGAACCCTAGCTTAAATTATTGCTAGAATAAGCTTAATCGAGCCACCGGATTCCAAAACGTAAAGAACATTAAAAACGGGGCTTGGAATCACTTACTATTGAGCTTGGAAAGCTTGAAAACCCTAGCCATGGCTTCCCCCAAGCTAATTTCGGCCTCCATGAAGAAGATGAGCAAAATTGGCCTTTAATTTTGTATTTTAATTCATTTTACCCCTAAATGACCAAAATGCCCTTACTACTAAACTTTCAAAAATTCCTTCCATGTCCTAATTTTGTCCATGAACTTAAAATTGGTCAAATTACTATTTAAGACCTCCTAATTAATATTTCAATATTTCATACTAAAAACTTCTAGAATGTAAATTTGCAACTTATTCGATTTAGTCCCTACTTTCAATTTAAACACTTTACGCATAAAATTTCATCACGAAATTTTCACACAGTCATGCAATCATATCATAATCATCAAAATAATCATAAAATAATTATTTCTATCTCAAATTTTGTGGTCACAAAACTACTATTCCGACTAAGCCCAAAATCAGGATAGTACAACTCTCCCCCCCTTTTAAGGATTTTCGTCCTCGAAAATCTTACCGAAAAATGTGGTCTTCACTTTTAATCTCATATTCGTGTTAGAAGAACATTCACTTAGGTGTACCTCCAATACATCTCTTTAATTTCTCATATGATCTCAAAGCTTACAGTCTCAACTCTCAACTGTTCTTAAATTTTCAACCCTTCTCGGTTTCCCATGATATCATGACATAAAACCGGATCTCAACTTGATTAATGGAGACCAGGAATTCCAAGAAATCCAACAATCAAAGAGACCTAAAATTCCATGAATCGATGAGTAGTAATTCATTCAATATAGATATGATTTATAGATCTCGCCAAACATTTAACAATAGGATACATCACATTTTCCTCTTTCCGCCATAGAAATAATTACGATATGGCCTCAAGAATAATCCTTCTCATTTTCATCCCAATATCAACACGGCAAGGATAATTTTGATAGATCCCAATGCTCGGCTTTAACCTCTTTAACAACTCAGATTTTATGTAACATCGATGCTCTAAACTATCATATTATCTCACTTTGTCTTGAAACACATCACAATTCATATACGAGAGTACATTACTTGAAAGTCAAGAAGTTTTTACTCAATGTAGACTAGTCTAGTTCAGACGCCTGGTTACCAATATTCTCATCTATCCGAACTCTGTCAAGATGTAATAAACTTTTCAGCTTTCACAAAATGAAAACCTTATCATTCAGTAGTGACTTTAACTAATATCCAACTCTTTCTAATAAATATACACTTCTCGTTCAGACTATTTACTCTTTTATCAGTACAAAAATGAAATTCTATTATCAGACTTGGGAAAAATAATCCTGACATAATTATCACATAAAATCTTTCAAATAAATAATTCACCATACCGACTGAAACTCACACTTTTATCACTTATGCCTTTACTGATGTCAAATCCTTACACAGAAATTAGAAAAAACCCCAATACTAAAATCACCACATTACCAAGATCAAATTAGAAGTATAGTCATATTTGATATGATTATCACGAGCTAAAGAACGCACTTCGAACATGAGTCATAATTGACAAATTATGGAACGAAGGTAACAAGAAAACCGAATAAAGAAATCCAAGATAGAGAAACCCAGAATAAAGAAATCCAGAATAAAGAGACCCAAGATACGATACTATGCCGGAGAATTGAAAACCAAACTTATAGAGAAAATACGGAATACCCCGATAATTTTTCAAAGAAAGAAAGTCCAAAAGAAAACATCATTTAATCCCAATGAAATCAAATATAACAAAATCAATATATCTTCTCATACATATGTATCAGATGAAGCATCAAGTAGAAGAAAGCAGAATCATAATATCATATGTATTCTCTCATCAATTCTTATCGACGAAAATGAAATAGAATACCCGATGAAATAGAGCAATATAAATTATAAACCGATCGGATTACCAATGCTTTCATCCAACACGAATTAGAGGACATTCCCATATAACAAAAATTTCTTTAGAAGATCAATAGCCATAGAAATATTTTTCGAGAACGGGTAAACACATAGAACATCTCAAAAGAGATCAAGCATCTGTCCCAATCATAATCTGTCACACTCGGATAGTTCACATTTCAAATATCATTCCCCAACTAGTTCAGTAGTCACAAATTTCATATTAAACCATTCACTAAAGTAGGCCAATTCTGAATAAATTTCGATTTACACTTTTCTCAACCTTGCACCTGAGTAATTTGATTTACCATAATTGGGACAGTACATAACTCCAATAATCTTTACGTCAATCCGATACTTACTGTCTCTGACTTTACTTCTCAGCTCATTTTCAATCTCTGATCATACTTATAATTATTCTATCAGTGAACTCTTTGGGTTCTCACCAGAGACTTATTCAATACAGATCTCATGAAATTCCATTATAAGTACCACTTCGGTAAGGGGGAGGGGTTGTAGGACCTCTCACTCGACTTTCTTATACATACACATATGACACAATTTCCATCATCATAGCAACATCATCAAAATCATGTCATTCATTCAGGCAATGCAACATTCATGTTGGCTTACACAAATTTTCCTATTGTCCCATTTAGACAATATACTTATGCATACATTCTATGTTTTCTAGATAGCTTTACTTATCGATTCATTTAATTAAATTAAGTCATGCTCATGACATCATATAAGGCCAAACAAACATAGATATTTGCACCACAATTACAACTTTCATTTCAGTGCATCATCATGTACATATCATTACAATCATATAATTCGGTCCAACAATTTAACATAGATAAGTTCATTTCATTATAATCCTTTATCTCATAAAAATTATATATCATTAACATTTATCAACGATCGACGTCCAAATCAAGACAAGGACATTTTTATTCATATCATGATATTATGACCTTCATTCATACCTCTACTACTTTCTATTTATTCCGTTCATCTTATCAAGTAAGCCACATACACTACATCATATGAACATTAAGCAAATATGGATATTTATCACAACATGAATTTTCATCTCACATATTATCACATATGTATCATAAACTTTTAATCACACTTTTCTGAACCGAGACTTATCATAATTATAACTTTACCCAAATACCTTCACTTAACATTGAACATGGTCAGCGCAGCTCGATTGGAGAGTACCCTGTCTAAATAAGACGGTACTCATACGCGTCGGAAGACATCACACTATCGCAGATCAGTGGCATGTATAGCTAAACTTTTACACATGCTAGGTTAGTCCGAGAACCGACTAAACCTGCTCTGATACCACCAAATGTAACACCCCGTACCCGAGACCATCGCTGGAGTCGAATACGAGGTGTTAACAGACTTAATTCATTACTTAAACAGCTCAAACAATTTAATTTTAAAATTTTCAGACAAGCTAAAAATCTGCATCACAGTCGCTTAAAAATTCATATCTCGAGTTACGATATTCAAAATTAAGATCCGTAAATTTTATATGAAACTATACTCATATTTATATCTACTAATTTTTTTCTAGAATTTTTGGTTGAGCCAAATAGTACAGTTTATTAGTTAAAATCTCCTCTGTTTCAGGGTTCGACTACTCTGACCTCTGTGTATTACGAATCATATATCTCTCTATAAAAAAATTCAATGACTATTAGGTTTGCTTATATTAAAACTATACTCAATAAGGAATCTGTACATATAAATAAAAACTTATAATTATTTTTGTAAAATTTATTATGAATTTTTAAAGTCAGAACAGGGGATCCAGAAATCACTCTGGCCCTGTTTCACAAAAGTTTAAATATCTCATAAAATATAATTTATACGCCTATTTTGTTCAGTCCATATGAAAATAGACTCATCAAGCTTCGATTCCATAACTTATTCATTATTTAATTCCATTTCTACTATTTTTAGTGATTTTTCAAATTCACGTCACTACTGCTGTCTGAATCTATTTTATGGTAAATTTTACCTATTTCATGGTTTCCATGGATTAGCTAGCAATTTGACATACATAACACCAAATATGATCATGATTAGCCATTCCAATGGCTAATCATTACCAAGAATTTTCATACCACTCAATAACCATATCATAAGACCATATATACAAAATGATTATAGTGCTATACATGCCATACTCAAAATATTCAAGCCATTATGCCAAGATGGTATACGGATAGTGTGAGCGAGCCTCCGACCGTTCCCGATTTCCGAGCTGACTTGTCAAAACTACAATGAATGAAAAGGAGGGAGTAAGCATAAATGCTTAGTAAGTTCACATGCAAATAGCAAGTAACATAACCATATAAGCAAACATAAAATATCATTTGCATAATCATCATCAAGACATTCATGTCATATTTTCATTTATCATCTTACCACATTGTTGATATATCGAGTTTTCAACCCGAGGGTTAAGTACATACCTGTTCAAAGTATCCATCTTACAACACTTACCAATATGTCCCTTTCATCTCTAGTATTCCTCCATTTGAGTAGAACTTTACCCGTTGAACACATCGGAATATAATTCGGATACACGGATAATTTACACATAAGTGCCATATATGTAATCAAGCAATCATGTAACCCGCCCATAAGTGAACTCGGACTCAACTCAACGAGCTCGGGCGTTTGCATCCATAAGTGAACTCGGACTTAACTCAACGAGCTCGGATGCCTAGTTACATCTCTCGAACTTGGACTCAACTCAACGAGTTCGAACATTCGCATCCATAAGTGAACTCGGACTCAACTCAACGAGTTTGGATGCTCAACCATCCTAGTGACATGTCACTTGTATCCTAATCTATTCCTAAGGTTCAAACGGGCTTTTTCCTCGACGACATTTCTTTGTCTTCTTCATGAATATCGAAACCGATACTCGGTAGCAATTCATATTTATCAAGTAGTAAACATAATTTGCATATTACTCAACATTAACCACAAAGCATAATATTTCACGATTAGAAATCAGCATATCATATAATTAACATCAATAACATAAAAATAACAATGATGCTACATTATTTATGTAACACTCCTAATCCCGTATCCGTCGCCGGAAGGATTTAAGAAGTGTTACCAAACAAGCAGATAATTCCATTTGAATACCAATAGAACCCAATTCCATTCATACAACAGACAAGGAGTCATCTTAAGTTAATAATTATCTCGATTCCTTCATAAGTTCAATTCGATCGAATTATTTAAAACATTGATTATATATATCAACTACACATACATACTAACTAGGTGGAACTTATATAATAACATAACAAGCCATTTTCGCATGGCTATATATATATACACATCAACAAAAGATACGTATTTAACATCAAAAGTCAGTCCTATACATGCCACTTTTAAAGTTCAACTACAAGGTACCAAATGGGCTTAGATAGTGTGGATGACTTCGTCTTTGAAATCCCCGAGATCAATAGCTAACAAGCGAGATCTATAAAATAGAGAATTTAAACGACAGAGTAAGCATTTCGATGCTTAGTAAGTTTAAGTAATGAAATCATTTACAACTAAAACATAACATTAATAAGATAATTAAATACATAAACATAAAACTCCATGGTCATGTTACCTCGCACTTCAATCATTATATTCACACACACAGAGTCATACCTGACTAAATTTCATTTAAGTCAACAATATCGTACCTCAAATAAGCTAAATATTTCATAAAACCCTAAGGTCCGACCCGGAGTTCACTATTCAATTTAACGAATACATTTAAAACCAAATCAACCTTTACAATGTATATATATATAAAACATACCTTATCATCTTAGAATTTTGAACTTACTTATTTGGAATTATTACAGCCGTATCACCAATTTCCGAATCAGCACGAATGTCTTCGGGATTTAGCCCGGATATAGCAACTAGCACGAATGCCTTCGGGACTTAGCCCGGATATAACAACTAGCACGTATGCCTTCGGGACTTAACCCGGATATAACGATCAGCACGTATGCCTTCAGGAATTGACCCAGATATAACACTCACACAAGGTCTGCGGGTCTTAGCCCGGATATAGTCTCAATTTATCATGCATATGTCTTATCATCTTAACACATCGGTATTTCATTCGCATTACTAGAACACAAGCACAACAAGCTTAATAACCATTCCACTTTCGGCTCAATAGACCCATATGAGGGCACGATTTCGATTTGCCATTTAACACAATTTCAATAACTATTCAATTACAAATCATAAGTACAAGCTATTTATCTCACTACATAAATCAAGTAGAACCATTATGTCATAGACTAATTGTTATGCTTAAATATGATCAAGATTTATCAACTCATAGACTAAGTTCCATTACTCAAGACTTACCTCGGATATACTTGAGCGGTTCTTGAAGTGGCTACTCGGCTACTTTCTCTTTCCCCTTATCTGAAATTGCCCCCCTATGCTCTTGAGCTTTAAATTCAACAAATTTAAACTAGTCATTAATCGACTATTAAAGTATTACTTTCAACATGTAATACATATAGATTCGGCTTTCACACATATAGATTATAGTAAGCTTTATAAAAATTGATAATTAATTCATTAACAAATTTTCTTTAATGTTTACAATATAATTACATTTTCCTTATAAGCTAACTTCTTGAGCAACAGTCAGTAAAGTATTTATAATTGGAGTTACGAAACTCCAAATCGATTGCCGTAAATTTTTCTTGACAGAAGACTCATTTATCTATTATCCATAAAATTTTTATAATTTTTAGTTTAGCCCAACAATACCAGATTTTTCTTAAAGTTCACCTTGTTTCACTGCTTGACTAAACTGACCACTCTTCACTTCAATTCAAATTTCTCATTTTACAGAATTCAAAACATGTTCTCACTTATTTCATTTGAAACTAGACTCATCAAGGAGTTTAAGCATATAAATTTTATCTTAGGGCAATTTTTTTACAATTTATACTGATTTTATAAAAACAGAACAGGGAATCTAGTAGTCATTTTGACTCAGCCCCACATTACTTCAAATATCTCATGATCGGTAACTCTTTTGTTTTTTTAGTTTCTTTTGTAAGAAACTAGACTCTTCAATCTTTAATGACATAATTTATCCAGCTTCTAATTCAACTCCTACAAATTATGGTGATTTTCCAAAATCACCTTACTGCTGCTGTCCCCAAGCAGTTTAATACCAAATCACTCTTTCAAACATTCCTTGTATACATTTTATTTAAGCATGTATACTATCAATCGAATTCATCAAATAATTATCTATAAATTCATTCCAACAATCTCAATACAATACATGGTGTTGAATCCTTATTCAAGTTCAAGATTCAAGCTAATACACATATATATACACTAGAAATCAATTACTAACATTTGTATTTCACCTTAATAGCTAGCTTAGCAAACCTTATTTTAACATACAATTTTTTCTTAACACAATTAAGGCATCCTCTTCATTCCATCAATTAAAAACACATACATTACCCAAATATCCAAAACCATATTCGGCCTTATAACACAACTTAATAGCCGATTCCTTTCCATAATGCACTTCCAACAATGAAATCAACTTATTCAACTAGGCTACCTTAACATATCAAACATCCTTCAAAATTCATCAATTAACCAAATTTATCTACTTGCCAAAAGGTTATATATATACTCAAGAATTCATAAATCTTAACTATGGGCTAACTAAACCATACTCTTATCAACTTAATCTCATCATCAATTAAAAATATATCACAAAGCATACCTTTAAATGGAAGTAGCTATGGCCGAATGCCTTGTTTCTTTTTCAAGCTTTTCTTTCTCAAATTTTTCGGCAATGAAGAAGAAAGATGAGAAATTTTACTTCTTTTTTTTTTTTTTTCTTTACCTTATTTTACTAATTATTATTTTATTTCAAACAATGAAATTCCTTATTTTAATATTTAATTAAACACATTTTACCCAACAACAATCATCATGGCCGGCCACTAGGTATAAAAAGGTTTATTTGACATGCAAAACCATTGTTTCCAATATATGCTTAAATAGATCCTTATGGATTTACCTATCACATTTCAAAAGTGTCACACATAAGTCCTATTAACTAAATTCACATGCAATCGACTAAATCGAAACTTAAAACTTTCACACATTTATATTCACATATAATAAACATAAAATATGACGGCTAAATATTTTTATGACTCGGTTTTGTAGTCCCGAGACCACTTCCTGACTAGGGTCAAATTAGGGTTGTCACAATTTACACATGAACTTACCTCGTATGCGAAAATGGCTACTTTTACCATTTCGTCCACAACTTGGTATTTTCCCCATTTTAGCCCGAATTTTAGTTTTCCTTGCTCTATCATTCAAAATATAGTCTAATTAGGACTCACATTATTCAAATTGACCCAAAATCATATTTTGCCAAAATTACAATTTTGCCCCTAAACTTTTGCATATTTACACTTTTTCCCCAAAGCTAGTAAATTAAACTTCAGCCTATTTTCTTATGTTTTATGACATTCTAATCATTTTTCCCTTCTATAGCAACATCAAATTCTCACTCTAACATGTACTTATGAACATTAGGTATTTTTGCCGATTATGTCGTTTTACTCGTTTTTACATAAAATCACTTAGCAAAAGTTGTTTAACACAATTTCAAGCTTCATATTATACCATAAAACATCAAAATAAACACATTTCACCTATGGGTATTTTTCCAAATATGAACCCTAGCTTAAATTATTGCTAGAATAAGCTTAATCGAGCTATCGGGATTCCAAAAACGTAAAGAACATTAAAAACGGGGCTTGGAATCACTTACTATTGAGCTTGGAAGGCTTGAAAACCCTAGCCATGGCTTCCCCCATGCTAATTTCGGCCTCCATGAAGAAGATGAGCAAAATTGGCTTTTAATTTTGTATTTTAATTCATTTTACCCCTAAATGACCAAAATGCCCTTACTACTAAACTTTCAAAAATTCCTTCCATGTCCTAATTTTGTCCATGAACTTAAAATTGGTCAAATTGCTATTTAAGACCTGCTAATTAATATTTCAATGCAATTTCATACTAAAAACTTCTAGAATGCAAATTTTGCAACTTATTCGATTTAGTCCCTACTTTCAATTTAAACACTTTACGCATAAAATTTCATCACGAAATTTTCACACAGTCATGCAATCATATCATAATCATCAAAATAATCATAAAATAATTATTTCTATCTCAAATTTTGTGGTCACGAAACTACTATTCTGACTAAGCCCAAAATCAGGATATTACAGTAACACCATGTCTGGGACATCGGCATCGTATTTGATTTCATGTAAGACCTTGTCTGGGATAGTGGCATTGATATTTGATTACATGTAAGACCACATCTGGGACGTTGGAATTGTATGAGCTTTCTGGGCTATCCGAGTATCCTTATTGATTCCAAAAGGTTCAACAGGCATTCAGAGAAAATGGATGACTATGTGAATTTATATTCAATCCAATTACGTTTGAATTGTATACTATGTTTGAGAATGAAGGGTAAGTATATGTACCTTGATGAACATATGATATAAATATGAGTTGTTATGAGAATGAGTTACGATATGTATATGTGAATCATGTTTAAATGAACTATAGGAGATATATGGTTATGTCAATGTATTTTGCTTTGAATTATATGAATGAATTGATCTAGATTGATGTTAGTTGTTAAGTTTATTTGTATATGACTTACTAAGCTTTTGAAAGCTTACTTTTTGTGTATTTGCATTTTTTTTAGTTAACGAAGCTACTGGGAGCTCGGGGATCATCGAGGATCATCACCACACTATCAATCTATATTTTGGTACCTTTTGAAGGCTAGAATTATGTCAAGATGTTTTGATTTGTGAATATTAGCCATGTGACGTGGCTTGGTTTTGGTTGTGTTTATGAATGAGTTTTTGTATGAATTATGTGATGCAATATTGCCTAAGTGATGTGTTCATGAATGGCCAAGTGAACTGGTCAATTTGGTAAGTTTTGGTGTGTGCTTATTTGAGGATTTGGTAAGATTTTGTTAAAAGAATAAATGACTTCAAATGAGGTTATGAAACAAATGTTTATATATGATTTTGTCTTATGATTTGGCATAATTTGGTGTGGTTATTAAGCATGAAATTGGTTGATAATGATATGGTATGATTGATGCAAGTTTTGGTTGTGAATTGGCTGAAAATTTGGTAGAAGATGTTTGGTTTTGGTGCTTGTAGGTTTGACCCAAATAGGGTGGCAAAAATTGGCTTTGCAAATGGCCTATTTTTTGTCCACACAGGAAGAGACACGGGCGTATGTCTCAGCCGTGTGTGACACACGGTTATGTCATATAGCTATGTGTCCCCTGAGTTACCCTACGATTTAAAGTCAGTATACTCTATAGTTTTGACACGGCCTAGACACACGGGCGTGTCTATCGATCGTGTGTGGCACACGGGCTGGAACACGGGCGTGTGGTCGACCGTGTGACCCAAGTCAGTAGCCTCCCTAATTTTCACACGGCCAGGCACACGGGCGTGCCTTATGGCCATGTGGGACAAGTCAGTATGTATGCTCTGTTCTACCACGGCCTAGTCACACTAGCATGTCTAATGCCGTGTGAGGCACATGGCCTGCTCTCACGGGCGTGTGACCTTTATAACTTTGAAAAATGTTTAAGTTTTGAAAAATTTTGTATGAGCTTGGTTTAGACCTAACCCTTTTCTAGAGCATGTTTAAGGGACAATTGTGAATGATTATTATATGTTTGATTATGTTATGCTTAAGTATATGTGAATATTCTGATATGTCCGGTAATGCCTCGTAACCCTATTTCAATGACGGAGACAGGTTAGAGGTGTTACATATTATTGGTATTAGAGCTGTGGTTTAGTTGGTTTTAGGACTACCATAGTGTATGTGAGTCTAGCTATACATATGATTGTCACTCGCGATAAGTTTTAAAATTTATAAATGATCATACCTCAACTAACTATTATCATGACGAAGGCAAGCGCACCTATCGAATAGCAGTATAGTTTTAGCAAGATCGGATGTCGAACCCAAAGAAACTAAAAGTACTAGTATTAAATTTCTTTTTATTATCTAGCCTAAGAATAATGGGGATTTTAATTAACTAATTAACTAATCTTAGAATGTACAGAAAATAGGTTTAGGGAAAATACTTTTTAGAAAATTCGGTTGATTAAGACAATACCCAAGGAAAAATCCACCTAGACTTCACTTGTTATTTGACTCTAAATCGGACGATTTATTCATTCAACTTGTTCCGTAGAAATCCATAAGTTATGTTATTATCCCTATTCAAGACTAATAACGTCTAACCCTAGGTTGAATAATTCAAATATCTTTCTAATTAACACCCTAGGGTTGCATTAACTTGATCTATGGATCCCCTTATTAGGTTTCACCCTAATCCAGCAAAATCTTGTCACCCTATCTCTAGGCGTGCAATCAACTCTGCTTAATTATAATAAATTTACTCTTAGACAGGGACTATTCATCCTCCGAATAAGCACATTGACTTGAATCAATATCCTGAAATACTGAAGCAAGAATTAAGAACACATAATTAAGAACAAGTCGAATATTTATCATACAATTCAGATAATAATAACAAGATTCATCTTAGGTTTCATTCCCCTTAGGTATTTAGGGGGTTTAGTTCATAACTAAAAAGGAAAACATCTCAGAAGAATAATGAATTCAAAACATAAAGAAAACTTAAAACTCCTGAAGGAAATTGAGGGGAGATCTTTAGTCTTGATGATGAATCCGGCTTTTGAGATGGATCAATCGGCTTTCTTCGAGTAATACCTTGCTTCCTACTCTGTGTGTATCCTTTAGTCCTCCTCTAGGGTGTTTAAATAGACTTTAGAATGCCTAAAAACCCTCAAAATTGCCCTTTTCCGAATAGAACTTAACTTGGGCTCGACAGGGACACGCCCGTGTGCGATTGCTTCAGGCCGTGGTCAAGGCTGAGAAATCAACACGCTCGTGTTGAGGTTGTTTTAGGTCGTGTTCGAGCCTGTTAGAATGGCACGGGCGTGTGTGCTACCCGTGTGAGGAAGTCCAGGCTATGTTGTTTTCCCATGTCGGCCCATTTTATCCGTTTTTGGCCCGTTTCTAGTTCTTTTTGCTCTCCTATGCTAACCTAAGTATAAAACATGAAATTAAAGGATTAGGAGCATCAAATTCACCAAATCTAATGAGAAATCATTCATAAATGTGTTAAGCATGGGATAATAATATGTATACATTAAGGTTTATCAAATACCCCCACACTAAAGCATTTGCTTGTCCTCAAGCAAAAACCTCCTTTTTTTCAACTTATAATTCCAATCAATAATATCTCAAACTAATCCATAAGTGATCATACATTGAGAATTCAACTAAAAGAGCATTAAAGTTTCAAACATTCCAAGTTGAGCATTTAATCATGAAAAATATAAGCATCTCCTCTTATTTAAGTAATCATGTTTGATTCAAAATTTCACTCGAAGTTGAGATGATACATCAATCAAAAGGTCTTTATAGGGTTGTAACACGGCTTTGGTTAGGGGGTGTGGTCACAAGGTGAAAGAGAAGGTTAGAATCGAGATTGAATTGAAAAATTACTTAACTAGAAATTTAATTATCACTTGCGTACAACAGAGCTTCTTTTCAGAATATGGAATTTAAATATTTAAGCTCAAAAGACAAAAGATCGCTACTAATATGTACATATGTATGTTTTTTTTTTCTTTTTTTTTTAAGGACAAGTTAAATAACATAGACTAACTATTAAGAACAAGACATAGCTAAGCAATTTATTCAAATCAAATCTCGACAAAAATAGGGTTCAAATTAATTGAGGGGATTTCAACAATAATGAGTTGAGGGTTAATAGTGGGGATAAATCAAGGAATGGCTTGTTAGGCTCAAAGGGGTTTACTAGGGGTTAGTTGTGAAGGTAGGCTTTTCATGGCACGAGGGGATCAAACCTGAGTGCCTCTATCATCTTGACACATCAAATCAAATGGTGTGGTCTTGACATGCATAATCAAGCAAGTTCTAGAATAACAATTCGATATTGACGCACTCAAAGCAACAATAAAAGTGAGCATAAAAGAAATAATAGATGGTCTTAAAGGCTCAAAATCTCACAAAAATTATGGCTTTTTGATGTTTAAATATGTGGATTTCAATTTGAGATAATACCTAAACTTGGGGAAAACAACCTAAAATTTTAAATTCTCAAAAATCAACTTATCATGCTTAATTCTCTAATGTCTTAAAGTTTAAATAATCAATGCATGAATGCCTATGTTTTAATTCAAGATATATCAATAAAAATCATAAATTAATTAAAAGTCATCCTAAAAATAATATGAGAGATTTTTAAGAGAGCAAGACAAAATTCAGGGATTTTTCTGATAGTGATATAATTGATCCCCCCACACTTAAGTTGTACATTGCCCTCAGTGTACAAAGATAAAGTTAGTGGCAATTATAGATATAAGATCATAAGATAGGAAGAGAAGTGAAACTTCCTGACTGTTAAGTGAATGAACTCCCTAATTTGGAGTAATGTAGATTGGAGAAGAATATTCCGGTGGTGGTAGAGGTTGCGTTCCATAAGTGGCGGTCGTGGAGAACCTTTTCCCGTGGAGTTTGAAGTTCCTAAGTAATTGTGACAGCCCTAATTTGACCCTAATCGGAAAGTGGTTTTGGGACCATAAAACCGAGTCATAAAAATAATTAAATGCTATATTCTGTGCTTATTATATGTGAAGGTGTATGTGTGAAAATTTCATGCTTTAATATTGCTAATTGTGAGTGAAATTATTTAAAAAGGACTTATTTGAAAATTGTGAAAATATGATAGGTTATTTTAGTAGTGGCAAATTAATTAATGATGTATATTAGTGGGTTTGCATGTCAAATTCCCCACTTTAGTAGTAGTAGCCAACCATGATAATGATGATAAGCAATATGTATTATGTAATAATATTATAAAATGGTAATGGCTTAATTTATGGAATAAAAAAATGAAAAAATGAGTAAATTAAAAAGATTTAGAAAAGCAAACGATAAACAAAAAGGCTTGTATCATCTTCTTCCTTAGTAGCCGAATATTAGAGAAAGAAAAGGAGGAAATACCATTCGGTCACTTTGAGCTTGAAATAAGGTATGTAATTCATGATAGTTTTTGAAATTGTTGCATATATTAAGCTAGTTACTAAGTCCCTTAGTTAGCCCATGTCAAAATTTTGAATTTGTTGGTAACTTGAGTATTCGGCTAAGGAAGATGTTCAAGGAAATGGTTGTTGTTTCATGTTATTTTGGATGAATAATGGTAGATAGGTGAAGTAGAGTCTAACAAATGAGCATATATGTGCATTAGTTGCTAAGTGGGAAAAATCGGCTAACATGTTGTGTACTATGGCTGAATATGAACTTGGATATTATTGAGTAATGTATGTGCTTTGAATTGATGGAATGGAGTGGATGCTTTAAATGTGTTATGAGCAATTATATGTTAAATTAAGGTTTGCTAAATTAGCTATTATGGTGAAATGCAAATATTAATATTTAGTTGCTAGTGATTATATGTGTGTTAGCCGAATTTGAACTTGAATAATGATTTGAGCACAATGTGTTGTATTGAGATTATGCTTAAGTGAATTTATAGATTTATATGATGAAATTGATTGGTGATATACATGTTTAAATAATATGTATGCAAAGAATGTGTGAAAGAGTGAATTGGTAATAATCTGCTTGGGACAGCAGCAGTAAAGTGATTTTTGAAAATCACCATAAATTGTGGGAGTTGAGTTTGAAGCTAAATAAATTATGTAATTAAATCTTGATGAGTCTAGTTTCAAATGAAATAAACGAGAACATATTTTGAATTCTGTACAATGAGAAATTTATTCCGTAGTGAAGAATGGTCAGATTAGTCAAACAGTGAAACAAGGGAAACTTTAGGAAAATTCTGGTATTGATTGGACAAACTATTATGAAAATTTTATGGATACAATATAAATGAGTCTATTTTCAGGGAAAATTTACGGAAATTGATTTGGAGTTTCGTAGCTCCAGTTATAAATAATTTAGTGACTGTTGCTCAGGAAGTCAGCTTATAGTGAAATTGTGATTATATTGTAAACATTGATAAAAATTTGCTAATGAATTGCTTATTGATTCTTATAAGCTTACTGTAATATGTATGTGTGAAAGTTGAATATATATGTATTATATTCTGAAATTAATATTTAAATAGTCGAGTAATGACTAGTTTAAAATTTGTTGAAATAAGCTCAAGAGCATAGGGGGCAATTTCGGATAAGGGAAAAGAGAAAGTAACTGAGTAGCCATTTCGCAACGGTTCAAGTATATCCGAGGTAAGTCTTTAAGTAATGGAACTTAGCTTATGATTTGATAAAATCATGATATATAAGCATAATAAATAAATTGTGACCTAATGGTTCTACTTGAATTATGTAGTGAGATAAATAATTTGTACATATGACTTGTAGCCGAATGGTTATAGAAATCATGTTGGCTAGCGAAACGAAATCGTGTTCTTTGTATGTGGCTATTGAGCCGAAAGTGGAATGGTTGATAAGCATGTTGTGCTTGTGTTCTAGTAATGTAAATGAAATGCTGATGTGTTATGATATATATATGTGCATGATAATTGGGGATTATAAACGGGCTAAAACCCGCAGGCCTTGTGTGAGATTTATATTCGGGCTAAGTCCCGAAGGCATTCGTGCTGGCATTATATCCGGGTTAAAGTCCCGAAGGCTTAGTGTTGGTATTATATCCAGGTTAAATCCCGCAGGCTTAGTGCTGGTATTATATTCGAGCTTAAAGCCCCGCAAGTTTTGTACTGGTGACTGGATCTGGGTTTAAACCTAGCAGGCTTAATGTTGGTGATTCAAGTAAGATTATGAAATTGAAGGTTCGAGTTAAACTACTAGTGATTATGTATGATATTATGATAGTCAGGTACGTATTATGTACTCGCATGTGAATTGATTTTTAAAGAGAATTATTAGTATCAAAGAACGATATATGCGTGTGAATGATTACTATATCTACGACTAAAAGCATGACTTATTCGGTCGATGGCTGACATTATATGAAAGTCTGTGACTTAAATCAATTGTATGAGCTATGAAGTAAAGTAAAGTTACATGCTGAAATTTCTTTGTGTATTCACGTATTTACACACATATATATTCGGCCAGGTGATAACTAACTAGAATATTAGTTTTGTGATACTAAATGCTCGATTTAAATGACGAGTTTTAATTGCTTGTATTGCTTAAAACTTACTAAGCCTTTCTTTATTTCCTTGTTTTATAGATTGTTGATTCTAGCCACCGACTCAGGGATCGTCAGTAGTTAATCACACTATCGATCTTTTTGGGTACAATTATATTTTGGACTCTATATGGCATGTATAGGTTAGGCTGTTAATAATGATATTTTGAATTTGTAATTACTCTGGACATACGAAAATGGCGCATAACTTAAATATTAGTATGTTTTCCATCTTGATCTCTGTTTATGCTATTTACAATGCTAATGAGATTATTAAATGTTTAGTTCGGTAATACCTCTTAGCCTTAATCTAGCGATCGGATTCGGGTTAGGGGTGTTACAGTAATTGTGAGCTTTGTAGCTCTTTATAACTGTGATAAAATCAGAAACTTTTTAGGAATATAGAGAAATAGGACTACTCATGAAGAAATACTTGCAAATATAAAGTACTTAATAATTATAAAAAGTCCTAAAAAAATGGAATGAAATAGTTTTAAAGAAAGATAAAATTAGAAAAAAAAATAGGTATTTGGGGTACACGGTCATGGGGCACGCCTGTGTGCCTTTCATTTAGCCCGCGTTTTTCGTGGGTTTCAAATTTTAGGCGTGTGCGTGCCCACGACCGTGTACCTTGGGCATGTTGATGAACACAGTCGTGTCGCGCAGCTGTGCCTGGCTTCGTTCACTTCTCCCACGTTTGTGTATGTAGGTCCATGCTCGTGTTATTTTGATAGGTTCGACCACTGGTGCTAGGAACGGGCGTGTCGCACGCCCGTGCTATTTTGGCAGGATTGACCACGGTTCTAAGACACAGGCAGGATCGCCCACGGCCATGTCACACGGCCGTGGCCATTTATTGCAGCCCGTGTTGAGGAAAAATCTTTACCCTGTTTTTACACGGTCTACAACATGCCCATGTGCCTTGTCATGTGGATATGGAAAACCTATATTCAATAGCTCAGTTAGTAGGTTAGGTGTTAAATACTAAAATTTAAAGAAATTAATACCGTTAGTGCTTAGGTTACCTCCCGAGAAGCACTTATTTATAGTCTAAGCTCGACTTACCTCTCCATTGAATGGTCATGGTGGTTCGAGGAGTTTACACTCCTCATTCCTGCTATCAATCTCACCAAAATAAGGTTTTCGACGAGTAATATTTACCTTAAATGAGCCGAATTTGGAATGATTTACCTCGACTGTACCGTATGGGAAGATGTTAAGTACTGTAAGAGGATTTTCTTCATTTGGTTCAGCAGTGGTAATGCGAGGATCTGTTGCATCTAATAATACATTATCTCTAACCTTAAATTGATTTGGTGAGGTATTGAGCTCGTCCTGGCGTAGTTTTGGTTTATCATGTGTTCTCGATTTATGTGTCCGACATTCATCTAGCTCCTTGATTTGTAGCCTTCGTTCTTCATGGATAGGTCCTTTATTGTTGCTTGAACATGGCTCATGTACGTCCTTCGAGCTTATTTCTTGCAAAGTAGGTTGCAACATATGGTCAGTTTTACTAGAATGGTTTATACAATCACCTTCAATTTTCAATGTGTTGCCAGAATTGCAAGCTTGAAGGGTGATTATTTCGTCCCCCACACGAAGTGTGAGTTCACCTATGCCAACGTTAATAATTATTCTAGCAGTTGCTAAAAAGGGCCTTCCTAAAATCAAAGGAATGTTGCTATCCTCCTCTATCTCTAGAACAACGAAATCAACTGGGAATATAAATTTGTCAATTTTAGCTAGTACATCTTCAATAATACCCCTAGGAAATCTGATAGTTTTATCTGCTAATTGAATGCTCATCCTAGTTTGTTTGGGTTTCCTAAGACCTAGTTTGTTAAACATTTTGTAAGGAATGACGTTGATGCTAGCCCCTAAATCAGCTAATGCATTATTAATATCTAAGCTACCAATTAAGTAAGGAATTGTAAAACTCCCTGGGTCTTTTAATTCGTTGGACAACTTATTTTGAAGAATAGCTGAGCAACCTGCTTTTAACTATACATGCGACGCCTTGTCCAACTTCTGCTTATTTGCTAAAAGCTCCTTTAAAAACTTCATTACGTTCGGCATCTGCGAGAGAGCTTCAATAAACAGTAAGTTGATATGTAATTTCTTTAAAAGTTTAAGGAATTTACCAAATTGTTCATCTGAGCAGTCTTTCTTTGTCGCATTAGGGTATGGCACACGAGGTTTATATTCTACACT
The DNA here is from genome assembly GCA_025698475.1 of Gossypium anomalum. Classification (NCBI taxonomy): domain Eukaryota; kingdom Viridiplantae; phylum Streptophyta; class Magnoliopsida; order Malvales; family Malvaceae; genus Gossypium; species Gossypium anomalum. Next base: position 39,328,534 of record CM046958.1, on the reverse strand, counting down.
TACTGGTTTTTGCTCTTTGTGGCCTACTTTACCTTTACATTTGATTTCCACAGTTTCTTGCTTTGGTTCTGGTTCAGATGCAACTAATCCTTCCTCATTTCTAACGTTGATTACATTGAGTTGTTCCCTTGGGTTAGGTTCAGTATTACTTGGCAAGCTACTTTGTGGTCGTTTGGAAATTAGTTTGGACAGCTGGCCTATCTGAGTTTCGAGCCCTTGGATCGACGCTTATTAATTCTTAAGTGATGTCTCAGTATTTTGGAAACGAGTTTCTGACACCACAATAAATTTGGATAGCATCTCCTCAAGGTTCGGTTTCTTTTCCTGTTGATAAGGTTGTTGTTGAAAACCTGGAGGATTTTGTGGCCTTTGATTTCCTTGACCACCCCATGAAATATTTGGGTGGTTCCTCTAACCTGTATTATAAGTATTACTATATGGGTTATTTTGAGGTCTGGAGTTATTGTTACCCATATATGGACTTGTTCCTCTTCGGTTGTAGGATTGAAGGGTTGATACTTGTATGTATGCCTCCTCCACTTGAATCACACCTCATCACTGAATGTACCTGCGTAGAACCAAGTAAACCATCAATCTTTTTATTTAGAAGCTCGACCTGATTTGATAACATATTAATCGCATTAACTTTATAAACGCCTACTATTTTGGTTGGCTTAGTCCTCATGACTTGCCACTAATAGTTATTCAGTGACATCTCCTCGATAAATTCGTAAGCCACTTCAGGTGTTTTGTTGTTGATGGTTCCACCAGCTGCTGCATCAATCATCTGTCTTGTCGAAGGGTTCACACCATTATAAAATGTTTAAACTTGCAGCCATAGAGGTAACCCATGGTGAATGCACCTTCGCAGCAGGTCCTTGTATCTCTCCCATGCATCGTAGAGTGTTTCTAAATCCATCTATACAAAAGAAGAGATATCATCATGTAATTTAGCTGTTTTAGTTGGCAGAAAATACTTTAATAAAATTTTTTCAGTCATTTGTTCCCAAGTAGTGATTGACCCTCGTGGTAACGAATTTAGCCACTGTTTAGCTTTGTTTCTTAATGAAAAAGGGAATAACTGAAGGCGAATGGCATCATCAAAAATGCCATTAATTTTAAATGTGTCACAGAATTCTAGAAAATTTGCCAAGTGAGCGTTGGGATCCTCATCCCGCAAACCATTAAACTGAACAAATTGATGTATCATTTGAATCGTGTTAGGTTTTAGTTTAAAATTATTTGCAGCAATAGTAGGCCTAACTATACTTGACTCAGTTCCTGTTAAATTTTGCTTAGCATAATCATACATAGTGCGTGGAGCCTGATTCTGATTTACTTGATTGGCAACAATCGTAGGAGGTAGTGGATTTTCCTGATTTGCAGCCATCTCCTTGGTTGTAGTTGAGATATCGTCCTCTTGCTCTTCCTCTGTGTATCTTAGGCTTCGCCTTATTTCACTTCGGTTTTTGCAAGCTATGCGATCGATTTCTTCATCAAAAAGTAATGGTCCCGACGGGTTTCTTCTAGTCATAAACTATAAGAACCTGCCAGAAGAGAGAAAAAGAAAATTTAGCAACGAAAATTAAAACAAAATTAAAATTGCAATAAAAGTAAACGGCTAAAGTAATAAAAATCGAGTGTTCCTAATATCTTAGTTCCCCAGAAATAGCACCAAAAACTTGATTGTCACTCGCGATAAGTTTTAAAATTTATAAATGATCATACCTAAACTAACTATTATCACGACGAAGGCAAGCACACCTATTGCATAGCAGTATAGTTTTAACAAGATCGGATGTCAAACCCAAAGGAACTAAAAGTACTAGTATTTACTTTCTTTTTATTATCTAGCCTAAGAATAATGGGGGTTTTAATTAACTAATTAACTAATTTAATAATGTATAGAAAATAGGTTTGGGGAAAATACTTTTTAGAAAATTTGGTTGATTAAGACAATACCCAAGGAAAAATCCACCTATACTTCACTTTTTATTTGACTCTAAATCGGAGATTTATTCATTCAACTTGTTCCGTAGAAATCCCTAAGTTATGTTATTATCCCTATTCAAGACTAAAAACGTCTAACCTTAGGTTGAATAATTGAAATATCTTTCTAATTAACACCATAGGGTTGCATTAACTTGATCTATGGATCCCCTTATTAGGTTTCACCCTATCTCTAGGCGTGCAATCGACTCCGCTTAATTATGACAAATTTACTCTTAGACTGGGACTATTCATCATCCGAATAAGCGCATTGACTTGAATTAATATCCTGAAATACCGAAGCAAGAATTGAGAACACATAATTAAGAACAAGTCGAATATTTATCATACAATTCAGGTAATAATAACAAGATTCATCTTAGGTTTCATTCCCCTTAGGTATTTAGGGGGTTTAGTTCATAACTAAAGAGGAAAACATCTCAGAATAATAATGAATACAAAAGATAAAGAAAACCCAAAACTCCTGAAGGGAAATTGAAGGGAGATCTTCAGTCTTGATGATGAATTCGGCTTCTGAGATGGATCAATTGGCTTTCTTCGAGTAATTCCTTGCTTCCTACTCTGTGTGTGTCCTTTAGTCCTCCTCTAGGGTGTTTAAATTGACTTTAGAATGCCTAAAAACCCCCAAAATCGCCCTTTTCCGAATAGAACTTAACTTGGGCTCGACAGGGACACGCCCGTGTGCGATTGCTTCAGGCTGTGGTCAAGGCGCCCGTGTTGAGGTTGTTTTAGGCCGTGTTTGAGCCTGTTAGAATGGCACGGGCGCGTGTGCTACCAGTGTGAAGAAGTCTAGGCCGTGTTGTTTTCCCACATCGGCCTATTTTCTCCGTTTTTGGCCCGTTTCTAGTTCTTTTTGCTCTCCTATGCTCACCTTAGTATAAAACATGAAATTAAAGGATTAGGAGCATCAAATTCACCAAATCTAAGGAAAAATAATTCATAAATGTGTTAAGCATAGGAAATAATATGTATAAATTACGGTTTATCAACATACCATATTTATGAACAGTGATAGTGTGATAATCCTTACAATGAAAAAGTGTTTTTATATAGTAATGGATCCTAAAACGAGCTGTAGCAGACGATGTCGAAAGTAATGCACATGCTCCCACGCAAGGGACAACGCCATCCGACTCTAAACTGACTATGAGTAGCCACGAGAGAGAGGCTAGACAAGCCTTTTACTAAATGATGAATGATTGGTTCACCCAATATATTTGAACTAATTTGGTTGTGCCACAACCTCCACCCTCGATAAATCCTCCGCAAGTCCCTGTCATGCCACAAGCTAGTCTGATCTAGTTGAATAAGCCTCCTATCGACAAAATTAAAAAATATGGGGCCGAAGAATTCTGTGCTACTACTAATAATGATGCTGAGGGAGTTGAGTTCTGGTTAGAGAACATGATAAGAGTGTTTGATGAATTATCATTGACTCTGGACGAATGCATAAAATGTGTTATGTCACTTCTGAGAGATAAGATGTTTCATTGGCGGAAGACGTTGATATTCGTAGTTCTGAGAGAGCGAGTTACTTGAGATTTCTTCCAATTTGAATTTCGAAAGAAATACATCAGTTAGAGATTCATCAATCAAAAACAAAAAGATTTTCTTGATTTAAAACAAGCTCGTATATTTGTTACAGAATATGAGCGAGAATTTGTGAGATTGAGTCAGTATGCATGAGAATGTGTCTCGACTGAAGAAATTATGTGCAAGAGATTCGAGGATGGTTTGAATGAAGATATTTGTTTGTTAATCGGGATTTTAAAAATAAAAAAATTTGTGGTGCTTGTTGAATGAGCGTGTAAAGCTGAAGAACTCAGGAAAGAGAAAAGAAAAGCCGATTCAGAAGTTAGAGAAGTATGAAAAAGATCATCGAGCAAGTCATTTCATTTGGCAACAAAGAAATTTTGAGATGATAATAGTCGTTCAAAGGCTAATGTGGGGCATTCAAGTAGAGATCGTGCTAGATCACATTCGAGCTTCAGAGCTCCAGCTACTTCTATTACTAGTGTTGGAAATGCTAGATCCGATTGACCCGAGTATAAACATTGTGGTAAAAAACATCCTGGTAATTGTAAACTGTATGATCGGGCCTGTTTCAAATGTGGATCTTTAGATCATTTTATCTGAGATTGCCTTGAGTCTGTTGAGCAAGAGATTGTCCAAAATCTGAGACTTAGTAATACTTCAACTAGAGGTAGACCTCCCAGAAATACAGGAAATATGAGTGGTAGTCAAAGAGGGACTAAAGACACTACTATTCGGTCCGAGGCTAGAGCATCTGCCAAAGCCTATGCTATCCGAGCTCGTAAGGAAGCTTCGTCTCTAGATGTGATTACGGGTACATTTACTCTTTATGATTTCTGTGATTGCTTTGATAAATCCTGGATCAACGTATTCTTATATATGCATGAATTTAGTGAACAGTAAGACTTTGCCTGTAGAGTCTACTAAATTTGTGATTAGAGTATCGAACCCCCTAGGCAGATGTGTTTTGGTTGATAAAGTCTGCAAGAATTTCCCGTTAATGTTTTGAGATATTTGTTTTTTGGCTGGTCTGATGTTATTACCTTTTGATGAGTTTGATATAATTCTGGGTATGGATTGGCTAACTTTACATGATGCTATTGTGAACTGCAAATGGAAAACTATTGATTTGAGATGCAAGAATGATGAAATAGTCCGAATTGAATCTAGTGATTTGAATGGGTTATCGGCTATGATCTCGTCAATGAAAGCTCTGAGTATTGTGAGAAAAGGTTGTTAAGCTTACTTTTCTTATGTGATTGATTCGAAAGTAACAAAAAAGAAAGTGGGATCAGTGCTTGTTGTCTATGAGTTCCTTGATGTGTTTTCTAAAGAACTTCCGGGATTACCTTCTATCCGAGAAGTTGAATTTGGCATTGAGTTAGTACCGGGAACTAATCTAATTTTGATAGCTCTGTATAGAATGGCTCTGACCGAGTTAAAAGAATTAAAGTCTCAGTTTCAAGAATTAACTGCTAAAGGATTTACAAGACCGAGTTTCTTACCTTAAGGTGCTCCTGTTCTGTTGTGAAAAAGAAAGACGACACGATAAGAATGTGTATTGATTATCGTCAATTAAACAAAGTGACTATCAAGAACAAATATCCTCTACCTCGAATTGAAGATATGTTTGATCAGTTGAAAGGAGCAACTGTATTTTCAAAGATAGATCTCAGATCGGGTCATTATCAGTTGAGAGTAAAAGATTCAGACATTTCGAAAACTGCTTTACGAACGAGGTACAAACACTATGAATTCTTAGTTATGCCTTTCAGATTAACGAATGCACCTGCTATCTTTATGAATTTGATGAACAGAATTTTTAGACCGTACCTAGATCGAATTGTTGTTGTGTTCATTGATGACATTTTGATTTATTCACATCATGAAATCGAACATGCTGAGCATTTGAGAATAGTGCTACAGACTTTGTGAGTAAGTAGTTGTATGCGAAGTTTAATAAATGTGAATTCTGGTTGTGTAAAGTTGGTTTTCTGGGCCATATTGTGTCAGCATCAGGTATCCGAGTTGATCCAAGCAAGATTTCAGCTATTCTGGATTGGAATCCTCCGAGAAATGTTTCTAAAGTTTATAGTTTTCTGGGACTTGTCAGTTATTATAGACGCTTTGTAAAAGGCTTTTCGATGATTGCGACTCTGTTAACGAAACTTCTTCAAAAAGATGTGAAATTTGATTGGTCTGAAAAGTGTCAGAAAAGCTTTGATCAGTTGAAAGCCCTATTGACCGAAGCTCTAGTGTTAGTACAACTACAATTGGGTAAAGAATTTGTGATTTACAGTGATGCTTTGTTAAACGGTCTGGGTTGTGTTTTGATGCAGGAAGGCAAAGTTAGAGCTTATGCCTCGAGACAGTTAAAGCCATATAAAAAGAATTATCTGACACATTAGGTGCCGTATGGTCCGTTACAGCCGATTATGATTCTGGAGTGGAAATGGGATAAAGTGACGATAGATTTTGTTTCAAGTTTGCCCCTATCTCCGTGAAAGAAAGATGTGATCTAGGTTGTAGTAGACCGATTGACGAAATCAACTCATTTTATTTTGGTACGATCTGATTACTCACTTGATAAGATAGCTGAGTTATATATTTCTGATATTGTGAGACTGCAAGGGGTGCCATTGTCTATTGTGTCAGATAGAGATCCAAGATTCACTTCACGATTTTGGAAGAAAATGCAAGAGGCTTTAAGTACAAAATTGCATTTCAGTACTGCTCTCACCCACAGACGGATGGTCAATCTGAGCGGATTATTCAGATACTCGAAGATATGTTGAGATGTTGCATTCTTAAGTTTGAATGTTCATGGGAACAATATTTGCCATTGATTGAATTTGTATACAATAATAGATTTCAATCGAGCATTAAAATGGCACCGTACGAAGCCTTATATGGTAGAAAATGTCGTACACCTTTGTATTGGTCAGAGCTCAACGAGACTAGAATTCACGGGGTTGATTTGATAAAACAGACTGAATAGAAAGTAAATGTGATCCGAGAAAGTTTGAAAACAGCTTCCGATCGTCAGAAATCTTATGCAGATTTGAAACGAAAAGATATTGAATTTGAGATTAGCTACAAAGTATTTCTAAAAGTGTCTCCGTGGAGGAAAGTACTTTGATTCGGCAGAAAAGACAAATTGAGTCCTAGGTTCATCGGGCCATATGAGATTATCGAGTGTATCGGACCGGTTGCTTATAAATTGTTGTTGCCACCAGAGTTAGAAAAGATTCATAATATGTTTTTCAAGTATTGATGCTTCAGAAATATAGATCTGATCCATCGCATGTGAACTCTCCGTCTGAGATTGAGATTCAGTCCAATATGACCTACGATGAAGAACCGATCTATATCTTGGCTCAAGAGGTTAAAGAACTGTGAAACAAGAAAATTCCATTAGTTAAAGTAATGTGGCATCGACATGGTATTGAAGAGGCCACGTGGGAGCCTGAAGATGCTATGAGATAGCAATATCTGAATCTGTTCAACGGTAAGACTTTCGGGGACGAAAACCCCTAAGGGGGGAGAGTTGTAATAGCTCGGTTTAGACCGTAGTCAGAATAGTGGTTTTGAAACCACAAATCTGAGTCAAAAAAATATTTTTATATTATTTTTCATGCCTTTTATATGTAAATTAGTATGTGTGAAAATTTCGTATAAAAATTTGATCGTTTGTGTGCTTAATTTGATAAAAGGACCTAATCGCATAAAATGTAAAAATGGCTTTCTAATTGTTAAAGTGCCTATTTTTTATGTCTTCATAAATGAGAGGTCCTTATGTTGCAATTAGACCATTGAAAGGGTAAATGGACATTAAAGACCATTTATTATGTGTTTATTATATGATTAAATAAAGGTTAAATTTGTAATTATGTAAATAAACTTCATATAATAAAACAAAACATGTTAATGGATGATTTATTCATCCATGCTTGTCAAAAATCAAAGAAAAAGATAAAAATAAAAGCTTTTAGGTTTCGGCTAAGGGATTTGATAATTAAGGTATGTGTTTTGTTCAGTTTTTGATAATTTCTACGTTTTTCTGATCGTTGCTTAGTGTTCTATCAAGCCCATGTCTGAATTTTAGAAATTGTTGATGATTTTGAATTATGCCATTGATGCTTTTGTGAGCTTTGTGAAGTTAGTTGATAGAAAATGGAAGATATGTGTTGGGTTAACATATTTTGTTGTTGAATTTTTGGTGAATTTGAGTAATTTGGGCTAAATTGTAAAAATGATATTTTGAGGGACTAAAATGTGAAATAAATAAAATGTGGGGGCTTATATGAACACTATGAATATTCAGCTAGGCATTTGTGCAAAGAAATTTTGTGCATTTTGTGATTTTGTGAAATAGGGACTAAAGTGTCATAACTTGAAAATGTGAGGGCTAATTTGTAAAATGCCCTAAATATGTGTTTTTGGATTGATTTGAATGAATGTGAGTTAGAATAAGTTAAATTTGAATTGATTTAGATCAAGAACCTAAAAAAATGGAATTACACCGAGGAAAGTCGAAAGTCGTTGAGTAGTCGACTCCATTTGTTCAAATCCGTACGAGGTAAGTCGTTATACAAATAAATGTGTTTGAATCAATTTATTTATGCTTATCTGCTGCTAAAATGAAATGAATGACTTTGGAAGATGAATATGTGAAATTGTGAAAGCATCAACAACGTTTCGACGTCTAAAAAGCCCCGTACGAACCATAGGAATAGTTAGGATACATATGTCATGGCATAGGATCCGATATGTGTTTTCATGTAAGACCACTTCTAGGACGTTGGCATCGACTTATGATTATGTGTAACACCATGCCTGAGACATCGGCATCGTATTTGATTTTGTGTAAGACCCTGTCTGGGATAGTGGCATTGATATTTGATTACATGTAAGTCCACGTCTGGGATGTTGCCATTGTATGAGCTTTTTGGGCTATCCGAGTATCCTTATTGATTACGAACAGTTCAACGGGCATTCCAAGAAAATTGATGACTATGTGAATTTATATTCGATCCAGGTACGTTTGAATTGTATACCATGTTTGAGAATGAAAGGTAAGTATATGTACCTTGATGAACATATGATATAAGTATGAGTTGTTATGAGAATGAGTTATGATATGTATATGTGAATCATGTTCAAATGAACTATAAGTGATATATGATTATATGAATGTATTTTGCATTAAATTATATGAATGAATTGATCTAGATTGATGTTATTTGTTAAGTTTATTTGTATATGACTTACTAAGCTTTTGAAAGCTTACTTTCTGTATATTTGCATTGTTTTTTTTAGATATCGAAGCTACTGGAAGCTCAGGGATCATCGAGGATCATCACCACACTATCGATCTATATTTTGGTACCTTTTGAAAATGTGTGTATTGAAGTATGACATGTATAGGCTAGAATTATATCAACATGTTTTGAGTTGTGAATATTAGCCATGTGATGTGGCTTGGTTTTGGTTGTGTATATGAATGAGTTTTTGGTATGAATTATGTGATACAGTATTGCCTAAGTGATGTGTTCATGAATGGACAAGTGAATTGGTCAATTTGGTAAGTTTTGGTGTGTGCTTATTTAAGAATATGGTAAGATTTTGTTAAAAGAATAAATGATTTGAAATGAGGTTATGAAACAAATGTTTAGATATGATTTTGTCTTATGATTTGACATAATTTGGTATGGTTATTGAGCATGAAATTGGTTGATAATGATATGGTATGATTGATGTATGTTTTGGTTGTGAATTGGCTGAGAATTTGGTATAAGATGTTTGGTTTTGGTGCTTGTATGTTTGACCCAAATAGGGTGGCAAAAATTGGTTTTGCAAATGGCCTATTTTTTGTCCACACAGGAAGAGACACGGGCGTGTCTCTTAGCCGTGTGTGACACACGGTTATGTTACACAGCCGTGTGTCCCCTGGGCTACCCTACGATTTAAAGTCAGTATACTCTACAGTTTTGACACAGCCTAGACATACGGGCGTGTCTATCAGTCATGTGTGGCACACAGGCTGGCACACAGGCATGTGGTCAGCCGTGTGACCCAAGTCAGTAGCCTCCCTAATTTTCACATGGCCTACCACACGGGCATGTCGTGTGGCTATGTGGGACAAGTCAGTATGTATGCTCTGTTTTCCCACGGCCTAGTCACACGGGCGTGTCTATTGCCGTGTGAGGGGCACGGCTTGCTCACACGGGCGTGTGACCTTTATAACTTTGAAAAATGTTTAAGTTTTGAAAAATTTTGTATGAGCTTGGTTTAGACCCAACCCTTTTCTAGAGCATGTTTAAGGTCTCAAAGACCTATATAAGGGACAATTGTGAATGATTATTATATGTTTGATTATGTTATGCTTAAGTATATGTGAATATTCCGATATGTCTGGTAATGCCTCGTAACCCTATTCCAGTGACGGATACGGGTTAGGGGTGTTACAACATAACAGCATCTGATCTGGTGACACTGACCAAGGGTGTCGCGGCATACCCTTGAAGACATCCCAAGGAGGAGCATCCTGACTTGTCATGACATAGGTCCAGTTGTGTCACGAAACAGGTCTTGTTGTGTCGAGACATTGATTTTGGGACGAAAAATTAATACGAGGCAAGGGCATTTTGGTTTTCGCAATCAAACTTAAAGCTTGGGAATGTCAATTAACCTAGGGTTAAAGATGACGGTCACCTGAAGGCTATAAATAGGCTCCTTTGGCACATGTTATGGACACCATTCAATTAGCTTAGATTTCTTTCTTTCGATTTAGTTTTGTTTTCTTGTTTTTTTAGGTTTTCTAAAGTTTAGTTTTTATGTCTATATTTTGTTTCTAGAGATCTGAATTGAGAACGACATCAACTTCTGTGGATTCGCATTTATTATTAATATCAATTAGGATTTTCTTAAACTCTATAGTTCAATTCATTCATTATGATTAATTATTCCATCTATTTCATGTTGTTTTTGAAAGCCATGAGGAACTAATCCCTTTGTGGGGGATTAACGAGTAGAGATATGATCTATTAACTATTTTGTAGGGTCACTCAATGGATCAGCTGTTTGGGAAAGGAATAACGTGAAGCAAACCCCTGGGCCTGACAACCCAGGGAAGTCATCAAGGTGGGAATTAACCCAAAATTGGTACTGCCCATTCGTGAACACCTTTACCCCAAGCAGTCTAGACTGTGAGGTCGGAAGATAAGTAGTTCTTGTTGACTCATTATGTTAGTGAAAGATCAGAAGATCCTACTAGGGTAGCGACTAGTTGATTGGCGAGGAACCTAAAGCAACAGTTGATAAGGATTACCAATGTAACACCCCTTACCCGTATTCAACGCCGGAACAAGGTACGAGGCATTACCAGACTTATCACACGAACAAACATACATTTCTGAGCCACAAATTTCCATCCATATTAAATTTTTTTACGTTCAAGCATAAAGTCCCTAATAAGAGCCTACGAGGCCCAAAACACGCTTTGGAAGTGGTTTGGGGCTAAATCGAGAACTTTAAAAAAATTTACAAAACTTAGAAAGTTTTTCACTAAACAAGGGTCACACGCCCGGGTGGATATGGGACACACCCGTGTGGATATGGGACACGCCCGTGTGGTTTGGCCGTGTAGACACACACGCTCGTGTCCTGAACCCGTGTAACTCTCTGTTTGTCACCCAAGAACAAATTAAAGACACACGGCCAAGTCACACGCCCGTGTGCTAGGCTGTATGGTCGATTTAAAATTCATGATTTTTCATAAAATAGGTGCAGACTTCACACGCCCGGGACACACGTTTGGACAAAAATAAGGCTATTTACCAAGCCATTTTGCCACCCTTTAATGCATACACCTACACAACATAACATAGCACCAATCCAAGCATATATATACAACCAACATCTACAACCAAAACATCATTCATGAAATGCATCATTATATAAATATACTTATAACCAATATTAGCCCATTTCCAATGGCCTTAAACAAAATGAATTACTAACCAATATAAGCCAACACATTTGGCCAAATCAATTATGACACATAACAAAATGACCAAGTCCCCTATACATGTCATAACTCAAAATGTTGAATTCTTGATGATAGTGTGAGTGGATTTCCGACGGTCTTCGAACCCCGAGCTAGCTTGGTGACACTATAAGATAAGAGAAAGAAAGGGGAGTAAGCTATATAGCTTAGTAAGTTCCTATGCAAATAATAAGCATCATAACCACGCATTTTACATGCAATTAACATGATGAAGATTAGCATGAATGTTATCAAAATCTCATAATCATAACTTACTCAATCATAATCCTACCGAGAGTTCATCACATGTCGAGCTTATTACTTATGAGTTTTACGTACATACCTGTACCAACTCGCAACATAACCATATCCTTTCACAATTTTGTCATTCTTATTGAACACTCAAAATATTAACGGATACTCAGAAATCTTGCATATAAGTGCCATATATGTAGCCGAAGCTACCTCATATCTCATAATACATATGGGCTCGTTTCAAGCTACTTACGGGCCTGCTCACACAAGCTATCAGTCTGGATGTTGCTACACAGTGCTGCTCACACAAGCTATCAGGTATCCGCAACACATGCCGAACTACCCAGCCACTGGTAGGACGTACGAGACCACCACCTGGATTACATAATCGCATATACACATGGGTTCCTAGAGACATGTCACTCGTATCCTATTCTATTCCTAAGGTTTAACTGGGATTTCTCACTTGTCAAAACTTTTTCGAATACATCAAAGAGTCAATCACAATTCATACAATATTAAAGCATTTAAAACATAATTATAACAATGCATTTTTTACATACGAACTTACCTCGGTACAAAATAGTAGAACTGGACCTAATCGTCAAACACTTTATTTTTCCCCCGATCTAGGTCCTAACCTTATTTTTCTTGATATATAATAACAAATTTAACTCATTTAATACTCACATTATTCAATTTAGCCCAAAAATCATATTACGAAAAAATTACATTTTTGCCCCTAATGTTTCACATTTTTACAATTCAGTCCTAGGCTCGTAAAATGAAATGTATTCAATTTCTTCAAAACCCAAGCCTAGACGAACCATTTTCATACTCACACTAGCCCACATTTTCCACTTAATCACACTTTTACTACTTATTTTATAACTTTTACAAATAAGTCTTTTTTGACATTTTTACCGAAAATCACTTAGCAAAAGTTGTTTATCTAACACCAAACATACATTTTCTACCATTAGACATCAAAATAAATAAATATCTAACATGGGTAAAATTTTAAACTTCATCTTTTTTTCAAAATAGTCCTTGATATAGCTAGATTAGGTTATAAGGATCTCAAAAACATGAAAATCATTAAAAACGGGGCTAGAATGGACTTACAATCGAGCTTGGAAGCTTAATAAACTCTAGCTATGTCTTCCTCTTGTAATTTTCAGCCAAAGGGGACTAAATTGATTAAGATGAAGACTTTTATTTAGCTATTTTGGCTTTATTTGACAAATGACCAAAATGCCCTTCACTTATAACTTTGCAATTTTACCCTACCATGTCCATTTTTTTCCAACTTAAAGTAAAATGGTCTAATTACTATTTAAAGACCTCCAATTTAAATTTTCATAGCAATTAGACACCTCTAGTTTTTAGAACACACATTTAGCACCTATTGCAATTTAGTCCTATTAGTCAAATTAGACACCTTATCGATAACATTTCTTAACAAAATTTTCACACAATCATTCAATCATACTGTAGACCATAAAAATATAATAAAAACAAATCTTTCTTTATTGGATTCATGGTCCCGAAACCACTATTCTGATTTGGCCCTAAAATGGGTTGTTACAACCAAAATGAGCTAATCACCCATAATCTAGATTTGATTTAATCTACTCTCCATAATCTAGATTTGATTTAATCTACTCTTCTATCTCTTGAATTTAATTATTTCATACTATTTTATTTTATTACTCTAAAAACCATAAAAAACCTCTTTTTTCTCTTGTAATATAAATTATTTAAAAGTACTAATTAGATCTTTTAGTGTTAAGGTTAGAATAGATCTAACACTCATCTCCCTTGGGTACAATCCTCGGAGTACTCACCTACTTTGTTGTAAAACTATATTACAACTCGACCCGTATACTTGTGAATACTGTCTTGTCATTCTATATCTTATTATAGTATTCACACTCTGGACATAAGCACATCTAGAGGCAGTCACTCTCCTTCCAATTATCGAAAATTATTAATGTCCATTTGAAGTTTCATGGTCTTGCTTGAGGGAAAATACTTTTCCAAAAACTTGCTTCCTAGCTTCTCCCAAGTGTTTATTGAATCTACCAGCTACAAATCTAACCACATAAAAGTATCATGAATAAGAGAGAAACGGAATAATTGAAGACGGATAGCATCATTGATACCCTATTATACTTGAATGTATAAAAAATGATTTGAAACCATTTAAAGTGTTGACTTGGATCCTCATTCATTGACCCTCAAAATTAAAGGTTCGATTGTATCATTTGGATCATTATCGGTTTGATTTTGAAGTTGTTAGCAGTGATCACCGGGCAATTAATTCTTCTTTGAACAATATTTAAATTGGGCATTGTATAGTCGCGCGAAGTTCTTTGCTCTATGGGTATTTTTGGTGGTTTTTAATCTCTCCTTGCATATTTTCAATAGTTTACTCTCTTGGTGGAAATGGAATCTCTCCCGAATGTTGGCCCTATTTGCGTATGTGATGATACGTTCTAGTTCTGGCTCAAATGGTTACTAGTTCCAGTCAAACAACATTCCTACAAGGACGAGAGATTGAAGAAAAATAATTTAACTTAAAACAAAATAAAAATAAATAGAAAATAAGGTTGTATCTAGAAATCCTACTTTGGCTACTTATCTCTACTTAAAAGTGTACACCAAAAATTACTAAGTCTTACACTGACTTCCCCGGCAATGGTGCCAACAACATGACCCACACAATACGTGCGTATTAAAAAAATGAATTTATGAAATCATTTAAAGAGCGGGTTTTAACTACAAGTATACAGTGTTTAGTTGTAATATTTATAGTTCCGATGGAACATGAATTATTCCAAGGGGTCGAATCAAAAGGAAGAGGCAATTGAGCAATAACTAACATAAACAATAGAGTCTAAGTGGCTACTAATATGATTTTATAGTACGAAAATTCATAAAAAGATGAGTTTGCAAGAAAATTAAATATTCTACACTAAGGGCTAAATTGCAAGAAATGTAAAACTAGTGGGACTATCAAACAAATAACTAATAGGGGTTGGTTGACTTCGATGTGGTTCACCAAATCTCTTACTAGAAACATAAATCTTGTAAATTACCAAGTGGCTCCATTTTATCTTCCGATATCAATTTTACCGACTTAGACAAATCAGGTCTGGTTTCCCTTCTGATCTTGCCGATTAATCCAGGACTAACAAATAGGTGCACGACAAGATTACCTTCCGGTCTCACTTTATCTTGATATTAACTTAGGGGAGTCACTACCTAAGTTCTTAGTTCTATTTAAATTAGTCCAATTTTTTATGATTTAGTCCTTTGTCCAAGGGATGTTAGTTTACCCACATCTCCATTAACCAACCTCCTTAAAGGTTTAGTTACGTATGCTCAAAGTAAGGGAAACAAACAAAACCATGTAAAATAAGGCATACATGAAAGTAAAGCTTGAGAAATATATAAAACTTAAGATTTTTATGCAAGAAAACTTAAATAGCATGAAACCAAAAGCATTTAACAAAGAAATCTAAGGCAAGAAACATAAAAGGAACAAGCTTTAACATATTTAAAGTAAAATAAATTTAAATACATTAAACTAAAGCTAAAAGAGTCTTGATAGCAAGGTACAGGAACTACAAATGTAAATAAACCTTATTTACAATGATAGCTAACTTAAAGCTAATATGTGTCTCCCTCCTCCTCATCAATTTTTTTATTGTTTTGAAGTGTATTATGCTGACTTTTCGATGCCAAAAATGCCTCTACACGGGCCTTGTGTGATTGGTGGGCTGGATAGACAAAGGCTACACTTTTTGTCAAAGTTTGTCCCCCTAACGAAGGTGATATCATGATACCCAGAAGAGAATATCATGATATCTCGAGCATTATTAAAACTAGGGGTGTTCCTTGGGAGGTGGATATTACGATACCCAAAGGGGATATTGCAATACCACTGAAGGGAATCATTTTTAAATTGTCGGAGGTATCGCGATTCCAAGGGTTGATATTGCAATACCCTTGCCATAGGTGTTGTTCTCGCTCGTTTTTAAACTTTGACACGTCTCTACATCACTTAAACATACGTTAGGCCTCCAAATGGCACTATCGACCAATTTGGGTAAATAATAGACATTTTCCCTTATTTCCTAAAAATATGAAAATAACAAAAATAACAAAGAAAAACTATGCTAAAAACTCTATTTTGCTCGAGTTAAATCTCCTATATTGCGTCAGAAATACCTATTTTTCCACATCGATTTGTGAAAAATCATATGGCCATGGGCTTTTCCTTCTAGAGATCATGTTTAAAGTCCCGAAGGATGCCTTTAAACTCCACTGCGGTGAACAGTCACAGACCTAGGTGCTAGACCTTTCATACATTGACACCACTTAAGCATAACACTTTGATTCGTTCACATACACCATCCTATCACAGAACACTTCTCATGCATTCCAGGTATGCCTATACAATCATACAAAAACATATAGTAGCTTGAACTCTAGATCTAACATCCACTTCCTTATAAAAGAAAAGGACACCATTAAAACCCATTTGAATAACCTTTACTGTCATCTTAATCCCAAATGACCCTTATACAAAGCCTTACTTTTTTCATGCACTTATACATATCTACTTTTGTAGATCAATAAGACTTACCTTGATAGGGAGAAGTCACTGATGAAATCCAAGGTTTCAAATCCAGCTTAAAGAAATACTTTTGTCTCCTCTAGCATCATATTTCAACATTTTATAAGAAAGAGGGAATGAGAGAACTCGTTTTCTTTGAACCTGTATATCTATTAATATAATCCTTGTCCTTATTGGAACTTAACAAACATCACATCATTACTGAATTGTTTTATCAAAAGTCCATAACTTTCGAGAAACCTAATTGAGTATCCCTTTTATCTTTTAACCATTCTGGCTCACGTTTGGTTACTTCCTAACCAGCTCCCTTTTAACTTAACTTGTACAATACCATAGTTACAGGGCGCACTATACCCCTGGCCTAAACTCACACCCTCAATATCATTTTACTCGACTGTTACCTTATTCTAACTTACAAAGCAATCTAGCATGGAACCTTTATTAACTTAAAAACATAATTGTATCCACCCACTTTATATGCCAAGAGATGTATTTCGGTGAATACCACTATGCCAATCATACTACTTAAAGCCTAAACTCCAGATCTTACACCCACCAAAATCGGGGTGTTACAGGGAATCACAGCCAAGTTTTTAGGGATTACGCAAAAGCGTTCCTACCTATGGTACTAGACCAACCACCAAATATCCTTACAAAGAATCATCAATGGCTCAAATCCCTGTTCATGAATAAACGTCTTTCCTTGTAGTTCCAAAAATAATTTTGAGGGGTTTGTAGTCATCGATGGTTCGGGTTTGCTAGTTCTTCTAGTTTTCCTAGGCGGCATTTTTTAAAACTTTGTAACTAAAAGAACTAACTAAATATCAAGCAATATATTTCCTAAATGCATTAAAATAATAAATTTAGGAACCTTTAATCTCAATTTAAAACTTCTTGATTCCTTGCGAAAGCTTTGATGTAAACTTTTTTCTCTAATTAGGAGTCTGTTAACCTGCACTGAATAGAATAATAACAAAAGGGAAGAAATTTGCAATAACATAGGTGAAAAAGGAGAAAAGAAATTTGGGGATTTTGAAAGTTTTTAGAGGTTTTTGATGCTAATGAAGGTTTAAAAGTTCTTAAAGGTCGAGTGAGATGGAATTCGAATCGAATCGAATCGAATATATTTGTTCGAGTTAAATTTTATAAAATAATTTTGGGTCCTTGTAACCACTGTCACCCATCGTAATAAAATTTTTCCACCTTAATCAAAATTTTTATTAACTTTCATCACCTCATAATTTATTTATTAATCTTTTATATACGGGTTAGCTTCTTTGTTTGCTTAGTTGTTTCAATTATCTTCAGATTCTTGTCACTATGTATTTTGGAATTAAAAAATATATTAAATGTAAAAATGTGATTTTTTAATAAAAGTTATTTTAAAAATAAAATGTGAAATTGATACCAATATAAAATTTTAACATGAATATTTAATGGCATAATTAATAATTCAATTTTAATATAAATATTCAATACGACTAAACAATTCAATGATATAAATAATATAAAATGTGAAATTTAATTTAATAATATAAATAATAGATATAAATAAAATTATTACTATTTATGTTTAGTGATTTTTTTTTGGATAATTTTGATTTTTTATTTGAGAGTGAAAGGTGAGAAGTAAAAGTTTAGGAGAAAATAAAAGTTTTGGGAATAAAAATTTGAGGGGAAGTAAATAGGGGAGTAAAATTTTAGAGGGAAAATATTAAAAAAAAAATTGGGGGGTGGATTTGGGGTAGATGGGAGGTGGGATGGGAAGGAAGTAAAAATTTTAGGGGAAAGTGGGAGAGAGTAAAAGTTTGGGGGAAAATAAAAGTTTTGAGGGTTTTGGGAGTAAAATTTTGAAAAAAAGTAAATGGGAGAGTAAAATTTTGGTGGGAAATGGATTTTGGGTAGATTGGGGGTTGGGATGGAAGGGAGTAAAAGTTTTGGGGGAAAAGTGGGAAGGAGTAAAAGTTTTGAGGAAAAGTAAAAAGGTTTGGGAGTTTGGGGTAAAATGTAAAATATTATAGTTTGATATTGAATTATTCGAATTATTCGAGTTATTCGAATTTGAAAACTCAACTCGATTCGAACTCGAAATTGAAAAAATTTGAGTTGACTCGAATAACTCGATTAACTCGAATAACTCGATTCGTTTAACTCGAAATTCGAATTTTTTTTCGATTTTTTCGAGTCGAATCGAGTTTTGCTCACCCCTACTTAATAGTGCAGCAAAGCTGCTTAGTGGCTAAAAAGCCTTCGGTGGATCCACAGTCATCAAGCAACCATGCGATCCTTATACACTTTCTCCAATCATAAACCCAACCCATATGCAACATAATAATGTATGGATGCAGCATATATCATACATAGATTATACTCATAACACATAAGGGTATTTCATTAATTTTTACCCTACAAGGGTATTTTGGTAATTTCTTAGCAGTACGAGTCTTAATTACGAACTCTGGCCCGTCAACAAGTCCTCATTGGCCAAAGTGAACAGGCACTATACACCAGGTAGGATTCCAGAGAAGAGGAGGTGGGTCATTAAGACCGCTTAAGTACCAAGATCTCCCTAGATGCAATCCTAGACATGCATATGCCCATTCCCACATTTTACCCTTATGACTTGTCCATAGACGAATTTGATAAATTAGTTAAGTTTTATGCGGCTTAAGGATTTATTAGAAACTAGGATTACAAGTCCATGACAAAACCCTAGCAAATCTACAGGCTTTCATACATTCATATGGCCCATCAGGCCCAATCAGATTTATACGGCCCATTAGGCTCAATCACACTTATATGGCCCATCAAGCCCGAATCCAATCCAAACCATTCAACAAACTTAATCAGCTCATCACAGATTACCAAATTGTCAACTTTCGCTTATTTGGGCGTATCCAAACTTTCGGTATTTCGGCATTTCGGCATTTTAGAATTTGTCGATCTACTATGTGTGCGAAGTGTGTTTACACACCTGGTAAGCAAGCGTGATGCAATCTCCTTATCCTCAAACCTACAATCGATATCACTCTTTGATTAATCGCATGTTGAATACATAACTTTTCCAAAAACTGAAGCCTCACCTTAACCTCACCTTGAACACCAATCCCTAATAGTTTTTCCCGGATCACGTACTCCTTAGATCTGTATTAAACTTATTTATTAAAACCAGAATAGGAGGTGACTCATATCCAACACAATTCCCCTTACCCTAACTATGAATATTTGACTACCTTAGCCAATAGAAGAGAAATACTTACCAAAATCGCAAACACCTAAAGAGCAATTTTGGTAGAGAGCTAAGATCTAGGATCCGATACTAATTCCCTACCAAATTCGATTAGAAAGAGTGAGGGAGAAGAGTAATCGGTATTAATAATACTAGCCAAAAAATAGATAAGGTACTTACACCAAAAGAACAATCGACCCAAGGGAGATTCGGCTTTTCGGCTTTTAAACTAATATGGTGAATAAGGTTTATTCAACACAAATTAAAGAAGAAGAATAGAAGAAGGAATCAGCTAACCTAAAGGGCAAATCAAAAGAGAATTAATGAGAGAAAGAATGGAAAAAGAATCAGCTAGCAAAGATGGAAAAGCCAATCGGCATTTAAAAAAAATAAAAAATTTGGCATTAGCCTAGGATCCCAAACTCAGCACATATTTATAGCCTATAGCCAAATTGCCTGACCCTCAATTCCCAATTCAGCTCCATCAATTCCCCCTTCTCAACTCCTTGTTTTTCTCCCTGATAACTCCCCAATCTATTTCCTAAATTTTCTCACCTGAACACTCCCCTTAGAGTCCATCTTCATGCCACTTCCAACCTTCTAGAAGGCCAAAATTAAACTTCTAAAAATACTAAGCTAGGATTTGAACCTAGGATCTCCTTGCTAGCCACTAACGCCACATCCCTACACTCTAAGTGGCGTCACTTAGCCACTCTACCACAAGGCTTTTTGATGCCATTTTTCCCCTATTTTTATTTAAAAGCCTAACTATTCACAACCCTGGTTCTTTTAATAATTAAATTAAAATTCTTCCACCATAAAACTCGAACCCAGAACTTCTCCAGCACACTTAGACTCTCCAAATTCATTAAACCCTTAAAGCCAACATTTCATTTGTCATTTTCTTGCTCACTTAAAAATTTTATGAGACCTAAAGCCCAAAGCCCAATTCCTCTAGCCCCAAAATTCAAGGGGTTACAGTGGTGGTGATGCTAGATCTTTGATGTTAGCCTCGTTAATTTGTCAAAAAATGGGTTTTCTCACTGTGGGTTGCACAGCATATGGCTGGTTTTGCTTCTACTGTTGTTGTTGCTACTGTCGACGATTTCTAAGGATTAGTCTTTTTGGATTTGTGGGCGGCTGTATAGGTGTACCCTTACTTTGAGTCATACACTAAGACCATAAAGAAAAATAAAAATGTTAGTCAAAACTAAAAATTGTATCTATAATTTAAAGTTTTCTTAATTAATCTAGAAAATGTAAAAATTAAAATTAATATGAGCTTCCACGACAACGGCGCCAACAACTTAACCACTTCTGAACGTACTAACGTCCAGAGTGTGAATACTGCTACTAGGAATGTGAAATTGAGGCACTTTCTGCAAGTATACGAGTCAAGTTGTAATATAGTGTGTACAACCGAGTCGATAAGTACTCCAATAATCGTAGACACAGGAGGCAAGTACTAAATTAAGATTAGCCTAAATGTAAATAGAATTAATTAGTACTTTAAGTAAATTATATTACGACAAAATATAATTTGAAGAATATTTATTTTTATACGAAAAGAATAAAACATGCATAACTGAGTGAAAACAGAAAACTAATCTATAAACTCAACAAAATTTAAACATGGGTGATTAGCTCACTTCAGTGGTCATAACTAATTCCTATTTTGAGTTTCTACTCAATCAAGTAGTAATTACCCAAGTAGGATTTTTCGATCATTCACTAAACTAAAAAGTAGACAAGAATTACTTCTCTCTCGACCTCACAATCCAAATCGATTGGGGTAAGGGGTTCACAGATAGAAAACACCAATTTTGGGTTAATTCCCACCTAAATGACTTCCTAGTATTGTTAGGCCTAGGGCATAAGTTCTTCCTATCCCAAACAGCGAATCCACTAAGAAATTCTACATAAAAATTAATTAATCACACTTCCATTTGCTAATCACCCATAAAAGGATTAGTTCCTCATAAATAAACATTGTAAACTTGATAAATAGAATAAACATGAAAAATGAATCAAGAATGGAAGTTTAAGAAGAGATCCTGATTGTATTAAATGATGGAAGCACAAAAATCCACAAAGTCTTTGGCTAAATCCACAAATCAGATTCTCTGAATATCACAAGTGAAAAAAACTGAAAAATGATTCCTAAGTCCAAAAATAAATAAAAACTAAAAACTAAATTGAAAGGAAAGTTTTAAGTGACAAAAGAGGTCCCTTCTCAAGTGTCTAATAAGATTTTTTATAATGTAAGGTTGGCTATCGTCCTTAACCCTAGTTCAGCTGACATTTCTCCATTAATTTCCATTATGTGAACTAAAATTCCCTCATCTTGTTAATGCTTGGTGTCGCAACATTCGCAGCCTGTGCCGCGACATGAAAAATATTTTGCATGGCTTAGGGGTGTATCATGACATCCACGAGCTGTGTTGTGACACTAGAGGCAATATTCATATTTTAGCATTTTTTTCTCTTTGTTGAGATGTAAACCGTCTATGTTGCAACACGGCGGTCAGCCTTGAGTTCTCAGGCTTTCAGATAGTGTCCTGCACACTCGTTAAATATGTCAGTCTTCCCATAGGCCTCTTTCGACTCCTAAGGTCATAAAATCTACTCAAATTACATTTTTTATTAGATTGAAACTAAAATATAAAAATAAAACAAAAAATACTAAAATTACTCATATTCAAGCTTCTTAAGTATGGAAACTAGTTTAATATGCTACGACGAGTTATGACAGATCACTTAGCCGACTGCATCGAGTTTTCATATTTCTTTAGATGATTGTCCTAAGATAGTGAAAGAAAAAGAGCATTTGAGTAAGGTTCCATATGCTTTGAGAGTTGGAAGCCTTATGTTTGTTATATGCTTTACACCTATCAAGATATTTGTTTAGCCGAAAGAATTGTACATGTGGTGAATGTAGCTTATGAAGATAGCCTTGTAGATTCATTTACTAAGACTCTTGTAACTAGGATTTTTGAAAATTAGGTTGAGGATATGGGAGCACAAAATATGACACATTTACTTCACTCGGGTAAGTCAGATATTGTTGGGAAATGTGCACATATTGTAGTAAACAAGGAATTGTTTTCTATGTATTTGAATGATAACTAAATAAATAAATTTAATTTCACATTTAACTATTATCCCTGTTGTGTTTTTATGTTTCATTTTTGCATGCATAGTGAAATTGTGAAAAACAAATATTAGCCCATTGATTGTCTAAGTTCAAACTGATGATAAGTGGCAATGTAAGAATGTTTACATTGCAAGAAAGACAACTTACTTCAGTAGATAATCTAAACAAGTCCATAATTCTGTTAAAGAATCAACATTAGTATTTGATTCAAATACTTAGATGGACTATATGTCGTCTATAATTCTAATTGTGGAGATGTCTAGTCTTGGTTATTAAAGCAATTGGCTCCACGGGTAGAGACATAAATGTATTGATTTTTAGAATGATACACTGGACTAGACCTACGGTGAATTAATTATGAATTAGTTTGTGAATTAATTCACTTGTGACATTCATAGTGTGATTTGCCTAAATCCTAAGCTAGTCACTGACCATGTGTATGTAACTCATGTGCTTTTATATAAGTGGCAGCAATATGTCCCTAACAAAAGTGGAAGTAACTACTATTAGATATGAAGGGAAATTTTCTAAGAAAAGGGGAATTAAAATAAACATTGCCTTAAGAGGATTAGGTAAGAAAGGAAATTTCAAAGATGAAATTTTCTTGCAGGGTGCGAAAGTTGTAACACTCGAATATCATCATTAACCTGAAATTTAGGAATCTAGGACTAAATTGAAAGGATTTGTGAATTCTAGGACCCCACCGGGTAATTTAGAAATTTAAGTAGCAAAATTTCAATTAGTTGGATCCTAATTCTGGTTCGGTTATGATATAACTAACCAGTTTCAAAGTGGGAGATATAAGAATTAGGATTAAGTGGCAGTAATGGTCTATGGAGACCATGTTGAGGGAGTATATATAGATGTGTGTGGAAGGGGAGTAGAATTCCTCTCAATTCTTCTTCCCAAGCCTTTTTGTCTAAGCATCGTCTTCTTCAATCACTCTAAAGGCGAAGAGGATGCAGTTGAAGGAAGACCTGCATGTTGCAGCCATTGTACAGATTTGAGTCTAAAAGTAGAAATATTAGGAACTAGTAAGTTTCTTTAACCCTTTAAACTTTTGGATTGAAGAAAAGAAGTAGAATAATACTCTCAAAGCTTCATTGTAATCTAAGGTTCTAGGTTTCCTAAAATTTATCACCGTTGGTTTAACCAAAATATGGTTATCATGCTTAACTACCAGGACGAAAGAGGCTCTACCGTTTAGACAAGCAAAGCTACCAAGGATGAGAAACATGGTGAGTATTTACACTTTGCCTTCTAGTTTCTAAATGTTGTAATATGAAGTTGCCATGCTCACCGTCGATCGTAATAGTAGATGATTGTTGAATAGACATCTGGCACAATGCATTACATAATGATGTGTCATATTATATTCATGTTATGACAGGGAAACTAACAAGGGGTTAGATGAAGTTAGGAATGGGGAAAAGGGGAATTATTTTAGATATCAGTATACAGTGTTGCTTTGTGAACCTATGATATGCGAAGCTCCAGGCCTTGCGGAAGGGACACTATGGTGTTCGAGCATCAAGGTATAGGAATGATGAATTGGAGGAATAGGAGAGAAATGGGAGGATGGTGATAGGAGAATTGAGAAAGAAAGATCATGGCAGGGCCATGAGTCTAATCAGAGGCTGTACGCCTAAAATGAGTAAGACCATAGCTGAAAGACACTATGGTTTTATAAGCATTTATGCCTAAATGGTAAATAGTAATAATACCATAGCTGAAGGATGCTATGACATCCTTTGTTGGTCTACTGGGATGGTAAACATGAGTTTACATTGTGTTAGACCAAAGCTAACAGAGGTTATGGAAACATGATAGAATGAGTAAGACCATAGTTGGAAGATGCTATGGCATCATATATAGTCCGTTGGGACAATAAACATGATGTAGTCCATTGAGACAATAAACACGAGGTAGTTCACTGGGATAGTAAACACTAGAAAATTGCCAGAATTAAACATGGGGATCATAATAAAAAAATTTACGATTCATGAAAGATGTCAAGGGTGAAAGTAGAGTTCGCAATGTGAATAGGTTGGCAAGTCACAAGAAGAAATGAGTTGGTGCGTTTAAGGAACATAGACCACCAAATTAATGAGGGCTGTCAAGTTTATGTCTCAACCCTAGATAGAGTGAAAAGGGAAAGGAAACTCCTTTGGTAAGGATGTAAAAATGGTGCATGCAAATACCAATTTACCATGTAAACTGTGGATTCTACATGATTTGAACAAGCACGGATTGGTCTGTGGTAAGACACAGTCATATTTTGTAAGTTGATAAGAAGTCAGCCAAAGAATTTAATATATTGATCTGGATTTTCAAGGGAGGTAACATAAGCCCAAGGTTGGATGGCCAGAAAAGTCCGCAAAGGATAGTGGAAATAGAGCTCAAACATAGCCATAAAGAATGACAGAGATCTTGTTGAACTCCAAAGGTAGGAGTTGTATGTCCTAAAAGGCCTCCATTGGAAATAGATCGAAAGAGAAAGGGTTTCGGTGTTATTATTGAGCCCTAGTACTCCAAGCCAATAAGAATATTAAAATCTAGGAAAGACGCAAATATAGAAATCACTTGGGCAATCACCTAGCATCGCCAGCCAGAAATGTTGAATGTGATTATCAGGAAGTTAAAATCTTATCTAAACATCTCAATATTTCTTCTTAAATTCTTTATGTGTATCTCACTAAGTTCACCCAAACTTATAAGTTTTCTACTCAAATGTATGATAGCTAAAGATTCAGAAATTGGGAGGGCCAAGCCAGACTCTGTTAGGTGCTAGGTGAAACGCGAAAACTATGCATATGTATAGTCAAGGTTAAAGTTGACTAGATATCTTATTGAGCCTTTGTCCAAAACTTCTTAATACAATTTGGTTTCAAAGTCTTAAATATTTGTTCTTAGTTGATGAGTTGCAAAATTTCAGTTAGATTTTCAACTTCAAGTCGTCTAATTATGTAATTTATAAACTGAGAATTTGCTAAGTCATTATGGTTAGTGTAGCACCCAATATTCAGACTCATCGATTGGGTTGGGTAACGGGTGTTACACTTTGCATGCATAAAATCCTATTAGAAGATAATCAAAAAGCATCGATTGATGGATATAGAAGATTAAACTCGATAATGCAGGAGGTAGCTAGGAAGGAAATCATCAAATGGTTAGATACATGAATTATTTACCCCATTTTTGACAGCTTATGGGTGAGTCAAGTCCAATGCGTACTAAATAAAGTAGGAATCAAGGTTGTAGAGAATGAAAATAGTGATCTGATTCTAACTATAATAGTTACAGGCTGGCAAATTTGTATAGATTACAGGAAATTGAACAAAGCGACTCAGAAGGTCCATTTCCCGCTATTATTTATGGACAAAATGTTGGATAGACTTGCAGTTCAAGACTATTATTTTTTCTTGGATGGTTATTTAGGGTACAATTAGATAGTTATAGCCTCAAAAGATCGGCAGAAAACTACTTTCACTTGTATGTACGATACATTTGCTTTTCAACAAATGCCTTTTGTTTTATGTAATGTGCCTGCTACTTTTCAAAGGTGCATGGTGGAAATATTTAGTAACATGGTTGAGCAATTTTTGAAAGTATTCATGGATGACTCTTCATGTTCGAAGATTCATATAAAGAATGCTTAAATAATTTAGCTAAGGTGCAAAACAGTGTGAAAAGATGAGACTTGTCCTTAATTGAGAGAAATGTCATTTTATTGTTAAGGAGGGTATCATTTTGGGGCACAGAATATCAAGATGGGGAATTGAAGTTGATAAAGCAAAATTCGATGTAATAGAGAAGTTGCAACCTCCTACATCTGTAAAAGGTGTTTGAAGTTTTTTAGGGCATGTCAATTTTTATCGAAGGTTCATCAAAGACTTTTCAAATATTTACAAGCCACTATGTACTTTGTTATAAAAATATATAACATTCAATTTTGATGAGGTATGCTTGAAAGCCTTTGATGAGCTAAAACAGTTGTTAATTTAGACACCCACTGTTGCTACACCAGATTGGAATTCTCCTTTCGAGTTGATGTGTGACGCTAGTGACTTTGCAGTAGGAGTTATAATGGGTCAGTGGAGGAACAAAGTCTTCCATCTGAATTATTGCGCGAGTTGGACTTTGATAGAGGCACAATTAAACTATACGGTAACTTATAGCACTAGAAAGAACATAGGTTTTCCCCTTACTTATTGGTTAAATTGCTCCCATTTAGTTATCCTTAGCATACGTTTTAGCATTTTCAGTTTAGTAAATTGCATTTTATAACTCAATGAATCCTAGCCTATTCTATCATTAATTTTGTTATCTTATTACATTAATGTCACTGCATGAGTTAATTCCAGATTGTTTCTAAAATTTTCGCCGCACCTGATAGCTATCTAGATAAATTATGATGGGAATCATGGTGAAATCCATGCAACAAGGTTGATTTTTAAGTGATTTCAACTAAATTTAAGGTTGAGTGTTAAGATTCTAGAAAAATCTCAAGAAAACATGAAAATGAAGAAAAAGAGAGGACTTCCTTAGGGAACAAGGTTGGTCAGCCACATCAAGGGAGAGCTTATGAGGGGTTCATTTTTCTTCTCTTTATTTTAAAAATCATATAAATGGGCCCCAAGCCCACATACGATAATTTTAAGCCGAAGCTCATTAATTGAAGCCCAATTTCCATATAATATGATCCAATAGTACCAATAAATTCAATATATCAAATCTATTATTCAAATAATATTTTCATAATGAAATGCTTGAGAAATGATCAAATTACCCTTTTTATTTTAAAATTACCATTTTACCTCATTTTGACTATTTGTACAATTTCTTCTTCATAATAGGAAATTATCAATCGCAAATCTCAAAATTCACATATAATATTTGTCGAAACCATTTTTTTTTAAATTGACTTCTTGTTTTGAAAGCGAAAATTAGGAGTCGCCACCAATTCTTTTTATGAGGTGTGATCGGGTCACCTCGTGATCGTTTAATAAAATGTTTAATTTAAAACGATAATTTTTTTGGTCTACGAAGTTTAGAAAATGGGTTCGGGAGTCGGTCACGGACGAGGAAGGATTAGCACCCTCGTTACGCCCAAAACTGGTACCTAATTAATTACTTGATGTCTTTGACATCGGAAATTGGAAATTTGAAAAGAATTAAAAACACGATCCCTCTTTGTATTATGTTATTTTACTAAAAAATTTCCTTAAATAAATTGAAACGAATATTGAAGACCCTCTCGTTTCGAGATAACAAAATGTCACATCTCGTACGTTAGGATATGACATCTTGAATCCTCGAGAATGAGCTTGTCTTATATAGATATTTTTAAAAATCTCATGTATTTTAATTTTAAAAGGATGTTCGGCTATTTAAAGTCAACAAGAAAATCGAAACCCCGTAAGTTAGGGTACGATTTCTCGAATCCCCTAATTATCAAACATTGCCTTATTTTGAAAGTTTCCTTCATGCGTGTTTAGGTAAGAATTAACGTAATATTAACAATTGTTTATGAATCAAATGTTACGCTAATAAATGGCAACAATGTAAATATACTAATAAGCAATCCATAATACACATCACTTTAATTTGAATATTAACAATCAAAGGAAAATAAAATAAATAATAAAATAAATAATAATAATGATAACAATAATAATACTAATGATAAAATATGCACATGAAATGACAATACCAATTTTTAAATATAATATAGACAAAGAAATAAATAAAATGACATAAATAAATATAAGGAAAATAGTTTATAAAAATATTAAAAGTAAAGAATCAAATTAAAAGATAAATGAAATTAAAGGCACAATTTGTAATAAAACATATATAAATAAATAATAATAGATAATAATGATAATAATAACAATAATAATAATAATAATAATAACCATAATAATAATAAGAACAATATATGTACAAGTAAAAACACAAGTAATCTAATTTTTTAAAATATAAAAGGGGTAATAATCGAATAAATGAGTAAATAATAATGAAACAAATGATAGATAATAAAATAGTAATAGTGATGAAGGCATAGATAAAATAAATGATCGATGAAAGAAAAATAAAAAGTTAAGAAATGAAAGGATAATAACCAAGTGAATATGAGGATTAAAATAAAAATGAATGACCAATATATAAATAGATAAACAAATGAATAAAGTAGAAGGACTAATGAGTAAATAAACAAGCAAATGAATAAATAGACAAATGAATAAAATAGTTTGCGAAAAAAGAAAAAGGGATTGAAGCTAAATAAATCAGGGATCAAATTGAAATTAAAGTGAGATTAGGGAATATAAATTATAAATAATAAAAGCTACTAGGGATTAAAAGATAACAAAACCAAAATTATAGGATAAAAATAAAAGAAAGAAGAAACAGGACCAGATTATAAACCAATAAAAGTCAGAAGGACCAAGATGGCGATTAAACGCGCGGATCCCATCTAGAAACCAAATCGGGTCTTGGGTCATAGAAGACGACACCATTTCAAGCGTCCGTCTCCTCAAATGGTCTAAGGACCCTATAATATCCCGAAATAGGGCCTAAACAGAATACAGTTGCGAAACCATGAATTTGAGGTCAAAAAAATTTATTCCGATTAAGTTTTAAGGTTTATTCATTGATTGAATAATTGTGAGAAAATTTCGTGAAGAAATTTTATGTATAAGTGCCTAATTTGATAATTAGGACTAAATTGTAAAATTAGCAAAACATGTGTTCTAGATAATAAATGGGATTTAATTGAAATGGGTTCTTAAAGTGGAGTCCTTATTTATAATTAGACCATTATATTTAAGTTTGGACAAAAATGGGCAAGAATAGGACAAATTTGAAAGAAAAGCCTTTAAGTGCATTTTGGTCATTTAGTAATTAAAAGAATTAAAAAGGGAAAATAAAGCCAAAATTGGTCCATCATCTTCATGGAGGCCGAATATAGCATGGGGGAAGCCATGGCTAGGGTTTCCAAGCTTTCCAAGCTCAATAGTAAGTTCGTTCTAACCTCATTTTTAATGTTCTTTACAGGTTTTTGGAGTCCCGGTAACTTGGTTTAGCTTATTCTAGCAATAATTCATGCTAGGGTTTGTAATGCCCTCATGCCCGAGACTGTCGCTGGAGTCGAGCTTGAGGTGTTACTAAACTTAATTAATTAATTAAACAGCTCAAATAATTTTATTTTAAAATTTTCAAACAAGTTGGCTAACTGCATCACAGTAGCTTAAAAATTCATATCTCGAGTTCTGAAACTCGAAATTAAGATCAGTAAATTTTTCCTGAAACGAGACTCATATATTTATCTACTAATTTTTTTTCTAGAAATTTTTGGTTGGGCCAATTAGTACAGTTTATTAGTTAAATTCTCCCCTATTTTAGGGTTCGGCTGCTCTGACCCTTGTGTATTACGAGTCAGATATCTCCCTGTACAGAGTCTCAAAGATTATGCCGTTTGTTT
The DNA here is from genome assembly GCA_025698475.1 of Gossypium anomalum. NCBI lineage: Eukaryota > Viridiplantae > Streptophyta > Magnoliopsida > Malvales > Malvaceae > Gossypium > Gossypium anomalum. The sequence goes on along the minus strand of CM046958.1, from coordinate 39,298,175 downwards.
CTCTTAAAACTAAACTCAATATGGAGTCTGTAAATATAAATTATGGCTTCTAATTATGTTTGTACAATTTATGATGAATTTTTCAATTCAAAATAGGGGATTCAGACATCATTCTGACCCTGTTTCCCCAAAACTTAAATATCTCATAAAATATGACTCATTTACCTATTTTGTTTCTTCTACATGAAAACAGATTCATTAATATTAAATTAAATATTTTATTCATCATTTAATTATATCTCTACTATTTTTAGTGATTTTTCAAACTCACGTCACTGCTGCTGTGAGATTCTGTTTTATAGCAAATTTCACTTTACTATAGATTTTCAAGAACTAAATAGCATTTTAAACATACATGACATCAAATATGATTTAGATTGGCCATTCCAATGGCTAATCATTTACAAACCCTTTTCTTACCAAACCATAACCATAACATAAGATCATTTACACAAAGTAAATATATTGCTGTACATGCCACTCTCAAAATATACAAGTCAATTTACCAATTTAAGTCTTCAGATAGTGTGAACGAGTCTTTGATCTATCCCGATTCTCAAGCCGACTTGTCAAAACTACAATGAATAAAAAGGAGGGAGTAATCATAAATGCTTAGTAAGTTCACATGCAAATAATAAGTAACATGATCATGCAATCCAACATAAACATCATTAAGACACCCATAACATAAGAATACTTACTATCTTACCACAATTTTGTCTCACCAAGTTCTTAACCAAGGATTAAACTCATACCTGTCCATTTTCACTTCTGCAACACATTCATCATCGAATCACATTCGTTTTAAGTATTCTCCATATTCTCTTAGAATTCTCCCGTTGAACACATCAGAATATAATTTCAGATACGCGAATAGTGTGCACGTAAGTGCTATACTCATAGCTAAACAAGCTCAATTGCTTTGGAAATCTGTGTAGTCAAGCTACCATGTAACCCACCCATAAACGAACTCAGACTCAACTCAACGAGCTCAGGCATTCGCATCTATAAATGAACTCGGACTCAACTCAACGAGCTCGGATGCCTAGTTACATCTCATGAACTCGGACTCAACTCAACGAGTTCGAAACTCAACCATCCTAGTGACATGTCACTTGCACCCTAATCTATTCCCAAGGTTCAAACGGGATTCTTCTCAATTACACATTTTAATCGTCTTCTTCGAAATATAGAAACCGATACTTGCTAGCATCTCATACTTATCAACTTGTTCACATAATTTGCATATTACCAAATAATAATTCACAAAGCATAATATTTCATGATAATAAGTATCGTATCATATAAATATAGTTAAATCACTTAAAATAAAAATTATGTTACCTTATTTACACATGAACTTACCTCGATACCAAATATTAGCAATCGAGCCTATTCCTCGTAAACTTTGTTTTTCCCTCGATCACAACTTGAATCTTGTTTCTCTTGATCTATAATACCAAATTAATTTATTTAATACATACATTCATCAAAACAGCCCCTAGTACGAACTTTGGCAAAATTACCTTTTTGCCCCTAAACTTTCACATATTTGCACTTTTGCCCCAAGGCTCTTAAATTAAACCTCATCCTATTTTCTTATGTTTTATGACATGCTGATCATTTTTACCTTCTATGGCAACATCAAACCCACACTCTAACATGTACTTATGAATATTAGGTATTTTTACCGATTAAGCCCTTTTACTCGTTTTCACTTAAAACCGAGTAACACAAGTTGTCTAACATAATTTAAAACCTCATATTCTAACATAAAACACCAAAATACACAAATTTCACCTATGGGTATTTTTCCAAATATGAACCCCAGGTTAAATTATTGCTAGAATAAGCTTAATCAAGTTACCGGGACTCCAAAAACATAAAGAACATTAAAAACAGGGCTTGGAATCACTTACTATGGAGCTTGGAAGCTTAAAACAAGCCCTAGCTATGGAGAACCTTGAAATTTCGGCCTAATGAAGAAGATGGACAAAAATTGGGTTTTAATTTTGTTTTTAATTCATTTTAATAACTAATTACCAAAATGCCCTTAATTAAAAACTATGGTGTTTTATTTTCCTTAAGGTATTTTTGTCCAAACTATTATAATGGTCTAATTAGTATCCAAGGACCTCCACTTTAAAAACCCATTACTCACAAGTACTTAATCCCTTTGTGAACTAGAATACACATTTTACAACTTTTACAATTTAGTCCTAACTATCAAATTGTACCCTCTATCGATAAAATTTCTAAACGAAATTTTCACACAATCATGAAATCATGCCATAGACCTTAAAATGATAATAAAATAAAATTTTCTACCTCAAATTTATGGTCATGAAACCACTATTCCAATTAGGGCTTAATTTGGGATATTACAGGGTTTATATTTGGAAAAATACCCATAGGTTAAATGTGTTTATTTTGTTTCTTTATGGTAGAATATGAAGCTTTAAATTGTGTTAAACAATTTTTGCTAAGCGATTTTAAGTGAAAACGAGTAAAACGACATAATCGGTAAAAATACCTAATGTTCATAAGTACATGATAGAGTGGGAATTTGATGTTGCCATAGATGGGAAAAATGTTCAGCGTGTCATAAAACATAAGAAAAATGGAAAATTTTTAATGTTACTAGTTTGGTCCTGAACCGTTTCAATTGCATGTTTTAGGGTCTTGAGGGCCCTTTTAAGGGACATATTGAATGAATGTAAATAAATTAATTTTAAAAGCAAATTTTATGCCCCGAATTAGTAAGTTAAGTCAGGTAAAGCCTCGTGCTCGACTCCGGTGACAGTCTCGGGTAAGGGGTGTTACATTTATTGGTATCAGAGCAAATGTTTAGTTAGTTCTCGAAATATTCAGTATGAGTAAAAGTCTAGCTATACATGCCATATTGAACTATGATAGTGTGACGACTCCCGACCCAGATATAAAATGTTTTGTCCGACAGATGCGCACTCCAACCGAGCTAAGTTTGATAGTACAGACAGTATATTTATGATGAGTTGACGCTCATAAAATGTAAGAATAATGGTTCATGATGTTTATGTGATAATGAAAAAATTGTGAATAAGAATTGTTCGGGAAATATGAAAGATGAGATAAGATGAAAAGAAAGTTTATATTGAGATAAGTGTTCATGTTAAATTGGCATTTGTATGATGCTATATGTATAACTAGAGAAGTTAAGTGAATGCTATGAGTGATTTTACTCGAGATTTATGAATGCATGTATAAGTGCACTAGTTTGCATAAGATGATCATGAGGTCATTGTATTATGAACGTGCATGTTAAGTTGCTTGAAGCAAATTATATAATTGTGATAATATTTTAATATGATGAGTGTTAAGTTATATGCATGAGTATGTAAGAGGTAAGTCAGAGGTGTTACAGCCTCACCCCCTTATTAGCATCAGAATGAGATTTCATGAAATTCAGATTGAATAGGCTAAAGTGGAAAACTAAAGAGTTCAGTGACAGATTTATTGACGATGCAATCAGAGTCGAGAATGATTTAGCAAATGAACACAGTTGCAGAAAGGATGCCAAGTTAATAATAAAATCATCCGGATAATTGAAATGTCACAGTAAAAGAAAGGTCAAGCTCAGCTAATGCACTCATTCAAGTATGATGTGTAAGGTATATGATTGCTAGATTTTCTTCCAAATAAATTCCAATTGTGAATGGGATAATGTGAATTCAGTAATGACAGAATTAGACAGAGGAATAATAATTGAGCCATATTAATAGTTGAATGTAGAGTTTATAGTTGAGAAATTATAGAAAAATCTTTTCTGACTATTATATGTGTACATTTACTTTCAGCGATATATATAAATATCTGCAAGATCATAGATGCAATTCCTACAGTATGAGAATCTTAGTTAAATTTACAGACAGATGAAAGCATTATAGTTTGTTTGAGCTGTGATTGATATTATTCTATCTATTCCAGCTTTCTACTTCAACGTGCAGATGGAAGGTTGACAGTAAGATTTGTATGATGTTAGTGATCTGTATTGTTAACTATTGCTTAATGAAAGTAAAAGAAACTTTTATGGCTTCTGTCATAGTTGTTCCCAGTGCTTGTGAGTGTTATCCTTTCCTTTTGGAAATTTTTTGAGATGCTATTGAAACCTTAACTGTTCTATATGAGATGTGGTTACCAGGAATTCTGTGTAGCTCCATGTTCTGAGATTTTATTATCTCAGTTTTATTAATAAATTACTATTCAAAGTATCAGCCATGAGACATTAGCAGAAAATGCTCTATTGATGAAAATGGTTTCTTCTTATTATGAGTATGTTTATGATGATTACGAGTTCAGGCCTGATAATGAAAGTACAGAGGTATAGTTATCAGAGGTATAAAGATTCTGCTTTTGCACTGGTTGTTATTGAAATTTGTGTTTAATTCTCTCAGATGATCAGGATGTTTTATTTTCACCCGGGACATTATTTACTTAAGTAATTGAGAAGTCAGTCTTATTATGGCATTATGATTTTTGAGTAGTATAAGTTTTTTGGCCTTAGTGTAGTTTAGTTCAGACATGTGTATTGATTTTCATTTTTCGCATAATCTTGATATATATATCAGTGAGTTAAATACGAATGCTATGTTGTTTCGAGTTATGCATTAATAATGATTTGTGATTAGCTCTTTGAAGAAATCACGACAGAATGTATGTTTGAGATATCATGATAGCATAGAGAAGAACAGTTTTTGAAAAGTTATTGTCTTTTAGTTGAGACTAATTCAGTTGAGCAGTTGATTGAGTTATATGTATGTTTGAATTATTCATGGCTTCAGAAGTAAATGCTGATTTTTCATGTATAAATAGATAAATGACCCGAGTAAATAGTACATATTCTAGAGGTTATGGTACAGAGTTGTATACGCATATCAGAATGGTTGCATCAGAGGTATATTTTTACAAATCCAAGTTGTTTGATTGTTAAAGTTCTCATTGTATGAAGTTTAGTTTGGCTTGAATTCATGCTAATAAAGTATAAATAGTTGAAGATATTGACAATTGAAATATCCATTATGATTCAGCTTGGTTTGAATAAAGAGTTTATGGTTTCTAGAAATGTGTTAATGAGAAATCAAGAGATTTTGCAACAGTTATGATGCCTAGTACAGTGATAATTATTTGATTATTTGAGAAGTATAGAGATGGATGATAACCTGAGCTAGTTATACTAGTAAGAGTGTGAAATGTTATGTACCAGACTTTGAATTTGATACCTGAACTTTTAGAGAGTTCAAGTTGATTTTCAAGTATCTCAGAAGCTATTACAGTTAGTATTGATGTTTGTGTGAAAATGTGAGGGTATTTTGAAGAATTGTGCAACAGAATTAGCATTATCACCGAAATGATTAAATGAGCTATGGTTGATTGCTCGAAGAAGTTTGTGTATTCTTCTCAGTAAGAATGAGTTTTTCTACTGAAGGATTATTTGGGTTATTCATTTTGAGGTTGTCAATTCATCCAGAGTGTAAATTTTAGTTGTTATGGTTGGAAATCCAAGGTTGCACCGTGACTTCAGAAGAAAGCTACAGTAAGTTTTGACCATGAGATTGCTAAATGTTACTGCATGTCACCTTTGTACTAATAGTTGAATTGAGGAAGAGAATTTCACAGAATTAAATTGAGCAGAAAGGATTAGAGGAAAGTGAAAATTAATTATAGAAATCAGAGACAGATTATCAAAAATTGTATACAGAACCGAAAGGTAAGAATATTGACACTCAAAAGAGAAACAAGTATTTTTATTTTGAAAGTACCTTAGTGGCAGAGAATTTCCAATTCGGCAAGAAAAGAAGAGTTAGTTGCGTTTCATCAGAGAGTATGAGGTTAATGATAAAATAAGGTCAGTTACTTATCAGTAGGTATTCCAGTTCAGAGCTTTAGTTTAATAAGTAAAATGTTGGGTATGTCAAGGCTGAATGAGAATTTGAAAGTGTTGCTGGAAATCAATTTTGAATCCATTTGCAGGTAAGATTTTCGGGACAAAAATCCCTAAAGGGGGGAGAAATGTAACATCCCGAAATAGGGCATAAACGAAATAGTGGTTGTGAAACCATGAATTTGAGGTCAAAAAAATTATTCTGATTAAGTTTTAAGGTTTATTCATTGATTGAATAATTGTGTGAAAATTTCGTGAAGAAATTTTATGTATAAGTGCCTAATTTGATAATTAGGACTAAATTGTAAAATTAGCAAAATGTGTGTTCTAGATAATAAAGGGGATTTAATTGAAATGGGTTCTTAACGTGGAGGTCCTTATTTAGCAATTAGACCATTATATGTAAGTTTGGACAAAAATGGGCAAGAATAGGACAAATTTGAAAGAAAAGCCATTAAGGTCATTTTGGTCATTTAGTAATTAAAAGAATTAAAAAGGGAAAATAAAGCCAAAATTGGTCCATCTTCTTCATGGAGGCCGAATATAGCTTGGGGGAAGCCATGGTTAGCGTTTCCAAGCTTTCCAAGCTCAATAGTAAGTTCGTTCTGGCCTCGTTTTTAATGTTCTTTATGGGTTTTTGGAGTCCCGGTAACTTGGTTTAGCTTATTCTAGCAATAATTCATGCTAGGGTTCATATTTGGAAAAATACCCATAAGTTAAATGTGCTTATTTTGATGTTTTATGGTAGAATATGAAGCTTGAAATTATGTTAAACAACTTTTGCTAAGCGATTTTAAGTGAAAACGAGTAAAACAACATAATCGGTAAAAATACCTAATGTTCATAAGTACATGATAGAGTGGAAATTGGATGTTGCCATATAAGGGAAAAATGTTCAGCGTGTCATAAAACATAAGAAAAATAGATAAATTTTAATTTTTGAGCCTAGGGGCAAAATCGTAATTCTACAAAGGTTTAGGGGCAAAATTGTAATTTTGTCAAAGTTTGAGTTAGGGAATGTTTTGAATAGTACATTAATTGAATAAGTGAAATATGATGTTTTAGATCCTGGAAAGTGAGATTTGGACCTAGAACGGGAGAAAAACTAAAAATCGGGAAAGTTGGTAAAATGGTCGTTTTGGTATCGAGGTAAGTTCATATGTTTAATAAGCATTTAATTATGCATATTTGAATGATAAATTGATATTTTGGCCATAAATACTTTAGTATTGAGTTTCAAATATAATGATTAATGTTCAATAATAATTCGATATTGGAAAGAGAACTTGCATAATTTATATGTACGACTATATTTTGTATTATGGCTTTGTATGATAACAAAAAAGTATTGACTAGCATAGTTTGATGAGAATAAGTTAAGTTGATGATGTAATGCGATTGAGAATGTATGTAAGTTGAGTAGCATTTTATTATTATGCAATTATTGTTATTAGTATTGTTATTATTGAGTTATGCAACTAACCTTGAGAATTTGAGCAAGTATGTTTTAGCTATGACTTGACAAGGCATTGATATCTCAAAGTTCATGGTTGTACCATGGCAATTGAGGAAGAATTGACAGAAAAGTCCATGTTCATAACATGGCATTTAAGGAGGAATTGACTGTTAAGGATACCATGTAAGACCATGTCAAGACATGGCATTGGTAAGGCAAGGAGCCCGTGTAAGACCATGTCAAGACATGGCATCGGCATTGATTAAGGACCCCATGTAAGACCACATTAAGATGTGGCATTAGCACTAAGATAAAGATACCATGTAAGACCATGTTTGGAACATGGCATTTGGTAAGACAAGGATACCATGTAAGACCATGTTTGCAACATGGCATTTGGTAAGATAAGGATATCATGTAAGACCATGCCAAGGCATGGCATTGATAATTTCTATAAGGCAAAGAAATCATGTAAGACCATGTCAAGATATGGCATTGATGACTTATTATAAGGCAAAGATCCCATGTAAAACATGCCAAGGCATGGCATTGGTGAGTTCAAAAGGCAAGGATACCACGTACGACCATGTCAAGACATGACAATGGTAAGTTCAAAAAGGAAAAGGTTCCCGAGTAATCCAAAGAGTAAGACAAAGAAACGACAAGGTGAGAACATGAAGAAAGAGTACAGGTATGCATTTACAGCTTATCTAACATTGAGATTGTAAGTAATTGAGATTATCAAGTATTAAGTAAGTGATGAGTTTTCAGTTATGCTTGTGACACTTTATGACATGATTGACAATATGCCTATATTAACAAAGAGTACTCATGTGTTAAGTGAGATGTTGCAGGTATGTAAGCAAGCTATTAAGTAAGGTGCCTTTTGTATTCTGAGCCTTTGGTAAGGTTACCGATGAGTAAGATGGGAAAGTAAGAACTAAACATTATTTAAGTAAATTATGACAGCATAGTAGTAAGCTAAATTGATTGCTAATGCTTATTCTTTTACATGTGAACTTACTAAGCTTTATAAGCTTACTTCTTTCACTTTCCCATGTTTCAGAGTACTTAAAAGCAAGCTGGGGTTGGAGGTCGTCGGAGATCACTTCACACTATCGACTATCAAGTTACCAAATGGGTATCTTCGTTTACAAATGTTCTAGTTTATGGCATGTATAGGGACTTAACCATTTTGTGTGTATGTCCTTATGATATGGAAAAAGAATGGTATGTAAATATTTGATAATGATTAGCTATTAAAATGGCTAATGAAGAACATGTTTCGGTGTAATGTATGCCTAAATGCTAGTTAATACAAAGAAATCATGAAAAAGTGAAATTAGCATTAAAATAGTATTGAATAGCAGCAGTGATGTGATCTTGAAAAATCACCAAGAATAGTAGAAATGGAATTAGGTGATGAATAAGGTATAGAATTAAAGCTGATTGCGTCTATTTTCATATGAAAGAACAGAGTAAACAAAAGAAGTGTATATTAAGAGATATTTGAATTTTAGTGAGACAGGGTCAGAGCAATTTCTGAATCCCCTGTTCTGAATTTATAAATTCACTAAAAAATTTAAAAAATTAATTAGGAGTTATAGTTTATATTTCTAGATTCCTTGGTGAATATACTTTCAAGAGAAACAAACAACATGGTTATTTGAATTCTGTACAGGGAAAAAATTGATTCGTAGTGAGGAGAGGTCAGAGTAGTCAAATAGTGCAACAGGGGAAACTTTAACTAATAAACTGTACTAATTGGCTAACTAAAAATTCTGGAAAAAAAATTAGTAAGAAGATATATGAGTCTAGTTTCAGGGAAAATTGACAAATTTAAATTTTGAGTTTTGTGACTCAAGTTATGATTTATTTAGTAACTATGACGCAGGTGGGAAGTTTTATAAGGAATAATGAAATAATTTGTTCTGATTTGTCTAAGTATTCAAAAAAATTTTAATGTTCCTGGTTTGGTCCTGAACCATTTCAATTGCATGTTTTAGGGTCTCGATGGCCCTTTCTAGGGACATATTGAATGAATGTAAATAAATTAATTTTAAAAGCAAATTTTATGCCCCAAATTAGTAAGTTAAGTTAACGCCTCGTGCTCGACTCCGGCGACGGTCTTTGTTAAGGGGTGTTACAAACCCAATTAAAATAAAGTAAAATTGGGTGGTAAAATTAAAAAATAGGAAGGTATTAAATTCGAGCAGGCTAATAAAGTGGAAGGACTGAAAGGGTAAATAACCCATTCATCCAAAACGTGCAGATCCTTAGAGCGGGTCGAGTCAGCGAGTGGGTTGGTCTTGAAACGATGTCATTTTAGGGCTGAAGAATGTTGACCAAAATGGCGTCATTTAGAAAAGATATAAAATAAAAAATTTTAAGAAACTAATCACTTTGTGCCATGTTTCTAAAAAAAAAAAAGAGAGACCTTCTCTTTGTTTCTCTCTGGGCATAGCCCTAGGGTTCAGTCAGGGTCCGCCGGTCGTCCACCGTTGCTGCCGGTTTGCCCGCGGTGGCTGGAGAAACACTCCAAAACCTATTTTGAGCCAACTTTTCATGTAGAAATAGATTCAAAATCGAAGGATTTCAAACCAAGCCCCAAAACTCTTAAAAAAGGAAAGACCTTTTGACTTTTGGCCTTTTTCGCCGTGGCCTAAGCCGAATCCCCAGGGATCAGACAGCCTTCGGACCAGAAAGGCAACGTCGATGATACAGAGACCAAACGACGGGTAAAAATCTCCTATTATGTATTTACTTATTATTTCTGCTTTTGAATTAAAAATAAATAAAAGAAAAAAAATCACCTTTTTGAAATTCTCAGTCTCGTTTTTTGATTAATATTGTCTGTAAAAAATACTTCAGGTGTTTGTGGCTTCTTTTATAGCCAAAAATACAAGTGATTTGATTTATTGCTTGCTATTTGATTTATCTCTACTTTTGTTGTTTCTTGCCATTTCTATCCTGTTCTATCGCTTTGTAGGTACTAGGGAGGAAGTCAACGAAGGCAGGTCTTACCATTTCAGTGCAAAGGAGTAGGAGGAGCCGAGCCTCGGGTGTTGGATGTGCTGACGAGGCACGTGGGGGGTGCGGTGCTGAAGAGGTTCAAAAACCCTAGGGTTTTTGAGTTGGTTTAGTCTTTTGGGCCTATTGGGCCAATAGGAGTTGGGTTAGGGATTTTGGGTTGTGGTTTGGGTTTGATATTGTAATTGAGCTTTGAATTTTGTAAAAAAACCAGACTGCTTAATTTGTTTATTGGGCCCAGGAAAAATTTGGGCTTTACAACTGCCCCTCTTTGCTCATTGTCATGTAACGAGAATGGAACAAAGACTTTTAAAAAGGCCAATATTACCCGGTCTTGACAAATCTCGACTTCTTTTGGTACTTCTCTTCTTCAAGTAGCCTTATTCCATCCCACTGCATCTTCAGAGGTATAGGAATTAGTGTTTCAATCTACTCCACTATGACTTCAAAGAGACTAGACTTGTAGATTTAATCTGCTCCACTGCAACTTCAGGGAGATTAGATTTGTAGCTTTAATCTACTCCACTGCAACTTCAAGAAGATGAGACTCGTATCTTCAATCCTCTTTACTGCAACTTCAGGAAGATAGGATTTATGGTTTATAACTTTAATCTGTTCCGCTAGAACTTTAGGGAAACTAGATTCGCTATCTTCAAAGTGATAAGATTTACTTTCTTCAATCTGCTCCACTACAACTTCAGGGATATAAGATTTGCTTCTTTAATCTGCTCCACTACAACTTCAGGGAGATGAGATTTGTAATTTCAACCTGCTCCACTGCAACTTCAGGGAGATGAGATTCGCCATGGTAGATTTAATCCAAACTACTACAACTCTAGAGGTATAGGATTTGTGATTTGCAGTTTTAATCTGTTCCACTGCAACTTCAGAGAAATGAGATTTGCTATCTTCAATCTGTTCCACTATAACTTTAGGGAGATGAGATTTGTAACTTCAACCTGCCCCACTGTAACTTTAGAGAGATAAGGTTTGTGGTTTTAATTTGTTGCATTGCAACTTTAGGGAGATAAGATTCACCATGATGACTTAAATCTGCTCTATTGCAACTTCAGGGAGATAAGATTTGTGGTTTCACTGATCTGTTGCACCACTTTCTGGGGAACATGACTTGTAAAATCCATTTCATGGGCCTATCTTTATGTCGAGTGATTAGGCTGTCATGATCAGAATGAATCAAATGCTCCTAACTAGATATGTATGAATGATGTTTGCATGAATGCAAAATGTCATTTTTTAAGAAAAATCCATTGTCTAGAGTTTGGGTTGTCATTGCTCATTGTTCATCAAGGTTTTATCACTAACGTATTACTCTATCTTTTTCTTCAGCTGGCATCTCTAATAGAAAACTCGAATAATTAGGCAATTCTTTCCCCAATGTTTCCAACCCTTGAATTTGGTTAGTTCTGACTAGTGGTCCCATTTTAGGTCCTTGTACTATTTAGAAGCATTTCAGAGTAATTTGTAGAACTCATTTTTCTTTGAATATTATTAGTCCATTAATCATTATTTCAATGAAAAAATGCTTGAAAAAGATTATCACAATGGACAAGATGAGATTTTATTGGGAGCAAAGCCCGAAATGAATTAATCAAGATAACAAATTTTGTTAAAATACAAAATGAGAATAAATTAATCAATATAGCACATTTTGCCAAAATACAAAATGAATGAGATGAGAATAGGTGCCCTAGATATCGTAGCATGATCTTCGCTGCACAAAACTTCTCGAGGACCTTTTAAACTTGATATGTGTTTAGAAGACCTAGAGTACTTTGTAGATACCCCAAGATGTAGCATCCTTCTTTCATGTTCATGCAGAGAAGACAAGACTACCGCATGCCCCTACCCTTGATCAAAATTTGAATTGCCTATTCCTGGGTTTTCAACTCAAAATCCCTTTGGTCTCAAGACGCCCTTTGCAGGTTTTTGCCTTGGCCTCTCCTCTTTTTTTTTAGGTGAAGTATTGCTTAACTAAATTCAAATTCACATGATTGGGCAGATTTTTGCCATCCATCTCGGTCAAAATCAGAGCTCCTCCAGAGAAGGCCTTCTTCACCACATAAGGTCCCTGCCAATTTGGCATCCATTTCCCTCTAAAATCCTTTTGTATGGGCAGGATCTTTTTCAATACCAGGTCTCTCTCATGAAATTCTCTAGGGCAAACCTTCTTGTTATAAGCTCGCATCATTCGCTTTTGGTACATCTGACCATGACAGATAGCTTTGAGCCTATTTTCTTCAATAAAGTTCAGCTGATCATATCGAGACTGGATCCATTCTGCTTCATCTAACTTTAATTCTGCTAAAACTCAGAGAGAAGGAATCTCGACTTCAATGGGTAAAACCACCTCCATTCCATAAACCAAAGAGAAAGACATTGCCCCGATTGAGGTTCTAACAGATGTTCGATAAGCATAGATGGAAAATGGTAACTTCTCATGCCAATCTTTATAAGTCTAAGTCATTTTCCCTACGATCTTCTTATTGTTCTTATTGGCTACCTCCACTACGCCATTCATTTTTGGGCGATATGGTGACGATTTATGGTGCTTGATCTTGAATTGACTACAGACCTCCACTACCATACTTTTATTCAAGTTCAATGCATTGTCATAGATGATCCTTTCTGGCATCCCATACCGGCATATGATTTCTTTCTTCAAGAATTTGCTAATTATTGACTTCGTGAAAATGGCGTAAGAAGTAGCCTCTACCCACTTGGTGAAGTAATCAATGACCACAAAGATGAATTGATGCCCGTTAAAAGCTTTAGGCGAGATTGGCCTAATGACATCCATGCCCCACATGGAGAAAGGCCACGGAGAAGTCATAACATGAAGAGGTGAAGGAGGTACATGAATTTTATCTCCATAAATTTGGCATTTATGGCATTTCTTAGCATAATTGATGCAATCTCCTTCCATGGTAGACCAATAATACCCAAATCTCATGATTTTCCTGGCCATTGTAAAACTATTGGTATATGTTTCGCAAACACCTTTGTGGACTTTTTCCAAGATTTTCTTAGCCTCGACAGCGTTTACACACCTTAGTAGCATCTGATCCTTTATCCTTTTATATAAGATCTCTCCATCTAAGACATAGTCACTAGCCAGTCTTCTTAACGTCCTTTTGTCATTCTCAGTTGCTTGGTCAGGGTATTCACGATTCTTCACATATCGCAGTATATCATGGTACCAAGGGTGATCATCCTTTTCTTCTTCCTCTTAGATGTTGTAACAATGAGCTGGAGTCTCATAAATACTCATCTAGATAGGTTTTACATCCTCTTGTTTATTCACTCTGACCATCGAAGCCAAGGTAGCCAAAGCATCAGCCATCTAATTTTCGTCTCGTGGAAGATAGCAAAAGGTGATGTCATGAAACTCTTTAATTCACTCCAGAACCAACCTTCAATAATTGATCAACTTGGGGTTTCTCGTCTCCCACTCACCTTTGAGTTAATAGATCACTAGTGCAAAATCTCCATATACCTCTAGCACTTTAATCTTTCGTTCTATGACTGCACGGATACCTATAATGCATGCTTCATATTTTGCCATATTATTCGTGTAGTCAAAATCCAATTTACTAGTGAATGGATAATGATCTCCTTTTGGGGATACCAATACTGCCCCAATTCCATTACCCACAGCATTTGAGGCTCCATCAAAGTTTATCTTCCAAGGATGACTTTCGTAAGAGTCTTCTTCAGTGGTTGCCACATACATTAAATCTTTATTCGGGAAATCAAAGTTTTAACGCTCGTAAACTTCTAGAGCTCTACTGGCCAGAAAATCTGCTATTGTGCTTCCTTTTATAGCCTTTTGATTCACATAGACTATGTCAAATTCGAAAAGCAGGATTTTCCATTGGGTTATTCTTCCATTCAAAGCAGTTGACTCCATCATGTACTTTAGAGGATCAAGTTTTGATATGAGCCAAGTTGTGTGGTACAACACATACTATCTCAACCTTCGAGTTATCCAGATCAAGGCACGACATAGCTTCTCGATTGGCGAATATCTCATCTCACATTCAGTGAATTTTTTACTGAGATAATATATTGCTCTTTCTTTTCTCCCTGATTTATCATGTTGGCCAAGCACGCATCCCATGGAATTCCTAAATACTACCAAGTATAATATCAGTGGCCTATTTGGGCTGGGAGGCGTCAATACTGGGGCATTGGACAAGTAATGTTTGACCTTGTTGAAAGTCTTCTGGAACTCCTCATCCCAAATGCCTGGGTTTTGTTTCTTAAGGAGACGGAATATGGGGTTGCATTTCTCAGCTAGTTGTGAAATAAACCGGGCGATGTAATTTAGTCTTCCTAGAAAACTTTAAACTTCTTTTTGAGTGCGTGGTGGAGGCAACTACTGTATAGCGTTTACTTTATCTAGGTCGATCTTGATCCCCTTTTCACTGACTACAAATCCTAACAATTTTCTCGACTTAGCCCCGAAAGTACATTTTACTGGATTGAGCTTCAGCTGGAATTTTCTCAATCTTAAGAACAACTTTCTTAAGACTTGCACATGCTCATTTTTCGTTCTGGACTTTGCAATCATGTCGTTGACATAAACTTCAATTTCTTTGTGCATCATGTCATGAAACAAGGTTACCATGGCTCTTTGATACGTTGCTCTTGCATTTTCAGTCCAAATGGCATCACCTTATAGCAAAATGTTCCCCACATGGTTACGAATGTGGTCCTTTCCATGTCTTCAAGATGCATCTTTATCTGGTTGTATCCTAAGAAACCATCCATGAAGGAGAACAGTGAGTAATCTGTCGTGTTGTCCACTAAAGTGTCGATATGTGGCAATGGGAAATTGTCTTTTGGGCTGGCCTTGCTCAAGTCCCTATAGTCTACACACATTAGTACTTTTCCATCTTTTTTAGGGACGGGTACAATATTGGCTACCCATTTTGAGTATTTAACCACTTGCAAAAAACCAGCATCGAATTGTTTCTTGACCTCTTCTTTTATTTTCAGCAAGACGTCAGGTCTCATTCTTCGAAGCTTTTGTTGAACTGGTTTGCATTCTTCCTTTGTGGGGAGCCGGTGTACCATGATATCAGTGTTTAGCCTGGGCAAATCTTGATACGACCATGCAAAAACATCTTTGAACTTTTGGACTAATTCAATGAGGTCACGTTTTGTCTTCACGGTGATACAAGCTCCGGTCTTCACCTCTTTATCTTCTCCTAAACCCACAACTTTTATTGATTCTTTATTGGGTAGGATCTGTTTTTCATCTTGTTCAACCATCCTTAACAAATTAGGAGATAGACTACAGTCTTGACCATCTTCAAAATCCTGGGGTTCCTCTAGACATATATCTCGCTCAAAAGGAGATTCTGAGTCGTTATCAGTGTCACTCATATCATTGATATCTGGAACCCTATTATATGAATAAGGGAAGATCCAAAGAATAAAAGAATCCAATAATAAATATTTGTATGGTATGATTATGAATGAAAGAATAAAATAATATTTGCTCAAAATGAGACAAAAGATGCATTTTATTAAAATAAAGATCGTTGGGCATAAGCCTATTTCATAAAAAGGGTTCTTATTACTCTTAGGCTAGAGCAATAAGCGTGTTTTAAACATTACACTGAATTAATTCTAAAGATTATAGGGATCTCCTCCGTAGCCCAATTGTTCAAAACACTCCCTGGTACATAAGGGCGAATGCCTGATAGGTTTTCTTCTCCCATTCCTTCTTCAGATATGGCATTGATGTACAAACTTCCAATCATTTCTTCAATAGTTTGTCCCCTTGACATCTTCCGCTCAGGGTGAATGGTTCCTCCTGACACAAATGTTCTGGATATATGGGGAAAGGTAATCAGTTTCCATTTGACTTCTCCCTCGTTCAATAGTGCTCTTCTCCTTTCCTACTTCTTCTCCAACTCTTTCTTCTTTTGTCTTGCATCTGGATTATAGCCCAAGCCAAAGTGAACTTATCTGTCAACCGTAGGCCCATCCTCATAGTCTTGGATATTTTGGGCATTGGAATCTTGCTCCCTTCAACAGCGAATGTTGCATTCGCAAATTCTAGCAATTGAAAGGTACATTCTATCACTTCATCGTCTGCCCCTATGTATGGCGCATCGCTGGTCACTGATGCGATGATGTCCTCTTTCGCATTTATGTTTACCAGTCGGCCCTTCGTTACCAATTTGAGCTTTTGATACAGTAATGATGGCACTGTCCCCACTGAGTGAATCCATGGCCTACCCAATAAGCAAGAAATCCACCTCGTACGTGATTGGACCAATCAAAAGGGGTATTTCAATCCTCCCTATTACTTTTCTTTTGGGGTCGTCAAATTCCCTCACTATATTTTGGCATGTCTTCATATAGGAACTATCCACTGGAAGCGTATTCAGTATGGATAGGGGCAGGACATTCAGTGCAGATCCATTATCAATCAATACTCCCGGTAATGTATATCCTTTGTGGTGATGTGTAGAGCTTTTGTGGACCCCATTCCCCCCGACGGTATTTCGTCATCATTGAAAAATATGAAATTATTAGTGCTTATATTATTGACAAGACAGTCCAACTTGTTGATAGAGATATCATCCGTGACATAAGTTTCTTTTAGCACTTTCATCAACTCGCTACGATGTGTCTCCAAACTTAAGAGTAAAGCTAAAACTGAGATGCGAGTCGGTTGCTTATGTAGCTATTCTACAACACTGTACTCATTGTGCTTTAAGAATTTTAAGAATTCTCTAGCCTCTTTTTCAGTCACCAGCTTGTTAATAGGTGATTCAACTCTAACCGTCTTTTCTATTTCTTGTTTTACCGTCAAGGCCTTTCCTTTTATAGGTTCCACTCTTGAATTCGCTGGATCATAGCGTTCCCCACTACACGTGTAAAAACCCGCATTTTGGCCTTTTTCTGAAGCTTAACTAGGTTCTCCTCTCCTAGTAATGTCACGTTACAGTTATAGTTCCAAGGAACCCTTTTGCTATCCTTGACAGTTTTTTGGATTATGACTCTTGGTGCCTTTCGTATTCCTGCTTCATTGTTTCTTGGTCGCGAAATGATCACTATCTGGTGGTTAAATTTTTGGACCCTTTTTGTTGATCCTTCCCCTGAGGCATAAACCTCTCATTCTTTTGATCCCTTGATCTCTTCAAAAAATTTCATCCCTTTATTGTCCATCATATTTTGCACTATGGTCCTAAACTCAATGCATTCTTGGATATCATGACCCTCCTTGGCATGGAACTCACAGTATTTTCTTAATCCTTTAGGCTTTTCCTCTGAATCTTTGTGATTAAACCTCCATCTATCATTTTTTTCCAAACCCATTTTAGTGGGGTTTTCACTTTTGCCACGTCACCTTTGATTCTCTTACCCCACTCTCGATTATTGAGTTTACCCCTTTATCAGAATGATTGGGTAACAGATTCCCTGCTACGTTAGGTCTTGATCGGTCGTTGAACATTACGATCCCCATCTTAATGAATCTTTTGATCAACATGTTAAACGCAGTGCAGTTCTCGATCGAGTGCCCCGTTATTCTTGCATGGTACTCACATTGAGCGTTTGCGTCATACCATTTATAGAATGGAGGTTACATGGGTTTCAGATAGAATGGGGATACCATATGTTCATCGAATAGACTCTGGTACAGTTCTCTATATGTCATTGGGATGGGCGTAACTGGAGTATTTCCGTGTTTGGCCTTGTATTGGAATCTTGCCTTGGAAGGCCCTGATGGCCAGTAGCTACTATCCTTGGCTAAGCTACTGTGATCGATTTAGAATAACTTTTGTTATATGTGCTTGCATTATTTACCTCGTGCTCCTTCTTCCTCGGGGCTAACCTTTTGGCATTTTCCTCGGCCTCTATGTTTCGACACCTTATCGTATTTTCTATCATCTCCCCAGACATTACTATATCCTAGAAGCTCTTAGTAGCATTTCCCAGCAAATGATTAATGAATGCGGCCTTTAAGGTATTGATGAAAAGCATGGTGGTTTCTTTCTCTAGGAGAGGTGGTTGAACTTGTGTGGCTACCTCTCTCCATCGTTGGGCATATTGCCTAAAGCTCTCGTTTTGCTTCTTCTTCATATTCTGTAATGTGATTCTGTCGAGTGTCATGTCCGTCATGAAACAGCCTGGTTTAGACCCTAGTCAGAATAGGGGTTTCGGAACCACAAATCTGAGTCAGCAAAAGGTTTAAATATTATTTTTTTGTTTATAGTATGTGGTTAAGCATGTATGAAAATTTGATCATTTGTGCGTTTAAGTTGATAAAAAAAACTTAATCGCGTAAAATGTAAAAGATGTGTTCTATTTGTTAAAGTGCTTAATTGCTATGTCTCTTTAAATGAGAGGTCTTTATGATGCAAATAGACCATGGTTATGATTAAATGACATTGATGGACATGAGATAGTAGAATTATAGTGAAAATAAAAAGGTTAATAATGTAAATGGCTTATTAATGTTAATTAAATTAAAACAAAACATGAAACATAACCATTATCATCTTATATTACTGAAAATACAAGGAAAAAGAAAAGAAAAAGAGATAGTTAGGGTTTGGCTAGTTTAAGTATCAATTAAGGTATGAGTTTTGTTCGGTTTTTGATGATTTTTATGTTTTTGTAATCATTGTTAACTGTTTTAGCTAGCCCATGTTTGAATTTTTGAAATTGTTGATGAATTTGAGTTGAGCCATTGATGAAACTATGAGTTTTATGAAGTCTAATGATAGTATATGGAAGCTTGATGTTAGGTTAACATGTTTTGTCTTTGAAATTTTGATGAATTTGAGTAATTTGGTTAAATTGTGAAAATGGTAAATTGAGGGGTTGAATTGTAAAATAAATGAAAGTTTTGTGTCCCTAGAAGTCTTTATGATATTCGACTATGCATGGGTTTATTGAAACTATGTGTATTTTGCGTTTTTGTAAAATAGGGACTAAAATGTTAAAATGTGAAAATATAAGGGCTAATTTGTAAAATGCCCTAAATATGTGTTTATGGATTAAATTGAATGATTTTTTGAATAAAAGGGTTAATTGTGAATACATATAGATCAAGAAAAGAGGAATTCAGATTTAGATCGAGGGAAACCGAAGGTCATTGAGTAAACGGTCCGAATTGTCAATTCCGAGTACAAGGTAAGTTCGTACGTGATAAATGATGTTACAAGTATATTTTAATGCTTTGATAATGCATAAATTGTATATGTAATTAACTATAGTTTGAGTAATATGATAAATCGACTATATTCGGCACTAAGTGTGTGACTTGAAATAGTTTCGGTTATATATAGTAGTAAGTGTGCGAAATGGAGTAGCTTCGGCTATATGAGGCACTAAGTGTGCGATACCAAGAAGCTTCAGTTATCTATAATGGCACTAACTGTGCAAAAATCGTTCTAGCTTCGGCTAACCATTTGAAGCATTAAGTGCGCAAATTCTTAAAGCATGGATTGACTTCAGGAAGCATTAATGTATTCGAACGAGAGGTGAGAATGAAAATAAATAAATACGGGAAGGTTCAGGTATGTACGATACCTATGTGGTAGATGATACTTTGCGTATGAAGTTTGATGAATTAGTATGAACATGTTAATTGTGTTGGAATAGAATTGATAGATTATTTGAGAACTACTAAGTGTTTATTAGTTGATGTTTTATACTTTATAAACTGTTGATATTATTTGGTACGAGCTTACTAAGCTTTAAAAGCTTACTGTGTTACACCCCAAACTCGGCCTGGACGTTATGGTCGAATCTAGCGATGTCACATTGACGTGTTTTTTTTAAGCGTGATCTCGTTCGAAAAGCCCAATCTTTATTTAGGCTGTTTGTGTGATCTAAAAGATGATTTTAAAACTTGCGTCATTATCAAAAAGTATATACTTTAAAATGCTATTAATTTCAAAATCTCATTTATAACGGAAGCTTTTTAAAATAGTTGTGTACTTGTATTTACTTTGTAAAAATTTTGTTTCTTTTTAATACTCGAGTTCCTAATACTAGCAGTAATAACCAAAGCAAACTAAAACCCCAAATTAAAAATAAAATCCAAAGAGGCCTTATTACATCAAAAATACCCAAAATAAAATTACTTTTAATTTAAAAATTAAATACGAAAGTTCGTGTAGTTGTGTAGCCGCCTTTGAGTCCCTCGCAGCACCGATCTGCCTAAGACTGGGGATTACCTGTACAGTTAAAACAAGAGGGTGAGTTTACGAAAACTCAGTGTGTAATCCCATATAAGCAGCGATCGAGAAAACAAGCACGATGCAGGCCTAAGCCCTTTTAGTAATGATGACAATATCGGTTTGGGCTTTAGCCCATCTCAATCTTGAAACTTGATCATGCTTTACGGTGAGCAAATCTGATGCGGGCCTAAGCCCATATCAATAACAGTTCAGTTTTAGATACGCAATCAGAAATCCTACCGATCCAGCCTCTACACTCCATTCCGTCTAGCCCTACACTCCATGTAGGGATAAAATCAACCCACCATCCCTACATTCCAAAATAGCACTAGTTGCGACACTAAATAGCATTTGCTGTAGAGCTACCAGTACAATACACTTCCTCCATTCATAATAAACCCATCCCTATGCAACAGATCATAATATCATACACGTATGCAGTATATATAAAATGGCATGCTCAATTACAGTCATACATCTCATAGGGCATAATAGTCATTTTACCACATAGGGGCATAACAATTATTTTATCAATTTGGGGATCTGGGCATACTTATCGACCCAATAGTAGGTCCACAGTCGTCTCGAGCGACCCGTGCAACCTTAACAGTCAAACAGTGAAAATGGGCCCAAGGCCCATAATGCGACCCATGTGGGCCCACACGTCCGTGTGGCCCACAAAGCCCAGATATGGCCTTGTCCATGTGGATTACACAGCCTGACTCAATATTCTCCACAAGTTCATGTGGTTCACCCGTGTTGGGCCCACAAGCCCTTGAGGCCTACACGGTCCTTTTCGGTCCAACATGGCCCCAAAACTGCCTAAGCCCATGAAATCGCTCACGGTGGCCTCTACGATTAAACGCCCACGTTTATCCATTCGGATTACCACACGAGTGAGCGCACACCCGTATAGTGTTAATGGTCACATTATTCGGCTTTTACCGATTTACGATTTGGGCAGTGTTGTTACACACCTTGTTTACGAAAGTGCGCAAATAATCCACAGGCGCTCCAACCCTAGATTCAAACACAATCCGCCATTGGTCCTTGTTAATAATAAGATCAATAATCCTTTGTTATAACACTTATCAAAGATATTCTAATCACTTGCCTTGGTCGATCGACGAAAGATCTCACACTTAATCCGTTACAAGCAACAGACCATAAACCTCTTTAGAGATATCCTACAATACATTCGGGACTTAATAACCTAATCCATTTAATAAATAACAACACTACTTACAATGCTTGAGACATAACTTCTGCCCTTACTGCAATACTTACCAACCAAAAGCAACTCGCGTTGGACAAAACCAACTGTTAGGAGAAAAAAAGTTGACAAAAGAGGGAGTAAAAGAAGACCAAGTATTCAACCAAAGGAATAGAAAACACCAAAATCAATTTGCCCATTTTAGAGAGAAGTCGAAAGTAGGAGATGGGAATAGAAGAAAGTATTCGGTTTTAACAATGCAAGAAAGGACACTCGATAAAAGCTAAAGGAATAAAGAGAGAAGAGAAAAGGGTACTCAGCTACCACAAATTAAGATAAAGAGAGAGAAAGAGAATAAGAAGCAATCGGTCAATCAGCAAGGTGAAAGAAATGGGAAGAATTGAGAGAGAAAATGGAATAGGGAGTAATCGGCCAAAGTTTAAGAGAAGGGGAGACAGAGAGCATTCGCCCAACCAAAGAACTCAGGGAAAACTAAATTTGGAATAGACCAAAAAAGAAAAACTGAATGATCTATAAACAACAATCGGTCCCTAAATGCAATAGTTAGCCTCCAAAGGAAAAAGAACCAAAAGAGTGACAAAAAACGATAGTGATTTGCACAGCCAAATTCTTCTTCCGAAAGCCAAATTCTTTGGGTGCCTAAAGTCCCAATTTGGCACAACACTCCCACACCTTCAAAATCTATTATTTTTCTCCTCAAATCTCTCCTCAAATCACTGAAATCGATCCCTCAACAACTCAATTCAAATTCCCCTAAAACATTTTAGTATTTTAGTCAAACCACAACACTCCCATGGCATAGCAGCAAAATAAAACACTCCACTGTGCTCACCAGGATTTGAACCTCAGTCCTCTGGCATAGGTAACACGTCACTTACCCCCTAGACCAGCAGGCCCTTTTTGTCATGTTTCACCCATTTTTATTTAAAAGCCTACTGACTAAAGACGAGGGTTTACCCAATTAATTTTTTTTTGTATAAGCCAATTCTTGAACCCAAGACTTCTCAGACACTTTCAAGAGCACTTAACCACTGAAGCAGACATGTAATTGTGTCACTTTCTTGCACGACTAAACATTTATGTGTAGCTCCTAACTGATCCTATGCTTAAAACCTAATACTTCTAGGCCCAAAATTTGGGGCGTTACATATTGTGTGAAATGTTCTCTGTTTTACTCGAATTCAGGGATCATCAGCGACTTACTTACACTATAGGACATCTACTTTGGTACTATTTTGGGAGTTGTATATATGGTATATGGTATGTATAGGCTAGAAGTATTTGGATATGTTTTGTAATGTATATATCATGCCATGTGATATGGCTAGCTTGTGTTTGAACTTATGGTTGGTAATGATACATGATATGTGATGCAAATGTGCTATTGTGATGTGCTTTTGGTTGGCCAAAGAAAATGGTTAATTTGGTAAGGTGTTGGAATGAGATTTGATTATATGTTTGAGATTATGAAATCATATGTTTTGGTATGTTTTTGGCTTATGATATGACATAAATGATGTATGTTTTGAGATTATGAAATCATATGCTTGGTTTGATGCTTTTAGGTTTGACCAAAATGGGGTGGCAAATTGGCTTTTCAAATGGCCTATTTTTATCCATACGGGCAGAGATACGAGTGTGTGTCTCAGCTGTGTATGACACACGGTCATGTTGTAAGGCCGTGTATCCCCTAGTATACCCTACAATTGTAATTCGAGCTTGAGCACGGCCAAGGCACACAGGCGTGTGGCTAGCCGTGTGACCCAAATTAGTTTTGACCACGGCCAAGGCACACGGGCGTATCTTGTGGCCGTGTGAACATGTCAGTATGTATGCCTTATTTTGACACGGCTTAGACGCACGGGCATGTCTAATATTGTGTGAGGTACACGGCCTGTTCACACGGGCGTGTAACCTGTACATCTTTAAAAAATGTTTAAGTTTCGAAAAATTTTTGTATGAGCTCAGTTTAGTCCTGAACCCTTTCTAATGCACGTTTTAGGTCTCGATGACCTATATAAAGGACTCTATGATAATGTTTGACCTTTGATGTTATGATGTTTGTGAAATGAATGTTAATTGTTTTGAATGTTCGATCATGCCTTTAACCTTGATCTGGCACGGATACAGGTTAGGGATGTTATATTTTATTGGTATCAGAGCTATGGTTTAGTCAGTTCTAGGACTACCATAGCGTTTGTGAGTTTAGCTATACATGTCATATATATGAATTTCGATAGTGTGATGATTCCTGGCCTTTGAGATGTGTTATTCATATAGCAAATGGATACCGAACGAGCAATAGCTGATGATGTTGAGAATAATAGGCCCGCTCCCACTCAAGGGATAGTGCAAGCAGAATTTAGGCCAATATCTAGTAGTCAGAGAGGAGAGGCTAAGCAAGCTTTCTTCCAAATGATGACTTAGTGGTTCACGAAATTCGTACGAATGAATCCGCCTGCTCAACAACCTCCACCCCCACCTGTTCCTCAACAAATCCCATTTGTGCCACCAGTAGTAGATTCGATTCGATTGAATAAGCCACCCGTTGATAAGATTTCTAAACACAAAGCTGAAAAGTTTCGGGCGACAGTTGATGAGGATGTCGAGAGGGCTGAGTTTTGGCTTGAGAATGCTATCTGAGTATTTGATAAGTTATCCTGTACTCCAAATGAATGTATCAAATATGTAGTATCCTTGCTTAGAGATAATGCATATTACTGGTGGAAAACGTTGACATCGGTGATTCCTAGGGAATTAGTTACCTGGGAATTCTTTTAGACTGAATTTCGAAAGAAGTATATAAGTCAAAGATTTCTCGACTAGAAAAATAAAGAGTTTCTGGAGTTAAAATAGGGTCGGATGACTATAACAGAATACGAAAGAGAATTTGTACGTTTGAGCAAGTATGCTCGAGAATACATGTCTACTGAAGAGATTATGTGTAAAAGATTTGTTGATGGATTGAACGAAGACATAAAACTATTAGTTAGGATACTTTGAACTGAAAGAATTTGTAGTACTAGTTGAGAGGGCCTGTAAAGCCGAAGATCTCAGTAATGAAAAGAGAAAAGCTAATTTAGAGGCTAGAGATTTGAGGAAGCGATTGATGAATAAATCTTATCATTCCTCGTCAAAGAAACCTAAAACTTTTAATGATCAATCGCTTCAGCGGGTCATTAGAATAGAGATCATGGAAAGCAATATACCAATCCTAAAGCTCAAACTACCTCAGTATCGAGTGTTGGTAATGCAAAGGATGAAAAGCCTAAGTGTAATCAATGTGGAAGACGACATTTTGGAGATTACTAGGGAAAAAGTAATAACCAAGCTTGTTAAAGTTGTGGTTCTCGAGATAACTTTATAAAAGATTGCCCAGAGTTAGCTGAAAAAGATAATGCCCAGAACATGAGGCCGAGTAACATTGCAGCTAGAGGTGGACCACCGAGAAACACAGAAATGCCAGTGGTGGTAGAGGTGTAACGCGAGACACTGCAGCAAGATCTGATGCTAGATCACCTGCTCGAGATTACGCTATTCGCGCTAGTGAAGAAGCGACATCTTCAGATGTTATTACTGGTACTTTTACTCTTTATGATACTAGAGTAATTACATTGATAGATCCAGGGTCTACTCGTTCGTATATATGTGTGAATTTAGTATCCAGTAAGACTTTGCCTGTAGAGTCTACTAAATTTGTAATTTGAGTATCGAACCCCTTAGGCAAATGTGTTTTGGTTGATAAAGTGTGCAAGAATTGTCTATTGATGATTCGGGATAATTACTTTCTGACTGATTTGATGTTGTTACAATTTGACGAGTTTGACATAATCTTGGGTATGGATTGGCTAGCGATGCATGATGCTGTTGTGAATTGCAGACAGAAGATGATTGATTTGAGATGTCAGAATAATGAGATTATGCGTTTCGAATCAGATGATATAAATGGTTTACCGCCAGTGATATCTTCGATGTTAGCTCAGAAATATGTGAGAAAAGTTTATGAAACTTACTTTGCATATGTGCTTGATAGTAAAGTGACCGAAAGAAAGATTGAATCAGTACCAGTTGTGTGCGAGTATCTGGATGTGTTTCTTAAAGAATTGTCGAGTTTACCACCTATTCGAGAAGTGGAGTTTGGTATTGAGTTAGTGCCAGGAACGACTCTGATATCGATAGCTTTATACAGAATGGCACCTACTGAATTAAAAGAATTGAAAGCTAAGTTGCAAGAGTTGGCAAATAGAGGGTTTGCTAGATCGAGTTTCTCACCCTGGGGTGCTCTTGTTCTGTTTGTGAAAAAGAAAGATAGTACTATGAGAATGTGCATATATTATCATCAGTTGAACAAAGTGACTATCAAGAATAAGTATCCTCTTCCTCAAATTGATGATTTATTTAATCAGTTGAAAGGAGCTACTGTATTTTCAAAGATAGATCAGAGATCGGGTTATTATCAGATTTAGACATTTCGAAAACTACTTTCCAAACGAGTTATGCCCCTATGAGTTCTTAGTTATGCCTTTCGAATTAACGAATGCACCTGGTCTTTTTATTGATTTGATGAATAGAATTTTCAGACCGTATTTAGATCGATCTGTCATTGTATTTATTAATGACATATTTATTTATTCGCGTGATGAATTCGAGTATGTCAAATATATGAAAATAGTGCTACAGACTTTGCGCGATAAGCAGTTATTTGCGAAGTTCTGTAAATGTGAGTTCTAGTTACACGAAGTTGGTTTTCTGGGCCATATTGTATCAGCATCTAGTATACGAGTTGATCCGAACAAGGTTTCAACTATACTTGATTGGAAACCTCTGAAAAATGTTTCTGAAGTTCGAAGTTTTCTAGGACTTACTGGTTACTATAAATGATTAGTGAAAGGTTTCTCTATGATTGCAACCCCGATAACGAAGCTATTACAGAAAGATGTTAAGTTCGAATGGTCAGAAAAGTGCCAGAAAATTTTTGATCAGTTGAAAGCCCTTTTGACCGAAGCTCCAGCATTAGTTTAGCCAGAATTGGGCAAAGAATTTGTTATCTATAGTGATGCTTCTTTAAATGGTTTGGGCTGTGTGTTAATACAGGAAGGCAAAGTCATAGCTTATGCCTCGAGACAGTTAAAGCCGCATGAAAAGAACTATCTGACACACGACCTGGAATTGGCAGCTATTTTGTTTGCATTGAAAATATGGCGTCATTATCTGTTCGGAGAGAAATGTCATGTTTATACTGATCATAAAAGTTTGAAATATTTGATGAATCAAAAAGATCTGAATTTGAGACAGCGTCAATGGTTAGAGCTATTAAAAGATTACGAGCTTTTGATTGACTACCATCCAGGAAAGGCTAATGTTGTTGGTAATGCTTTAAGCTGAAAATCACTATTTTCTTTGCGTGCAATGAATGCACATATGGCTATGTCTGATGATGGTTCGATTATAGTTGAGCTAAAAGTAAGACCATTATATATTCAACAAATTTATTATGCTCAGAAAGTTGATGATGATTTGTTAGCAAAACGGGGCCAAAGTGATTGGAATGTTGATTCAGAGTTTCGAGTTGATGCTGAGGGTTGTCTAAGATTCAGAAACCAAATATGTGTTTCGAGAAATTTAGAATTGATTCAAATGATTTTAAATGAAGCTCATAGTAGTCGATTATCTGTTCACCGGAGTAGTACGAAAATGTATAATGATCTAAAACAGCTTTACTGGTGGCATGGTATGAAACGAGACATTTCTGACTGTGTTTCAAAATGTTTAGTTTGCCAACAAGTAAAAGCCGAGCATCAGGTACCTTTTGGATTGCTTCAGCCGATCATGATACCTGAGTGGAAATGGGACAGAGTCACGATGGATTTTGTATCCAGTTTACTGTTGACACCGAGCAAGAAAGATGCAACCTGGGTTATTGTGGATAGATTGACTAAATCGGCTCATTTTGTTCTGGTTCGCACAAATTACTTGCTTGATAAGATAACTGAATTGTATGTTTCTCAGATTGTAAGATTACATGGGATACCTATTTCTATTGTTTCGGATAGAGATCCGAGGTTTACATCGCGGTTTTGGAAGAAACTACAAGATGCTCTAGGTACAAAATTACATTTTAACACTGCTTTTCATCTGCAAACAGATGGTCAGTTCAAACGAATCATTCAGATACTTGAGGATATGTTGAGATGTTGTATTCTCGAGTTTGAAAGTACGTGGGAATGATACTTACCTCTGATTGAATTTGCGTACAATAATAGCCTTCAATCGAGTATTAAAATGGAACCTTACGAAGCTTTGTACGGTCGTAAATGTCATACACCATTGTATTGGACCGAGCTCAATGAAATAAGATATAAGGGTTTGATTTGATCAGAGAGACTGAACAAAAAGTAAAAGTGATCCATGAAAGTTTGAAAATAGCGTCAGATCGTCAGAAATCGTATGCTGACTTGAAATGAAAAGATATAAAGTTTCAGATCGGGAACAGAGTATTTTTGAAAGTTTCACCGTGGAAGAAAACACTCAAATTTGGTCGTAAAGGCAAATTGAGTCTGAGATTTATTAGGCCATATGAGATTATAGAGCATATCAGGCCGGTTGCTTATAGACTGTTGTTACCACCTGAGTTAGAAAATATCCATAATGTATTCCATGTTTCGATGCTTCGTCGATATTGGTCTGATCCTTCACATGTGATTAATCCATCAGAGATTGAGATTAAGTCTAATATGACCTATGAAGAGGAACCAATTCATATTCTGGCTCGCGAGGTTAAAGAATTACGAATAAGAAAATTTTGTTAGTAAAAGTAATATGGCATAAATACGAAGTTGAAGAGGCAACGTGGGAGCTAGAGGATGCAATGAAAGGACGTTATCCTTACCTATTCACCGATAAGAATTTCAGGGACAAAAATCCCTAAGAGGGAGAGTTGTAATAGCCCAGTTTAGACCCTAGTCAGAATAGTGGTTTCAAGACCACAAATTCAAGTTAGAAAAAGATTTAAATATTATTTTATTATTATTTTCTGTGTTTACAGTTTGTGGTTAAGTATGTATGAAAATTTAATCGTTTGTGTGTTTAATTTGATAAAAAAGACTTAATCGCGTAAAATGTAAAAGATGTGTTCTATTTGTTAAAGTGTTTAATTGCTATGTCTCTTTAAATGAGAGGTCCTTCTGATGAAAATAGTCCATGGTTATGATTAAATGACATAGATGGACATGAAATAGTAGAATTATAATGAAAATAAAAAGGTTAATAATGTAAATGGCTTATTAATGTTAATTAAATTAAAACAAAACATGAAACAAAGCCATTATCATCTTATATTGCCAAAAATACAATGAAAAAGAAAAGAAAAAGAGATAGTTAGGGTTCGGCTAGTTTAAGTATCAATTAAGGTATGAGTTTTGTTCGGTTTTTGATATTTTTACATTTTTGTGATCGTTGTTAAGTGTTTTAGCTAGCCCATGTTTGAATTTTTGAAATTTTTGATGAATTTGAGTTGAGTCATTGATGAAACTATGATTTTTATGAAGTCTGATGATAGTATATGGAAGCTTGATGTTAGGTTAACATGTTTTGTCTTTGAAATTTTGATGAATTTGAGTAATTTGGGTTAAATTGTGAAAATGGTAAATTGAGGGGTTGAATTGTAAAATAAATGAAAGTTTTGTGCCCGTAGAAGTTTTTATGATATTTAGCTATGCATGGGTTTATAGAAATTATGTGTATTTTGTGTTTTTGTAAAATAGGAACTAAATTGTTAAAATATGAAAATGTGAGGGCTAATTTTTAAAATTCCCTAAATATGTGGTTATGGATTAAATTGAATGATTTTTTGAATAAAAGGGTTAATTTTGAATACATATAGATCAAGAAAAGAGGAATTCGGATTTAGACCGAGGGAAGTCGAAGATTATTGAGTAAACGGTCTGAATCGTCAATTCTGAGTACGAGGTAAGTTCGTACGTGATAAATGATGTTACAAGTATGTTTTAATGCTTTGATAATGTATAAATTATATATATAATTGACTATAGTTTGATTAATATGATAAATCGACTATGTTCGGTACTAAGTGTGTAGCTTGAAATAGTTTCAGTTATATGTAGCACTAACTGTGCGAAATGGAATAGCTTTGGCTATATGAGCCACTAAGTGTGCGATACTGAGATAGCTTCAGTTATCTATGATGGTACTAAGTGTACGAAAATCGTTCCAGCTTCGGCTAACCATTTAAAGCACTAAGTGCACGAATTCTTAAAGCATGGATAGACTTCGAGAAGCATTAATGTATTCGAACGAGAGTTGAGAATGAAAATGAATAAATATGGAAAGGTTTAAGTATGTACGATTCCTATGTGGTAGATGATACTATGTGTATGAAGTTTGATGAATTAGTATGAACATGTTAATTGTGTTGGAATAGAATTGATAGATTATTTGGGAACTACTAAGTGTTTATTAGTTGATGTTTTATACTTTATAAACTGTTGATATTATTTGGTATGAGCTTACTAAGCTTTAAAAGCTTACTGTGTGAAATGTCCTCTATTTTACAGTGTTATAAAGCTAGCTCAGATTCAGGGATCGTCAGTGACTCAATCACACTATCGGACATCTATTTTGGTACTATTTTGGGAGTTTTATATACGGTATCTGGCATGTATAGGCTAGGAGTATTTGGATATGTTTTGTAATGTATATATCATGCCATGTGATATGGCTAGCTTGTGTTTGAACTTATGGTTGGTAATGATACATGATATGTGATGCAAATGTGCCATTGTGATGTGCTTTTGGTTAGCCAAAGGAAATGGTTAATTTGGTAAGGTGTCTGTATGAGATTTGATTGTATGTTTGAGATTATGAAATCATATGTTTTGGTATGTTTTTGGCTTATGATATGACATAAATGATGTATGTTTCGGTATTGAAATTGGCTGAAATTATAGTGTAAATATGGTTGGTTTGATGCTTTTAGGTTTAACCCAAATGGGGTGGCAAATTGCCTTTTCAAATGGCCTATTTTTGTCCACACGGGCAGAGACATGGTCATGTGTCTCAGCCATGTGCGACACACGGTCATGTTGCAAGGCCGTGTGTCCCCTAGGGTACCTTACAATTGTAAGCTAGGCTTGAGCACGGCCAACGCACACGGGTGTGTGGTTAGCCGTGTGACCCAATTCAGTTTTGACCATGGCCAAGGCACACGGGCATGTCTTTTGGCCGTGTGAACAAGTCAGTATGTATGCCCTGTTTTGACACGACTTAGACACACAGGCATGTCTAATACCGTGTGAGGCACACAGCCTATTCACACAGGTGTGTGCCTATACATCTTTGAAAAATGTTTAAGTTTCAAAAATTTTTTGTATGAGCTCGGTTTAGTCCCAAACCCTTTCTAATGCATGTTTTAGGTCTCGATGACCTATATAAGGGACTCTATGATAATGTTTGACCTTTGATGTTCTGATGTTTGTGAAATGAATGTTAATTGTTTCGAATGTTTGGTAATGCCTTTAACCCTAATCCAACTACGGATACGGGTTAGGGGTGCTACACGTCACATGACTGTATTGCTTCATAAAATTTTGTGCCAGATCTTTCCATGAATTAATCTTGGCACGGCTCAGTTGATTGTACCATTTAGTGGCAGACCCGATCAGTCTATCCTGGAAGCAATGGATCAGTAGTTGATCGTTATTAACATATGCTATCATCCTTCGACAGAACATCGTAATGTGAGCTTCAGGACAACTAGTCCCATTATATTTCTTAAACTCTGGAGTTTTAAACTTTGGTGGGAGCACCAAATATGGGACCAAACTCAAGTTCTTAGCATCAATTCCACAATGGTAGTCAGCGTTTTCCATCGCTCTAAATTTTTCTTCTAACTATCTGCAACGATCTTCAAGTTGCTTTTGGAGTTCCACCCTTGCCTTTTCCATTTCAGCTTGATCGTCAAGATCAGGGACAACGGGATTGGTTGGATTATCCCTTGTGTTGGATCCTGAGCCTGTTTGGTAGTTCAGCAGTGCCGAGGTACCAGTTTGATACTGTTGAGGCCTAATGTTAACAGACGCCCTTTGTGGATATGCATTTGGTTGTGCTTGAGTGTTTGTTGGGGTAAAGCCCAGAGGATAAGCAGGATCCTCGTTATCGTCCCCGAAATTGACCATAGGGTTCTTTCTTTTTTCTAGCCCTTCAATCAGCAACTGGGTTAATTAGTTCATCATATTCTTTTGGGATTCTAGCATCTAATCCCTCATGTCTTGTTGAATTTTGGCCAATTGTTCTTGCATCTGTATTTGCAGCTGATCTTGCATTTCTTTTTGCATTTGCTCTAATCTTTCCAATCTTTGGTCCATTTCTTTGGTTCTGGCACAAGTACCATAACGATGTTCGGTTGGTTGACTCTTGTTGGTTTCCAGATTAAATGAAATAATTTTGTTTTAATTAGGGTCTTTTCACAAAATTTAATGCATATGATGCAATGTAATGCAAAAGCATGAAATAAATGCAAAAAGAGGCATTGATTCTGATTCAATTCTATTAGAACAACTTTACTAGAAAATAAATTTCTTTACATAAAAAGGATTTCATATATGGCTTTGCCCTAATGCTCAAAACTTTAACCTTTCTAAGAAGCCAAGCTAACTCTCGGCCTCGATCTGACTCTGTGACAGCCCTAATTTGACCCTAGTCGGAAAGTGGTTTCGGGACCACAAAACCGAGTCACAAAAATAATTAATCATTATATTCTATGCTTATTATATGTGTAAATGCATGTGTGAAAGTTTCATGCTTTGATTTTGTCATTTGTGAGTGAAATTATGAAATAGGACTTATGTGAAAACTTTTGAAAATGCCATAGGTTAAATTGTAGTGGCCAAATAAATTGTAGTGTAAAATAGGTGGATTTGCATGTCAAACTTCCCACTTTAAGGTGTAGTGGCCGGCCATCATGATGGGAATAAATGGAATATACATTTTAATTTAGCACTAATAGATGTAATGGCTTTATTATCATAAAATAAAGAGTAATAAAATAACAAAATGAGGAAAAAGACAAGGCTTGTTCATCCTTGTTCTTCATAGCTGAAATTAAGAGAAAAAGGGGGGAAAAAAAAGGCTCTTGAATATTCGGTCACTAGGGGGGAAGATAATTGAAGGTAAGTTCATGGTAGTTTGCTTATATCTTGATGTTATGAGTCCCTTTCTTGATTCTACCTTAACCCATGAAGTATATTTTGGTTTTTGGTTGTGTTGTGAGCATTCGGTCATGAATTGAAATGAAGGAAATGGTTGTTGTTTCATGTTCGTTTGATGAATAATGGAAGATATGTGAAGTTGAGCCAAACAAATGAGAATGTATGTGCATTAGATGCTAAGTGGGAAAATCGGCTAACATGTTGTGTGTATTATGGCCGAATGTGAACTTGGATATTATTGAATAATGTTTGTGCTTTAAAATGATGAAATGGAGTGGATGCTTAAATTGAATTTAAGGTTTGTTACATTGTCATTGTCATTGCCGAATGTGTGGATAGTTGAAGAAAAAAAATTTTGTTAAAATGCTCAGTTAATGGATATTAGGTTAATGTTGTGTATATAAATTACTTAAAATATAAACTTTGAATGAGTATTAAAGGTTTTATATGAATTTGGCCTTGGGAGAAATGTTAGTATGAAATGCAAAGAGTTGTGAAAGAGTAAATTGGTAATAAATCTGCTTGGGACAGCAGCAGTAACGTGATTTTAGAAAATCACCATAAATTGTGGGAGTTGAGTTAGAAGCTGAATAAATTATTTAATTAAATCTTAATGAGTCTAGTTTCAAATGAAATAAACGAGAACATATTTTGAATTCTGTACAATGAGAAATTTGATTCGTAGTGAATAGTGGTCAGGTTAGTCAAACAGTGAAACAGGGGAAACTTTAAGAAAAATCTGGTATTGATTGGCCAAACCAAAAATTATGAAACTTTTATGGATATAAGATATATGAGTCTATTTTCAGGGAAAATTTACGGCAATTGATTTGGAGTTTCGTAGCTCCAGTTATAAATAATTTACTGACCATTGCTCAGGAAGACAGCTTATAGTGAAATTGTGATTATATGGTAAACATTGATAAAAATTTACTAATGAGTTGCTTATTGATTTCTTATAAACTTAATATGATCTGTATGTGTGAAATTTGAATATATATATATATTATATTTTGAAAGTAATGCTTGAATAGTCGAATAATGACTAGCTTAAAATTGTTGAATTTAAGCTCAAGAGCATAGAGGGGCA
The DNA here is from genome assembly GCA_025698475.1 of Gossypium anomalum. Taxonomy (NCBI): domain Eukaryota; kingdom Viridiplantae; phylum Streptophyta; class Magnoliopsida; order Malvales; family Malvaceae; genus Gossypium; species Gossypium anomalum. The sequence continues at coordinate 39,263,991 of CM046958.1, read as the reverse complement.
AATTCGGATAAGGGGAAAGAGAAAGTAATCAAATGGCCGTTGTAATCGTTCAACAATATCCAAGGTAAGTTTTGAATAGTCACATTTAGTACGTAAGTGATAATGTCTTGATATGCGTATGATAATTGTACTGCGATCTATTGGTTCTATTTGAATATAGTTGAGTGACAAATAATTTATGTTTAAGGCTTAAAGCCGAATAGATATTAGAAGTTAAGCTTGGAAAGTAAAATGGACATATATTCTTATGTATGTTATTGAGCCAAAAAGTATATGAATGGTGCCCATGTTATGCTATTATTCGAATGAAAGAAACGAACTATGATTGTGAGATGTTATGTGAATTGAATTTTCTTGCGAATAAGTATGCATGACATTCAGTGATATTTATCCGGACTTAGGGTCCGCAGGCTATGTGCTGGAATTATATCTGGACTTAAGGTCCGCAGGCTATATGCTGGAATTATGTCCGGGCTAAAGTCCCGCAGGCTTCGAGCTGGTATTATATCGGGTTTAAATTCCCGCAGGCTTGTGCTGGTAATTGATTTCAAGTCCTAAGACCTGACAAGCTTAATGCCAGTAAGTTAAGTAAGATTACGATATTGAATGTTCGCAGTAAACCATCGTCGAGTAAGTATTATACATTTAAGATGTTCAGGTACGTATTACTTACTCATCTGTGAATTGATTTCGAAGTGAACCATTAGCATCAAAGAAGAATATATATATAAATATGATTGATGGTTATATTTGCGAATATGAGAATGATTTAATCGGTCATGGTATATTTGTATATGAATTATATGTTAAAAATTTCTTTATGTACTCATGTACATTCAGACAATGATTTTGTGGATTATTAGTATTAAAGAATGATACTTAAGTGTAAATAATTGTTATATCTACGAGTAAAACAATGACCTATTCGGTCAAATGTTGTTAATATATGAGATTATTTGATTTAAATGCATTGTATGAACTTTAAGTAGAAGAAAAATATGTGCTGAGAAATCTACGTATATGTTTATGTGTATTTGGCCATTAATCAAATTGAATTGAGAATAAGTCTGTTTAAATGAATGTTTCGATTTTCAATAAGTCTTTAATTGTTTGTGATGCTTAAAACTTACTAAGCTTTGAAAAGCTTACTCTGTTCTTTATTTCTCTATTTTATAGGTTGTTGATTTTGGCCACCGACTCGAGGACCATCAGCAGTTCATCATACTATCGGCCTATTTTTTTTGGTACAGTTATATTTTGGACTCGATGTGGCATGTATAGGTTAGGCTGATGATAACGATGTTTTGAAATTTTAAATATTTTGGCCATACAAAAATGGCGTATAATTTAAATATCAGTATGTATTTCAGCTCGATCTCTGTTTATGTTTATTAACAATATGAATGAGATAATTAAATGTTTAGTTCGGTAATACCTCTTAGCCTTAATCCGGCGATCGGATTCGGGTTAGGGGTGTTACAGACTCTGACTTATATTTCAAACTCAGTACACCAGCCTGGACTGCTAAGGTTTGTAGATGATCAGCCACTTCTTGTATTTGAGCCACAGCTTCACCCATAATATAATCTCTGTCCCTAACTTGATCCTGAGAATGGTGGAGTTGCTATTGCCACTGCTCATTACTTGCTTCTAGGAGTTCAACTCGAAGTTCACAGTTTTGTAACGCAGTCTCGAGTTCTTCTATTTTCCTTTTCAGCTCTTCAATCTTGTTTAAGCTCGCCTCCAGCTCGATTACAGAGTTTCGACTACGATACTGATGAAGCGACTTTTCTAGTTCTGCTACTCTAGCCTTTAATTTGATTTTTTCATTTCGGATTTCTAACAAGCTCTTTTCTAGGGCCTCTTTTCGAACCTGAGCATCTTGGAATTTTCTCTCCCATCGATCGACTCTGATCTTTTCTTCTTGAATCTCTTCTCGCCATTACTCTGATGTTTTCCCTAATCCGACAGTTGTTATCGATAAACGCAACTTCTTATAATCCATTTTCAACCTATCCAAATCTTCTTTGGCCTTATTCTTTCCCTTTCTCAATTTCTTGGCCTCTAGCTTCTGAACATCAACATCTAATCTCAAATGCATTTTTTCCTCCTCCAATTGTTCTATCCTCTTTTCTAGCTCTGAATTACTCTTTTCAAAATCCTGTTTTATGATCTCTAGCTTGGATGGAACCACTTGCAGGTGTTCTTCCATCGATCGAGCGCTTTCTTGACTTGGCCTAGGGATGTTGTCATTGATTCTTCTATTCCACCACCCATTATATTTGGGGGTTGTCATCGTACCTATAATAAATCTTTTCATCTGACGGGTCTGGTTCCAAGCATTAGACATTTCTCGAACCTTTTTCTTGTAGTTATCACCCTTATATGAAAACTCGCACTAAGCTAGCCCCTGTGTTGCTGGTATGAACTGTCTCGATCTGTATTACCTTAACACCAGTAGAGGAGCATATCCGACAGCTCCCCAAATCCCAAGCAAAGGGACCCAGTTAAAGTTCCCACACCGGTATAGAATCTTATCGGTAACCATCCAAGGGGCTATCCACTCGACATCCTCTTCTTGGAGATTTTGGAGGATCACTATCCATTTTTCCTCCGAAATGTCATCTCGTCTTGGAGTGGCTACAAATTCTTTTAGCAGAGAGTAATTTTCGGAGAATGCCCGGTAAGAGACCTTTTCCACTTTCCAAAAATGGCTATGAAACCAAACTAGCAAGAGTTGCACACACTTGATGAATCTTCCTTCCCCCGCTCTTTTGCATGTATTCAAAGATCTAAAGGTTTTGGCCAAGATTACTGGGATGGGCGTGACCTTTTTATCTAGCCGATCAAACAAGTCTGAAACCGCCTCATCTATATGCCCTAGCGCTTTAGGGAAAACAATCAGCCCGTAAATGCTCAAAGCAAAAACATCAACCCTCTTCTTTATATTTGGGTATGCCAAAATCAAATCTCGTAAACTTTTCCAAGGAATACATTTGCTTCCTCCTTTTTGCTTGATCCAAGCCGCGACCCATTTTTCACTCATTCCCATGATATTCATTAACCTCTTCAAGAAGGTTGGGACATTGACGGCTCTAGAATAGGCCTTGTCAACTTAAATCATCGGACAACGAAGCAAGGCTGTATACTCCTCCACAGTAGGCTCCAAATCCACCTTCCCAAAGGTAAAACAGCTATAGGCAGGATTCCAAAATTGAGCAAGAGCCTGAAACAAGTGCTTGTCCACCTTAATGTCGAGTAGATAGGGCAGATCACCATAATTACAGTAAAATAGCTGCTTGATCTCATCATCCCAATGGGCGCATATCTCTTTCAATTCCTAGAGATCGTTTTGTGCCACGCTGATACGAGTGAAGTCCTATAATTCTTATATGTACTCCTCCGTCAAGCTATCACCTTTCTCTAATTGCATTTTCTCTGACCATATTCGGATAGACGCATTATCTTCCACTTTATCAAGAAATTCGTTCTCCATGGCAAGCTCTCTATTTAGTAATCGAATGTGAATCAACACCCTTTTTTATGATGAAAATTTCATGCAATCATAGTCAAAGCAAAACAAAACTAGTCAGTATACAATGCTAGGATTCAAAGTAAGCAAGAAATAATAAATAAAGCGCCTATTCGGGTAACTACTAGGGTTTGCTGTGGTTCTAACTAGGGTAAGCTTTTAGGGCTCACTATATGCGGTTTGATTCTAAAGTAAGGGTACCTGAACCGGCAGATTCCTCGATCCTCACCCATTATAGGCTCATATAAACCAAGTTCAGTTCAGGAGAATACATTTCCCTATGGTTATATGGAGATGAAAATCTCACGAAGACATAGGTACGGATGTATCCTGAAAGCGATCCACTATCCTATACGGAGGTGAAGACCTCACGAAAGAATAGTTTCTCACTTCCACTTAAAAGGGTAAAATCAAACGGTCGTGTAATGCAATATGCGGAGATATATCAACAAGAACAAACCAATAAACCAATCCTATTATGACTAAGACCACAAAAAATTGGATGAAATGCAACGAGAAGATCGTAAAATTTAAATCAAATTTTCAATTTTTGACAAAAAGACAGAAAATAATCAATTTGCGGCTTGACTCTCTTATTGGTCCCCAGTGGAGTCGCCAAGCTGTCGAAACTATTTTTTTTGAAATCGACTTTTTGTTTTGAAAACGAAAATTGGGAGTCGTCACCAATACTTTTTATGAGGTGTGATCGGGTCACCTCGTGATCATTTAATAAAATGTTTGATTTAAAATGACAATTTTTTTGATCTACGAAGTTTAGAAAATGGGTTCGGGAGTTGGTTAGGCACGATAAAGGATTAGCACCCTCGTTACGCCCAAAATTGATACCTAACTAATTACTTGATGTCTTTGATGTCGAAAATTGGAAATTTGAAAAGAATTAAAAACACAATCCCTCTTTGTATTATATTATTTTACTAAAAAATTTCCTTAAATAAATTGAAACAAATATTGAAGACCCTTTCGTCTCGAGATAACAAAATATCACATCCCGTAAGTTAGGATACGACATCTTGAATCCTCGAGAATGATCTTGTCTTTTATAGATATTTTTAAAAATCTCATGTATTTTAATTTTAGAAGGATGTTTAGCTATTTAAAGTCAACAAGAAAATTGAAACTCTGTAAGTTAGGGTACGATTTCTCGAATCCCCTAGTTATCAAACATTACCTTATTTTGAAAGTTTCCTTCTTGCATGTTTAGGTAAGAATTAACGTAATATTAACAATGGATTATGAATCAAATGTTGCGCTAATAAATGACAACAATGTAAATATACTAATAAGCAATCCATAATACACATCACTTTAATTTGAATATTAACAACCAAAGGAAAATAAAATAAAAAATAAAGTAAATAATAATAATGATAACAATAATAATACTAATAATAAAATATGCACATGAAATGACAATACCAATTTTTAAATATAATATAGACAAAGAAATAAATAAAATGACATAAATAAATATAAGGAAAATAGTTTATAAAAATATTAAAAGTAAAGAATCAAATTAAAAGATAAATGAAATTAAAGGCACAATTTGTAATAAAACATATATAAATAAATAATAATAGATAATAATGATAATAATAATAATAACCATAATAATAATAACCATAATAATAATAGGAACAATATATGTACAAGTAAAAACACAAGTAATCTAATTTTTTAAAATATAAAAGGTGTAATAATTGAATAAATGAATAAATAACAATGAAACAATGATAGATAATAAAATAGTAATAGTGATGAAGGCATAGATAAAATAAATGATCGATGAAAGAAAAATAAAAAGTTAAGAAATGAAAGGATAATAACCAAGTGAATATGAGGATTAAAATAAAAATGAATGAACAACATATAAATAGATAAACAAATGAATAAAGTAAAAGGACTAATGAGTAAATAAACAAGCAAATGAATAAATAGACTAATGAATAAAATAGTTTGCAAAAAAAAAAAAAAGGAATTGAAGCTAAATAAATCAGGGATCAAATTGAAAATAAAGTGAGATTAGGGAATATAAATTATAAATAATAAAAGCTACTAGGGATTAAAAGATAACAAAACCAAAATTGTAGGATAAAAATGAGAAGGACCAAGATGGCAATTAAACGAGCGGATCCCATCTAGAAACCAAACCAGGTCTCGGGTCATTGAAGACGTCACCGTTTCAGGCGTCCGTCTCCTCAAATGGTCTAAGGACCCAATGAAAAATAAAGTAAAATTGGGTGATAAAATTAAAAAATAGGAAGGTATTAAATTGGAGCAGGCTGAAAAAGTGGAAGGACTGAAAGGGTAAATAACCCATTCATCCAAAATAGGTGGATCCTTAGAGTGGGTCGAGCCGGCGCGCGGGTTTGGTCCTGAAACGACGTCGTTTTGGGGTTTAAGAATGCCGACCGAAACGGCGTCGTTTAGCAAAGCTATAAAATTAAAATTTTTAAGAAAAAAATCACTTTGTGCCATGTTTATAAAAAAAAAAGAGAGACCTTCTCTCTGTTTCTCTCTGGGCATAGCCCTAGGGTTCGGTCAGGGTTCGTCGACCATCCGTCATTACTGTCGGTTGCCGGCGACGTTGACTACCGGCAGCAGTGGCAGGAGAAACACTCTAAAACCTATTTTGAGCCCTCTTTTCATGTAGAAATAGATTCAAAATCGAAGGATTACAAACCAAGCCCAAAACTCTAAAAAAGGGAAAGACCTTTCGACTTTTGGCCTTCTCCGCCATGGCCTCGGCCAGATCCCCAAGGATCTGATAGCCTTCGGACCAGGAAGGCAACGTCGATGATACGGAGACCAAACGACGGGTAAAAATCTCCTATTATGTATTTACTTATTATTTCTGCTTTCGGATTAAAAATAAATAAAAGAAAAAAATCACCTTTTTGAAATTCTCAGTCTCGTTTTTTATTAATATTGTCTGTAAAAAATACATCATGTTTTTTTTATAGCCAAAAATACAAGTGATTTGATTTATTGATTGCTATTTGATTTATCTATGCTTTTGTTGTTTCTTGCCATTTCTGTCCTGTTCTATCGCTTCGTAGGTACTAGGGAGGAAGTTAACAAAGGTAGGTTTTACCATTTCGACACAAAGGAGCAGGAGGAGTGGTGTGGGGGGTGCGGCGCTAAAGAAGTTCAGAAACCCTAGGGTTTCTGAGTTGGTTTAGTCTTTTCGGCCTATTGAGCCAATAGGAGTTGGGTTAGGGATTTTGGGTTGTGGTTCGAGTTTGATATTGTAATTGAGCTTTGAATTTTGTAGAAAACTAGACTGCTTAATTTGTTTATTGGGCCTGAGCGAAATTTGGCTTTACAATATTGAATGCACATCCATAGATGATAAAAATTACATCTTTTTCCTTTCTGGTAGTAAAATTGATAAATTTACAATGTTGTCTCTGTACTTCGTAATCTTTTTAATTTAGTCCCTAAAGTGGTTTTCACCATACCAATCCATATTTCAATTTATCCTCATGTCAAATAGGAAATAAAAAATCTTATTTTCCTTTTGGTCAAATTTACATTATAGTCCTCAAACTTTTCAAACTTTTATGATTTAGTCCTTTTATCACCTTTTCATTTCTAAAATTCTTTTAATTTATTCTCATATCTAAAATCACTTTGTTTTCATAATAATTATTTTATCTGGTAAATCTTTCAATTTTCTTGAACATTCACTATATCCATTATCGGAATAGTACCACATGTCTAGTAAAAAATTTTGAGATGTTACAATTTGCAATATAATCTTTTGGTTCCATAATTATTTTCATTGATTTATAACTCCAATATAGATTTTTCTTGTTTTCCAAATCTTCTCAATTTCTTACTGTGATCAATCCTGGAATACTTCCACATACTATATTGAAATTTGGAGCATTACAGAACCCATTTTTCTCCCTAATCTAGCCACCCAAACAGTTGACTCTCCAATCTGTCCTAAACAGAGTGAATCGACTAATTCCGCAACCAATCAATTTTCACCTCAACAAATCTAAATTTAACAAAAAATTTAAAATTATTCAAAAGTTTAAAGACTCAAATTAACTTAATTCAACTTAAAGAAATTTGGTACGCAAAATTGATAAACCTATTTTAGCCCATTCAGATAAACTCGACCAAAGTCCTATTTATAAACAGTTGTGCCGAGATCCAGCCCCGGAGCAAGTAGGCAGATCCCATGGACATATTTAAGTTAAAAGGTATACTGCCCCCAAGATTATGAGTTAACTACAATAATGCCACAACGGCATGAAGAGTTTATGGCGGGAAGAGTTTGTTAGGAGTGAAGGTGGCAGTTAGTAGTATTAGTGTTATTATTCGATAAAAGAATCGATTGCTATTCGTCTTTCTTTCTCTAATGATTCTTCAGTAATGATTAAACACTCCCTCTTCTTTCTCTTTCTGTTGCTTCCCATTTCCGCTTTTTCTGCCAATCATCACCGCCGGCGTCGTCCACCGCCATCACCACCTTCTCCTCCTCCGTTGCATCAGCATCAACTTAATAACATAATCGACGCTCTCGTTGGTGCTGGGGACTTCAATAACTGGGCAAACATGCTTTCCGCCTCCCATTTCTTCATGCTTCCACTTTCAGCTACCCTTTTCGTCCCTTCCGACGATTCCCTTTTCCCATTTCCTGTCCCTGTTCCAACTTCTTCCACCACCGCCGCCGCTGCCTCCGCCACCGCCTTTGACCCTCTCATCATCCCTTACCACATCGTCCCGCAACGCCTCACTTTCTCTCAACTCACCCTCTTCAAGCCTTTCTCTCGCTTACCGACTTTGCTTCCTTCCAAAACCCTCCTCATAACCAACTCTTCCCACTCCAACTTCACTCTTGATGCCTCTCAGATTTCCCACCCCGATCTTTACCTCACATCAGCCATTGCTGTCCACGGCATTGCCTCGCTCCTCAACTACACTGTCTACGGTGGTGACCCTGGCCTTGTTCATGGCCTTGCGCCAGCGCTTCCGCCGCCGCCGCCTCCACCAGCAATGTTTCAGCCGCTGGGGGACGCGATGGGTGATAGACGGAGATCGGATGCTGGTTGCTTGTATGGGGAGTTTGCATTTGTCCTGCTGCTGATTCCTTGGTTGGTTTGGTGGATCAAGATTTATGGGAATCCCCTTGGCCTCTGATGGGGTTCTTAACTCTTGTAATTGTGCTTTAATCACTGTGCTTTTGATATGACAAACAACAGTATTTGCCCTTCGCATTCTCTTAGATTCGGGTGCTTTATTTTTTGTTCTTTACGGTTTATTTGTTTTCGTACATTCCTCGTGTAATGTGATTTGAGAGAAAATTGCATTCTGTTCTTTTGTGATAATGAAATGAAGACTAATTCGAGATTTTGTTTAAAAATAAACGCTCTGCAAATGCTTCTCTGATCAGTCTCCTCCATCAATGAATCATGATCATATATGATTGCAGTGCCAAAAAACCAATGCTTGTGCCTGACTCAAGCATATTGATCATGGGGATTTTGATGAAAATATGAGCCTGCCTGTGCCTGTTAATTGAAAATCAAGGCAAAAGAACTCACTTAGAATGAATTTTATCCTTGGCTTTCTAAAGCTGTTTATGCATGAACCATCTTGGAGTTGGATTAATCTGCATGATTTATGGATTTTCTGGTAGAAAGTTGAGGTGAAAGTAATAAAATTAAGATGATTAAAATTTTTTGGCCATTAGATGATTAAAATTAGACTTGAGGCGTTACAACTTTTAAGTTTGCTTTTATCATGTAACAAGCCATAAACTACGAAATTAAAGTAGTGGAAATGGTATAAATTGAGTTTTATAAACGCACTTAATAGTTCTACATCAAAATATGTATCTTTAGGTATATACATTCTTTGAGAAGGTATGTCTTTCATAAAAAAATACATTTTTATAGAAAATTATATTTCTTCATTTCGAATTTTTTTAGGAAAGTTATGCTAATTAAGATACAACTTTTGATAATATTAACTTTCATATTTATTTTGAAAATAAAAATAAAAATTATAAAAATATTATTACACCACCAAATTTAAGCCTTGGTGTCTATCTTTTGTCTACGTATATAATCAAATAGCTAAGCACAACTACCTAGTGGGCTAGGCATCTAAGTTATAAGTTACTTTAGCAACGTGAGATTACTAATATTGCAAACTACTAATATTTTCTATAATATCCTAAAATCAATGAAAAATATTATGAATGTGGGAATGTAACAAAAAGAACTAAATTGCAAATTCCAAAAAATTGTAAGACTAAAATGCAAATTTGACCAAAAGGGAAATATGAATTATTGTTATTTATTATTTTTCATAGAAACATTTTGTGTGATGAAAATAATGTGGGATCTGGTGCCCTAAGTGTAATATTTTTGTCTATGTACACTTGTATTTTTTGAAAAAATTGGTGTAATAATATTATCCATAAAATACATTAATACCCTTTGTATATTGTCCTCAATGGTTTTTGCACACAAAGCAAAATGGAAGTAAATATTGGCTCAGTGGTTATCTAATGTTTAACTAATACTAAACAGTATTACGTGGTTGGAGTAATATGGAAAGACAACTTATATTAGCATATGAACGTAAAAATGTCCTTAGGCTAGTCAAAAATGAGCAAACTGATTGAATGACTAGTATGACATCCATCTAGTCCAATTGGGGAGATGTTTTGTCTTAAGCATTGGAGTCGATGACTCCTAGAAGATAGAGATATAAATGTGATTAACTAGACTAATAATACATCAGACAAGATCCAAGTAAAATAGATCATGAATTCGTTTATAGATTTATTCACTTATAACGTTCATATTGTGACATACCTTAATCTTGAGTGGATGACGGACTATGTATGCGTGACTCGTATACTTTAACGTAAGTAAAAGCCTAAGCTCAAATAAATAAGGAACCAAAAGTTGGTACGTTGGACTATGTATGCAGTATATAGCATCATTCACAATAGTGGAATTCATAGCCTAAGAAAAGGGCAAATGATATCTTCTGATTAGCATTACATGATAGATGAAAAGTAACTGTGGTCATAGGTCATTTGTATTTCTGATAAATGACTTGATTACTATTAGATATATAGAATCAAATGAACATGAATGGATGAAAATGATAAAGTTAGAGAAATGTGTTACATTAGGAAATCAATATAATACCTTATACTCGACCCAATCATCGGGTTCGTGCTATAATGTGTCACATTCGATGCCAAAGCAACTATTATCAAATCACAATTTAAATAAACAAGTTAATGATAAAATCAAACAAATATAAACTAAACATGAAATATAATCATTTTTGGGCTTTATAAGAGCTTATGAAAGCTTTATAGACAAATCGAGGTCGAATTATGGCTAAAATAAAAAATTTCAAAAATTAGGGTTGACATTGAGATGTAAGGGGCTTCCTCGTCACAACGTGACATACTAATATGGACAATGGCCTACTCACCGTGGCGATAGAGTTCCTCGTCGCACCGTGATATAGAGCTCAAATCTCGTTGCGATGACATACGTATGACGTCGCAATGTCATATACTAAACCTGCAATTTCCATTCAAACAACTTGAAGTTCAATAACACAAATACGCATACCTATTTCTTTCTTATTTTTGACCAAATGAACAAAGGATAGAGGTTTTAAAATATGTTATAACACTTTCAGTTCATAAGAATATCATACACAAACCATCTACTACCTCTAAATTCTTCATCATTCACACCAACTTACCTATTACTCATGATATACAAGATGTAATCCTAAACATAGCCATTCATCACTTCATACTTAAACTACCCTTTCACAAAGCATTCCTTAAACATACCAAAGCAAATCTAAGTTTCAACCATCTATTAGGGTCATATAAACATTTCAATTAAGGCACCATCACATATCTCACACATTAATCAAACTACGAAAATTATAATTTGCATATACTTTTATACATATACATATCAACCATATATATTACTATTATAATGTAAAATGTAACATTTGATTATAACATCATTCAACTACCACAAAACCTAACTTATTAGGTACATGCCAAATATAAACAAAAGTTGGAAACAAACAAACTTTGCTGAGTCTAGGAGAATTACTTGGATGCTGAAGTCCTAGCTTGCACATGGAAATAAATCATACGCTAAGTAACATAACTCAATAGTCTATCTATAAAATAAAGTAACATAATAGAGATAATAAAAACTAACATTTAAGATGTAATCTCATCATTTGGTGTAACACCCCTAACCCGTATCCATCGTCAGATTAGGGTTAAAAGCATTACCAAACAAATCGATACATTTAACATTCATTTCATACGTATCATATCATTAGAGATCAAACATCAATATAGAGTCCCTTATATAGGTCATTGAGACCTTAAACATGCTTTAGAAAGGGGTCGGGATTAAACCGTACACATATAAAATTTTTCTATAACTTAAAAATTTATCAAAGATGTATAGGTCACACGCCCGTGTGAACAGGCCGTGTACTCGTGTGTCTAGGCCGTGTCAATACAGGGCATACATATTGACTTGCACATACGGCCACAAGACACGCCTGTGTGCCTCGGCCGTGATCGAGCTTGACTTGGGTCACATGGCTAGCCACACGCCTATGTGCTTTGGCCGTATTCCAGACTGACTTAAAATCGTAGGGTACCCCAGGGGACACATGGTCATGCAACATGACCGTGTGTCACACACGGCTGGAAACACGCCCGTGTCTCTGCTCGTATGGACAAATAGGCCATTTGAATAACCAATTTGCCACCCCTATTGGGTCAAACCTACAAGCATCAAACCAAGCATATTTTTAACATAATTTCAACCAATTTCAATACCAAAACATACATTATTCATGCAATTACATCATCAACAAATTCCATCCTCAATTCATCAACCAAATCATAACAAATCTAAACCAAAATCATACCAAAGCATATGTTCCAAAACATCAACTTACATCATTCAATCTCATAATCAAACTTACCAATTTCTCAAATATTCACTTACCAAAACTTACCAATATTGCCCAATTTATTTGATCATCCAAAACATATCATATATATATATTTCAACCCATAAGATCCAACACAATCTAGCCGTATCACATGGCATGACATATATATTACAAAACATATCCAAATTACACTAGCCTATCCATGCCATATACCATATATACAACTTTCAAAATGGTACCAAAATAGATGTTCGATAATGTGAATGAGTCGCTGATGATTCCCGGATCCGAGCTAGCTTTAACACTGTAAAACAGAGAAAACTTTACAGAATAAGCTTAAAGCTTAGTAAGTTCGTAGTATTATACACTTAACTCAACATTTAAGGGCTATAAAACATATAAGCTAACACATAGTTCAATTCCTATCACTACTCAACCTTATTCATTACCATATCTCAATTCATACCATTTTTTAGTTCATATATTCTTGCATATAACTCATATACAAAATTATCAACCACATAGGTTCATCTATCTCAAACACCATATCATTAACCAAAAATATTCAATACATACCTGCACAAAATCGTACTTATCTATTACATTATCACTTCAATGCTTGATGCACTAATTCTTTAGATCATTTTTCTACGTACAAGAACATTGCACACTTAGTGCCAACAATCTAGCTGAAGCTATAAATATCACACACTTAGTGCCATCATATTAAACCGAAACTATCTCGGTGTCACACACTTAGTGCCATATGTATCCGAAGCTATTCCAATTCAGACACTTAGTGTCGAACTTAATCAATTGCCATCATAATCAACCCGTAATCAAATATCTATACAATTTATGCATAGTCAAAACATTAAAACATAACTATGACATCATTTATCCCGTATGAACGTACCTCGCACTCAGAATAGTCGACTCAGATTGTCTACTCTATAACCTTTGATTTCCCTCGGTCTAAGTCTGAATTCCTATTTTCTTGATCTATATGTATTCAAAATTAACCCTTTTATTTACCAAATCATTCAAATTAATCCACAAACATATATTTAGGGTATTTTACAAATTAATCCTCATATTTTCACATTTCAACACTTTAGTCCCTATTTCATAAAATCACAAAATACACATAATTTGCATATACTCATGTTTGGCTAAATTCCCTTAGTACTCATACAAGTCCATACATTTCATTTATTTCACATTTTAGTCCCTCAAATTCTCATTTTCACAATTTAGCCCAATATAGTGAAATTTATCAAAAATCCAAAGACAAAATATATTAATCTAACATCAAGCTTTCATATTTCACCATTTAACAACATAAAACTCATGAATTTATCCATGGCATAACTCAAAATATTCATCTAAATCAGAAATTCAAGCATGGGCTTTGTACATTTCACTGCAACGATCTCAAAAATGTAAAAATTATCAAAAACCGAATCAAAACCATACCTTAATTCCAAGCTCAAAGTGCCAAAACCCTATCTAGCTCTTTTGTTTTTCTTTTTCTTGAATTTTCAGCAATGGTGATGAATATATCACCAAATTTATGTTTATGTTTTATTAATATAACTTTTATATTCATTTTACCATTTTAGCCTTGTTAATTTCATTAGAATTCCACTATCTAATGTCCAACTATGCCCATTCATATATTTAATGGTCTATTTACAACATAAGGACCTCACATTTAAAGAGACATATCAAATAGACACTTTAACTTCTAGCACACAACTTTTACATTTTATGCGATTAAGTCATTTTTATCAATTAAGCACACAAACGATTAAATTTTCATACGAAACTTTCACACATGCTAATTCACATATCATAAGCACGAAAAATAATACTTAAATATTTTTAGACTCGGACTTGTGGTCCCAAAAACACTATTCTGACTAGGGTCTAAACTGGGCTGTTACAACTCTCCCCCCTTGAGGGATTTTCGTTCCCGAAAATCTTACCGGTGAATAGGTTTGGATAACGTTCTTTCATTGTATTCTCTAGTTCCCACATTGCTTCTTCAATTCCGTGTTTATGTCACAGTATTTTCACTAACGAGATTTTCTTATTTCGCAATTCTTTAATCTTACGAGCCAAAATACAAATCGGTTCTTCTTCATATATCATATCAGGCTTAATCTCAATCTCTGACGGATTAATCACATGTGAAGGGTCAGATTAGGACCGTCGAAGCATCAAAACATGAAATACATTATGGATATTTTCTAACTCAGGTGGTAGCAATAGTCTGTACGCAACTGGCCCGACACGCTCAATTGTCTCATACGGCCCAATAAATCTCGGACTCAACTTGCCTTTACGATTGAATCTGAGTATTTTCTTCCATGGCGAGACTTTCAAGAAGACTTTGTCCCCTATCTGAAACTCTATATCTTTTTGTTTTAAGTCCGCATACAATTTCTGACGATCTGATGCTGTTTTTAGACTTTCACGAATCACTTTCACTTTCTGTTCAGTCTCTCTGATCAGATCAACCCCGTGTAACTTATTTTCACTGAGCTCAGTCCAATATAATGGTGTACGACATTTACGACCGTACAAAGCCTCATAAGGTGCCATTCTGATACTCGATTGAAAGATATTATTGTACACAAATTCAATGACTGGAAAGTATTGTTCCCACGCACCTTCAAACTTAAGAATACAAC
This sequence comes from Gossypium anomalum, assembly GCA_025698475.1. Taxonomy (NCBI): domain Eukaryota; kingdom Viridiplantae; phylum Streptophyta; class Magnoliopsida; order Malvales; family Malvaceae; genus Gossypium; species Gossypium anomalum. The sequence goes on along the minus strand of CM046958.1, from coordinate 39,248,751 downwards.
ATCTCAACATATCCTCGAGAATCTGTATAATCCACTCGGATTGACCATCTGTTTACGAGTGAAAAGCAGTACTAAAGTGTAGTTTTGTACCTAGCGCATCTTGCAGTTTCTTTTAGAAGCGCGATGTAAACCTCGGATATCTATCAGAAACAATAGAAATAGGTAATCCATGTAATCTCACAATCTGAGAAACATACAATCCAGCTAGCTTATCAAGCGAGTAATCTTTGTGAACTAGAACAAAATGAGCCGATTTAGTCAATCTATCCACAATAACCCAGATTGCATCTTTCGTGCTCGATGAAAACGGTAAACTAGATACAAAATCCATTGTGACTCTATCCTATTTCCACTCAGGTATCATGATTAGTTGAAGCAATCCAGAAGGTACCTGATGCTCGGCTTTTACTTGCTAACAAATTAAACATTTTGAAACAAAGTCAGAGATATCTCATTTCATTCCAGACCACTAGTAATGCTGTTTCAAATCATTATACATCTTCGTACTATCCGGATACACATATAACCGATTATTGTGAGCTTCGTTCAAAATTAGCTGAATTAACTCTGGATTTCTCGAAACACAAATTTGATCTCGGAATCTCAAACTATCATATTTATCAACTCTGAATTCTGAATCAGAATCCAAATCACGTTGAGTTTGTTTTGCTAAAATCTCATTATCAATCTTCTGAGCTTCGATAATTTATTGTAAAAATAAAGGTCTCACTTTTAATTCTTCCAAAACCAAACCATCCTTAGATAAAGCTAAATGAGCATTCATCGCATGCAGAGCAAATAGCGATTTTCGACTTAAAGCATCAGCAACAACATTTGCTTTTCCCGGATGATAATCTATCACAAGTTCATAGTCTTTTAGCAATTTTAGCCATATTCTCTGTCGCAGGTTCAAATATTTCTGAGTCATCAGAAATTTCAAACTCCTATGATCAGAATATACATGACATTTCTCTCCGAACAGATAGTGATGCCAAATTTTTAAAGCAAACACAATCGCAGCTAATTCTAGATCGTGAGTCGGATAGTTCTTTTCATGCGGTTTCAACTGTCTTGAAGCATAAGCAACAACTTTGCCTTCTTGCATTAAAACACATCCCAGACCGATCAACAAAGCATCACTATAGATCACGAATTCTTTACCTCATTCGGGTTGTGCTAACATGGAGCTTCAGTCAACAAAGTTTTCAACTGATCAAAGCTTTTCTGACACTTTTCAGACCATTCAAACTTCACATCTTTCTGAAGCAGCTTTGCCAACAGAGTCGTAATCATAGAAAAGACTTTTACAAATCGTCTATAATAACCAGCAAGCCCCAGAAAACTACAAAATTCAGAAACATTCCTTGGAGGCTTCCAATCCAGAATAGCTAAAATTTTGTTCGGATCAACTCGGATACCAGATGCTAATACAATATGACCCAGAAAACCAACCTCACACAACCAGAATTCACATTTGCTAAATTTCACATATAATTGCTTATTTCTCAAAGTTTGTAGCATAATTCTTAGATGCTCAGCATGTTTAAATATATTATGTGAATAAATCAATATGTCATCAATATATATGGCAACAAATCAATCTAAATATGGTCTAAATATTCTATTCATCAAATCCATAAAGATTGTAGGTGCATTAGTCAATCCGAAATGCATAACTAAAAATTCATAATAGTCGTACCTCGTTCTGAAAGTAGTTTTTGGAATGTCTGAGTCCTTCACTCACAGTTGATAATAGCCTGATCTCAAATCTATCTTCGAAAACACAGCAGCTCCTTTCAACTGATCAAACAAATCATCAATTCGGGGTAGAGGATACTTATTCTTGATAGTTACTTTGTTCAACTGACGATAATCTATACACATTCTTATTGTACCGCCTTTCTTTTTCACAAATAGAACAGGAGCACCCCAAGGTGAGAAACTCGATCTAGCAAACCCTCTATCTGAGACTTTAATCATTTCAACTCAGTCAGAGCCATTCTATACGGAGATATCGAAATTGGAGTAGTTCCCTGCACTAATTCAATACCAAATTCAACTTCTCGTATCGAAGGTAAACCCGGACGTTCTTCAGGAAACATATCAAAAAATTCACATATAATAGGCACTGATTCAACTTTCCTTTTTGACATTTTTGAATCAATCATATAAGCAAAGTAGCCTTCACAACCTTTTCTCACAATACTCAAAGCTTTCATCGAAGATATTACAGCAGGCAATCCATTCAAATCACTAGATTCAATTCGGACTATTTCATCATTCTTGCATCTCAAATCAATAGTTTTCCATTTGCAGTTCACAATATTATCATGTAAAGTTAACCAATCCATACCCAGAATTATATCAAACTCATCAGAGGGCAATAACATCAGATCAGTCGAAAAATAAATGTCTCAAAATATTAACGGACAATTATTGCAGACTTTATCAACCAAAACACATATGCCTAGGGGGTTCGAAACTCTAATTACAAATTCAGTAGACTCTACAGGCAAAGTCTTACTGTTCAATAAGTTCATGATATATACGAATGTGTTGATCCAGGATCTATCAAAATAATCACAGAAGTATCATAAAGTGTAAATGTACCTGTAATCACATCTGGCGATGAAGCTTCCTTACGAGCTCGGATAGCATAGGCTTTGGCAGGTGCTCTAGCATTAGATCTCACGTAGTGTCTCTCGTCACACCTCTACCACCACTCACATTTACCATGTTTCTTGGTGGTCTACCTCTAGCCACAGTGTTACTCGACCTGCAATGTTACTCGACCTTGTATTCTAAACATTATCTTTTTCAGCTAACTCTAGGCAATCTTTTATAAAGTGATCTCGTGAACCACAACTATAATAAGCTTGGTTATTAGTTTTTCCCCAGAATTCTCCAAAATTACGTCTTCCACATTGATTACACTTAGGCTTTTCATTATTTGCATTTCCAACACTCAATACTGAAGTAGTTTGAGCTTTAGGGTTGGTATATTATTTTTCACGATCTCTATTCTGATGTCCCACTGACGCTGTCGATTGATCATTAACATTTCTAGATTTCTTTGATGAGGATTGATAAGATTTATTCATCGATCGCTTCCTAAAATCTCTAACCTCTGAATTAGCTTTTCTCTTTTCTTTACTGAGATCTTCAGCTTTACAGACCCTCTCAACCAGTACTATGAATTCTTTCAACTCAAGTATCCCGACTAACATCTTTATATCTTTATTCAATCCATCAACAAATCTTTTGCACATGATCTCTTCATTAGATACACATTCTTGAGCATATTTGCTCAAACGTACAAATTTTCTTTTGTATTCTGTTACAGTCATCTGACTTTGTTTTAACTCCAGAAACTCTTTAATTTTTTGATCGAGGAATCTCTGGCTTATGTATTTTTTCTTAAACTCGGTCTGAAAGAATTCCCAGGTAACTCATTCCCTAGGAACCACCGATATTAACGTTTTCCACTAGTGATATGCATTGTCTCTAAGCAAGGATACCACACATTTGATACATTCTTCTGGCGTACAAGACAACTCATCGAATACTCGAATAGTATTCTCAAGCCAAAACTCAGCCCTCTTGGCATCATTATCAACTGTAGCCCGAAACTCTTCAGCCCCATGTTTATGAATCTTATCAATAGGTGGCTTATTCAATCGAATCAGATCTACTACTGGTGGCATAATCGGGATTTGTTGAGGAATAGGTTAGGGTGGAGGTTGTTGAGTAGTCGGATTCATTCGTACAAATTTCGTGAACCACTCAGTCATCATGTAACAGTCTGGTTTAGACCCTAGTCGGAATAGTGGTTTCGAGACCACGAATCTAAGTCTGAAAAATATTTTAATATTTTTTTGTGCCTGTGATATGTGAATTAATATCTGTGAAGTTTCTGTGATTTAATTTATCTGTTTCCGTGCTTAATTTTGAAAAAGGACTAAATCACAAAAAATGTAAAAGTAGCCTTCTATTTGTTGAAGTACCTATTTGATTTGGCTTTCTAATAAAAGGGTCCTTATGTTGTTATTTGTCCATTGAAAATGTTAATGGACTTAAATAACCATCCATTAAATGGTTGTATAATGGTTTGTGGAAGGGCAAAATGGGAAAAATTATTATTAAAGTATTATTAAATAAAATAAACATGAAATGGCCATGCATTTAGTTCATCTTTGGCTAAAAATTCAAAAGAAAAAGAAATAAAAAGAACAAGCTAGGTTCGGCCTTGTCTAAGCTTGATCAAGGTCCGAATTTTTGTCTGTTTTTAATAATTTCTATGTTTCTTTGATCGTTGCTTCGTGTTCTTCAAAGCCCATGTCTAAATTTCTATTTCTGTTAAAGATTTCATGAAATTCCATTGTTGATATCATGAGTTTTGTGATGTTTTTGGATGAATTATGAAGGCTTGGTAGATGATTTATAAGCTTTGTCTTTGAATTTTGATGAAATAGAGCTATTTGGACTAATTTGTGAAAATGAGGTTTTGAAGGACCAAATAGTGAATTAAATATGTTATTTGGGCTTGTATAGAAGCTATATATATTCGTCCAAGCAATAGACTTGGTGAATTTTGCATATTTGTGATTTTGTGAAAAATGGACTAAATTGTCAAAGTGTGAAAATATAAGGGCTAAAATGCAAAGTGCCCTAAATATGTGTTCATGGATTATTTTGAATGAAAGAATTATTGAATGGTTAAATTTGAACTGTATTAAATCAAGAACAAAGAAAATCAGACTTAGATCGAGGGAAGTCCAAAATAGTTGAATAGTCATGGCTCGCTCATCAGAAATCAAATGCGAGGTAAGTCAAATTACAATTACATGTTAAACTGAATAGATTCTGTGCATATAAACTGTAATCTGTATTGGACGGCCTTGAGAGCATGATGAATAGATTTCGAGTAAACTCTGATAATATGCTAGAAATTTGAAAAGTTTTGTATGCCTTTAAAAGAACGTTGGTATTGATCTGAGTTATCGTGTAAGACCGTGTCTGGGACATAGGCCTCGATTTAGAATTTACGTGTAAGAAATTGGCATCGTATCTAATTTTGTATAAGACCCTATCTGGGACAGAGGCATCGATATGAATTATATGTAAGACCACGTCCGGGACGTTGGCATTATACCCGTTTATGAGTATCTATATCGTTTCTGAATCGTCTGATGACAAAGTATGAGATATGGAAATGAATATATGAAATGTATAATCTATACAGGTATGTTTGTATCATACTCAATTTTTTAATATGAAAGACTCTGTTTCTACAAAATAGCGAATGCGAAGTAGGTTCGGAATCATAGAAATGAATATGACATGTATACAAGGAAATGAGCATAGTTAAGTTTATGAACTATTCTGAGAAATGGCTATGAATTCTTATTATTGTTTTGTACTATATATGCTTTAGTAATTAGACCAATTGTATTTGGCTTACTAAGCTCTTTGTAGCTTACCCTGTGTGATTTCTGTCTGTTTTACAATTATCGTAGCTACTGAAGGCTCAGGGATAGTCGAGGATTGTCACTACACTATCGAACTCATTTTGATACTTTTGAAAGTGTAAATATTTCTAAGTATGGCATGTATAGGCTAGAATATCTTTGTAATTAAGCTTTGATATGTATATGTGTTATGCCATGAGAGTTGGGTAGCAAATGATATGATTATGCATAGTTTTGGTATTTGGTTGGATATGCCAAATGGTGTATGTTTGTAATGTGTTATGATCTAATATGATTTGATTACTTTAAGCATGGAATTGGTTAAAACTTGTGGAATGAATGTTCTTTATTATTGCTTGTAGGAATGACCCTAAAAGGGGTGACAAATTGGCTTAAACCAAGCCTGCATTGTGCCACACGGTCAGAGGCCACAAGCGTGCCTCGTGGCCGTGTATGTTTAGCAGTAACTTCTTATGATTCACACGGTTTAAACACATGGGCGTGTCATATGGCCGTGGGCTTAAGTCAGTAGCTAGCTAAGTACCACACGGCCATGGCATACGACCGTGTCTATTGGTCGTGTGAAAAAGTCAGTATAGGAACTGTGTTTTGGCACAGCTGGATCACATGGGTGTGCTTGGTGCCCGTGTTAGTCACACGGCCTGGTTACACGGGCGTGTGACCTTAATAGAATTGAAAGATTTTGCTAGGTTTTGAAAGTTCTGAATGTGTTCGGTTTAGTCTCGACCTGTAACATCCTGATTTTTGGGTTTTTTTCGCAATTCTCGATATTTTGGTAAAGTTTTTAAAATTTGGTTTTTTGGTTGTGGAATTCATAATTTAAGTGTGTAAATGGGCTTATGGAAGGCCCATGTGTTGGCCAAAACCCGGTAGAATTTTTAAATTTTGGACTTGTGAAGTTAGGGGCTTTGGATAGGTGGTCTTATTAAAATTTATGGGTAAAATGTATCACAAAAAAGCCTCTGGTAAAGTGGCTAAGTGATGCCACTAGGGAGCTATAAGGGTGGCGTGTAAGTGGTCTGGGAAGACATGGGATCGATTCCCTATGTTGGCAAATATGATGCTAATTTTTATGCTTTGTGCAGGCTAGAGTTTAAAGCTGAATGGAACTCTGTTGAAGGGAGTTTGAATCAGTCAAGGGCATGGATTAAGGAGGGATAAGGGGAGAGATTTTAAGGATTTGAGAGGGGGATAGAGTTGGCCAAATATTAGGGTTTAGAGAGGGGATTTCGGCAGAGGGGTTTTAGTTGGGGATTTTCGGCATTAGGGTCTAGGTTGTGCCATTTTTTTCCTTTGGTTTGGTCTTTTCTCTCCTTTTTTTTTTCAGCGGAATCTACCATCCCTCCTCTCATCTTTTCTTCCTTTTCCTCCTTCCAAACCAGCCCACTACTTCTCTCCATTCATCTGTTGTTTCTTTCCCTTACCTCCACTTCTGTTGAAAATAGCAAAAGCTGAAATCTGTGAAGCTAGGTGGTGCCGATTCTTTGTTGACCAGCAACCCTCTTTTTCTTTTCACTTGCTGGTGGTTAATTCCCTTATCTTCTAGGCATAAACGGATTCAAGAGGACAAAGACTGTGGTAAGTGCTCGAACTCTAAATGATTCCTATAGTAACTGTTGACAAAAGCTGAAACCCCTATAGTTTAGGAGATGGCCGAATGTGGGTATAGGCTCTATTGGGTTTTTCTTTTAATATTTTTATGGTTTGTTTAGTGGAGGAGTAGCAAGGCGTAGGGTCGACTTGGGTTAGTTTGGATCATTGGAGTGGCTAGAGCTAGTCATCAAGTTCGGCAAAGGTAAGGTTCCTAAGGCCATCATGGAGGGTGGCTGAATGTGTAAATGTTAATATTAGATGGTTCTCGATTTAGTTTAGTTATTGTGAGCTGATCTATTAACGGTTGATTATAGGAGGAATCGTGTAGGAGATCTCGTCGAGGAATATCGCAAAACAGGTGTGTAACGAACCCTATTTCATAGCTTAAAACGATATATGCCGAAAAGCCAAAATGCCGAAATTCTAGCATTTCGAGGACTTGTGAGCAAGCGAACGCTCATTGGTTAGTTAGATTCACTAAGTTGATGATCAGGATCGTTGGAACAGGTAAGAGCACGATTTTTGGCATTACGATAAGTTGGGCCTCGAGGGGCTGAAATTGGGCCTAATGGGCTTTCGGGCCCATTTAGGTAAAATTGGTAGAAAATGAAAACCTATTAAATTGCACATTAGGACTGTAACAACATTATAGAATATAGGCTAAATGGGCCTAGATGACAAAATCGGCTAAGTAGGGGCCATTATGGGTTCTTGGCCCAATAACTCGGTTTCGCTAAAAATGGGCCAGAATCGCTGTTTAAAACATATGAATTGTTAGTAACTATTAATGAACATGGAAAACCCTAATATTTGGTAAAATTATGAAATTATCTTTATCATATGAAAATGACTGTTTTGCCCCTAGGTAAAAATGACCATTATACCCCTAGGGTTTAATTATAAATTGGATACATGGAATTTGATATACATGATTGATATGATATGCACATGATATATATGATATGCACATGATATGTATGATATGCACATGATATGTATGAATGCATTGGGTTGGGTTTTTATATGGATGGAGGAAGTGCAAAAGGGCTTATGCCCCAATTAATTGAAAAAGGCTTATGCCCCAGTTTATTGAAAAGGGCTTACGCCCTAGTTTATTGAAAAGGGTTTACGCCCCAGTTCACCAAAAGGGCTTTTGCCCCAGTTATTAAAAGAGGCTAGGCCTCCAGTTATATGATAAAGCAGTTATACTGCCAGTGGAGAGTTATGGTTGGGTGGGTTGAGTTATTCCCCACATGGAGAGCTTGGTTGGTACTGGTGGAGAGTAGCGGATGGTGGGTCGGGTAGTCTCCCCAAATGGGCTTGCATTCATTCTTTCATTGACATTACACGTGATATTGAAATGGGCCTACGGGCCATACCGTTTACAGTAAAGGCTTCGACCCAGTGTTATGAAATATGAAATATGAAAAGGCTTCGGCCCAGTATATGTTGAGATTGGACTTGGGCTTAGGCCCAGTAGGCTGATATTGTTTTGGGCTCTGAAAGCAGCTTGTTGCACATTGAGTTCCAAACTCACCCCCCTTTCCTTAACCTTGCAGGTGAGCCTTGATTTGGGGGACTTAGAGCCAGAGGGGATTCAGAGTGGCCACGGTGATTGCTTTTGGGCTTTTGAATAAGTGTTTGGTTTTCATTAAGTTTGCTTTATTTATTATTGGGTTGTAACAAGGCCACTTTAAATTTATTTTCTTTCTTTTTTGGGATTATTTCATTTAAATTGGTTGATAATAATTGGGCTAGACTTAGGACGCGTTTCCAAAATGATACTTATTTTCAAAATAACACCACGACACACATAATTGGAATAACAAAGATAACTACTTAAATGAATTTCAACTTGTTTTCCAAAGTGTGGCAATGGTGGTGGGCATGTCTAGGATTGGATCCAATCAAGAGCTTGGTACTTAAGCAGCCTTCATGGCTTACCTCCTCTGTTTCGGATACCTACCTGGTGCGCAGCCTCCATCCATTCTGGTTAGCTCAACAATAGTCGGTTGTTAGATAATAAAATGAAAAATGGATTTTTAAACTTCGTTGTGTCACATCAGATTCGACCATAACGTCCAGGCCGGGTTTGGGGTGTTACACGACCCTTTCTAAAAGTATGTTTTAGGTATTTGAGACCTCCATGATGGATGAATTGTTGATGATTGCCTATGTGTTAATGTTATATGATATCTGTGATTCTGTATTGATATGTATTGTTCTATCTGTCTAGTAAAGCCCCTTCCCTATTCTGGCGATGGTTACGGGATAGGGGTGTTACACATCATTTGGAAGAAGGCTTGCTGAGCCTCTCCTCCTTGACTACTAGACATTGGCCTAGACTCGGCCGGCGCTGTCCCTTGAGCGGGAGCAGGTGCATTGCTCTTAACATTATTAGCTATTACTCGTTCAGGATACATTGCTATATGAAAAACACATTTCAAAGATCAGGAATCATCACACTATCGGAATTTATATATCTAGCATGTATAGCTATACTCACATATGCTATGGTAGTCCTAGAACTGACTAAACCGTAGCTCTGATACTAATAAAATGTAACACCCTAACTCGTATCCGTCGCCGGATTAAGGTTAAAGGAATTACCAGATAAACCAAAACATTTAACATTCATTTCATAAGCATCATAGCAATAGAGATCAAACATCAATATAGAGTCCCTTATATAGGTCATCGAGACCTTAAACATGCATTAGAAAGGGGTCGAGACTAAACTGAACACATACAAAATTCTTCCAAAACTTAAACATTTATCAAAGATGTACAGGTCACACGCCGTGTGAACAGGCCGTGTGCGTCACACAGCATTAGACACGCCCGTGTGTCTAGGTCATGTCAATACAGGGCATACATACTAACTTGTACACATGGCCACAAGACACGCCCGTGTGCCTTGGCCGTTGTCAAGCCTGACTTCGGTCACACGACTAGCCACACGCCTGTGTGCTTTGGCCGTGTTCAAGACTGACTTAAAATAGTTGGGTACCCTAGGGGACACACAGTCGTGCAACATGACCGTGTGTTGAACACAGCTAAGACACACGCCCGTGTCTCTGCCCGTGTGGACAAAAATAGGCCATTTGAATAACCAATTTGCCACCCCTATTGGGTCAAACCTACAAGCATCAAACCAAACATATTTTTAACATAATTTTAGCCAATTTCAATACCAAAACATACATTATTCTTGCAATTACATCATCAAAAAATTCCATCCTCAATTCATCAACCAAATCATACCAAATCTAAACCAAAATCAACTGAAGCATATGTTCCAATCATCAGCTTACATTATTCAATCTCATAATCAAACTTACCAATTTCTCAAATATTCACTTACCAAAACTTACCAATATTGCCCAATTCATTTGATCATCCAAAACATATCATATATATATTTCAACCCATAAGATCAAACACAATCTAGCCATATCACATGGCATGATATATATATATTACAAAACATATCCAAACTACACTAGCCTATACATGCCATATACCATATATACAACTTTCAAAATGGTACCAAAATGGATGTTCGATAGTGTGAATGAGTTGCTGATAGTTTCCCAGATCCAAGCTAGCTTTAACACTATAAAACAGAGAAAACTTCACACAGTAAGCTTAAAGCTTAGTAAGTTCGTAATATTATACAGTTAACTCAACATTTTAAGGCTATAAAACATATAAGCTAACACATAGTTCAATTCCTATTATTACAAAACCTTAATCATTACCATTTCTCAATTCATACCATTCTCTTAGTTCATATATTCTTGCATATAACTCTTATACAAAATTATCAACCATATAGGTTCATCTATCTCAAACACCATATCATTAACCGTAAATATTCAACACGTACCTGCAGAAAATTGTACTTACCTATTACATTATCACTTCAACGTTTGATGCACTATTTCATTAGATCATTTTTTTGCATACAAGAACATCGCACACTTAGTGCCAACAATCTAGCCGAAGTTATAAAATATCGCACACTTAGTGCCATCATATTAAATCGAAACTATCTCGGAATCGCACACTTAGTGCCACATGTAGCCGAAGCTATTCCAATTTATACAGTTAGTGCCGAACTTAATCAATTGCCATCATGCTCAAACCATAATCAAATATCTATACAATTTATGCATTTTCCAAGCATTAAAACATAACTATAACATCATTTATCCCGTACGAACTTACCTCGTACTCGGAATAGTCGACTCAGATTGTCTACTCTATAACCTTTGATTTCCCTCAGTCTAAGTCTGAATTCCTCTTTTCTTGATCTATATGTATTCAAAATTAACCCTTTTATTTACCAAATCATTAAAATTAATCCACAAACATATATTTAGGGTATTTTACAAATTAATCCTCACATTTTTACATTTTGACACTTTAGTCCCTATTTCATAAAATCACAAAATACACATAATTTGCATATACTCATGCTTGGCTGAATTCTCTTAGTACTCATACAAGTCCATACATTTCATTTATTTTACATTTTAGTCCCTCAATTTCTCATTTTCACAATTTAGCCCAATATACTGAAATTCATCAAAAATCCAAAGACAAAATATATTAACCCAACATCAAGATTTCATATTTCACCATTTAACAACATAAAACTCATGAATTCATCCATGGGATAACTTAAAATGTTCATGAAAATCAGAAATTCAAGCATGGGCTTTGTACATCACATTACAACGATCTCAAAAATGTAAAAATTATAAAAAACCGAATCAAAACCGTACCTTAATTCCAAGATCAAAGTGTCAAAACCCTATCTAGCTATTTTTCATTTATTTTTCTTGAATTTTAGGCAATGGTGATGAATATATCACCAAATTTATGTTTATGTTTTATTAATATAACTTTTATATTCATTTCACCATTTTAGCCTTGTTAATTTCATTAGAATTCCACTATCTAATGTCTAACTATATCCATTCATATATTTAATAGTCCATTTACAACATAAGGACCTCATATTTAAAGAGACATATCAAATAGAAACTTTAACTTCTAGTTCACAACTTTTACATTTTACGCAATTAGGTCCTTTTTATCAATTAAGCACACAAACAATTTAATTTTCATACGAAGCTTTCACACATGCTAATTCACATATCATAAGCATGGAAAATAATATTTAAATATTTTTAGACTTAAATTTTTGGTCCCGAAACCACTATTCCGACTAGGGTCTAAACTGGGCTGTTACATTTTGTATTCAATCCTTTCACATAAGCCCAAGTTTGTGTTACCTTCTTAACACAATATCGTGCTTAAAAGTTCATTTGTATTTCGGGTAATATTTAGCTTGTTATCACTTCAACTTAAATTTTCATCATGGGTTGCTCGACAACGATGCCTTTCTGCACAATACCCACTATCTTGGGTTGCCCCAACAAAATTTAAGTTTGTCATCCCTGGTTGCTCGACAATGATGACTTACCACCCTGGATTACCCAAAAATGATGATTTTCCACCCGAATTGCCAGGCAATGATGGTTTTCCAATTCAATCCGTCATATTAGGATATTCAACAACGATGGCTTACCATCCCAGATTGCCCAAAAACGATAGTTTACCACCCTGAATTGCCTGAAAATGACATTTTATATAACATTTTAGACCTCATGTCATATTAATTATTTTATGATACATTCCCTATAGTTATTAATTTATTCGTTTCTCAATTCATACATGTAGACCAAAATCGCATTCTTTACAATCTAAATTTTATCACGAACCAATAAGTTATCATATGTCACAATATATCTGTCACACACGATTTTCTTTAGAGACCCGAATTTACAAGGAGAGTTGAGAGTTAATTGAATAAGATGATAAGTTGGTGGGCTCTACTGGAAAACTTGGAAAATTTTATAGCTAGTTATTAATTAGATGGGATCTAATTCTGGTTCAATTCAGATAGAATCGGTTGGTTCCTTAGTAGGAGACAGAATGGTTGCCAATGGATGACTTAATTGGGGCTTTGGTAACCGTGCGAGAAAGGTTATATATGGTTTAGAAGCCTTATTAAGCAAATAGAAATTCTTCTTAATTTTTGTTTATATTTCCTTTCCTTATCATCTTCTTCGATTGCTCCAAAAAATGGAAAGTTGTGGAAAACACTGTATAGGGCAGTGATAATGAGGTTCAAGCCCTGAAAGTAGAAAACTCAGTGAGCTGGTAAGCTTATGCATCTCATTGCATTCATGAAATTGAGAAAAAGATGATTAAAAATTACTAAAATTGTTGAAAAATTCCTATAAGACACTAAATTCCAGGTTTTTAAGGTTTAAGTACCTTCAGTTTAACTAGTATATTTGGTTGTCATGCTTAGCTGTTAGGACGATGGAAGCCCTGACATTTGGAAAACTTAAGTTGATGAGGATGATGGATCTAAGATGAGTTTATGTATTCCACTCGGGTGTTTTTTTGTGTTGTTATGCTAGAATGTTCTACTTGTACGTTTGCTATTAGTTTTGCTTGAATTCCATGATTGTGTCTGATCACGGTGAATAAGTATGCTATGCATGCATAAAGTTGTGACCATATATGGATGCTTACAAGTATGCTTTCTGGGTGCCAAATGTGGTTGTGTAATGGCGTATTGATAAGTGGTGTGCTATATGTTATAGTGATAAGCATAATGTTATGCATGAAAATCATGTTTATAATATGTGGAGTATGAAAGGTTGAAGGGGTATATGAAGATAGGATAAATTGACGTAATGGAGGAATAGGTGGATTGTTATGAGATTCAAGGGAGTTTGGCGACATTATGTAATGGATATCGACTGGTCTTCTGGGGCGATACTATGGTGATGATTATCCACTGGTCCTTCATGTAATGCACCAAAACTGACCTAATATTTGGATCAAAGTACAATGTGTTACAACTTAAAATCATTCTAATATTAAACAAAACATTTGAAGGAAACTTTAATAAATTCCAAGGTTATACATATTAAAAATTTATGATAGTTAATTACTTTTGTAACAGTCTAGTTTAGACCTAGTCAGAATAGTGGTTTTTGGACCACAAATCTGAGTCAGAAAAATATTTAAATATTATTTTCTGTGCTTATGATATGTGAATTAGCATGTGTGAAAATTTCGTATGAAAATTTGATAAACGGACCTAATCGCATAAAATGTAAAAGTTGTCTGATATTTGTTAAAAGTGCCTATTTAATTTGGCTTTATGACTGTGAGGTCCTTATGTGGTTATTTGACCATTGGAAGTTTAAATGGACATTAATAACCAACCATTAAGTGATTTTATAATGGTTTATAAAAGGGCAAAATGGTAAACTAATTATTAAATGAATTATAATTAAAATAAGGTATGAAATAAGTCATTTGGTGTTCATCTTTGCTGAAATTCAAAAGAAAAGAAAAGATAAAAGCTTGCTTAGGGTTCGGCCTTGGTTTCCTTTGATTTAGATATGTGTTTTGCTCTGTTTTTGATAATTTCTACGTTTTTGTAATCGTTGCATCGTATACTATCAAACCCATGTCTCAATTTTTGATTTTGATGATGATTTTGAAATGTGCCATTGATGAATTCATAAGCTTTATGTTGTTAATTGATGAAATATGAAAGCTTGATGTCGGGTTGATATCTTTTGTCTTTGGATTTTTGATGATTTTGAGTAAAATGGGCTAAATTGTGAAAATTGTAAATTGAAGGACTAAAATGTTAAATAAATGAAATATGTGGACTTGTATGAGCGCTATGAATATTCATCCATGTACATGTCTAAAGAAATTATGTGTATTTTGTGATTTTGTGAATTAGGGACTAAAGTGTCAAAATGTGAAAATGTGAGGGCTAATATTTAAAATGCCCTAAATTTGTGTTTATGGATTGTTTTGAATGAATGTGTGATTAAATGAGTCAAATTTGAATTGATATAGATCAAGAATTAAAGAAAATAAAATTAGATCGGGAAAAGTTGAAAGTCGTCGAGTAGCTGATTCCATTTATCCAAATTCGTGCGTGGTAAGTTGATATACAAATAAACATGTTTGAATTGAATTCTTATTATTCATA
Organism: Gossypium anomalum; assembly: GCA_025698475.1. NCBI lineage: Eukaryota > Viridiplantae > Streptophyta > Magnoliopsida > Malvales > Malvaceae > Gossypium > Gossypium anomalum. The sequence goes on along the minus strand of CM046958.1, from coordinate 39,233,565 downwards.
TGATATTGAATTGTGATAAATGAATGTTCAAGCTAAATATGTGTATTTGAGAAAATATCGACAACGTTCTAACTTCCGAAAAGTCCCGTACGAACCCTAGGAATAGTTAGGATACATATGTCATGACATAGGATTTTTGATATGTGTTATCGTGTAAGACCACGTCCGGGACGTTGGCATCGACTTCTATTTTACGTGTAAGATCATGTCTGGGACATTGGCATCGTATGTGATTTCGTGTAAGACCCTGTCTGGGATAGTGGCATCAATGTTTGATTACATGTAAGACCACGTCTGGGACGTTGGCATTGTATATGCTTTCTGAGCTATCCGTGTATCCTTATGTTTTTGAACGGTTCAAACAGGCATTCTAAGAAAATTGTATCCGATTCAGGTACGTTTGAATTGTATATGATGTTTGAGAATGAAAGGTAAGTATGATATATGAGCTAAGTATGTGAACATATGTTATATGTATAACTGAATTGAGATTATGTAACATGTATATGAGCATGAGGTTTGTGTTAGTTTTTGGCTACAAAGTATATGTAAATTGATGATGTTTATATGTTTTGAATGATGAGTTTATTTGTATATGGTTTACTAAGCTTTTGAAAGCTTACTCTGTGTGTTTTTCAACATTTTTTTAGATATCAAAGCTACTATGAGCTCGGGGATTGTCTAGGATCGTCACCACACTATCGAATCTTATTTTGGTACCTTTTGAAAATGTATATATTAAAGTATGGCATGAATAGGCTAGAAGTCTTTAGATTTGTTTTTTAATGTATATATCATGCCATGTGATATGGCTAGGTTGTGTTTGAACTTATAGTTGGAAATGTTATATGATCTGTGATGCATTATGAACCATATGATATGTTTTGAATGACCAAAAGAAATGGTCAATGTTGAAAAGTTTTGGTAAGTGAATATTTGAGATATTGGTAAGTTTTGATCATGGGATTGAATGATTTATTGAAACATATGCCTTGATATGATTTTAATTTAGATTTGGTATGATTTGGCTGATGAATTGAGATTGGAATTGTTGATAATGTAATGGCATGAATAATGTATGGTTTGGTATAGAAACTGGCTGAAATTGTTGTGCAAATATGCTTGGTTTGTGCTTGTAGGTTTGACCCAATTGGGGTGGAAATTTGGCTATTCAAATGACCTATTTTTGTCCACACGGGCAGAGACACGGGCGTGTGTCTCAGCCATGTGCAATACATGGCTATGTTGCACGGCCGTGTATCCCTTGGGGTACCCTACAATTGTAAGTCAAGCTCAACCACGACCAAGGTATACGGGCGTGTGACCTGTATCATTTTGAGTAATGTTTAAGTTTTGAAAAAAATTTGTATGTGTTTGGTTTAGTCCCGACCCCTTTCTAATGCATGTTTAAAGTCTCGATGACCTATGTAAGGGACTTAATAGTGATGTTTGATCTCTGATGCTATAATGTTTATGAAATGAATGTTAAATGTTTCACTTTGTCCGGTAATGCCTTTAACCCTAGTCCGGCGATGGATATGGGTTAGGGGTATTACATTTTATTGGTATCAGAGCTATGATTTAGTTGGTTCTAGGACTACCATAGCGTATGTGAGTCTAGCTCTACATGTCATATTTATGAACTACGATAGTTTGATGAATCCTGGCATTGAAGATGTACTTTTATATAGCAAATGGATCCCAAATGAGCCGTAGTGGATGATGTCGAAAGCAATGTGCCTACTCCCATGCAAGGGATAGCGCCCTCCGATTCTAGACCGGTTATGAGTAGCCATGATGGTGAGGCTAGATAAGCTTTCTATCAAATGTTGAACGATTGGTTTAGCCAATACATTAGAACCAATTAGGCTGTACAGCAACCTTCACCCTCGGTCAATCCTCCGCGAGCTCCTCCTATGCCACCAGTGAATCCGGTTCAGTTAAGTAAGCCACCAGTCGATAAAATTAAAAAATATAGGGCTAAAGAGTTCCGAGCTACAATGAATGATGACGCTAAAAAAGCCAAGTTCTGGTTAGAGAACACAATACGAGTATTTGATGAATTGTCATTAAATCCCGATGAATGCATAAAATGTGCCGTTTCACTTCTACGAGATACAGCGTACCACTGGTGGAAGACTTTGATTTCAGTGGTTCCAAGTGAGTGAGTCACCTGGGATTTCTTCCAAGTTGAATTCCGGAAGAAATACATCAATCAGAGAATTATCGACCAGAAACATAAAGAGTTTTTTGAGCTTAAATAAGGTTGTATGTCTGTTATAGAATACGAACGAGAATTTGTAAAATTGAGTCAGTATGCTCGAGAATGTGTATCTACTGAGGCAATAATGTGCAAAAGATTTGAAGATGGTTTGAACAAAGATATCTGTTTGGTAGTCAGGATTCTTGAGATCAAAGAATTCGTTGTACTTGTTGAACGAGCATGTAAAGCTAAAGATATCGGGAAAGAGAAAAGAAAAGCCGATTCTAAAGCTAGAGAAGTGCGAAAGACATCATCAAGCAAGTCATTTCAATCTGCATCAAATAAGTTTAGGGATGATAATAGCCGTTCAAAGGCTAATATGGGCCATTCGAATAGAGATCGTGCTAGATCGCATTTGAACTTCAAAGCTCCAGCTACATCTATTGTCAGTGTTGGAAATGCTAAATCCAATTGTCCTGAGTGCAAACATTGTGTTAAAAGACATCCCGGTAATTGTAGACTGTATGATCGGGCTTGTTTCAAATGTGGATCGTTAGACCATTTTATCCGTGATTGCCCCAAATCTGTTGAGCAAGAAATTGTGCAAAATCTAAGGCCAAGTGGCTATGCATCTCGTGGTAGACCTCTCAAAAATACGAGAAATGTAAGTGGCAGTCAGAGAGGAACAAAAGACACAGCTGTTAGATTTGAGGCTCATGCACCTGCCGGAGCCTATGCTATTCAAGCTCGTGAGGAAGCTTCGTCGCCAGATGTGATTGTGGGTACATTCACACTTTATGATACTTCTACGATTGCTTTGATAGATCCTGGATGAACACATTCGTATATATGTATAAACTTAGTAAACAGTAAGACTTTGCTTGTAGAGTCTACTAAATTTGTAATTAGAGTTTCAAACCCCCTAGGCAGATCTATTTTGGTTGATAAAATCTGTAAGAATTGTCCGTTAATGTTTTGAGACACTTGTTTTCTGGCTGATCTGATGTTATTGCCCTTGGATGAGTTTTATATGATTCTGGGTATGGATTGGTTAACTTTGCATGATGCTGGTGTGAACTGCAAACAAAAACCTATTGATTTGAGATGCAAGAATGATGAAATAGTTCAAATTGAATCTAGTAATTTGAATGGATTGCTTGTTGTAATATCTTCAATGAAAGCTTTGATTATTGTGAGAAAGGGTTGTGAAGCCTACTTTGCTTATGTGATTGATTCGAAAGTATCTAAAAAGAAAGTTGGATTAGTGTCTGTTGTCTGTGAATTCCCTGATGTGTTTCCTGAAGAACTTTCGGGATTACCACCGATTCGAGAAGTTGAATTTGGCATTGAGTTAGTACCGAGAACTACTCCGATTTCGATAGCTCTGTATAGAATGGCTCTGATTAAACTAAAAGAATTAAAGTCTCAGTTGTAAGAGTTGATAGATAGAGGGTTTGCTAGACCGAGTTTCTCACCTTGGGGTGCTCCGATTTTGTTTGTGAAAAAGAAAGACGGTACGATGAGAATGTGTATAGATTATCGCCAGTTGAACAAAGTGACTATCAAGAATAAGTATCCTCTGCCTCGAATTGGTGATTTGTTTGATCAGTTGAAAGGAGCTGCTGTGTTATCAAAGATAGATTTGAGATCAGGTTATTATCAGTTGAGAGTAAAAGACTCAAACATTTCGAAAACCACTTTTAGAATGAGGTACGACCACTATGAATTCTTAGTTATGCCTTTCAAATTGACTAATGCACCTGCTATCTTTATGGATTTAATGAGCAGAATTTTCAAACCATATTTAGATCAATTTGTTGTTGTATTCATTAATGACATATTGATTTATTCACGTGATGAAACCGAACATGCTGAGCATTTGAGAATAGTGCTACACACTTTTCGTGATAAGCAATTGTATGCGAAGTTCAGTAAATGTGAATTCTGGCTGCGCGAAGTTGGTTTTCTGGGCCATATTGTATCAACATATGGTATCCGACTTGATCCGAGCAAGATTTCAGCTATTTTAGATTGGAAGCCTCTGAGAAATGTTTTTGAAGTCCTTCATTTTTCTGGGACTTGCCAGCTATTATAGACGGATCGTAAATGGCTTTTCAATGATTGCGACTCCGTTAAGAAAGCTGCTTTAGAAAGATGTGAAGTTTGAATGGTCTGAAAAGTGTCAAAACAACTTTGATCAGTTAAAAACTTTGCTGACTGAAGCTCCGGTATTGGTACAACCCAAATCGGGTGAAGAATTTGTGATCTATAGTGATGCTTCGTTGATCGGACTGGGATGTTTTTTGATGCAAGAAGGCAAAGTCATTGCTTATGCTTCAAAACAGTTAAAGCCTCATGAAAAGAACTATCCGACGCACGACCTTTAGTTAGTCGCGATTGTGTTTGTTCTAAAAATTTGGTGCCACTATCTGTTCGGTGAGAAATGTCATGTATATTCTGATCATAAGAGTTTGAAATATCTGATGACTCAGAAAGATTTGAATCTGCGACAGAGAAGATGGCTTGAATTACTAAAAGACTATGAACTTGTGATAGATTATCATCCGGGTAAGGCAAATGTTGTTGCTGATGCTTTGAGTTGAAAATCACTGTTTGCTCTGCGTGCAATGAATTCTCATCTGGTTATGTCCGATAATGGTTCAATTTTAGCCGAATTAAAAGCAAGACCATTATTCATTCAGCAGATTATCGAAGTTCAGAAGATTGATAATGAGATTTTAACAAAGTGAGCACAGTGTGATTTAGATTTTGATTCAGAATTCAGAGTTGATAAAGATGATTGTTTGAGATTCTGAGATTGAATTTGTGTTCTAAGAAATCCAGAGTTAATTCAGATAATTTTGAATGAAGCTCACAATAGTCGGTTATCTGTGCATCCGGGTAGTACGAAAATGTATAATGGTTCGAAACAACATTACTGGTGGTTTGGAATTAAAAGAGATATCTCCTACTTTGTTTCAAAATGTTTGATCTGTCAACAAGTTAAAGCTGAACATCATGTGCCATCTAGTTTATTACAATCGATTATGATTCCAGAATGGAAATGGGATAGAGTAACAATGGACTTTGTTTCGGGTTTGCCCCTTTCTCCGAGGAAGAATGATGCGATCTGGGTTGTAGTTGATCAATTGACGAAATCTGCTCATTTTATTTCGGTACGATCCGATTACTCGCTTGATAAATTAGTTGAGTTATACATTTCCGATATTGTGAGATTGCATGGTGTGCCATTATCTATTATGTCAGACAGAAATCCAAGATTTACATCACGATTCTGGAAGAAATTGCAAGATGCTCTGGGTACAAAATTGCATTTCAGTACTGCTTTTCACCTACAAATGGACAGTTAATTCGAATGGATTATTCAGATACTTGAGGATATGTCAAGATGTTGCATTCTTGAGTTTGAAGGTACGTGGGAACAATATTTGCCTTTGATTGAATTCACTTACAATAACAGTTTTCAATCGAGCATTAAAATGGCACCGTATGAAGCCTTATATGGTCGTAAATGTCATACACCTTTGTATTGGACTGAGCTCAACGAAAATAAGAGTCACAGGATTGATTTAGTAAAAGAGACTGAACAAAAAGTGAAAGTAATCCGAGATAGTTTGAAAGCAGCTTTTGATCGTCAGAAATCATATGCAGATTTGAAAAGAAAAGACATTGAATTTGAGATTGGCAACAAAGTGTCTTTGAAAGTATCTCCATGGAAGAAGGTACTTCTGTTCAATAGAAAAGGAAAATTGGGTCCAAGGTTCATCGGGCAGTATGAGATTACCGAGCATATTGGGCTGGTAGCATATAGATTGTTGTTACCACTTGAGCTAGAAAAGATTCATGATGTGTTTCATGTACCGATGCTTCGACGATACAGATCCGATCCTTCACATGTGATTTTTCTGTCTGAGATTGAAATTCAGTCTGATATGACTTATGAAGAAGAACCGATCTGTATCTTAGCTCGCGAATTTAAAAAACTAAGAAATAAGAGAATTTCATAAGTGAAAGTGATATGGCATTGACGTGGTATTGAAGAGGCTATGTGGGAGCTTAAAGATGCTATGAGACAACAATATTTAAATTTGTTTATTGGTAAGATTTTCAAGGATGAAAATCCCTTAAAGGGGGGAGAATTGTAATAGTCCGGTTTAGACCCTAGTCAAAATAGTAGTTTTGGGACCACAAATTCGATTCAAAAAAATATTTAAATATTATTTTCCGTGCTTATGATATGTGAATTAGCATGTGTGAAAATTTCGTATGAAAATTCGATCAATTGTGTGCTTAATTTGATAAAAGGACCTAATCGCGTAAAATGTAAAAGTTGTCTGCTATTTTTTAAAAGTACCTATTTGATTTGGCTTTATGATTGTGAGGTCCTTATGTGGTTATTTGACCATTGGAAGTTTGAATGGACCTTATTAAGTGAATTTATAATGGTTTATAAAAGGGCAAAATGGTAAACTAATTATTAAATGAATTATAATTAAAATAAGGTATGAAATAAGTCATTTGGTCTTCATCCTTGCCGAAATTCAAAAGAAAAGAAAAGATAAAAGCTTGCTCGATTTTTTATAGTTTCTACATTTTTGTAATCGTTGCATCATATACTATCAAACCCATGTCTCAATTTCTGATTTTGATGATGATTTTGAAATGTGCCATGGATGAATTCATAAGCTTTATGTTGTTAAATGATGAAATATGAAAGTTTGATGTTGGGTTAATATCTTTTGTCTTTGGATTTTTGATGATTTTGAGTAAAATGGGCTAAATCGTGAAAATTGTAAATTGAAGGACTAAAATGTGAAATAAATGAAATATGTGGACTTGTATGAGTGCTATGAATATTCAGCCATGTAAATGTCTAAAGAAATTATGTGTATTTTGTGATTTTGTGAATTAGGGACTAAAGTGTCAAAATGTGAAAATGTGAGGGCTAATTTGTAAAATGCCCTAAATTTGTGTTTATGGATTGATTTGAATGAATGTATGATTAAATGAGTCAAATTTGAATTGATATAGATCAAGAATTAAAGAAAACGAAATTAGATCAGGGAAAGTCGAAAGTTATCGAGTAGCTGATTCCATTTATCCAAATCCGTGAGAGGTAAGTCGATATACAAATAAACATGTTTGAATTAAATTCTTATTATTCATATGATATTGAATTGTGATAAATGAATGTTCAAGCTAAATATGTGTTATTTGAGAAAGTATAGACAAAGTTCTGACGTCCGAAAACTCCCGTACGAACCCTAAGAATAGTTAGGATACATATGTCATGACATAGGATTTTCGATATGTGTTATCGTATAAGACCATGCCTGGGACGTTGGCATCGAATTCTGTTTTATGTGTAAGATCATGTCTGGGATATTGGCATCGTATGTGATTTCGTGTAAGACCCTGTCTGGGACAGTGGCATTAATGTTTGATTACATGTAAGACCACGTCTAGGACGTTGGCATTGTATATGCTTTTCGAGCTATCCGTGTATCCTTATGTTTTCGAATAGTTCAAACGGGCATTTTGAGAAAATGAATGAATTTGTGAAATTGTATCCGATTCAGGTACGTCTAAATTGTATATGATGTTTGAGAATGAAAGGTAAGTATGATATATGAGCTAAGTATGTGAACATATGTTATATGTGTAAATGAATTGAGATTATGTAACATGTATATGAGCATGAGGTATGTGTTACTTTTTGGCTACAAAGTATTTGTAAATTGATGATGTTTATATGTTTTGAATGATAAGTTTATTTGTATATGGCTTACTAAGCTTTTGAAAGCTTACTCTGTGTGTTTTTCAATTGTTTTTTAGATATCAAAGCTATTGTGAGCTCGGGGATCGTCGAGGATCATCACTACACTATTGAATCTTATTTTGGTACCTTTTGAAAATGTATATATTAAAGTATTGTAATGTATATATCATGCCATGTGATATGGCTAGATTGTGTTTGAAATTATGCTTGGAAATGTTATATGATATGTGATGCATTATGAACCATATGATATGTTTTGAATGACCAAAAGAAATGGTCAATGTTGAAAAGTTTTGGTAAGTGAATATTTAAGATATTGGTAAGTTTTGATCATGGGATTGAATGATTTATTGAAACATATGCCTTGATATGATTTTTGTTTAGATTTGGTATGATTTGGTTGATGAATTGAGATTGGAATTGTTGATAATGTAATGGCATGAATGATGTATGGTTTGGTATAGAAATTGGTTGAAATTTTTGTGCAAATATGCTTGGTTTGGTGCTTGTAGGTTTGACCCAATTGGGGTGGCAATTTGGCTATTCAAATGGCCTATTTTTGTCCACAAGGGTAGAAACACGAGCGTGTGTCCCAGCCGTGTGTGACACACGTCTATGTTGTACGGTCGTGTGTCCCCTAGGATACCCTACAATTGTAAGTCAGGCTCAACCAAGGCCAAGGCACACGGGCGTGTGGCTAGTCGTGTGAGCCAAGTCAGTGTCGACCACAGCCAAGACACACGGGCGTGTCTTGTGGCCGTGTGTGCAAGTCAGTATGTATGCCCTTTTTTGACACGGCCCGTTCACACAAGCGTGTGACCTGTATAATTTTGGGAAATGTTTAAGTTTCGAAAAAAATTTGTATGTGTTTGGTTTAGTCCCGACCCCTTTCTAATGCTTGTTTAAAGTCTCGATGACCTATGTAAGGGACTTAATAGTGATGTTTGATCTCTAATGCTATAATGTTTATGAAATGAATGTTAAATGTTTCGATTTGTCTGGTAATGCCTTTAACCCTAGTCTGATGACGGATATGGGTTAAGGGTGTTACAACTTTACAAAAGTTTAAAAGTATATCATTGGTAGTTCAAAATGGTGTTCAAACATTTGGCTTATAGTTCAAATAAATAACTTCATTGAATAAAATGTAATAGTTCATGTTCAAGCATAGATATTTAATAAAATTCCAAGATAAAATAGTGTTTCATCAAAATAGTTCCTTATACAAATCACTTTCAAAAGTACATAATTTACACACTACCTCCATAGTCATGCATGATACTAAACATAATAGCAAGCTCACAATAGCAACATCTCTCTAGCATAGTCTTCCAACAAACAGTCTTCCTTTAGTTTGCAAGCCTTAGAATGAGAGATAACAAGGCAAGTTCATATGATCCTAGTGAGTTCCAGAACAAGAAGGAAATTCAAACAAAACCTTATCCATGTTAGTACCAAACCTTTCATAATGGTTTCCACAAGAAGTACACAATACACCCACTGGTGCTCACAACAAAAAGATAGACTGAGTACGTCAACTTTCTTAACACATGGTGGATACTGTACAGCCCCTTAACACGACATGGACAACCCATCCTCATGCTAGTCACATACACAGAATTTCTTATCAGAAGCATATCATATAGTTACATTAATATTCACACTCCCCCTTAACTCTTCATATCATTTATTCCAAATTGTATACTTTCTTCTGATCTACTAGTCCGATTTCCAATATAGTTGTCCTACCTATAGCTGCCCTAGTAGAGGCATCACAAACATATCTCCCAATATCCTTCATCACGAAATGTATCTTATAACTCATACAAATGGTATTGTCTTGAACATGAAGGATGGTGTAGACTTCGTAACACAGATAGATTGAACTCATATTGAGAACATTGGACTGTCATTATCCTCACAGATACACACATACAGTTTTAAGAATTTACTTAGCTCACAAAAATTATATACAAATATTTAATAATTATAACATATGGAAGTAAGGTGGAACTCACTGGAAAACTCTAGCAAAAAGATCTACAAAAGCAGATCATTTGCCTTTATCACTTAGACCCTCATTGGTCTCTTAAGCTAAAAGAAAGATAATTATACATATCAGATCATCAATCTATCGAAACTTAACATGCATGCAAGAATTAGTAACATACAATCCAAAATCATGATGTTTCTTTCCTCACAAACAACTCTAACGTCTATGCATATAGTATAAGGAATAAGTAATTTACTTCGATATAACGTAAAGGTTCATCAGAAATTACCAACAAGGTGCTAATAACACAACGTGGCTGATAACTAAAAATTGCGAGCCTTCTCTATGAAGAAGTTCTTCTGGCTTAGGTTTTCAGAAGATTAAGGAGGAATTCAAGAAAGAAGAAGACAATGCAAAGGGTGTGTAACATCCCAAGATCAGGCCTGAAAGTTTTGGCCTCGCAAGTGAAGGGTTCATTAGTACTTCAGCGAGCTAGGGAGTTTGATAAAAGAATATCAACAAGGAGTTCTCCATTGCTCAGCGTAGCAGTATACGCCAAAAGATGCAGTAAAGGGTTCGTCAGAATCATTAAAAGTGTGTTTGCTAGTGTGTTTGGCGAGCTAAGGTTCACTAGTGTGTTTGGAGAAATAGGGTTCACCAATTGAGTTTTAAACTTGGGTTTTCCAGGTAAATTACGAACTAGGGGTTCACTAGTCAAAGATTAAGTCAGGCTCAAATTAGGAAATAGAGATATAATGTATCTAGGAATTCCAGTAGGGTATCGTAATTCATGAGAATTACATGAGAATTCTCTAATAAAATATTTTGTCGTCAAGCCTCTATTTTGAACTAGGTTTATAGCACCCAAGTTAAGTCTCTGTCCTGTTAGGTTTGATTGTCCAAAAAGCTAGGTTCGCTTACATATGTGAATTTTGTAAGTCTTGTCTATTTAAGTAATTTGTGTGTTTATGTATGTTGCAAACCAACCAGACCATCTACCAGTAAGGGTTGAAGCAAAGCCAAGCTTGTTTAAGTTTCTTAGGTTTTGGTGAGTGACATGGATCGTCATAAGTGTAACACCCCTAACCCATCTCCATTATTGAATTAGTGTTATGGAGAATTAGTGTAAAATTAGGAACATTTGAACATTATATCATTCAATAATTCAATCACATCATAAACCATTCATATACAATTACATTGATCCTAAATCGAGCCCTTAAGGCCTTAAGAATAGCTTAGAAGTAATTCTGGACCAATTTGAAACAAATCAGAAAGTTTAGGAAAAATTGCAAAAATTGGGAAACAAAGGTCACACGCCCATGTGGCCGAGCCGTGTACCTCACATGGCTGAGACACACACCCGTGTCTCAGGACTTGTACCTTTTGAACTAGGGACACACGGGTGTGTCCCAGCGCTTGTAACTCTCCGAGGAGGGTCTCACGCCTGTGTGTAAGGCCTTGTAACTCTTGAAGTTGCCCCACATGCCCCTGTGCTAGACTGTGTGTTGGGCCGTGTAACTCACTGACTTGGAAACTTAAGAAATTCTCAAATGACACACGATAGTGTCACCAAGCTGTGTGCCTTACATGTCTGAGTCACACACCCGTGTCTCAAGCCATGTGAACCTAATTTTCACCCAAATCAAGCCATTTCATAACCCAACCATGCATGAACATTTTACTCATTTGTGCACACTTTAAAGAAACCTAAAAATCATCCAAACATACATCAAAATGTCATTTCAAGACCCTAGTTCAACTAACCAATATGCCATTCAAAGGCACCACAATTACATTCAAACACCATTTACCAAAACATACCACATTTATCAATTTCAAGCCATTACAAGTATACCATAACATCATACATGTCAGCTACCCTAATGTAGCCAACAAGAATTTACTTAACAAGCTTTGTAAGTTCATCAATTAACATCATCTTCAAAGACTTAGGCATGCTAAATCAACCATTTTATATATCAATAAACCAACAACACAAAAGACTTATACATGTTAACATTGCCATTTCCATACATGATAACCTAGTTCAAATATGAACTAAATCATGTTACAAGTAATCACTTTCAAGTCATCATTGACAAGCCAAGAGAACCATATAAACAAGCACTTTAAAGCTACCAAAACAACCTAACTTGGTAAGGCATCAAAGTGAATCAAATCAACATAGCTTTCCAAAGCTTATGCATGCCAAGGCATAATTAACACATACACCATAATACCATTACAAATCACCCTATACATGCCATTATAAACCTTAGCCAAATTACTCAAAAAACTATCAAAATGTCCACTGGATAGTGTGATAGATCTCCGAAGAACTTCCAACCGGTTGAGCTTTTGATAATCTATAAAATAAAGGAAAATAGCTACGTAGGCAATGAATGCTTAGTAAGCTCGTATAAGCTTAAAACATAACCTGCCATTTCAATGACAAAATTATAGAATAAATAAAAACCGTTACCAATGCCATAAGCTTAGTAGAAGCCTATATATAACACATTAAAACTCACAAGTTAGTATACTTTTTCATGATACATAAGTAATCAAACATGTATAAACATAACAGTTAATTCATCACCGTTATCATACAATCCTGATTCATTCCATTTGCTTACTTACTGTTTCCAAGACCATGAGTTTAATATAAGCCTATTCAAGTATCATTAAGCTCACATGTTAGTAGATTCATTGACAATCATATAAACTCATTTATAACATAAATAGATTTCATAAGATCCATTACATAAGCATAAACCTTTTCATATAGTTATGAACCTTTCCATTAAGTCACTTACCGTTCCATTCCTTTTCTTACTCGTTGAACCATCTAGAATTACATCGGATAGTCGGGAAAGCTCACACGAAATATGCCTTTACATATAACCATAACCCTTCCTTTACATCAATGCTTGCACGAGCTGTGAAATGAGCCTACTCACACGAGTTGTGAGTCGAAATGTAGCTACACGATGCTGCTCACACAAGCTATGGAGAATTTGCAACAAATACAAGACCTCAACCATCGGTAGGACATTTAAGACCAGCACCTGAAACATAAAACCCCTAATGACCTGTCATTTGTATCCTAAGAATTCCTAAGGTTCAACTGGGACTTAATATTTGTTATTTCGTCATAATGTGGATATATTCACATATATATTGATTCATTTACACTAAAAACAACATAATAAACATTCAATTTAAACAACATTTCAGTGCTTATAGTTCATATGAACTTACCTGACTAAATTGCAGAAATGACCAAGTACATGGGCTATTCGGTAATTTTCTCTTTTTCTCGATTTTCTACTCATTCTTGATCTAAAATAATAATTCCATTTAATTTACTAATTCAAACAACAAAACTAATTCATTTTATGCAATTAAGTCCTTTTTGACATTTTTACAAAATTACCCCCAATATTTTACTTTTATGCAATTTAGTCCCTAAGGCCCAATCTTACAATTTAACCAAAATTAACTAAAATCAAACTCAACCAAATAGTATAGCACTTCACTACAACCCATATTTGTTGTTATTTAACATCAAGTCCTTTTACTTTTACTATTTCTCACATTTTACTCCTTAAACATTAAAATTACCAAAAATTACCTTACAAAATTGTCCTATTAAACTATCAAGAGTACTTAAGTGGTAATTAAACCAATACATAAAGAATAGTGGACGAAAATTGGATTGTTTTACTTATTTATGTAATAAAAAGTTAATAAAATAATAAAATAATAATTAAAAAATCTCATTAATACTAAAATGGGGTTTTAATAAAAAAAAGAAGAATATTAAAAATCTCATTTTTTTTTCAAGAGGAAACTTAAAAAAAAATTTCTGCTTGTTTTTCTGGCTACAATTAAATTAGAGAGGGAGAAGAGAATTTTTGCATGCTAAATTTTGTGCTCGTTTAGGAGCTGATTTGTAACAGCCTATTTCAATGAAATTGGAACAGTGGTTTTAGGGCTACAAATATGATGAGTAAATTATTATTTTATTATTATTTTAATGTCTATCAGATGTTTATATGGTCGTATTAAAATTTCGTTAAGCAATTTTGACGTTTGCATGCTTAATTATGTAAAAATGACTATATCGTAAAAGGTACAAAAGTAGAGTTCTATTAGTAAAAAGGGGTAAATGACTATGAAACTTAAATTTAAGTGGACTTAGATGATAAGTAGACCATTCATAATGTTAGTGGACAAAGATTGTAACATCTCGAAATAAGGCCTAAATGGAATAGTGGTTGCGAAACCACAAATCTGAGATAGAAAAGTTTATTTCAATTAATTTTTATGATTTACTGAGTGATTAGATGCATGTGTTAGAGTATTGATAAGAAATTTTATAGATTACATGTTTAATTTGCCATTAGGGCTTATTTGCAGAAGTTGCAGTAACAGCCTGATTTAGGGCCTAAACGGAATGATGGCCTTAGAACCACAAATTTGAAGTCAAAAAATTTATACCAATTAAGTTTTAAGGTTTATTTATTGATTAAAATATTGTGTAAAAATATCGTTAAGAAATTTTACTGATAAAGTGCTTAATTAGACTTTTAGGACTAAATTGCAAAAGTTGCAAAATATATGTTCTAATTCATAAGTACTTGATTGAAATGGGAGTTTAAAGAGGAGGTCCTTAATTGGTAATTAGACCATTATATTTTGTTTGGAAAAAAAAGGGCATGAATAGGACAAAATTTTAAAGAAAGGCCTTAAGGGCATTTTAGTATTTGGTAATTAAAAGAAATAAAAAGGGAAAATAAAGCCAAAATTGACTATCTTTTTCATGGAGGCCGAAATTAGCATGGGGGAAGCCATGGCTAGGGTTTTCAAGCTTTCCAAGCTCAATAATCCCGGAAAATGAGATTTGAACCTAGAATGGGAGAAAAATCAAAAATCGGGAAAGTTGGTAAAGTAGTCGTTTTAGTATCGAGGTAAGTTCATATGTATAATAAGCATTAATTTATGCATGTTTCAATGTAATATTGATATATTTACTATGATTGCCGAGGTGTTGAAAGTAAGTATAATTATGGTGATTTAAATGTTCAATATTAATTCGACATGGAAATGAGAAAGTATGTAAGTTTGCATGTAAATATTACATTATCTTTATTTACGTTTTTATATTTCAGCATATTTTATGTATTGTAGCTGATTTTTGAATTATAATTGACTATTGGAATAATGAAATAAAGTATTAGATAGTGAGATACTTCCCGTTTGAACCTTCAGAATCGAAAGATACGGATGGTATGTAGCTAGGTCATATGTGTAATATGGGATGTATACCATGTGTACAAGAAAGCTACGGGATATATGTAGCTAGGTCACATGTGTGATTCCAGGTGAAGGACACCATGTAGACAAGAGAGCTACGAGATAAACTGGCTAGGTCACATGGTGGTACTAAGTGTTCACCATGTGTACAAGAGAGCCAAAATTATGTGTACAATCAAGCTGGGTCACATGAGTGGTGCTAAGTGAAGACCACTATGTGTACAAGAGAGCTTCGATTTTAAAGGTGGGTTGTGTGCGATACCATTGCGTATCTGTTATTATTCTGAAGCGTTCAACTGGGAAATTGATAAAATGAAATTGTGTATGACTTTGTGGTGATAAGTGTGAGTATGTACATGTGTAACTTATGAGCAATATGCTCGATATATGAATGGAAATTAGAGAGATTGTTATGGGTAAGTGATGAATACAAATAAAGTGTGAAAGATCAAAATTGATAATAAAACTGTTCGGGATAGTTGCAGTGATGGGAATCTAAAAATTTACCAAAAATAGTAGAAATCGAATCAGAGACTGAATGAAATATCAAATTAGAGCTTAATGAATCTATTTTCATATAACGGAAACAGAGCAAGCAAAGGAATTCTATATTATGAGATATTTAAGTTTTTGAGAGACTGGTTCAGAATGACTACGTGATCCCCTGTTCTGACTTGGAAAACTTATTAAAAATTGTACAAAAATATTTATAGGATATAATTTATATGCTTGAAATCCTTAGTGAGTCTAGTTTCAAATGATATAAACGAGAACATCCTTTGAATTCTGTACGAGGAGAAAATTGATTCGTAGTGAAGAATGGTCAGGGCAGTTGAGTAGTGAAATAGGGGTAACTTCAATGAATTAACTGTACTGATTGGCTGGACCAACAATTCTGAAAATTTTATGGTGAATCTAGTTTCAAGGAAAATTAACAGATTTTGTAATTTGGAGTTACGTAGCTCAGAAATAAATAATTTAATTTAGTCACTCTGCTAGGATGACTTATTTTGAAACTGTTTATGATTGTAATAGTGAAAGTATGTGTGTTTGTTATGATAATATTCCGGGAACATATTGTGACTTTGTTTAAAGTATGATAATGTATTGTTATTAATATTTACATATTTTGTGACAACCCGAATTAGGGCCTAATCAGAATAGTGGTTTCGTGACCACAAATCCGAGATAGAAATAATTATTTTATAACTATTTTGAAGTTTATGATATGATTTCATGATTTCGTGAAAATTTCGTGATGAAATTCTATGCATTGAGCGCTTAAGTTGAGATTAGGGGCTAAACCAAATAAATTGCAAAACTCGTGTTTTAGAAGTTTTTAGTATGAAATTTCTTTGGGATATTAATTAGGAGGTCTTAAATAGCAATTTGACCAATTCCTAAGTTATGGACAAAATTTGGACATGGAGGGAATTTTTGGAAAGTTTAGTAGTAAGGGCATTTTGGTCATTTGCATATTAAATGAAATAAAATGGGAAAAATAACACAAAAATTGGTCATCACCTTCACTAGTTCTTTCTTAGAAATTTGCTCTCCTCCATAGCTAGGGTTTCTTCAACTTTCAAGCTTCATAGTAAGTGATTTTAAGCCCCGTTTTTAATGTTCTTTACATTTTTGAAATCCTCGTAACTCGGTTTACCTACTTCTACCATTATTTCGAGTTAGGGTTTATGTTTAAAAATTTACCCATGAATGAAGGTGGGCTGTGTGCTGAAACCATCAAGTATCGAGAATTGACCCGAATTATTCAACGGGATGGCTTTGTGGTGACATTGTAATCATGGGCCTATACTTGTGATGTATGAAAAGTGGTGAAAATGATTTGTGATATATATAAGTTAAAATGAGGTTTATACAAAGAAAGTGTGAAAGAGTGAATTAGCACTAAAACTGTTTTGGGACAGTAGCAGTGACATGATTTTGAAAAATCACCAAAAATAGTGGGAATTCAATTAGAGTCTGAATGAGATGTGAAATTAAAGGTTAATGAGTCTATTTTCATATAAAAGAAATGCAGCAAGTAAAGGAATTCTATAATTTGAGATATTTATAATTGTGTGGGACTTGCTCAGAATGACTATGTGATCCCCTATTCCAACTTTGAAAAATCATTAAAACTTTTACAAAACAAATTAAGAAATATAGTTTATATTCATAAATTACTTATTGAGTCTAGTATTAAATGAAACAGGTTTCATGGTCATTTGAATTGTGTACTGGGAGAAATTCAATTCATAGTGAACAAAGGTCAGATCAGTCGAGCTGTGTAATAGGGGAAATTTAACTAATAAACTGTACTAATTGGCTGAACAAAAAATTCTAGAAAAAAATTAGTAAGAATTCTTATGAGTCTAGATTTAGGGAAATTTTACATATTTGAATTTTGAGTTTCGTAACTCGAGTTATGATTTATTTAGTGATCATGACACAGGAGGGACAGCTTGATCAAATTGAAGTAAATAATGAAATTCAAATAAACATATATGATATATTTGAGTTATGCTGTAAACATATTAGATTCTTTATTTGTTATTTATATACTTACTTACTAAGCTATAAGCTTACTTTCTTTTCTCTCTTTTGTCTTATAGTGTCATCCGGCTAGCTCAGGAGTTAGAGATCGTTGAAGATCCGCCCGCACTATCAATACTTTTGGTATTTGAACTCAACATTTTGAATTATGGCATGTATAGTAGACTTAGTTATTTTGTTATGTGTCATAATTGCCTAGGTTTAAAATATTAATTATAGTATCAAACTAATCATTTTGTACGAAGCCTTTGAAATTGGCTTGTATTGTTAATGGCATATGTTATAATGATTCATGATCAAATTGCACGTCATATTTTTGTCTCAGTTTTATTTAATAGTATGTATTATAATTTGTTAATATCTCGTACCCTATTCTGGCGACGGATACGGGTAAGGGCTGTTACATTTAATGGTATCAGAGCTACGGTTTAGTCAGTTCTCGGACGAACAAAGTGTGTGTAAAAGTCTAGCTATACATGCCATAAAAATATTGTGATAGTGTGGTGACTCCTGATTATTCTAAACTGTGTTTTGTCTTAATATAGTAATGGATCTGACGGAAGGCTGCGGTGATGATCTTAGTAGTAATGTCTGTGGCTCCCGCACAAGGGACCGCGCTGTGTGGGAAAATAGACTGAGACATTGAGACAGGAGATGAGGCTCGGGATGCCTTTCTCCAAATGATGAATAATTGGTATCACCGAGTTTATTCGAGCAAACCCAAATGTTCAACCTCCTGCCCCTCCCATACCTCAGACGGTTCCTGTAGCTGCTCAAGGCATAGATTTGGTAAGAATGAACAAGCCTCCGGTTGACAAGATTCAAAAACAAGGGGCCGATGAGTTTAGAGCAAAGATCGGTGATGATCCCGAGAAAGCGAGTCATCGGCTTGAAAATTCTACCCGTGTATTTGATGAGCTCTCATGTACACACGAGGAGTGCTTAAAGTGTGTTTGTATCACTTTTGAGAGATTCGGCCTACCATGGTGGAAGACCTTGTAGTGATGGTGCCAAAAGAAAGAGTTACTTGGGATTTCTTCTAGGAAGAATTCAGAAAGAAATACATAAGTCAGCGATTTATTGATAAAAAACGGAAGGAGTTCCTTGAATTGAAACAGGACAAGATGTCTGTGGCAGAGTATGAACGTGAATTTGTAAGACTCAGCAAGTATGCCCAGGAATGTGTGTCCACCGAGGCTATTATGTGCAAAAGATTTGAGGATGGGCTTAATGAGGGCATTAAAGTGTTTGTGGGAATTCTGGAGCTAAAAGAATTTGTAGTATTGGTTGATCGAGCTCTTAAAGCTGAAGAATTGAATAAAGAAAGAAGAAAAGCTGTTATTAAGGCCCGAGATGCCAAAAAGAGGCCGATAAGCAAGTCATTTCAATCTCAGTCAAAGAGGTCTAAAGAGACAAACCCTCGAATGACAGTTTCAATTAGAGATTCACACCGACATCGTGGTAAGGCATATTCGGGGTCTAAAGCTCAAGCTACTTCAGTGGCAAGTGTGGGTAATGTGCGGTCTAGAAAACCCGAATGTCAGCAATGTGGCAGGCAACATTTTGGTGAGTGCTGGGGGAACGAGCGAGCTTGTTTTAGGTGTGGTTCTCACGAGTATTTTATCAGAGACTATCCGGAGAAAGTTAAAGAAGAAAAATTTCAGAGCGTTAGACAGAGTACTACCGCCAGCAGAGGTAGACCCCGAGAAATACTGGAAGTGGAGCTAGCAGTAAAAATTGTGATGAAAGATTCAGCGGCGAGATCAAAAGCTAGAGCGCTGCTAGAGCTTATACCATACGTGCCCCGAGAGGATGCATCATCTCCGATGTGATTACTGGTACATTTTTTCTTTATGATACTATTGTTGTTGCATTGATTGATCCGGTCTACTCATTCCTATATTTGTGTGAATTTAGTGTCTAATAAGAAGTTGCTCGTTGAGTTTATCGAGTATGCGATTAAAGTGTCGAACCCCTTAGGCCAATATGTGCTAGTTGATAAGGTTTGCAAGAATTGCCCATTAATGATTCAAGGTCATTGTTTTCCGATAATTTGATCTTTGTTACCATTTGATGAGTTTGATGTTATCTTGGGAATGGGTGGTTGACATTGTATGATGCCAAGGTAAATTGTAAGCAGAAAATATTAGAGTTGAAATGTGAAAACGGTAAAATTCGTGGGTTGAAACAAATGAATCAAATAAATTGCCTATGGCGATTTCGCGCATGTCTGCACAGAAATACGTAAGGAAAGGGTGTGAAGCTTATCTTGCCTATGTAATAAATCTTTGAAATATCTGAATCGAAGCTTGAATCGGTCTTAGATAGTCCGTGAATTTCGGATGTATTTCCGGAGGAATTGCTCGGGTTGCCTCGAACAGGAGATAGAGTTTGCCATTGATTTGTTTCTGGGATCTGCACTCGATCTCGATTGCTCCATATAGAATGGCTCCAATGAATTAAGAGAATTGAAGGCTCGATTGCAAGAGTTATGGACATAGGATTTGTGAGACCGAGTTTCTCTCCTTGGGGTGTTCTGTATTGTTTGTAAAGAAGAAAGATGGCTCAATGAGGCTTTGCATTGATTACCGTCAGCTCAATAAGGTGACTATAAAGAACAAGTACCCGTTACCGAGAATTGACGATTTATTCGATCAGTTGAAGGGGGCAATAGTGTTTTCAAAGATCAATTTGAGGTCCGGTTACTACCAGTTGAGAGTTAAGGAGTCGGATGTGCCGAAAACTGCCTTTAGGACAAGGTATGGACATTATGAGTTCCTTGTGATGCCTTTTGGCCTAACAAATGCTCCAGCTATATTAATGGACTTGATGAACCGAATCTTTCGGCCATATTTAGATAAGTTTGTAGTAGTGTTTATAGATGACATTCTAATTTATTCTCGGGATGAGTCTGAACACGCCGAACACTTGAGAACCATATTGCAGATCTTGAGGAAAAAGAAACTGTTTGCTAAGTTTAGTAAAAGTGAGTTCTGGCTTCGTGAAGTCAGATTTTTGGGACATATAGTCTCGGGTGATGGTATTCGGGTGGATCCGAGCAAGATTTCCCCGATCGTTGATTGGAAACCGCCAAAGAATGCATCCGAGGTTAGAAGCTTTTTAGGCTTGGCCGGGTATTATAGACGTTTTGTCGAGGGATTTTCAATGATTGCCTCTCCTATGACTAAGTTGTTGCAAAAGAATGTTAAGTTTGAATGGACTGATAAATGTCAGCAGAGTTTTGAAAAGCTGAAAGCACGATTGACTGAAGCACCAATTTTAGTACAGCCCGAGCCAGGGAAGGAGTTTGTAATTTATAGTGATGCATCATTGACAGGCCTTGGATGCGTGTTGATGCAAGAGGGTAAAGTGGTAGCTTATGCCTCAAGACAGTTAAAACCGCATGAGAAGAACTATCCTACACATGATTTGGAATTGGCCGCTATTGTCTTTGCCTTGAAGATTTGGCGGCATTATTTGTATGGTGAAAAATGTCGAATTTTTACTGATCACAAAAATTTGAAGTATTTGATGAATCAAAAGGATTTGAATCTACGACAACGGATATGGCTTGAATTATTGAAGGATTATGAGCTAGTGATTGATTATCATCCGGGAAAAGTGAATGTAGTTACTGACGCCTTGAGTAGGAAATCTCTTTTTACTTTGAGGGCCATGAAAACGAAGTTAGCATTGTCTGATGATGGGTCAATCTTGGCAGAGATGAGGGTTAAACCGTTGTTTCTCCAGCTAATCTGTGATACTCAAAAGAACGATAGTGAGTTGTAAACTAAGAGAACTTAGTGCGAATCGGGTTACGACTCAGATTTTCAAGTTGGACCAGATGACTGTTTCATGTTTCGAGATAGGATTTGTGTACCAAAAAATGATGAATTGATTCAGAAAATATTACATGAGGCGCATGATGGTCGTTTGTCGATTCACCCTAGTAGCACAAAAATGTATAATGATTTAAAGAAGTTATATTGGTGGCGGGCATGAAAAGGACATTTCTAAATTTGTAACCAAGTGTTTGATCATCAACAAGTAAAAGTGAACATTAAGTGCCTTGTGGATTACTCCAACCGGTAATGGTGCACGAGTGGAAATGGGATAAGATTACCATGGATTTTGTAACCCGGTTTGCCTTTGACTCCTAAAACAAAGGATCTTTATGCGGGTAGTGGTTGATAGGTTAACAAAGTCGGCTCACTTTATACCCTGCACGCACTCGATTACTCACTTGATAAATTAGTGAATTATATATATTTTGAAATTGTGAAGTTGCACGGGTACCTATGTCTATAATATCGATAGAGATCCGAGATTTACCTTGAGATTCTGGAAAAAGTTACAAGAAGCTTTGGGCATAAAATTGAACTTTAGTACCGCGTTTCATCCACAAACAGATGGTCAGTCAGAAAGAGTAATCCAGGTACTCGAAGATATGCTTAGATGCTGTGTTTTAGAATTTAAAGGCGAGTTGGGAGAAATATCTATCTTTGGTTGAATTTGCCTACAATACAGCTTTTGAGTCAAGTATATCTGATGATGGCACCATACGAAGCCTTGTATGGTCGCAAGTGTCGGACTCCTTTATATTGGACTGAACTTAGTGAGAAACAGATCCATGGGGTTGATCTAATTAAAGAAACCGAAGAGAAAGTAAAAGTAATTCGTGACTGCCTGAAAGCTGCTTCAGATCGACAAAAGTCATATGCATATTTAAAAAGACAAGAGATTGAATTTCAGGTAGGTGATAAAGTGTTCTTGAAGGTATCACCATGGAAAAAGATTCTAAGATTTGGCCAGAAAGGCAAGTTGAGTCCACGTTTTATTGGGCCGTACGAGATTACTGAGAGGATCAAACTAGTGGCATATCGGTTGGCCTTACCGACAGGGTTAGAAAGAATTCATAACGTGTTTCATGTATCAATGTTGCGACGTTATCGTTCTGATCCTTCACAAGTGATTTCTCCAACAGAAATTGAGATTCGACCGGATATGACCTACAAGGAGGAACCAATAAAGATTTTGGCTTGGGAAATTAAACAGTTAAGAAATAAAAGTATAGCATTAGTGAAAGTATTGTGGCAAAAACATGGGATAGAAGATGCTACGTGGGAACCTGAGGAAGCTATGAGGAAATAGTACCCGAACCTTTTTACCGGTAAGATTTTCGGGGACGAAAATCCCTAAAGGGGGAGAATAATTGTGACAACCCGAATTAGGGCCTAATCAGAATAGTGGTTTCGTGACCACAAATCTGAGATAAAAATAATTATTTTATAATTATTTTGAGGTTTATGATATGATTTCATGATTTCGTGAAAATTTCGTGGTGAAATTCTTTGCATTGAGCGCTTAAGTTGAGATTAGGGACTAAACCGAATAAATTGCAAAACTTGCATTTTAGAAGTTTTTAGTATGAAATTTCTTTGGGAATTAATTAAGAGGTCTTAAATAGCAATTTGACCAATTCCTAAGTTATGGACAAAAGTTGGACATGGAGGGAATTTTTGGAAAGTTTAGTAGTAAGGGCATTTTGGTCATTTGAATATTAAATGAAATAAAATGGGAAAAATAACACAAAAATTGGTCATCACCTTCACTAGCTGTTGCCGAAATTTTCTTTCCTCCAAAGCTAGGGTTTCTTCAGCTTTCAAGCTTCATAGTAAGTGATTTTAAGCCCCGTTTTTAATGTTCTTTACATTTTTGAAATCCTCGTAACTCGGTTTACCAATTTCTACCATTATTTCGAGTTAGGGTTTATGTTTAAAAATTTACCCATGAATGATAGGCATGTATTTTCATGTTTGATGGTAGAATATGAATGTTTGAAGTTAGGAGAATGATCTTTTCTAAGCGATAACGAGCAAAACGGCATAATCGATAAAAATATCTATTGTTCATAACTATGTGTTAGAGTGAGAATTTGATGTTGCCATAGAAGAGAAAAATGATCAGCATGTCATTAAACATAAGAATAAGGGCTGAATTAAATTTCTGAGCCTTGGGGCAAAATCATAATTTTGTAAAGTTAGGGGGCAAAAATCTAATTTTTGCATAATGTGATTTTTGGATTGAAATAAATAGTTCGAGTGTTAAATAAGCTAAATGTGTTGTTATAGATCAAGAAAGGCGTGGAATCGATCTCAAACGGGGGAAGGAAAAAGTTTTGGACTAAATTGCAAAATTCTCATATTTTGCACCGAGGTAAGTTTGTATGTAAATAATACGTTAATTTCATTTACATTCTTATATTTCAGCCTATTATATATATATATATATATATTAGCTGATGTTGAAGCATAAATCAACTATTGGAAGAATGGAAATAGTAATAGAGAGAGAAATCCCGATTGAACATTCGGAAAGATCAAATAAAATAGATGGAGTGTAGCTAGGTCACATGTATGGTGCTGAGTGCACATCATGTGTACAAGAAAGCTACGAGATACTATGTAGTGGCTAGGTCACATGTGTGATACGGGATGTATCCCATGTAGACAAGAGAGCTACGGGAGAGATAAATGTAGCTAGGTTGCATGTGTGATTCGAAGTGAAGGACACCATGTAGACAAGAGAGCTACGAGATAAATTGGCTAGGTCGAATGGGTGGTACTAGGTGTTCTCCATGTGTACAAGAGAGCCAAATTAAATGAAATGTGAAGGTGGGCTGTGTGCTGAAACCATCAAGTATCGAGAATTGACCGGAATTATTCAACGGGATGGCTTTGTGGTGACATTGTAATCATGGGCCTATACTTGTGATGTATGAAAAGTGGTGAAAATTATTTGTGATATATATAAGTTAAAATGAGGTTAATACAAAGAAAGTGTGAAAGAGTGAATTAGCACTAAAACTGTTTTGGGACAGTAGCAGTGACGTGATTTTGAAAATTCACCAAAAATAGTGAGAATTTAATTAGAGTCTGAATGAGATGTGAAATTAAATCTTAATGAGTCTATTTTCATATAAAATAAACGGAGCAAGTAAAGGAATTCTATATTTTGAGATATTTATAATTGTGTGTGACTTGCTCAGAATGACTATGTGATCCCCTGTTCCAACTTTGAAAAATCATTAAAAATTTTACAAAACAAATTACGAAATATAGTTTATATGCATAAATTCCTTATTGAGTATACTTTTAAATTAAACAGGTTTAATGGTCCTTTGAATTGTGTACTGGGAGAAATTCAATTCGTAGTGAATAGAGGTCAGATCAATCGAGCTGTGTAACAGGGGAAACTTTAACTAATAAACTGTACTAATTGGCTGAACCAAAAATTCTAGAAAAAAATTAGTAAGAAGTCTTATGAGTTTAAATTAATGGAAATTTTACGGATTTGATTTTTGAGTTTTGTAACTCGAGTTATGATTTATTTAGTGATCATGATGCAGGAGGGACAGCTTGATCAAATTGAAGTAAATAATGAAATTCAAATAAACATATATGATATATTTGAGTTATGTTGTAAACATATTAGATTCTTTATTTGTTATTTATATACTTACTTACTAAGCTATAAGCTTACTTTCTTTTCTCTCTTTTGTCTAATAGGGTCATCCGACTAGCTCAGGAGTTAGATATCGTTGAAGATCCGCCCGCACTATCAATACTTTTGGTATTTGAACTCAACATTTTGAATTATGGCATGTATAGTAGACTTAGATATTTTTTTACGTGTCATAATTGCCTAGGTTTAAAATATTAATTATAGTATCAAACTAATCATTTTGTACGAAGCCTTTGAAATTGGCTTGTATTGTTAATGGCATATGTGTAACACCCTAACCCGTACCCGTCGCCGGAGGGTTAAATGATATTACCATATATAAAAGAGTCATATCAAGATAACTAGATATAATGATTCATTCTTAAGTTCAAATCACATCAAATATTAAAAACATTAATGAAATCTCAACCACACATTCAGTTTAACCATTTGGAACACATATAGTAGCTTAACAAGCCATATTCGCATGGCTACACATATATATATACATCATCAACAAGATAATTATTTAACAACAAAAAGTCAAGCCTATACATGCCATCTTCGAATTTTAACTACTAGAGTACCAAAAAGTTTAGATAGTGTGGACGACTTCGACTTTGAGATCCCTGAAACCGTGGCTGACGAACAAAATCTACAAAACATAGAATTAAGACAACAAAGTAAGCATTAACATGCTTAGTAAGTTTTAAGCATTTCATTTAAAATCAAACATTAAGTATCACTAAGTTCATACTTAAACTGTAAATCATTTGACCGATTGAACACAAGCGTACTAGTTATAAGGCTGATTGGCCTAATACATACATGTATACTCACAAGACTTTTAGCACATAATTTACCGTACTATTTAGCTCATACAATTAAATTTAGACATATACTTCCTTATAACAATGAACATCAACCGAATAGACCATTCTCTTATTTGTAGATACGGTACTCATCCACACACATTCATATATATATATACAAACTGATAAATACATATGTATATATATATCTAATTATCATTCTTTATATTAATGCTTTGTTTTAAAAACATCAATCGACATATGAGTACGTAATACGTACCTGGCTATCTTAGTGTATCATACCAAATCAATAGTGGTTTTCTCGAATATTCAAATTCACGATTTTACCCAAATCACCGGCGTTAAGCCTGCTAGGTTTAAAACCCGAGTCCGATCACTAGCATAAAGCCTTCGGGACTTTTAGCCCGGATATAATTCCAGCACATAGCCGGCGAACTTGAAGTTCGAATATGATTCCCGCATATAGCCTACGGACCTTAAGTCCGGATATAATTCCCGCATATAGCCTATGGACCTTAAGTCTGGATATAATTCCTGCATATAGCCTGCGGACCCTAAGTCCGGATATAATTCCCGCATATAGCCTACGGACCTTAAGTCCGGATATAATTCCTGCATATAGCCTGCGGACCCTAAGTCCGGATATAATCACCATATATCATGCATATATATTCATATTTTACCACATCTCATTCTACATATCACAGTAGTAGTCATTTCCACATTCAAAATAAGCTTCATACGAGTACCATTGTTAATATTTCGGTTCAAACATCATAGAAAATTCTCACATACTCCTTCTATCTTTCAACTTATCCTATAATGATCAATCATCTATGAATCATATAAATAAGTCATTAATCATACACTTTATTCAAATAAGACTAAAAGATCCAGCTTTACACTTATCCAAGTATCATCAATCATTTACTAAAGGTGATTACTCAAAACTTACCTCGGTGTTTTGAACAGTTGTGGATAATCTACTCGGCTGCTTTCTCCTTTCCCCTATCTGATTGAGACCCCTTTTGCTCTTGAGCTTAATTTAGAACAAATAAATTTATTTAAATTACTTACTCAACTTTACTTTTAGTATTCACAATAGACAATCATATAAACTTCAATACATATACATAATGCATGCTTTTAATATTATAAAATTTTTATTTGTTGGGTTATATTATTACCAACCAAAGACCGAATATGCCTATCACATAATTAAGTTATTTAACACCTAACTCACATAGCCAAAGTATATATAATCTTAAGGTCCAAATATGAATACCCCCAAAGTTCTCATGACTTAACCCTTAACCACATTTTGCCCAAAATTCTTTGAATTTCTAATAGCATACACATATATAACCAATTTGGAGACTCTATTAACCAAACATACATCCGGCAATAGCCACAACAACTTTACAAGTCTAATTAGAAACATTTTTCATCATTTGAGCTTCGTCTATTAACTCCCAAAGACCGAATGCACAATTATACAAATGATAAAAATTAATGTTAAATGTCATTAATAAATAAAGCCATACACACATAGCTTATAAGCAAATTTCATCCTTACATAGCCTATAGTTCTCTCGGCCACTCATTCCATAACCTAACAAAACTTCAATTCGAATTCATTAGTCGAATATCAATTAACTTAAGCTACCTTTAAAGTTTTGCTTATCACCTCATGCTAAACTATCAAAATGAACTAATTATAATTATATAAGTACTACCAAAGCCGAAACCTATGCATAATATTATTTCTTATGCCCAAACCAAAGACCACATTCGGCAACTTTCATCCACCATTTTACCAAGCATAACCGATTACCCATTCTCTTCTTAAATCTAAATTCGGCACCTCCAAACAAAATAAGTTAAAAATTTCAACTTTTATGCTAACATAACAAGCAACTTAACACATCCACATAACTAACATGCTAATAGCATCAAGGCATCAACTAAAATTTTTAAGCTTCTTAGCCGAATTCTAACTCTCCAACAACCCCAAATCCAACCATGAGATAGATAGAAATTAGACTAATCATCCAAAGGATGTATAAACTTCCAAAAGTAACATTGAACATACCTTAATCTAGAGAACCACCTTGGCCGAATTTTTCTTCTTCTTCTTCTGGTTTCTCCTCCCACTAACCACTATTATTTTATTATCCATATTCTTTATTTTATTTTTTTAACATAAAATATTAACATAAAATAATTATAATATGTTTTAATCCATAACATGGCCGGCCACTATCTAAAATTTGGCTAATTTGACATGCAAGTACAAGCATTTTCTAACATGCATTAATAGGCCACTTTAACATTTGCCTAGCACATTTCTAAATTTTCTCACACAAGTCCTATTTAATAAATTTCACATACTATATATAAAATTTAAGCATGAAATTTTCACACATGCATATTCATATATAATAAGCGTCAAATATGACTGTTAATTATTTTTATGACTCGGTTTCGTGGTCCCGAAACCACTTTTGACTAGGGTCAATTTAGGGCTGTCACAACTCTCCCCCACATAAGGAATTTTCGTCCCCGAAAATCTTACCAGTGAATAAGTTAGGATATCGATCCTTCAAAGTGCCTTTAAGTTCCCAAGTAGCTTCTTCAACCCCGTGCTTAAACCACAACACCTTCACTAAAGATATTTTCTTATTTCGTAGTTCTTTTACTTCACGTGCCAAAATAGGGACCGGTTCTTCTTCGTAACTCAAATCAGATTGAATCTCAACCTCTGATGGATTAATTATGTGCGATGGATTGGATCTATAACGTCGAAGCATCGAAACATGAAAAACATTGTGAATCTTTTCAAGTTCAGGGGGTAATATCAATCTGTATGAGACTTGCCCAATTCGTTCAGATATTTCATATGGCCCGATGAACCTTAGACTCAATTTTCCTTTATGGCCAAATCTAAGCACCTTTTTCCAAGGTGAAACTTTAAGAAACACTTTGTCTCCGACCCGATATTCAATGTCTTTTCGTTTTGAATCCGCATACGACTTCTGACGATCTGAAGCTGCTTTCAGACTTTCACGGATTACTTTTACATTCTGCTCAGCATTTTTAATCAAATCAACCCCGAAGATTTTACTTTCACTAAGCTCGGTCCAAAACAACGGTGTACGGCATTTATGACCATACAAAGCCTCGTAAGGTGCCATCTTAACGCTTGATTGAAAACTATTGTTGTAAGCGAATTCAATCAAAGGTAAATACCGCTCCCATGAACCACTAAACTCAAGGATGCAACATCTCAACATATCCTCGAGTATCTGAATTATCCGCTCGGATTGACCATCGATTTGGGGATGGCGGTCTTTGAAATGCAACTTGGTACCCAAAGCTTCTTGCAATTTCTTCCAAAATCGCGAGGTGAATCTCGGATCTTTATCCGACACAATAGAAATAGGTACCCCGTGTAATCTTATAATCTGAGAAACATACAATTCAGCTAGTTTATCCAGTGAATAATCCGTACATACGGGAATAAAATGAGTCGACTTAGTCAGTCTATCAACAACAACCCAAATCGCATCTTTCTTACTTGCCGACAATGGCAACCCAGATACAAAATCCATCGTGACTCGATCCCATTTCCATTCAGGTATCATGATCTGCTGAAGTAAACCTGTAGGCACTTGATGTTCCGCTTTCACTTGTTGACATATTAAACACTTCGAAACAAAATCAGAAATGTCTCGTTTCATACCATGCCACCAAAACTGACGTCTCAGATCGTTGTACATTTTCGTACTCCCCGGGTGAATTGACATTCGGCTACAATGAGCTTCGTTCAAAATCATCGAAATAAATTCTGAATTTGTTGGAACACACAAATGACTTCTGAACCTCAAACAATCGTCATCATCAATTTGAAACTTTGATTCCATATTCGAAACACATTCAGCCCGTTTTGCAACCAATTCATCATCGACTTTCTGAGCTTCACAAATTTGATGAATCAACAATGGTTTGGCCTTTAATTCTGCTACTAACACATTATCGGATAGGACAGACAAGTGTACATTCATCGCTCGTAAAGTAAAGAGTGATTTACGACTTAAAGCATCCGCAACCACATTAGCCTTTCCCGGGTGATAGTCAATGACAAGCTCATAATATTTTAACAACTCAAGCCAACGTCTTTGTCGCAGATTCAAATCTCTTTGAGTCATCAAATATTTGAGACTTTTTTGATCCGAAAACATGGTACCTCTCACCAAATAAGTAATGTCACCATATTTTCAAAGCGAATACGATGGCAGCTAATTCGAGATCATGGGTTGGATAATTTCTCTCATGTGGCTTCAATTGCCTTGACGCATAAGCTACAACTCGACCTTATTGCATCAATACACAACCTAACCCAAGTAAGGATGCATCACTGTAAATGACAAACTCTTTGCCTGATTCGGGCTGCACTAGCACTGGAGCTTCAGTTAAAAAGTTTTTAGTTGATCGAAACTTTTCTGACATTTTTCTGACCATTCAAACTTAACATCTTTCTGAAGTAGTTTCGTCATTGGTGTGGCTATCATCGAGAAACCCTTTACAAACTGTCTGTAGTAACCGGCAAGTCCCAAAAAGCTCCGAACCTCAGTAATATTTCTCGGAGGCTTCTAGTTAAGTATGGCTGAAATTTTGCTTGGATCAACTCGAATACCCGATGCAGATACCACATGACCCAAAAAGCTAACTTCTCTCAACCAGAACTCACATTTACTGAACTTAGCATATAACTGCTTATCCCGTAAAATCTGCAACACTAATCTCAGGTGCTCAGCATGTTCGGTTTCATCTCTCGAATAGACCAAAATGTCATCAATAAACACAACTACAAACCAATCCAAATCATGGCCTCAAGATCCGATTCATCAAATCCATAAATACCGCAGGGCATTAGTGAGTCCAAACGGCATCACTAAGAACTCAGAGTGACCGTATCTCGTTCTAAAGCCAGTTTTGGGTATATCTAAATTTCGAACTCGTAACCGATAATAACCCGATCTCAAATCTATCTTTGAAAACACTGAGGCTCCCTTTAGTTGATCAAACAAATCATCAATACGCGGTAACGGATATTTATTCTTTATTGTCACTTTATTCAACTGACGATAATCGATGCACAACCTCATGGTTCCGTCCTTCTTTTTCACAAACAATACTGGTGCACCCCAAGGTGAGAAACTCGGTCGAGCAAAACCTCTATCCATCAACTCTTGCAACTAAGCTTTCAATTCCTTTAATTCCGTTAGTGCAATACGATACGGAGCTATCGAAATCAATGTAGTCCCAGGTACAAGTTCGATGCCAGACTCTACCTCTCGAACAGGTGGTAACCCCGGTAATTCTTCAGGAAAAACATCTGGATATTCACAAACCACTGGTACCGATTCAAGTTTCTTTTCTGATTCTTTATTATCAAGTACGTATGCAAGATACGCTTCACACCCCTTTCTAGCCTATTTTTGAGCCAACATCGAGGATATTATTGTTGGCAGTCCATTCAAAACAGTAGACTCAACTCGGATTATCTCATTATTTGCACACTTCAAATCAATAGTCTTACTTTTGCAATTCACAACTGCATCATGTACGGTCAACAAATCCAAACCGAGAATAACATCAAATTCATCAAACGGTAAAAGCATCAAGTCAGCCGGAAAACAGGAGCCTCGGATTATTAAGGGGCATTTCTTACACACCTTGCCGACAAGCACATAACGACCCAAGGGATTCGACACTCTAATAACGAACTCAATAGACTCAACAGGTAAAGTCTTACTGGATGCTAAAGTCTCACATACATAATAATGAGTAGATCCAGGGTCAATCAAAGCAATCACATCAGTATCAAAGAGAGTGAAAGTACCGGTAATAACATCAGGCGAAGAAGCATCCTCGCGTGCACGTATAGCATAAGCTCTAGCAGGAGCACGAGCCTTAGATCTGGTGGTAACATCTTTAGACCCTCTCTGACCGCTGCTAGCGTTCCCTGTATTCCTAGGTGGCCTACCTCGTGCTGTAGTAGCACCCGGTTTCCCACTCTGATTTACATTCTGTTCAGACAGTCTTGGACAATCTTTGATAAAGTGGTCAGCTGATCCGCACTTATAACAGGAGCGGTCATGGAATCTACAACTCCCCGAATGCCATTTACCACAATACTGGCACTCTGTCCTATCCCGACGATCATTTCCAACACTGGCAACCGAAGTGACTCGCGTACTCACAGGGGGTCGATCACGATCTCGTCTGGAAAAGCCCGAAGTGTCTTTATATCGGCCTGGATCATTTCTAAATTTCTTCGATGATTGTTGAAAGGGCTTTCCTGGAGATCTCTTACGAAACTCTCTTGCTTCCACTTCAGCTTTTCTTTTCTCCTTACTGAGCTCTTCGGCTTTGCAAGCTTGCTCGACAAGTACTACAAATTCTCTAATTTCAAGAATGCCAACATACAGTTTTATATCTTCGTTCAATCCCTCTTTAAAACGTTTACACGTTACAGCTTCTAAAGAAATGCATTCTCGAGCGTACCAGCTAAGCCTCACAAACTTTCATTCATAATCAGTAACCGACATGGAACCTTGTTTAAGTTCTAGAAATTCTTTTTGCTTCTGATCAATAAATCTCTAGCTGATGTACTTTTTTCGAAACTCGGTTTGAAAGAACTCCCAAGTCACTCGCTCTCTAGGCACAAAAGAAATCAACGTATTCCACCAATAATAGGCAGAATCACGTAGCAAAGATATAACACATTTCAAACATTCATCGGGTGTGCAAGATAGTTCATCAAATACCCGAATAGTGTTGTCCAACCAAAATTCAGCTAGCTCAGCATCATCACTGTCTGTAACTTTAAATTCAGTAGCCCCGTGTTTTTGAATTCTGTCAATCGGGGGCTTATTTAACCTCATCTGATCAATCACCGGAGGTATCATAGGTGCTGGGGGTATATTATTCGGGAGTGGCGGTTGTGGAACAGCCGCATTAGTTCGAATATATTGGTTAAACCAATCATTCATCACATTATAAAAGGCTTGTCTAGCCTCATC
Organism: Gossypium anomalum; assembly: GCA_025698475.1. Classification (NCBI taxonomy): domain Eukaryota; kingdom Viridiplantae; phylum Streptophyta; class Magnoliopsida; order Malvales; family Malvaceae; genus Gossypium; species Gossypium anomalum. Next base: position 39,200,270 of record CM046958.1, on the reverse strand, counting down.
ATTCTGATTGCTTGCAACAGGTTGAGAGTCCATCGGCGCTGTCCCGTGCACAGGAGCAGGCGCTACACTCTCTACATCGTCAGCTACCACTCGATTGGGATCGGGATCCATTACTAAACAAAAACACATTTTTAACTGTCAGAAATCATCACACTATCATATTAACACAAATTGGCATGTATAGCTAGACTCATATATGCTACGTTAGTCCTAGAATCGACTAAACCTGGCTCTGATACTAATAAAATGTAACACCCTAACCCGTACCCGTCGCCGGAGGGTTAAAGGATATTACCATATATAAAAGAGTCATATCAAGATAACTAGATATAATGATTCATTCTTAAGTTCAAATCACATCAAATATTAAAAACATTAATGAAATCTCAACCACACATTCAGTTTAACCATTTGGAACACATATAGTAGCTTAACAAGCCATATTCGCATGGCTACACATATATATATATACATCATCAACAAGATAATTATTTAACAACAAAAAGTCAAGCCTATACATGCCATCTTCGAATTTTAACTACTAGAGTACCAAAAAGTTTAGATAGTGTGGACGACTTCGACTTTGAGATCCCTAAAACCGTAGCTGACGAACAAAATCTACAAAACATAGAATTAAGACAACAAAGTAAGCATTAACATGCTTAGTAAGTTTTAAGCATTTCATTTAAAATCAAACATTAAGTATCACTAAGTTCATACTTAAACTGTAAATCATTTGACCGATTGAACACAAGCGTACTAGTTATAAAAATTTGATTGGCCTAATACATACATGTATACTCACAAGACTTTTAGCACATAATTTCTACCGTACTATTTAGCTCATACAATTAAATTTAGACATATACTTCCTTATAAAATGAACATCAACCGAATAGACCATTCTCTTATTCGTAGATACTGTACTCATCTACACACATACATATATATATACAAACCGATAAATACATATGTATATATATCTAATTACCATTCTTTATATTAATGGTTTGTTTTAAAAACATCAGTCAACATATGAGTACGTAATACGTACCTAGCTATCTTAGTGTATCATACCAAATCAATAGTGGTTTTCTCGAATATTCAAATTCACGATTTTACTCAAATCACCGGCGTTAAGCCTGCTAGGTTTAAAACACGAGTCCGATCACTAGCATAAAGCCTTTGGGACTTTTAGTCCGGATATAATTCAAAGACATAGCCGCGAACTCAAGTTCGAATATGATTCCCGCATATAGCCTACGGACCTTAAGTCCGGATATAATTCTCGCATATAGCCTACGAACCTTAAGTCCAGATATAATTCCTGCATATAGCCTGCGGACCCTAAGTCCGGATATAATTCCCGCATATAGCCTACGAACCTTAAGTCCGGATATAATTCCTGCATATAGCCTGCGGACCCTAAGTCCGGATATAATCACCATATATCATGCATATATATTCATATTTTACCACATCTCATTCTACATATCACAGTAGTAGTCATTTCCACATTCAAAATAAGCTTCATACGAGTACCATTGTTAATATTTCGGTTCAAACATCATAGAAAATTCTCACATACTCCTTCTATCTTTCAACTTATCCTATAATGATCAATCATCTATGAATCATATAAATAAGTCATTAATCATACACTTTATTCAAATAAGACTAAAAGATCCAGCTTTACACTTATCCAAGTATCATCAATCATTTACTAAAGGTGATTACTCAAAACTTACCTCGGTGTTTTGAACAGTTGTGGATAATCTACTCGGCTGCTTTCTCCTTTCCCCTATCTGATTGAGACCCCTTTTGCTCTTGAGCTTAATTTAGAACAAATAAATTTATTTAAATTACTTACTCAACTTTACTTTTTAGTATTCACAATAGACAATCATATAAACTTCAATACATATACATAATGCATGCTTTTAATATTATAAAATTTTTATTTGTTGGGTTATATTATTACCAACCAAAGACCGAATATGCCTATCACATAATTAAGTTATTTAACACCTAACTCACATAGCCAAAGTATATATAATCTTAAGGTCCAAATATGAATACCCCCAAAGTTCTCATGACTTAACCCTTAACCACATTTTGCCCAAAATTCTTTGAATTTCTAATAGCATACACATATATAACCAATTTGGAGACTCTATTAACCAAACATACATCCGGTAATAGCCACAACAACTTTACAAGTCTAATTAGAAACATTTTTCATCATTTGAGCTTCGTCTATTAACTCCCAAAGACCGAATGCACAATTATACAAATGATAAAAATTAATGTTAAATGTCATTAATAAATAAAGCCATACACACATAGCTTATAAGCAAATTTCATCCTTACATAGCCTATAGTTCTCTCGGCCACTCATTCCATAACCTAACAAAACTTCAATTCGAATTCATTAGTCGAATATCAATTAACTTAAGCTACCTTTAAAGTTTTGCTTATCACCTCATGCTAAACTATCAAAATGAACTAATTATAATTATATAAGTACTACCAAAGCGAAACCTATGCATAATATTATTTCTTATGCCCAAACCAAAGACCACATTCGGCAACTTTCATCCACCATTTTACCAAGCATAACCGATTACCCATTCTCTTCTTAAATCTAAATTCGGCACCTCCAAACAAAATAAGTTAAAAATTTCAACTTTTATGCTAACATAACAAGCAACTTAACACATCCACATAACTAACATGCTAATAGCATCAAGGCATCAACTAAAATTTTTAAGCTTCTTAGCCGAATTCTAACTCTCCAACAACCCCAAATCCAACCATGAGATAGATAGAAATTAGACTAATCATCCAAAGGATGTATAAACTTCCAAAAGTAACATTGAACATACCTTAATCTAGAGAACCACCTTGGCCGAATTTTTCTTCTTCTTCTTCTGGTTTCTCCTCCCATTAACCACTATTATTTTATTATCCATATTCTTTATTTTATTTTTTTAACATAAAATATTAACATAAAATAATTATAATATGTTTTAATCCATAACATGGCCGGCCACTATCTAAAATTTGGCTAATTTGACATGCAAGTACAAGCATTTTCTAACATGCATTAATAGGCCACTTTAACATTTGCCTAGCACATTTCTAAATTTTCTCACACAAGTCCTATTTAATAAATTTCACATACTATATATAAAATTTAAGCATGAAATTTTCACACATGCATATTCATATATAATAAGCGTCAAATATGACTGTTAATTATTTTTATGACTCGGTTTCGTGGTCCCGAAACCACTTTTCGACGACTAGGTCAATTTAGAAATTTGTCACAACTCTCCCCACATAAGGAATTTTTCGTCCTCGAAAATCTTACCAGTGAATAAGTTAGGATATCGATCCTTCAAAGTGCCTTTAAGTTCCCAAGTAGCTTCTTCAACCCCGTGCTTAAACCACAACACCTTCACTAAAGATATTTTCTTATTTCGTAGTTCTTTTACTTCACGTGCCAAAATAGGGACCGGTTCTTCTTCAGTAACTCAAATCGATTGAATCTCAACCTCGATGGATTAATTATGTGCGATGGATTGGATCTATAACGTCGAAGCATCGAAACATGAAAAACATTGTGAATCTTTTCAAGTTCAGGGGGTAATATCAATCTGTATGAGACTTGCCCAATTCGTTCAGATATTTCATATGGCCCGATGAACCTTAGACTCAATTTTCCTTTATGGCCAAATCTAAGCACCTTTTTCCAAGGTGAAACTTTAAGAAACACTTTGTCTCCGACCCGATATTCAATGTCTTTTCGTTTTGAATCCGCATACGACTTCTGACGATCTGAAGCTGCTTTCAGACTTTCACGGATTACTTTTACATTCTGCTCAGCATTTTTAATCAAATCAACCCCGAAGATTTTACTTTCACTAAGCTCGGTCCAAAACAACGGTGTACGGCATTTATGACCATACAAAGCCTCGTAAGGTGCCATCTTAACGCTTGATTGAAAACTATTGTTGTAAGCGAATTCAATCAAAGGTAAATACCGCTCCCATGAACCACTAAACTCAAGGATGCAACATCTCAACATATCCTCGAGTATCTGAATTATCCGCTCGGATTGACCATCAGTTTGGGGATGAAAAGCGGTGCTGAAATGCAACTTGGTACCCAAAGCTTCTTGCAATTTCTTCCAAAATCGCGAGGTGAATCTCGGATCTTTATCCGACACAATAGAAATAGGTACCCCATGTAATCTTATAATCTGAGAAACATACAATTCAGCTAGTTTATCCAGTGAATAATCCGTACATACGGGAATAAAATGAGTCGACTTAGTCAGTCTATCAACAACAACCCAAATCGCATCTTTCTTACTTGCCGACAATGGCAACCCAGATACAAAATCCATCGTGACTCGATCCCATTTCCATTCAGGTATCATGATCCAAGTAAACTCTGTAGGCACTTGATGTTCCGCTTTCACTTGTTGACATATTAAACACTTCGAAACAAAATCAGAAATGTCTCGTTTCATACCATGCCACCAAAACTGACGTCTCAGATCGTTGTACATTTTCGTACTCCCCGGGGGAATTGACATTCGGCTACAATGAGCTTCGTTCAAAATCATCGAAATAAATTCTGAATTTGTTGGAACACACAAATGACTTCAACGAACCTCAAACAATCGTCATCATCAATTTGAAACTTTGATTCCATATTCAAACACATTCACTCCGCTTTGCAACCAATTCATCATCGACTTTACGAGCTTCACAAATTTGATGAATCAACAATGGTTTGGCCTTTAATTCTGCTACTAACACATTATCGGATAGGACAGACAAGTGTACATTCATCGCTCGTAAAGTAAAGAGTGATTTACGACTTAAAGCATCCGCAACCACATTAGCCTTTCCCGGGTGATAGTCAATGACAAGCTCATAATATTTTAACAACTCAAGCCAACGTCTTTGTCGCAGATTCAAATCTCTTTGAGTCATCAAATATTTGAGACTTTTTGATCCGAAAACATGGTACCTCTCACCAAATAAGTAATGTCGCCATATTTTCAAAGCGAATACGATGGCAGCTAATTCGAGATCATGGGTTGGATAATTTCTCTCATGTGGCTTCAATTGCCTTGACGCATAAGCTACAACTCGACCTTATTGCATCAATACACAACCTAACCCAAGTAAGGATGCATCACTGTAAATGACAAACTCTTTGCCCGATTGAAATTTGCACTAGCACTGGAGCTTCAGTTAAAAAGTTTTTAGTTGATCGAAACTTTTCTGACATTTTTCTGACCATTCAAACTTAACATCTTTCTGAAGTAGTTTCGTCATTGGTGTGGCTATCATCGAGAAACCCTTTACAAACTGTCTGTAGTAACCGGCAAGTCCCAAAAAGCTCCGAACCTCAGTAATATTTCTCGGAGGCTTCTAGTTAAGTATGGCTGAAATTTTGCTTGGATCAACTCGAATACCCGATGCAGATACCACATGACCCAAAAAGCTAACTTCTCTCAACCAGAACTCACATTTACTGAACTTAGCATATAATCGCTATATCGTAAAATCTGCAACACTAATCTCAGGTGCTCAGCATGTTCGGTTTCATCTCTCGAATAGACCAAAATGTCATCAATAAACACAACTACAAACCAATCCAAATACTGTCTGAAGATCCGATTCATCAAATCCATAAATACCGCAGGGGCATTAGTGAGTCCAAACGGCATCACTAAGAACTCGTAGTGACCGTATCTCGTTCTAAAGCCAGTTTTGGGTATATCTAAATTTCGAACTCGTAACCGATAATAACCCGATCTCAAATCTATCTTTGAAAACACTGAGGCTCCCTTTAGTTGATCAAACAAATCATCAATACGCGGTAACGGATATTTATTCTTTATTGTCACTTTATTCAACTGACGATAATCGATGCACAACCTCATGGTTCCGTCCTTCTTTTTCACAAACAATACTGGTGCACCCCAAGGTGAGAAACTCGGTCGAGCAAAACCTCTATCCATCAACTCTTGCAACTAAGCTTTCAATTCCTTTAATTCCGTTAGTGCAATACGATACGGAGCTATCGAAATCAATGTAGTCCCAGGTACAAGTTCGATGCCAGACTCTACCTCTCGAACAGGTGGTAACCCCGGTAATTCTTCAGGAAAAACATCTGGATATTCACAAACCACTGGTACCGATTCAAGTTTCTTTTCTGATTCTTTATTATCAAGTACGTATGCAAGATACGCTTCACACCCCTTTCTAGCCTATTTTTGAGCCAACATCGAGGATATTATTGTTGGCGATCCATTCAAAGCTTGATGAGACTCAACTCGGATTATCTCATTATTTGCACACTTCAAATCAATAGTCTTACTTTTGCAATTCACAACTGCATCATGTACGGTCAACAAATCCAAACCGAGAATAACATCAAATTCATCAAACGGTAAAAGCATCAAGTCGGTGGAAAACAGAGCCTCGGATTATTAAGGGGCATTTCTTACACACCTTGTCGACAAGCACATAACGACCCAAGGGATTCGACACTCTAATAACGAACTCAATAGACTCAACGGTAAAGTCTTCTTTGGATGCTAAAGTCTCACATACATAATAATGAGTAGATCCAGGTCAATCAAAGCAATCACATCGAAGATCAAAGAGAGTGAAAGTACCAGGTAATAACATCGAGCGAAGAAGCATCCTCGCGTGCACGTATAGCATAAGCTCTAGCGAGAGCACGAGCCTTAGATCTGGTGGTAACATCTTTAGACCTCTCTCGACCATTGCTAGCGTTCCTCGTATTCCTAGGTGGCCTACCTCGTCTGTTGTAGTAGCACCCGTTTCCCACTACGATTTACATTACATTGCTGCAGTCTTGGACAATCTTTGATAAAGTGGTGGTGATCCGCACTTATAACAGAGGCGGTCATGGAATCTACAACTCCCGAATGCCATTTACCGCACATCGCACTCTGTCCTATCCCGACGATCATTTCCAACACTGGCAACCGAAGTGACTCGCGTACTCACAGGGGGTCGATCACGATCTCGTCTGGAAAAGCCCGAAGTGTCTTTAGATCGGCCTGGATCATTTCTAAATTTCTTCGATGATTGTTGAAAGGGCTTTCCTGGAGATCTCTTACGAAACTCTCTTGCTTCCACTTCAGCTTTTCTTTTCTCCTTACTGAGCTATTCGGCTTTGCAAGCTTGCTCGACAAGTACTACAAATTCTCTAATTTCAAGAATGCCAACATACAGTTTTATATCTTCGTTCAATCCCTCTTAAAAGCGTTTACACGTTCTGACTTCTAAAGAAATGCATTCTCGAGCGCACCGGCTAAGCCTCACAAACTTTCATTCATAATCGAGAACCGACATGGAACCTTGTTTAAGTTCTAGAAATTCTTTTGCTTCTGATCAATAAATCTCTAGCTGATGTACTTTTTTCGAAACTCGGTTTGAAAGAACTCCCAAGTCACTCGCTCTCTAGGCACAAAAGAAATCAACGTATTCCACCAATAATAGGCAGAATCACGTAGCAAAGATATAACACATTTCAAGCATTCATCGGGTGTGCAAGATAGTTCATCAAATACCCGAATAGTGTTGTCCAACCAAAATTCAGCTTGCTCAGCATCATCACTGTCTGTAACTTTAAATTCGAGAGTCTCTGTTTTTGAATTTCATCAATCGGGGGCTTATTTAACCTCATCTGATCAATCACCGGAGGTATCATAGGTGCTGGGGGTATATTATTCGGGAGTGGCGGTTGTGGAACAGCCGCATTAGTTCGAATATATTGGTTAAACCAATCATTCATCACATTATAAAAGGCTTGTCTAGCCTCATCATTCTGATTGCTTGCAACAGGTTGAGAGTCCATCGGCGCTGTCCCGTGCACAGGAGCAGGCGCTACACTCTCTACATCGTCAGCTACCACTCGATTGGGATCGGGATCCATTACTAAACAAAAACACATTTTTAACTGTCAGAAATCATCACACTATCATATTAACACAAATTGGCATGTATAGCTAGACTCATATATGCTACGTTAGTCCTAGAATCGACTAAACCTGGCTCTGATACTAATAAAATGTAACACCCTAACCCGTACCCGTCGCCGGAGGGTTAAAGGATATTACCATATATAAAAGAGTCATATCAAGATAACTAGATATAATGATTCATTCTTAAGTTCAAATCACATCAAATATTAAAAACATTAATGAAATCTCAACCACACATTCGGTTTAACCATTTGGAACACATATAGTAGCTTAACAAGCCATATTCGCATGGCTACACATATATATATATACATCATCAACAAGATAATTATTTAACAACAAAAGTCAAGCCTATACATGCCATCTTGAATTTTAACTACTAGAGTACCAAAAGTTTAGATAGTGTGGACGACTTCGACTTTGAGATCCACTAAAAAACCGTAGTGATTTAACAAAATCTACAAAACATAGAATTAAGACAACAAAGTAAGCATTAACATGCTTAGTAAGTTTTAAGCATTTCATTTAAAATCAAACATTAAGTATCACTAAGTTCATACTTAAACTGTAAATCATTTGACCGATTGAACACAAGCGTACTAGTTATAAGGCTGATTGGCCTAATACATACATGTATACTCACAAGACTTTTAGCACATAATTTACCGTACTATTTAGCTCATACAATTAAATTTAGACATATACTTCCTTATAAAAATGAACATCAACCGAATAGACCATTCTCTTATTCGTAGATACGGTACTCATCTACACACATACATATATATATACAAACTGATAAATACATATGTATATATATCTAATTATCATTCTTTATATTAATGGTTTGTTTTAAAAACATCAGTCAACATATGAGTACGTAATACGTACCTAGCTATCTTAGTGTATCATACCAAATCAATAGTGGTTTTCTCGAATATTCAAATTCACGATTTTACTCAAATCACCGGCGTTAAGCCTGCTAGGTTTAAAACACGAGTCCGATCACTAGCATAAAGCCTTTGGGACTTTTAGCCCGGATATAATTCCAGCACATAGCCGGCGAACCTGAAGTTCGAATATGATTCCCGCATATAGCCTACGGACCTTAAGTCCGGATATAATTCCCGCATATAGCCTACGAACCTTAAGTCCAGATATAATTCCTGCATATAGCCTGCGGACCCTAAGTCCGGATATAATTCCCGCATATAGCCTACGAACCTTAAGTCCGGATATAATTCCTGCATATAGCCTGCGGACCCTAAGTCCGGATATAATTCCTGCATATAGCCTACGGACCTTAAGCCCGGATATAATTCCTGCATATAGCCTGCGGACCCTAAGTCCTGATATAATCACCATATATCATGCAAATATATTCATATTTTACCACATCTCATTCTACATATCACAATAGTAGTCATTTCCACATTCAAAATAAGCTTCATACGAGTACCATTGTTAATATTACAGTTCAAACATCATAGAAAATTCTCACATACTCCTTCTATCATTCAACTTATCCTATAATGATCAATCATCTATGAATCATATAAATAAGTTATTAATCATACACTTTATTCAAATATGACTAAAAGATCCAGCTTTACACTTATACAAGTATCATCAATCATTTACTAAAGGTGATTACTCAAAACATACCTCGGTGTTTTGAACAGTTGTGGATAATCTACTCGGCTGCTTTCTCCTTTCCCCTATCTGATTGAGACCCCTTTGCTCTTGAGCTTAATTTAGAAAAAATAAATTTATTTAAATTACTTACTCAACTTTACTTTTTAGTAGTCACAATAGACAATCATATAAACTTCAATACATATACATAATGCATGCTTTTAATATTATAAATTTTTTATTTGTTGGGTTATATTATTACCAACCACAGACCGAATATGCCTATCACATAATTAAGTTATTTAACACCTAACTCACATAGCCAAAGTATATATAATCTTAAGGTCCAAATATGAATACCCGCAAAGTTCTCATGACTTAACCCTTAACCACATTTTGCCGAAAATTCTTTGAATTTCTAATAGCATACACATATATAACCAATTTGGAGACTCTATTAACCAAACATACATCCGGCAATAGCCACAACAACTTTACAAGTCTAATTAAAAACATTTTTCATCATTTTAGCTTCGTCTATTAACTCCCAAAGACCAAATGCACAATTATACAAATGATAAAAATTAATGTTAAATGTCATTAATAAATAAAGCCAAACACACACAGCTTATAAGCAAATTTCATCCTTACATAGCCTATAGTTCTCTCGGCCACTCATTCCACAACCTAACAAAACTTCAATTCGAATTCATTAGCCGAATATCAATGAACTTAAGCTACCTTTAAAATTTTACTTATCACTTCATGCCAAACTATCAAAATGAACTAATTATAATTATATAAGTACTACCAAAGCCGAAACCTATGCATAATATTATTTCTTATGCCCAAACCAAAGACCACATTCGGCAACTTTCATCCACCATTTTACCAAGCATAACCGATTACCCATTCTCTTCTTAAATCTAAATTCGGCACCTCCAAACAAAATAAGTTAAAAATTTCAACTTTTATGCTAACATAACAAGCAACTTAACACATCCACATAACTAACATGCTAATAGCATCAAGGCATCAACTAAAATTTTTAAGCTTCTTAGCCGAATCCTAACTCTCCAAGAACCCCAAATCCAACCATGAGATAGATAGAATTTAGACTAATCATCCAAAGGATGTATAAACTTCCAAAAGTAACATTGAACATACCTTAATCTAGAGAACCACCTTGGCCGAATTTTTCTTCTTCTTCTTCCTCTAGTTACGGCAATGGAGGAGCAACATAAGCTAACTTTTGTTTCTCCTCCCACTAACCACTATTATTTTATTATCCATATTCTTTATTTTATTTTTTTAACATAAAATATTAACATAAAATAATTATAATATGTTTTAATCCATAACATGGCCGGCCACTATCTAAAATTTGGCTAATTTGACATACAAGTACAAGCATTTTCTAACATGCATTAATAGGCCACTTTAACATTTGCCTAGCACATTTCTAAATTTTCTCACACAAGTCCTATTTAATAAATTTCACATACTATATACAAAATTTAAGCATGAAATTTTCACACATGCATATTCATATATAATAAGCATCAAATATGACTGTTAATTATTTTTATGACTCGGTTTCGTGTTCCCAAAACCACTTTCCGACTAGGGTCAATTTAGGGCTGTCACAATATGTTATAATGATTCATGATCAAATTTCACGTCATATTTTTGTCTCAGTTTTATTTAATAGTATGTATTATAATTTGTTAATATCTCGTACCCTATTCCGGCGACGGATACGGGTAAGGGCTGTTACATATTTACTTACTAAGCTATAATGCTTACTCCCATCCTTTCTTTTTTTCCTATAGTGTCACAGATGTTAGCTTGAGTTGAAGGTCGCCGGAGGTTAAATCACACTATCAAATTATTGATCGTTATATAAAGTTTTAAAGTATTTTTAAGTCTTTGACATGTATGGGGACTCGTTTAATTATTACTAAGTTTCTAGGAGTTGGCCTAAAATACTGACCTATGTTAATTGAAGGTCTTTATTATATAAAGTCATTTAATGAAGATAGTCTTGATTATGTTATTAATTAAATGATGTAAATTATGAATGTGCATGCTTGCCTATGTGTGCGGTTGAATTAAAGCATGATATGGGCCTTGTAAGCTCTTTTTAAGGGATAGCTTAAATGTGTTTGAAAAAGTTTTAAATTAGAGTGAAATCATGAATCAGTTTTTATACGATGCTTAGTGATTAAGTCCGGTAATGCCTCGTACCCTGTTCTGGCATCGAACACGGGTAAGGGGTGTTACAAAGATGGGCATGAATTAGGCGTTTTATTTAGTTAATTAATAAGGTTATTAAGGTAATTTAATAATTGAATAAAAATAACATAAAATAAAAGTATCATCTTTTTTAGTTCATGTTTCCATCGAAACTAAAGAAGGAACACCTCCATTTTTCACCTTAAAGGTTCGACTATGTTCAAGTATTGCATGTAAGTGATTTTTGAGCTCGTTTTTAATTAATTCTATGTTTTTGAAGTCGTTGTAGCTTAATTTAGCTAGCCTGAGGATCAGTTTGTAAAACTATTAAAGATTTAGGGTTTTTCCATGGATGTTCTTGCATGATTCTTGATGTTTAATGAAAGATTATGAGTCCTTTTTGATAAATAAATAAGTTTTGTAAAGTGGTTTTTGATGAAAATTGTATTTAGGGATTTATTTGTAAAAATGATAAAAGTTCAAGTTAAATTTGTGAAATGATGGTTTGTATGAGTTGATATAGGTCTCTAGAGAAATCGATTCACTTGAGAAAATGATGAAAATGCTTAGATTTCAATTTATGAGCTTAAGGACTAAATTGTGAAAAGTTAAAATATTAGGGGCAAATTTATAATTTTGCAAAATATGAAATATGGACTGAATTGAATAATAGAAGTATTAAACGGATTGAATTTGTCTATTTAAATCAAGATAGACCTCGTATGGATTTGGATTGGGGAAAACCTAAAGCCTCGGACTAGTTGATCCCGTTCCTACGCTCTAGTTGTTGAGGTAAGTTCGTATAAATAAATATTTTTTTAATGTTATTTTCAATTATATGTTAATATGTTAGTTGTTATGTAATTGAATGATGAATATCCGAAATACTATGACGGTTATCGAGTCCTGATTGAACATTAGGAATTAGTAGGATACAAATGACATGTCATTAAGGTTTTCATGTTTCGGGTGTTGGTCTTCAATGTTCTACCGATGGCTGAGGTCCTGCACTTGTTGCAGATACTCCACAACTCGTGTAAGCAGCATTGTATAGCTTACATTCCTACCCATAGCTCGTGTGAGTAGGCCCATTTCACAGCTCGTGTGAGCAATGATGTAAAGGAAAGGTTACAGCTATATGTTTAAGCACACTTCATGTGAGCTTTCCCGAGTATCCGATGATATTCTAAATGATTCAACGGGCATGAAAAGGAAAGGAATGGTAGGTGTTCAAGTGAACTATATCATGTATTCATGAAAAGGAAATGATGATTTCAAATGAAGTATGTTCATGTGCAAATGGCTTACCTTATGTATAATTCAAGTGAATTATGTTTGAATGCACTAACATGTGTTGATGATGGTGCTTAGGCTTGTGCCAAGCTCGTGGTTGGATTACATTATGCTTATTCTTAATGTTTTGCATTGAAATGTAAGTTATGTTCCTTGTTTTATGAACTTACTAAGCATTATGTGCTTACGTAGTTTTCTTTCCCATGTTTTATAGATAATCAGAAGCTCGATCGGTTTGGAAGCTCGTCGGATATCTATCACACTATCTAGCATAAATTTCAGTAGTTTTTGATGTTTTGGCTTCGGTTATAACGGTATGTATAGGTGAACTTGTATTAGTATCTAGCTGCTGATTTTGTCATGTATAAGTTGTTTTGGTACCATTTGATGTTGGTTGAATTGTGTCATTTTGGTACTTGTGATGCATAAATGGTATGGCTCAAATGGTAAGTTTATGTTAAAGTACAAATGGTCAAGATATGGTATGTTTTGATATGGTATTAAACTAGATGTGTATGAATGAAATGTGGTCAAGTATATATATATGTTTAGGTAAGTTTGTATGTTTGCATTTAAGGTGCCTTGTATGACATATTGGTTGAATGATCTTCAACTATTGAATTGGTCATTTCATGTAAGTTATGGTCAAGTTTTGATGCCTTGATTAGGTGTATTAAAGACCCTTAGGTGATTGCTTGATGTAGTGATGGAAATTACTTGCTTTTGGGTAAATTCATGTCCACATGGCCTGAGACACAGGCGTGTGACTCAGCCCTGTGTGACACATGGCCTGGTGACACGGTCGTGTGTCCCCTGTAGGTTTTAATGCATGCAAGTCAGACAATTACATGGCCTAGCACGTGGCCTGGCACACGAGCGTGTGACTTGGTCATGTGACCCTACTCAGAGAGTTACACGGGTGAGGACACGGGCTGGGACTGTAACACCCCTTACCCATATTCAACGCTCGAATAGGGTTACGGGGCATTACCTAACTTATAAAACAATTAAACATTTATTTCACATACATTTTTCAGATTTCATGCAATCATCATTCAAAATCAATCACATTGTCCCTAATACGAGCCTACGAGGCCCTAAACATGCTTTAGAAGTGGTTCAGGACTAAACCGATAGCTTAAGAAATTTTTGAAACACTTAGAAAAATTTCCAAAAATAGGGGACACACGCCCGTATGGCTCGGTCGTATATCTCACACAGCCAAAGACACGCTCGTGTCACAAGCTGTGTGGACATTTGAAATGGGATCACATGGCCGTGTTCCAACCCGTGTCTGACCTCGTGTAACTCTCTGACTTGGGTCACACGACCAACACACACGCCCGTGTGACTAGCCCATGTGCCTTAAAAATGGCCACACACGCCCGTGTGCCAGGTCGTGTGCTAGGCCATGTCAAACCTGTAGGGTATACTGAATTATGCCTCATGGCCAAGTCACACGCCCGTGTGCTGGGCCGTGTGGAGCATACTAACTTGATTTTTATTTCAACACCAGGGGACACACAGTCATGTAACCTGACCGTGTGTCACACACAGCTGAGACACACGCTCGTGTCTCTACTCGTATGGACAAAAATAGGCTATTTACCAAGCCAATTTGCCACCTAAACTTGCACACACCTAAACCTACCCATTTGGCACCAAAACGTAGCATATATAGGAATTCATCTAATCTCAACCAAGTAGAAATCATACCATTACGAACACCAACAATTACAAGGCATACAATATCAGAAAATGCCATCCAATTTCATACCAAAACTCACTTTCACAAAACATAAAAAATAATCAATCTCAAATATGCATTATTTGCCTAGATTCACTAGCATAAAAATACTCATAACTCAACCATTTTCTATCCATAATACTATGATCCACAAGCATTGTATATCCATCAATAAACTCACAACACAAGCCATATACACATATATATAAACACAACCAAACCAACCAAATTAAGCCAACTCTTGTAACACCCCTTACCCATATCTGATGCCGGAACAGGGTACGAGCTATTACCGGACTTGAATACTTGTAATCATTTAAAACCGAGACATAAAATTTCATCAAATTTTAAACTTTTCAAACATATATAATTTTTCCCTTAAAAGGGCCTACGAGGCCCAAAACAGTCATTGAAATTGGTTCGGGAACAAACCGAAATCTTTCAGACACTTAGAATTTATTTTATTTTATTTTATTTTATTTTTCATACATAAAATAGGTTTACATAACTTTAACCATTATGAGCCAAATCTTATGGCTATATACAATGAAGCAAAAATGAGCCTATACATTTGGCTAAATCATAATATTACTTAATATCAATAACTAATTATCTATACATGCCACTTATTTGATAATAAATAAGAATTACCATTATTCTAATTTGATAAACTAATAGTGTGATGATACTTCCGACGATCTCCAACCCCGAGCCAACCTGACAACACTAAGAGAAATGCGAAAATGGTGTAAGCTTAAAAGCTTAGTAATTTGGCATATTAATAATAATAAGCAATTTAATTAACAATATTATCCCATTCCTCAATAAATATGCTCAAGAAAATAGAATCATTAATCACATGATTTCATCTTTTTACACAAGATCAGCTAAGGCTGTTTTCCAGAATCATAGTCGCTAATTTAATTATTTCTTAAGCTAAAGAACTCAAAATTTAGTTTCATAAATTTTGTTTGAAACTAGACTCATATAAATTTCTACCATAAAATTTTCAGAATTTATGGTTTTGCCAATCAATACCATATTTTTCTTAAAGTTTCCTCTATTTCACTGTCTGACAATTTTGACCTCTCTATATAAAAACTTAGTAATCTCATTGTACAGAATTAAAATAATGTTTTTGATTATTCCAATCAATTATTCCAATCAAAAATAGACTCATTAAGGTTTCTATGAATATAAACCATGCCCCATAATTATTTTTGTACAATTTATGATGATTTTACCAAGTCAGAACAGGGGATCACGTAATCATTCTGAACCAGTCTCACAAAAATATAAATATCTCAAAATATAGAATTCATTTGCCTGCTATGTTTCTTTTATATGAAAAGAGACTCATTAAGCTTTAATTTAATATCTCATTCAGCCTATAATTAAATTCCTACTATTTTTGGTGATTTTTCAAAGTCACGTCACTGCTACTGTCCAAAACAATTTTATTGTTAATTCACTCTTTCACACTTTCTTTGTATTAACCTCATTTTAACATACATATCACAAATCATTTTCACCACATTTCATACATCACAAGTATAGGCCCATGATTACAAGGTCACCATAAAATCATCCTCATGTATAACTTACTTGTTTATAACCATACCACATCCCGGTCACTTAATGAACACATCATTCACATAACCAAGTTCCTGCACTTATTCATCACAAAACTCACAAAGCAGTACATAGCAAGTCTCCCGTTGAACACTTCGGATCAATCCTCGATACTTGGCGGTTTCAGCACATAGCTCCACCCATCATAAAGTTCGGCTCTCTTGTACACATGGTGAACACTTAGTACCACCCATGTGACCTAGCCAGTTTATCTCGTAACTCTCTTGTCTACATGGTGTCCTTCACCTGGAACCACGCATGCGACCTAGCTACATATATCCCGTAGCTCTCTTGTCTACATGGTGTACACATAGTATCACCCATGCGACCTAGCTACATCATAATGTCTCGTAGCTCTCTTGTACACATGATGTGCACTCAGCACCATACATGTGACCTAGCTACATACCATCTGTATCATCCAATCTTTCCGAAGGTTCAACCGGGATTTCTCTCTCTTTTCCAACAATTTCACCAATCAAGTAATTATCAACAAACATATTTTCAATATTATTATAAAATATCATAATATAAGTAAAATTGATGTATTACTTACATATAAACTTACATCTCATTTAATATCAAGGCAATAACATTAAATTACACATTGCATTATTAAAAATCATATGAACTTACGATTGCTCGTAATATCCATAATCATAGAAATCACATTTATGTATGATAATTCAATGCACTTCATGTACCATAGATATATTTTTAAATCAATTCATAAACTTGGCACCATAACATTTAATTTAACATAATTCAATTAATTCACTAAATTTAACTTTCAAATATAAATTACAACATTATTGCAGTATTATTATCATACCAACTTACCTCAAATGCCGAAACGGCTAACTTTCTTGACTTAGCACACAATTTTTTTTCTTCCTCGATCTTAAACCAAAATTTCATGTTTTCTTGATCTAACATGTCAAATAACACTTATTTAACACATTTTATCAACACACTAAGCAATTCAATTCATATATCAAATTTTATAAAACTTACAATTATGCCCCCTAACTTTTCAAAAATTACACTTTTACCCCTAGGCTCGTAAAATAATTTTTATTCAATTTCTATAAGGTTTAAGACATTCTGAACATTTTTCTCTTCTATGAGAACTCCAAATTTTCACTAATTCACACACTTATGACCAATTTATAACTTTTACAATTTAACCCCTTTTTGACATTTTTACCGAAATTCATTGAATAAAACTCGTATTTAACACATCAAACATTCATTATCTACTATAAATCATCAAAACACAACCATATCATGAATGGGTAAATTTTTAAACTCTAATTTCTCTTCAATCAATTGGTAGAAATAAAAAATTTAAGCTTCGGGGATCTCAAAAATACGAAAATTATTAAAAACGGGACAAAAACCGTACCTATATAAGCCATAGAAGCTTGGCTGAATGAAGCTCATCCATGGCTGCCATTTTTGGTTCTTTCCCACGGTTGAAGAAGAAAGAATGAAAAAAAATGATAGCATTTATCATTTTTGTCTTATTAGGTCATTTTAATTAATTTACAAAATTACCCTTTTTATTTCAACCAAATTTCAAAAATACCAAACAAATATCCATCCACTAACTTATTAAAGGACTAATTATCACATAAGAACTTTCAATTTAGAACTCATAACAATTAGGCACCTCATATATAAAGAACTCAACTTTTGCACTTTTTACAATTTAGTCCTTTTGACTAAATTGACTGCCCAAACGTCAAAATTTTCGAACGAAATTTTTACGAAATATTTTCATAAATTTATAGAATATAAAAATATAATAAAAATAAATTTTTTCTCGTCGGGTTTGTGGTCCCAAAACCACTGTTCCGACTAGACCCAATTTTGGGCTGTTACAACTCTCATGGCTATAGTCAAAACCAAACTTTAGACATTTACAAGCCAATACAAATGGGTAAATTCATTATCAACACATATACCAAAATGACCGAAAATCCCTATACATGCCATATACTCAAAATACTTAAGTTCAAAAGTACCAAGGTGATAGTTGGATAGTGTCATGAAGTCTCCGACGATTCCCGAATCTGAGCTAGCTTTAAATTCACTATAAAACATGGAAAAATAAACAATGTAAGCTATAAAGCATAGTAAGTCCGTATGAAAATAATAAGAAAAACTCACCATTTAATTATCATTCAAAATATGCATATAACATACTATAAAATATTTAATCACAATATTAACATGTATTCAAATCACCTATTTAACGATGAACTCATTTCTTCCATATGTTCGATGCATATATAGTTTTCGTACATACCTATATTGATACGTATCTATTTCTCACCATTTCATATCTTCGATATACCGTTGAACCATTTGGAATAACATAGGATACTCAGGAATCTCGCACCCTAAGTGCCAATATATATAGCCGAAGCTATCTCAATATCATATCTCAATAATGCTCACTTTCAAGCTATCAACGGGTCTGCTCACATAAGCTGACGGTCACGATGTAACTACACGGTACTGCTCACACAAGCTGACGAGAATCTACAACACATGCTGGATAACTCAGCCACCGGTAGGACGTAAGGACTAGTACCCAAAACAATAATAACCCCTAATGACATGTCATTCGTATCATAATCTATTCCTAAGGTTCAACCGAGACTTTCTCACTCGTCGAATCATTGTTGAACATGTCTGTAATGTCGTATTCATAGTTTATGTAATATCAAATCATTAAAACAAAAGTATAATAATGTTTAACACATACGAAGTTACCTCAAATGCAAAAATGGCAGAACGAGTCGATTAATCCAAAACCATGTTCTTTGCCCGATCTACGTCCTTATTTTACTTTTCTTGATCTATATAATATCAAATTTAGCTTATTTAATCACCTCTCTATTCAATTTAATCCAAATTATACATTAAGGCAATTTTAGACATTTGCCCATAATATTTCAACATTTTTACATTTTAGTCCTTATTTCATAAAATCACAAATTCATGCAATTCAACCAAAACCCATGCTAGCTAAATTTTAATTAGGTCCCTAACAGTCCACATTTTTCATTTATTTCACAATTTAACCACTAAATTTACAGATTTCACAATTTAATCTCTATTTGGACATTTTACTAAAAATCACTTAATAAATGTTGTTTATTTAACAACAACCACGCATTTTCTACCATTAAACATCAAAATACACATAGATTCATTAATGGAAAAACCTTAAACCTTTAAAAATTTTGCAAATTAGTCTCTGGGCTCGCTAGACTAAGTTGCAACGATCTCAAAAACATAGAAATCATTAAAAACAAGATAAAAACCGTACCTTAATGAGCAAAGATAGCATGGCCGAATGAAAACCTAGATATAGTGTTTTTATTTCCTTAAGAAATGGCAAAAATTTTTGTTTTGTTTTAATTAATTATCTTAATTTACTAAATAACAAAATTAACCTTATTACTAATTCAAAATTTCAATTATGCCAAGCCATTATCATTCACTATCTAAATAATGAGCTATTTACCACATAAGGACCTTCACTTTAAGGTTCTATAGCTATTAGACACCTTTTGCTAATAGAACACAAGTTTTACACTTTACGTGATTTAGTCCTTTTTATCAAATTAAGCACTCAAACGATAAAATTTTTAAACGAAACTTTCACACAATCATTCTATCATACTGTAAGCATTAAAATAATAATAAAATAATTATTTTGACTTCAAATTTATGGTCTCAAAACCACTATTCAGATTTAACTAAAAATGGGCTATTACAGGAACACGACCATGTGTCCCTATTTCGATTGTTACACAGCCAGAGGCACACGGCTGGCCACATAGCCATGTGACCTTTGCAGTCAAATTTTTCTAACTTTTTCTTGAACTTTCAAAATGCTTCCAATATAGCCCCGAATCGTTTCTAATGTATTTTTAGGGCCTCGAGGGCTCAATTTAGAGATGATATGTTTGTGAATGAATGATTTATGTTATGTTTATATTAACGTATGAAGTGTATGTTGTAATGTTTCATTTTTACGATAATGCTCTATAACCCTAATCCAATGATGGATACAAGTTAGGGATGTTACATGATTTTCCTCAAGAAACTTTCAAAAAAGGGGAAAGGAGAAGGCATCAACAATAGGGGAAGAGATCTTACACAAGGTTATGCTTGACTTCGAGTTTCTGTTAGTCTTGTATACATTTTTCTTTCTTGATTGCTTTGTTACACTTTCATGCTGATATGGATGTATAAATCCAACGAAAGTTTTGGCAGAATGCATGTTGTTGAAGGAGCTGCTTATGCATGCAGTTTTTTTTAAAACAGGCTATTAAATTTCTTTGCCAGAAAAGGTGTTTGGTTGGTACTGGTCTATGCTATCCCAAGTTTTTTTTTTATTAATGTTTAATTGATCATAAATAAATGAGGTCTGAAAAATGGGAATTAAGTGGTTTAAATGTCAATTTATGATGTCCAAAAAGGATGTGAATTTTTGATGTCTAGAATTTGCTATTTAAGGTGTTTAAATGCTGACATTTACAAAGTTTGTAGGCTATAATTTGGGACGGTTAAATGATGCCATTCATGATGTTGAGAGATAAAGATTGAACGTGTCCAAAGGCCATAACTTTAGTTTGTCTAAATGAGCTTGAAATTTATTTAATACACGATATTATGAGTGTTTGTTGCTATCCAGAGCAAGACAAAAATTAATTGTAAAATTGTTGATTAATGCCCTCTTTTCTGGATTCATTATTACTATCCATGTAAGAGTAATTAAATATTGGCGGCAATTGAAATGTAATGTTGTACTTGTGTACAATACTGACCAATTTAAAGAGAAATTAAAAGTGCTTGTCAAGTAAAAAGTTTAATTATGTTAGCTGCATGTTTGTTGCCCGAGCTAGGCCTTGGATAAATGAGAATTGAAGTAAATTTAATAAAACTTCACAAACTAATGAAGGAGGACCGAATTTGAAGAGGAAGTGGAAATTGTGGAGAATTGAATATGTTTAAATTTGTTGAGTGGTTGAACTGCTACATGCTGAAATATGGAGAAATTATCGGAGGTTAAAGGCTAACTTTGGCCACTGTCTGAATTCTAGACTTTAGTATTTTATTTCCATGTTTAAAGACTTGTAAACTTGCTCGAAATTTGGAGTGTTAGATGTTGTATTTTATGTTGCCGAGTGCTGAAATTTGAGGCATTTAAATGCTGCAAATTATGAGGTTTGGAAGTTGGAAATTGAGGTAATTAGATGCTGCAACTTACCATGTCCGAAATCTAAAATTTGATGTGCTAATTATATGCTGTAACTATTAATGCTTTAGGTTGAAATTAAAAAAAATGTAATAGCTACAATTATGATGTTCTGATGTTGTAATTAGACTAAATATTAATGCCGTAAGCTAAAATTAAAAGAGGCAGTATCTATAATTGAGATGTTATGTTGTTGCATCTAGATTAAAATGTAAGTAGTTAGGTTGTCTTAAACATTATTTGAAGGGGATTAATTATCGCATATTAAACTATCTTTACAATGAAATTGTGATATCTTAACGCGACAAGTTGAAAGGAGTTTATAGCTATAATTTATTGTGCTTTGGTGTTGTGATTAAAAATGTATAACTTTGGGTTTGATATTGATTATGTATCATTATTGCATAAATTGAGTTTAATTGCATGTCCAAAGTTGGATAATTCCATGTAATTTGGTTGGACTAATATTTATACCTTAATTGAGTTTAAATTTATGCCCCAAGCTAGTAAATTTCATTTTATATGGTTGGAATCAATATATGCTATAATCGAATTTTAGATGTGATCTAAAATTGGACAACTTCATATTATTTGGTTGGACTAAATAAACGATTTGGTTTAAATTTGGTTGCTATTCAAGAGCTGGAGTTTTTCATGTTATTTAGTGGTGGCGAAGTACATTATAACGATCTGGACTTCTTAAAAAGAAAGGAAAGATAAAACCACGGACGAATGGCTTGAAATGTTAGGTACTTAGCGATTCGATCATTGATTCAGCATCCAAAAGAAATCCCAAACTCAAGTGTTGAGGTGATTTCTTTTTTGTCTCGGCATGTACCTAGGATGTCAAATGGTTATATTATGAATTGTGAGTATTTTGTTAGCATTTTGGAAATTATGAATATAAATGAATACGTATGTGTTAGGGATAATCATGTTATCATTATCTTGTTAGGCAGCTTGGTTTATAAGCTTGATGATTTAATAGTTGAGAAAATGGTATGCTATGGAATTTGTTTTTGTATATGCTCTTATGCACTTGAATTCTATATTGGTTGATTTGAAATTTTTGTAAGCTTAATAAAATCCCAAAATTGATGAATTGCATCTTGTATTTGATTATATATGAATACAATGATATTTAATTAATATTTGGACTATGAAAAAAAATCGAATGTTTTGTATTTTCTTGTAGCACTTTATAGCTCGGGTTCGACGATCAGACTAGGTATGGGGTGTTACATTTAGTATTTTTATGCAATTTAGTCCCTAAGCCCCAGTCTTGCAATTTAACCAAATTTAACTAAAATCAAACTCAACTAAATAGTATAACAGTTCACTACAGCCCATATTTATTGTTATTTAAAATCAAGTCCTTGTACTTTTACTATTTCTCACATTTTAGTCATTAAACATTAAAATTACCAAAAATTACCTTACAAAATTGTCCTATTAAACTATCAAGCTTATAAATTTGTCATAAAACTTCAAAAACATCACCAAATCATCAATGGAAAAATTCAAAACATTTAACAATTTTACAAATTAGTTCATAGGTTAGCTAGATTAAGCTACAAAGATTTCAAAAACATAAAAAAAAAATACTAAAAATAGGCTAAAATAACATACCCATGCAAAGCTTGGAGGCTTGGCCGAATATCTCATTAGTTCATCCATGATGAACTCGGTTGGGAAGAAGAAAATGATAAAAGATGATGAATTTTGTTTCATTTATTTTATATTTCTTTAATGTTTTATTATTAAATTCATATTAGAATTAACAAACTTTCACTTAAAACCATGCTATCACCGCCCACTATAATTGAACATGGTATAATTGCCATTTAAATTCCTTCAATAGTTCTATTTGACTCATTTAGCTAATAAAATTTAACTTTTGTAACTTTTACAATTTAGTCCTTTTTAATTATCTAGGGTCTAAACGCAATTTACCACAATCTAGATAATTCCACATCATTCCTATTAGTAGGCCATTTAAGGAATGTTCAACTATACAATTGGTCCTTCAATTATATTAAATTCCAATTAAATAAACTTAATTACAATTTAACCTTAAACTAATTAGGACTTAATGAATAAATAACCCAAAGGTTAGTGGAAAGATTGCCATCCACCACCGCTTGGACTTTTGGCAATGGTCTAATTGCCAAATTAATCCCTTTGGTATTTTAAAATCTATAATGGGTAACTTTGGAACGACGGAAATGTGCAAGTGTACACAAGCGCAACAAGTAATAAAGTGGCAAGTAAATGTTGAGTTTTAAGACCCAAATGGACTGTGAAAAGAATTATTTATGAATGTAATTTAAAAACACTTTGGTGAAGAAAAATATTTTGATTTGAGGAGGTGATTAACAACTAGGATTTTAACTAAGTAAAATAACAAAATAAAATAAAAGTTCCAATGCACGATTTCAAAAGATGATTTTAATCAACATGACATAATTGTGCTAGATTAATTACATTTCTTAACTTAGAATTATTAAACTCATGTTTATGTTGTTACGAATAAATTCAAGCAACTTGGTAATTTTCTAAATTATGAACATGCTTACCTACCAAAATCCATTTATCTCTTTTTCAAGAGGTGAAATTGGCAAGGGAATGGGGAAGGAAATGAAGAACAATGAAGAGAGAAAAGTGAGAAAGAAGTGAAGAATGAACGGTTTTCAGATATGTTTGAAGTGAGCACCCAAGGGGGTATTTATAGGTTTAGAAGGCTGCTAAACATAGCCTAAATCAGTAGCCAAAGACCCCTCATGCCCGGCCACACATGTGGCATGTTTGAAGATTTCAAACATGTTATTTTTAGGTAGGGGCAAATCTTGAAAGGCATGGACAGTGGAAGGGTTTGAATGCAAATTGAAAGAGCATTCAAGGGCCATTTTGAAAGCCAAATAGTTAGCCAAAAAAGCTAATTGGGTTAGCATGTGAGAAGGTTTTGGGCTGCCCAGTGCTAAGTTGGATCAGTTTTCTCGGTTCAACTCAACTGGGCCCCCTTTCATAATTAATTAACAATAATTTTTTTAACCCAAATTGAATTGGATTAAAATTAAAATTAATTATATTATGAATTAATACACATAATTTGGACCGTCTTAGGCTGAAAAATTAATTCACCTTGATCCTTCAAAATTGTTTCTTGGTTTTACGCTTCTCGTAGTGTTTGCCAAGCCGTTTCTCGCCCTTTGTGCAAATCTGTCGAAAATAATCAAAATTAATTAAAATTCAAAATGTTCATAATTTGAGTGTAATTTAGTTGTTTTGTAATTATTATTTATTTTTCGACAAGAATTTTATCGAAACTGCATGAATTTGAGTTAAAAGGGCATGAAAGTGTGTGTATATTTTTGTGTTTCCACACCCCCAAACTTAATTCATTGCTCGTCCTGAGTATTGCACAAATTTGAATAGAATTTCTCTGAAACACCTTTGAAAAATTCCTTCAGAACAACATTCTTCCGAAAATTATGAATTTGGTATACTTATGCTCAAAAATAAGAAATTTGATATTTATGCTACTTAAGTATACATATCATTCAAATTAATCTCAATTATTCTTATGATAGCAAAAATAGACTAAATTCTTCCTATTAAAGACATGTTAAATCCCTACCAATTTGGTTTTATTTCCTTAATCAAGTTTAGGCTAAAATCATCAAGTTTAATTTATGCTTTCATATGTTCAACATAGCAATTTCTCTCCACTAATGTAGGTAGCATAGAAACCTGAATCAATAGGTCTTTTAAATATGTTGTAACATGGCTAGGCTAAGGGTAGGTAAAAAATAGATAAATTTAGGCTTAAACCCTAGACTCAACTTCAATCGGACCTTCGGAATATTTACCTTCAATACACCAACTGATTTTGCTTTCACATGCTCTTTTGTACTTCTATTTTCTTTCAAGTACATATGCTCTTATCTTCTTATTCTTTTTTTTATGAGCATTACAAAATTTTTTAGCATTTGATACTTCTTTTCAACCCCCCCAAACTTATTTTCAAAGAACATTTTGAATAGTACTAATTCTAGTGTTTGGGACAATTTAAAGATAATTAAGAGAAAAGTGATGACTAATTATTGCAAGGTTTCAAATAAAATTAGGCCATATAGTCTCAAAGTTGGGTTTCAAAGTATAAAATTTCATCAAGGTTGGCTTGAAAGGCTCAAATGGTCCAAACAAAAGTTGCCTAAATCATTTTCAACATTTTATACTTCCTAGGATTTTGCCTCAAGAAACTACTAAGTCAATTTTAGAGACTTAAAATTTCATGCATGCCTAACTTTCCTAAGGAACAAAAAATTTTATGGTATGATTTGCATTTACATTTATTTAATATTTCAGTTAACATAACAATTATTGAAATAATCAAACTTTATTCATACTAAAGTTTAGCATACTTAACAAAATTTCAATTTTTTGAACAAAATATAACCTAATCATAATTGAATGAAAAATTTATTCTGGGTGGAAATAATTTCAATTTTTTGGTCCTCCTTACTTAAGATGAACAATGTTCTCATTGTTAAAAGTGAATAGATACTATACACCAGGTAGGATTCTAGAAAAGAGGAGGGGAGTCAATTTGACTGTTTAAGTACCAAGCTCTCTCTAGATCCAATCCTAGACATGTATATATCTATTGCCACACTTTGTACTTTGCAACTTGTTCATTTTCTTTATGATTTCCACCTCTTATTTTATTATGCGAAAATAAAAAAAAAAATTCCTAATAAAACCTAATCCTAAAATGTTAAATAACCTAAGAAAGGAAATAAAAGAAAGTCAAGATCCTCATTTTTTATTTATTTGAACCATTTGAATTTGACTCATCTTTTGCTCCATCATTTTTGTTTTTGCATGAATTGCTTCGCTCCCTCTTCAATAGTGGACTGCATGGTTCAAATAAATCTGGAAACTTAGGCACAAAAATAAACGAGTAATTGAATATTTTCGTAAGAGTGCTTCTCATTAAGTCATCCCGTATTTTTGAATATCTCCAGTAAGCTTGTTGTTGCCACTGCATATGTTGCACTATGTCCATCAACTTGGACAACTCATCTCGAAGATCTGGGTGAGGTGATTGAGTCCTGAACATTGAAGTTGCGATATCAGGTTTGGTTACTGGTTCCATTGGTTCTGCCTTATCAGGGATTTCAGCTGATTGCATCAGTTCGATCTCTGTAGGATCTTCTTCTTCTTCTTCTTCGAGATCCTCATTTTTCTCAACTCGTCACTGTAGAACAGAGTCTCTGGCTATTAAGTAGAGGTCCCAATCTGTGATTGTGCCATGGCTATAACTTTCCTTCTTTACGTTTACAAGAATTTTAGCTTTCAAGCACAAAATTGTTATCGTAAAAGGAAAGTATGCTGGGCCAGAACGTCTAGCAGAACAATTTCGTATTTCTCTCAGGATGATTTCTTTCTACATCAATGGTCTTTCCAGTTAAAATCGAGTATAATAAGACCATCTGCTCTAATGAAATTGTAGTCCTATGTGAAATAGGCATAAGGCTGAATCAAATGAAAGAGAACCATACCTTCGCTAGTGGTGTCAAATATTCTTTACGACAAGTGTGAATTCCTTGCTTTGACACAGTCCACTTAGAACCTAGAACTGTAAGTTCCTTGAGAATTTCATGCAGATTTTCAGACTCAATATTGCTCATCAAGGAAGAATATTTGTCATCTTCGAAATTAGGTAATTCAAAGAATTCATTAATAGCGTTTGAGGTTATTGGTACCTTGATTTCGTGAATAGAAACTTCAGTCAACTCGCTTGAGGTCAAATTCACCTAAAATTCATGAACTAACTCCTCATCTGCACTAGGTCTTTTTCATAACTCCCAATTGAGAGCTTCAGCAATTTTTTGAATGTGCGCCATGAAATCAATATAGTTGCTTTCTTTCAGCTTAAAACCTTTTTCTGGGTGCATCTGTTGATTCTTGAAAATGCTTTTGTATCTTGCTTTGGCTTCTTCACAGTGGAATTTGTTTTGTGATTTGTCAATTTGAGCAGAGGCACGAGTTCTTTTGTGAGGCATGATTAACCTGATAATAAGATAGAACAAATATTCTCTCAAAAATTTAATTAGTATAAAATATTAATAATTCAATAATTTGAAAATTTAAATAATTAAATAAAATTAAAATTTAGGAGAAAAATTTGTCTTACCACCTTTTTATAGAAGTTAAGAACTCAAAGAAAATAAATATAAAGCAAAAGAAGTTGGTTTAGAGATGGTTGTAGGGTGTCTTGATGGTGTGGTGCGATAGGCAAGAGTGAGCAGCAAGGTGACAGTGGCATGTTAGGGAGCAACAATTGTAACACCTCACACCCGCACCCTACATCGGGACGGAATACAAGGCATTAATAAACTTGAACACGTACATACCACATTATCAAGTCACCAAGACTTGCTCAAATTTAAAACTTTTTTGAACTATGTCTAAACTTCTCTAAGATGGGCTTACGAGGCCCTAAACATCCATTGGAAATCCACTCGGGACCAACTCGAGTCCTTTAATCAACTATATAAAAATGACTTTTGAAACAGGGCACACGCTCGTGTGGCTATTATGACATGGCCGTGCTGATGGCTCGTGTTGTTCACACTGCTTAAGCACAAAGGAACACGCCTGTATCCCAAACCCGTGTGAATTAAATTCCAATTTTGAACTTATAGGGGTTTTCACACGGCCAGGCACACGCTCGTGTCCTTGGCCCATGTCCCTCACACGGCCATGACACGCCCATGTCTTAGCCCGTGTCTAAAAACCTTGACATTCTGTTTCTAATGTCAGCAATCACTTAAGGGCACACGGCCAAGGCACATGCCCGTGGCCAGAGGCCGTGTCCCCCACACCGCTGAGACATACGGCCATGTCTCTGCCCATGTGATTACTACCATGCACACTGACTTGTAAAATTAACGTGTAGGGGACACACGGTCGAGCAACACGCCTATGGGGCTAACCGTGTGTCATACACAGCCTAGACACACGCCCGTGTGTTTACCCATGTGGACAATATAAGGCTATCTACCAAGCCCTTTGCCACTCTGAAACACAATATAACAATATCCACCATACTAGAGATTAAGATAACATGATTTCTCAATCCAGCAACCACATTTAAGGTCTCTACACATTTCACATATGCTTAAGCAACCAACAAATTACTCATTCATGAAAGATCTTCTTGTATTCATATAATAACTTTCAATATTAGCCATTTTTCCATGGCCTTATACAAAATGAGTCAAATACTAAAACAAGCCAACACATTTGGCCTCAAAACAATGTGCCCCTATGTGTAGTAATATTTCTCAGAGTTCGTGAGAAGATTCGAATCATTCCCGAATGGTTTGAAAGGAATGTTTGGAGCCTCGTAGGCCTTTATTATGGAGTTTTTTATTTAGATTGGAAAAGTTTTAAATTCGACCAAATTTTAATGACTAAGAATCGTGTGAATGTATGTGATCGGGTTAGGTAATGCCTCGTATTCTGTCCCGACGAAGGGTACGTGTATAGGGTGTTACATATATAACCTGTAATAGTGTGATATCTAACGACAGTTTTAAATCATGTTTTTATATAGTAATGGATCCCAATCGAGTAGTGGCCATTGATGTTGAAAGTAATACGGTAGCCTCAGTTCACGGAGTAATGCAATCTGAGTTGAGGCCTGTATCTAGGAGTTAGGGAGGAGAGGCCAAGGAAGCCTTCTTCCAAATGATGAACGAATGGTTCAATAAGTTTGTTCGAATGAATCTGCTGCTCAGCAGCCTCCACCCCCACCTATTCCCCAACCAGTTCCCATAGCTCCTCAAGGTTTGGAACCTGTACGTTTAAGTAAGCCACCTGTTGATAAAATCTGAAAATATAGGGCTGAAGAGTTTAGAGCTATAGTTGATGATGATCTTGAGAGAGCTAAGTTTTGGCTTGAGAATACAATTCGAGTATTTGATGAATTATTTTGTACGCCAACAGAATGTGCCAAATGCATTGTATAACTCCTAAGAGATACTGTATATCAATGGTGAAACACTTTGATATCTGTGGTGCTAAGAGAAACAATCACGTGGGAGTTCTTTCAGACCGAGTTCAGAAAGAAATACATAAGCCAACGGTTCATCGATCAAAAATGTAAAGAATTTTTGGAGCTAAAACAGGGTCGTATATTTGTGACTGAGTACAAAAGAGAATTTGTAAGACTCAGTAAATATGCTTGAGAATGTGTTTCTACTGAAGAGATTATGTGTAAGCGGTTCGAAGGCAGGTTGAACGAAGATATTAAACTTCTAGTCAAGATTCTAGAATTGAAAGAATTTGTTGTTTTGGTTGATAGAGCTTCCAAAGCCGAGGAACTTGGAAAAGAAAAGAGAAAAGCTAATTTTAAGGTTAGAGATTTAAGAAAGAGGTCAAAAAAATCACGGGGATCTGTATAATCATTTGAATGCTTCAATAGAGTATTCTAATAGAGATCATAGGAAGTAATACACGAGTCCTAAAGCTCAAACCACCTCAGTATCCAGTGTTGGTAGTGTTAGAATCAACAAATCTGAGTGTCAACAGTGTGAAAGATGGCATTTTGGAGACTACTGGATGAATAACAAAGCTTGTTTCAGATGTGGCTCGCAAGATCATTTTATTTAGGATTGTCCTGAGTTGCCCAAGAAAGACAAAAATTTGAATACAAGATCGAGCAATACAGCTACCAGAGGGAGACCATCTAGAAATATGAGAAATGGGACTAGTAACAAAGGTGCGACAAAGGATTCTGTAGTGAGATCCGAGGCTCGAGCACCAGCCAGAGCTTGCTCTATTCGCGCTCGTGAAGATGCGTCATCACCAAATGTTATCACCGGTAAATTTTCTTTCTATGACACTAATGTAATAGCTTTGATTGATCCTGGATCGACTCATTCTTATGTTTGAAAAAATTTAGTGTCTAGTAAGAATTTACCTATTGAGTCTACTGAATTTGTGATTAAAGTATCAAACCCCTTAGGCAAGTATATCCTAGTTGATAAAGTTTGCAAGAATTGTCTTTTGATGACTCGGGGTTACTGTTTTCCAAAAAATTTGATGCTTTTACTGTTTGATGAATTCGATGTGATCTTGGGTATGGATTGGTTGACTCTGCATGACGCTGTTGTGAATTATAGATGAAAGATTATTAAGTTGAAATGTCAGAATAGTGAAATTCTCTGTATTGAATCCAATGATTCGAATGGGTTGCCTGTTGTGATTTTGACAATGCTAGCTCAAAAATATGTGAGAAAAGGTTGCGATGCTTACCTTGCATATGTACTGGATACAAAGTTGTCTGAATCGAAGATTGAATCAGTGCCAGTAGTTTGTGAATATTCGGATGTGTTTCCAGAAGAGTTACCTTGGATGCCACCGATCAGAGAAGACGAGTTTGCTATTGAATTAGTACTGGGAACATCATCCATATCGATAGCTCCGTATAGATTAACTCTTACAGATTTGAAAGAGTTGAAAGCTCAATTTCAAGAGTTAATAGATATAGGTTTTGCGCGACCTAGCTTTTTACACTGGGGTGCACTAGTGCTATTTGTAAAGAAGAAAGTTGGATCGACGAGACTGTGTATCGACTATCGTTAGCTCAATAAGGTTACAATTAAGAATAAGTATCCTTTCCAGAGATGTAACACCCTGAAATAGGGTCTAGTCAGAACAGTGTTTTTGAGACCAAAAATCTGAAGTAGAAATAATTATTTTATGATTATTATGAAGTCTATGATATGATTGCATGCTTGTGTGAAAATTTCATAAAGAAATTTTATTGATAAAGTGTTCAATTTGACATTTAGGAAATTGCAAAGGTTGCAAAATGTGAGTTCTAGTAGCTTTAAGCATAAAATTGCCATGGATTATTAATTAGAGGTCTTTAAATAGCAATTTGCCCAATTTCTATTTTTATGGACGAAAGTGGACATAGGAAAATTTGAAAGAAAGGCATTAAAAGGCATTTTGGTCATTTGGTTAATAAAAGAATAAAAAGGGAAAAATGAAGCAAAATTTTCTTATCTACTTCAAGTGTGTGCTGAAAATTAGAAGAGCCATAGCTAGGGGTTTTCTTCAACTTTCAAGCTCGATTGTAAGTACACCCTAGCCCCGTTTTTAATGTTCTTTATGTTTTTGTTATCCTCTAGCCTTATTTTGGGTTAGGGCTCATGTTTAAAAATTGACCCATGTGTGACATGCATGTATTTTGATATTTAATGGAGGAATATGAAAGTTTGATATACGATAAACATCTTTTACTAAGTGGTTTTTCATGAAAACACCTAAAAAGGACTTGTTTGTAAAGTTTGGAAAATGAGTAGTAAGATGTTTGATTTGATGAGAAATGTGGGTTGTTATGAGCATGCTATAAGTTCGGCTAGGGTTGGGAAACAAAGAAAATGAGTACATTTCATTTTACGAGCCTAGGGACTAATTTGTAAATATGTGAAAGTTTAGGGGCAAAATTGTAATTTTTCTAAAGTATGATTTATGGAGTGTTTTGAACAATGTGATAACTAAATAAGTGGAATTTGCTATTATAAATCAAGAAAAACGGTGTCCAGACCTAAACCGAGGAAAGAACAATGTTGTGGACTAAATCGAATAATTAGCCATATTTTGGTACAAGGGTAAGTTCATATGTAAATACTGCAATGTTGCATCATGTTTTAATGCTTTATTAATGTATGTATGAATTTCTATGTTTAATTATTATAATGGGTGTATGAATGATATTATGGTCAATGAGAATGACATTGTGAACGAGTTTGACAAAGATGTGACAATCGAGAAAATGTCGTTTGAACCTTAGGAATAATTTAGGATACAATGTGACATGTCACTAGGAACTAAGCGATTGTGAGCTTATGAGATTATGTGTATATGTGACTATGTGAATTCGGGTGCTAGTCATGTACGTCCTCCCGATAACTGGGTAGCTTGGCATGTGTTGCAGGTACCTGCCAGCTTGTGTGAGCAGCCCATGTAGATATGTCCTGACTATCAACTTGTGTGAGTAGGCCCATGATTAGGTCGAGAGCAAGTAATGTGCGATATGAGATATGAGGTAGCATTGGCTACGTATGTGGCACTTATGTGCAAACTTTCTGTGTATCCGATAGTATTCCAAGTGCTCAACAGGTAAATCAGTGAGATATGCAACAAGTAAGTCAATGATGAGGAAATATGAGAGTATGTTACGAGTTGGTACAAGTATGTACGAAAAACTCATATGAATGAGCTCGACATGTGATGAAATTTTTGTAAGATTGAGAATTAGTAAGTTATGCCTATGTAACTATGATGACATATATGTAAATTATGTTATGTTAATTGTATAATATTCTTGCTTATGTTGCTATTTATTTGCATGTGGACATACTAAGCTTTATGCTTACTCCCCTCTCTTTTCCATTTTCTTATAGTATTGCCAAGCCAGCTCGAGGATCGAAGGACATCGGAGCTTGATTCACACTATCAAACTAATCTTTTTGATATAGTGAATTCAAGTATTTTGAGTATTGCATGTATAGGGACTTGGTCTTTTTATTCATGTGTCAATTAATTTGGCCAAGTGTGTTGGCTTATAATGATTTGGTGATTCATTTTGTATATGGCAATGAGATATGGCTGATATTAATTGTGGGGATGTAATCCTATTCATATATGCATGCATATTCTATGGTCACTCATGATGTGGTTAAATGCATTTGGCATGGATGAATTGTGAATATGATCATGGATGTTAGATGATGGAATTGTGAATAAATAGCACAATAACAACTAAGGCATGAATGTATAAAATGGAAGTAAATTGATGTTACATATTACTTGTGATTTGGTAAGCTTGGTCTAAATAAAATATGAAGTCTTAAGCTACATAAATTGATAAGAAGTTAACATGCATGAGCCATGTTTGTGAATGCTTAAGTGCTCATTTATGCCATGTAGGATTTCATTGAGATGTTTAAGTGTTCATGTGTTGTTGAGGGTGACAAAAGGCTTGGAAAATAGCCTTAAAGTTGTTCGCACGAGTAGAGCACCTGTGAAGACTTATGCCATTCGTGCTTGCGAAGAGGCTTCATCTCTTGATGAGATTACGGGTACTTTCTCTCTATATGATACTTCTGTTGTTGCTTTGATTGATCCGGGATCTACCCATTCATATGTTTGTGTGAAACTAGTGTTTAGCATGAATATGCCTGTTGAGTCTATAGAATTTGTGATAAAAGTGTCAAACCCTCTAGGCAAGTATGTGTCAGTTGATAAAGTATGTAAGAATTGTCCTTTAATGATTAGAGGTCATTATTTTCTGGCTAATCTTATGCTTTTTCCGTTTGATGAATTTGATATAATACTTGGTTTGGAATGGTTGACCATGCATGATGTAGTAGTAAATAGCGGAAGGAAAATTATTGAATTGAAATGTGAAAGTGGTGATATTCTTCAGGTTGAATCAGATGAATCGATAGCTTACATGTAGTGATTTCTTCTATTACTGCTCAGAAATGTATGAGAAAGGGTTGTGAAGCTTATCTTGCCTTTGTGTTGAATACAAAAGAGTCTGAGTTGAAAATTGAATTAGTGCCGGCAGTATGTGAGTATCCAGATGTATTTCCGAAAGAATTGTCTAGATTACCTCCTATTAGGGAAGTTAAGTTTGGTATTGAGTTAATTCCCAGTACTGCACTTATTCCGATTGCTTCGTATACGATGGCTCCAACGGAATTAAAGGAGTTGAAAGTTTAGTTGCAAGAATTAACGGATAAAGGTTTTGCGAGACCTAGTTATTCTCCGTGGGGCACACCGGTACTATTTGTGAAAAATAAAGATGGTTCAATGAGATTGTGCATTGACTACTGACAGCTCAATAAGGTAACCATAAAGAACAAGTATCCCTTGCCAAGGATCGATGATTTGTTTGATCAATTGAAGGGAGCCACAATGTTTTCAAAGATAGACTTGAGGTTCGGTTACTACCAGTTGAGAATTAAGGAGTCTGATCTGCTGAAAACTGCATTTCAGATGAGGTATGGTCATTATGAATTTTCGGTTATGCTTTAACGAATGCTTCACTGCCGAGGAATGTAACTGAGGTTAGAAGCTTTCTAGGCTTAGTCAGTTATTATAGACAATTTGTTAAAGGATTTTCCATGATTGCTACTTCGATGACGAGGTTGCTATAGAAAGATGTCAAGTTCGAATAGACAAAAAGGTGCCAACAGAGTTTTGAGAAACTAAAGGCATTGTTGATCGAGGCACCAGTTTTAGTACAACCTGAATCGGGAAAAGTATTTGTGGTTTATAGTGATGCATCCTTGAATGGATTCGGTTGTGTACTTATGCAAGAGGGCAGGGTGATAGCTTATGCCTCGAGGCAGCTAAAGCCACATGAGAAAAATTATCCGACACATGATTTGGAACTAGCCTCTATTATGTTTGCATTGAAGATTTGGAGACATCATTTGTATGGTGAGAAATGTCAAGTATTCACTGATCATAAAATTCTAAAATATTTGATGACTCAAAAGGATTTGAACCTACGGCAAAGGAGATGGTTGGAGTTGTTAAAAGATTACGAGTTAGTGATTGACTACCACCCGAGAAAGGCGAACATGGTCGCCGATGCTTTGACTAGGAAGTCATTATTTTCTTTGAGGGCTATGGACACTCAGTTGGCCTTATCAGATGATGGTTTGATTCTAGTTGAGTTAAGAGCTTGACCGATGTTTCTCCAAGAGATTTATGAAGCTAAAAAAAATGACAGTGATTTGCAAGCCAAAAGAGTCCAATGTGAATTGGGTATGGAATCAGATTTTTAGATTAATTCGGATAGGTGTTTGATGTTCTAAGATAGGATCTGTGTTCCTAAAGATACCGTATTGATTCAGAAGATTTTGTGTGAGGCATATAGTGGTTCGGTACGAAATTGAATTTTAGTACCACTTTCCATCCGCAAACTGACGGTCAATCCAAAAGGATAATTTAGATTTTTGAAGATATGTTATGATGTTGTGTTCTTGAGTTCCAAGGTAGTTGGGAAAAGTATTTACCGTTGGTAGAATTTGCTTACAATAATAGTTTTCAGTCGAGTTTAAAAATGGCGCCTTATGAGGCATTGTATGGGTGTAAGTGCCGAACACCTTTGTATTGGACCAAACTCAAAGAGAATCAGATTAACGGAGTTGATTTAGTCAGAGAAACCGAAGAAAAAGTGAAGGTAATTCATGATTGTTTGAAAGCTACTTTGGATAGAAAGAAATCCTACGTAGACTTGAAACAAAAAGAGATTGAGTTTCAAGTCGGTGATAAGGTATTCCTAAAAGTATCTCCGTGGAAGAAAGTTTTGAGGTTTGGCTGGAAAGGCCAAATAAGTCCACGATTTATTGGACCATATGAGATTACCGAAAGGATAGGGCTGGTAGCTTATCGGTTGGCTTTGCCGTCTGAATTGGAAAGAATTCATGATGTGTTCCATGTGTCTATGTTGCGCCGATACCGATTTGACTCTTCACATGTGATTTCACTGATAGAGGTTGAGATTCGACTGGATATGACTTATGGCGAAGAGTTGGTTAAGATTTTGGCTCGGGAAGTCAAACAATTGAGAAACAAAAGCATTGCCCTTGTGAAAGTATTATGGTAGGGACATGGGGTTGAAGAGGCCACATGGGAGATCGAGGAAAACATGAGAAACCAATACCCAAACCTTTTCACTAGTAAGATTTTTGGGGACGAAAATCCCCTAGGGGGAAGAGTTGTAACATCCCGAATTAGGGTCTAGTTGGAACAGTGGTTTCGAGATCACAAATTTGAAGTAGAAATAATTATTTTATGATTATTATGAAGTCTATGATATGATTGCATGCTTGTGTGAAAATTTCATCAAGAAATTTTATTGATAAAGTGTCTAATTTGACATTTAGGACTAAATTGCAAAGGTTGCAAAATGTGAGTTCTAGAAGCTTTAAGCATGAAATTGCCCTGGATTATTAATTAGAGGTCCTTAAATAGCAATTTTCCCAATTTCTATTTTTATGGACAAAAATGGACATACTTAGGAAAATTTGAAAGAAAGGCATTAAAGGGCATTTTGGTTATTTAGCTAATAAAAGAATAAAAAGGGAAAAATGAAGCAAACTTTGATCATCTTCTTCAAGTGTGTGCTGAAAATTAGAAGAGCCATAGCTAGGGTTTTTCTTCAACTTTCAAGCTCGATTGTAAGTACATCCTAGCCCGGTTTTTAATTTTCTTTATGTTTTTGAGATCCCTGAAGCATGATCTACCTATTTCTAGCCTTATTTTGGGTTAGGGGTCATGTTTAAAAATTGACCCATGTATGACATGCATGTATTTTGATGTTTAATGGAGGAATATGAAAGTTTGATGTATGATAAACATCTTTTACTAAGTGGTTTGTCATGAATACACCTAAAAAGGACTTATTTGTAAAGTTTGGAAAATGAGTAGTAAGATGTATGATATGATGAAAAATGTGGGCTGTTATGAGCATGTTATAAGTTCGGCTAGGCTTGGGTAACAAAGAAAATGAGTACATTTCATTTTATGAGCCTAGGGACTAATTTATAAATATGTGAAAGTTTATGGGCAAATTTGTAATTTTGCCAAAGTATGATTTATGGACTGTTATGAACAATGTGATAACTAAATAAGTGAAATTTTCTATTATAGATCAAGAAAAATGGAGTCCGGACCTAAACCGAGGAAAGAACAAGGTTGTGAATTAATCGAATAGTTAGCCATATTTTGGTACCGAGGTAAGTTCATATGTAAATAATGCAATGTTGCATCATGTTTTAATGCTTTATTAATGTATGTATGAATTTATATGTTTAATTATGATAATGAGTGTATGAATGATATTATTGTAACGCCCCCATGCCCGGGACCGACGCCGGAATCGAGCTTGAGGTGTTACCGAACATAATTTATCAATTTAAGTACTTTGAATCATTTGTTTCTACATTCACAGCTTTCCAGCTATCTGCGTCACAGTTACAAGAAAAATCATATCTCGAGTTACGAAACTCGAAATCAAGATCCGTAAATTTTCCCGAAATCTAGACTCATATATCTATTTAATAATTTTTTTCTAGAATTTTTGGTTGGGCCAATTAGTACAGTTTATTAGTTAAATTCTCCCCAATTTCAGGGTTCGACTGCTCTGTCGTTTGTGTATTACGAATCAGATATCTCTCTATAAAAAATTTCAATGACTACGAGGTTTTCTTCTCTTAAAATTAGACTCAATAAGGAATCTTTACATGTAAAGAAAAACTTCTAATTATTTTTTTAAAATTTATTATGAATTTTTAAGGTCAGAACAGGGGATCCAGAAATCACTCTGGCCCTGTTTCACAAAAGTTTAAATATCTCATAAAATATAATTTTTCAATCCACATGAAAATAGACTCATTAAGCTTCAATTTCATAACTTACTCATCATTTATTTCCACTTATAATATTTTTAGTGATTTTTCAAATTCATGTCATTCTGCAAAGCAATATCTGCATTTTAAGGCAAGTTTCATCTTTCCATGAATTTTTTTTTTTTGAACTAGATAACCTATTAAACTTCCATGATATCAGACATGATCTAATTAGCCATCACCATGACTTATCAATATCAAACATTTTCTCAACCAAACATGCCCATATCATAAAATTATTTACACAAAATAGGTATATTGCTATACATGCCATACTTAAGTTTTACAAGCCATTTACCAATAGAAATCCTTCGGATAGTGTGATCGAAACTTCGACCTGTCCCGATTCCCGAGCTAACTTGTTCAAAACTACAATGAATAAAAAGGAGGGAGTAAGCATAAATGCTTAGTAAGTTCATATGCAAATAACAAGCAACATAACAATACAATTATACCAAACAACCTTAGCATGGCATCA
Source organism: Gossypium anomalum (assembly GCA_025698475.1). Classification (NCBI taxonomy): domain Eukaryota; kingdom Viridiplantae; phylum Streptophyta; class Magnoliopsida; order Malvales; family Malvaceae; genus Gossypium; species Gossypium anomalum. Next base: position 39,161,420 of record CM046958.1, on the reverse strand, counting down.
CCAAAACATATATCACATTTCTAAACATCATTCATCATCTTACCACTTTATCGTTGTTGTATCTATTTTCAACCCGAGGGTTAAGTACATACCTGTCCAAAGTGCCCATTTCACAACACTTACCAAAACGTCACTTGCATCTTAAGTGTTCTTCCATTTCATAGAAATTTTCACCCGTTGAACACATCGGAATATAACTCGGATACACGGATAATTTGCACATAAGTGCTACATATGTAATCAAGCAATCATGTAACCCGCCCATAAGTAAACTCGGACTCAACTCAACGAGCTCGGGCGTTTGCATCCATAAGTGAACTCGGACTCAACTCAACGAGTTCGGATGCCCAGTTACATCTCACGAACTCGGACTCAACTCAACGAGTTCGAACATTCGCATCCATAAGTGAACTCGGACTCAACTCAACGAGTTCGGATGCTCAACCATCCTAGTGACATGTCACTTGTATCCTAATCTATTCCTAAGGTTCAAACGGGCTTTTTCCCTCGATCTGACATTAGCCGTCTTCCATGGAATATCGGAACCGATACTCGGTAGCAATTCATATTTATCAAGTAGTAAACATAATTTACATATTACTCAACATTAACCACAAAGCATAATATTTCACGATAAAAAAATCAGCATATCATATAATGAACATCAATAACTTAAAAATAACAATTATGCTATATTATTTACACATGAACTTACCTTGGTACCAAAATATAAAGATTTTGCAATTTAGTCCACAATCTTTTCTTTTCCTCGGTCGCGACTTGATTCCCGTTTCTCTTGATCTATAATACCAAATTAATCTTATTTAATACATACATTCATCAAAACAGCATTTAATACAAACTTTGGCAAAATTACATTTTTGCCCCTAAACTTTTGCATAATTACACTTTTGCCCCTAGGCTCGGGAATTAAACTTTATTCCTTATTCTCATCACTTTTCCCTTCTATGTCAACATCAAATTCACACTCTAACATGTACTTATGACTATTAAGTATTTTTACCGATTAAGCCCTTTTTACTCGTTTTCACTCAAAAACGAGTAGCACAAGTTATCTAACATAATTTAAAACCTCATATTCTATCATAAAACATCAAAATACACAAATTTCACCTATGGGTATTTTTCCAAATATAAACCCTAGGTTGAATTATTGCTAGCATAAGCTTAATCGAGTTATCGGGATTCCAAAAACGTAAAGAACATTAAAAACGGGGCTTAGAATCACTTAGTATGGAGCTTGGACGCTTGAAACAAACCCTAGCTATGGAGAACCCTTGAAATTTCATCCTAATGAAGAAGATGGACAAAAATTGGCTTTTAATTTTGTTTTTAATTCATTTTAATAACTAAATGACCAAAATGCCCTTACTACTAAACTTTCCAAAAATTCCTTCCATGTCCTAATTTTGTCCATGAACTTAAAATTGGTCAAATTAATATTTAATACCTCCTAATTAATATTTCAATGCAATTTCATATAAAAAGTTCTAGAATGCAAATTTTGCAACTTATTCAATTTAGTCCCTACTTTCAATTTAAACACTTTAGGCATAGAATTTCATCACGAAATTTTCACACAATCATGCAATCATATCATAATCATCAAAATAATTATAAAATAATTATTTCTATCTCGAATTTGTGGTCACGAAACCACTATTCCGATTAAGCCCTAATTCAGGATATTACAATTATGGTCAATGAGAATGACATTGTGAACGAGTTCGATGAAGATGTGACAATCGAGAAAATCTTGCTTGAACCTTAGGAATAATTTAGGATACAGTGTGACGTGTCACTAGGAACTATGCGATTGCGAGCTCATGAGATTATGTCTATATGTGACTATGTGAATCCGGGTGCTAGTCATGTATTTCCTACCAGTGGCTGGGTAGCCCGACATGTGTTGCGGGTACCTGTCAGCTTGTGTGAGTAGCCCATGTAGTTACGTCCTAACTGTCAGCTTGTGTGAGTAGGCTCGTGATTAGCTCGAGAGCAAGCAATGTGTGATATGAGAAATGATGTAGCATTGGCTACGTATGTGGCACTTATGTGCAAACTTTTTGTGTATCCGATAGTATTCCAAGTGTTCAACGGGTAAATCAGTGAGATATGCAACAAGTAAGTCAATGATAAGGAAATATGAGAATGTGTTCAAGTCGGTACAAGTATGTACGAAAAACTCAAATGAATGAGCTCGACATGTGATGAACTTTTGGTAAGATTGAGAATGATTAAGTTATGCCTATGTAACTATGATGACATATATGTAAATTATGTTACGATAATTGTATAATATTCATACTTATGTTGCTATTTATTTGCATGTAAACTTACTAAGCTTTATGCTTACTCCCCTCTTTTTTCTATTTTCTTATAGTATTGCCAAGCTAGCTCGGGGATCGAAGGACATCGGAGCTTGATTCACACTATCAAACTAATCTTTTTGGTATAGTGAATTCAAGCATTTTAAGTATGGCATGTATAGGGACTTGGTCTTTTTGTTTATGTGTCATATTAATTTGGCCAAGTGTGTTGGCTTATAATGATTTGGTGATTCATTTTGTGTATGGCCATGAGATATGGCTCATATTAATTGTGGGGGATGTAATCCTATTCATATATGCATGCATATGCTATGGTAACTCATGATGTGGTTAAATGCATTTGTCATGGATGAATTGTGAATATGATCATGGATGTTAGATGATGGAATTGTGAATAAACAGCACAATAACAACTAAGGCATGAATGTATAAAATGGAAGTAAATTGATGTTACATATTGCATGTGATTTGGTAAGCTTGGTCTAAATAAAATATGAAGTCATAAGCTAGCATTAATTGATAAGAAGTTAACATGCATGAGCCATGTTTATGAATGTGTAAGTGCTCATTTATGCCATGTAGGATTTCATTGAGATGTTTAAGTGTGCATGCGTTGTTGAGGGTGACAAAAGGCTTGGAACATAGCCTCAAAGTTGTCCACATGGGTAGGCACACGAGCATGTGTCTAAACCGTGTGTGACACAAGGGCCGCCCCGTAGGCGTGTAGTCCGACCGTGTGTCCTCTGCACCCTAATTAGGTAAAATAGAATGTCTAGTAGTAATCACATGAGAAGAGACACGACCGTGTGTCTCAGCTGATTGAAGGACACGACCTCAGGACTTGGGCGTGTGCCCTGGCGTGTGAAGTTTGCACCTGGTTTTTGGAATTTAATTCGCAATATGACCTAAGCACAGGGGCTTGTGACTTGGCCGTGTGACCCTAGTTTGTTGATGACATCATAAACAAAGAGTTACACGGGTTGAGGACACGGGCGTGTCCCAAGCCACACGACTTACCCACACAGGCGTGTAACTCTCTGAGATAAGAAATTTTTCTAAGTGTTGTATAAGTTCCAAAAGTTCTTGGTTTAGTCCTGAACCAACCCCAATGTATGTTTTGGGCCTCGTAGGCCTGTATAAGGGACAATATGCTTGTGTACAATGGTTTTAAATTAGATGAAATTTTATGGCCCAGTTTTGTAGGAATGTTTATGTTTGAGTCCGATAACGCCTCGGGCCCTGTCCCGGTGTTAGATACGGGTAAGGGGTGCTACACAAGAATTGATGATTTTTTGATCAGTTAAAAGGAGTAACAGTATTTCCAAAGATTGATCTACGATTTGGTTATTACCAGTTGAGAGTTAAAGATTTGGATATGCCAAAAACTGCGTTCAGAACAAGGTACGAGCATTATGAATTTATTGTAATGCCATTCGAAATAACTAACACTCCTCTAGTTTTTATGGATTTGATGAATCGAATCTTTAAATCGTGCTTAGACAGATTTGTTGTTGTATTTGTCAATAACATTCTGGTTTATTCCCGAGATGAATTTGAGCATGTTGAACATTTGAGGATTGTATAATAAACATTGAAAGATAAGCAATTATTTTCTAAATTCAACAAATGCGAATTTTGGCTTCGAGAGGTTAGATTTTTGGGACATATAGTTTCAGCGGAAGACATCTGAGTAAGATTTCAACAGTTGCTGACTGGAAACCACCAAGAAACGTGTTCGAAGTTAGAAGTTCTCTTGGATTAGCTGGCTACTATCGGCATTTTGTGAAAGGGTTTTCGATGATTACTACACCGCTGACTTGATTGTTACAGAAAGATGTGAAGTTTGAGTGGTCCGAGAAATGCCAACAGAGTTTTGAACGGTTGAAAGCACTATTAACTGAAGCACCAGTTCTAGTTCAACCTGAGTTGGGTAAAAAGTTTGTGATTTTCAGTCATGCGTCATTGAATGGTTTTGGATGTGTTTTGATGCAAGAGGGCAAAGTGATAGCTTATGCTTCCAGACAGTTAAAACCGCATGAAAAGAATTATCCGACGCACGATTTAGAGTTGGCTGCTATTGTTTTATCATTGAAAATTTGGCGACATCATTTGTACGATGAAAAATGTCATATTTTTACTAATCACAAGAGCTTGAAGTATTTAATGTCTCAAAAATATTTGAATTTGTGACAACAAAGATGGCTTGACTTGTTGAAAGACTATGAATTAATGATTAATTATCATCCAGGGAAAGTAAATGTAGTCACGGATGCTCTGAGTAGAAAATCTTTATTTGCTTTGTGGGCGATGAACACACAATTAACTTTGTCTGATGATGGTTCGATTTTAGCTGAGTTAAAAGCTAAACCATTATTTCTACAGCAAATTTGTGAAGCTCAAAAATGTGATAATGAGTTACAAGCTAAATGATTACAATACGAGTCGATTATTGATTCAGAGTATCAGATCGAATCTGATGATTATTTACTGGTCTGAGGTAGAATTTGTGTACCGAGAAACTCCGAGCTTATTTAGAAAATTCTACACGAAGCACATAGTGGTTGTTTATCTGTCCATCTAGGGAGTACTAAGATGTATAATAATTTGAAACAATTGTACTAGTGGTCGGGCATGAAACGAGACATTTCAGAATTTGTGTCTAGATGCTTGGTTTGTCAACAAGTCAAAGCCGTACATCAAGTGCCTTCGGGACTGTTACAGTCGGTGATGATACTAGAGTGGAAATAGATAGAGTTACGATGGATTTCGTATCAGGATTACCCCTATATCCAAAAAAGAAAGATGCTATTTGGGTTGTTGTTGATCGACTGACGAAATCTACACACTTCATTCCGGTACGTACAGATTTTTCACTTGAGAGATTAGCTGAATTGTACATCTCTGAGATTGTCAGATTGCACAGGGTGTGAGTTTTTATTATTTTGAATAGAGATTCAAGGTTTACGTTGCGATTTTCAAAGAAATTGCAAGAAGCTTTGGGTACAGAGTTGAACTTTAGTACTACTTTTCACCCTCAGACAGATGGTCAATCCGAGAGAATTATACAAATTCTCAAAGTTATGCTTCATTGCTGTGTTTTAGAGTTTGAAGGCAACTGGAAAAAATATTTACCATTGGTTGAATTCGCGTATAACAACAGTTTTCATTCGAGTATAAAAATGGCACCGTATGAAGCTTTATATGGTCGTAAATGCCGAACTCTATTGTACTGGACCGAGTTTAGTGAGAAAAACATCCACGGGGTTGATTTGATCAGAGAGACCGAAGAGAAGGTGAAAGTAATTCGCGATAGTCTGAAAGCAGCCTCAGATCGTCAGGAATCGTATGCGAATTTGAAATGTAAAGACATTGAATTTCCAATCGGCGATAGAGTGTTTTTGAAAGTATCGCCGTGGAAAAAGATTCTTCGATCTGGTCGCAAAGGAAAATTGATTCCACGATTATTGAAAGAATAGGACCAATTGCATATCGACTAGCTTTACCATCAAAGTTAGAAAAGATTCATAATGTATTTCATGTGTCGATGTTACGCCGATATAGATCAGATCTATCACACGTAATTTCTCCAACAGAGGTTGAAATTCAGCCTAATATGACGTATAGCGAAGAACCGATCAGAATTTTGGCTCGAGAGACTAAAGAGTTAAGAAACAAAAGCATAGCTTTAGTGAAAGTACTTTGGCAGAGTCATGGAGTCGAAGAAGTTACGTGGGAACCCGAGGAAGCTATGAGAAAACAGTACCCTAACCTATTTTTTGTTAAGATTTTCGAGGACGAAAATTTCTAAGGGGAGAGAGTTGTAACAGCTCGTTTTTAGTGAAATCAGAATAGTAGTTTTTGGACCACAAATCTAAGATCAAAATAATTATTTTATTATTATTTTGAGGTCTACTGCATGATAGTAGTGTAAAAATTTCGTTAAGAAATTTTATCGTTTGCATGCTCAATTTGATAAAAAGGACTAAATCGCGTAAAGTGGAAAAGTTGAGTTCTATTAGTTATAGGTGTCTAATAGCTATGGAACCTTAAAGTAGAGGTCCTTATGTTGTAATTAGACCATTAATAGTATGAGTGGACAAAGATGGACATTAAATAGGTGATTTTAAGTTATTAATAAGGTTATTATAGTAAATTAATTAATAAAGATTAATTAAGTAAAACAAAACCATATTTTTGTCCATCTTCTTCACCTAGCCAAAAGTAAGGAAGAAAATACACCATTTTTGAGCTCTTGAAGGTTAAGCTATAGACTCCTTGGATGTAAGTGCATTTTTACTTAGTTTTTAATGATTTCTATGTTTTCGTAGTCGTTGTAGCTTAATTTAGCTAGCCTCGGGACTAATTTGTAAAATTGTTAATGGTTTAGGGTTTTACCATTGATGAATATGTGTGTATTTTGTTGTTTGTTGATAGAAAATGAATGGATGTTGTTGGATAAACAACAATTGTTAAGTGATTTTTCATAAAATTGTCAATTAGGGATTTCATTGTAAAATATGTAAAATTTATGGTGAAATGTGTGAAATAATGAAAAATATGGGTTGCTATAAGTATAGGTGAAATTTTGCTAGCATGGGTGTGGACTTAATTGCATGAATTTGTATTTTTATAAGCTAGGGACTAAATTGTAAAGATGTTAAACTATTAGGGGCAAAAGTGTAATTTTGTCATAATATGATTTTTGGGCTAAATTGAATAGAATGATAATTAAATAAGTTAATTTTGATTATATATAGATTAAGAAAAGCGAATTTCAAAATTAGATTGGGGGAAAAACAAGATAGTTGATTGATAGCTTGTTTCTCTCCATATTAATCCGAGGTAAGTTCGTATGTTAATAAGAATTAATATAATTGTGTTTCAAATGATTTATTATTGAATTAATTGTGACTACGATCTTATGAAAATGTTCGACAAAGATTCGACAACGTTAAATCCCGATTGAACCTTAAGAATAGATAGGATAGAAATGACAAGTCATTTGAGGTTATTGTGTTTGGATGCTGGTCCGTATGTTCTACCGGTGGTTGAGTTTTGCGGCATGTGTTGCATATTCTTGTTAGCTTGTGTGAGTAGCACCGTGTAGCTACGTCTTGACCGTTAGCTTGTATGAGCAGTCCCGTTGATATCTCGTGAGTGAGCATTATATGAGATATGAGATTGAAATGGCTTCGACCTTGTATTGGCACTTAGGGTGAGAGATTCCTGAGTATCCGATATTATTCTAAATGGTTTAATGGGTATATCAAAGATATGAATGGTGAGAGATAGATATGTATTAGTACAGGTATGTACAGAAATCATGAGTATTGAATCCATGAAATTTGTGAGTTCATGATTAATTATGTGAATGAATAAATGTTAATTTTGTGATTAAATGGTTTTATAGTATATTATGTTTATATTACTTGAATGGTGAATGAATGGTAAGTTTTACTTATTAACTATAAGAGCTTACTAAGCTTTATAGCTTACTTTGTTTATTTTTCCTTGTTTTATAGTGTTTTGTCGAAGCCTGCTCAGATTTGAAGTCGTTAGAGATCTCATCACACAATCTCACTATCATTTTGGTACTTTTAAACTTGTGTATTTGGTTATATGGCATGTATAGGTATTTGTGGTTAATATGGTTTATATGTTTATAATGGATTTAGCCAATTGATTTGGCTTGTAAATAATGTTTGTTTTGGTTATATGTTTAACCATATGATTTGGCTTATTTTGGTATATTTGGCTATGTATATATATGTGCAAATGGTCTTTTGTTAGGTGGTTGGTAATTTCCATGTGAATGTTTGTTTGTGGATTGGTATTTTGAGTATCAAATAGTTGAAATATGAGATTGGTATGCTTGTGGTTTTAGGTAAAATAATGCATAATTGAAAGTGACCATATAGGTGATTTGTTAATGTAATATTGGTATGAATTTGAATGGCTAATTGTGATAATTGTGTGTCCTATGATTGATGGTATTGATATGGCATGAATTGAACTTGGTTTAGATGAGTTTAAATGCCATTTGAAGATATGGTCATATGCAATTTGGTTTGTGTAAGTGAATGTGAGTTTGGGTGAGAAAGATGGCTTGGAAAATAGCCTATTTTTGTCCACACGGGCAGAGACACAGTGTGTGTCTCAGCCGTGTGTGGTACATGGTCAGGCGACATAACCGTGTGTCCCCTAATGTTTAATTAGAAATCAAGTCAGTATGCTCCACACGGGCCAACACACGAGCGCACAACTTGGTCGTGTGGCATAAGTTAGTATACCCTTCAGTTTTGGCACGGCCAGGCATACGGGGCGTGTGAGGCCATTTTGAAGGGTACACGGTCTAGTCACACGGGCATGTGGTTGGCCATGTGACCTAAGTCAAAGAGTTACACGGGGTTAGACACGGGTTATGACATGGCCATGTGATCTCATTACAAATGTCCACAGGGTCTGTGACACAAGCGTGTTTTTGGCTGTGTGAGACACACGATCGGGCCACACGGGCGTGTGTCCCTTGTGATTTGAAAATTTTCTAAGTTTTCCATAATTTTTCTTATGTTATCGGTTTAGTCCCGAACCATTTCTAATGCATGTTTTGGGCCTCGTAGGCTCGTATTAGGCACTGTATGATTGATAGGGAATAATTTTTATTTGGAAATGATAACTGCATGTGAAATGTATGTTTGTTTAAGTAATAAGTCCGGTAATGCTCCGTAACCCTATTTCAGCAATGAATACGGGTTAGGGGTGTTACAAGGACAATTAAGTGGGTTGCCTACTGAAGATCCACGACTACATTTAAGACTTTTCCTAGAAGTCTGTGACTCAATCAGGCATGGTTGAATGCTTTTCTGTCAGGGATGGTGGCATCTTGGAATGAACTTTGCCAAAGGTTTTTGATATGGTATAATTCGCCTAATATGAACGCCAAGCTTAGAAATGATATCACGTATTTTCAACAATCAGAGGATTAGATGTTGTATGAAGCTTGGGAAAGATTCAAGGAATTACTTTGGAAATGTCTAATGCATGGTTTCCAACACTGGACATAGATGAAATTCTTTTATAATGGATCGAATGCACATACGAGGATGGTAGTTGACGCTTCTGCCAATGGTACTTTGTTGGATAAATCTTACAATGAAGCATATGAGATCTTGGAATGAATTGCCAATAATGATTATCAGTATCCTACCACGAGAGTTGGGACTGGTAGAAGAGTTGTTAGTACAATGGAGCTTGATGCAATCACTTCATTAACTGCCCAAGTATCATCTTTAACTAATATGATCAAAACAATAAAAAGACCAACTATAGTTTAGGAGATGAAATCAGCTGAACTATCTCATATCTATTGTGGGGAAGATCATGTGTTTGATGAATGCCCATCAAATCTAGCATCTGTGTATTACATGAGCAATTTCAATAGTAATAATAATCCCTACTCCAACACCTACAATCCAGGGTGAAAGCAACACCCAAACTTTAGCTGGAATAATTAATGAGTTGGAAATTTCAACAATGTAATTAGACAGAATGCCACAAGTGCACCGCTTGGTTATAATTAGCCTATGCCATGACAGAATGTTCAAAAAAACTCAGCATCATCTTCTTCATCTATTGAAACTTTGCTGAAAGAATACTTGGCAAGAATGATCTCGTGATCTAGAGTCAAGTTGCATCCCTAAGAGCCTTGGAAAATAAAGTGGGACAGGTTGTTAATGCTCTAAATTCAAGACCGCAAGGAGCATTGCCAAGTGATACTGAGAATGTGAGATCATAAAGAAAAGAAAATTGCAAGGCCATCACTCTAGAAGTGGTACTTAGCTGAATGAAGTTGTTAGAGATGCCATTGCTGAAGAGAAAGATTTGAGACTCAATCGATGAAAAATTTTAGAACCATCTGAAAAGTAAGCTACAATTGAAAAATCCAAACAGAAGAATATTATAGTAGAATCAGATCATGTGGTCAAACTAAATGGCACAAAAAAACCAAATCAGTAGTCTGAAGGAAGGCCAATGCCATCTTTTTCTCAGTGATTCTAGAATTTCAAGCAAGATTTTTAGTTCAAGAGATTTTTGGTTGTCCTGAAGCAAATCTATATCAATATACTCTTGGTGGAAGCTTTGGATCAAATACCCAATTACGTAAAATTCATGAAGGATATGTTGTCAAAGAAGTGACGATTTTGCCGCGACATTATTGCCAGTAAGGTTGATTCTGAGTAATTCCAACTTTCCACATAAACATCGTAGACACTATACTTGATTCTCTATTGAAATACCTTCAGCTTAGCATTTGTTCACTTACTTATTATCCTTGCAATAGTTCCTATATTTACATTTTTGTTATTACCTTTGCCATAGCACTTCCAGTTATTTACCCATTATCACATGTTTACCTTAGTCTTTGTTATAATATTTTCTTCAATAATTTTGCCATAGCATTAACCCAACTTTACTAAAACAACTTGATCAACTTTGTGCCTTAATCCGATCCTCGTGGGAACGATACTCACTTACCTCTTTATTATTTGAACCGACGTGTATGCTTGCAGAAATCGCATATCATTTTACACATGACAAGCTTTTGGCGCTGTTGCCAGGGACTGAAAATTTGGTGAATTTTGGTTTGGTTATTTTACTTAGTAGTTTTATTTAACTTAGTGTTTTTACTTTTTACAGGTTTGCCATTAGTGCATGCGAAGAGGCATTCTTGCTAGCACAAAAAACCTTTTTGATCCAGAGATTGAAAGAACCTAGCGGAGAAAAAGAAAAAAATTAAGAAAAATGGTTGGAAATAGGAATGATCTTAACAGTAATCCAAATGATCGCAATGAAATTCCTCCCATTAGGCGTGTGGTGGATGAACAAGATCGGCCAGTTAGAGAGCATGTCATCCTAATATTGGATGATCTGAATCCAAGAATAGTCAGACCAACTATACATTCTCAGCTATTCAAGTTGAAACCAGTAATTTTCCAGATGTTACAAATAGTAGGATAGTTTGGTGGACTACTTATTGAAGATTCGAGACTACACTTAAAGAATTTTTCTAGAAATCTGTGATTCATTCAAACAACTGGGTGTTCCTAAAGGCGCCTTGAGACTTAAGCTATTCCTGTATTTTTTAAGAGATCATGCCAGGGCATGGTTAAATGCTTTACCATAGGGAACAGTGGCATCATGGAATGACCTTTGCTAGAGATTTTTTTAAGGTATAATCTTCCCACTATGAATGCCAAGTTGAGATATGATATTACATCCTTTCGACAGTTTGAAGATGAAACATTATATGAAGCGTGGGAGCGATTTAAGGAGTTAATTAGGAAATGTTCGATGCATGGATTCTAGCACTAGACTAAAATAAGGATATTTTACAATAGGCTAAATGTGCACAAACGAATGGTAGTTGATGCCTCAAAAAATGGTACTTTGTTGGATAAGACATATAATGAAGCATACAAAATTTTGGAAAAAATTGCCGACAATGATTACCAATATCTGACTACACGAGTTGGGACGGGTAAAAGAAATGCCGGTACCATCGAGATTAATGCAATCACTACATTGATAGCTTAAGTATCTTTTCTAGCTAATATAATTAAAACCATGAAACCTTCAACTACTGTACAGGAAATAAAAGCAGCTGAATCATCATATGTTTATTGTGGTGAAAGTAACATGTTTGATGAATGTCCATCCAATCCACCGTCAGTATGCTATATGGGAAATTCCAATCAGAATAGAAACCCATACTCTAATACTTATAATTCGGGGACAACATCCAAATTTTAGTTGGAATAGTCAAAGTGTAGGAAATTTCAATACTGTCACAAGGTAGAATGTCAATAATGCGCCGCCAGGATACATTTAAGTAATGCCTCGAAAAAATAATCAGTATGGTCAGGCATCATCATCTACTTCCATGGAAGCCTTATTAAAGGAGTATATGGCCAATAATGATGCTATGATCCAAAGTCAGGATGCATCCCTCTAAGTGCTTGATAATCAAGTGGGGCAAATAACCAATGCTTTGAACACAAGACCGCATGGAGCATTAGCTAGCGACACCGAAAATTTGAGGACACAAGGCAAGGAGCAATGCAAGGGTATTACTCTAAGAAGTGGGGTAGATGATGTTGTTCAAAATGTCATGGCAGAACAGGATGACTCAATATGTTACCAGGTAAAGATCCAAGAGCCATCTGAAAAACATATTGCACTTGAAAAGGGTAAGCAGAAGAATGTCGTGGCAGAACTAGATCAGGTTGCCAACAAAAATGCCACATCAAAAAAATTTCAGCAATTTGAAGGACGACCACCTCTGCCATTTGCTCCGTTTAAAATTTTTTTAGATGTCTTAGAACAACTCCATATCAGCATACCGCTAGTCAAAGCATTAGAGCAAATGCCCAACTACGTAAAATTCATGAAAAACATATTGTCAAAGAAACATAGATTGGGAGAATTTGATATTGTTGCTCTCATTGAAGGGTGCACAACAATTTTGATGACTAAGTTACCTCTAAAGTTAAAAGACCCAGGGAGTTTCAATATCCTATGTTAAATTAGAAATCACTATGTAGGTAAGGGGTTATGTGATTTAGGTGCAAGTATAAGTCTAATGCCTACGTCTATTTTCAGGAAGCTAGGAATTGGGAAGGCAAGATGTAACGCCCCCACGCCCGAAACCGTCACCGGAGTCAAGCTTGAGGTGTTACTAAACTTATCTTACCTTTTAAACAACTCTAAACCACTTATTTTAATTTTCGGAATAAACTTTTTTTCTGCGTCATAGCTGCTTAAAAATTCATTTCTCGAGTTTCAAAACTCAAAATTAAGATCCGTAAATTTTTTCTGAAACTAGACTCATATATCTATCTACTAATTTTTTTCTAGAATTTTTGACTTAGCCAATTAGTACAGTTTATTAGTTAAAGTTACCCTTGTTTTAGAATTCGACTGCACTGGCCTCTACTTACTACAAACCACTTTTCTCTCTGTAAAAAATTAATATAACTATACCATTTGTTTCTATTAAAACTAGATTCAATAAGGATTCTAAACATATAAATTAAACCACCTAATTATTTTTGTACAATTTATGGTGAATTTCCAAAGTTGAAACAGGGGATCTAGAATTTTCTCTGACCCTGTTTCACTAAAACTTAGATATCTCATAAAATATAATACCTTTACCTGTTTTGCTTATTCCATAAGAAAATAGACATAATAAGCTTTAATTTCATATATTATTTACCATCAAACCATGTCTCTACGATTTTTAGTGATTTTTCAAAATCACATTATTTCTGATACTTGAATCTATTTTTAAGTTACTTTCACATTTTTCTTAGTTTTCATGTGATAGTTACTACTTATTCATACATACAATTAAACATGTATATCATCAGCTATTCTATTAGCTAATCACTAGCAAGTATTTACACATCATTCATTGATCATATCATATCAAAAGAAACCAAGTTCCTATACATGCCATACACAAAACTAAACGTCTAACTATACCAATGTGTTTTCTTCGATAGTGTGATCGGGTCTCCGACGTTTCCTTCGATCCCCGAGTGGCTTGATAAAAACTATAAGAAAAAGAAAATAAAGAGAGTAAGCACTAGGCTTAGTAAGCTTACAAGCAAATAAATTACAACATTCAACATAATGAATAATTATACATAATGTCACCTAGCCTTATAAACTTCCTTTACTTCTCATTTTCTACCTTCTTCTTTACTCAGATACCTTCTTTCTTACCTGACCTTTCACTATTCATAGATATAATCTACCTTCCCTTTTGCTGATAATTCACTGTAATTTAACGTGTACAATGACCCATTGAACCACTCGGAATACTAAGGATACTGGGGTCATTCCTGTCTATCAATATCCTGCCAATGCCATGTCTTCGACATGGACTTTCATGAATTATTCCTGTCTCCAATGCCATATATATATCTAATATGGGCTTACATGGCTCATTCCTGTCTCCAAAGCCATATATCTGATATGGACTTACATGGCTCATTTTCATCTCCTGCTCATCCTGTCAACCCCAATATCCTAACATTCCTAAGGTTCAAACGGAGCATCCTAATGCTTTTTCTCTGTCACTTTGCCTTTAATTTGACTTTAAATATTCTCATAAAATAAGTATATAAATGCTGGAAATTTACAATAATAATGTAAAATAAAAGAATATTGCATTTATTTCTTTGTAAACTTACTCTCGTATGCAAAAATAGCTACTTTTACCATTTCGTCCACAACTTGGTATTTTCTCCATTTTAGCCCGAATTTCAGTTTTCCTTGCTCTATCATTTAAAATATAGTCTAATTAGGACTCACATTATTCAAATTGACCCAAAATCATATTTTGGCAAAATTATAGTTTTGCCCCTAAACTTTCGTGATATTTACACTTTTGCCCCAAAGCTCGTAAATTAAACTTCAGCCTATTTTCTTATGTTTTATGACATGCTGGTCATTTTCCCTTCTATGGCAGCATCAAATTCATACTCTAACATGCACTTATGACTATTAGGTATTTTTACCGATTAAGTCCTTTTACTCATTTTTGCTTAAAACCGAGTAGTACAAGTTGTCTAACATAATTTAAAACCTCATATTCTATCATAAAACACCAAAATACACAAATTTCACCTATGGGTATTTTTCCAAATATGAACCCTAGGTTGAATTATTGCTAGCATAAGCTTAATCGAGCTACCGGGACTCCAAAAACGTAAAAATCATTAAAAACGAGGCTAGAACGGACTTACAATCGAGCTTGGAAGCTTGAAAAACCCTAGCCATGGTTTCTCCTTGCTATATTCGCCCATGGGGTTGAAGATGAGCAAAATTGGCTTTTAATTTTGTATTTTAATTCATTTTACCCCTAAATGACTAAAATGCCCTTACTACTAAACTTTTCAAAAATTCCATCCATGTCCTAATTTTTTCCATGAACTTAAAATTGGTCAAATTGCTATTTAAGACCTCCTAATTAATATTCTAATTCAATTTTATGCAAAATACTTCTAGAACACAAGTTTTGCAATTTATTCAATTTAGTCCCTAATTTCAAATTAAGTACTTTATGCATAGAATTTCTTCACGAACTTTTCACACAATCATGCAAACATATCATAGACCTCAAAATAATAATAAAATAAATTTTTCTACCTCGGATTTGTGGTTTCGCAACCACTGTTCCGTTTAGGCCCTATTTCGGGATGTTACATTTCTCCCCCCCTTTAGGGATTTTCGTCCCCGAATATCTTACCTGTGAAGAGATTTGGGTACTGTTTTCACATAGCCTCTTCGAGTTCCCATGTAGCCTCGTCTACCTCATGTAGTCTGACTATCTCTGAAATATACAACTCGGCCAACTTGTCAAGTGAAAAATCCATACGAACTGGGATAAAATGAGCCGACTTCGTTAACTTAACAATCACAACCCATCTCGCATCTTTCTTTCTGTAAACTGGCAATCCTAAATCTATAGTAACTCGATCCCATTTCCACTCAGGGACTAGCACAGGCTGCAATAAACCTGAAGGAACCTGATGTTCGGCCTTTACCTGCTGACAGATCAAACATCTAGAAACAGACTCTGAAATGTCCCTTTTTATTCCTACCCACCAGTACATTTTCTTCAAATCATTATACATCTTTGTACTACCTGGATGAATAGACAAAGAACTACTATGTGCTTCCTGTAAGATCTTTCGAATAAGCTCATCATTCTTCGGTACACATACCCTGGGTGATAATCAATCACTAGCTCATAATCTTTAATCAACTCTAGCCATCTTCTTTGCCTCAATTTCAAACTTTTGTGATCAGTGAATATGTGGCACTTCTCACCGTACGAATGATGTCTCCAAATCTTCAACGCAAAAATAATGGCAGCTAGTTCTAAATCATGTGTCAGATAGTTCTTCTCATGTGGCTTTAGCTATCTAGAGGCATAAGCAATTACCTTCCCTTCCTGCATAAGTACACAACCAAGTCCATTCACGGACGCATCACTGTAAATCACAAACTCCTTACTCAGTTCGGTTGTACTAAAAGCAGAGCTTTAGTCAATAATGCTTTTAACTTGTCAAAACTCTGTTGACACTTCTCAATCCATTCAAACTTGATATCCTTTCGCAGAAATCTTGTCAACGGGGTAGCTATCATGGAAAATCCTTCTACAATATCCAGCAAGACCAAGAAAACTTCTAACTTCTGATACATTTCTAGGAGGCTTCCAATCAACAATGGCTGAAATCTTGCTCGGATCAACCTTAATACCTTCACTGAAACAATATGTCCAAGAAAACCAACTCTCGTGAACTTGAACTCACTTTTGCTAAACTTGGCATACAACCGATTATCTCTCAGAATCCAGAAACTCGTTCTCAAACGCTCTGCATGCTCAGTCTCATCATGAGAATAAATCAAGATATCATTAATGAACACAACTACAAACTTATCCAAGTACGGTCTGAAAATTCGGTTCATTAAGTCCATGAAAATGGCAGGAGCATTAGTCAAGCCAAATGGCATCACAAGGAACTCATAATGACCATACCTAGTCCTGGAAAGCGATCTTCTCGGACATCGACTCTTTAACTCGCAATCGATAGTATCCGGATCTTAAATCTATCTTGGAGAACATAGTAGCTCCCTTCAATTGATCAAACAGATCATCAATTCTAGGCAATGGATACTTGTTCTTTACTGTTACCTTGTTAAGTTGCTGATAGTTTATGCACAATCTCATCGATCCGTCATATTACCTTGTTTCAATTCCAGGAATTCCTTTCTCTTCTGGTTAATAAACCCCTGATTGATGTACTTTTTACGAAATTCCTCCTGAAAGAAATCCCAAGTGATCCTCTCCTTTGGTACAACTGATACAAGTGTCTTCCACCAGTAGTAGGCTGAGTCTCTAAGAAGTGATATTACACATTTCATACATTCCTCGGGTGTACAAGATAATTCATCAAAGACTTTGATAGTATTTTCTAACCAAAATTTTGCTCTTTCTGCATCATCATGTTTTGTTGCTCGGAACTCTTCTGCCCTTTGTTTCCCGATTCTATCAACTGGTGGCTTTTCTCTTATCATTGTACCTGTGACTGGGGAAGCTTGAGCTACATGGGTAGCCTGAGAGTCATGAGGGGGTGGAGGTCTAACTACCGGATTCGTACGAACGAACTCGGCAAACCAATTATTCAAAACTTGGAAGAGAGCTTCTCGAGTCACTCTTCCCTGATTAACTGTTACTGGCCTATTCTCAGATGGGGCTACCCCTTCCGCGGAGCAGGCGCATTACTTTCTACATCATCATCACCAGCTCGCTCGGGATCCATTACAATAAAACAAAATATTTAAAAATCGTCAGGAGTCGTCACACTATCAAAATACAGGTATGGCATGTATAGCTAGACATTTACTCACACTAACTGTTCCGAGAACCGACTAAACCTGCTCTGATACCAATAAATGTAACGCCCCCACGCCCGAAACCGTCACCGGAGTCAAGCTTGAGGTGTTACTAAACTTATCTTACCTTTTAAACAACTCTAAACCACTTATTTTAATTTTCGGAATAAACTTTTTTTCTGCGTCATAGCTGCTTAAAAATTAATTTATTGAGTTTCAAAACTCAAAATTAAGATCTATAAATTTTTCCTAAAACTAGACTCATATATCTATCTACAAATTTTTTTCTAGAATTTTTGACTTAGCCAATTAGTACAGTTTATTAGTTAAAGTTACCCTTGTTTCAGAATTTGACTGCACTGGTCTCTACTTACTACGAACCACTTTTCTCTCTGTACAAAATTAATATAACTATAACGTTTGTTTATATTAAAACTAGATTCAAGAAGGATTCTAACCATATAAATTAAACCACCTAATTATTTTTGTACAATTTATGGTGAATTTTCAAATTTGAAACAGGGGATCTAGAATTTTATCTGACCCTATTTCACTAAAACTCATATATCTCATAAAATATAATACCTTTACCTTTTTTGCTTATTCCATAAGAAAATAGACATAATAAGATTTAATTTAATATATTATTCACCATAAAACCATGTCTCTACGATTTTTAGTGATTTTTCAAAATCACATTATTTCTGATACTTGAATCTATTTTTAAGTTACTTTCACATTTTTCTTAGTTTTCATGTGATAGTTACTACTTATTCATACATACAATTAAACATGTATATCATCGGCCATTCTATTAGCTAATCACTAGCAAGTATTTACACATCATTCATTGATCATATCATATCAAAAGAAACCAAGTTCCTATACATGCCATACACAAAACTAAACGTCTAACTATACCAATGTGATTTCTTCGATAGTGTGATCGGGTCTCCGGCGTTTCCTTCGATCCCCGAGTGGCTTGATAAAAACTATAAGAAAAAGAAAATAAAGAGAGTAAGCACTAGGCTTAGTAAGCTTACAAGAAAATAAATTACAACATTCAACATAATGAATAATTATACATATTGTCACCTAGCCTTATAAACTTCCTTTACTTCTCATTTTCTACCTTCTTCTTTACTCACATACCTTCTTTCTTACCTGACCTTTCACTATTCATAGATATAATCTACCTTCCCTTTTGCTGATAATTCATTGTAATTTAACGTGTACAATGACCCATTGAACCACTCGGAATACTAAGGATCTTCGGGTCATTCCTGTCTATCAATATCTCGCCAATGCCATGTCTTCGACATGGACTTTCATGAATTATTTCTGTCTCCAATGCCATATATATATCTAATATGGGCTTACATTGCTCATTCCTGTCTCCAAAGCCATATATCTGATATGGACTTACATGGCTCATTTCTGTCCTGTCCTGTCCTGTCAACCCCAATATCCTAACATTCCTAAGGTTCAAACGGGGCATCCTAATGCTTTTTCTCTGTCACTTTGCCTTTAATTTGACTTTAAATATTCTCATAAAATAAGTATATAAATGCTGGAAATTTACAATAATAATGTAAAATAAAAGAATATTGCATTTATTTATCAAACTTACCTCATATGCAAAAATAGCTACTTTTACCATTTCGTCCACAACTTGGTATTTTCTCCATTTTAGCCCGAATTTCAGTTTTCCTTGCTCTATCATTTAAAATATTGTCTAACTAGGACTCACATTATTCAAATTGACCCAAAATCATATTTTGGCAAAATTACGATTTGCCCCTAAACTTTCGTGATATTTACACTTTTGCCCCAAAGCTCAGTAAATTAAACTTCAGCCTATTTTCTTATGTTTTATGACATGCTGGTCATTTTTCCCTTCTATGGCACATCAAATTCATACTCTAACATGCACTTATGACTATTAGGTATTTTTACCGATTAAGTCCTTTTACTCATTTTGCTTAAAACCGAGTAGTACAAGTTGTCTAACATAATTTAAAACCTCATATTCTATCATAAAACACCAAAATACACAAATTTCACCTATGGGTATTTTTCCAAATATGAACCCTAGGTTGAATTATTGCTAGCATAAGCTTAATCGAGCTCTAGGGACTCCAAAAACGTAAAAATCATTAAAAACGAGGCTAGAAACAGACTTACAATCGAGCTTGGAAGCTTGAAAAACCCTAGCCACGGTTTCTCCTTGCTATATTCGTCCATGGGGTTGAAGATGAGCAAAATTGGCTTTTAATTTTGTATTTTAATTCATTTTACCCCTAAATGACCAAAATGCCCTTACTACTAAACTTTTCAAAAATTCCATCCATGTCCTAATTTTTTCCATGAACTTAAAATTGGTCAAATTGCTATTTAAGACCTCCTAATTAATATTCTAATTCAATTTTATGCAAAATACTTCTAGAACACAAGTTTTGCAATTTATTCAATTTAGTCCCTAATTTCAAATTAAGTACTTTATGCATAGAATTTCTTCACGAACTTTTCACACAATCATGCAAACATATCATAGACCTCAAAATAATAATAAAATAAATTTTTCTACCTCGGATTTGTGGTTTCGCAACCACTGTTCCGTTTAGGCCCTATTTTGGGATGTTACACAAGACCTACCACAATGACGTTGCAATTAGTTGACATATCTTGTAACACCCTTCACTCGTAATTGACGCTAGGATAGGGTTTGTAGTGCTCCCTGACTTAACTCAACCAACTAGATAAAACTGGGCCGTGAAATCTCAAATAATTTAAAAACTTTTCTTTTCACAAGCAAATTGTCCCCTATATACGGGCTTACGAGACCTAAAACATACGTCCAGGGTGGTTAAAAAACCTAACCAAGAACTCATGAAAAACTTAGAAAATCGAATGCATCAAGACTCCACACGCCCGTGTGGATATAGAGCACACGACCGTGTACTAGGGACACGCCCATGTCCCGACCTCGTGTCTAAAAACTTGGGCATTTTGCCAAGACTACACGGCCAAAGCACACACCCGTGTCCTATAACTGTGTCCTTCACATGGCCGAGACACATGGCCGTGTCTTTTACCCGTGTACTACTAGCAAGCATACTGACTTTATGACATGGCATGAGCACATGCCCATGTGGCCTACCCGTGTACTAAAAGGACTTTAAAGTTTTAAGTGCAGGGGACGCACGGCCATAACACTCACCTATGGGCGTGAGCCGTGTGTCACACACGGTTTAGACACACGCCTATGTGTCTTGCCTGTGTGGACAACCTAGGCTATTTTCCAAGCCATTTTGTCACCCATTTTGCACAACCTACACAAGATCATTTCAATATACAAATCTCATTACAATGGGCACCAATTCATCCATAGAAAGAACATTATATGCATACCTCAAAATGGATAATAGCCATTATTCTAGGATTGAAACAAAATGAAGGGCTTTTGACTTAAGCCAAAATATATGAATAATATCTTAATACAAAATCCTAGTCTAGCCCTATACATGCCACCTTCAAAAATATAAATCAAACTATACCGAGTATCACGGCTGATAGTGTGATTGATATCTCTGACTTTATGGGATCCTTCAGCTAGCTTGGCGACACTGAAAGAAGAGGGAAAGGAAAGAGAGTAAGCATAAAGCTTAGTAAGTTGCATATAATTAAATATACAACAACCATCTCACCATTAGTTATTATGCTCAAAGGTAAACACAACTTAACTTACTCATTATCATCTACTTGAGTCAAATTTTCTAAAATAAACTCGTTACTCATGCTTATCTTATAGGTACCTGTAACACTCATAACATAATCATCCTTTCTTTATCACAATCGAACTATAACTTTCACCATTAAACTATTTGGAATACTACTAGATATTCTATGAACCTTCAACATGGGATATATTGCCGATGCCATGTCCCAGACGTGGTCTTACACTGGCTGTCATATATGCGTGCTGATGCATGTCCCAGACATGTCTTACACTAGCACAACTCTTAGCTGATGTGTGTCCCAGACACGTCTTACACTGGCACTCATTTCTGCGCTGATGCCATGTCCCAGAAATGGTCTTACACTGGCTCACAAATCGCCCAATGCCTTGGCACGAATATCCATTTCGTATCCTAATGTTTCAACGGAATATTTCTACTATCTCAAATATTACTAGGCATTCTCAATTCATAACTTAACAACTCATACAATATCAATTCAATGACAATATGATTACAAATATTAACAGTGTAGTTGTATTATTTACATACAACTTACCTCGGTTTACAAAAAGTACTTGACTAGTCGGCTTATTCGGATTGCTTGGGTTTACCCCAGTCTAGGCTCGATTTTGGCAAATCTTGATCTATAAGAGCAATATACACTCATTTAGTCACTAATTACAATTAGGCAATTTAAATTCACATATTTGGTAAAATGTCCATTTTGCACCTAGACTTTGACAAAATGACCATTTTACCCTTATGCTTGAAAATTGATCTTCATCGAATTTCTTTGTATCTTAGGCCTAACCGAACTATTTTTACTCGTATAGAAACTTTAAATTCTCACTATTTCACATGCTTATTAACTATTTTACAACTTATGCATAATAGTCCCTTTAGATGATTTCCATGAAAACTCCTTCACCAAAGTTGTTCATGACACAACTAGGACTTATATTCTTTGATAAAAACTCAATAAACATCACAATTCCTTTCATGGAAACACCCTAAACTTTCAATCGTATTGCAAGATAGACTCCTCATTTGAAAGCCTATGCTTCAAGGGTCTCAAAAATGCAAAAATCATTAAGAGAAACTATCAAAATAACTATCAAAATTTACTTACTTGTGAGGGCTTTAGGTTGCTGAAAGTTTTTAGCCTTCAAAACTCCTTTTTTTTTTCTGATATTTTTGGTGGAGAAAAGAGTTGGAGAAGAAGGAAATGATAGCTAGGCTTTTAGGTATTATTTTATCATCAAATCATGACATCATCCACCTAATACTTTGACTGTTTGCTTAAAATCCCTCATATGGCCAGCCAACACTATTAGAAAGAGTGTAATTTCCCTTTAAAAGCTCTAAATAGTTCTCTAGCTATTTAACACATTTGGGTACTAAAATGCAACTTTTTTCTTTTATGCGATTTAGTCCTATTTCGCAGTTGGGCTTGAAAACATTAAAATTAGTTCACCAAATTTTTAATGCACTATTAAAGTCATACTATAACCTCATAAAAATAATAAAAATAATTTTTCTAACTTTGGATTTGTGGCCCGAGACCACTATTCCGACTAGGCCCTAAATCAGGCTTTTACATTTCTCCCCCTTAGGGATTTTCGTCCCCTAAAATCTTACTAGTAAATAAGTTTGGATACTTCTCTCTCAGAGACTCCTCGGGTTCCCATGTAGCTTCCTCTACTCCATGTCTATGCCACAAAACCTTCACAAGTGGTATATTCCTATTTCTTAACTATTTTACTTCCCGAGCTAAGTTCTTGACTGCTTCTTCACCATAAGTCATATCTGGAAGAATCTCAATTTTAGTTGGCGCAATTACACGCGAGGGGTCAGATCTGTATCGGCGTAACATAGACACATAGAAAACATTGTGAATCTTTTCTAACTCTGGTGGAAAATCCAATCGGTAAGCAACCGGTCCTATTTCTTCTGTAATCTCACAAGGTTCTATAAATCGAGGACTCAACTTGCCCTTCTTTCCAAACCTAAGGACTTTCCTCCACGGAGAAACTTTCAAAAATACTTTATCACCAACCTTGAACTTAATCTCCTTTCATTTCAAATCTGCATAAGATTTTTATCTATCCGAGGCGGCTTTTAAACAGTTTGAATCACCTTAACTTTTTCCTCAGCCTCTTTGATCAGATCAACCTCGTGAATCTGACTCTCTCTCAACTCAGTCCAGTATAAAGGGGTTTGACACTTTCGACCGTACAAGGCCTCATAAGGCGCCAATTCTAGACTTGACTGATAGTTGTTGTTATAAGCGAATTCAACCAATGGTAAGTATTTTTCCCAACTTCCTTGGAATTCAAGAACACAACATCTCAACATGCCCTCTAAAATCTATATTACTCTTTCTGACTGTCCATCAGTCTATGGATGAAAAGCCGTACTAAAACTCAATTTGGTTCCTAAAGCCTCTTGCAACTTCCTCCAAAATCTCGAGGTGAATCTCGGGTCTCGATCTGAAACCACTGACAATGGTACACCATGTAGCCTCACAATCTCGAAAACATACAAGTCAGCTAATTTTTCAAGGGAGTAGTCGGTGCGCACTGGGACGAAGTGGGCTGATTTAGTTAATCCCTCTACAATAACCCATATTGCATCTTTCTTTTTCGGGGTTAGTGGCAAACTGGTCACAAAGTCCATAGTGATATGATCCCATTTCCACTCTAGAACCACAATAGGTTGAAGTAGCCCAGAAGGTACTTGGTGTTCAGCCTTTACTTACTGACACACTAAACACTTGGAAACAAACTCTGAAACATCTCTTTTCATTCCCGTCCACCAATACATTTTCTTCAGGTCGTTACACATTTTTATGCTACCGGGGTGGACGGACAAACTACCACTATGTGCTTCTCGTAAAATCTTCTGAATGAGTTCACTACCTTTAGGCACAAACTCTATCTTTGAACATTAAACATCCATCGGTACCAGCCTAAAAATCTGATTCAGCACCTGACTCACACTGATTTTTCCTGGCTTGTAACTTCTCATCATTTTTCTGAGCTTCTCGAATTTCATGAAGAAAAGTCAGTCTAACTCTCAGCTCTGCTAGGATCGAACGATCCTTGGCTACGGTCAACAGCATGTTCAAAGCTCTTAAGGCAAATAACGACTTTCTACTCAAGGCATCAGCAACTACATTCGCCTTTCCCAGATGGTAATCGATGATCAACTCATAATCCTTTAATAGTTCTAACCATCGACGTTGACTCAAATTCAACTCCTTTTGAGTCATCAAGTATTTTAAACTCTTGTGGTCAGTAAATACTCTACAATTCTCCCCATACAAATGGTGTTGCCAAATCTTCAGGGTGAACGCTACAGCTACTAGCTCTAAATCATGGGTCGGATAATTTCTCTCGTGTGATTTTAGCTGTCTCGAGGCATAGGCTATAACTTTGCCTTCTTGCATGAGTACACACCCCAAACCATTTAGGGAGTCGTCACTAGAAATTACAAATTCTTTACTCGACTCTGGTTGCACTAAAATTGAGGCTTCGGCAATAAAGCCTTTAATTTCTCAAAACTCCGTTGACACTCTTCTGTCTATTCAAACTTGACGTCTTTCTGCAATAGTCTCGTTATCGGAGTAGCTATCATAGAAAATCCATTTACAAATCGTCTGTAAAACCCCTCTAGCCCTAGAAAGCTACGAACCTCTGTTACATTTCTCGGCGGTTTTCATTCTACAATTGCTGAGATCTTATTTGGGTCAACTCTGATCCCATCACCCGACACAATGTGTCTTAGAAATCCAACTTCATTAATCCAAAGCTTGCTCTTACTAAACTTAGCACAAAGCTGTTTATCCCTTAGAGTCTGTAACACAACTCTCAAATGTTCCACGTGCTCACACTTATCACGCGAATAAATCAATATGTCATCGATAAAAATGATGACGAGCCTATCCAAATACGGTCGGAAGATGCGGTTCATCAAATCCATGAACACCGCCAGGGCATTTGTTAATCCAAAAGGCATAACAAGAAACTCATAATGCCCATATCTTGTCCGAAAAGCAATCTTCGGCACATCTTGTTCCTTGATTCTTAACTGGTAGTAACCCGGCCTCAAATCTATTTTAGAAAATATAGTGGCCCATCTCATTTGATCGAAGAGATCATCAATCCTCGATAAAAGATACTTGTTCTTCACTGTCACCTTGTTAAGCTATCTGTAGTCGATACATAACCTCATCGACCCATCCTTCTTTTTCATAAAAAGTACTGGAGCACCCCATGGTGACTAACTCGATCTAGCAAAACCTTTATTTGTTAATTCTTCCAACTGTACCTTCAACTCCTTTAACTCGGTAGGGGCCATCCTATAAGGTGAAATCGAGATTGGCGTCGTACCAGGAGCCAACTCGATACCAAACTCAACCTCTCTCTCTGGAGGTAACCCGGGCAACTCCTCCGAAAAAACATCTATAAACTCACAAACCACTGGTACTGACTCAATCTTCGACTCGAACACTTGGTTATTCAACACAAAAGCTAACCTTTTCTCAAATGTCTTTGGCGGTCAAAGATGATATTACCACAGGCAGGTTATTTGACTCATCTGGCCCAACTTGAAGGACACTACCATTCTCACAGCTTAACAGAATTACTTTTCTTTCACAGTCTACCACAACGCCATGGGAGGTCAGCCAATCCATCCCAAGGATTACATCGAATTCATTAAACGACAACAACATCAAGTTGGCCGGAAAGCAATGGCCCTTAATCATTAAGGGAAAATTTCTACATACTTGGAGTAACGCCCCCACGCCCGAGACCGTCGCCGGAGTCGAGCTTGAGGTGTTACCGAACATAATTTATCAAATTAAGAACTTCGAATCATTTGTTTCTACATTCATAGCTTTCTAACTACCTGCGTCACAGTTTCAAGAAAAATAATATCTCAAGTTACGAAACTCGAAATCAAGATTCGTAAATTTTCCCTAAATCTAGACTCATATATCTATTTACTAATTTTTTTCTATAATTATTGGTTTGGCCAATTAGTACAGTTTATTAGTTAAAGTTACCCCTGTTTCAGAACTTGACTGGTCTGACCTCTATTTACTACGAACCATATTTCTCTCTGTAAAAACTTTATATGACTATGCCGTTTGTTCATCCTGAAAGTAGACTCAATAAGGATTCCAATAATATAAAATAAATCACCTAATTATTTTTGTATGATTTATGGTGAATTTCTAAAGTTGAAACAGGGGATCCATAAATTGCTCTGGGCCTATTTCACTAAAACTCAAATATCTTCTAACATATAATTCCTTTTCCCGTTTCGTTTGTTTCATGTGAAACTAGACATATTAGGGTTCAATTTCATATTTAATCCATCACCAAATTCAATTTCTATGATTTTTAGTAAATTTTCAAACTCACGTCGTTGTCTTTGCAATGTTCTCATTTATGGCAAATTTCATCTTTTCATGAGTTTTTATGGACTAGAAAACCTATTAACCTTCCGTGACATCAAACATGATCTAAATTAGCCATTTCCATTACTTATCATTATCAAGCATTTTCTTTACCAAATCACCACCATATAACAAAATTATTTACACAAAATAGGTATATTGCTATACATGCCATACTTAAGTTTTACAGGCCATTTACCACGAAAAAGTCCTTCGGATAGTGTGATTGAACCTTCGACCTGTCCCGATTCCTGAGCCAGCTTGTTCAAAACTACAGTGAATGAAAAGGAGGGAGTCAGCATAAATGCTTAGTAAGTTCATATGCAAATAACAAGTAACATAACAATACAATTATAACAAACAACCTTAGCATGGTATCACCAAAACATATTTCACATTTCTAAACATCATTCATCATCTTATCATCTTATCGTTGTTGTATCTAACTTCAACCTGAGGGTTAAGTACATACCTGTCCAAAGTGTTCATTTTGCAACACTTACCAAAACGTCACTTGCATCTATGTGTTCTTCCATTTCACTAGAAATTTTTCCCGTTGAACACATCGGAATATAACTCGGATACATGGATAATTTGCATATAAGTGCCACATAACATATGTAATCAATCAATCATGTAACCCGCCCATAAGCGAACTCGGACTCAACTCAACGAGCTCGGGCGTTCGCATCCATAAGTGAACTCGGACTCAACTCAACGAGCTCGGATGCCTAGTTACATCTCACGAACTCGGACTCAACTCAACGAGTTCGGAACTCAACCATCCTAGTGACATGTCACTTGTATTCTAATCTATTCCCAAGGTTCAAATGGGCTTTTTCCTCGATCACATATCCTTGCTGTCTTCCATGGAATATCGAAACCGACACTCGGTAGCAATTCATATTTAACAAGTAATAAACATAATTTGCATATTACTCAACAATAACCACAAAGCATAATATTTCATAATAATAATCATCATATCATATAAATATCATTAAGTTAATTAAAATGACAATTATGTTACTACATTTACACATGAACTTACCTTAGTACAAAATTATTAGCAATCGAGCCTATTCTTCGTAAACTTTGTTTTTCCCTCGATCGCGACTTGAATCTCGTTTCTTTTGATCTATAATGCCAAATTAATCTTATTTAATACATACATTCATTAAAACAGCATTTAATACAAACTTTGGCAAAATTACATTTTTGCCCCTAAACATTTGCATAATTACACTTTTGCCCCTAGGCTCGGGAATTAAACTTTATCCCTTATTCTTATATTTTATGACATGCTGATCATTTTTCCCTTCTATGGTAACATCAAATTCACACTCTAACATGTACTTATGACTATTAGGTATTTTTACCGATTAAGCCCTTTTTACTCGTTTTCACTCAAAACCGAGTAGCGCAAGTTGTCTAACATAATTTAAAACCTCATATTCTATCATAAAACATCAAAATTCACAAATTTCACCTATGGGTATTTTTCCAAATATGAACTCTAACTCAAAATATTACTATCATAAGCTATACCGAGTTATTCTGGATTTCAAAAACATAAAAGTCATTAAAAGCAGGGCTTGGAATCACTTACTATGAAGCTTGAAAGTTGAAGAAACCCTAGCTATGGAGAGAGCAAAATTCGGCAGCAACCATATGAAGAAGATGACTATTTTGTGTTATTTTTCCCTTTTTATTTCATTTAATATCCAAATGACCAAAATGCCCCTCCTTACTAAACTTTCAAAATTTCCTTCCATGTCCTAATTTTTGTCCATGAACTTAAAATTGGTCAAATTGCTATTTAAAACCTCCTTATTAATATTCCAAAACAATTTCATACTAAAAACTTCGAGAATGCAAGTTTTGCAACTTATTCGATTTAGTCCCTAATTTCAATTTAAGCACTTTAGGCATAAAATTTCATCACGAAATTTTCACATAATCATGCAATCATATCATAAACATCAAAATAATTATAAAATAATTATTTCTATCTCGAATTTGTGGTCACGAAACCATTATTTCGATTAGGCCCTAATTCGGGATATTACAACTCTCCCCCCTCTTTTTAAGGATTTTCGTCCTCGAAAATCTTACCGGTAAACAGGTGTGGGTATTGGTTTCTCATCGTTTCTTCAAGTTCCCATGTAGTTTCTTCTATCCCGTGCTTTTGCCACAATACTTTCACGAGAGCGACACTTTTATTTCTTAGTTTTTTGACCTCTCGAGCTAAGATCTTAATCGGTTCTTCTTCGTAAGTCATATCCGGTCATAGTTCAATTTCTATCGGTGAGATTATATGTGAAGGATCCGAACGATACCGACGTAACATAGATACGTGGAACACATCATGAATCCTCTCTAATTCAGGTGGTAATGCTAGCCAATATGCTACCGGTCTAACTTTTTCAATTATTTCATACGGTCCAATAAAACGCGGACTTAACTTGCCCTTCTGTCCAAATCTAAGGACTTTCTTCCATGGAGACACTTTCAAAAATACCTTATCACCAACTTGAAACTCAATTTCCCTTCATTTCAAATCCGCATAAGATTTTTGTCTATCTGAAGCAGCTTTCAAACAATCTCGAATCACTTTCACCTTTTCTTCGGTTTCTTTTATTAGATCAACTCCATAAATCTGATTTTCCTTGAGTTCAGTCCAATACAATGGTGTCCGAAATTTACGACCATACAATGCTTCATAAGGTGCCATCTTCAAACTCGTCTGATAACTATTGTTATAAGCAAATTGTACCAACGGTAAGTACCTTTCCCAACTACCTTGAAATTCCAATACGCAATATCTGAGCATGTCTTCAAGAATCTGAATTACTCTCTCTGATTGTCCGTCAGTTTGTGGATGAAAGGCAGTGCTAAAATTTAACTTTGTACCTAATGCCTCTTGCAGCTTTTGCCAAAACCGTGAAGTAAATCTCGGATCTCTATCCGAAATGATTGACAAAGGTATTCCATGAAGTCTAACAATCTCACGGATATACAATTCAGCCAACTTATTAAGAGAATAATGCAGACGCACGAGAATAAAATGAGCCGATTTAGTCAGTCTGTCAACTATTACCCAGATGGCATTTTTCTTCCCCGGAGTTAACGGCAACCCTGATATAAAATCTATATTAATTCGATCCCATTTCCATTCAGGAGCCATGATAGGCTGGAGTAATCTCGAAGGTACTTGGTGTTCAGCTTTCACTTGTTGACAAACTAAGCACTTTGATACAAACTCGGAAATATCTCTTTTCATTCCACTCTACCAGTACATTTTCTTCAAGTCATTATACATTTTCATACTACCCGGATGAACCGCCAAACAACCATTATGTGCTTCATGCAAAATCTTTTGAATCAACTCATCATTTTTCGGTACACAAATCTGATTTTTAAACATCAAGCAACCATCAGAACCGATTCTGAAATCTGATCTTGTATTATCTTCACACTGCTTTCTCTTGGCTAGCAAATCTTGATCATTTTTCTGAGCTTCAGAAATCTCTTGTAAAAACATCGGTCTAGCTCTTAACTCTGCTAGAATCAATCCATCAATTAGTATCTTTAACCGAGTGTTCATAGCTCTCAAAGCAAACAACAACTTTCTGCTTAAAGCATCGGCAACCACATTTGCCTTTCCCGGATGATAATCAATAACAAGCTCGTAATCTTTCAATAACTCCAACCATCTTCGTTGTCTCAAATTCAAGTCTTTTTGTGACATCAAGTACTTAAGACTTTTGTGGTCGGTATATACCCGGCACTTTTCACCATACAAATAATGTTGCCAAATCTTCAAAGCAAACACCACCGCAGCCAATTCCAAATCGTGAGTAGGATAATTCCTCTCATGAGGTTTTAACTGCCTCGAAGCATAAGCCACCGCTTTTCCTTCTTGCATGAGTACACACCCCAAACCATTTAGAGAAGCATCACTATACACCACAAATTCTTTCCCTGATTCGGGCTGTACTAACACTGGTGCTTCTGTTAATAACTTTTTCAATTCTTCAAAACTCTGTTGACATTCTTCCGTCCATTCAAACTTAACATTCTTTCAGAGTAGTCTGGTCATAGGAGCAGCAACTATGGAAAATCCATTTACAAACCGTCGATAATACCCAGCTAGCCCCAAGAAACTTCTAACTTCGGTTACATTTTTTGGTGGTTTCCAATCAACAATGGCTGAAATCTTACTAGGATCAACCCGTGTACCATCACCTGAGACAATATGACCCAAAAATCCAATTTCCCAAAGCCAAAATTCACTTTTACTAAACTTAGCATACAGCTGCTTATTTCTCAAAGTTTGCAAAACTATCCTCAAATGCTCAGCATGCTCTGTCTCATTTTTTGAATAAATTAAAATATCATTTATAAACACCACAACAAATTTGTCCAAGTATGGCCGAAATATGCGATTCATTAAATCCATAGACACAGCAGGAGCATTTGTCAACCCAAATGGCATAACTAAAAATTCATAATGACCGTACCTTGTTCTAAAAGCAGTTTTAGGCACATCCGACTCTTTTACTCGCAGCTGGTAGTACCCAGATCTCAAGTCAATCTTTGAAAACCATGTCCCTCCTTTTAGCTGATCAAATAAATCATCAATTCTTGGCAACGGATATTTGTTTTTGATTGTTACCTTGTTTAACTGCCGATAGTCAACACACAATCTCATAGAACCATCCTTCTTTTTCACAAATAACACAGGAGCACCCCAAGGTGAAAAACTCGGTCTCACAAAGCCTTTATCAGTCAACTCTTGCAACTGCGACTTTAATTCTTTCAACTCTACTGGTGCCATTCTATATGGAGCAATTGAGATCGGAGCTATTCCCGGTGATCAAATCAATACCAAATTCTACTTCCTCGATCGAGGCAAACCCTGTAATTCTTCCGGAAATACGTCAGTAAATTCACACACATCAAAGACTCGATTCAACTTTCTTTTCAACTTCTTTTGTATTAATTACATATGCCAAATAAGCTTCATAACCCTTTCTAAAATATCTTTGAGCCGAGATTGAAGAAATCACACTAGACAATACTTCTGATTTATCTGATTCAACCAGCAGAGTTTCACCATTTTCACACTTTAATTCTATAACCTTTTCTTTGCAATTTATTATAGCATTATGCAATGTCAACCAATCCATACCCAAAATAACATCAAACTCATCAAACGGCAACAACATCAAGTCGGCCGAAAAGTAATGACCCCTAATCATTAAAGGACATTTCTTGCATACTTTATCAACTATCACACATTTGCCTAACGGATTCGATACTCTAACCATAAATTCTGTGTTCTCAACATGTATATTCATACTAGACACCAGCTTCATACATACATATGAATGAGTAGAATAGGGATCAATCAAAGCAATAGCATTAACATCATAAAGAGAAAATATACCAGTAATCACATTAGGTGAGGAAGCATCTTCACGCGCTTTAATAGCATAAGTTCCAGCCGGAGCCCTTCCTTCAGATCTAACTACTGCATCTCTGGCTACATTCTTACTGCTTGCTTCATTCCCAGCTTTTCTTGGATACTTTCCCCTCGAATCCGCACCACTTGCTTTTGTATACTGAAATTTTTCTTTCTCAGCTCTCTCTGGGTAGTCTCTAATAAAATGATCCGGAGAACCACATCGAAAACATTCATTTGCTCTGCACGAACCAAAATGATTTCTACCACACTGCTGGCACTCGGGTTTAACAAATCTCGAGTTCTTTACACTGGCTGCCGAAGTAGTCTGGGACTTAGGACCCACATTTTGCTTCTTAGAGTTCCCATATGATTGCCCAGCTGAAACTTGGGAACGAGGATTCATATTTCTTGACTTTCCAAGTTGCTGTGAGGGTGTATTACTCATTGGTCTTTTCTTCCAATTTCGTGTCTCAGATTCTACCTTTTTCTTTTCCTTAAGTAGTTCTTCAGCCTTTCAAGCTTGATTGACAAGTACCACCATTTCTTTTAGTTCAAGGATCCCAACAAATACCTTGATGTCTTCGTTGAGCCCATCTTCAAATCGTCGGCACATCTTGGCCACTGTAGGAACATATTCTCTAGCATACTTACTCAACCTGACAAACTCCCTTTCATATTCAGTAACTGTCATGTTCCCCTGCTTTAATTCAAGAAACTCTTTATGCTTCTGATCAATAAATCTTTCACTAATATATTTCTTCCGAAATTCTTCTTGAAAGAATTCCCAGGTTACCCTCTCTTTCGGTACCACTGAAATCAAAGTCTTCCACCAATTATAGGCTGAATCCCTCAACAAAGATATAGCACATTTCAAACATTCTTTAGGTGTACAAGATAATTCATCAAATACCCGGATAGAATTTTCAAGCCGAACTCGCTTTCAAGCATCGTCATCAATATTTGCCCTAAATTCTTTGGCCCCTTGTTTACGAATTCTATCAACCGGAGTTCTGTGAAATTTTGTCATATCCACACCCTGAGGCATCGAGGGTATAGGTTGAGGAATTGGGGGAGGTGGGGGAGGTTGTGCATTCGGGTTCGTACGAACGAACTTAGTATACCAGGCACTCATTATCTGGAGAAAGGCTTCCCGAGCCCCTTCTCCTCCTCTTTGACCGACAGTAGGAGGTGGATTTTGATCGCGCGCTGCCTTTCAAATGAGGGCGCATTACTTTCTACTTCATCTGCCACAGCTGGATCGGGATCCATTTACTATATAAAAATCATTTAAAAAGGTCAAAAGTCGTCACACTATCACAATTTATACATATGGCATGTATAGCAAAATCCGTACATACAACACGTAGTCCGAGAACTGACTAAACTTGGCTCGAATACCACTAGATGTAATGCCCCCACGCCCGAGACCGTCGCCGGAGTCGAGCTTGAGGTGTTACCGAACATAATTTATCAAATTAAGAACTTCGAATCATTTGTTTCTACATTCACAGCTTTCTAACTACCTGCGTCACTGTTACAAGAAAAATCAAATCTCAAGTTACGAAACTCAAAATCAAGATCTGTAAATTTTCCCTAAATCCAGACTCAAATATCTATTTACAAATTTGTTTCTAGAATTTTTGGTTGGGCCAATTAGTACAGTTTATTAGTTAAAGTTACCCCTATTTCAGAACTTGACTGGTCTGACATCTGTTTACTACTAACCATATTTCTCTCTATACAAAATTCATATGACTATGAAGTTTGTTCATCCTGAAAGTAGACTCAATAAGGATTCTAATAATATAAAATAAACCACCTAATTATTTTTTTATGATTTATGGTGAATTTCTAAATTTGAAACAGGGGATCCAGAAATCGCTCTGGCCCTGTTTCACTAAAACTCAAATATCTTCTAACATATAATTCCTTTTCTCGTTTTGTTTATTTCATGTGAAACTAGACATATTAGGATTCAATTTCATATTTAATCCATCACCAAATTCAATTTCTATGATTTTTATTAAATTTTCAAACTCACGTCAATGTTGCTGCAATGTTCTGTTTATGGCAAATTTCATCTTTTCATGAGTTTTTATGGATTAGATAACCTATTAACCTTCCGTGACATCAAACATGATCTAAATTAGCCATTTCCATTACTTATCATTGTCAAGCATTTTCTTAACCAAATCACCACCATATAACAAAATTATTTACACAAAATAGGTATATTGCTATACATGCCATACTTAAGTTTTACAGGCCATTTACCAAGAAAAAGTCCTTCGGATAGTGTGATCGAACCTTCGACCTGTCCCGATTCCTGAGCCGGCTTGTTCAAAACTACAGTGAATGAAAAGGAGGGAGTAAGCATAAATGCTTAGTAAGTTCATATGCAAATAACAAGTAACATAACAATACAATTATAACAAACAACCTTAGCATGGTATCACCAAAACATATTTCACATTTCTAAACATCATTCATCATCTTATCATCTTATCGTTGTTGTATCTAACTTCAACCTGAGGGTTAAGTACATAACTATCCAAAGTGTCCATTTCGCAACACTTACCAAAACGTCACTTGCATCTATGTGTTCTTCCATTTCACTAGAAACTTTTCCCGTTGAACATATAGGAATATAACTCGGATACATGGATAATTTGCACATAAGTGCCACATAACATATGTAATCAATCAATCATGTAACCCGCCCATAAGCGAACTCAGACTCAACTCAACGAGCTCGGGCGTTCGCATCCATAAGTGAACTCGGACTCAACTCAACGAGCTCGGATGCCTAGTTACATCTCACGAACTCGGACTCAACTTAACGAGTTCGGAACTCAACCATCCTAGTGACATGTCACTTGTATTCTAATCTACTCCCAGGGTTCAAACGGGCTTTTTCCTCGATCACATATCCTTGCTGTCTTCCATGGAATATCGAAACCGACACTCGGTAGCAATTCATATTTAACAAGTAATAAACATAATTTGCATATTACTCAACAATAACAACAAAGCATAATATTTCATAATAATAATCATCATATCATATAAATATCATTAAGTTAATTAAAATGACAATTATGTTACTACATTTACACATGAACTTACCTTGGTACAAAATTATTAGCAATCGAGCCTATTCTTCGTAAACTTTGTTTTTCCCTCGATCGCGACTTGAATCTCGTTTCTCTTGATCTATAATGCCAAATTAATCTTATTTAATACATACATTCATCAAAACAGCATTTAATACAAACTTTGGCAAAATTACATTTTTGCCCCTAAACTTTTTCATAATTACACTTTTGCCCCTAGGCTCGGGAATTAAACTTTATCCCTTATTATTATGTTTTATGACATGCTGATCATTTTTCCCTTCTATGGTAACATCAAATTCACACTCTAACATGTACTTATGACTATTAGGTATTTTTACCGATTAAGCCCTTTTTACTCGTTTTCACTCAAAACCGAGTAGCACAAGTTGTCTAACATAATTTAAAACCTCATATTCCATCATAAAACATCACAATTCACAAATTTCACCTATGGGTATTTTTCCAAATATGAACTCTAACTCAAAATATTACTATCATAAGCTATACCGAGTTACCGGGATTTCAAAAACATAAAAATCATTAAAAACGGGGCTTGGAATCACTTACTATGAAGCTTGAAAGTTGAAGAAACCCTAGCTATGGAGAGAGCAAAATTCGGCAGCAACCATATGAAGAAGATGACTATTTTATGTTATTTTTCCCTTTTTATTTCATTTAATATCCAAATGACCAAAATGCCCCTCCTTACTAAACTTTCAAAATTTCCTTCCATGTCCTAATTTTTGTCCATGAACTTAAAATTGGTCAAATTGCTATTTAAGACCTCCTTATTAATATTCCAAAACAATTTCATACTGAAAACTTCGAGCATGCAAGTTTTGCAACTTATTCGATTTAGTCCCTAATTTCAATTTAAGCACTTTAGGCATAAAATTTCATCACGAAATTTTTACATAATCATGCAATCATATCATAAACATCAAAATAATTATAAAATAATTATTTTTATCTCAAATTTGTGGTCACGAAACCATTATTTCGATTAGGCCCTAATTCGGGATATTACACTTGGTCCACTAATACATGCTTGCCTAACGGGTTAGGCACTTTTATTACAAACTTAGTGGACTCCACTAACATGTTTATACGGCACATCAACTCCACGCATATGTAAGAGTGGGTAGATCTCGGGTCAATTAAAGCGACAACAGTTATATCATGAATAGAAAAGGTACCCGTGATCACGTCTGGAGACTCTACCTCTTCCCGAGCTCGGATAGCATAGGTCCTCGCTGGCGCCTTGCCTTCAGACCTTATCGCGGCCTCTCTTAGTGCACCTCTACTACTATTCCCACTTCCGGGGTTCCTTTGAGGTCTACCCCTCAAGGGAGCACTGCTTACTTTCACCTCTTGTTTTCTCTCTCTCTCGTCCATCTCAGGGCACTCGCGGATAAAGTGGTCAAGTGATCCACACTTGAAACAACCCCTCTCGTTTACTCGGTAGTCACCCAAGTGACGTCTTCCACATTGCGAACACTCCGGCCTATTTGACCGGGCACTACCAACACCTGCAACTAAGGTAGTTTGGGCTTTAGATGCCATGTTCTGTTTGAATACCCCATTGAAGTATTCAATCGGGTAGTAATTTCTTTTGATCTCTTGGATGAGGACTAATACGCTTTCCCCATCTGTCTTCTCTTTAAATCTCGTGACTCGCTGGTCGCTTTCCTCCTCTCTTTCATTAGTTCTTCTACTTTACACGCTCTCTCAACTAGCACTACAAATTCTCTTATTTCTAAGATGCCCACAAACACTCGAATGTCTTCGTTGAGGTCATCCTCAAACCTCTTACACATGGTAGCTTTAGTGGATACGTATTCCCTCGCACACTTGCTGAGCTTCATAAACTCATGCTCATACTCCGTCACAGTCTTATTACCTTGCTTCAACTCTAGGAGTTCCTTCATTTTCTGGTCCATAAACCTCTGGCTAATGTATTTCTTTCGAAACTCTCCTTGGAAGAATTCCCAAGTTACTCTTTCTCTCGGTACTATAGACACGAGAGTGTTCCACCACTGATAAGCTGAGTCTCGTAGAAGTGACACGGCACACTTCACGCAATCTTTAGGTGTGCATGATAGTTCATCGAATACCCTTATGGTGTTTTCTAGCCAAAACTCCGCTCTCCCTGGGTCATCATCAACACTAGCCTAAAATTCCTCAGCCCCTTATTTTCGGATCTTGTCTATCGGAGGCTTCTCTCGTCTAAACACATCCGCACCTTGCAGAGCCATTGGGGCATATTGAGGAATAGGAGGAGGTGGGGGTGGTGGAGTGATCGGGTTTGCACGAACAAACTCCATATAACAAGCATCCATCATTTGGAGGTAAGCTTCTCTAGCCCCTCCATCTTGGCCTATATTTACGGACTCACTCTCTACTGGCGCGGTCCTTTTGCGAGAGCCGGCGTATTACTTTTCACGTCATCTGTTGTGGTTCTATCAGGGTCCATTACTATAATAAACACAATTTATAATCATCAGGAATTGTCACACTATCAGTATGCATATACGTGGCATGTATAGCTAGACTAGTACTCTGGCTAGTTTAATCTTAGAATCGACTAAACCATGCTTTGATACCACCAAATGTAACACCCCGCACCCATATCTGACGCTAGGATAGGGTTCATGGTGCTACCTGACTTAATTCAACCAACTAGATAAAACTGGGCCGTGAAATCTCAAATAATTTAAAAACTTTTCTTTTCACATGCAAATTGTCCCTTATATACGGGCTTACGAGGCTCAAAACATACATCTGGAGTGGTTAAAAACCCAACCAAGAACTCATGAAAATCTTAGAAAATCTAATGCATCAAGACTCCACACGCCTGTGTGGGTATAGAGCACACGACTGTGTACTAGGGACACGCCCATGTCCCAACCCCGTGTCTAAAAACTTGGGCATTCGGCCAAGACTACACGGCCAAAGCACACACCTGTGTCCTATAACTGTGTCCTTCACACGGCCGAGACACATGGCTGTGTCTCTTAACTGTGTACTACTAGCATGCATACTGACCTTATGACACGGCATAAGCACACGCCCGTGTGGCCTGCCCGTGCACTAAAAGGACTTTAAAGTTTTAAGTGCAGGGGCGTGAGCCGTGTGTCGCACACGATTTAGACACACGCCCGTGTGTCTTGCCTGTGTGGACAAACTAGGCTATTTTCCAAGCCATTTTGTCACCCATTTTGCACAACCTACATAGGATCATTTCAATATACAAATCTCATTACAATGGGCACCAATTCATCCATAGAAAGAACATTATATGCATACCTCAAAATGGATAATAGCCATTATTCTAGGATTGATACAAAATGAAGGGCTTTTGACTTATGCCAAAATACATGAATAATCTTTTAATACAAAATCCTAGTCTAGCCCTATACATGCCACCTTCAAAAATATAAATCAAACTATACCGAGTATTACGGCTGATAGTGTGATCGATATCTCTGACTTTATGGGATCCTTCAGCTAGCTTGGCGACACTGAAAGAAGAGGGAAAGGAAAGAGAGTAAGCATAAAGCTTAGTAAGTTGCATATAATTAAATATACAACAACCATCTCACCATTAGTTATTATGCTCAAAGGTAAACACAACTTAACTTACTCATTATCATCCACTCGAGTCACATTTTCTAAAATAAGCTCGTTACTTATGCTTATCATATAGGTACCTGTAAGACTCACAACATAATCATCCTTTCTTTATCAAAATCGAACTATAACTTTCACAATTGTACAATTTGGAATACTACTGGATATTCTATGAACCTTCAACATGGGATATATTGCCGATGCCATGTCCCAGACATGGTCTTACATTGGCTCTCATATATGTGTTCTGATGCATGTCCCAGACATATCTTACACTAGCACAACTCTTAGCCGATGTGTGTCCCAGACACGTCTTACACTGGCTATCTCTATCAAGGCCGATGCATGTCCCAGACATATCTTACATTGGCACTCATATATGCGTGCTGATACATGTCCCAAACATGTCTTACACTAGCAAAACTCTTAGCCGATGTGTGTCCCAGACACGTCTTACACTGGCACTCATTTCTGTGCCGATGCCATGTCCTAAACATGGTCTTACACTGGCTCACAAATCACCCAATGCCTTGGCACGAACATTCAGTTCGTATCCTAATGTTTCAAAGGGATATTTCTACTATCTTAAATATTACTAGGCATTCTTAATTCATAACTTAACAACTCATACAATATCAATTCAATGACAATATGATTACAAATATTAACAGTGTAGTTGTATTATTTACATACAACTTACCTCGGTTTACAAAAAGTACTTGACTAGTCGGCTTATTCAGATTGCTTGGCTTTGCCCCAGTCTAGGCTCGATTTTGGCAAACCTTGATCTATAATAGCAATATACACTCATTTAGACACTAATTATAATTAGGCAATTATAAATTCACATCTTTGGTAAAATGACCATTTTGCCCCTAGACTTTGACAAAATGTCCATTTTACCCCTATGCTCGAAAATTTATTTTCATCGAATTTTTTTGTATCTTAGGCCTAACCGAACTTTTTTTACTCTTATAGCAACTTTAAATTCTCACTATTTCACATGCTTATTAACTATTTTACAACTTATGCAAAATAGTCCCTTTAGATGATTTCCATGAAAACTCTTTCACCAAAGTTGTTCATGACACAAATAGGACTCATATTCTTCCATAAAAACTCAATAAACATCACAATTCCTTTCATGGAAACACCCTAAAATTTCAATCATATTGCAAGATAGACCCCTCATTTGAAAGCCTATGCTTCAAGGGTCTCAAAAATGCAAAAATCATTAAGAGAAACTATTAAAATTACTTGCTTGTGAGGGCTTTAAGTTGCTGAAAGTTTTCAGCCTTCAAAACTCCTTTTTTTTCTGATATTTTTTGTGGAGAAAAGAGATGGAGAAAAAGGAAATGATAGCTAGGCTTTTAGGCATTATTTTATCACCAAATCATGACATCATCCACCAAATACTTTGACTATTTCCTTAAAATCCTTCACATGGCCAGCCAACACTATTAGAAAGGGTCTTTAAAAGCCCTAAATTTTAGTTCTCTAGCTATTTAACACATTTGGGTACTAAAATGCAACTTTTGTCTTTTATGCGATTTAGTCCTATTCGCAATCGGGCTTGAAAACATTAAAATTAGTTCACCAAAATTTTCATGCACTATTAAAATCATACTATAACGTCATAAAAATAATAAAAATAAATTTTCTAACTTTGGATTTGTGGCCCCGAGACCACTATTCTGACTAAGCCCTAAATCTGGCTATTACATATCTTATGCCTGTCCGGAAGGTAAAATTGAAGACATATTAGTAAGGGTGGTGTAACACCCCTTACCCGTATCCGACGCCGGAATAGGGTACGAGGTATTACCGGACTTGAGTACTTGTAATAATTTAAAACCGAGACATAAAATTTCATCAATTTTAAACTTTTTAAACATATTCAAAACTATCTACATTAAATGACTTTATACAATAGAGACCTTCAAATAACATAGGTCAGCATTTTAGGCCAACTCCTCGCAACTTAATAACAATTAAACGAGTATCCATACATGCAAAAGACTTAAAAATACTTTAAAACTTTTATATATATCGATCAATAGTTAGATAGTGTGATTTAACCTCTGGTGACCTCCAACTCGAGCTAACATCTGCGACACTATAGGAAAAAGGAAAGGAAGGGAATAAGCATTATAGCTTAGTAAGTAAATATGTAAATATTAATAAAAAATACATTATCATACATTAAACAAATTCACAATATGTTCCCGGAATATTACCATCACAAACACACATACTTTCACTATTATAATTATAAACAGATTCAAAATAAGCTGTCTAGCAAAGTACCAGCAGCTAAATTATTTATTTCTGGAGCTACAGAACTCCAAATTACAAACCGTTAATTTTTGTTGAATATATTAACGTATATTCTTACCACAAAATTTTTAGAATTTTTGGTCTATCCAATTAGTAGATTTTATTCATTGAAGTTACCCCTATTTCACTTCTTAACTGTTTTGACCACTCTTCACTACGAATCAATTTTCTCCTCATACAGAATTCAAAGGATGTTCTCGTTTATTTAATTTGAAACTATACTCATTAAGGATTTCAATCATATAAACTATAACTATATCCCATAATTAGTTTTGTACAATTTTTAATGATTTTTCCAAGTCAGAACA
This sequence comes from Gossypium anomalum, assembly GCA_025698475.1. Taxonomy (NCBI): domain Eukaryota; kingdom Viridiplantae; phylum Streptophyta; class Magnoliopsida; order Malvales; family Malvaceae; genus Gossypium; species Gossypium anomalum. The sequence continues at coordinate 39,119,536 of CM046958.1, read as the reverse complement.
GGGGATCATGTAGTCATTCTGAACTAGTCTCATAGAAACTTAAATATCTCAGAATATAGAATTCTTTTTCTTTCTCTGTTTCTGTTATGTGAAAATAGACTCATTAAGCTTTAATTTGATATCTTGTTCAGTCTTTGATTCAATTTCTACTATTTTTGGTAAATTTTTAGATTCTCGTCATCAGAAACTATCCGTAGCAGTTTTTTATTGTAAATTTTGATCTTTCACACGTCAATTGTATTCATCACTTACCCATAACAATCTTTCTAATTTCCAATCACATATCGAGCATATTGCTCATGAGTTACACACATATATACTTACATTTATCATCACAAAGTCATACACAATTTCATTTAATCAATTTCCCAGTTGAACGCTTTGAAATAATAACAGATACGTGATGGTATCGCATATAGCCCACCTTTAAAATCGAAGCTCTCTTGTACACATAGTGGCCTTCACTTAGCACCACTCATGTGACCTAGCTCGATTGTACACATAATTTTGGCTCTCTTGTACACATGGTGAACACTTAGTACCACCCATGTGACCTAGCCAGTTTATCTCGTAGCTCTCTTGTCTACATGGTGTCCTTCACCTAGAACCACGCATGCGACCTAGCTACATATATCCCGTAGATCTCTTGTCTACATGGTGTACACATAGTATCACCCATGCGACCTAGCTACATCATAATGTCCCGTAGCTCTCTTGTACACATGATGTGCACTCAGCACCGTACATGTGACCTAGCCATCTGTATCATCCAATCGTTCTGAAGGTTCAACCGGGATTTCTCTCTCTTTCTAATACTTGATTCCATACTTCCAATAGTCAAATATGATTCAAAAATCAGCTACAATACATAAAATATGCTGAAATATAAAAACATAATAAAGATAATGTATTATTTACATACAAACTTACATACTTTCTCATTTTCATGTCGAATTAATATTGAACATTTAAATCATCATAATTATACTTACTTTCAACACCTCGGCAATCATAGTAAATATATCAATTTTACATTGAAACATGCATAAATTAATACTTATTATACATATGAACTTACCTCGATACTAAAACGGCCATTTTACCAACTTTCTCGATTTTCAATTTTTCTCCCATTCTAGGTTAAAATCTTGTTTTCCGGGATCTAAAACATCATATTTTACTTATTTAATTAATTTACTATTCAAAATAGTCCTTAACTCAAACTTTGGCAAAATTACAATTTTGCCCCTAAACTTTTGCATATTTACACTTTTGCCCCTAGGCTTGGGAATTAAAATTCATCCCTTATTCTTATGTTTTACGACACTCTGATCATTTTTCCCTTCTATGGCAATATCAAATTCTCACTCTAACACATAGTTATGAACAATAACAACTTTTATCGATTAAGCCGTTTTACTCATTTTTGCTTAAAACCGCTTAGCAAAAGTTGTTTAACATAATTTTAGCCTTCATATTATACCATAAAACATCAAAATAAACACATTTCACCCATGGGTATTTTTCAAAATATGAACCCTAGCTTAAATTATTGCTAGAATAAGCTTAATCAAGTTACCGAGATTCCAAAAACGTAAAGAACTTGAAAACCGGGGCTAGAACGGACTTACAATTGAGCTTGGAAAGCTTGAAAACCCTATCCATGGCTTCCCCCATGCTAATCTCGGCCTCCATGAGAAAGATGAGTCAATTTTGGCTTTTTTTTCCCTTTTTATTTCTTTTAATTACCAAATGACTAAAATGCCCTTAAGGCCTTTCTTTAAAATTTTGTCCTATTCATGCCCATTTTTTTCCAAAAAAAATATAATGGCCTAATTACCATTTAAGGACCTCCTCTTTAAACTCCCATTTCAATCAATACTTATGAATTAGAACACATATTTTGTAACTTTTGCAATTTAGTCCTAAAAGTCCAATTAAGCACTTTATCAGTAAAATTACTTAACGATATTTTTACACAATATTTTAATCAATAAATAAACCTTAAAACTTAATCAGAATAAATTTTTTGGCTTCGAATTTGTGTTTCTAAAACCATCATTCCGTTTAGGCCCTAAATCGGGTCATTACATAAAGAACTTCTGCAAATAAGCCCTAATAGGCAAATTAAACATGCAATCTATAAAATTTCTTATCAATACTCTAACACATGCATCTAATCACTTGGTAAATCATAAAAATTAATCAAAATAAACTTTTCTATCTCAAATTTGTGGTTTCGCAACCACTATTCCATTTAGGCCCTATTTCGAGATGTTACAGGTGGAGAAATTTATCTTTCCCTCAGATTTTCTTATTTTAGAATGTGAAACTAACCATGATGTTCCAATTATTTTTGGAAGACCATTTCTTACTATTGGAATGCCTCTAATTGATGTACATAAAGGCGAGCTAACTATGAGAGTGAATGATCAGCAGGTCACCTTCAATGTGTTTAATACGTTGAAGTGTGTAGATGAGAATGAGGAATGCCACATGGTTGATGTGATAGAAATAACAGTAGAAGAATTTGAAATATTTTGCTACAATAGTGTTGATAACAAAGATTACTTGATGTAGCAGGGTGAAGAATTAAGATTTGAAGAGCTTAATGAATTTAGGGAAGCTCAGTAGATAGTGGACAGGCCAAGAGAGAAATTTGAGACTCTGGATTTATTGGAAAAATCCTTTAAACCTCCTAAAACTTTTGTAGAGGAATCACTTATACTAGAGTTATAGCCTCTGCCACAACATCTAAAATATGCATACTTGGAGAATAACAATACTTTGTAAGTTGTAACTTTTTCAAAGTTAACACCAGAGCAAGAAAGCAGGTTGTTAGAAGTGTTACGACAATCTAAAAGGGCATTGAGATGGACCTTTGCTGATACAAAATAAATTAGCCTAACATTGTGTATGCACAAACTTTTGTTGGAAGATTGCCACAATAATTCCATTGAACAGTAGAGACGACTAAATCCAATTATGAAAGAATTTGTCAAAAGGAAGATTATCAAGTGACTTGATGCCGGCATTATTTATCCAATTTCTGATAGCTCGTGGGTAAGCCCTGTGCAATGTGTACCCAAGAAAGGAGGTGTCACAGTGGTAAGTAATGACAATGGTGAGCTCATACCCACTCGCACCGTTACAAGATGGAGGGTGTGTATAGACTATCGCAAGCTTAACAAGGCAAAAATGAAGGACCATTTCCCTTTGTCGTTCATTGATCAGATATTGGATAGATTAGTTGGTAAGGCTTTTTATTGTTTTCTAGATGGTTATTTAGGATACAACCAGATTGCCATAGCCCCAGAAGACCAAGAGAAGACCATCTTCACCTGTCTAAATGGCACGTTTGCATTTAAACGGATGTCGTTTGGGTTATGTAATGCACGGAGAAAATGCTCGATGCTTGGTTTCTAGTATTGGACGCAAATTGAATTATTTTATGATGGATTGAATGCTCATACAAGAATGGTTGTCAATGCATCTACTAATGGGACTTTACTCGATAAATCATACAACGAGGCTTATAAAATTCTGGAAAGAATAGCAAATAATGATTATCAATACCCTACTACTAGAGTTGGGACTGGTAGAAGATTGCAGGAGCAATGGAGCTTGATGTATTTACATCTCTAACAATTCAGATACCATCTTTAACAAATATGATTAAAACACTAAAAAGGCTATCTATAGGGTAGGAAATGAAAGCAATAGAGTTAGCATGTGTTTACTGTGGAGAAGATCATGTTTTTGATAAATACCCATCAAACCCAGCCTCAGTTTATTACGTGGGGAATTTTAATGGCAACAACCCGTACTCCAACACATACAATCTGGGGTGGAAACAACATCCTAATTTCAGTTATAGTAATCAAGAGGTGAGAAATGCTAGTAATGCCATTCAAGAGAATGCTACAAGTGTACCACCTTGGTGCAATCAATCTTTGCCATAGCAAAATGCCCAACAAAATTTAGCTTCAAGTTCTTCATCTATGAAATCTTTATTAAAAGAGTATATGGCCACTAATGTTGCTATCATTTAGAGCCAAACTGCATCTTTAAGAGCTTTGAAAAATCAATTACGGCAAATTACCACTGCATTTAATTCCAGACAGCAAGTAGCATTTCTGAGTGACATTAAGAGTTCTAGATCTCAAGGGAAGGAGCAATGCAAAGGCATAACACTTCGAAGTGGCACTCAGCTACCAGGATTTGTGAATGACACCATTACTAAAGAAGGAATTTCAACTTTTGCAAATGAAAAGCATTCAGAATTAGTAAGGGAGCAAGCTACAAAGGAAAAGAGCAACCAAAAAAATGTTGAAGCAGATGCAACTTGTATTGCTGTTAAAATGTCATGGCAAAAGAATTTAGACAAATAGAAGGAAGGCCACAGCCACATTTTCCTCAATGGTTACAAAAATCCAAGCAAGATGTTTAATTCAAGAAATTTCTAGAGGTCCTAAAACAATTACATATTAATATACCATTGGTGGAAGCGTTGGAGAAAATGCCTAACTACGTGAATTAATCCAACAATTTGCATGCACAAGATAATACTAGAAGATTGTCACGGAAAATCTATTGAGTAGTTGAGGAGACTGAATCCCATCATGAAGGGAGTTGTGCAAAAGAAGATTATCAAATGATTGGATATTGAAATCATATACCTAATTTATAATAGTTCTTGGGTGAGCCCTATTTAGTGTGTTCCTAAGAAAGGGGGTGTCACTGTGGTAAGCAATGATAGCAATGAACTTATCCCACTCATACTGTCACGAGATGGAAGGTTTGTATGGATTATCAAAAACTTAACAAAGAAAAAAGGAAGGACCATTTCCTCTACTATTTATCGATCAAATGTTGGATAGAATAGTGGGGAAAGCCCTCTACTGCTTTCTAGATGGATACTCAGTGTACAATTAGATTGCCATAGCTCTTGTTGATCAAGAGAAGACCATATTCACATACCTTTACAGAAATTTTGCATTTCAAAGAATGCCATTTGGATTATGCAATACCCCTGAAACTTTTTAGCATTTCGTGATAGCAATATTTTCAAACATGGTAGAAAATTCTTACAAATTATTATGTATAATTTCTCAGTGTTTCGTGATACATTTGAAGACTGTTTGTAAAATTTAGAATTAGTTCTTTGTCGATATCAAGAAACTAAGCTTGTGTTAAATTGGGAAAAATGCCACTTCATGGTCTGTGACGGCATTATTCTGGGACATAAGATTTCATAATAAGGAATTGTCGTTGACAAAGCAAAAATTAAGGTTATTGAGAAATTGCCACCACCTACTTCAGTAAAAGGTATCCAAAGCTTCCTTGGTCACGTAGGATTCTATTGTCGATTTATCAAGGACTTTTCCAAAATATCCAAACCTCTTTGCACATTATTAGAACAAAATAGATCTTTTCATTTTGGTGGGCCATGTTTGCAAGCATTTAAGGAATTGAAGAAGCGTTTGATCACAGCACCAAGAGTCACTGCACTAGACTGGACTTTACATTCGAACTAATGTGTGATGTAAGTGACTTTGCCGTACGAGCAGTCCTGGGACAAAGAAAAGCCAAGGTATTTCATGCTATATACTATGCCAATCGTACGTTGATAAATTTGCAACTAAGTTACACCACCACTGAGAATGGGTTGTTAGATGTAGTATTGGCCTTTGATAAATTCAAAGCTTATCTTGTGGGCACTAAAGTTACGGTTTACACGGACCACTCTACTAATAAGTACTTGGAGACTAGGAAAGATTCCAAACCTAGATTAGAGATATTACTGCTGTAAGAATTTGATCTAGAGATTAGAGATAGGAGAGGCAAAAAAAATCAAGTGGTTGATCAATTATCACGCTTGGAAGCAGGGAATGAAGATGGTAATATTCAAACTATTAAAGATGAATTCCTTAATGAGCAACTGTTGGTTGCCATGGCATTACCATGGTATGCTGATATTGTTAATTTTCTAGTCAGTAGATTGCTGCCACCCAAGCTTTCTAGTCAAGGAAGAAGGAAATTCCTCCACAATGTTAAGCAGTACTACTGGAATGAGCCACTCTTATTCAAGCAGTGTGTAGACCAAATCATTAAAAGATGTATTCTGGATGGTGAAATTCAGAGTGTTCTGCACCACTTTCATTCAGCACCGTATAGAGGCCACTTTGGGGGTATGCAAACCACTGTAAAAGTTCTCCAATCTGGTTTTTATTAGTCGAGCATGTTTAAAGATGCTCATGAATTCTGTAAGGCCTGTGATCGCTATCAAAGAACTGAAAATCTATCCATGATATATGAAATGCCCTTACAAAATATTTTAAAAGTGGAACTATTTGATTTTTGGGAAATTGATTTTATGGGGCCATTTCCACCCTCTTGGAGCAATATCTATATACTGGTCACTGTTGATTACGTCACCAAGTGTGTTGAAGCTACTACTATACCAGCAAATGATGCCAAATTGGTACTAAAATTTCGTCATAAAAATATTTTTACACGATTTGGTACCCCTCGTGCTCTAATTAGTGATGAAAGTTCACACTTTGATTGCAAGTTAGTTGCCAATGCTCTTAACAGATATAGGCTTTGACATAAAATTGCCACGGCATATCATCCCCAGATGAATAAGCAAGCAGAAATCTCTAATAGAGTGATTAAACTAATTCTGGAGAAGGTAGTCAATCCTAACAAAAAAGATTGGTCAGTAAGACTTGATGAAGCTTTGTAGGCATATTGAACAGCTTTCAAAACACCATTAGGTATGTCACCTTTCCAGCTTGTTTATGGCAAACCATGCCACTTGCTTGCTAAACTGGAACGTAAGGCATTTTAGGCAATCAAGAAACTGCATATGGATTGGAAATCTGCTGGAAATAATCACTTACTGGAGCTAAATGAGATGGACAGATTTTGAATTCAAGCCTATGAAAATGCTAAGCTGTACAAAGAAAAGACTGAACGATGGCATGGCAACAAAATTTTGCCACGGCAATTTGTTCCTGGACAAAAAGTCTTGCTTTTCAATTTCATGCTTAAATTGTTTCCTGGAAAATTAAAGTCTCAGTGGTCGGGTCCATTTGAAGTTGTTCAGGTATATCCTTATGGAGCGGTAGATGTCCAAGACGAAAAAGATAGGTTTACTTTCAAAGTCAATAGCCAACGGTTAAAGCATTACTTTGGAGCTCCTATAATTCATGATAAAACATCCATCATTTTTCAAAATAATTATATTTCTCTCTTGCACTATTTATTCAATTATTTTATTTTAAATTTCTTTGTTTCAGTTGAATTAATAAATTTATTCAACTGATTGATGAGCTCATGAAATCAAATTCTAATGATGAAGAGGTGCCTATTAATCAGCTTAAAAGGAGTTCAAGCTGATAGTGGTGAAACAGAGAGGCAGCAGCATTACAAACGTGTAGCTAAGAAGTAAACCAAACCAAAGTAAGAGTAACAAATATTCTGTCCAAGCTTTTATTTCTAATTCATGCATTCATTTTTGTCTGTCATTACATTACCATATTTGTAAATATATGTTTTATTTTCTGACATTTTTCCTTTTAAGGGATGCATTGTCATCAATGCATCCCTTAGGTTTGGGGGTGTGTTGTGCATATAGGTAGCATTAGATATGTATGTTAATATTTGTTGTTTTCTCATTTATTTTGCCATGACATACAATTTCTAAATAATTTCCAGACTTCGCTAAGTATATTTTTGTTTATGATATTCAATAAGGATAATAACTCTTTGACAAATTTAGAAAATTGTTCGAGTAATTAGGTCTATTTAGCTTAGGATAGTTGTTTGAAAATTGATCCTTAAGAGTAGAATGTCCTACTTATAAGTGCAATTAGTTTATAGTAGGTTTCTTTTAATACACTTAGGATTTCTTGAACCTAAATTCAGTATGCTGGTAGTAACAAATAATGTTTATCATGGTAAAATACATTGAACAATCCAACGTTTGGGATCTATTGAGTAAGTCAGTCATGTTTTGTTTGCTCCATTACATTATTGATTAGAAAAACAATTTCAAATAAGAGTGATTAAAAAAAATAGAGACACACCACTGTAGTGTTAGGCTCAGTAACTAAGGAGGTACTTGTGGCATGAGTGAGTGAATTCCATTCCGATTGTGGCATGATGTAATATCTAGCAATCTAGTGTTTGCTTCATTGGGGTTGTCAAGTACAAAAATCATGTGACAAGATGAATTCCTTAGAAAATTTTTGTTAATATGCAGAATAGAATTTGTTGTAAATAGAAAAACTGACTTTAGAGGATAGTTATACTAAGTATGTGAAGAGATGCTTGATATAATCAGAACTGCATGAAATTTTTAGGATTTTTTTATTTGTTTTGGTAATATTTTTTGCTCCTCACTTGCTAAACATGCCTATAAAATTTGAACCAATTTTCTAAATTCAAGATTTCTGAGAATGGAGGTATAAAGTATATTTCAGATAGTCCAAGGATATATTAGGTAATTGTAATGTTTTGGCAAACTCATGCATACCTGAATTCATGCATACTCAGACATATTTGCTTAAGGACAAGTAATAATTCATGTTTAGGGTGTGATAATTCTTGAGAAGAGTTATATTTCAGGCCTTTAAACTGAAGTATTTACTTTTAATTAAGAAAAAAATGTTTGCATTTTAGACTTATTACTAGAGCATTACATACTAAAGCTTGGATTTTGTTTTAATTGTAAATTTATGTTACTTTTAATTGCTGGAAGGAGGTTTGGTAGTCTTTGGTAGTAGGTACAGGTAGGATGAAAGTGTCAAGAAGAAGGAAAAGAGAACGAAAGAAGTGAAACATTACCATGGAAAATGATGGGACAAATTGCCAATAGAAATGTCATGTCAATTCTAGGAAGATGACGCAGCACTCAATCCATGTCACTCTCAGCCACCTGTACATGTGCCAGATAAATCACCCTGGAAAAGAGGAGAAAAATATGTGTGCTTAGAAAGACTTATCTACCCCATAAAAGGAGGAGAGAGAAGAGAAGAAGGATAGATGAATTGTAAGGAGAAAAGAAAAGAAAGAGAGCAATTTCTCCTTTTGCAACAGAATCCTGTGGAGAAATTGCATGTAAAATTCAAAAGAGAAGAATAGGGTAATAGCTAAAAAGAGGAGATCACAAACGTGAAAAACTACCTTGGGTTTTTCGTAAAATCTTGAGAAGAAGCTAGAGTGTAGTGAGAACTTCCTGCAGTTCTGCCTTTGTTTTGTTTTTCTTGGTTTTAATTTTTATGATTCATAAAATTTGAAGAATGTTGATCAATGATTTAATTTAGGATTTACTTACCCAGCCCATGAGTTAATTATCTTTGGGTTGGAATTATTTTGGTAGATATTGAATTATCTGCAATGCCCATGATATGATTTTGATTAAAATTATTGTTTCATTCGATTTATGCTTATTTTGATTGCGTGCATGCAAGCTCTAGACATAGTTGATTACATGTTATGTTCTTAGATGGATTTGAATTTGAAAGGATACACCAGATTATTAATCGATTGATATAGGGGAGAATTCAAAAGAATAGTTGCAGCACTCTAGATATAGAAGTTGTGATCTATACAGGTGAAGAACGTTAGTGTGGTTATCATTCGTGAGTCTTGTAGACATATACAGACTCAGGATAATAACTAAAGTCTGACTTTCGAAAGAAGTAGGCTGTAGTAGCAATTCTCTGGGCAGTAGTTAGTCAAAATTTTTCCATGGCATTATTATGTTATGAAAATATTCCCTGAGTAATTCCAACCTTTATCATTCAACAGAAGAAATACTTTCTACTTATTCTTTGTGAATTGCCACGATATTTAGATTGTTTTGTCATTTTTTCAGTTATAATTGATATTATTACTTCATTCATTAATTCCGTTCATCAATTTATACTTTGTTTCTTTTGCACAGTTTAATTAGTTAAATCTAAAATAATACTTTACCAATTATAATTAATTTCTAATCCCTTTGGAGATGATACTCACTTGTTATTATATTACTTGAATCGACATGTACACTTGCACATATTTGCATTACATATTTACATGTAGAGGCTCTAGCTCGAATCCCCTTACTCCCTTATTTTTATTAATTTTTTTGCACACTTTCTCCATGTGCACTTAAATCTTGCCATCCACCTCACCTTAGTTGCCTCAAATAGGTTGATTACCTTCCCATTTTTTGAGTCAAATTTACCTTAAGTTAGAGAACATGATCCCCTTATTTACTCCATGTCTCCCTCCCTTGTCAAAACCTCCTTTCTTGCCTATTTGTTGTGATTCAATGAACTTGGTCATGTTGACCAAGCTTACCACTCCCATTGCCGTCCCTACCTTCTTCATTCTCCCATACTCTTATTTTTTTCATTTCTTTCACCTCCATTTTCTCTCAACTTGAAGAAAAAGAACCACCACCCCTTTTCTTTAGTCTTTTCTCTTCCTCCACCACAACCGACCCTTGTACCACCATGAACACACCTTTTAGCCACCGTAACCACCACCCTTCCTCACTTCCCTCTTTTCTGCCACCGACTACCATCACGAGCCCTCGCAGATCCTTCTCCTCCTCCACCTTATTTTCTTTTCTTACTCCATTCTCCCCCTCATTTTCACTGAAACCCCATATCTCTCTATCATCAAATCACCACGCCACCATCACCGTCACCATCGCCGGTGATCAAGATTCTTCCTTTTTTTTCCTCTTTCACTAGCCAACTATTTAATTAATTAAATTCTCATTTTCTCTTCACTCTATCAATAATTTTAGATTACTCAAGTCATCGATCTCATTCCTTTCTCAATTCATCGGCCATTCCATATTGAATCAAGTGTAAGTGTGGTTATTCGTAAAATCCTTCACTTAGAGGTTTCATATCTTGGTTGAATGGTATAGTGCTATAGTGTAAACATAATATTTTATTATTTAATTATTATTGTATTAATATGATTTCATATTAACTTTGAAAGACCAAATGATATTCGTAGGGGAGACCTCTAACTTTTCAATTGGAAATCCTCATTTCAAGAGTCTTAAATTGTGGGGTAAGTGTTGATGAGACTTTTAATAATCGATCTTCTAAGTGACGAAAATATTATCAAAAGATCCTAATTAATAAAAGTTACTTATGTGTTAAATTGTCTTGCAAGATAGAGTGAAATCATTAGAAAGGATTGTGGCAATTAGATCTACAATATTAGGTGTGAGATTTAAACCTTTAATTTGTGCATAATATGTTCACTTTCATTTTAATAATGTGGTATTAAATAAAAAATTGAGAGTACATTATGTAACAGTCCAGTTTTGACCCTAGTTAGAATAGTGGTTTCGAGACCACAAATTCGAGTTAGAAAAATATTTTAATATTATTTTCCATGCTTATGATATGTGAATTAGCATGTGTGAAAGTTTCGTATAAAAATTTTGTTGTTTGTGTGCTTAATTTGATAAAAGGGCCTAATCGTGTAAAATGTAAAAGTTGCTTGTTATTTTTTAAAAGTGCCTATTTAACTTGGCTTATTAAATGAGAGGTCCTTATATTGTTATTTTACCATTGAACTGATGAATGGACATTAATGGCCTTGTTATTAATGTTTTAAATGTTATAAGGGTAAGGGTAAAATGGTAAATGATGAATTAATATATGTTTAATAAAATGAAAGCATGAAATTGACTATTATTCATGTTCCATAGCCGAAAATAGCAAAGAAAATAAAAGAAAAAGAACACCTATGGTTCGGCCATTGCAGTCCTTGATCGAGGTATGAGTTTTGTTTGGTTTTTGATAATTTCTACATTTTTGTAATCGTTGCTTCGAGTACTATCTAACCCATGCCTCAATTTTCTGATTTTGTTTATGATTTTGAAATGTGCCATGGATGGATTCACGATCTTTATGATGTTATATGATGAAATTTGAAAGTTTGATATTGGGTTTACATGTTTTGTTTTTGGATTTTTGATGAAATTGAGTATTTTGGGCTAAATTGTAAAAATGTTATTTTGAGGGAGTAAAATGTAAAATAAATGAAATGTATGGACTTGTATGAGAGATATGAAAATTCGCCTAAGCTTGTGTACAAGCAAATTTTGTGTATTTTGTGATTTTGTTAATTAGGGACTAAAGTGTCGAAATGTCAAAATATGAGGGCTAGTTTGCAAAATGCCCCAAATATGTGTTTATGGATTGTTTTGAATAATTTTGTGAATTCATATAGATCAAGAAAAGAGGAATTCAGATTTAGACTGAGGCAAGTCGAAGATTATAGAGTAAACGATCCGAGTCGACAATTTCGAGTATGAGGTAAGTTTGTACGTAGAACATGATGTTATAAGTATATTTTTCTGTTTTGATTATGCATAGATGTATATATGTATAATTGAGTTGGATGAATTCGATGATATACCAATGGTATTTGGCATTAAGTGTGCGAGTTAATTTAGCTTCGGTTATTTGAGGCACTAAGTGTACGGTATCAAAATAGCTTCGGTTAATTGAGATAACACTAAGTGTGTGGCATTATTATAGCTTCGGCTAATCTTTTAAGCACTAAGTGTGCAGATGTTTGAAGCATTGGTGATCTTTAGAAAGTCTTAAAATCTCCGAACAAGAAGTGAGAATGAAAACAAATGAATATGGAAATGCCAGGTAGGTATAATACCTATGTGGTAGATGGTAAAATGCATAAAAATTTTATTGAATTGATATAAATATATGGATGATGTTGGCATGGACTTGTTGGATGAGTTGAGAATTTTATAAGTATTTAAGTATTGATGTTTCATATTTTATATACAATTGGTGTTTCTGGTACGAGCTTACTAAGCTTTTGAAAGCTTACTTTGTGTGTGTTTGCATTGTTTATAGATATCGAAGCTACAACAAGCTCGGGGATCATCAAGGATCGTCACCACACTATCAAACCTCATTTGGTACTTTTGAAAATGTATATTTTTGAAGTATGGCATGTATAGGCTAGCGGTTGTGGGATTATGTTTTTTGATGTATATACCTAGCCATGTGATCTGGCTAGTTGGTGTTCAAACTCATAGTTGATGGCTTATGGTATGTGATGTTAATATGCAATTGTGGTATGTTTTAGTGGGAAAGTTTTAGTAAGTTTAGCTTGAGATTGAATGATGTATGGAAGGAAATGTTTTGTCATGATCTTATCTTATGTTGACATGAATTAGTACAGTTTATGAGATGGAAAATGGTTGATATTGTTATGATATAAATGATGAATGTTTTGGCATAAAACTGGCTAAAATGGTTGTGCATATATGCTTGTTTCTATGCTTGTAGGTTGACCCAAATTTGAGGTGGCAAATTGGCTAGTCAGATGGTCTATTTTTGTCCACACGGGCAGAGACACGGGCGTGTGTCTCAGTCGTGTCCCATACACGGCTATGTTGCACGACAGTGTGTCCCTTGGGGTACCTTACAATTTTAAGTCAGGCCCGAACACGCCAAAGCACACGGGTGTGTGGCTAGCTGTGTGGCCCAAGTCAGGCTCGACCACGGCCAAGGCACACGGGCGTGGCTTGTAGCCATGTGAGCTAACTATGCCCTGTTTTGACACTGCTTAGACACACGGGCGTGTCTAAGGCCGTGTGAGGCACATGGCCTATTCACATTGGAATGTGACCTTTTAAAAGTTAAAATTTTTTATAATTTCTGGAACTTTCATATGTATTCAAATTGATCCTGAAGGTATGATTAAACCTTGATTGATTATTTAAAGTTTGTGTTAAATATGAACGCTCTATATTTTGTTGAATTGAGATGATTTTTGTTATGTGGTTGTTCGAATCTGAGTTATTAGTATGATAATACCTCTTAACCATAGCGTTTGTGAGTCTAGCTATACATGCCATATTTATGAACTGCGATAGTGTGATGAATCCTGATATTGAAATGTGCTGTTATATAGCAAATGGATCCTAAAAGATCCGTAGCAGACGATGGTGAAAGCAATGTGCCTCCTCCCGCGCAAGGGACGGTGCAAGCTGATTCTCGATCGGCTACGAGTAGTAGTGATGGTGAGGCTAAACAAGCCTTCCCGAAAGAGCCGTAGCAGACGATGTTAAAAGCAATGCGCCTGCTCCTGCGCAAGGGACGGTGCAAGCTGATTCTTGACCGACTACGAGTAGCCGTGATGGTGAGGCTAAACAAGCCTTCTACCAAATGATGAATGATTGGTTCACCCAATATATTAGAACCAATCCTGCTGTACAACAACCTCCACCTCCGGTTAATCCTTCTCAAACTCTTGTTATGCCACCAGTGAATCCGGTTTAGTTAAATAGACCACCAGTTGATAAGATTAGAAAATATGGTACTGAAGAGTTCTGAGCTTCAACGAGCGATGATGCTGAAAAAGCCAACTTCTGGTTAGAGAATACGAGAATAGTGTTTGATGAATTGTCTTTGAGTCCAGAAGAATGCATAAAATGTGACATTTCACTTTTGAGAGATATGATGTATCATTGGTTGAAGACTTTGACATCTGTGGTTCCGAGTGAACTAGTTATGTGGGATTTCTTCCAAGATGAATTCCAGAAGAAATATATCAGTAAGAGATTCATTGATTAGAAATGCAAAGAGTTTCTTGAGCTTAAACAAGGCCGTATGTCTGTCACAGAATACGAGTAGGAACTTGTAAGGTTGAGTCAGTATGCCCGTGAATGTGCATCTTCGGAAGCAATAATGTGCAAGAGATTTAAAGACAGTTTGAACAAAGATATTCATCTGTTAGTTGGGATTCTGGAAATAAAAGAATTTGTAGTGCTTGTTGAACGAGCATGTAAAGCTGAAGATGTTGGGAAAGAGAAAATAAAAGCTGATTTTGAAGCTAGAGAGGTAAGAAAGAGATCATCGGGCAAATCATTTCAATCTGGATTAAAGAAGTTTAGAGATGATAGCAATCGTTCAAATACTAGTGTGGGACATTCGAATCAAGATTGTGCTAGAACGCAATCAAATTTCAAATCTTCGGCTATGTCTGTTGCCAGTGTTGATAATGCAAAGAACGAAAAGCCTGAGTGTGACCAATGTGGAAGACAACACTTCGGTGAATGTTGGGGAAAAAGTAATAACCGAGCTTGTTATAGTTATGGTTCAAGAAATCAATTTATAAAAGATTGCCCAGATATAGCTGAAAAGGATAATGTTCAGAATCTGAGGCAGAGTGGTAACGCTTCTCGTGGTAGACCTCCCATAAATTCGGGAAATGTAAGCGGTAGTCAAAGAGAAACAAAAGACACAGCTGTTAAATCTGAGACTCGTGCACCTGCCAGAGCTTATGCTCTCCGAGCTCGCGAGAAAGCTTTACCGCCAGATGCGATTACAGGTACATTTACTCTTTATGATACTTATGTGATTGCTTTGATAGATCCTGGATCAACACATTCATATATATGCATGAACTTAGTGAACAGTAAGACTTTGCTTGTAGAGTCTACTGAATTTGTAATTAGAGTTTCAAACCCCTTAGGCAGATGTGTTTTGGTTGATAAAGTCTGCAAGAATTGTCCGTTAATGTTTTGAGACAATTTTTTTCCGGCTAATCTGATGTTATTACCTTTTGATGAGTTTGATATAATTCTGGGTATGGATGGGTTAACTTTGCATGATGTTGTGGTGAACTGCAATCAGAAACTATTGATTTGAGATGTAAAAATGATGAAATAGTCAGAACTGAATATAGTGATTTGAATGGATTGCCTGCTGTAATATCTTCGATGAAAGCTTTAAGTATTGTGAGAAAGGGTTATGAAGCTTATTTTGCATAAGTGATTGATTCGAGAGTGTCAGAAAAGAAAGTTGTATTTGTGCCGATTGTCTGTGAGTTCCCTAAAGTACTTCTTGAAGAACTTCTGGGATTACCTCCGGTTAGAGAGGTAGAATTTGGTATTGAATTAGTACTTGGTACTACTCTAATTTCGATAGCTCTATATAGAATGGCTCCAACAGAACTAAAAGAATTAAAGTCTCAGTTACAAGAGTTGACCGATAGAGGGTTTGCTAGACCGAGTTTCTCACATTGGGGTGCTCCGGTGCTATTTGTGAAAAAGAAAGATGGTACAATGAGAATGTGTATTGACTATCGTCAGTTGAATAAAGTGACTATCAAGAATAAATATCCTCTACCCCGAATTGATGATTTGTTTGATCAGTTGAAAGGAGCTGTTGTGTTTTCGAAAATAGATTTGAGATTAGGCTATTATCACTTGCGAGTGAAAGACTCAGATATTCCAAAAACTGCTTTTAGAACGAGGTATGGCCACTATGAATTCTTAGTTATGCCTTTCGGATTGACTAATGCACTTGTTGTCTTTATGGATTTGATGAATAGGATTTTTAGACCGTATCTAGATCAATTTGTTGTTGTATTTATTGATGACATATTGATTTATTCACGTGATGAATCCGAACATGTCGAGCATTTGAGATTAGTGCTACAAATTCTGCGAGAAAAGCAGTTGTATGCGAAGTTCAGTAAATGTGAATTTTGGTTCAGAGAAGTGAGTTTTCTGGGCTATATTGTATCAGCATCTGGTATCCGGGTTGATCCGAGCAAAATTTTAGCTATTTTAGATTGGAAATATTCGAGGAATGTTTCTAAAGTCTGAAGTTTTCTTGGACTAGCTGGTTATTATAGAAGATTCGTGAAAGGTTTTTTGATGATTGCGACTCTGTTAACAAAACTACTATAGAAAGATGTGAAATTTGAGTGGTCCGAAAAGTGTCAAAACATTTTTGATTAGTTGAAAGCCTTGTTGACTGAAGCTTCGGTATTAATACAACCCAAATCGGGTAAAGAGTTTGTGATCTACAGTGATGCTTCATTGATTGGTTTGGGATGTATTCTAATGCAAGAAAGAAAAGTTATTGCTTATGCTTCGAGACAGTTGAAGCCACACAAAAAGAACTATTCGACGCACGATCTTGAATTAGTTGCGATTGTCTTTGCTCTAAAGATTTGGCGCCATTACTTGTTTGGTGAGAAATGTCATGTGTATTCCGATCATAAGAGTTTGAAGTATTTGTTGACTCAGAAAGATCTGAATTTGCGACAGAGAAGATGTTAGAACTGCTAAAAGACTACGAACTTGTGATTGATTATCATCCGGGAAAAGCAAATGTTGTTGCTGATGCCTTGAGTCAAAAATTGTTGTTTGCTTTGTGTGCGATGAATACTCGTTTGGTTTTATTAGATAATGGTTCAGTTTTAGCTAAATTAAAAGCAAGACCTTTGTTCTTACAGCTGATTATTGAAGCTTAGAAGATTGATAATGAGATTTTAGCTAAACGAGCCTAGTGTGATGTAGAGTTTGATTCAGAATTTAGAGTTGACAAAGATGATTGTTTAAGATTTCGAGATCAAATTTGTGCTCCAAGAAATTCAGAATTTATTCAAATGATTTTGAGTGAAGCTCACAGTAGCCATTTATCTGTGCATCCGGGTAGTACGAAAATGTATAATGATCTGAAATAGCATTATTAGTGGTCCAGAATGAAAAGAGATATCTTTGAATTTGTTTCTAAATGTTTGATCTGTCAGCAAGTTAAAGCTAAACATCAGGTGCCATCCGGTTTATTACAACCGATTATGGTTCCAGAGTGGAAATGGGATCAAGTGACAATAGATTTTGTTTTGGGTTTGCCCCTGTCTCCGAGAAAGAAATATGCAATCTAGGTTGTAGTTGATTGATTGACGAAATCAGCTCATTTTATTCCAGTTTGATCTGATTACTCGCTTGATAAATTAGCTGAGTTATACATTTCTCATATCGTGAGATTGCATGGTGTGCCATTGCCTATAGTGTCAGACAGAGATCCGAGATTCACATCATGGTTTTGGAAGAAGTTGCAAGATGCTCTAGGTACTAAATTGTACTTTAGTATTGATTTTCATCCGCAAACGGACGGTCAATCCGAGTGGATTATTCAGATACTCAAGGATATGTTGAGATGTTGCATTCTTGAGTGTGAAGGTACGTGGGAACAATATCTACCTTTGATTGAATTCGCTTATAATAACAATCTTTAGTCGAGCATTAAAATGGCACCGTACGAAGCTTTATATGGTCACAAATGTCGTAAATGTAACACCCCAAACACGACCTAGACGTTATGGCTGAATTTGGTGAGTCACATTAACATTTTCGAAAACTACGTCTTATTAATAAACCTCGCAAAAAGAGAAAAAACCCCTTTGTTTAATTCTAAAGTCAACTTAATTATTTGTTAACCATTTTAAACCAGCCTTACTTTTTAAAAACATGTTTATTGCGGAAGCATTTCAACAGTGTTGTGAAAATGTGATGTTATGAAAACATATATCATTTTGGAAAACAGTGCTCTTCTTATAACAGAAATAAATCATAATAGTAAAAAAACCCCAAGCTAAAAACTAGAAAATTAGAGAAAAGGCCTTATTACATCAAAAACCCAAAGAGAAAGTGATTTAAGTAATGTAAAAGGAAACATGAATATTTAAAGCTATTCGTAGTGTGGCCACCTTCGAGTCCTCCCATACATCGAACCGCTTACTGAGGATTACCTGAAAAATTAAAAGAGGGGGTGGGTTTACGAAAACTCAGTGTGTACTACCCCATTAGTCAAACAGCAAGTAACACAACAATCTGGGCCTAAGCCCATTACAGAATTGGTGGCAATTGGGCCTGAGCCCATCACAGCCTCGGTTGGGCCTTAGCCCATATTAATATCAGAATTAGAATATGCATTGCGTGAGAACCCAACCAACCCTGCACTACATCTCCTGTCCAACCCTACACTCCTGTGGGGATTAAATCGACCCACCCAACCCTACACTTTAATGTAGCACAGGTTGCGGCACTAACCAATATCGCAGCAGAGCTGCCAATTACATAACTGGCTTAAAGCCATCGATGGATCCATAGTCGCTAAGCGACCATGCGACCCTAACAAATCATATACTTCCTCCAAATCAATGATCCCATCCTCTATGCAGCATAATATCACATGAATGCAAACATATCATAAGTAGCACATAATAACAATCATATAACATGTAGGGGCATTTTAGTCATTTCGCCCTTCGGCGGCATAGCGGTCATTTCGTAAATCGAGTTTGGGTACACTTAACGGCCTATCCGTAGGTCTACAATTGTCTCACATGACTCGTATAACCTTTTCCAATCAAAACATACAATTGGGCTTGAAGCCCATTATGTAGCCCAAGTGGGGCCCACATGCTCATATGGCCCCCTAAGCCCAAAATCGACCTTAACCATATGAACAACATAGCCCGGTCCAATATTTTTACATAACCTTCACTAAACCTGAGTGGGGCCCACGATCCGATTGGGCCCATTGCGGCCCAAAATTAGCCCAAGCCCATAAGATTGCTCAAGGCGGCCTCTTCTATCGAATCTGATTTTCCACATGTGTGTTCGTACATTCTTGTGGCATTTGTCGCCGTACTTTCGGCTTTTCAGCATTCCAGCTTTTCGCCACTATATGATCTATTAGTATGGGTACACACCTGTTAAGCGAGAAGCAAATTAACCCACGCGCGATCAACCGACAATCCATCGATGCATTCTTGTCAACTTCCTAAATGAAAGGGCTCATAAAAACTATATCCCAAAACAACACTTACCACTCACCCTTGACAACTACAGTTCTGTCTTTTATGCTATCGAACGACAGTACACTCTTCCTGACGAAAAGCTGAGTTAACCAAAAGAATCCATTAGTATCGAGTGAATAAAGAGAAGGCTAATCGACATTCAACCAAAATAAGCCCACTTACCCCAGTTACCGATTAAATGCCGAAAGAGGGATTTGAATGCCTACAATCATTTGAGAACATAAATGAATGAGAAGGTTCAAAAAGTCAGTAACCTACCGAATCATTTGGCTTCATTAGAGAAAAACGACACAAAAAGAATCAAGAACAGAGTCAAGAAGCAAGAAATACTTGCCCAAGATCAACTGATAGAAACGGTAGAGCGAAGAAGCAGTCGGTCACTTGTTAGAGCCTAGATGCCTAAACAGACTCAAACCCAAGGTGATGAGAAGGGAGAAGTATTCAACTACCTTGAAAAGAAACAGTAAAAGGGTAAAGAAAAGGTTGAATTATGCCTAAACAAACCTTAGGAACAATAGAAGAGCTATTGAGGAAATGAAATAAAAGGTTCGGCTATGTAAGTAAAATCGAAAGAATAAAAGAAGGGAAGAAGAAGAAAGGCACAGTTTGGCCGAATGGTGACTTGAGGAGAGGGAAATACTAGATTCAGCTTTTAGAAGAGAAAGAAAGTAAATAAGAAAAATGACCAAATGGTCACAAAGGTAGTACACGAAATCACCAAAAGAAGAGAAAGAAACCAAAACGCTAAAAAGGAAAAAGAAACCGACGTGCCAAAAAGAGAATTCAGCACCTATACACTTTCAAATTGCCATACATGCACTCTCCAAACCCCCTTAGCCAAATTTGCATATTCATCTTCCCCAATCAGCTTCAAACTCTCCAAATTTGAAATCCATGATTCTCTTCACCCAACTCTCCCCCATATCCATAACCACCCTTTTCAAATCCTTGATTTCCTCTCTTTGACCACTTCCACAACCACCTCAGCAGAGTTTGTATCAAATTTAAACACTTGTCGCCATTTTAACAAAGTAAATACTCCTTGCTTGCTATGGGATTCGAACCCAAGATCCCCTTTCCCCCATAATGATGCCACAACCACTAGACCACATGCTTCCTTGTGGTAGCTTTTAACCACTGATATTTATAAGGCCTACAAGCTAAAGCCAAGGTTCACATAAGGGAAAAACTAAAATTTTGCTAAAGCCTAGATTTGAACCCAAGACTTCTCAGACATCCCTAAGCACACCCAAATCACTCAATCACCACACCAAGCATGAAATTTGTGACACTTTCTTGCTTAACTAAAATATTTATAAGCCGCCTACTAACAGTTCCCATGCTCAAGGCCCAATACTTCTAGACCTAGAATTTGGGGCATTACAACTCTACCTCTTTAGAGAAATTTTATCCTCAAAATTTCCAACTATCAGTACAGCCGCATAACACAGACTAGAACACCACGCTCCCGCTACGCACTCTAATTCCAAATTAGGTAAATAGCATACTATGGGTAAGTACGTACCAGTATTTGCCTCTGGAGCGTCTCCAACCTCTTGACGACATGCTGCATAGACCAAAGCTGGCTGCCTCACCTCAGCATGACCAACACTTCTGCCCGGTGCTTCACGACCCAAACCGTTTCCACCCCTGGCCTGACCACGACCTCTCGGCGACCGCTGACCACCCCTCGGTGGCTACACATTACCTCTACCAAAAACTTTCCTCTGATCCAGTCTTCTGGGAAACTCTCTGAGACAATTTTCTATGGAACCACAACTCAGACAGGCTCAAGTTCTCCTCTAGCACTCTCCTGCATGACCTTTTCCACAAATAGCACAAGGTGGTAACCTAGTAGTAGCAACAGGAGGCCTCGCTCTGACCGACCCATCCACTCTGGCCCTTCTCTTAGGCCTCTAATTGTAATTGGAGGGCTCAGAATCTCTTTTACTTCTGCCCCTTTCTCTTTCCCGGTTTAGGCACTCAGTGCACTTTACCTCTTCAGCGATTTTTGGTTTCTCCACCAATGCTGCGAAGACTATCTCTGAGGTCGTCTTCGAACTGAACACAATGTTCATAATTTGTTAACACTATTCCTTTAGCATACTAACTGAGTAGTAAGAACTCTGCCTCGACTCCGCCACAGATTGGTCTCCCTTAGTCAAGCTCAAGAATTCCTTCCTCCGGGCATCTACGTAGCTTGTGCCCACGTATCTCCCTCGAAACGCTGATTTGAAGAACTCCTAGGTTATCCGGTCAGGATGAGTGCCCTTTTTCACGGTAAGCCACCATTGGTAAGCTTCCTCTCGTAGCAGTGACACTGCTCCTTTCAATTTTTGCTCAGAAGTGCAATCTAGGTCGTCTATTATTCTTTCGATGCCCTCCAACCAATATTCAGCCACATTTGGTGCTACTCTCGCGATACCCTTGAAGATCTCTGCTCTATTCGACTGGAGTCTCTTAAAAATCGACCTTCGGTTCCCAGTACCAGTGTTGGGCCCAGCGACCCTTTCTAAAATCCTTAACATTGCTTGGGACAATGTGTCGTCCCCAGCTGCTCGACCATATGGCCCTATCTCAGGTACCGGTGAAGCCGATGCTTCTCTCGCCTTAACATTGGGCATGTGACCTGATGCCTAAGATCCAGCCCTAGCACTTCCACGACCTCTGCCGCGATCTCTTACACCCCTTCTACTGCTCATTATCACTTCGCGTAAAGTCTGTATTAGAAATTTTATGCCATTTAGCTCAAAATTTTAGAAATTAAGCAGATGTTTTATGAAAGTAGTAGTTATGGGTTGTTTACGCAGTCATAGGCACACTACAGTTTTAGTCTTCTACAGGCTTCAGTTTTACTCTAGCTAAGAGTCTCAGTATAGTCTATCATCTAAAGTAAGCCCAGTAACTATCTACAGTTTATCATTTTAAAACAAATCAAGAAAATTAACTTGGTTCGACGCTAGAGACTCGGTGTGCCACATAGCAGAATCCTTACTTCAAAAAATACTTCAAACTTATTTGTAAATATTTTTAAAATCTCAAAAGCTAGAAGCCCATTTCACAGCCCGAGTTTTGAACTTGGCTCTGATATCACTAAATGTAACACCCCAAACCTAGCCTAGACGTTATGGGCAAATCTGCCGAGTCACATTAAAATGCTTTTTCGAAAACCACATCTTATTAATAAATCTCGCAGAAAAAGAAAAACCCCTTTGTTTAATTCTAGAGTCAACTTAATTATTTGTTAACCATTTTAAGCCAGCCTTACTTTTTAAAAACATGTTTATTGCGGAAGCATTTCAACAGTGTTGCAAAAACATGATGTTATGAAAATAGATATCATTTTGGAAAACATTGCTCTTCTTGTAACAAAAATAAATCATAATAGTTAAAAACCCTCAGATTAAAAACTAGAAAATTAGAGAAAAGGACTCATTGCATCAAAAACCCAAAAAGAAAGTAATTTATGTAACGTAAAAGGAAACACGAATATTTAAAGATGTTCGTAGTGTGGCCACCTCCGAGTCCTCCCATACATTGAACCACTTATTGAAAATTACCTGAAAAATTAAAAGAGGGGGTGATTTTACGAAAACTTAGTGTGTACTAACCCATCAGTCAGAAAGCAAGTAACACAACAATCTGGGCCTAAGCCCATTATAAAATCGGTGGCGATTGGGCCTGAGCCCGTCACAGCCTCGGTTGGGCCTTAGCCATATCAATATCAGAATCAAAATATAGAATGCGTGAGAACCCAACCAACCCTGTACTCCGTCTCCTATCCAACCCTACACTCTTATGGGGATTAAATCGACCCACCCAACCCTACACTCCAATGTAGCACCGGTTGCAGCACTAACCAATATCGCAGCAGAGTTGCCAATCACATAATCGACTTGAAGCCATTAGTGGATCCACAGTCGTCAAGCGACCATGCGACCCTAACAATTCATATACTTCTTCCAAATCAATGATCTCGTTCCCCATGCAACATAATATCACATGAATGCAAACATATCATAAGTAGCACACAATAACAATCATATAACATGTAGGGGCATTTTAGTCATTTCGCCCTTCGAGGGCATAACAGTCATTTCGTAAATCAGGTTTGGGTACACTTACCGACCTATTGGGCCTGAGCCCGTCACAGCCTCGGTTGGGCCTTAGCCATATCAATATCAGAATCAAAATATAGAATGCGTGAGAACCCAACCAACCCTGTACTCCGTCTCCTATCCAACCCTACACTCCTATGGGGATTAAATCGACCCACCCAACCCTACACTCCAATGTAGCACGGTTGTAAAAGACTAACCAATATCGCAGCAGAGTTGCCAATCACATAATCGACTTGAAGCCATTAGTGGATCCACAGTCGTCAAGCGACCATGCGACCCTAACAATTCATATACTTCTTCCAAATCAATGATCTCGTTCCCCATGCAACATAATATCACATGAATGCAAACATATCATAAGTAGCACACAATAACAATCATATAACATGTAGGGGCATTTTAGCCATTTCGCCCTTCGAGGGCATAACAGTCATTTCGTAAATCAGGTTTGGGTACACTTACCGACCTATCTATAGGTTAACGATTGTTTTACGTGACTCGTGTAACCTTTTCCAATCAAACCATACAATCGAGCTCAAAGCCCATTATGTAGCTTAGGTAGGGCCCACATGCTCATATGCCCTACTAAGCCCAAAATCGACCTTAGCCATGTAACAACACAGCCCGGTCTAATATTTTCGCATAACCATGACTAAACCCAAGTGGGGCCCATGAGCCCATTGGGACCATTACGGCCCAAAATCAGCCTAAGCCCATGAGATTGCTCAAGACGGCCTCTTCTATAGTATCAGATTTTCCACACATGCGTTCGCACGTTTGTGTGGAATCTGTCACCGTACTTCTGGCTTTTTGGCATTTCGGTATTCTGACTTTTCGCAGTTCTATGATCTTTTAGTATGGGTACACACCTGTTAAGCGATAAGTAGATTAACCCACGCACAATCAACCTACAATCCATCGATGCATACTTGTCAACTTCCTAATCGAAAGGGTTTATAAACACTTTATCACAAAACAACACTTACCACTCACCCTTGACGACTACAGTTCTATCTATTATGCTAATCAAACGACACTATACTCTTCCTGATGAGAAGCTGAGTTAACTAAAAGAATCGATTAGCATCGAGTGAATAAACAGAAGGCTAATAGACATTCGACCAAAATAAGCCCACTTACCCTAGTTACCGATTGAATGCCGAAAAAGGGATTTGAATGCCTACGATCATTTGAGAACCCAAACACATGAGAAGGGCCAAAGAGTTAGTAACCTACCAAATCATTTGGCTTCATTAGGGAAAAACGACACAAAAAGAATCAAGAACGGAGTCAAGAAGCAAGTAATACTTACCCAAGATCAATTGATAGAAATGGTAGAACGAAGAAGCAGTCGGTCACTTGTTAGAGCCTAGATGCCTAAACAGACACAAACCCAAGGTAATGAGAAAGGAGAAGTATTCGGCTACCTTAAAAAGAAA
This sequence comes from Gossypium anomalum, assembly GCA_025698475.1. NCBI lineage: Eukaryota > Viridiplantae > Streptophyta > Magnoliopsida > Malvales > Malvaceae > Gossypium > Gossypium anomalum. The sequence continues at coordinate 39,094,293 of CM046958.1, read as the reverse complement.
CAGTAAAAGGGTAAAGAAAAAGTTGAATTCTGCTTAAACAAACCTTAGGAACAATAGAAGAACTATTGAGAAAAGGAAATAAAAGGTTCATCGATGTGAGTAAAATTGAAAGAATAAAAGAAGGGAAGAAGAAGAAATGCACAGTTCAGCCGAATGGTGACTTGAGGAGAGGGAAATACCAGATTTGGCTTTTAGAAGAGAAAGAAAGTAAATAAGAAAAATGGCAAAATGGTCACAAAGGTAGTAAGCGAAATCGCCAAAAGAAGAGAAAGAAACCAAAACGCCAAAAAGAGAAAAGTAACCCGAAGTGCCAAAAAGAGAAAAGCAACTCGAAGTGCCAAAAAGAGAATTCGACACCTAAACACTCTTAAATTGCTGTACATGCACTCCCCAAACCCCCTTAGCTGAATTTGCATATTCATCTTCCCCTAATTAGCTTCAAACTCTCCAAATTTGAAATCCATGATTCTCTCCACCCAACTCTCCCCCATATCTATAACCACCCTTTTCAAATTCCTTGATTTCCTCCCTTTGACGAATTCCACAACCACCTCAGCAGAGTTTGTATCAAATTCAAACACTTTTTGCCACTTTAACAAAATAAATATATTCTTTGCTTGCTATGGGATTCAAACCCAAGATCCCCTTTCCACCATAATGATGCCAGAACCACTAGACCACATGCTTCCTTGTGATAACTTTTAACCACTCATATTTATAAAACCTACAATCTAAAGCCAAGGTTCACTTAAGGGAAAAACTAAAATTTTGCTAAAGCCTAGATTCGAACCCAGGACTTCTCAGACATCCCCAAACACACCCAAATCACTCAACCACCACACCAAGCATGCAATTTGTGACATTTTCTTGCTTAAATAAAATATTTCTAAGCCACCTACTAACAGTTCCCACGCTCAAGGCCCAATACTTCTAGGCCCAGAATTCGAAGTGTTACAATACAGATTTGTATTGGACGAAGCTCAGCGAAAATAAGATTCACGGGGTTGATTTGATAAAAGAAACTGAACAGAAATTAAAAGTGATCTGATATAGTTTGAAAGAAGCTTTCGATCATTAAAAATCATATGCAGATTTGAAAAGAAAAGACATTGAGTTTGAGATTGGCGATAATGTGTTTTTGAAAGTGTCTCTGTGGAAGGAAGTGCTTCGATTTGGTAGAGAAGGCAAGTTGAGTCCAAGGTTCATCGGGCTGTATGAAATTATCGAGCGTATTGGGCCGGTAGCATATAGATTATTATTACCACCAGAGCTAGAAAAGATTCACAATGTGTTTCACGCATCGATACTTCGACGATACAGATTTGATCCTTCGCATATGATTCCTCCGCCTGAGATTGAAATTCAGTCTGATATGACTTACGAAGAAAAGCCAATCCGTATTTTTGCTTGCGAGGTTAAAGAGTTGTGAAATAAGAAAATTATGTTAGTTAAAGTGATGTGGCAGTGACACGGTATTGAAGAGGCCACATGGGAGCCTGAAAATACTATGAGTCAGTAATATCTGAATTTCTTTCACGGTAAGATTTTTAGGGACAAAAATCCCTAAGGGGGGAGAATTGTAACAGTCCAGTTTTGACCTTAGTCAGAATAGCGATTTTAGGACCACAAATCTGAGTTAGAAAAATATTTTAATATTATTTTTCGTGCTTATGATATGTGAATTAGCATGTGTGAAAGTTTCATAAAATGTAAAAGTTGCCTGCTGTTTGTTAAAAGTGCCTATTTGACTTGGCTTATTAAATGAGAGGTCCTTATGTTGTTATTTGACCATTAAACTTATGAGTGGACATTAATGGCCTTGTTATGAATGTTTTAAATGTTATAAGGCTAAGGGTAAAATGGTAAATGATGAATTATTATATGTTTAATAAAATCAAAGCATGAAATTGACTACTATTCATGTCCTATAGCCAAAAATAGCAAAGAAAATAAAAGAAAAAGAACACCTAGGGTTCGGCCATTGCATTACTTGATTGAGGTATGAGTTTTGTTTGGTTTTTGCTAATTTTTACGTTTTTGTAACCGTTGCTTCGAGTACTATCTTACCCATGCCTCAATTTCTGATTTTGTTAATGATATTGAAATGTGCCATGGATGGATTCATAAGCTTTGTGATGTTATATGATGAAATATGATATTGAATGATTTTGTTAATTAGGAACTAAAGTGTCAAAATGTCAAAATGTGAGGGCTAGTTTGGAACATGCCCCAAATATGTGTTTATCGATTGTTTTGAATAATTTGGTGAATAAAAGGGTTAATTTTGAATTCATATAGATCAAGAAAAGAGGAATTCGAATTTAGACAGAGAGAAGTCAAAGATTATAAAGTGTGCAGAACTATTATAGCTTCAGTTAATCTTTTAAGCACTAAGTGTGCGGATGTTTGATGCATTGGTGATCTTTGGAAAGTCTTAAAATATTCGAACAAGAGGTGAGAATGAAAACGAATGAATACGAGAATGTCAGGTAGGTATAATACCTATGTAGTAGATAGAAAAATGCATAAAAAGTTTATTGAATTGTTATAAACATATGGATGATGTTGGCATGGACTTGTGGGATGAGTTGAGCATTTTATAAGTATTTAAGTATTGATTTTTCATATTTTATATACAATTGATGATTCTGGTATGAGCTTACTAAGCTTTTGAGAGCTTACTTTGTGTGTGTTTGCATTGTTTATAGATATCGAAGCTACTGCAAGTTTGGGGATCGTCAAGGATCGTTGGCTAGTTAATGTTTAAACTCATAGTTGATAATTGCTTATGGTATGTAATGTTAATATGCAATTTTGGTATGTTTTAGTTGGAAAGTTTTAGTAAGTTTAGCTTGAGATTGAATGATGTATGGAAGGAAATGTTTTGGCATGATCTTAACTTATGTTGAATGAATTGGTAAGGTTTATGAGTAGGAAAATGGTTGATATTGTGATGATATAAATGATGAATGTCTTGGCATAAAACTGGCTAAAATGGTGGTGCATATATGCTTGTTTCTTTGCTTGTAGGTTGACCCAAATTTGGGATGGCAAATTGGCTATTCAAATGGTCTATTTATGTCCACATGGGCGTGTGTCTCAACCGTGTACGATACACGGCTATGTTGTACGGTCGTGTGTCCCCTAGGGTACCCTACAATTGTAAGTCAAGCCTAAACACGATCAAAGCACACGGGCGTGTAGCTAGCCGTGTGGCCCAAGTTAGGCTCGACCACAGCCAAGGCACATGGGCGTGGCTTGTAGCCGTGTGAGCAAGTCAGTAGCTATGCACTGTTTTGACACGGCTCAGACACATGGGCGTGCCTAAGGCCGTGTGAGGCACACGACCTGTTCACACGGACATGTGACCTTTTAAAAGTTGAAAATTTTTATAAGTTCTAGAACTTTCATATGTATTCAAATTGATCCTGAAGGTATGATTAAACCTTGATTGATTGTTTAAAGTTTGTGTTAAATATGAACACTCTATATTTTGTTGAATTGAGATGATTTTTGTTATGTGGTTGTTCGAATCTGAGTTATAAGTCTGGTAATACCTCTTAACCTATTCCGGTGACGGTTACAGGTTAGGGGTGTTACACATTAAGTACTCAGAGAGGAGTTGAAAAACTCATCAAGAAGAAACCCAAGTGAGCCTAACCCATTAGTTTCATGAAATGTATGTTTTGTGATGTGTTGATGTATGTGATGATGACATGTGTGCAAATCTTATCTCTATGTTATGTGGTACATGGCTTATCTGATATGTTGATGATTTAAATGTGAGATATATGTGTATGTAATGAGATCCATGATTTAATATGAAATGTTTATTAAAGTATGCTTAAGTTAATAAAAGTGAATATTATGTGATAAATGAAAATGTGGGCATGTTTACATGCATATGTGTAAAATTAAGAAATATGTGTTATGTGATATTATGGGCATTATTACATGAAAAATATGAAAATTCAATTATATGTGTTTTGTGAAAGGTGGAAGTTATGTGGCAGTTTATTTGCGATTATGTAGCCGTTATTGGCAATTATGTGGTGGCTTGACGACAATGTGTTATGTAGTCGTTTATTGGTAATTATGTGGTGGCTTATCCATAAATGGTGTGCTATTGAATGGAAGGGTTCTGGGGAGCTCGATAATGGTGTGTAGCAGATATGGGTAGGAAATTCTTCAAAATGTGCATTGTTACATAAGCATGCCTCGATATATTCATGTATGTGTTTCTGTGATGATCTGAGATTTCGACGAATATGATATATATATTTAAATGAATGTGTTTAATTGATGTGTTGTTATGTACGTTGCAATTATGATCTCACACTGGGCTTCTAAGCTCACCCATCTTATGTGTATGTTTCAGGTCATCCTCGTAAGTAGGACTCGAATGCGGATTTTTAGTGATGCTCTCATATGTGATTTTTTTTCATAAATTATGGACTTTATATCATTTTATGGATATGGACCTTGATTTGGGTTTGTTTTAATAACTTTTTGGGAATTTGTTTTAAGTTGTGGAGGGTGGCATGGGGTTTTTCTTTATGATATTTTTGGATTTTTTGCATGGATTGCTTATGTTGGATTTTAATTTTAAATGTTCATTAATGGTTTTTAAGAATTAGTATTCTCTGCAAATGTGTTTTCAAAACTAAGTTATAACACAAGTATTTTAATAAAAAGGAACAAATAAATTTTATTTAAAAGAACTTCATATTTTCAAAATGACATGTTTCAAGGAAAAACGTACTTTTCTTATGAAAAAGTTTTGGCCATCTTCATGGCCCATGTAATTGCTCAGATTGTGTTGTAACATCTAGGCTTGTTTTAAGGGGTTACAATAGTCCCTTGTCTTTTCATCTTTAACTAGTAGAATTTCTGGAGAACACCCAACAGGTGGTGGCTCATTGTGCATACAACAACCGATATAGAAAGCCACTAGTGTCCACCAAGATATGGTTGATAACTGCTTTCGCGTAATGCCTTATTCATTTAGCACAACACAATAGAAAGGGTTCAGTGGCATATGGAAATCAGCTTCTAGCAAAATCAGGTGTAAGATGAAACCTATAATGTTATCACATAGATGTCACCTTTGGGGTTGTTGAAAGTTATAAGAAAAGTTTGGGTCTTGAATACCAAGAACTCTTAAATATTGGTTTATTTCATCCTAGGTAGTGCTACAGTTGATAATCTATTTCTCTACTCCTGGTAGAGTATTTTTTGGAACCTTGGGATCCAAATGGAACAGGATTTCTAAGAGTGATGTTTTGGCCAGACTAGCTTTGACCCCTTCCTCTGGTAGTGGTTCGAACCATTTTATGTGAGGAAATGTAAGAAAAGAAAAAAAGGAAAAATGCATATTACCTTTGAGTAAGATAAAGACCAAAAGAGCAAAAAGATTGAACTGAGAAATTAGGGTTTCAGTTGTTACAACAATGTGTTTAAATAATGTTTGATTGCCTGTTATATAGAAAATCAATCGTGTGCAAAAAGTTAAATTAGTGGTAATTGTTCAGGTTCTCCTATACAAAAGCGACATTTGCCACTGAATAAGTTACAAAAATGTAAGTTGAATTAGTGGTAACTGTTTAGGTTCTCTAATATAAAAGCGACATCTGCCACAGAGTAAGTTACGAAATGTTTGAAACTTCATAAGTAATTAGTAAGTTCAAATCCGCTAGGTAAATTAAACTATTAATATTTTGGACAGTATGGGATTCCTATAGTATATGCCAAATGGGTGGTATGTGTTTGATGCAAACAGTTAGTTAATACTTATTTAATGGGATTCTTACAAGTAATAAAAATTTCAAGTACGAAATTTTGTTAAGGGGAGAAAAGTTTACATACCCCAGTTCAGGCGAGTTCAAGGTTAAGGCGTATAGTAGTGAAAGAATTTGTGTTCGGTGGATTTTAATTCACTCATTTGTTTGTTTTGGCGTATACTTGTGGGTGTATAGTATACACCGAGTAATTAAGTGGAAATTTTATTTCTGATTAGCCAAAGAGTAAAGATTTTAGTTGGACAAAAAGGTAAATTACAACATGAATTATCGTTAAATGTATAGTACGCCTAGTTTGTCTTAGTACTGTTCCCATAAGGCTATTAAGTGCTTGGTTAGGAACCAAATGAATGGGCTGTCTTAATAATTATTATGCAAGATTTTCATTTATGTTTCTCTTGAAATCTATAAGCCACTAAGAAAGACAAACTCTAAATTTAAGTGGCACTTGTTGAATTTCTGTAAGGGAGCTTGGATGCAACATATATATGTGAGAAGGGTTTTTAGGAGAGTTTTTATTTATTCTAAATGTTACTCTCTGATTCTTTTTGGGGAGTTAATTTCATTTCTTCCTCCTTGAACTGGAAACTGAGATTCTTGGTTTAATTAGTGGATATTCCATCTCTGGATAAGTATTACTGTAACAACCCGATTTTAGCTAAATCAGAACAGTGGTTTCGGAACCACAAATCTGAGGTTGTAAAATTATTTTAATATTATTTTCAGTGTTAATAGCATGTGATTATATATGTGTGAACATTTCGTGAGTTAATTCTATCTTTTAATAGCTCAATTTAAGAAAAAGGACTAAATTGCATAAAATGCAAAAGTTGCATTCTACTTGTTTAAAGTGCTTAATTGACATGGCTTATTAAATGAAAGGTCCTTATGTTGTTATTAGACCATTGATAGTGGGAATGGACATAAATGGTCATATATTAAGTGATTTTATAATGGTTTTATTAAGGGTAAAATGGTAAAATATGTATTAAGAATAATAAAATAAAAAAAAAATGTAATTTGTCTTCATCTTTCTTGCTATCAACCGAAATTGAGAAAGAAAAAGAAGCCAATTTAGGGCTTTGATATTCGGCTAGCATATTCCTTGATTAAGGTAGAATTTTAGCTCGATTTTTGATGATTTCTATGTTTTTGTGATCGTTGCTTTGAGTACTAGCTAGCCCGTGCCTTAATTTTTAAGTTTATTGGTGATTTTGTAAAATTGCATTGATGATAGCTTGATGTTTTGAATGTTGATGATGAAATGTGACAGTTTGGTGTTTGATATACATGTTTTGTAAAGTGATTTTGAGTAAAAATGCATATTAGGGATCAAAATAAGAAATGTGTAAATTTAGGGGTTAAAATGTGAAATAAATGAAAGTTTTGGGCTGCTAGGGACCTATATGAAATTTGGTACACATGGGTTTGTAAAGAATTGGTGTAAGTTTTGTGTTTATTGAAATAAGGACTAAATTGTAAATAATGTAAAAATTTAGGGCCAAAGTGCAAATTGGCTTAAATACGTGTTTGTGGATGAAATTGATTAAGTTGGTGATTAAATGGATTAATTTTGAATATATATATATATATCATGAACGAAAGAAATCAGACTTAGATCGAGGCAAGAACAAAGTACTCAATTAATCGGCTAGTTTCATTGTTTCTACGACCGGGGTAAGTTCATATCCAAATAAATGTCTTTCATTTGAATTATATATGTTTCATTATCATTGAATTGCTATGAATGTTGAATGAGCAAATACAAGCAAGAATCGATTACGTTACGATATTCGAAAGTCCCGTACGAACTTTAGGAATAGTATAGGATACGAATGTCATGACATTAGGTTATTGAGATGTGATTACATGTAAGTCCATGCCTGGACATTGGCATTGTTAATTGATTTCATGTAAAACCCTATCTGGGATAGTGGCATTGATACGTGATAACATGTAAGACCATATTTGGGATATGGCATTGTACGAGCTATTTGTGATTGCCGAGTATCCTTAACGATTCTGAACGGTTCAACGGGCAAAGTCATGTCAAGAAAGAATGTATGAATGAGTTAAGTGACTCAATTACGTACGAGATTCATACGAGTATTGAAAATGGAAGTAATTGATGAATTCAATTATGATATTGAATATGTGTACAATGAGAAAGGTTTGTGAACTTTTATGTGTTTAGCTATGCTTAGCATATTTAAATTGATATGCAAATATTCATATGATGACTTTATTTGTATATGGCTTAATAAGATTTCAAATCTTAATTTGTGTGTTCTTTCCCTATTTTATAGATTATTGAAGCTAGCTTGGACTCGGGGATCGTTGGGAAACATCATCACACTATGGATCATCTTGTTGGTACTTTTGAAGCTTTGTAATTATGGAATATGGCATGTATAGGCTAGTAGTTTGATGATAAGTTTTGAGATATGATATTAGCTGTTTGTATTGGCTTGTGAAATGATGTAAATGTTGGTGTGTATGGCCATTTAAGTTGGCTTGAATTAGTTGTTTGGTAAGTAATTCATGATGTATAAGTTGTCATATGTTTTGGTTTGTTTGGTATGATTATATGGTTGCTCAAGTAACTAGTTGTCATTTGATGAGTTAATGCTTGAATGATGATATGTTGTGGCTTGGTTTTGAGATAATGAAATGGTACGATTTGAAGCATGAAATAGATTATAAGATGATGAGGAAATGCATTTAGAAATTATGTACGTTTGATGATTTTGGCATATTGATTTGGTATGTTTTGGTTATGGATTTGAGTAGTTAAGAGAATGGTTTATAAATGGCATGAAATGTGTATGAATTGGCATGTTTTGGCTGCCTATAAATGTGTTGAAATGGTTCCATATTGGTTGCTAGATGTGCTTGAGAAAAGGGTGGCAAATTGGCTTTGCAAATAGCCTATTTTTGTCCATACGGGCATGTGTCTCAACCGTATACTACATACGGTCATGCTACACGACTGGGTGTCCCTTGGGGTACCCAACAAATTTAAGTCAGTATACCCTACGGGTTTGGCATGACCTAGACACACGGGCATTTCTAGTGGCCGTGTGTGGCACAAGGGCTGGCACATGGGCGTGTGGCTGGCCGTGTGACCCAAGTTAGTAACCCCTTCAGTTTTCCTACGGTCATGGCACACAGGCGTGTCCTTGGCCTTGTGGTGCAAGTCAGAATATATGCTCTGTTTTCACAAGACCTATGACATGGGCGTGTCTAGTGGTCGTGTGAGGCACACGGCCTGTTCACACGGGCGTGTGACCCTTACATGATTAAAAATTTTATAAGTTTCCTGAAGTTTGTAAATGTTGTCGGTTTAGTCCGGAACCACCTTTAGGCATGTTTTAAGGTCTCGTAGGACCTTATAAGAGACAATATGAATGTGTTGGATGGGTTTTATATATGAATGCATAAATGTATGTGTTATATATGTGAATGATGTGTATTGATTAGTAATGTCTCATAACCCTATTTCAGCATCCGATACGAGTTAGGGGTGTTACAATTACAACTCTACGTGTTAAATTAGGAAACATTAAGTCTATAAGGAGTGTATGAATAATAAGATGTAAGTATAAGGCTTTGCGTGGTGGCTGTCAGTGTTTAAGATGGTTGTAAGTTTTATACGAATGGGTTTTAATGGTGTTTCTATGTTCTATAAGCAGTGGTTGTTACTGTTTCATGATGGATGTTTGGGTCTAGAGCTTTAAGCTACTATTGGTGATTGTTAGGTGAGTTTCTTATCTGAGTCTTACTTGGGGACTACTCACATGGGAGTATACTTAGATGAAAATAATAATGCTACAAATCGATAAACATGAAAAGTATAGTGGCAATGAGATAAGATATAGGATTATATGAATGAAGCTATGATAGAATAGAATATTGATGGGTATGTACGCAAGTATAAGTTATTGTAGAAAGGTAAAATTTGATCAATTGTGTGTATAAATTCAAGTAAGAGAAGGTTACATTAGTGCTACTCTATGATGCTTCTGCAAGGGCAGATATATTCCTAACTAGACTAGCAAGTCACAATTCGAAAATAATTGTAAGACCATGTGGCTAAGACCCATGGCATAAAATTATAAAATATGATATGATATGAATGCTCATGGTGTAGCCTTTGATATTGTAAAGATCGAATTGGCAAATCAAGATACATGAATTTATGTTTAAATATATGTGGTTGAGACCATGGAATAAAATTATATGATATGATATGAATGTTCATGGTGTAGCCTTTGATATTGTAAAGATAGAATTAGCAGATTACGATAAATGAATTTATGTTTAAGTTCATGTGGCTAAAACCCATAGCCTAAAATAATATGATATGATATGAATGTTCATGGTGTAGCCTCTAGAAAGATGAAAATTGGATTGACAGATCACAATACATGAATCTACGGATAAGTCTATGAGAAAGAAATCCATGACAGTAAACACGTGATTTTGCATGTGCCGTTGTGGCATATTCAGTTTTGCTATCTAGCATGTTCAGCTAAGTCAGTATGGCATAAGGTGATTTTTGCCATGTAATAAATTCCAAATAAATTTGATAAAGTGATAATGAGGTTAAGATATGGTTTAAGTTGACTGATGGAAGTCGACTTATGTTGTAATTGTACAAGATTGAAGAAGATATTCGTGAATAAAAGTGTGCATATGTATATTCAAAAAAAAGTGTGAATTTGTATGCCAGGATTACGCCAAGGGAGAGGCGTATTAGGTTATTATGCATACAGTGCTAATGTATTTGTAATTATCAAATAGTTGTTTCAATAAAGATTTATTAATTTTATTTTAATATTTTATGTCTATGTACGATATTTGTTTCTTGTGATATAGTCTTTGAATGTAATAAAATCAATAGAGCATGTTTTAAATAAGAGGTTATCCGATATGGTTTTTGTGAGTTTGGCTGAGTGTTCTATGTGGTACACCTAAGATTTAGATCCAATAAATCAGATCAGGTTGAGGGCGTTACAGATCAGCATAAGCTTTTTTTCGATATTGAGAAGCTCTTAGATTATTGTAGATAATAATGTCATTTTGCTTTGTTTCTTTGAACAATTCAGGACCTACCAACTTCTTTTCACCAAGCTCCATCAAACAAGTAGGTGATTTGCATTTTCTCCCATACAGAGCTTCAAATGGAAACATACCTAAATTGGCGTGATGATTGTTATTATAAGCAAATTCTACCAAAGAAAGATACCTTTCCCAATCTAACCTGAAATCAATCATAAAGCTTCTTAACATGTCTTCCAATACTTTAATTACCTTTTCAAATTGACCAACAGATTGAGGATGAAATGCAGTACTGAACCTCAGTTTAGTTCCTAATGACTTTTGTAACTACTTTCAAAATCTTGATGTAAATCTTGGATCTCTGTCTAAAACTACTGATGATGGGATTCCATGAATATGTACAGTCTCAGAGATATAAAACTCAGCTAACTTTTCTAATGAATAAGTGGTTCTCACAAGCAGAAAATAAGCTAACTTGTTGAGTTGATCCATTATTACCCAGACTAAATTCTTCTTGGAAGGGTTTTGGGGAAAGTTGGATACAAAATCGATAATGATTTTATCCCACTTCTATTCAGGTATTTCCAAAGGATACAACTTACTTGAAGGAACTTAATACTCAACTTTAACACGATGGCTAGTCATACAAGTTGAAACATATTATGTGGTTTCTTTCTTCATCCCTGGCCATTAGTACTGACTTCTTAAATATCGATACATTTTGATACTTCTAAGGTGGAGTCAAAATGGTCCTTCATAAGCCTCTCTAAGCAATTATTGTCTCAAACCATTTCCGACTTGCACACACATTCTTCCCATAAATCTTAGTTCACCATCTTTACCCAAATTGAAGTTTATTGCCTTACCAGACATCATACGCTACTTGTACATATTACACTGGAGATCCTTCATTTATTCTTCCAAAATTTGAGAGAAAATTTAGCCTAATAGTTAACTTTACCAATAGTGATCAATCATTAGTCATACTTACTTTTGCTCGAAGAAACACTAGTACTGCCATTGTCTTTTTGCTTAAAGCATCAGCCACAACATTAGCCTTTCCTGGATGATACTCAATATTTAGATCATAATCTTTCAACAATTCCAATCATCAATCATACTAAATTTTGCTTGGAGAGATGTTAGTGCTGCCACTTTCTTTCTGTTCAAAGCATCAACCACAACATTAGTCTTTCATGGATGATGCTCAATAGTCAAATCATAATCTTTTAATAGTTCCAACCATCGCCTTAGTCACAGATTCAGATTTCTTTGCGTCATCAAATACTTTAAAATTTTGTGATCAGAAAACACATGACATTTTTCTCCATACAGATAGTGTCTCCAAATTTTCAACACTAGGATTACTACTGCTAGCTTCAGATCATGCATTGGATAATACCTAGAATGCATATAAATTTTAGAGAAAATTGTAGCCCCAATCAGTTGATCCAACAAGTCTCTGATTCTAAGCAGTGGATACTTATTTTTTACAATGACCTTATTTAGATGACAAAAACTGATGCACAAGCAAAGTGTTCCATATTTCTTCTTAACAAACAAAATTGGTGCACCCCAAGGTGAGACACTTGGTTGTATGAACCCTTTATCCAATAGATCTTACAACTATTCTTTCAACTCTTTTAACTCCAACGGTGCCATTTGATATATCGTAATTCGATGTATGTTTGTATATTAGCTCACCTTTAAGCCTCATTCGACCCCTAAGGTCAATAAAGGACTTAAATTACACACTTTATTAAATTTAACTAAAATTGAGAAAATATAATTAAAACATAATCAAAATGCTTGTGTTCAAACTCCTAAAGTGCGAAAACTAGTTTGATATGCTACATTGAATTACGACAGATCACATTGTCATAATCATGTGTACAAAAGTTGTAATTTTGTATATTGTGTATAGGTTTGTTGATATTTAATTTGTTATAAAATTCACATTGAGCTTTTAGCTCACTCTTAGTTTTCATAAACTTTTCAGATGATTCATGAGCATAGGACTTGGATTCAGTATATGGAGGGGTCTCTTGAATGAAAATGGTTAATAACATTCTGGGTTGTTATTTTGGACATTGGAAATTAGACTATTTATGGGTTGTTTTTACTTATATTTTATAAACTATTATGCATACATTCTAGATGAACTTATAAGTGTTTTAAATTGTTGTTATCAAATATTTTAATGATTTTATCTATTTTTAATGAACTTATAAATTTAAGTTGTTTTCTAAGTAGTTTCAAATTCCGCTACGAAATATTTTACCTAAATCATTTTTAAGAAATAATTAAAATTGATGTTGGAAATTCATTATTTTAATGATATAAGATGATAATTAGATATAATAATGAACTTTTCAAATATTTATCTTTTAATAAACGTTTTTCAAAAAATAAATTATTTAGTATTTAAATTATAAGTTTTCATAAAAATGACTTTAACATAGTTTTTTTTTAAAACAAGTTTTTCAACTGATTTAATGTGGTTTACGAAATTTGGCCATAACATCTAGGCCGAGTTTGGGGGTTATAAACCTTATGAGTAAGGTGCCACTGATGTCATTATAAGTACCTTTACTTTGCAAACTATACCCTTGTTTTCCTTGACTGACTCTTGTTCTACACACTCGTGTGTTTTTAGTGAACTAGCTAGTGAATTGGGAATAATAATAGAGATCATAAATAAAGGTATGACAGTCACTAATTTGTTTGGGGACAGTGTGTTGGTCAATAGAGTGTACCGTAGGTGTCTACTGGAGGTCTAAGGTCAAGTTTTCTATGAGAAATTGATGAAGTTGCAATTCTATGGGTTCGACGTGATTTTTGGAATGTATTGACTAGCTAAGCATAAGGCCAAGTTTGATTTTGAGTTAAAAAGAGTTACTTTGTGGAGCGATGAAATCAAGGAAGTTGTGGTGGTTGGTGGGCGACTTCAGATTATTTCCAATATGGTCTCAGCGTTGAAGGCAGAGAAGATGTTGAGTAAAGGTTGCAAAGCCTATCTTGCTTTTGTGATGGGCTGGAAGGATTTGGCGAAAGACGGTTCACAAGAAGTGAACTGTGCAACACTTTCCTAATATGTTTCCTGATGAGCTACGTGGATTACTGTAATGGGATTTTTGTGCAAGTGTACATAGTCATTCAAGTAATAAGTAGGTAAAGTGAGTTATCGTCTCCACAGGGACTGTGTATGTTAATCAATTATTTGCAAAATTATAACTTAACAATTTGGTGAGAAAAACACAATAATTTGAGTGATAATGATTAAACTAGATTAATTTCACTAAATGTAAGGTTGATCCCTAATACAATTTTAAACTAAGTATGCAAAATTATCTAAATGTATGAATGGATTTTAGTAATAGAAGCACAACTTCAACAATCAATAACATGTTTAGGCTAGGATAATTACATTAATCAAATCAATTCGTTTCCATCATGCTTAACAGTGTTCAGAAAACGTTCCATGGAAACTCGATCTTTCATGAGTTTGAAAACCAAATTAAGTCCTTTCAGAATATTTTACTTAGTGAAATACGCATTTTACTGATCATATTAAACTAAGGATTTCTTAGTATTAATGTGAGGTAATAGGGCCACATTAAGTTTGAAATAGTTTAATCACATAAACCTAAAAGCTATGCAAAATTATAGAGCTAATTAAAGTTCTTATAAACCTTCAATTTAGTCAGGTTTAATGATCTAAACTGAGCATGCACTTTTCAATTATTACATCTACTAGTCATCGTCTGGTTAGGATCACTCAGCTAATCTGTATGCATCAAATCACAAATGGATGAAATACATCTTGATTTTAATTGAAAACATGATTGACTAAGGCACAAACACTTTAAACATGATTCAAACAAATATTATTGAATTAGCGCAATCATCCTAGCTAAACATAATTAAGCTATCATTGTTGATGAAAAAAAATCATAAAACACATCGCGAACATGATTAAATTAAACAACTAGTAAGGAAAGAGTAAACTCTATTTCAATTCAGTAGCTTTTCAGATTAGAGAATAATTTCACATACTTTATAAAGTCATGCTTGCATTTGAACAAAATTATGAACAAAAATTCTCTCTGAACATTCATTATTCCAGCATACTTAGGTGAAAATATTGAAACATACTTGCAAAATTCAAAAATTCGTGCAAAACATTGCCTTACCCCCTTTAAAAAGAACCAATGTCCTCATTGCGAAAACAAAGTAATGAATGAAAATTGAACACCAGGTAGGGTTGTAAGAAAATAGAGATGAGTCATAAAGGCTGCTTAGGTACCACATCACTTCATTGTTTCTAATGAAGAGGCATAGAGCTTATCTTATTCATATTTGTAATATTCTATTTATTATGCAAAAGCAAAATACTAGTTAGGAAATAAAAATAAACACCTAAAAAGAAATAATTACTAAAGACAAGAAATCCCCCCTTTTATTTTTTTGACTTATCCCCTTCGTTTTCCTCCTTTTATGCTTCATCCTCGCTTTCATCCTCATCCTCTTCCTTCCATGACTCGAAGATATCATCTGGGAACTCAGGAACAAAACTGTTAGAGATATTTTTTAAAGTATTTCTTACAGAATCATCTCTAATCTTCGCCTATTTCTAATAAGTATGTTGTTGGTTATGCATAAATTTCATCATATCCATCATACATATCTGATTTTTTTTCATATTATTTGAAGAAGTGGGCATAGGAATGGTCAACTCAGGATCAAAACTTGGTTCAACGGGCTCATTAGCATTCATCTCCTCTCTTGGTTCAGAAACTTCTAGTTCCTTCACCGGTTCTTGATTGTTTGATTCTTCTTCAGATTTTGTTTCTTCTGTCTCATCAACTGAGTTAGCTTCTAGTTCAGATTTGTTTGATGACTTGTCAATAGTTGGTTCAATTGATTTTAGCTCATGGACATTCTCTACTAACCTTTTAAGATCATAGGCTGTGATGTAATCTTGAACATATGAGCACTTCATGTTTGCTTTTGTTTTAACTTGGGCCTTTAAGCAAAGTGAAGTTATCAATGATGGAATGTAGGCACTTCTTGTCTTCTTTCTAGCACAATTGTGGATCTCCTTGAGACATTGATAGACCTTTTTGTCATAATTACATACAACAAAAGTATTCACCCATTAAGATGGTGGAACTATGTGAGATAGGTATAAAACTATATCGAACAAAGTAGAACCATACCTAAGCCACCGATTTTAGATATTCCCTTTAGCAAGAATGACTATCATACTTTCTTATAATACATTGGGATCCCAGATTTGTCACAACATTAAGCACTTGTTCAAGAAAATCCAAATTTATATTTTACATCATGGCAAAGGACTCATCTTCTTCAACATTTGGTAGGTTAAACAAATCATTAATGGACTTAGAAGTTAGGGGTACCTTCTTGTTGAGAACAAGAACTTCAGTAGCATCTGGCATAGTTAAATTGGCATAGAACTCTCAAACTAACTCCTCTTCGAGCAATGATCGTGCGTCACAAAAATAGTTCCAATTGAGGGCATCAATTATCTTTCATATTGGCCAAGGCACAACCATCTTATCATTTCTCTCCAAATTGAAACCTTTTTTGGCACCATAGGTTGATTTTTGAAAATGGAATTAAACCTTTCTTTCACTTCCTCATCTTGAACCACAATTGGATTTTTGGTAGAGGTCTTAGAGAATCTAGTTCTTTTGCGAGACATGCTGATTTTTCCCGAAAAATAGGAAGATTTTTGACAAAAGAAAGGAAAAGAATTGATAATGGGTGGGAGAAAAAAGTTTACGACAGCGATAAGCTTGCGACATGGGATTGCGATGGCTGTAAGCTTGAGACGGTGATGGACTTGTGGCAGCGATAGACTTGCTGCAGTAATAAAGAGGGTTTTATGACAAGGGAAAAATTAGAGAGATTCATCGGGATTTAAGCCAACGGATAAGGGGAAAAAGATTAAGTTGCTAGGGTTTAAGCTAATTGCTTGAATGGTTGTGAAAAATATGATGGTAGAGAGGGGTTTATATAGTGATGAATTAGGGAAAACTTGTATCACATAATTAGCTACAAAGGTGATTTGGGAGGAAAGGTAAAGATGGAAGCATAAGTTGGAGGGGAAAATTAGGGTTTTGGGAACCCTTTGGATGGCAATGTGGGGTAAATTTTTCCTCCTTTCTATTTCAAGCCTTGAGCGCAAACTATATTTACAAACTAGATTACTTAAAATAAAATAAATTGATTAGTACTTGGGCAATTTCACGCCCTTATTACACATAAACAAATAAAATTAACATTAAAAACAAAAATGAAATTGAAAATTTTGAAGTTAATTAGAAAATTTATTCTTAAAATCTTATATTAAATTAATTAAATGTACTAACTTAAGAAAAATAATTTCTGACTATTTATTAAGAAGTAAGATTATGAAACATTAAAGGCCTACTAATTTGAACGAGGTTTTAACTCACTCAACTTCACCATCCCAATATTGTTTGAGACATTGACCAATAACTTTAAACGTACCTCTATGGTTGTCGTACATTTCTACAGTTCTATATGTATAAACTTTGTAGATGGTATAATGTCCTCTCCATCGAGATTTGAGCTTCCCAGGGAATAACCTTAGCCTCGAATTAAACAACAACACCTTCTGACCTTCTCTGAATTCACGAGGTTGTATACGATTGTCATGCCATCTCTTAAATTTTTCTTTACACATCTTGGCATTCTTGTATGAAAATAACCTCAACTCTTCTAACTCATCAAGCTGTAGCATCCTTCTCTCACATGCTTTCTTAAGATCCAAATTTAATTATTTCAAGGCCCAATGAGCTTTATTTTCCAATTCAAGTAGCAAATGACATGCCTTTCAAAAAAATAACCGATAATGAGTCATTCCTAACAGTGTCTTAAAAGTAATTAGATAGGCCCATAAAGCATCATCAAGCCTTCGAGACCAATCTTTTCTACTAGGGCACACTACCCTTTCAAGATTACCTTTGCTTTCATGTTTCACCCTTTCAACTTGTCCATTTATCTTTGGGTGATAGGCAGTAGCAATTTTATGTTTCACATCGTACTTGTCAAGCAACCACTTAAGCCATTTTTTCACAAAGTGAGATCCTTCATCGCTAATTATAGCTATAGGAGTCCCAAATCATGTAAATACATGCTTATGTATACCTTAGCATCATTTGTTGGGTATACCATGGCTTCAACCCACTTGGGTACTTAATCCATAGCTGCAAAAATATTCTTGTTCCCATAAGAAGGAAACGGGCCTAGAAAATCAATGCCCTATACACCGAATAGTTCTACGTCTAAAATATTTGTCAAGGGCATCACCTTCCTCCTTGATATGTTTTTGGTTCTTCGGCATCTATTGTAGTTTTTCACATATGCATATGCATCCTTAAACACTGTAGGCCAAAACAATCTTGCTTGCAAAATCTTTGTTGTAATGCGAGAACCACCAAAGTGTCCCCTACTCGAAGATGAATGGCAGTGGTACAAAATCTCGTCAATCTCACTTCTAGTTATGCAACCTTGATTATGTTATTTTCACATTGTGTAAACAAAAATGGATCCTCCTAGAAATAATATCAATTATCATGAAGAAATTTCTTCTTTTGTTGGTATGTCATTTCTCGAGGAATTATTCCACAAGCTAAATAATTGGCAAAATTAGCAAACCAAGGTGTTTCATGAATTTGACTTACCTCAAAGATATGCTCATCAGGAAAATTCTCATTAATTGAACAAGTGAAGAAGTTACCATATTTTGTTCCAACCCCGATAGATGATCAGCTACTTGATTTTCAACACCCTTTATATCTTGAATCTCAAGGTCAAATTCTTGGAGTAAAAGTATGTAATGAATTTGCCTCAATTTAGCATCTTTCTTCATGAGTAAATAC
Organism: Gossypium anomalum; assembly: GCA_025698475.1. Classification (NCBI taxonomy): domain Eukaryota; kingdom Viridiplantae; phylum Streptophyta; class Magnoliopsida; order Malvales; family Malvaceae; genus Gossypium; species Gossypium anomalum. Next base: position 39,075,500 of record CM046958.1, on the reverse strand, counting down.
TTAATGGTCGCATGATCAGTAAACACTGTAACTTTGGTACCTATAAGATATGAATGGAACTTCTTAAAAGTAAAAACTATAGCAAAGAGCTCTATTTCAGTTACTGTGTAATTGAGCTGGGCTCCTGTCAAAGTTCTGCTTACATAGTAGATAAGATGAAACACTTTATTTCTTTTTTGACCCATCACAACTCCAGCAACAAAATCGCTTGCATCACACATCAACTCAAAATGTGAGTTCCAATCAGGTGTAACACTTATTAGGGCTGAAATCAACCGGCTTTTTAATTTTTTAAAAGCTTCTTAACATGCTTTGTTAAAATCAAAAACAATATCTTTTTTCTAAAAGCATACACATAGATTTAGAAATTTTTGAAAAACCTTTGATAAACCTAAGATAAAAACTAGCATGGCCTCAGAAACTTCTAACTCCTTTCACACTGACTGGAGGTGGTAATCTTTCAATTATGCCCACCTTTTCTTTATCTACTTCAATTCCATTTTTGGAAATTTTATGTGCTAAGACAATTCCCTCCTTAACCATAAAATGGCATTTCTCCCAGTTAAAGATAAGATTCCTCTCCTCGCATCTTTTTAGTACCTTAGACAAATTACTTAAACAAACATCATTTGTGTCGCCAAAAAAAATCATTCATGGAAACCTTAACAAAATTTTCAATAATATCAGTGAAAATTACCATCATACATCATTAAAATATGGTAGTTGCATTAAATAAACCAAATGGCATTCACCTAAAAGCAAATGTACCACACAGGCAAGTAAATGTAGTTTTATGTTGGCCTTTCGAGGCTACAACTATCTAGTTCTATCTCAAATATCCATCTAAAAAGAAGTAAATTTAATTATCTATCAGTCGATCTAACATCTGATTCAGAAAAGGTAATTGAAAATGATTCTTACAATTGGCTTTGTTTAATTTTCTATAGTTGATACAGATTCTCCATCCCATGATAGTTCTCGTCAGTCGCTATGTTCATTCTCGACAATCATGATTCCACCTTTCTTTTGTACATATTGTACCAGACTTACCCAAGAACTATCTAACATGGAGTAGATAATTCCCGCATCTAACCATTTGATCATTTCCTTCCGTACTACCTGTTTCATGATAGGGTTAAGTCTTCTTTGCCCATCGATTCTACCTCACTCACCTTCTTATAAAATAATCTTATGCATACCAAAACATTCAAGCTTAGACGGTTCCTTGATTGACAACTTAGGTTGTCTAAATTCCCAAACTTTCAACTCTAGCGGTTCAAACTGCAATAGTTGAACATAACTTGTAACATCCCGAAATAGGGCTTAAACAGAACAGTGGTTGCGAAACCACAAATTCGGGGTAGAAAAAATTTATTTTATTATTATTTTGAGGTCTATGATATGTTTGCATGATTGTGTGAAAAGTTCGTGAAGAAATTCTATGCATAAAGTACTTAATTTGAAATTAGGGACTAAATTGAATAAATTGCAAAACTTGTGTTCTAGAAGTATTTTGCATAAAATTGAATTAGATTATTAATTAGAGGTCCTTAAAGAGAATTTTACCAATTTCTAAGTCTATGGACAAAAATTAGGACATGGAAGGAATTTTTGAAAGTTTAGTAGTAAGGGCATTTTGGTCATTTAGGGGTAAAATGAATTAAAATACAAAATTAAAAGCCAATTTTGCTCATCTTCTTCATGGAGGCCGAAATTAGCATGGGGGAAGCCATGGCTAGGGTTTTCAAGCTTTCCAAGCTCAATAGTAAGTGATTCCAAGCCCCGTTTTTAATGTTCTTTACGTTTTTGGAATCCCAGTAGCTCGATTAAGCTTATGCTAGTAATAATTCAACCTAGGGTTCATATTTGGAAAAATACCCATAGGTGAAATATGTTTATTTTGATGTTTTATGATAGAATATGAGGTTTTAAATTATGTTAGACAACTTGTACTACTCGGTTTTAAGCAAAAGCGAGGAAAAGGACTTAATTGGTAAAAATACCTAATAGTCATAAGTGCTTGTTAGAGTATGAATTTGATGCTGCCATAGAAGGGGAAAATGACCAGCATGTCATGAAACATAAGAAAATAGGCTGAAGTTTAATTTACGAGCTTTGGGGCAAAAGTGTAAATATGCAAAAGTTTAGGGGCAAAATTGTAATTTTTCCAAAATATGATTTTGGGTCAATTTGAATAATTTGAGTCCTAATTAGACTATATTTTAAATGATAGAGCAAGGAAAACTGAAATTCAAGCTAAAATGGAGAAAATACCAAGTTGTGGACGAAATGGTAAAAGTAGCTATTTTTGCATACGAGGTAAGTTTCTGAAGAAATAAATGCAATATTCTTTTATTTTACATTATTATTGTAAATTTCCAGCATTTATATACTTATTTTATGAGAATATTTAAAGTCAAATTAAAGGCAAAGTGACAGAGAAAAAGCATTAGGAAGCCCCGTTTGAACCATAGGAATGTTAGGATATTGGGGTTGTGGGACAGAGACAGACAGAGAAATGAGCCATGTAAGTCCATATCAGATATATGGCTTTGGAGACAGGAATGAGCCATGTAAGCCCATATTAGATACATATATATGGCATTGGAGACAGGAATAATTCATGTAAGTCCATGTCGAAGACATGGCATTAGCGAGATATTGATAGAGCGAGAACGACCCAAAGTATCCTTAGTATTCCGAGTGGTTCAATGGGTCATTGTACACGTTAAATTACAGTGAATTATCAGCAAAAGGGAAGGTAGATTATATTTATGAATAGTGAAAGGTCAGGTAAGAAAGAAGGTAAGTAAGTAAAGAAGAAGGTAGAAAATGAGAAGTAAAGAAAGTTTATGAGGCTAGGTGACATTATGTATAATTATTCATTATGTTGAATGTTGTAATTTATTTGCTTGTAAGCTTACTAAGCCTAGTGCTTACTCTCTTTATTTTCTTTTTCTTATAGTTTTTATCTAGCCACTCGGGGATCGAAGGAAACGTCGGAGACCCGATCACACTATCGAAGAAATCACATTGGTATAGTTAGACGTTTAGTTTTGTGTATGGCATGTATAGGATCTTGGTTTCTTTTGATATGATATGATCAATGAATGATGTGTAAATACTTGCTAGTGATTAGCTAATAGAATGGCTGATGATATACATGTTTAATTGTATGTATGAATAAGTAGTAACTATCACATGAAAACTAAGAAAAATGTGAAAGTAACTTAAAAACAGATTCAAGTATCAGAAATAATGTGATTTTGAAAAATCACTAAAAATCGTAGAGACATGGTTTGATGGTGAATAATATATGAAATTAAATCTTATTATGTCTATTTTCTTATGGAATAAGCAAAACAGGTAAAGGTATTATATTTTATGAGATATCTGAGTTTTAGTGAAACAGGGTCAGAGAAAATTCTAGATCCCCTGTTTCAAATTTGGAAATTCACCATAAATTGTAAAAAAATAATTAGGTGTTTTAATTTATATGGTTAGAATCCTTATTGAATCTAGTTTTAATAGAAACAAACAGTATAGTTATATTAATTTTTTATAGGGAGGAAAGTGGTTCGTAGTAAGTATAGGTCAGCGCAGTCGAATTCTGAAACAGGGGTAACTTTAACTAATAAACTGTACTAATTGGCTAAGTCAAAAATTCTAGAAAAAAATTAGTAGATATATATATGAGTCTAGTTTTAGGAAAAATTTACGGATCTTAATTTTGAGTTTTGAAACTCGAGAAATGAATTTTTAAGCAGCTATGATGCAGAAAAACAGTTTATTCCAAAAATTAAAATAAGTGGTTTAGAGTTGTTTAAAAGGTAAGATAAGTTTAGTAACACCTCAAGCTTGACTCCGGTGACGGTTTCGGGCGTGGGGGCGTTACATTTATTGGTATCAGAGCAGGTTTAGTCGGTTCTCGGAACAGTTAGTGTGAGTAAATGTCTAGCTATACATGTCATACCTGTATTTTGATAGTGTGACGACTCCTGACGATTTTTAAATATTTTGTTTTATTGTAATGGATCCCGAGTGAGCTGGTGATGATGATGTAGAAAGTAATGCGCTTTGCTCCACGGAAGGGGTAGCGCCATCCGAGAATAGGCCGAGAATGATTAATCGGGGAGGAGTGACTCGAGAAGCTCTCTTCCAAGCTTTGAATAATTGGTTTGCCGAGTTCGTTCGTCACGAATCCGGTGAGTTAGACCTCCACCCCCTCATGACTCTCGGGCTACCCATGTAGCTCAAGCTTCCCGACCACGAGGTCCAATGATAAGAGAAAAGCCACCAGTTGATAGAATCGGGAAACAAAGGGCGGAAGAGTTCCGAGCAACAAAACATGATGATGCGAGAAAGAGCAAAATTTTGGTTAGAAAATACTATCGAGTCTTTGATGAATTATCTTGTACACCCGAGGAATGTATGAAATGTGTAATATCACTTCTTAGAGACTCGACCTACTACTTGGTGGAAGACACTTGGATCGGTTGTACCAGAGGAGAGGATCACTTGGGATTTCTTTCGGGAGGAATTTCGTAAAAGTACATCGATCGGGGTTTATTGACCGTAAGAGAAAGGAATTCTGGAATTGAAACAAGGGAGCTACTGTGTTCTCCAAGATAGATTTGAGATCCGGATACTATCGGGTTATGAGTTAAAGAGTCGGATGTCCCAAGACTATTTTAGGACTAGGTATGGTCATTATGAGTTCCTTGTGATGCCATTTGGCTTGACTAATGCTCCGCCATTTTCATGGACTTAATGAACCGAATTTTCAGACCGTACTTGTATAAGTTTGTAGTTGTGTTCATTGATGATATCTTGATTTATTCTCATGATGAGACCTGAGCATGCGAGCATTTGAGAACGATTTCTGATTCTCGAGAGATAATCGGTTGTATGCCAAGTTTAGCAAAAGTGAGTTCAGTTCACGAGAAGTTGGTTTTCTTGGACATATTGTTTAAGTGAAGGTATTAAGGTTGATCCAGAGCAAGATTTCAGCCATTGTTGATTGGAAGCCTCCTAGAAATGTATCGAAGTTAGAAGTTTTCTTGGTCTTGCCGGATATTGTAGAGGATTTTCCATGATAGCTACCCCGTTGACAAGATTTCTGCGAAAGGATATCAAGTTTGAATGGATTGAGAAGTGTCAACGAGTTTTGACAAGTTAAAAGCATTATTGACTAAAGCTCTGTTTTTAGTACAACCAGAACCGTGTAAGGAGTTTGTGATTTACTGATGATGCGTCCATGAATGGACTTGGTTGTGTACTTATGCAGGAAGGGAAGGTAATTGCTTATGCCTCTAGACAGCTAAAGCCACATGAGAAGAACTATCCGACACATGATTTAGAGCTAGCTGCCATTATTTTTGCGTTGAAAATTTGGAGACATCATTTGTATGGTGAAAGGTGCCAAATATTTACCGATCATAAAAGCTTGAAATACTTGATGACTCAAAAAGATTTGAATTTGAGGCAAAGAAGATGGTTGGAATTGCTTAAAGATTACGAGTTAGTGATTGATTATCACCCAGGTAAGGCAAATGTAGTTGCTGACGCTCTAAGTAGGAAACTTTTATTTACTTTGCGAGCTTTGAATACCAATTTAGCCATGTCAAATGATGGTTCTATTTTAAATTTGAATTTAGAGCTAAACCAAAGTATTTTTGAAGAAATTTGTGAAGCTCGGAAAGATGATAATGAGTTACAAGCTAAAAGAGTTCAATGCGAGTCGGGCATAGAATCGATTTCTGGATTGGTTCGATGGTTGTTTGATGTTTAGAGAGCAGCAATTTGTGTACCAAAGAATGATGAGCTTATTCGAAAGATTTTACAGAAGCACATATGAGTTCTTTATCTATTCATCCAGCAGTACAAAAATGTATAATGATTTGAAGAAATTGTATTGGTGGGTAGGAATGAAAAGAGACATTTTTGAGTTTGTTTCTAGATGCTTGATCTCTGTGCCAGGATTGCCATTTACATCGAGAAAGAAAGATGCAGTATGGGTTGTGATTGATAAGTTAACGAAGTCGGCTCATTTTATCCTAGTTCGTATGGATTTTTCACTTGACAAGTTGGCCGAGTTGTATATTTGAGAGATAGTCGGACTACATGGGGTAGACGAGGCTACATGGGAACTCGAAGAGGCTATGTGAAAAAGCAGTACCCAAATCTCTTCACGTGTAAGATTTTTGGGACGAAAATCCCTAAAGGGGGAGAAATGTAACATCCCGAAATAGGGCCTAAACGGAACAGTGGTTGCGAAACCACAAATCCGGGGTAGAAAAAATTTATTTTATTATTATTTTGAGGTCTATGATATGTTTGCATGATTGTGTGAAAAGTTCGTGAAGAAATTCTATGCATAAAGTACTTAATTTGAAATTAGGGACTAAATTGAATAAATTGCAAAACTTGTGTTCTAGAAGTATTTTGCATAAAATTGAATTAGATTATTAATTAGAGGTCCTTAAAGAGAATTTTACCAATTTCTAAGTCTATGGACAAAAATTAGGACATGGAAGGAATTTTTGAAAGTTTAGTAGTAAGGGCATTTTGGTCATTTAGGGGTAAAATGAATTAAAATACAAAATTAAAAGCCAATTTTGCTCATCTTCTTCATGGAGGCCGAAATTAGCATGGGGGAAGCCATGGCTAGGGTTTTCAAGCTTTCCAAGCTCAATAGTAAGTGATTCCAAGCCCAGTTTTTAATGTTCTTTACGTTTTTGGAATCCCAAAGAGCTTTCGATTAAGCTTATGCTAGTAATAATTCAACCTAGGGTTCATATTTGGAAAAATACCCATAGGTGAAATATGTTTATTTTGATGTTTTATGATAGAATATGAGGTTTTAAATTATGTTAGACAACTTGTACTACTCGGTTTTAAGCAAAAGCGAGTAAAAGGACTTAATTGGTAAAAATACCTAATAGTCATAAGTGCTTGTTAGAGTATGAATTTGATGCTGCCATAGAAGGGAAAATGACCAGCATGTCATGAAACATAAGAAAATAGGCTGAAGTTTAATTTACGAGCTTTGGGGCAAAAGTGTAAATATGCAAAAGTTTAGGGGCAAAATTGTAATTTTGCCAAAATATGATTTTGGGTCAATTTGAATAATTTGAGTCCTAATTAGACTATATTTTAAATGATAGAGCAAGGAAAACTGAAATTCAAGCTAAAATGGAGAAAATACCAAGTTGTGGACGAAATGGTAAAAGTAGCTATTTTTGCATACGAGGTAAGTTTGATAAATAAATGCAATATTCTTTTATTTTACATTATTATTGTAAATTTTCAGCATTTATATACTTATTTTATGAGAATATTTAAAGTCAAATTAAAGGCAAAGTGACAGAGAAAAAGCATTAGGAAGCCCCGTTTGAACCATAGGAATGTTAGGATATTGGGGTTGACGGTGAGGGGGAGACAGACAGAAATGAGCCATGTAAGTCCATATCAGATATATATGGCTTTGGAGACAGGAATGAGCCATGTAAGCCCATATTAGATACATATATATGGCATTGGAGACAGGAATAATTCATGTAAGTCCATGTCGAAGACATGGCATTGGCGAGATATTGATAGCAGAACGACCAAGTATCCTTAGTATTCCGAGTGGTTCAATGGGTCATTGTACACGTTAAATTACAGTGAATTATCAGCAAAAGGGAAGGTAGATTATATTTATGAATAGTGAAAGGTCGGGTAAGAAAGAAGGTAAGTAAGTAAAGAAGAAGGTAGAAAATGAGAAGTAAAGAAAGTTTATGAGGCTAGGTGACATTATGTATAATTATTCATTATGTTGAATGTTGTAATTTATTTGCTTGTAAGCTTACTAAGCCTAGTGCTTACTCTCTTTATTTTCTTTTTCTTATAGTTTTTATCTAGCCACTCGGGGATCGAAGGAAGCGTCGGAGACCCGATCACACTATCGAAGAAATCACATTGGTATAGTTAGGCGTTTAGTTTTGTGTATGGCATGTATAGGATCTTGGTTTCTTTTGATATGATATGATCAATGAATGATGTGTAAATACTTGCTAGTGATTAGCTAATAGAATGGCTGATGATATACATGTTTAATTGTATGTATGAATAAGTAGTAACTATCACATGAAAACTAAGAAAAATGTGAAAGTAACTTAAAAACAGATTCAAGTATCAGAAATAATGTGATTTTGAAAAATCACTAAAAATCGTAGAGACATGGTTTGATGGTGAATAATATATGAAATTAAATCTTATTATGTCTATTTTCTTATGGAATAAGAAAAACAGGTAAAGGTATTATATTTTATGAGATATCTGAGTTTTAGTGAAACAGGGTCAGAGAAAATTCTAGATCCCCTGTTTCAAATTTGGAAATTCACCATAAATTGTAAAAAAATAATTAGGTGGTTTAATTTATATGGTTAGAATCCTTATTGAATCTAGTTTTAATAGAAACAAACAGTATAGTTATATTAATTTTGTATAGGGAGAAAAGTGGTTCGTAGTAAGTAGAGGCAGCGCAGTCGAATTCTGAAACAGGGGTAACTTTAACTAATAAACTGTACTAATTGGCTAAGTCAAAAATTCTAGAAAAAAATTAGTAGATATATATATGAGTCTAGCTTTAGGAAAAATTTACGGATCTTAATTTCGAGTTTTGAAACTTGAGAAATGAATTTTTAAGCATCTATGACGCAGAAAAACAGTTTATTCCAAAAATTAAAATAAGTGGTTTAGAGTTGTTTAAAAGGTAAGATAAGTTTAGTAACACCTCAAGCTTGACTCCGGTGACGGTTTCGGGCGTGGAGGCGTTACATAACTCCTCAGATTGGCTTCCATCAAAGCCATGTTTTCATTACATTTTTCATCTTTCAAAGGTTTAGACCCTAAAGTGTTCTCTAATGGGTCTTCTTCACTTCAGAACATTAAATGTTTCTTGATTTTCTTGAACTCTCATTGTGAGTTTTCCTTTTTGCACATCTATATACATTCTTCCTGTAGCTAGAAAAGTTTTCCCAAGGATGATCGAAATGTCCTTATCTACTTTAAAATCTAACACAATAAAGTTAGCAGAAAAAAATAAACTTATCAACTCTTACCAAAACATCCACAATCTTTCATTCGGGATATGCTGAAGATCGATCTGCAAGTTGAAGTGTCACAGTAGTGGATCTTACTTCACCTATTCCCAACAGCTTTAAAATAGATTTGGGCATCAAGTTGATGCTTGCTCCTAAGTCACACAAAGCTTTACTGCAGTAAGATTCTTTGTTGTTACAGGGATCGTAAAGCTTTCAGGGTCTTTCAATTTTAAAGGTAGTTTGTTCTATAAGAATGCACTATACTCCTTTGTTAAAGCAATAGTCTTATACTCACTAAGTCTTTTCTTCTTGGAAAAAATATCCTTCAGAAGCATTACGTAGTTAGGCATTTGCTCTAAATCCTTCACCAACAAGATGTTAATGTACAGTTGCTTTAGAACATCTAAGAACTTCTTCAATTGTACTTCATGTTTTTGCTTTTGCTGCTAAAGTCTTTGAGGATATGAAACTTTAGGTTTTCGCTGCTAAAGTCTTTGAGGATATGAAACTTTAGGTTGAAATAGGCAACTTTTGTGAGGAAGCAAATATGTAAAAGAAGGTGTTAGCTTTTTTAAATTCACTAGTTTAGGATTTACCTCATTAGATTTTTCAGCATCTGTCTTTTTTGGTGTAGGAACTTCAATTGTTAGTTGACTTTCCTCCTTTTCAATAGGCTCATCTTCAACCACAACTTCCTTGGGTTCCAAAATCTTACCACTTCGTAATACAACCACCTTGCAATGTTCTTTACCAAAACTCCTTGGATTTTCTATGTCACTTGCAAGGCTCGTTGCGGTCTATTACAAAATTTTGTAGCTAACTAACCCATCTGGTTCTCCAAATTTTTTGGTCTTGCTACTTGACTTTGGATCAAAGCATCATTTTTCACCATGTATGCCTTCAACAAGTCCTCCAAACTATTTGATGATTCAGCTTGAGGTGGTTTTGGGGCTTGTTGACTAAACCCTTGAAATTGGTTGGGCCTATGTTGCATATGAGTGTTCAGTCCATTTCCCTGGTTACTCTAGAAAAAGTTTAGATGCTTATGCCACGAAGAATTGTAGAAGTTAGACTGCGGTCCTTGTCCACTTCTATTTTGATACAGATTCCTTACATAATACACAGATTCAGGGTTTGATGGGCAGTTATCAAAAGAGTGGCCATCCCCACAGTATACACAGGAAACTACATCATACTGACTTGGTGATTGAGCTGCAAAATTTTTAGAACTATTAGTGGTAAGCTGTTTTAGCATAGAGGATATAGAAGATACATGAGTAGAGAGTGAAGTAAGAGCATCGACTTCATGAACTCCAGCTAATCGTCTTCCTGAAGGTGCTCAATTTATCAGCCATTGGTAATTTTTACTAGCAATCCTTTTGATAATCTCATAAATCTCGTTATAAGACTTAGACAAAATCAAACCATTCACAGAAGCATCAATAATCAATCTTTTGTATGCGTTGAGGCTGTTATAAAAAGTCTTCAACTGGATGCAATGAGGAATCCCATGATGTGGTCACTTATAGAGCAATTCTTTAAATCTTTCCCACGCCTTGTAAAAAGACTCCTCATCAAATTGTTGGAAAGTGGTTATCTCATTTCGCAATTTTGTGTTCTTGCTCGGTGGAAAATACTTTACCAAAAAATTTTATGCTAATTCTAGCCATGTATAAATTGAACTTGGTGGCAATGAATTTAGCCATACTCATGCTCGATCCTACAACGAGTATGGGAACAGCTTCAACCTTAACTCATCTTCAATCACACCAGTTATCTTAAATGAATCACTCACCTCCATGAATAATCGATGGTGAAGATGTGGATCTTCTGTAGGCATACTACTAATTGGCCCACCGTTTGGAGCAATTGAAACATCACTGGCTTCAATTCAAATTGGGGTGCCTCGATATCCGACCTCTTAATTCTCAAATTTAACTCATTGAAGAATGGCACACATATTGTCTAATGGCACGATCCCTATCATCGGCAATAAGGATTGGATTGTGCGCATGATTGAAGCCATTACCTTGTCTATCATTTTGATTTCCAAGGTCTATCTCGGTTTGTCTTTGGACTAATTTCTCATGTCTTCTCTATCTAAATGACCGCTTAATTTCAAGGTCTACAAGTAATAGATCGATGATTCCGTCTATGCTCATAAACACCTGATAAATAAGTCATAAATAAAGAATAAAGAATAAATTAATAATTTTTAGAAATTAACTAAAAATAAAACTACAAAAATAATTTCACAAAGAATGATTAAGGCAACAATCCCTAGCAACAATGCCAAAAACTTGTAACAGGATTTTTGTGCAAGTGTACACAGTAGTTCAAGTAATAAGTCAATAAAATAAGTTATCGTCTCCATAGGATTATGTATGTTAATAAATTATTTTCAAAATTATAAGTTAACAATTTGGTGATAAAAACGCAATAATTTGAGTGAGGATGATTAAACTAGATTAATTAACCAAATGTAAGATTGATCTCTAATGCAATTTTAAACTAAGTATGCAAATTTATCTAAATGTATGAATGGATTTTAGCAGCAGAAACACAACTTCAACAATCAATAACATGTATAGGCTAGGATAATTACATTAATCAAGTCAATTCATTTCTATCATGCTTAATAGTGTTCGGAAAACATTCCATGGCACCTTGATCTTTCATGAGTTTGGAAACCAAATTAATTCCTTTCAGAATCTTTTACTTAGTGAAATATGTATTTTACTGATCATATTAAACTAAGGGTTTCTTAGTATTTATGCGAGGTAACAGGGATAGATTAAGTTTGAAATAGTTTAATCACATAAACCTAAAAACTATGCAAGATAATAGCGCTAACTAAAGTTATTATAAACCTTCAATTTAGCTTTTCAATTATTACGTCTACTAGCCGTCATCTAGTTAGGATTGTTCAGCTAATCTGAATGCATCCAATCATGTTTGAATGAAATACATCTTGATTTTAACTGAAAACATGATTGAATGAGGCACAAACATTTTAAACATGATTCAAACAAATATTATTGAATTAATGCAATCATCCTAGCTAAATAGAATTAAGTTATCTTTATTGTCGAAAAAATCATAACACACATCGTAAACATGATTAAATTAAACAACTAGTAATGAAATAGTAAAGTCTACTTCGATTCAGAAGCCTTTTGGATTTGGATTGAAAGTGTTCCACTGATTCGCCCATTGCTCTTTTGCTAATGGTTCCTCAAGGTGGTCGGCCAAGAGGTTATCTTTTCAAGGCTTTTATTGGCTAAAATGGAAGGGAAAATGGAATGGCTATGCATGGGGAGAAGAGAGTAAGAGAGGGAATAAAAGAATGAATGATGTTTGTGAAAATGAAGGATGAGGGATGTGAGGGATGTTTTGTAACACCCCTATCCCGTAACCGTCGCCGGAATAGGTAAGGGACATCACCAGACAGAAAGATCATTTCAGAACAATACAGAATCACAGATTTTAAACAACATTGATACACAGGCATACATTGACAATTCATCCAATAAAATGGTCTATGAGACCAACAACATACATTTAAGAGGGGTCGGGACTAAACCGAACCCATTCAAAATTTTCAGAAGTTAATCAAACTTTCAAAACTTTCAAAGTCACACGCCCGTTTGATTAGGCCGTGTGACTCACACGGGCATAATCCACGCCCATGTGATCTAACCGTGCCAAAAAGAGGTCCTATATTGACTTTTTCACATGGCCAATAGGCACGGCCGTGTGCCATGACCGTGTGGTATTTAGCTGGCTACTGACTTAAGCCTATAGTCATAAGGCACGCCCGTGTTCCCTGACCGTGTGGTACAACGCAGGCTTGGTTTAAGCCAATTTGCCACCCCTTTTGGGTCCAATCCTACAAGCAATAATATACAACATTCATATCATCATTCTCAACCAATTTCATACTTAAAGATGACCATTTCACATTAGAACATAGCACATTACAAACATGCACCAAAACAATGCACAAACATATCATTTGCTAGCCAATTAACATGGCATAACATATATACATATCAAGCTTACATTCTTAAACCTTCTAGCCTATACATGCCATACTTGTAAATATTTACATTTCCAAAAGTACCAAAATGAGCTTGATAGTGTGGTGCCAATCCTCGACTATCCCGAGCCTTCCGTAGCTACGATATCTGTAAAACAGACAAAATTCACACAGAGTAAGCTACAAATAGCTTAGTAAGTCAAATACAATTACACAACTAATATAGCCTATAGGTAAAAGTTAATGGCCAGAAATCACCACGGTCTTATAGAATATTTCCTTACTTCATAGAAACATAGTCTTTTCTATTCATAAATCTTGTATAATACAAACGTACCTGTATGAATTATACATTCCATATATTTATTCCATATCTCATACTTTATCATCGGACAATCCAGAAATGGAATAGATATTGATAGACGGTGCAATGTCGACGTCCCAGACGTGGTCTTACATGTAATTCAGTATCGAAGCCTCTGTCCCAAGCAGGGTCTTACACGAAATCTCAAATCGAGGCCTGTGTCCCCGACAGGATCTTACACGATATTTCAAATCAATGTCAACATTCTTCAGGAACATACAGGGCTTCTTATACACCAACATATTATCAGATTCTATTCATCAAGCTCTCAAGGCCGTCTAAAGAAGATCACATTTTCTATACGCAAAATTTAATCAACTTAACACGTAAGTGTAGTTTGACTTACCTCGTACGAATTTCAGACGAAAACGAGTCGACTATTCAATTACTTTAGACTTCCCTCGATCTAAGTCCAATTTTCTTTGTTCTTGATCTAATACAATTCAAATTCAACTATTCAATCATTCATTTCATTCAAATAATCCATGAACACATATTTTGGGCACTTTTCACTTTAGCCCTTACATTTTCACACTTTGACAATTTAGTCCATTTTTCACCAAATCTCAAATATGCAAAATTCACCAAAACTATAGCTTGGCCAATTATACATGGCTTCCATACAAGCCCAAATAACACATGTAATTCACAATTTAGTCTTCAAAATCTCATTTTCACAAATTAGCCCAAATAGCTCTTTTTCATAAAAATTCAAAGACAAAACTTATAAATTATCTACCAAGCCTTCATAATTCATCCAAGAACATCACAAAACTCATGATATCAACAATGGCATTTCATGAAATCTTTAACAGAAATAGAAATTCAGACATGGGCTTTGAAGAACACGAAACAACAATCATAGAAACGTAGAAATTATCAAAAACGGTCTAAGGTACATACCTTAATCAACCAAAACAATGATCGAACCCTAGGTGGTCTTCTTCTTTCTTTTTCCTTTGATGTTTCAGCCAAGATGAACTAAATGCATGGCCATTCCATGTTTATTTTATTTAATTGGATGTTATTTAACTCTTTCCCATTTTGCCCTTGTCTAATAAACATTAAAACTTACCAACTACATGTACATATTTGTCCACCATTAAAGTAAATGGTAAATTTTACATGCGAGGACCTTCACTTAACTAAGCCAAATCAAATAGGTGCTTTATCATCTAGCACTCAACTTTTACACTTTATGCGATTTAATCCTTTTTCATAATTAAGCACAGAAACAGACAAATTAAATCACAGAAATTTCACAGATGCAAATTCACATATCACATACACAAAAAATAATATTAAAATATTTTTCAAATGTGGATTTGTGGTCCCGAAAGCACTATTCTGACTAGGGTCAAAATCGGACTGTTACAATTCTTCCCCCCTTAGGGATTTTCGTCCCCGAAAATCTTGTCGCTAAATAGATTCGGATATTGCTGTTTCATTACATCTTCAGGCTCCCACGTAGCCTCTTCTGCTCTGTGTTTATGCCACAGTACTTTGACTAACGGAATTCTCTTATTACGCAATTCTTTAATCTCACGTGACAGAATACGAATACTCTTTTCTTCATAAGTCATATCAGAATGAATTTCAATATCAGACGGAGAAATCACATACGAAGGATCAGATCTGTATTGTCGAAGCATCGATACGTGAAATACATTATGAATCTTTTCTAACTCAGATGGTAACCTTAATCTATAAGCAACCGGCCCAACCCGCTTAGTGATTTCATATGATCCGATGAACCTCGGACTCAACTTGCCCTTTTTACCAAATCGGAACAGTTTCTTCCATGGAGATACCTTCAAAAACACTTTATCACCGATTTCATATTCGATATCCTTTCGTTTTAGACTTCTGACGATAAGAGGCAGCTTTCAGACTATCTCGGATTATTTTCACTTTTTATTTTCTTTCTTTTATCAGATCAACACCGTAAATCTTATTCTCACTGAGATCAGACCAGTATAACGAAGTTCTATACTTTCTACCGTATAAGGCTTCATACGGTGCTATTTTAATGCTCGATTGAAAACTATTACTATAAGCAAATTCAATCAAAGGTAGATATTGTTCCCACGTACCTTCGAATTCAAGAATGCAACAACTAAGCATATCCTCGAGCATCTAAATAACACTCTCAGATTGACCATCTGTTTGCGGATGGAAAGCAGTGCTGAAATGCAATTTCGTACCCAGAGCATCTTGCAATTTCCTCTAGAATCGCGATGTAAATCTCAGATCTCTATCTGATACTATCGACAATGGCACACCATGTAACCTTACGATATCATAAATGTATAACTCAGCTAGTTTATCGAGTGAATAATCAGATCGAATCAGAATAAAATGATCTAACTTCGTCAATCTGTCAACTACAACCCAGATATAAAATCCATGGTCACTTGATCCCATTTCCATTCTGGAATCATAATCGGTTGCAATAGACCTGATGGTACCTGATGTTCAGTTTTAACTTGCTGACAGATCAAGCATTTAGAAACAAAATTAGAAATATCTTTTTTCATTCCCGGCCACTAGTATAGTTGTTTCAAATTGTTATACATTTTCGTACTTCCCGGATGTACAGAAAATCTACTACTATAAGCCTCACTCAAAATCATCTGAATTAACTCTAGATTCCTTGAAACACAAAGTCTATTTCTGAATCTCAAACAATCATCAACGTCAACCCAGAATTCAGAAATTTCTGAGCCTCGTAGATTTGTTGTATAAACAAGGGTTTTGCTTTCATTTCGGCATAAACCAAGGTATCATCAGACAGTGCTAAATGAGCATTCATCGCACGCAATGCAGACAATGATTTCTGACTCAAAGCATCTGCTACCACATTTGCTTTGCACGGATGATAATCAATAACTAGCTCGTAGTCTTTTAACAATTCTAACCATCTTCTTTGTCGCAGATTCAAATCTTTTTGCGTCATTAAGTACTTCAGACTTTTATGATCAGAAACACGTGACATTTCTCACCAAATAGATAGTGATGCCAGATTTTCAAGGAAAACACAATAGCAGCTAACTCAAGACCGTGTGTCGGATAGTTCTTTTCATGCGGCTTTAATTATCTTGAGGCATAAGCTATAACCTTACCTTCTTGCATTAAAACACAACCGAGTCCATTCAGTGAAGTATCACTGTAAACAACAAATTTTTTACCCGATTCAGGTTGCACAAGCATGGGGACCTCAGCTAACAGAGCTTTTAACTGATCAAAACTGTTCTGACACTTTTCAGACCAATCAAACTTTACATCTTTTTGTAGTAGTTTTGTCAACAGAGTCGCAATCATCAAAAAACCTCTTACAAACCTTCTATAGTAACTAGCAAGTCCCAGAAAACTACGGACTTCAGATACATTTCTCGAAGGTTTCCAATCCGTAATAGCTAAAATTTTACTCGGGTCAACTCGAATACCAGAAGCTGATACAATATGGCCTAAAAAACCAACTTCTCGCAACTAGAATTCACACTTACTGAACTTCGTATACAACTGTGTATCTCACAGTGTCTGTAGCACTGTTCTCAAATGCTCGGCATGTTCAGATTCATTATGTGAATAAATCAATATGTCATCAATAAATACCTAAACAAATTGATCTAAATACGGTCTTAAAATCCTATTTATCAAATCCATAAAAATAGCAGGTGCATTTGTTAATCTAAAAGCCATAACTAGAAATTCATAATGCCTATACCTAGTTCTAAAAGTAGTTTTTAGAATGTCAGAGTCCTTTACTTGCAACTGGTAGTAACCTGATCTCAGATATATCTTTGAAAACACAGTAGCACCTTTCAACTGATTGAATAAGTCACCAATCCGGGGCAGAGGATATTTGTTCTTTACAGTCACTTTATTAAGCTGGCGATAATCAATACACATTCTCATTAAGCCATCTTTGTTTTTCACAAACAGAACAGGAGCACCCCAAAGTGTAAAACTCAGTCTAGGAAATCCTCTATCGGTCAATTCTTGCAACTGAGATTTCAATTCTTTTAGTTCAATCGAAGCCATTCTGTACGGAGCTATCGATATTAGAGTAGTACTAGGTACCAATTCAATGCTAAACTCGACTTCTTGAATAGGAGGCAAACCAGGTAGTTCTTCAGGAAACACATCAGAGAATTCACAGACAACAGACACTAATTCAATTTTCTTATCATCCACTTTCGAGTCTAACACATAAGCTAAGTAGGCTTCGCAACCTTTCTTTATATAATTCCATGCTTTCATTGCAGATATCACAGCTGGTAGTCCATTCGGATCATTAGACTCAATTCGAATTATCTCATCATTCTTACATTTAAGTCAATAACTTTTCGTTTGCAGTTCACAATAGCATCGTGCAACATTAACCAGTCCATTCCCAGAATTATATTAAATCCGTCAAAAGGCAAAAGCATCAGATCAGCAGGAAAACATATATCTCAAATCAATATCGGGCAATTCTTGCAGACTTTATCAACTAAAACACTTTTGCCTAAAGGGTTTGATACTTTAACTACAAATTCAGTAGACTCTACAGGCAAAGTCTTACTGTGTACTAAATTCATACAGATATAAGAATGTGTTGAGCCAGGGTCTATCAATGCAATCACAGAAGTATCATAAAGAGTGAAAGTACCAGTAGTCACGTCTAGAGACGAGGCTTCCTCACAAGCTCGGATTGAATAGGCCCTAGCAGCTGCTCTGGCCTCAGATCTAACAGCAGTGTCCCCAATAGCTCTTTGACCCCCACTTGCATTTCACTTGCATTTCTTGTATTTCTGGAAGGTCTACCTCTAGCTAAGGTGTTACTTAGTCTCGGATCCTGCACATTCTCTTGCTTAGCAGGTTTAGAACAATCTCTTACAAAATGATCCAGGGATCCACATCGGAAACAGGCTCGATCATTCAATCTACAATTTCCTGGATGTCTTTTACCACAGTGTTTACACTCAGGTTTCTCAAATCAGACATTTCTAACACTTGCAATAGAAGTAACAGGGGCTCTGGTGTTCGAATACGATCTAGCTCGATCTCAGTTCGAATGTCCCACATTAGTATTTGAACGGTTCTGATCATCTCGAAATTTCTTTGACCCAGACTGAAATGATTTACTCGAATATCTCTTTCTAGCATCTCTAGCTTCAAAATCAGCTTTTCTTTTCTCTTTACTTAATTCTTCAGCCTTACAAGCTCGCTCAACGAGCACCACCATTTCTTTAATCTCTAAAATTCTGACTAGTAGACGAATATCTTCATTTAGTCCATTACCAAACCTTTTGCACATTATTGCTTCATTTGACACACATTCCCGAGCATATTGGCTCAATCTCACAAATTCCCGTTCGTATTCAGTAACAGGCATACGACCCTATTTAAGCTCTAAAAACTCTTTACGTTTCTGATCAATGAATCTCTGACAAATATATTTCTTTCGAAATTTAGCTTGGAAGAAATCTCAAGTAACCCATTCACTTGGAACCATAGATATTAAGGTTTTCAACCACTGGTACGCCGTATCTCTCAGAAGTGAAACGACACATTTTACACACTCCTCAGGATTCAGAGACATTTCATCAAACACCCTTATCATATTTTCTAGCTAGAATTTGGCTCTTTTAGCATCATCATTCGTTGTAGCTCGGAACTCTTCAGCCCCATACTTTCTAATCTTATCAACTGGTGGTCTACTTGACTAAACTAGATTCACGGAAGTCATAATAGAAATTTGAGAAGGATTAATAGGGGGTGGAGGTTGTTGTATAGCCGGGTTGGTTCTAATATATTGGGTGAACCAATCAGTCATCATTTGATAGAAGGCTTGTTTAGCCTCGCAATCACGACTACTCATAGCCGGTTAAGAATCATCTTGCACCGTCCCTTGAGTGGGAGCAAGCGCATTACTTTCAATATCGTCAGCTACGGCTCTATTGGGATCCATTTCTATATAAAAGCACATTTTAATGTTAGGATTCATCACACTATCACAGTTTTAGACATATGGCATGTATAGCTAGACTCACACACGCTATGGTAGTCCTAGAATCGACTAAACCATAGCTCTGATACCAATAAAATGTAACACCCCTATCCCGTAACCGTCGTCGGAGTAGGTAAGGGTCATCACCAGATGAAAAAAGCGTTTCAGAAAAATCCAGAATCATAGATTTTAAACAACATTGATACACAGGGATTCATTGACAATGCATCCAATAAAATGGTCTATGAGACCAACAACATACATTTAAGAGGGGTCGGGACTAAACCGAACCCATTCAGAATTTTTAGAACTTAATCAAACTTTCAAAACTTTCAAATTTACATGCCCGTGTGACTAGGCCGTATGACTCACACGGGCATCAGCCACGCCCATGTAATCCAACTGTGTCTACAAGAGGTCCTATACTGACTTTTTCACATGACCAATAAGCGCAGCCGTGTGCCATTACCGTGTGGTATTTAGCTAGATATTGACTTAAGCCCACGGTCATAAGGCACGCCCATGTTCCCTGACCATGTGGTACAATGCAGGCTTAGTTTAAGCCAATTTGTCACCCCTTTAGGGTCCAACCCTACAAGCAATAATATACAACACTCATATCATCATTCTCAACCAATTTCATACTTAAAGATGACCATTTTACATTAGAACATGGCACATTACAAACATGCACCAAAACAATGCACAAACATATCATTTGCTAGCCAATTAACATGGCATAACATATATAGATATCAAGCTTACATTCTTAAACCTTCTAGCCTATACATGCCATACTTATAAATATGTACATTTCCAAAAGTACCAAAATGAGCTTGATAGTGTGGTGACAATCCTCGACTATCCCGAGCCTTCTGTAGCTACGATATCTGTAAAACAGACAGAATTCACACAAAGTAAGCTACAAAGTGCTTAGTAAGTCAAATGCAATTACACAACTAATATAGCCTATAAGTAACAGTTAATGGCCAGAAATCACCACCGTCTTATAGAATATTTCCTTACTTCATAGAAACATAGTCTTTTCTATTCAGAAATCTTGTACGATACAAACGTACCTGTATGAATTATACATTCCATATATTTATTCCATATCTCATACTTTATCATCGGACAATCCAGAAATGGAATAGATATTCACAGACAGATATAATGCCAACGTCCCAGATGTGGTCTTACATGTAATTCAGTATCGAAGCCTCTATCCCAAACAGGGTCTTACACAAAATCTCAAATCAAGGCCTGTGTCCCAGACACGGTCTTACACGATATTTCAGATTAATTTCAACATTCTTCAGGAACATACAGAGTTTCTCATACACCAGCTATTATTAGAGTCTATTTATCAGGCTCTCAAGGCTGTCCAAAGTAGATCACAGTTTATATACGGAGAATTTAATCAACTTAACACGTAAGTGTAGTCTGACTTACCTCGTACGAGTTTCGGATGAAAACGAGTTGACTATTCAATTACTTTAAACTTCCCTTGATGTAAGTCTAATTTTCTTTGTTCTTGATCTAATACAATTCAAATTCAACTATTCAATCATTCATTTCATTCAAATAATCCATGAACACATATTTTGGACACTTTGCCCTTTAGCCCTTACATTTTCACACTTTGACAATTTAGTCCATTTTCACCAAATCTCAAATATGCAAAATTCACCAAAACTATAGCTTGGCCAAATATACATGGCTTCCATACAAGCCCAAATAACACATGTAATTCACAATTTAGTCCTTCTAAACCTCATTTTCACAAATTAGCCCAAATAGCTCTTTTTCATAAAAATTTAAAGACAAAACTTATAAATTATCTACCAAGCCTTCATAATTCATCCAAGAACATCACAAAACTCATGATATCAACGCCGGCATTTCATGAAATCTTTAACAGAAATAGAAATTCAGACATGGGCTTTGAAGAACAGGAAGTAACGATCACCAAAATGTAGAAATTATTAAAAACGGCCCAAGGTACATACCTTAATCAACCAAAACAATGATCGAACCCTAGGTGGTCTTCTTCTTTCTTTTTCCTTTGATGTTTCAGCCAAGATGAACTAAATGCATGGCCATTCCATGTTTATTTTATTTAATTGGATGTTATTTAACTCTTTCCCATTTTGCCCTTGTCTAATAAACATTAAAACTTACCAACTATATGTACATATTTGTCCACCATTAAAGTAAATGGTAAATTTGACATGCGAGGACCTTCACTTAACTAAGCCAGATCAAATAGGTGCTTTACCGTCTAGCACTCAACTTTTACACTTTACGCGATTTAATCCTTTTTCATAATTAAGCACGTGTAAGGCACAAATTAAATCACAAAGACATATCATGAGCACCTGAGAAAATAATATTAAAATATTTTTTAGACCAGGATTTTTGGTCCCGAAACCACTATTCTGACTAGGGTCAAAATTGAACTATTACATGTTTTAAGAGGTGAGAGTAGTGTGGTATTTATAGGTGAGGTTGAGGGTGAATTTTAGTAAAAATAGGGATTGAATCCTTCTATTTTATCCATTGCTTGGTTAGCCACAATATGTGGAAAGAGAGGTGATTTTGTTGCTTATTTTGAGCACAAAATCATTCTGTAATTAGGCATAGAGTGGACGGTTTCAAAGGCAATCTTCCAAGGCTAATTTTTTGGGCAATCATATGCTTGTGTTGAATTTGGGCTTGACTCCCCCTTGTTGGACGGTTTCATGATCCAATAAATAACTAGACATGTCCATTTTGTAACAACACTTTAGCTAGGTAAACTTAACATTCTTATGACCCAATTTTGCATGGTTTTGTCGTCCAAGTAAGGTGGTTGTGTTCATGTCCATGCAACATTATGGTAATCTCATCTTCCATGGACCCACTTCATAATAAAAATTAACATATTAATAATTAGCTTGAAAATAATATAATTTATATGCAAAAATCATGTAATAAAATGTAATTTTTGCATACTTTATAAATTTATGCCCAAAATTAGCATTTAAATAAAATCCATTTAATTTGTTAACAATTACTCAAGATTAATATAATTATTAAGTCAAAAGGTGGTAAAAATTGCTAGAAAAATCCTATATAATTTCGAATTTACAATTACCACCAGACTGGGAAGTGGAGTTCGCCATTGAGTTGTACACTGCTAATTCTCCAGTTTCTATTACATCGTATCATATGACAATCAATGAGCTTAAGGAACTGAACATACAACTTCAAGAACTTCTTGATAAAGCCTTTATTCAACCAAGCATATCCCCTTGGGGTTCGTCAGTATTGTTTGTGAAGAAAAGGGATGGGAGCATGATGAAGTGCATTGACTATAGGCAGTTGAATAAATTGAGTGTAGAAAATAAGTAACCATTGCCACGAATTAACAATTTGTTTGATTAGCTGTGAGGTGCTATTGTGTTTTCAAAGATAAACTTGCAATCAAGTTATTACCAACTCAAGGTGAATGAGTCTGATATGTTGAGGACAACATTCTGAAAAAGATAAGGGCACTATGAGCTTTTGGTGATGCTTTTTGGTTTGACAAATACACATGTTGCTTTCATAGACCTAATGAATAGAGTGTTTCATGAATATTTTGATTGTTGTGTGGTAGTGTTTATTGACAATGTCATGGTGTATTCGCGAACTGAGGAAGAGCACGACACCCATCTGCAAACTGTGTTGCAGATCCTATGAGAGAAGTAGTTGTTCGTAAAGTTTAGCAAGTGTGAGTTTTGACTTAAAGAAGTTACATTTTGGGGGCACATCATTTCAACTAAAAGGGTTCACATAGACCCAAAGAAGATCAAAGCTATTGTAGAGTGGAGATCGCCAAGGAGTATGATTGAATTGTGAAGCTTTTTAGGGCTCGCATGATACTACCGCAGGTTTGTTGAAGGAATCACCACTATAGCAGCATCCTTAACAAAGTTACTTTAAAAGAAGGAGAATTTCACATAGATAGAAGAAAGGTAGCAAATTTTTGGCAAGCTTAAGGAAGATTTCATCGAAGCACTTGTGTTGATTCAACTAGAACCAATAAAGGAGTTCGTGGTTTATAGCGACTCCTCTCTCACATGGCTTGGATGTATGTTGGTGCAGGAAGGGAATGTGGTATTTTATGTTTCTAAACAACTGAAGGTGCATGAATGAAACTACCCAACCCATGACTTAGAGCTAGCAGTAGTGGTGTTAGCATTGAAGGTTTGGCTACACTACCTGTATGGTGAAAAGTGTACCATCTACACAGACCACAAAAGTCATAAGTAGCTACTTTCAGAATAAGCTGAATCTACAGAAAAGGAGATGGATTGAGTTACTGAAGGACTACTACTATGTTATAGAATATCATCTTGGCAAAGAAAATGTCATAGCAGATGCGCTTAACAGGAAGTCTATAAGTGAGTTACGAGCTTTGTTCATACAACTAAGTGTGACAAATGATAGTGGATTGCTCGTGGAATTTCAAGTGAGACCAACATTGTCACAATAGATTAAGATAAAGCAAGTTTATGATGAAAAGTTAGTGAAGAGGGTTCGCCAAGTGGAACAAGGAGTGCGAGGTGCCTTCGCACTTAACGATGAAAGGATAATTTACTTTCATGGAAGGCTTTGCATTCCTAGAGATGAAGAGCTTTATAAATTTATTCTCAAAGAAGCCCACAACATTCCTTATGCGAACTCTATTAGTGGTATGCAACTCTATTGGTGGCCTGGATTGAAGCAAGCTATTACAAAATTTGTAGTGAAGTGCTTAGTTTGTCAGAGGGTCAAAGCCGAGCATCAATTTTCTTCAAGATTGTTATAAGCACTTAAGATTCCAAAATAGAAATGGGAAAGGATCACCATGGATTTTTTGATTGGTTTGTTAGTGACTGCGATAAAAAAGGATGCAATTTGGGTAATTACAGATAACCTAATGAAGTGGTTGCTCTTCTTAGCTGTTCGCATGAACTATTAATTGCAAAGGATTGTCGTGATTTATGTTGCTAAGATAGTTCGATTGCATGGAATGCCAAATTCTATAACATCTTACCGAGATCCACGATTTACATCAAGATTTTGAAAGAGTTTACAAGAAGATTTGGGTTCGAAGCTTCAATTCAGTACTGCTTATCACCCTCAAATAGATGGCCAATCTAAGAGAGTGATACAAGTGTTTGAAGATAAGCTGCAAAGCTATTTTTAGAGTTTGCAAGAATCTGGGAGCATTACTTACCCTTAGCAGAGTTTTCCTGCAACAATAATTACCAAGCAAGCATTAAAATGGCACCCTTTAAAACACTATATGGAAGGAGGTGTTGAGCACCTTTGTGTTGGTATAAGTTAGATGAAAAGTAAATTATTAGACCTGAGTTGGTTTGCAAGGTAGAAGATAAATTCAATATGATTTTTGAAAGACTTAAGGCTGCTTTAGACAGACAGAAGTCATACGCTTGAAACAGTGAAATGTTGAGTACCGAGTAGGTGAGCATGTGTTTCTTAAGGTATCACCATGGAAGAAAGTCTTGACGTTTGGGCGTAAGGGGAAGTAAGTTTGAGGTTTATTGGTCCCTATGAAGTGGTAGAAAGAGTTGGCCCTATATCATATCGACTTAAGTTGCCCTACGAACTTGATAAGATCCCTGATGTGTTCCATGCATCCATGCTAATGAGGTATCGAACATACCCATCTCATGTTGTAGTAGTAGATGGTATTGAAATGTGACTTCATTTGACTTACAAGGAAGAACTAGTGAAAATTATGGCTTGCGAGGTGAAAATCTTGCAAAGCAAAAAGATTCATTTAGTCAAAGTGTTGCGGCGGAACCATAGGACCAATGAAGCTACTTGGGACACAGAAGAATAAATGAAGAAATAGTATCTTCTATTGTTTAAAGGTGAACAATTTAAGGACAAAATGTCTTAAATATGGGAGAACTGTTACATTTCAAGTTTGGGCCTAGAAGTTTTGGTCTCGTAAAGTGAGGGTTAGCCAGTACTCTGGCAAACAAAGGGGTTCGCCAAGGTTTAGGTGAGCTAGGGGTTTGTCGAAAGAGTATTAGCAAGGAGTTCACTAGTAGTAGTGTAAGCCAAATGTTGTGGTAAAGGGGTTCACCAAATCCAATGCATGTGGGTTGGCAAGTCTGTTTGGAGAACTGCGGTTCGCCAATTGAGTTGTAAACTGGGGTTCGTTAGTTGAGTTGTAACACCCTAAACCTGGCCTGGACGTTATGGCCGGATCTAGCGATGTCACATTGAAGTATTTTTCGCGAAGTGTGATATTGTTGAAAAACCTTTTCCATATTTATCTTCGTTGTGTGATTTTAATGATGATTTTAAACCGTGTCGTTCATTTTACTTGTGTCCCAATCAAAAGGTATTTAC
The DNA here is from genome assembly GCA_025698475.1 of Gossypium anomalum. Lineage (NCBI taxonomy): Eukaryota > Viridiplantae > Streptophyta > Magnoliopsida > Malvales > Malvaceae > Gossypium > Gossypium anomalum. The sequence continues at coordinate 39,049,620 of CM046958.1, read as the reverse complement.
TTTAAAGACTTTTTGAATATCAAGATATAGTTTTATAGTGGATATTTTCTAAAACAATTGCGTTCTTACGTTTACTTTGTAAAAACATTGTTTCTTTTTAAAACTCGAGTTCCTAATACTAGCAGTTATAACCAAAGCAAATTAAAAACCCAAATTAAAAATAAAACCTAAAGAGGCCTTATTACAATAAAAATTACCCAAAATAAAATTACTTATAATTTAAAGATCAAATGCGGAAGTACGTGCGGTTGTGTGGCCACCTTTGAGTCTCTCGCAGCACCGATCCACCTAAGGCTGGGGATTACCTATACAGATAAACAGATGGGTGAGTTATGAAAACTCAGTGTGTAATCCCATATAAGAAAACAGTCAGAAAACAAGCACAGCCTGGGCCTAAGCCCTTTTTAGTAACAGTGAAAATATCAGTTTTGGCTTTAGCCCATCTTAATACAGAAATAGTCATGTGTTTGGGCCTTGTCCCACTACAGTAACAATAAGCAGTGCAATAACAGTTTAAACAGAATAAAAGTCCTACCCATCCAGCCTCTACACTCTAACTCTGTCCAACCCTACAATCTATGTGGGGATATAATCAACCCACCCGTCCCTACACTACAGAGTTAGCACCGATTGTGGCACTATACAGTAACATGCAGCTGGGCTGCCAGTAATTTAGGCTCGAAGCCTTTCATTATACTTCTTTCGATCAGTATAAAACCATCCCCATGCAATGCATCATACAATAATGTCATGTCATATCATAGAATCATATATGCATCCCTTATAGTTTAAATAGCATGCTAAAATACGGTCGTACATGCACAAATATATATATACATCACATAGGGGCAAAATAATCATCTTACCATATAAGGGCAAAATGGTCATTTTTTCATATATAGGGGTCTAGGTAAACTTACCAACCCAACAGTAGGTCCACAGCCGTCTCGAGCGACCCGTACAACCCTAACAGTCAAACAGTGAAAATAGGCCCAAGGCCCATACTGCGGGCCCATGTGGGCCCACCATCCGTGTGGCCTACATAGCCTAGAATTGCCTTGGTCTTGTAGATTACACAGCCTAGCGCAATATTCTCTACACGTCAGTGTGGTTTACCCGTGTGGGGCCCACATGCCCATGGGGCCCACATAGCCCATTTCGGCCCAAAACGGCCTCGGCCGATGAAATCACTCATGGTCAGCCTCAAGAATTATACACCCATGGTTTAAACATACAGACTACTACACGAGTGGGTGCACGCCCGTGTAGTGTCAACGGTCACTTATTTCGGCTTTTGTCGATTTACGATTAAGGCTGTGTTTTTGCACACCTTGTTAACAAAGATGTGCCAAAAGCCCACGAGCACCAACACCTATATTCAATCAAAACATTCTATTAGCCATTTGACAGTAGGGTTAAACAATCGCTCTTAATATTTATCCTAGAATATCCATTAATACTTGCCTTGGTCGATCGACTGAAGATCACACACTTAATCCATTACACTAGACTGATTACGAACCCCCTTTAGAGATAACCTGCAACACGACCAAGACTTAATAACCTAAACTATTTATTGATTATACCAATAGTTTGCATCAACCGCATAACCACTTACCCAAAGTGCCAAACTCAGAATAGGAGAAGAAACAATCGGCCCACACCCCCAAAAAAAGCTAAAAGCCCACTATTCGACAGAAATAAGGGCTAGCACAACCACACCCCTAGCAAAGAAAATCAGTAGCAAATAAGGGTGTTAGGTAAAAGACTATTATGACAAAAAGAGAGGGGAAGAAAATAATAATCGTGCACTCGAACCTGAGATTGAGTATTCGACTAACATAAAAGGTGAAAGGAGAAGAGAATCAAGAGAAAGAAAAGAGAGGCAGAGAAGAGAAAAGGAGAGGAGAGGTATTCAGCCAGTACCAAAACCGATGGGGGAAGGAGAGAAGGGTATTCGGCCAAAGATTCAAAAGGGAGAGCATGTTAGGTACAAGAGTAGAGAAAGAAAAGGAAAGGAAATCGACTAACAAGAGGAAAATGGTCGAAAAGGGCGAACAAAATCGTAAAACACAGAAAAAGATACTCGAATGGTCAAAGCAATATTCAGCCTCAACAAGAAAATGAAAAGAAAAAAAAAGAACAATTGGCAAAAACCAGAAAGGGAATGAACATGTAAACCAAAGCTGAACCTGAGAAGCAAGAATTCAAGCTCGGTACACACTCCTCCACTGCCTTCAAATTCTCCTGATATTTCTCCCTAAAACACTCCTAAGATCACTCACCCAAATCCCCGCTTATCCATATCCCTTAACAACCGAAATTCCCTCTCCCAACCTCTTAAAATTCGGCCACAACTCCCCCCACTCCTCAAACACTCAAGTTGCGGTCAAACTAGAACTCTCCCATGACCAACAGTAAAAATAAATTCCATGCTTGCGCTATAACTCGAACTTCGGACCTCATGCTCATTAACACTTCTTTTAACCACTAGACCAGCAAGCCCATTCTATCATGTTTTACCCACATTTATTTATAATCCTACTAACTAGGGATAAGGGTTATTCCAGTAAAAATAAAAACTTTTCCCAAGCTACGGCTTGAACCCAAGACTTCTCAAACACTTCCAGGACACTTCACCACTGAAGCAGGCATGTATTAGTGTCACTTTCTTGCACAACTAAACATTTATGTGCAGCCTCCTAACTATTCCCATGCTCAAGACCTAATACTTCTAGGCCCAAAATTTGGGGCGTTGCATGAGTTATGAACTGGGGTTAGACAGTCAAAGACTGTGTCAGACTCAAATTAGGTGTAACAACCCAATTTTAGCTAAATCAGAACAGTGGTTTTGGAACCACAAACCTGATATTGGAAAATTATTTTAATATTATTTTCAGTATTTACAGCATGTTATTTGATATGTGTGAAAATTTCGTGAGCTAATTTTATCGTTTGAATAATCAATTCTCACGTAAAATGCAAAAGTTGCATTCTACTTGTTAAAGGTGTTTAATTGCTATGATTTATTAAATTAAAAGTCCTTATGATGATATTAGACCATTGGTAGTGTTAATGGACATTAATGGACATGCATTATAAATTTCTATGTTTATTCATTAAGGGTAAATAAGTAAATTGATAAATATAAGTTAATTTAATAAAACAAAACAAAACCAAAAATTTGTTTCATCTTTTTTGCATTGCCGAATTTGAAGGAGAAGGAAGCCATTTTAGGGCTTGAAATATTCGGCTACTTCAAGATCAAAGTGTAAGTCCATTTTAGCTCGATTTTTTTATGATTTCCATGTTTTTGTAATCGTTGTAGCTCAATCTAGCTAGCCCGTACCTTTAGTTTCAAAATTGTTAAAGATTTTAAGAGTTGCCATTGATGAGTTTATGAGTTCTTTGATGTCTGAAGGTGAAATATGAATTTTTTATGATAGATTTTTATGTTTTGTAAAGTGATTTTTGATGAAAATGCATAACAAGGATTAAATTGTGAAATGTGCAAATTGAGTGGTTAAAATGTGAAATAAATGAATGTTTTGGGCTGCTAGACCTATGAATAATTCACCCAAGCTTGGGTTTATGGAAATTATGTGAATTTTGTGTATTTGTGAATTAGGGACTAAATTGATTAAATGTGAAAGTTTAGGGGCTAATGTGCAAATAGGCCTAAATGTATGTCTTCGACTAAATTGAATGAATTGTTGATTAAATAAGTTAATTTTGAATATATTTAGATCAAGAAAAGAGGATTCTGGAATTAGATCAGGGGAAAGGCAAGATCGTCGAGTAATTAACTCATTTCGCCGTTTTCATACTCGAGGTAAGTTTGTATGTGGTAATTTCATTATAAAAGTATGTTAAAAGCTTTGATATTGCATAAACTATGATTATGAGATTATAGATAATTTTCAAAATTTGAAAACAACTCTACGAATGCATTCGATAATAGAAACGGAAAGTGTGAATTTTCGGTTAAACTTTAGGAATAGATTTGGATACTGGTGTCGTGTTATTAGATGATAAGTTGAGTTGGCTTCGGGCCATGATATTAGCACTTCGAGTGCGAGTTATACCGATTTGGCTTTAGGCCATGCATATCGGATGATTTGGCTTTGGGCCATGCATATTGGATGATTTGGCTTTGGGCCATGATAATTGTTCGTCGTAAAAGTTACCTTGATTTGGCTTTGGGCCATGGTATAGGTACTTATCGTATAAGACTATTGAGTATCGAATTTCTATTTTGAATGGTTCAAAGGGTAAACAAATGATTTGGTTGAGAAAGAGGTTAGTACGAGGTGATACAGGTATGTACAGAACCTATTTGAGAATTAAATAGAGAAAGTTCAATGGGATGGTATTTAATCATGTTTTAAGACATGAGAAAGGTTTGTAGTTAATATGAAATTGGTTGATTTACATTTATTTGATGAATTAATTTATTTACATATGAGCTTACTAAGCTATGAAGCTTACCTCGTGTTATGTTTCTATGTTTTATAGTGAAGCAAGGCTAGCTCAGATCCAGAAGTCGTCGAGAACATCATCGCACTATCGTACATCTATTTGGTATTTTTGAGTTGTGTATTTATGGTATATGGCTTGTATAGGCTAGATGTGGTATTTTGTTTGTGATTATAACCATGAGAGTTGGCTTGTAAATGATGTTAATATTGATGTATGTTTGGATTTTTTTGGCATGTTTGGTATGAGTATGGTTAACTGAATTGTGGAGTTTAAATGCTTGAGAAATGCTTTGATGAAGTATGATTTTAGAAGTTGAGTTGATAAGTATTTGATTAGGCAAATGGCATTGAATTGAGTATTAAAATTTATTGAAATGGATATTGTATGAATTGTGCATTTGGTTGATGTTTTCGGCTGCCTAATTGTATGATGGAATGGTACCATTTTGGTTGTTTAGGTGAGCATGAATAAGGGTGGCAAATTGGTCTTGCAAATGGCCTATTTTTGTCCTCAATGGCAGAGACACGAGCGTGTGTCTCAGCCGTGTGTGACACACGGTCATATTACATGGTCATGTGTCCCCTGGTGTTGAAATTGAATTGAAGTCAGTATGCTCCACATAGACACACACACGAGCATGTGACTGGCCGTGTGGTACAAGTCAGTATACCCCCTAATTGGCACACGGCCTAGCACACGGGCGTGTGACTTGGCCATGTTGCCTAAGTCAGTATACCCTCCAGTTTTCATACAGTTTGGCACATGGGCGTGTCCACGGTCGTGTGATATAAGTTAGTATGTATGCCCTATTTCCACACGGCCTGAGACAGGAGCATGCTTGGAGCTGTGTGAGGTACACGACCTGTCCAAACGAGTGTGTGACCCCTGTTTGGTTGAAATTTTTCTAGAGTTAAAACAAGGCCGAATGACTGTCACTGAGTATGAAAGAGAATTCGTATAATTAAGCAAGTATGCTCGAGAGTATGTGTCTACTGAAGAAATAATGTGGAAGCGGTTTGTTAATGGGCTAAACGAAGATATAAAACTTCTAGTTGGAATTCTAGAGTTGAACGAATTTGTCATTCTGGTTGAAAGGGCTTGTAAAGTCGAGGATCTTAGCAAAGAAAAGAGAAAAGCAGATTTAGAGTCTAGAGACTCGAGAAAAAGATCGATGAGTAAGCCGCATCAATCTTCCTCCAAGAAATGCAAAGAGTCGTACGCTCACCCAAATGCTTCAAATGAATATTCAAATAAAGATCATAAAAAACAATACTCAGGTTTTAAAGCTCAAGCTACTTCAGTAGCGAGTGCTGGCAGTGTGAGAGACAACAAACACGAGTGTTAGTAGTGTGGGAGGCGACATTATAGAGAATGCTAGAATAAAAGTAATAAAGCTTGTTACAAATGTGGTTCGCTAGACCACTTCATCCAAGATTGCCTTGAGATAGACAAGAAAGATAAAGTTCAGAATGTGAGACCAAGTAACATGTCGAATAGAGGTAGACCACCTAGAGTTGTCGAAAACGTAAGTGGTAGTAGAGGGGCAACAAAGGATTCAGCTGTGAGGTCTGAGGCCAGAGCACTTGCTAGAGCCTACGCTATTCGTTCTCGCGAAGAAGCATCCTCTCTAGATGTTATCACCGGTACTTTCACTCTCTATGATACTAATGTGGTTGCATTGATAGATCCAGGATCAACCCATTCTTATATATGCATGAATTTAGTATCTAGTAAGACTTTGCCTGTAGAGTCCACTGAATTTGTGATTAGAGTATCAAACCCTTTAGGCAAATGTGTTTTGGTTGACAAAGTCTGCAAGAATTGTCCGTTAATGAATCAGGATTTCTATTTTTTGGCTAATCTGATGTTGTTGTCATTCGATAAATTTGATGTGATTTTGGGTATGGATTGGCTAATGATGCATGATGCTATAGTGAATTGTAGACGAAAGACAATTGAACTGAAATGTCTGATAATGAGACTATTAGAATTGAATTTGATGATCTGAATAGTTTGCCAGTTGTGATCTTATCTATGTTAGGTCAGAAGTTTGTGAGAAAGAGGTGTGAAGCTTACCTTGCTTATGTACTTCATACGAAAGTGACTGAAACAAAGATTGAATTAGTACCAGTTGTATGCGAGTATCTGGATGTATTACCCGAAGAGTTAGTGGGTTTACCACCTATCTGAGAGGTTGAGTTTGGTATTGAATTAGTACTGGGAACAACGCCAATATCGATAGCTCCGTACAGAATGGCTCCGACAAAATTAAAAGAATTGAAAGGCCAATTACAAGAGTTGACATATAGAGGTTTTGGTAGACTGAGTTTCTCTCCCTAAGGTGCATCGGTGTTATTTGTGAAAAAGTAAGATGGCACGATGAGAATGTGTATAGACTATCGACAGCTCAACAAAGTGACGATCAAGAATAAATACCCTTCGCCATGAATAGATAATTTGTTTGATCAATTAAAAGGGGCAACAGTGTTCTGAAAAATTGACTTGAGATCGGTTTATTAACAGTTACGATTTAAAGACTTAGATGTGCCAAAGACTGCATTTAGAACAAGGTATGGACACTATGAATTTCTTGTTATGCCTTTCGGACTAACAAATGCACCTGTTATTTTTATGGACTTGATGAACTGGATTTTCAGGCCATACTTAGACCGATTCGTAGTTGTGTTTATTGATGACATTTTAATTTACTCTCAAGATGAATCTGAGCATGCTGAGCATTTGAAAATCGTGCTGCAAACTTTGAGAGATAAACATTTGTTTGTAAACTTCAGCAAATGTGAGTTTTGGCTACAAGAGGTTGGTTTTCTGGGACATATAGTTTCAGTCGCAGGTATTCGAGTTGACTCGAGCAAAATTTCTGCGATTATAGATTGGAAGCCTCCGAGAAATGTATCCGAAGTATGTAGCTTTTTGGGACTAGCCGGCTATTATAAATGATTTGTGAAAGGCTTCTCAATGATTGCAACTTCGATGACACGATTGCTTCAAAAAGATTTTAAATTTGAGTGGTCAGAAAAGTGCCAGCAGAGCTTCGACCAGTTGAAAGCATTATTGACAGAGGCACCAGTGTTAGTTTAGCCTGAGTCGGGTAAAGAATTCGTAGTTTTCAGTGATGCATCGTTAAATGGCATGGGTTGTGTTTTGATGCAGGAAGGCAAAGTTGTAGCTTATGCCCCGAGACAATTGAAGCCACACGAAAATAATTATCCGCTGCACGATCTAGAGTTAGCCTCGATAGTGTTCGCATTGAAAATTTGGCATCATTACTTGTTTGGTTAAATGTTGTAACTGCCCGATTTAGACCCTAATCAGAATGATAGTTTCGGGACCACGAATCTGAGTCAGAAAAATATTTTAAAAATTATTTATTGTGTTTATTATGTGTGAATTAATATCTATGAAATTTTCGTGATTTAATTTTATCATTTGAGTGTTGATTTAATAAAAAGGGCTTAATCGCCTAAAATGAAAATTTGATGGTTTAATGTGTAAGGGACAAATTGAATGTGTCTTTATAATTTGAGGTATTTATAATGCAATTTGACCATGAAAGCATGTGATGGACAGTTATAACCATAAATTATAATGGTTTAATATTAATTAATAAAGGTTATAAGTGTAAAATGGTTAATAATGTTATATAATATAAACCATAAAATAATTAAAAGCCATGCATGTTTTATTTGATAGCCAAAATTAGCTAAAAGAAAAGAAAAAGGAAAGAAATCCATTGTAACACCCCAAACCTGGCCTAGACATTATGACCGGATCTGACGTGCCACATCGAAGTGTTTAAAACATTTTGTATTGCTTAGTTTAGAAAACTTACTTGGTGTTTTAAAAGATACTTTCATTATAGGTTAAGGTGAATGAAAGCTATGCACCAGATAGGTAACTGGAAAAGAGGAGGTGAGTCCATCGGACTGCTTAAGTACCAAGCTCCCTTCGGATCCAATCCTAGACATGCACACTGCCATTTCCACACCTTAACGTCACGTATATTTTTAGGCAACCCGTTTGATTAAGTCCATTTTAGGAAAAGTGATTAATTTTGGAAAAACATTTTCATTGCGGAAGCTTTACTTGTTGTCGTGTTATTTTGAAATCAATTATTATTTTTGGAAAACGTGCCCTAAAGTAAATCAATTTCAACAATTAAATATAATTAATGCCTATCTTAATAAAACATATTAAAACCATCAAAATAATTAAGCGGCCTTATTACATTTAAAAACCCAAAACCATAAACGAAAATAAAAGGATGTCCAGTTCAGCAGTAGAAAATCAAATTTGCAGAACGTATGGCCACTTCGAATCCCTCATAGCACCAAGCCCACTATGGTTGGGGATTACCTGCATGGATGAAAATAAAGGGGTGAGTTTAGGGAAACTCAGTGTGTAAATTAACCCAACCATAGCCTACATCGGCTCAAACCACAGAAACAGAATAAATTGGCCTTAGCCCAGAACAGAATTCAGAATAAAGCCCATAGGCCCATAACAGAACAGAACAGATATCACATGATTATGTAGAAACCCCACCCATATCCAACCATATGCACCCCCATACCAGCCTTACGCCATATGGGGAGACTACTCGACCCACCCAACCGCTACATGCCATAGAAATATGCAGCATGGCTGCCAGAACTGATAATGTGTCAGAGTCACCATAAACAGATAATCGTGGCAGAGCCACCAGAACAGATATATGTGGCAGAGCCACCAGAATAGATAATTTGTGGCATAGCCACCAGGACGCTTCCTCCATAATATAACCCATGTCCCCATGCAACAGATATACAATCATGGCATACATCATACAGAATCAGTTCGTCATGCTTTTCATCAAAAGTAACCCTAGGGGTATAATGGTAATTTTGCACCTAGGGGTATAACAGTAATTTTCCATACATAGGGGTATTCAAGTAATTTAACTATTCTTAAGGTTTTCATGCATAACATAGCTGTTTACGTACAATCAGAAACACTTACCATGTTTTCTTACCGAATTGGGCCCGTTGGCCCATTATCCCGATTTTTACCCATTAAGCCCAAAATATCAAAATGCACGAAATCGCGCGTACTGCAGTTTTATCACTTTAGATTACCAAATATATTAACCCAACTATCTTACGAGCATTCACACACTCGCAAGTTCCCAAAATACCAGCTTTTCGGTATTTCAGCTTTTCGGCTTTTGCCGATCTAGTCTATGGGAGGGTGTCATTTACACACCTATTTTATAACGATTTGTTGACGAGATCCATGCACGAACTGCCTACAATTGGATTACTACCACGTTAATCTAACTATCAAAAATGAACTACGTATTAACCCCCTTACCATGTTCGGCCAATAACACCTTAGGCACTAGCAAACCTACCTTTGCCGATAGTAGCGACTAGATCAAGATCCGATCGTTCCGCTTCTCCAAGCCTTTGATCAGCAACCTTTAGATCACACTAACACCAAAACAATTAATCATCGCAACCCTTAAAGTTAGAAGACCCAATCGACAGCCTCCCTAGCCTTTAGGGATTTTGGCTTTTCCAAATCTCGAAATAAAGAATAGGTTTGAAAGACTTACCACCGGTTCCTTCAGTCAATGTTTCCCCTTAGTTCCTACTCGATTCTAATACAGTTCTAAGCCCTCATATGATAACAAAAGTTGAGCCTTCAGTGATATTAAAATTCAGCTATGTCCCTATGGCTATGCATTTTCAGCTTTTTGTAACAGTGAAGAAAAGATGAGGGTTTTGTAGTGGCTTTGTCGTGAAAACTGGGGTTTGAGAGGACTAGAGAATCGGTCAAGAAGATGAAGAGAAGTAAGAGGATTTGGCTAGGAGAAATTGGCACAGAAGAAAATATAGGCTTTCGGGATTTCGGCTTTTTATGGCAAATGGCTATGAAGGTTTAGAAACGACTAAAGAAAAAGATGGAGATGAACAGGATGATAGGAAGATTCGGCTATAGAGGAAAAAGAAGAAAAAGAAAATTTGATGAAGAGAGGAGAAAAGAATAGAAGAGGAAGAATGGTCAGGAAACGACACAACTTACCCCTAATGCCGAATTTATACTTGCACTTAACCTAGCCGAAACTTTCCCTCTACAGAAACCCTTGGCCGGCCAACTCTTGCTCCTCAAGAGTCCACTATTCGGCCATTATCATCCCCCTTGATCAGCTCCTAAATCCTCTCCCTTATCCCTTCCTTACTCAATCTCCTGAGCAACTCTAACTTTTCCTAACAGAGTTTCACTTCAGTTCCATTATATCCCTTTCCTGAACATAAAAATTAACACCAATAATTTGCTTACCTTGCGACTCGAACCTTAGTTCTCCCTAGCATCCACACGCCACTTTTATAGCCTTTCCAGTGGCATCACATGCCACCTTGCCACATGCTTCCTTGTGTTTTATTTTACCTTAAAAGCCTAGTTAACCAGAACCCTTTTTCTTATGAATTTAAAATTAATTAAAATTACCGGGTTTTAACCTAAGCTTGGGCTTCTAGAGGCCCACATCATACTTAAACCTACGCCAAGCAAACAGAACACATAATTTTAAATTTTGCCAAAGTTCACAAAATTCCTAAAAATTGGGGTGTTACAACTCTACCCTCCTTAAAGAAATTTTGTCCTCGAAATTTACCTGATCCGAACAGATGAGGGTATTGTTGCTGCATCGCCTACTCTGTCTCCCAAGTAGCTTCCTCTCTGCCATGATTACCCTAAAGCACCTTCACTAATGGGACAGATTTCCTTCTTAGAACCTTAACATCTCGATCCAATATTTGCACAGGCTCTTCCTCAAAGGTCAAATCAGTTTGCACTTCAATTTCTGTAACCGGCACGACATGAGTAGGGTCAGAACGATAACGCCTTAACATAGAGACATGAAAAACATCGTGAATCCTGTCTAACTTTGGAGGCATTTCCAATGAATAAGCCACTGGGCTTACTCGCTTCAAAACCCGATAAGGCCCAATGAACCTTGAACTCAACTTGCCCTTCTTACCAAACCTTAGTATCTTCTTCCAAGGAGAAACCTTCAAGAAAACCATATCACCCACCGAGTATTCAATCTCCTTATGTTTCAAATCTGCATACGACTTTTGCCTATCAGTAGCTTCCTTTAACCAATCCCTAATTATTTTGACCTTATCCTCAGTATCAGCTACCAACTCTGGTCCAAGAACTTGTCGCTCTCCTAGTTCGGTCCAACAAATAGGTGTACGACACCTTCGTCCATATAGTGCTTCATACGGTGCCATTCGAATACTCACCTGATAACTGTTGTTGTATGCAAATTCTGCCAACGACAAGTAATCCTCCCAACTGCCTCAGAAGTCAATAACACATCCTCTCAGCTTGTCCTCCAGAATCTGAATAACCCTTTCTGATTGACCATCAGTTTGGGGATGGAAAGCCGTACTAAAGTTCAATCGCGTTCCCAACGCCTCATGTAACTTTTGCCAAAACCGAGATGTGAATCGAGGATCTCGGTCAGATATAATCGAAACTGGGACACCATGAAGTAGCACAATCTCCGCCACATACAACTTGGCTAACTTCTAAAGTGAAAAGTCATTACGGACAGGTATGAAATGGGCCGATTTGGTCAACCTATCCACAATCACCCAAATTGAGTCTTTCTTCGATGGTGTCATGGGTAGCCTACTCACAAAGTCCATGGTTACCCTCTCCTACTTCCAAAGTGGTATCTTCACTGGCTGCAACAATCCAGAAGGTAATTGATGCTCATCTTTCACTTGCTGGCATGTCAGACATTTCCCCACAAATTTTGTTACTTCTCGTTTAAGCCCAGTCCACCAATATAGTTCTCGCAAGTCGTGATACAACTTACTACCTCCAGGATGCATGGCACAAAGTCCCTCATGAGCTTCCTTCAATATTGTCTGCCTCAAGTCAGAGTCCTTCAGAACACAAATCCTTCCTCGAAAACACATAACTCCTTCACTATTTAATCCAAACCCAGAAGTTTCCCCTTCCTTAACTTGCTGAAAACGAGCGACCAAAGACTCATCTTTCAACTGCTTTTCCTTAATCTGATCCACCTAGGTTGGTCTTACTTGCAATTCAGCCAATAGACTTACATCATCATACAGACTTAGACGAGCAAACATTGCTCTCAGATCAGACACAGCTCTATGACTTAGGGCATCAGCTACCACATTAGCCTTGCCTAGGTGATACTCGATCGAACAGTCATAATCCTTAAGCAACTCAATCCATCTCCTTTGTCTAAGGTTCAACTCCTTTTGAGTCAGCAAATACTTAAGACTCTTATGGTTTGTGTATATAATACACCTTTCTCCGTACAAGTAATGCCTCCAAATCTTAAGTGCAAATATCACTGCTGCTAACTCCAAATCATGAGTAGGATAGTTCCCCTCGTGAGGCTTAAGCTATCGTGATGCATATGCAACCACCTTACCCTCTTGCATCAACACACAACCCAAACCTACGTGTGATGCATCACTGTACACAGTAAAATCCTTCCCAGACTCTGGTTGAATCAACACAGGTGCTTCAGTCAGAACTTTCTTCAACTTCTCAAAAGCTTCTTGCTGTTTCTTAGTCCAAACAAATGGTACTCCTTTCCTTATGAATTTTGTCAAAGGTGTTGCCATCACAGAAAAACCTTCCACAAACCTTTTGTAGTATCCTGCCAACCCTAGGAAACTCTGAATTTTTGACATCGACCTAGGTGGCTTCCATTCCAGAATTGCTTCAATCTTACGAGGGCTACCTTAATCCCCTCGGTAGAGACCACATGTCCTAAGAAGGTTACCTCTTTTAACCATAATTCACACTTGCTGAATTTCGCATAGAGTTCCTTCTTCCTTAACACTTGCAGCACAGTACGGAGATGCTCATCATGTTTCGCTTCAGTTTCAGAATATACCAGGACATCGTCAATAAAGACGACTATAAATTGATCCAAGAATGGTTGGAACACACGATTCATCAGATCAATAAACGCTGCAGGAGCATTTGTCAGTCCAAATGGCATTACCAGAAACTCATAATGACCATACCAAGTCCTAAATGCCGTCTTATGAATATCTACCTCTTTAACCCTTAACTAATGATATCCAGATCGAAGGTCGATCTTGGAAAATACAGAAGCTCCTCTAAGTTGGTCAAACGGGTCATCAATTCTTGGCAGAGGGTACTTATTCTTAATCATCAATTTGGTCAACTAGCGATAATCAATACACATTCGCATTGTCCCATCCTTCTTCTTCACGAATAGCACCGGTGCTCCCCATGGAGACACATTTGGCCTAATAAAGCCCCTATCCAACAACTCTTGAATTTCAGCTTTCAGCTCCACTAACTCCTTTGGTGCCATCCTATATGGTGCAATGGACACTGGTGCAGTTCTAGGCAATAAGTCAATTCCAAACTCGACTTCTCGGTTTGGAGGTAATCCCGGAAGCTCCTCCGAAAAAATATCTTGAAACTCCTTTACAGTCCTAACCTTATCCATTGTCAGTCCCTCAGCTTCTGACTGACTTACAAATGCCAAATAGGCCTCACAAACTTTCTGAATCCACTTTTCGGCTGTCAATGCTGACACCACATTGGACAAATAGTCCCTTCGCTCACCTATCATCATAACCTCCCCACCTTCCGTGGTTCTTAGCACTATTTTCTTAGTAGCACAATCCAAAGTCGCCTTATGCTTAACAAGCTAGTCTATTGCCAGAATGAGGTCGAACTCTCCGAACGATAACTCCATCAGATCTCCAGGAAACATCCTACCTTGAGTTTCTAAAGGTACATCCCTATACAGTTTGTCTACCCCAACCGAGTGACCCAAAGGACTTAGCACAGATACCCCACTCACAATCTTCTCAGAGTGCACACCCAACGACCTAGATATAGCACATGCAACATAGGAATGAGTAGATCCAATATCCACCAAAGCAGTATACGGCATGCTAAAAACCAAAAACGTACCAGTTATGACGTCAGGTGCGTCGCCCTCCTCACGACTACGAGCTGCATACACCAACGCTGGCTGTCGAGCCTCAGCATTTTCGGCACCCCTGCAGGTGCCCCTCGTCCTCAACCATTTCTATTTCTACCCCTACCTTGTCCACGTCCTCTCGATGGTTGTGGTCCACCTCTCGTAAGTTGAGCAACCCTCTGTTCAGCAACCTGAACCTGATCAGCTCTCTGAGGACAGTCCTTAACTCTATGCTCCATAGATCTGCATCGGAAACAAGCATCGAAACATTTCCTACACTCACCCAAGTGTACCTTACCACAGTCTCCACAGATTGGTGGTCTTACAACATTCATCGGAACTGCTCGAACTGGTTCCTCCACTCTTGTTTTCTTAACATTCCTATTTGCACCACCTGAAGGTCCAGAATCCTTTCGAAAATAGTTTCAATCCATCCCACGGTTCTGCCTCTCAGTACGCTTCACCTCCTCAGCTATCTTAGCTTTTTCCACTAGAACCACGAAATCACGCTCCCTTTGCGAAGCAATCAGCACCTTAAGTTCATCTCTGAGTCCATCCTCGAAGCGCACGCTACGCTCATACTTTGTAGCGACTATTCCAATAGCATACCGATTTAACCTCAGAAACTTAGCCTCATACTCTACAACCGACTTATTTCCTTAAACTAGATTTAAGAATTCCTTCCTACGGGCGTCCACATAACTCGCCCTAAGATACTTCCCTTTAAAGGATGTCTTAAACAGCTCCCAAGTTACCCTATCAGCTGGGGTTCCATCTCTTACGGTGAGCCACCATCGCGTAGGCCTGCCTCGCATCTCGCGCAACGATACGGCTCCCGCCGGCTTACGCTCTACAGAGCAGTCCAAGTTATCCATAATCCATTCTGTGGCCTCCAACTAATATTCTGCCACATTCGGGGCTACACCAGATACGCCCCTAAAGATCTCTGCTCCGTTAGCCCAGAGTCGTTCAGAAATTGATCCTCAAACTCTGTTACCCGAACTTGCCCCGGTAACCCTTTCTAGAACACGGAGCATTGCCTGCGACAGGGCGTTAACCCCAGCACCACGATCGTGAGACTCTATTTTCGTTGCCGGTGGTACCGGTGCATCTACCGCCGGCATAAGTCTTGAAGACGAAGATCCCGCTCGAGCACTTCCTCGGCCACATCCATGGCCTCCTCCACGAGTGGCTCTTGTACTCATATCGTATTATCTGATTATGAATTTTATGCATTAATTCAATATTCCAGTGGTTATTACAGATGTTTTATGAATCAGACAGTAATTCAGAGTTTATTTTCGCAGAATCGAAGTCTAGCTACAGTTTTAGTCTCTTATCAAAATTTTCCTATGGTTTCAGTATCATCCTATCTAGAGTATTCTAGTAGAGTTTCAGTACAGACAAATAATTCAGATGATATTTAGGAAAATTCAGAACACTTACAGACTTGAGCTGGAGATTCGGGTGCCACCTTCTAAAGATCTAAATTTTGAAAATCGAGTTTTACAATCTTTATAATATTTTTATTTTCAAAAATCTTTGTTTTTGTAAACCCATTCCACAGCCGAGTTGTTGCAACTTAGCTCTGATACCACTAAATGTAACACCGTAAACCCGGCCTAGACATTACGACCGGATCCGACGTGCCACATCGAAGCATTCAAAACATTTTGTATTGCTTAGTTTAGAAAACTTAATTGGTGTTTTAAAAGATACTTTCATTATAGGTTAAAGTGAATGAAAGCTATGCACCAGGTAGGTAACCGAAAAAGAGGAGGTGAGTCCATCGGACAGCTTAAGTACCAAGCTCCCTTTGGATCCAATCCTAGACATGCACACTGCCATTGCCACACCTTAGCGTCACGTATATTTTTAGGCAACCCATTTGATTAAGTCCATTTTAGGAAAAGTGATTAATTTTGGAAAAACATTTTCATTGCGAAAGCTTTACTTGTTGTCGTGTTATTTTGAAATCAATTATTGTTTTTGGAAAACATGCTTTAAAGTTAATCAATTTTGACAATTAAATATAATTAATGCCTATCTTAATAGAACATATTAAAACCATCAAAATAATTAAGTGCCCTTATTACATTTAAAAACCCAAAACCATAAACGAAAATAAAAGGATGTCCAATTCACCAGCCAAAAATCAAATTTGCAGAACGTGTGGCCACTCCGAATCCCTCACAGCTCCAAGCCCACTATGGTTGGGGATTACCTGCGTAGATGAAAATAAAGGTGTGAGTTTGGGGAAACTCAGTGTAAAAATTAACCCAACCATAGCCTATATTGGCTCAAACCACAGAAATAGAATAAGTTGGCCTTAGCCCAGAATAGAATTCAGAATAAAGCCCATAGGCCCATAACAAAACAGAACAGATATCACATGATTATGCAGAAACCCAACCCCTATCCAACCGTATGCACCCCCATACCAGCCTTACGCCATGTGGGGAGACTAATCGACCCACCCAACCGCTACACGCCACAGAAATATGCAGCATGGTCGCTGAATAGATAATGTGTGAGTCACGTAAAGCAGAATAATCGTGGCAGAGTCATCAGAACAGATATATGTGACAGAGCCACCAGAATAGATAATTTATGGCATAGCCACCAGGATGCTTCCTCCATAATATAACCCATGTCCCTATGCAACAGATATACAATCATGGCATACATCATATAGAATTAGATCGTCATGCTTTTCAGTCAAAAGTAACCCTAGGGGTATAATGGTAATTTTTCACCTAGAGGTATAACATTAATTTTCCATACATAGTGTTATTCAAGTAATTTAACTATTCTTAAGGATTTCATGCATAACATAGCTGTTTATGTACGATCAGAAACACCTACCATGTTTTCTTACAGAATTGGGCCCGTTGGCCCATTATCCCGATTTTGACCCATTAAGCCTAAAATATCAAAATGCACGAAATCGCACGTACTGTAGTTTTATCACTTTATATTACCAAATATATTAACCCAACTATCTTCGAGTATTCGCACACTTGAAAGTTCCCAAAATACCGGCTTTTTGGTATTTCAGCTTTTCGGCTTTTGCCGATCTAGTCTATGAGAGGGTGTCAGTTACACACCTATTTTCTGACGATTCATTGATGAGATCCACGAACTGCCTACAATTGGATTACTACCATGTTAATCTAACTATCAAAAACGAACTACGTATTAACCCCTTTACCATGTTCGGCCAATAACACCTTAGGCACTAGCAAACCTACCTTTGCCGATGGTAGCGACAAGATCAAGATCCGATCATTCCGCTTGTCCAAGCCTTTGATCAGCAACATCTAGATCACACTAACACCAAAACAATTAATTATCACAGCCCTTAAAGTTTGAAGACCCAATCGACAGCCTCCCTAGCCTTTAGGGATTTCAGCTTTTCCAAATCCCAAAATAAAGAATAGGTTTGAAAGACTTACCTCTGCTTCCTTCTGTAAATGTTTCACCTTAGTTCTTACTCTATTCTGATGCAGTTCTAAGCCCTCAAATGATAACAAAATTCGAGCCTTCAGTGATCTTAAAATTCGGCTATGTCCCTATGGCTATGCATTTTTGGCTTTTTGTAACAGTGAAGAAAAGATGAGGGTTTTGTAGTGGCTTTGTCGACAGAAACTTGGGGTTCAGAGGACTAGAGAATCGACCAAGAAGATGAAGAGAAGTAAGAGGATTTGGCTAGGAGAAACAGAAGAAAATATAGGCCTTCAAGATTTCAGCTTTTTATGGCAAATGGTTATGAAGGTTTAGAAACAACTGAAGAAAAAGATGGAGATGAACAAGATGATAGGAAGATTCGGCTATAGAGGAAAAAGAAGAAAAAGAAAAGTTGAAAAAAAGAGGAGAAAAGAATAGAAGAG
Source organism: Gossypium anomalum (assembly GCA_025698475.1). NCBI lineage: Eukaryota > Viridiplantae > Streptophyta > Magnoliopsida > Malvales > Malvaceae > Gossypium > Gossypium anomalum. The sequence continues at coordinate 39,031,230 of CM046958.1, read as the reverse complement.
GAAGAATGGTCAGGAAATGGCACAACTTACCCCTAATGCCGAATTTATACTTGCACTTAACCTAGCTGAAATTTGCCCTCTATAGAAACCCTTGGCTAGCCAACTATTGCTCCTCAAGAGTCCATTATTCGGCCATCATCATCCCTCTTGATCAGCTCCTAAATCCTCTCCCTTATCCCCTCCTTACTCATTCTCCTGAGCAACTACAACTATTCCTAACAGAGTTTCACTTCAGTTCCATTACATCCCTTTCCTGAACATAAAAATTAACACCAATAATTTGCTTACCTTGTGACTCGAACCTTAGTTCTCCCTAGCATCCACACGCGACTTTTATAGCATTCCCAGTGGCGTCACATACCACCTTGCCACATGCTTCCTTGTATTTTATTTTACCCAATTAATACTTAAAAGCCCAGTTAACCCGAACCCTTTTTATTATGGATTTAAAATTAATTAAAATTACTGGGTTTTAACCTAAGCTTGGGCCTTCTAGAGGCCCACTATCATACTTAAACCTAGGCCAAGCAGACAGAACACATAATTTTAAATATTTCCAAAGTTCACAGAATTCCTGAAAATTGGGGCGTTACATCCATATTCGGCCATTGTTAAGCTTAATCAACGTATGTAACTAGCTTGGTTTTTGATAATTTTTACTTTTTTTGAGATCGTTGCAGTGTAATGTATAAAGCCCATGTTTGAATTTCTGATTTTGATGAATATTTTGAGTTATGCCATTGATGAATATTTGAGTTTTGTGATGTTAGTTGATGAATTATGAAAGATATGTTTTGGATTGATATGTTTTGTATTGGAATTTTTGATGATTTTGAGTAATTAGGGCTAAATTACAGAAATAATAAATTGAGGGACTAAAATGTAAAATAAATTAAATGTATGGACTTGTATGAACATGGGTAGTATTCGGTCTAAGCATGGTATGTGCAAATTTTGCATGTTTTGTGTTTTATGCAATTTGGACTAAATTGTAAAAAGTGTAAAATGTCAGGGGTAAAATGGTAATATTCCATTTATACGCTTTTGGACTAAATTGAGTAAAAATATGTTTGAATGAGTTTAATTTGAATATGTTTAGATCAAGAACCAAAGAAATCAGATTTGGATTGAGGTAAAACCAAAGTTGTCGATTAGTCGTCCTGTTTCGATTTTCGTTGTCCGAGGTAAGTTTATAAGCAAATAGATTTTTTTATTTTAAATAAATACGAGTTTATTATGCTCGAATTAATTATGTGGAGTATATATGTTGTTAGCCGAATGTGTATATGCTAGGGAGTTATATTTTCAAATTCGTTTTGATTGAGTTATGACGTCCGAAAGCCCCGTATGAACTTAGGAATAGATAAGATACATATATCATGACATATGATTCCGATATGTGATGTGCGAGTAAGACCATGGCATCGATATATGTGTACGAGTAAGACCACGTTTAAAACCATGGCATCGATATATGTGTGCGAGTAAGACAACGTTTAAAGCGTTGGCATTGATATGTGATTCTGATATATGTGTGCGAGTAAGACCACGTTTAATACATTGGCATCGATATGTAACTTTGATATATGTGTGCAAGTAAGTCCCTTCTGGGACAATGGCATCGATATGTGATTACATGTAAGACCACGTCTGGGACTTTGGCATTGTACAATATATGTGATTATCCGAGTGTCCTATGCAATTCTGAATGGTTCAACAAGCAATGATAAGTTGTGACCAAATTTGTAAAACGAGCTAAAATGATCAGGTATGAGTTATTTGGTTACCTATTTGAAAATAAGGTAAGTTTGTTATTTGATATGTAATGCAAATTCTATATATGATAGTAATGTAAATATATGTGCATTTGTGTGGTATATTCGGCCATATGCTATGTATAAGTATGTGATGTTAAAGTTGATTTATGATTATATGTATATGAGTCTATATACATTCGGTTATATAATGATATTATGTCTTTGAAATTGAATGATACTTTGAAAATATATATGTATATTCGGTTAAGATAAGGTTTATTTATGAAAGTATATGTTATATATATGAAATGTTAAGCTTGAGATTAAATGTGATTGTGATAGTATAATTTGGTTTGGATAAAATGAGGTGATAACGTCTTTGACTTGTTAATTGCTTATGACTTACTAAGCTATGATAGCTTATTGTGTGTACGTTTGTCTTTGTTTTATAGCTTCTGGAACCAAGTTACGAGTTTGAGGATCGTCAGCAAAGTCTATCACATTATCAACTGTTTCGGTACTTTTATAAGTTGAACTTGAACTTATGGCATGTATAGGCTAGCCTTGGAGTTAGTTTATTTTGAAACTATATGTATATAACTCCATGAGAAAATGGCTTGATTATTATGCTTAAGTTAGGTTTTATATGTTCTTGATTAAAATGTTTGATATGCTTGGTTTTGGTAAATCGGTATTGGTGAATTTGGATGTGGTTTGATTGAATCGCCCATGGTATATACATAAGTATGAATTATGCTTGTTATATTACTTTTGGTTAAAATGATTCGATTGTGTCTTGTATTTAATAGTAATGGTTAAATTGGGTTGACGAGTACAATTGGCTAAATGTTGAATTTAGGTAATGAATATATTTGATTGATGATTCGGCATTTGCATATATAAATAATGGATGCTTATTGAGTTATAATATGTAATATATTAGCTAAGTAAAATGCATGTTATATATATGTGGTGTGCTTGGTATATGTCTATAGTTTAAAGTAATGATATGTATAGCTTATGATCATTCATTATGGTAAGTTTGTCAAATTGATATGTATTGCTTTAGTTGAATTTTATGATTTAGTTTAATCGAGGTAAACATGGTTGATGGATATGTAAAAAAAAAAATATATATTTTAGTTGTGATTAAATATTGGTATATTAGAAATGTATGATTTGTATCATGAATAGTTCAAGTTAATAAACTTAATATAAAGTATATATGTTTATAATGTTGTTACATGATTTAGTAAAAGAGTAATGTTAAGCATATTGTACATTCAGCCATGTTACTAAATCATTTTAGAAGTGTTTTTATGGCATATTTTATGTGATGGATTAGTATGATTCTTGTGTAAATATACTTGATGATTGAAATTATGATGATTTAAATAGTAAAAAGAAATGTTAAGCAAATATCTATAATCAGATAGTCATAAGTAAAATAAGTGTATTCACCAATGGTATAAGCATGTGTACTTGGTTATTTGAATATTAATTATGTATGATAATTTGCATGCGAATGGGTTGTACTATAGGTTGTATTCTGTGTTCATTTAATGGTTCATAATGGTATGCTAAAATGTGCAATATATATATTGCTTTAAAATTATGTTTGGCCATATAGTAATAATATTGAGATTGCATATATGTTTGGACATGAATTGGCATGTAATGGTATGTTTGGCTTTTACCATGCACACATGTAAAGTTATTTAAATGATATGTTTGATTCTTTAAATGATATCTTTGATATTTATTAAATTAAATAGATACAATAGCATGTATTTGATATTTGTGTTTGAATGTTTTAAGGTATGCGCATGAAATTTATTATGTATTAAGATTTGATGTAATTAAATCATTTGAATGTTATAAAGGAAATGTACATATGATTCGTATAATTGAGTTTGTATTACCTTAAACATGAATAGTAATGTTTGACTCTCTGAAGCTGTGCACGGTTCGGTAATACCTCATAACCCTAATCCAGTGATGGATACGGGTTAGGGGTGTTACATTTTATTGGTATCAGAGTTACGGTTTAGTCGATTCTAGGACTAACGTAGGGCGTGTAAGTCTAGCTATACATGCTATATTATATATTGCGATAGTGTGATGACTTCTGACATTTGAAAATGTGTTTTCGTATAGTAAATGGGTCCCGATCGAGCGGTAACGAATGACGTAGAAAATAATGCGCCTGCTCCTACTCAAGGGTCAGTGTCGACTGATTCTAGGCTGATTTCGAGTAGTATAGAGGGAGAGGATAAGCAAGCCTTCTTCTAGTTAATGAATGTGGTTCACGGAGTTCGTTCGAATGAATCCGGCTATTCAACAACCTCCACCCTCTCAAGTTCCTGTAACTTCCCAAGTTATACGAAATGAAAAGAAAATAAAAATTGATTTTGAAGCCAGAGATTCCCGTGAGAGATCATCAGGTAAATCATTTCAGTCTGCATCAAAGAAATTCCGAAATGATTATAACTGTTCAAAGGCTAATGTGGGACATTCGAGTAGGGATTGTACCAGATCATATTTGAGCTTTAGAGCTTCAACTACTTCTATCGCTAGTGTTAAAAATGTCAGATCTGATCGACCTAAGTGCAAACGTTGTGGTAAAAGACATTCGGGTATTTGTAGATTGAATAATCAAGCTTGTTTCAAATGTGGATTCTTAGATCACTTTATCCGAGATTGTCCCTAGTTGGTTGAGTGAGAGATTGTGCAAAATTTGAGATCGAGTAACATTTCAGCCGAGGCTAGGTCTTCTAGAAATGCGGGAGATGTAAGTAACAGTCAGAGAGGAACTAAAGACACAACAGTTTGATCTAAGGCTCGCACAGCTGCCAGAGCTACTGCCATTTGTACATGCGAGGAGGCTTCATCCCCCGATGTTATTACCAGTACATTCACTCTTTATGATACTAGTGTAATTGCATTGATTGATTCTAGTTCGACTCATTCTTATGTATGTGAGACCTTAGTATCCAGTAAGACTTTTCCTGTAGAGTCTACAGAGTTTGTGATTAGAATATCGAACCCCTTGAGTTGGTGTATTCTGGTTAATAAAATATGTCAGAATTGTCCATTGATGGTTCGAGATTTATGTCTTCTGGTTGATTTGATGTTGTTATCATTCGATGAGTTCAATATAATTTTGAGTATGGATTGTTTGACTTTGCATAATGCTGTTGTAAATTGCAAAAGAAAGACTATTGATTTATAGTGCCTGAATGATGAGATTATTCAAATTGAATCTAATAATCTGAATGGTTTACCGGCAGTGATATCTTTGATGTTAGCTCAAAAGTATGTGAGAAAGGGTTGTGAAACTTACTTTGTGTATGTTCTTGATAGTAAAGTGGTTGAAAGAAAGATTGAATCAGTATCGGTTGTCTGCAAGTATCCGGATGTATTTCCTGAAGAATTGACGGGTCTACCACCTATCCGAGAAGTAGAGTTTGGAATTGAGTTAGTGCCAAGGATGACTCCGATATCGATAGCTCCGTACAGAATGGCTCCTACTGAATTAAAAGAATTGAAAGCTCAATTACATGAGTTGACAGATAGAAGTTTCGCGCGATCGAGTTTCTCTCCTTGGGGTGCACCAGTTTGACGGAATTATGAGAATGTGTATTGATTATAAATAGTTCAACAGGGTAATTATTAAGAATAAATATCTGTTGCCACAGATTGACGACCTGTTCGATCAACTAAAAGGGGCTGCAGTGTTTTCAAAGATAGATTTGAGATTAGGTTATTATCAGTTGCGAGTTAAAGACTCTGATGTGCCAAAGACTGCTTTTCAAACGAGGTACAGACACTATGAGTTTTGGTTATGCCTTTCAGACTTACTAATGCACCTGCTGTTTTTATGGATTTGATGAACTGAATCTTCAGACAGTATCTGGATCGCTTTATGGTTGTGTTCATAGATGAAATTTTGATCTATTTCCGTGATGAAATCGAGCATGCTGAATATCTGAGACTTGTGTTTTAGACTTTGTGAGATAAACAATTGTCTACAAAGTTTAGTAAATGTGAGTTCTGGTTACGTGAAGTCAGTTTTCTGGGACATGTTGTATCAGCATCGGGTATTCGGTTTGATCTGAGTAAAATTTCAGTTATACTTGATTGGAAACCTCTTAGAAATATTTTTGAAGTCTGAAGTTTTCTGGGACTTACTGGTTACTATAGACGATTCGTGAAAGCATTCTGTAACAGCCTGAATTTGGGGCTAGTCAGAATAGTGATCTCAGGACCATGAGTCCGAAGTTAGAGAAATTATTGTATTATTATTTAGATGTTATAGCATGTTTTTAATAGTGCATGAAAACTTTGGTGAAGTAATTTTAGCATTTGTGAGCTTAATTGCGAAAAAGAACTAAATTGCATAAAATGAAAATGTCCAGTTGATAGCTAAAGGTGTCAAATAGCTAGAGAATAAAAATTGGGGGTCATTAAAGGGCAGTTAGACCCTATTGTGATAGCTTGACCGGCCATGGGAGATGGATATGTTGAAAAGTCAACATTAGGTAATGTTGGTGACATAAGGTGTATTAAAATAATGCGTAAAAAGCCTAGCTATCATCTTTTTTCTCCATCCTTTCTTCTGGACCGAAATTTTTAGTAAAGAAATGGCATTTTAAGAGCTTGAAATTTCAGCAACTTTAAGCCTTCATAAGTAAGTGATTTTAATGGCTTTTCTTCAATATTTTTGTACTTTTGAGACCTTGAAGCATGAGCTTTCAAATGAGGGTACTATTTTGCAAAATGATTAAGAGTTTAGGGTTTTTCCACGAAATTATTTGTGATGTTTTTTGAGTTTTTATGGAAGAAAATAAGTCTTGGGCGTGTTATAAACAACTTTGGTGAAAGGTGTTAGCATGAAGACACCCAAAAGGACTATCTTGCATAAGTTGTAAAATAGATGTTAAATATGTGAAATAGTGAGAATTTGGAGTTGCTTTAAGAGTAAAAAGGGTTTGGCCAAGCTTAAAATACGAAGAAATTCTATGAAAATCGATTTTCAGGCTGAGAGGTAAAATAGTCATTTTGTAAAAGTCTAGGGGAAAAAATGGTCATTTCGCCCAATTATGAATTGTTAAGTGCCTAGGTTGATAAAGTGACTAAATAAGTGCATTTTGTTATTATAGATCAAGAAATACCGAATACGAACCTAGACTGGGGGAAAGCCAAGCAAATCGACTAAACTATCTAGTCGCTACATTTTGTAATCTGAGGTAAGTTGTATGTAAACAATACAACTACACTGATAATATATGTGTTTGAATTGTATCAAAATTATTATAGCATAAATTCCTTGATTGTAGAAATGAGAAAATGTGATGAGAATAGAGATTGTAGAATTCCCGTTTGAACCCTAGGAAATAAATCAAATATTCATGCCATGACGATTCGGCAACATTATGAGAACCAGTATAAGACCATGTCTAGGACATGGCATCGGCATTGAGACGATTGCTAGTGTAAGACATGTCTGGGACATGCATCAGCCTTAAGATGCGAGCCACTGTAAGACATGTCTGGGACATGCATCGGCTATGAAATGTGTTAGTGTAAGACCCTGTCTAGGACATGGCATCGGCACCTTACCCCATGTTTGAGGCTTATGGAATATCCGATAATGTTCCAAATAGTTCAACGGTGATAGTTATGATTTCTAGTTAATGAAGAAAGTATAACCGTGTTGTGAGTGATACAAGTACCTATTTGGTATGTATGAAATGTGAGCTAAATATATGCTAGATGATGTATATTGAATATTGATGAGTAAGTTTTGCTCATGCCTACTTGTGTATTATGATACTTGTTGACGAATGGTAAAGTTATGTTCTATATTTATTTATGTGCAACTTACTAAGCTTTATGCTTACTCCCTCTCTGTTTCCATTTTCTTATAGTGCCGCCTATCTAGCTCAAGGATCAACGGAAGTCAGAGATATTGATCACACTATCAATCAAAGAATTGATATAGTTTGATTTATATTTTTGAATATGGCATGTATAGGGAATTTGATGGTCGCTAAACTATCTAAAAATTCGACTAAGGCAAGCGTACCTATCAAACAGTAGTATAGTTATGATGAGACTGAAAATATCGTATCCACAAGGATTAAAAGTACTAGTAATTACTATCTTTTTTATTATCTAGCCTAAGAATTAAGGGATGTTTTAAACTAAGACTACTTATCTAATTGGCTAAGATTACGACAGAGAATAAAGTTGGAAAATACTTTTGGAAAACTGATGAAGAAGACAATACCCAAGGAAGAATCCACCTAGACTTTACTTATTACTTCTAAATTAGACAATTCATTTACTTGACTTAATCCGTAGAAATCTCTGATTTATGTTAATATCTCTCTCAAGACTAAAAACAACTGACTCTAGGTTGATTAATTAAAATCTCTTTCTAATTAAAACCCCTATTGTCACATTAACTTGATCTATGGATTCCCTTATTAGATTTGACTCTAATTCAGCAGATTTATGTCGTCCTATCTCTAGCATTGCATGCAACTCCGCTTAATTATGAAAGATCTACTTTTAAACAGGAACTTTTGCTCCACTGAATAAGCACATCAAAACCTGATTTAATATCCTGGAATATTAAAGTAAGATTTAAAACTCACAATTAAGAATAAGAACAAGTATTTATCATATAACTCAAATACTAATAAGATCCGTTTTAGGTTTCATCTCCCTTAGGTATTTAGGGAGATTAGTTCATAATAATGGAAAACATCTCAAAATTGGGAAAACAACAAAACATAAAGAAGCCCAAAGAACTTCTAAAGAAATTGAATGGAGATCTTCAAGCTTGACGTAGATCCTGCTTCCAAGCTGATTCTGATGGCTATCCTTGAGTATTCTCTGCCTTCTACTCTGCGTGTCACCTTAGGTCCTCTTCTAGTATGTATTTATTGACTTTAGAAAGCTCAGAATCCTTAAAAATTTTCTTTTTCCACCTGTTTTGGGAACAGAGGACGAAATTGACATGTGCAGGGCACATAGGCGTGTGGCCAGCCCGTGTGCCTCACACGGGCATGTGCTCAGCCCATGTAGAAATAAGGCCAGGCTGTGTGGATCCTTGAATTAGTCGTTTTGTCCGTTTTTGGCCCGTTTTCTGCTTATTTTTCTCCCTTATGCTCTCCTAAGTATAGAAACATAAATTTAAAGGATTAGGAGTATCAAATTCACTAATTTATAGAAGAATTCATCCAAAAATGCATTAAGAATGTGATTAAAATATGTTACTTTTATGGCCTATCAAATATGCCCACAATTAAGCGTTTGCTTGTCCTCAAACAAAATCCTCAACTCACAATTAAAATCAACCTTTCTCAACTTATAATTTTCATCAATGATGTTTCGTCATAATTCACAAATAGTCACACATTGATAATTTAACTAAAAGAGCGCTAAAGATACGAACAATCTAAGTCGAACATTTCAAAACATGAAAACATAGGTATTTCCCCTTACCTAAGTAATTACCTTTAATTAAAAATCGACAAGAATTGACATCCTCACTAAATATTCACTCAAATCACTCCAAGTGTTTAAGGTTCAGAATTAAGCACTCAATAGTCAACATGAAAAGTTATTACCATAGGCTTGCATGAAAGTCAAATCGCTACCACTATACAATGAGATGATACACAAATCAAAAGGTCTTTAGAAGGTTGTAATGGGGCTTGGGTTAAAGGTATGGATAAAGGCTGAAAACAAGGGTTAAAATCGAGATAGAGTTGATAACCACTGAACTAGAAAAAATAAATATATGCTAAATTACATCAATCAAAATTTATTTATTAAGAGCACTAGCTTCTTCTCAAATTATGAATATAACTGTTCAAGCTCAATCAACATAGCTAGGAAATAATCACTAAATACAAACATGAATGTAGATTTTTTTTTTTTGAATAATAATAGGAACTAACTTACAAATGAAATAGAAAAACATAGCTAGGTGATTCATCAAATCAAATCTCGACAAAAAGGGAATTAATAGAATGGGAAAAATTCTTAATCAATCAAACAGGGTGAGATATGGGTTAATATTAAAGGATAAATCAAGAATGGTGTGGTAGGCTCAAAGGGTTTCACTAGGGGTTAATTATGGAGGTAGGCTTTTATGAGATAAATAGGTTAAAACCTAGGTGCCTTTATCATCTTAGTATATCAAATCAAAGGTGTGGTCTCGACATGTAGAATCGATACAAGTTCTAGAATAACAGTTCAATATTGACACACTCATAACTAATAATAAAGTGAGCTAGGAAAATGTATGCTCTAAAAGGCTCAAAATCTCAAAAAAATTATGGCTTTTTTATGTCAATTTTGCAAAATTTAAACTTCAAGGTAATACCTCAATTTAGGGAAACAACCTAAAATTTTCAATTCTGAAAATAGACTTATCATGCTTGATTCTCTAATGTCTAAACTTTTAAACCATCAATGCACAATTATCTATGAATTTATCTAAAACATATCAATAAATATCACAAATTGATGATAAATTCATTCTAATAATAATATGAGAAAATATACCTAAACACAAGACATAATTCAGGGATTTTCTAATAATCATATAAATAACCTCCCCACAGTTAAGATGTACATTGTCCTCAATGTACAAATAGATATAAACATGGCATAAACAGGGTATCATAAGAGAGGGAGAAAACTAAAATTGCCCTGAATAGTAGATGAAATTCCCAAAATAGTGAAAAGCGAAATTGTAGAGAAATGTAGAGCATGATTCTGAGTAACTGATAAGAAAATAAACACAAATATCGAAGGGGATTAAAGGATTAGAACTCAATTAGGAATAATTATTTAAAATAAACATATATTTCAAGATATAAGAGAAAAATAAACATAAAAAGAAAAAGGCAAATAAAAATAAAAACAAAAATAAAAATAAGTGGCTTAGTGGTCCTCATCATCAGAGTCTTGAGCCGATGGTGCTGGAGGAGCAATATGAAGGTGCTCGCGAATTTGCTACAAAGTCGAATCGAAACTATCGAGCCTCGCATCAATACTGTCAAATCTCCAAGTACAGTACTGACAAAAATCAGTAAACTCCTCGAAGGATACTCCTCGAAAGCTAGCAGCAGAAGGAGCGTGGCAGTGACTCGATGGTGGAGGCTGTGGTGGATCTTCGTGATAGGGAGGAACATCATTAGTGAAGTCCTCATCATCATCCTGAACGTCAAAATGCAATAATCGGTACTGAGGAGGATCCACTCCACATCGTCACTCAATCATCCTCATATGTGTCATGCTCAAGATGCCCTGAGGGGATATATGGCCTGCTAAGGTAAGCATCGAGTACTGCTCAGGTGTGTCGAGGAGACTGAAATATCGAGCCATACGAGTCACATAAGGGTAAAAGCAAAGGGGGCCCCTCTTATGTCGTTCAATCTGATGGAAAAAGGATAGTGCGATGAAGTATGCCAAATCGATAATATGGCCATAGGCCATGCTCCAGAGGAAGTATGCATCGTAAGTGCTGACGATGCCGGTGCTTTGTCTCCTACCGGTCAAAGTGTGAGCTAGAAGGGCGTGGATGTACCGTAAGACTGGAGGGAGAGAAGTCGCCTTCGAATGACTCGCGTCATATGTAGTCTGGCTGCCGGTAAGATCAGTCCAACAACACGAAGATGCGTGATGGATGTGCCAATGAAGTCGAAGGAAGCTCTCGGTAGACATGAACTCCTCCATGTAGAGTCCCATGGCAACACCGAACTCTGGGACGCTCATGTGTCGCATCAGGCAGCCGAGGCAGAAAGAAATAGTGTTCGGCTCATTGTGGACTGCCATGACCTACTGGGCCGAGAAGGTGGCACTAAACTCCAAGGTGAGCTCCGTATAAGTGGGCTCGATGATATCAAAGAAGCGATCCCAGGGAGCGGTAGCGATGATGGCACGCACGTCATCGGCTAATTGGGCCTGCTCCAAAGCGGCCCAATCGATGCAACAGCCCAACCCAAGTGGTCGAACTCTGTGTAGCTGGAATAGGTCCTTATAGGGGCCCACTTGAAACCAGAGATAGGGATGATGAATCTTGGCGGATGTGCTGGAGGAGCAGGTCGAACCAAGGCCCTTCCATTTTTTCGACATGGGGACGACAGTCTTCTTGCCTTGAGTGTTTGTCATGATGTACCTGAAAATGTAAAATAACCCTAATCAGAAAAGTAACTAAAAGAAAAAATCAGCAAGTAAAGAACTATGTTAAAACAAATAGGTGGAATGAGACAAATAAGACTAGCATAATAAATTAAACAAGGGGTATGAAGAATGGAATAGCAGCAGTAATAGAGTTAAAATAATAAGAATAAGAACTAACCTAAACTATTATGCATCAAAATAGAAATCATCAGGACCAACTTAAAGTCAGAATAATAAACACAAATAAAGGATTGATAAAAATAAATAAAATTAAAATTAAATAAGATAAACAAAAGAAAGAAAATGGTGGAATAATTAACCGACGGCGTGTAGGGTGGTCAACAAGGGTATGGACGATTGTCGATGGAAGGGGGTTAGCCGAATAGGTGAGGGCTGGTCTGTGGGGGATCGGTCGGAATGGAAGGTGCGCGCGAGGTGGCTGGTGAAGTGTGAGGGCTGAGGGAAATGGGGCTGACATGCGAGGGAAGAGGAGAAGGAAGGGGTTGAGTTAGGGGGTCAGTCGAATGGACTGGGGCGTGGGGCGTGAGTGGGATGGGGGCGCCAAATCAAGATGGGGGGATGGTTGTTGATCGGTGGCTGGGTGTTTACGCGCAAGGGAGAGAGGGTGGTCGAGAGGGGTTCGGCGAGATGAGGGTGAGTTACGATGGTGGTCAGACAATGAGTGGGAGGGAACTACGGTGGCCAGAATGGAGGTAAAGGTTGCAGTGGCTAAGGTTGAAGAAGAGAGGAAAAAGACAAAGTAAGAGAAAGAAAAAAAAAGAGGTTAGGGTTTAAAAGGGGACACAATCGTGTGAGGCCCGTGTTGGGCCATATGGCCGTGTCATACGCCTGTCTAGCCTCTGTGTAGCCCATGTGCCTTTAAAATTTCAAGCCCAATTTTCATACGGCCCAAGACATGCCCATGTGGTTCACATGGTCGTGTGCTATGCCCTGCGCTTCTCCCACACATGTGTAGGCTCACACACACCCGTGTAACGTGGCTGTGTCTTAAACACGACCGTGTGCCTTGCCCGTATAACTCTCTGACTTGTTTTAAAATAGAAAAAATTTGCTCCAATTTTCACACGGCCTATGACATGCCCTTGTGTCCCACACGGCCGTGTCGCATGCCCGTGTAGACTCTACTTAGGCCATGTCTCTATCGATATTTTGGAAATTAAGCTCCAAGATCCGCACAGCCTAGGACACACCCATGTGCGTTACACGGCCATGTTGCCTAGTCGTGTAACTCTTTGTCGATTTGCTTTAATTTGAAAAACTAAGTCTCAGGTTCCATACGGCCAAAGACATGCCTGTGTAGGCTGGCCGTGTGGGTCACACAGCTATATCGTACAGCTGTGTAACTCATAATTGTGCCCGTGTCTAGCCACACGGCCTAGGACACGCCCATGTGTCCAGGCTGTGTGGGTCAAAGAACCTACACTTAAACACGAAAAGAATTAAAAATAAACTAATTAGTAGTGTTACTACTCAAGTTGCCTCCCGAGAAGTGCTTATTTAAAGTCTAATCTTGACTTACCTCAGTTTCGTATGGTCATGATGGTTTGAGGAGTTGAAACTCCTCATCCCTGCTATCAATTCTATCAAAATAAGGTTTAAGTCAAGTATTATTTACTTTAAAAGTTTTGAATTCATTATGTGTTACCTCAACTGTAACGTGTGGGAAGATATTTAGTACCGTGAAGGGAGTTGCTTTGTCTGCGTTGATCTTTGAAGTGACAACTCGAGGGTCCATTTTATCCATCAGTACCTGATCGCTGACCTTGAAGTGATTGGTTCTATCCTTAAGCTCGATATGGTGTTGTCTCGGTTCCTCCTTGACATAATTTTGCCATACATCTAGTTCACCTGTCTGTAGTGTTTATTCATCATGGATAATTCCATTTTTGGTACTAGAATGTGGGTCATTTATGTTTTTCAAAAGTGTTTCCTGCAAAAAAGGTTGAACCACATGATTAGTCTCATTAACAGGTTTTTATAGAATCATCTTTATGACTTCCTATCTTGACTGAATCACGAGCTTGGAGAGTGATCGTATCTTCTCCTACACGGAGTGTGAGTTCACCTGTACCAACATCAATGATAGTTCTAACAGTTGCTAAAAAGAGGCGTCCTAAAATTAAAGGGACATCACTATCCTCTTCCATGTCTAGAACAACAAAATCAATTAGGAATATGAATTTATCAATTTTTACGAGCACATCTTCTACGATACCCCTAGGAAATCTAATGGTTTTATTTACTAATTGAATGCTCATCCTAGTTTCTTTGGGTTTCCCAAGACCTACTTGTTTAAACATTTTATAGGGCATAACATTAATGCTCGCCCCTAAATCAGCCAAAGCATTGTTAACATTTAAACTACCAATCAAGCAAGGAATCGTAAAACTCCCTGGATCTTTCAACTTGTTGGGTAGCTTATTTTGTAGAATGGTTGAGCAAACTGCATTTAATTCCACATGTGACGCATCATCTAACTTTCATTTATTAGCCAAGAGCTTGTTTAAAAATTTCACTACATTTGGCATCTGCGAAATAGCTTCAATAAACGGTAAGTTAATATGTATTTTTTTAATAATTTAAGGAATTTACCGAATTGTTCGTCTGTGTGGTCTTTCCTTGTCGCATTGGGGTATGGCACACGAGGTTTCTACTCTTTGTGTAACACCCCAAACCTAGCCTAGATGTTATGGCCGAATCTGGCGTGTCACATCAAAGCGTCATTCAGAAATTGAGTTGTCGTTAAAAGTTCATTTCTATGATTAAAACCTTTTGCTCGAGGTTAGCAAATCATCTCATAAAAACGTTACTTAATGCCTGGCATTGATACTTTAAGTTATTTCAAATCGCGAAAGCTACTAGAGTTTTAAATATAAAAATGTCTGTTTTTAAGTGTTTTTGAAAATAGTTATTAATTTTGAAAATTCGTGTTTAGCAGTTTTAAATAAGGAAATCAAAAGCCCAATTAAAAATTTAATCCCTCAAAGGCCTTATTACAGAATTAAAACCCCAAAATATAAAATTCAAATAAAAAGTCTACAGCAGAGCATCAGCGGTCGTGTGGCCACCTCTGAGTCTCTTGCGGCTCCAAATCGCCTAAGGCTGGGGATTACCTATACAGTGAATAAACGGGGTGTGTTTCTAAAAACTCAGTGTGTAATCCCCTCCTAAATTAAAACAGTTAGTAAATAGACAGAATTCAGAATCAGTCTGGGCCGGAGCCCATTACAATAACAGAATAATATGTGTGGGCCTAAGCCCAGTACAATTTCACTTGGGTCTCAGCCCTCATCAGAATAAATTGGGCCTAACCATTATCAATATCAGTAACAGTTCTATATGCATAATGTGTGATGCATGCTAACCCATCCCATCCAACCCTGCACTTGCCTCCGTCCAACCCTGCACTACCTGTGGGGAATAAATCACCCACGCCATCCCTACACTCCTAATGTTAGCACCTATTGCGGCACTAACTAAAATCGCAACAAATCTGCCCGTAAACAGAATGGCCAAGAGCCATAAATAGAATGGTTATAAACCATAATCAGGATGGCATAGAGCCCTAGTCAGGATGGCACAAGGCTATCAGTAAGTATAATAAGTTTGGCACATAGCCATCAGCGACAGTAATATAATCGGCACACAGCCGTGGGTAAATATGATCGATACAGAGTCATCAATAAATATGATAGGCACATAGCCACAGGTAAATATGATTGGCACAAAGCCATAATCCAGATTACGTAGCTTTAAGCAGTCCGTCGGTCTACAGTCATCTCGTACGACCCGTACGACCTTAACAAATTAATACTGGATCAACAGTCATCTCATGCAACCCGTGCGATCATATCAGAACTTCTTTCATGACAGAACGGCTAAAGGCCGTAAATATCACAACAACATTGCTAGTTAACAGAACGGCTATAAGCCATAAGTATCACAGAAAGGCTGAAAGCCTTGTACAGAATGGCTATAGGCCGTACACTTCCTCCGTCAATAATAACCCAACCCTATATAATTTGTCGTGTATGTCATGCTCAATCATCACATGTGTATGCAAAAAGGCCACGCTTAGTAGCAGTCATTTAAACATATATTAAAAGCATATCAGTCATACGACTACACTCAATTCAGTTGAAACACAGTCATACGATCACAGTCAAATTAGTCAAATTCACAGTCTAAGTCGGTCATCTACCCATAAGGGCAAAACAATCATTTTGCCCTACAAGGGTATTTCGGTAATTTTACACTAAAAGGGTATTTTGGTAATTTTACAAACTAGGGGGTATTTCAGTAATTTTACAAACTGGGGGTATTTCGGTAATTTTACAAATTAAGATCTTAATTACCCAATTGAAGGTCCATCATTGCCTCGAGTGACTTAAGTAACCTAACAAACATAATGGTGTAAATGGGCCTAAGGCCCATTACTCGGTCCAAGTTGGTCCACATGCTCGTATGGCCCATTTGGCCCAAATTCAGATACGGCTAAGTGTCCTACATAGTGCAGTCCAATATTTATCACTTGCTGTGGATTTAATCCGTGTGGGGCCTACGAGCCCGTTGGGCCCACACGGCCTCTTTGGGCTCATCGAGGCCTTCAACAGCCTAAGCCCACGAGAACGCTCGAGACGGCCTAAACCCCATGAGCGTTCGCATGCTCGTGAGGCCCCAAATGCCAAAGTTTTGGCTTTTCAGCTTTTGTCGATCTACAGTAGAGAAGGGTGTGAATACACACTTGTTTATGAGAATGTGTCGAAGTCCACGATCACCAACCTTGGTTAAGCAGGTATGAAATAATCCCTCCTAAAACCAGTGATCCCCAACTCATCTTGTTCACTCTATTTAAAGCCAGCTTCGCTTCTCGATGTTGGATTACTTTCAACCATTAGGAAAATTCTTTAGTTTTTTATGACCACTTCAACCACAGAGTTCCAGTCCAACTCCACCTCCTACACAGCTCAAATAGCAAAATAAATACTGTATTGTGCATCCCAAGACTTGAACCTTAGACCTCACAGTTACACTACACGCCATCTTGCCACTCCACCATAGGTTCTTTCTGTGTTATAAATTCATCAAAAATATTCTTAAAGCCTACCCAATAACATCAAGGCTCCTTTAAGAGAAAAACATAAATTTTTGCTAAAACCCAGGTTTGAACCCAGGACTTCTCCAACACTTCTCAAGACCCTTAACCAATAAAGCAAGCCTTCATTTGTGTCATTTCTTACACAACTAAGTACTTATGTCAAGCCTTCTCACTATTCCCCTACTCAAGGCCCATTCCTTCTAGGACCAAATTCAAGGCGCTACACTTTGCTTACCAGTTTCTGTTTATCATTGCTTACATCAACCTTATCTTCATCTACCACATTGTTTTTCCTCAGTTTCGGTTTGTCTTCAACTAACCTTTCATCATTGTTCATAGTAATGGCATGAAGTTGCTCCCTTAGGTTAGTTTCAGTATTACTTGGTAGGCCACCTTATGGTCGTTTAGAGATCAACTTAGCAAGCTGTCCTATTTGAGTTTTGAGCCCTTGAATCGACGCTTGCTGATTCTTAAGCATTGTTTCAGTATTCTGAAAATGAGTTTCTGACACCGAGATGAATTTTGTAAGCATCTTTTCAAGGTTCAGTTTTTTCTCTTGCTGGTAAGGTGGTTGTTGAAAACCTGGAGGATGTTGTGGCCTTTGATTTCCTTGACCACCCCACGAGAAATTGGGATGGTTCCTCCAACCTACATTATAAGTGTTACTATATGGGTTATTTTCAGGTCTAGAATTATTACCCTTATAGTGGACTTGTTCCTCCTTGGTGCTAGGGTTGAAGGATGGATAATCTGTGTTGTGCACTCTTCTTCTATTTGAATCACACCTCATCACTGGATGTACCTAAGTAGAATCATACAAACCATCAATCTTTTTATTTAGAAGTTCTACCTGGTTAGATAGCATAATGACCGTGTTGAGGTTGAAAACACCAGCTGCTTTTGTCGGCTTCATTCTTATGACTTGCCATTGATAGTTATTCAATGACATCTCTTCAATAAATTCATAAGCCTCTTTAGGAGTTTTGTTGTTTAAAGTTCCACCGGCGGCTGTATCATCAGTTGCCTTGTTGAGGGGTTCACACTGTTGTAAAAAGTCTGAACCTGTAGCCATAGAGGTGACCCATGGTGAGGGCATCTTCTCAATAAATCCTTGTATCTCTCCCATGCATCATATAGTGTTTCTAGATCCATCTGCACAAGAGAAGAGATATCATTCCTTAATTTAGCCGTTTTAGCCGACGGAAAATATTTAAGTGAAAATTTTTCAGTCATTTGTTCCCAAGTAGTGATTGATCCTCGTGGTAATGAGTTCAACCACTGTTTAGCCTTATTCGTTAATGAAAAGGGAAATAACTGAAGGCGAATAACATCATCAGAAACCCCATTGATATTAAAGGTGTCGCAAAATTCCAGAAAATTTGCTAAATGAGTGTTTGGATCCTCGTCCTGCAAACCATCAAACTGAGCAAACTGTTGTATCATTTGAATCGTGTTAGGTTTCAGTTCAAAATTATTTGCAGCAACAGTAGGTCTAACTATACTCGATTAAGTTCCTGTTATAGTTGTACATAGTACGAGGAGCAGGATTCTAATTTTCTGGATTTGCAACAACCACAGGAGGTAGCGGATTATTCTGATTATCAGCCATCTCCTCGGTTGTAATGTGGATATCGTCCTCTCGCTCTTCCTCTATGTATTGTAGGCTTCGTCTTATTTCTCTTCGGTTTCTGTGAGCTGTGCTCTCGATCTCACTGTCAAAAAGAAAAGGTCCAAACTGGTTCCTCCTAGTCATAAACTAGAGACACCTGCTAGAACCAAACAAAAGAAAAATTAGAAAGTAAAACTTAAACTAAAAATAAAAAGTAAATTGCAATAAAAGTAAAAATGGCTAAAGTAATAAAAATAAAATGTTCCTAATATCTTAGTCCCCGGCAACGGCGTCAAAAACTTGATGGTCGCTAAACTAACTAAAAATTCGACTAAGGGAAGCATACCTATCGAACAGTAGTATAGTTATAGTGAGACTGGAAATATCGTATCCATAAGGACTAAAAGTACTAGTAATTAATATCTTTTTATTATCTAGCCTAAGAATTAAGGGATATTTTAAACTAAGACTAATTATCTAATTGATTAAGATTACGACAGAGATTAAAGTTTTACTTTTGGAAAATCGATGAAGAAGACAATACCCAAGGAAGAATCCACCTAGACTTTACTTATTACTTCTAAATTAGACAATTCATTTACTTGACTTAATCCGTAGAAATCCCTGATTTATGTTAATATCTCTCTCGAGACTAAAAACAACTGACTCTAGGTTGATTAATTGAAATCTCTTTCTAATTAAAACCCCTATTGTCGCACTAACTCGATCTATGGATTCCCTTATTAGATTTGATTCTAATTAGACAAATTTATGTCGTCCTATCTCTAGGATTGCATGCAACTCCGCTTAATTATGGAAGATCTACTTTTAAATAGGGACTTTTGCTCCACTGAATAGGCACATCAAAACCTGATTTAATATCCTGGAATATTAAAGCAAGACTTAAAACTCACAATTAAGAATAAGAATAAGTATTTATCATATAACTCAAATAGTAATAAGATCCGTCTTAGGTTTCATCTCCCTTAGATATTTAGGAAGTTTAGTTCATAATAATGGAAAAAATCTCAAAATTGGGAAAACAACAAAACATAAAGAAACCCAAAGAACTTCTAATGAAATTGAATGGAGATCTTCAAGCTTGACGTAGATCCTACTTCCAAGCTGATTCTGATGGCTATCCTTAAGTATTCCCTGCCTTCTACTCTGCGTGTCGCCTTAGGTCCTCTTCTAGTATGTATTTATAGACTTAGAGTCCTCAGAATCCCTAAAATTTGGCTTTTTTCGTGTGTTTTGGGAACAGAGGATGAAATCGACACTGGCTGGGCACATAGGCGTGTGGCCAGCCGTGTGCCTTACATGGGCATGTGCTCATCCCATGTAAAAATAGGGCCAGGTCGTGTGGGTCCTTGAATTAGCCCGTTTTGTCCATTTTTGGCCGTTTTCTGGTCTCTTTTCCCTTTTATGCTCTCGTAAGTATAGAAACATGAATTTAAAGGATTAGGAGCATCAAATTCACTAATTTATAGAAGAATTCATCCAAAAACGCATTAAGAATGCGATTAATATGTGTTACTTTTATGGTTTATCAGAATTAGACTTGTGTTTTGTGTTACTATTAATTTGGCCAAATGTGTTGGCTTGGGATAAATCCCTGATTTTGTATTAAGCATTGAATCATAGCTAATATCATTTTGATTTATATGCAAAGATGTTATCTTCATAGATAAGTAAAATGCACAAATGGAATGTTGTCTATTGTGGTTGATTTGGTTGCATGAGATAGCCATATATTGGTTTTGGTTGCTATTGTGTAGGTTGTGTAATTAAGGATGACAAAGACGCTTGGTAAATTGCCTTATATTCTCCACATAGGTAGACACACGGGCATGAGTCTAGGTCGTGTGTGACACACAGTCTGCCCTATGGGTGTGTGGTTCTGCCATGTATCCCCTACACGTAGAATTTGAAAGTTAGTATGCATGATAGTAAACACACGGGCAGAGACACGGCCATGTGTGTCAGCCGTGTGAATGATATAGCCTAGCACACAAGCGTGTGCCTTGGCTGTGTGACATCTTAGGGTTGCTGATGTCAGAAATAGAATGTCTAGGTTTTCGTACACGGGCTGGGACACGGGCGTGTCATGGCCGTGTGATGGACACGAGCCAGGGACATGGGCATGTGCCAGGCCGTGTGAAAACCCTTGTAGGTGTGAACTTAGAATTAATTTCACAAGGGTGAGGGACACGAGCGTGTCCCTATATTGCTTAGGTCGTGTGAGCCACACGGGCCAACAACACGACCATGTCGAATTAGTCACACGGGCGTGTTGGCCCTCTCACACGGGCGTGTGCCTCTGTGTTTTGTAATATTTCTTAGATTTCATGAGAAGATCTGAATCATTCCTGAATGGTTTTAAAGGAACGTTTGGAGCCTCGTAAGCCCTTATTATGGAGTTTTTGATTTAGATTGGAAATGTTTTAATTTCAACTAAATTTTGATGACTAAGAATCGTGTGAATATATGTGACTGAGTTAGGTAATGCCTCGTATTCCGTCCCGATGAAGGGCATGGGTGTGGGGTGTTACATTTAGAGTAAGGAGTTTGTGATATATAGCGATGCCACCTTAAATGGTTTGGGGTGTGTGCTCATGCAAGAAGGCAAAGTAATAGCCTATGCCTCAAGACAGCTAAAGCCACACGAGAGAAATTACCCATCCCATGACTTGGAACTAGCAACTATAGTGTTCGCATTAAAAATTTGGAGACATCATTTGTATGGTGAGAAATACCGGGTATTCACTGATCACAAGAGTCTTAAGTACTTGATGAACCAAAAGGAGTTGAACCTACGGCAAAGACAATGGTTAGAGCTAATAAAGGATTATGAATTAATTATCAACTACCATCGGGGAAACGCAAATGTAGTCACCGACGCTTTGAGTAGAAAGTCATTGTTCACTTTAAGAGCTATGAATACTCAGTTGACTGTGTCTAACGATGGTTCAGTCCTAGCAGAGTTGAGAGCTAGATCGACATTTCTACAAGAGATCCGTGAAGCTCAGAAAGGTGATAAAGAGTTGCAAGCTAAGATGGCTCAATGCGAGATGAGAAATGAATCTGAATTTTGTATTGATACCGATGGATGTATAATGCTCTAAGATAGAGTTTGTGTACCCAAGGATACTGAGCTTAATCAAAAGATTCTGCGAGAAGCACATAGTGGTTGTTTGTCCATCCTTCTATGTAGTGTGAAAATGTACAACGATCTAAAGAAAATGTACTTGTGGTCGGGGATGAAAAGAGACATTTCATAGTTCGTTTCCAAATGCCTAGTGTGTCAACAAGTGAAGGCTAAACACCAAGTACCTTCGGGTTTACTTTAGCCTATAACGGTCCCAAAGTGGAAGTGGGATCGGATTACTATGGATTTTGTGACGGGTTTGCCATTAACCCTGAAGAAAAAGTATGACGTTTGGGTTATTATGGATAGGCTAACAAATTCGGCACATTTTATACCAGTGCTTACTGACTACTCCCTTGAGAGATTGGTTGACTTGTATGTTTCTGAGATTGTGAGGCTACACGGGGTGCCCTTATCGATTGTTTCAGACAGGTACCCGAGATTTACCTTGAGGTTTTGGGAAAAGTTACAAGAAGCATTGGGAACAAAGTTGAGTTTTAGCATGGAATTTCACCCGTAAACCGACAGTCAATCAGAAAGAGTGATCCAGATTTTAGAAGACATGTTGCGGTGTTGTGTTCTCAAATTTCAAGGTAGTTGGGAAAGGTACTTGCCATTGGTTAAATTTGCCTACAATAAGAGTTATTAGACAAGTCCAAAAATGGCAATTTATGAGGCTTCGTATGGGCGAAAGTGTCAAACGCCCTTATATTAGACCTAGCTCAAAGAGGGTCAGATTCACGAGGTCAATTTAGTCAAGGAGACTGAAGAGAAAGTTAAAGTGATTCGCGACTGTTTAAAGGCCGCTTTAGATAGGCAGAAATCCTATGAGGATTTAAAATGGAAAGAGATCGAGTTTCAAGTCGGTGATCGAGTGTTTTTAAAAGTATCCCCATGGAAGAAAGTACTCAGATTTGGTAGAAGAGGTAAGTTGAGTCCTTATTTCATAGGACCCTATAAGGTTACCGAGAGAGTAGGGCCGGTTGCCTATCGATTGGCTTTACCATCAAAATTGGGAAAGATTCATGACGTGTTTCATGTGTCCATGCTACGCCGATATAGATCAAACCCTTCGCATGTGATTGCGCCAACGGAAGTTGAGATTCATACAGACATGACTTATGGCGAAGAGCCACTCAAGATATTGGCTCGGGAAGTCAAATAGTTAAGGAATAAGAGTATAGCACTCATGAAAGTTTTTTGGCATAGGCATGGAGTCGAGGAAGCCACATGGGAACCCAAGGAGACTATGAGAGATCAGTACCCGAACTTATTCACCGGTAAGATTTTTAGGGACGAAAATCTCTAAGGGGGAGAATTGTAACAACCCAAATTTGGGGCTAGTCATAATAGTGATCTTAGGACCATGAATCTAAAGTCAGAGAAATTATTTTATTATTATTTAGATGTTATAGCATGTTTTTAAGAGTGCATGAAAAATTTGGTGAAGTAATTTTAGCGTTTGTGAGCTTAATTACGAAAAAGAACTAAATTGCATAAAATGCAAAAGTCCTAAGTTGATAGCTAAAGGTGTCAAATAGCTAGCGAATAAAAATTTGGGGTCTTTAAAGGGCAATTAGACCCTATTGTGATAGATTGACTGGGCATGGGAGATGGAAATGTTGAAAAGTCAACATTAGGTAATGTTGATGACATAAGGTGTATTAAAATAATGCCCAAAAAGCCTAGTTATCATCTTTTTTCTCCATCCTTTCTTCTTGACCGAAATTTTTAGCAAAGAAATGGGGTTTTAAGAGCTTGAAATTTCAACAACTTTAAGCCTTCCCAAGTAAGTGATTTTAATGGCTTTTCTTGAATATTTTTGTACTTTTGAGACCCTTGAAGCATGAACTTTCAAATGAGGGTACTATTTTGCAAAATGATTAAGAGTTTAGGGTTTTACATGAAAGGATTTGTGATGTTTGCTGAGTTTTTATGGAAGAAAATAGGTCTTGGGTGTGTTATAAACAACTTTGGTGAAAGGTGTTAGCATGAAAACACCTAAAAAGACTATTTTGCATAAGTTGTAAAATAGATGTTAAATATGTGAAATAGTGGGAATTTTGTGTTTCTATAAGAGTAAAAAGGGTTTGGCTAAGCTTAAAATATGAAGAAATTCTATGAAAATTGATTTTCGGGCCGAGGGGTAAAATGGTCATTTTGCAAAAGTCTAGGGGCAAAATGGTCATTTTGCCCAATTATGAATTGTTGAGTGCCTAGGTTGATAAGGTGACTAAATAAGTGCATTTTGTTATTATAGATCAAGAAATACCAAATCCAAACCTAAACCAAGGGAAAGCCAAGCAAATCGACTAAACCGTCTAGTCGCTACATTTTGTAATCCGAGGTAAGTTGTATGTAAATAATACAACTACACTGATAATATATGTGTTTGAATTGTATCAAAATTATTATAGCATAAATTGCTTGATTGTGGAAATGAGAATATGTGATAAGAATAGAGATAGTAGAATTCCCGTTTGAACCCTAGAAAATAAATCGGATATTCATGCCATGACGATTCGGCAACGTTATGAGAGCTAGTATAAGACCATGTCTGGGACATGGAATCAACATTGAGACGAGTGCTAGTGTAAGACATGTCTAGGACATGCATCGGCCTCGAGATGTAAGTTAGTGTAAGACATGTCTGGGACATGCATCGGCTATGAAATGTGTCAGCATAAGACCCTGTCTGGTACATGGCATCGGTACCTTACCCCATGTTTGAGGCTTATGGAATATCCGATAATGTTCCAAATAGTTCAACGGTGATAGTTATGACTTCTAGTTAATGAGGAAAGTATAACCGTGTTGTGAATGATACAGGTACCTATTTGGTATGTATGAAATGTGAGCTCAATATATCCTATATGATGTGTATTGAATATTGATGAGTAAGTTTTGCTCATGCCCACTTGTGTATTATGATACTTGTTGACGAATGGTAAAGTTATGTTGTATATTTATTTATGTGCAACTTACTAAGCTTTATGCTTACTCCCTCTCCTTTTCCATTTTCTTATAGTGCTGCCTATCTAGCTCAAGGATCAACGAAAGTCAGAGATATCGATCACACTATCAATCGAAGCATTCGGTATAGTTTGATTTATATTTTTGAATATCGCATGTATAGGGAATTAGACTTGTGTTTTGTGTTACTATTAATTTGGCCAAATGTGTTGGCTTGGGATAAATCCCTCATGTTGTATTAAGCCTTGAATGATGGCTAATATCATTTTGATTTATATGCAAAGATGTTATCTTCATAGATAAGTAAAATGCACAAATGGAATGTTGTCTATTGTGGCTGATTTGGTTGCATGAGATAACCTTATATTAGTTTTGGTTGATATTGTATAGGTTGTGTAATTAAGGGTGACAAAGAGGCTTGGTAAATAGCCTTATATTATCCACACGGGTAAACACACGGACGTGTGTCTAGGTCGTGTTTGACACACGGTCTGCCCTATGGACGTGTGGTTGGGCCGTGTATCCCTGCACGTAGAATTTGCAAGTCAGTATGCATGATAGTAAACACATGGGCAAAGACACGGCCTAGCACACGGGCATGTGCCTTGGCCGCGTGACATTTTGGGGTTACTGACTTCAAAAATAGAATGTCCATGTTTTCACACACGGGCTAGGACACAGGTGTGTCATGGCCATGTGAAGGACACATGCTAGGGACACGGGCGTGTGCCAGGCCGTGTGAAAACCCTTGTAGGTGTGAACTTAGAATTAATTTCACACGGGTGAGGGACACGGGTGTGTCCCTGTATTGCTTAGGCTGTGTCCGCCACACAGGCCAACAACACGACCATGTCGAATTGGTCATACGGGCATGTTGCCCCTCTCACATGGGCGTGTGCCCTGTGTCTAGTAATATTTCTCAGAGTTCATGGGAAGATCTAAATCATTCCCGAATGGTTTTAAAGGAACGCTTGGAGCCTCGTAAGCACTTATTATGGAGTTTTTGCTTTATATTAGAAAAGTTTTAATTTTGATCGAATTTTGATAACTAAGAATCGTGTGAATGTATGTCACCGAGTTAGGTAATGTCTCGTATTCCATCCCGACGAAGGGCACAGGTGTGGGGTGTTACACTTTCTCTATGATTGCAACCCCGATGGCGAAGCTATTACAAAAAGATGCTAAGTTTGAATAGTCAGAAAAGTGCCAAGAAACTTTTGATCAGTTGAAAGTCCTTTTGACCAAAGCTTTAGTGTCAGTTCAGCCAGAATCGGGTAGTAAGAATATGTACAATGATCTGAAACAGTTTTATTGCTGGCATTGTATGAAACGAGACATTTCTGACTTTGTTTCGAAATGTTTAGTTTGTCAGGAAGTAAAAGCCGAGCATCAGGTACCTTCCAGATTTCTTCAACCGATCATGATACCTAAGTTAGAAAATATCCATAATGTATTCCATGTTTCGATGCTTCGTAAATATTGATCTGATCCCTCACATGTGATTAACCCGTCAGAAATTGAGATTAAATCTAATATGATATATGAGGAAGAACCGATTCGTATTCTGGCTCGTGAAGTTCAAGAATTACGAAATAAGAAAATTCTGATAGTAAAAGTACTGTGGCGTAAACACGGAGTTGAAGAGGCAACATGGGAGCCAGAAGATGCAATGAAAAAACGTTATTCAAACTTATTCACCAGTAAGACTTTCGGGGATGAAAATCCCTAAGGGGGAGAATTGTAATAGCCCGATTTAGACCATAATCAGAACGGTGGTTTTGAGACCACGAATTCGAGTTAGAAAAATATTTAAAAAATTATTTATTGTGTTTATTATGTGTAAATTAATATCTGTGAAATTTTCGTGATTTAATTTTATCGTTTGAGTGTCGATTTAATAAAAAGGGCTTAATCGCGTAAAATGAAAATTTGATGGCTTAATGTGTAAGGGCCAAATTGAATGTGTCTTTATAATTTGAGGTATTTATAATGCAATTTGACCATGAAAGCATGTGATGGACGGTTATAACCATAAATTATAATGGTTTTATATTAATTAATAAAGGTTATAAGTGTAAAATGGTTAATAATGTTATATAATATAAACCATAAAATAATTAAAAGCCATGCATGTTTTATATGATAGCTGAAATTAGCTAAAATAAAAGAAAAAGGAAAGAAAGCCATATTCGGCCATTGTTAAGCTTAATCATGGTATGTAACTAGCTCAGTTTTTGATAATTTTTACATTTTTGAGATCGTTGCAGTGTAATGTACAAAGCCCATGTTTGAATTTCTGATTTTGATGAATATTTTGAGTTATGCCATTGATTAATATTTGAGTTTTGTGATGTTAGTTGATGAATTATGAAAGATATGTTTTGGATTGGTATGTTTTATATTGGAATTTTTTTATGATTTTGAGTAATTAGGGCTAAATTGCAAAAATAATAAATTGAGGGACTAAAATGTAAAATAAATGAAATGTATGGACTTGTATGAACATGGGTAGTATTCGGCCTAAGCATGGTATGTGCAAATTTTGCATGTTTTGTGTTTTATGCAATTTGAACTAAATTGTAAAAAGTATAAAATGTCAGAGGTAAAATGGTAATTTGCCCATTTATGTGTTTTTGGACTAAATTGAGTTAAAATATGTTTGAATGAGTTTAATTTGAATATATTTAGATCAAGAACCAAAGAAATTGGATTTGGATCGAGGGAAAACCAAAGTTGTCGATTAGTCATCCAGTTTCGATTTTCGTTGTCCGAGGTAAGTTTATAAGCAAATAGATGTTGTTTATTTTAAATAAATATGAGTTTATTATGCTGAAATTAATTATGTGGAGTATATATGTTGTTAGCCGAATGTGTATATGCTAGGGAGCTATATT
Source organism: Gossypium anomalum (assembly GCA_025698475.1). NCBI lineage: Eukaryota > Viridiplantae > Streptophyta > Magnoliopsida > Malvales > Malvaceae > Gossypium > Gossypium anomalum. The sequence goes on along the minus strand of CM046958.1, from coordinate 39,003,524 downwards.
TTCAAATTCGTTTCGACCGACTTATGACGTCCGAAAGCCCGTATGAATCTTAGGAATAGCTAGGATACATATGTCATGAAATAGGATTCCAATATGTGATGTGCGAATAAGACCATGGCATCGATATATGTGAGCGAGTAAGACCACGTTTAATACGTTGCAATCGATATGTGATTCTGATATATGTGTGTGAGTAAGACCCTGTCTGGGACAGTGGCATCGATATGTGATTACATGTAAGACCACGTCGGGGATGTTGGCATTGTACATATATGTTATTATCTGAGTGTCTTATCCAATTCCGAATGGTTCAACGGGCAATGATAAGTTGTGACCAAATTTGTAAAACGAGCTAAAACGATCAAGTATGAGTTATTTGATTACCTATTTGAAAATAAGGTAAGTTTGTTATTTTATATGTAATGCAAATTCTATATATGATAGTAATGTAAATATATGTGCATTTGTGTGGTATATTCTGCCATATGCTATGTACAAGTATGTGATGTTAAAGTTGATTTATGAGTATATGTATATGAGTCTATATACATTCAGTTATATAATGATATTATGTCTTTGAAATTGAATGATATTTTGAATATATATATATATGTATATTCAGTTAAGATAAGGTTTATTTATGAAAGCATATGTTATACATATGAAATGTTAAGCTTGAGATTAAATGTGATTGTGATAGTATAATTTGGTTTGGATAAAATGAGTTGATAACGTCTTTGAGTTGTTAATTGCTTATGACTTACTAAGCTATGATAGCTTATTGTGTGTACGTTTGTCTTTGTTTTATAGATTTTGGAACCAAGTTACGAGTTTGGGGATCGTCAGCAAAGTCTATCACACTATCGACTGTTTTGGTACTTTTATAAGTTGAACTTGAACTTATGGCATGTATAGGCTACCCTTGGAGTTAGTTTATTTTGAAACTATATGTATATAATGCCATGATAAAATGGCTTGATTATTATGCTTAAGTTAGGTTTTATATGTTCTTGATTAAAATGTTTGATGTGCTTGGTTTTGGTAAATTGGTATTGGTGAATTTGGATGTGGTTTGATTGAATCGGCCATGGTATATACATAAGTATGAATTATGCTTGTTATATTACTTTTGGTTAAAATGATTCGATTGTGTCTTGTATTTAATAGTAATGGTTAAATTGGGTTGACGAGTATAATTGGCTAAATGTTGAATAGGTAATGAATATATTTGATTGATGATTCGACATTTGCATATATAAATAATGGATGCTTATTGAGTTGTAATATGTAATATATTAGCTAAGTAAAATGCATGTTATATATATGTGGTGTGCTTGGTTTATGTTTACAGTTTAAAGTAATGATATGTATAGCTTATGATCATTCATTATGGTAAGTTTGTCAAATTGATATGTTTTGCTTTAGTTGAATTTTATGATTTAGTTTAATCGAGGTAAACATAGTTGATGGATATGTAAAAAAATATATATATTTTAGTTGTGATTAAATATTGGTATATTAGAAATGTATGATTTGTATCATGAATAGTTCAAGTTAATAAACTTAATATAAAGTATATATGTTTATAATGTTGTTATATGATTCAGTAAAAGAGTAATGTTAAGCATATTGTACATTCAACCATGTTACTAAATCATTTTAGAAGTGTTTTTATGGAATATTTTATGTGATGGATTAGTATGATTCTTGTGTAAATATATTTGATGATTGAAATTATGATGATTTGAATAGTAAAAAGAAATGTTAAGCAAATATCTATAATCAGATAGTCATAAGTAAAATAAGTGTATTCACCAATGGTATGAGCATGTGTACTTGGTTATTTGAATATTAATTATGTATGATAATTTGCATGCGAATGGGTTGTACTATGGGTTGTATTCTGTGTTCATTTAATGGTTCATAATGGTATGCTAAAATGTGCAATATATATATTGCTTTAAAATTATGTCTGGCCATATAGTAATAATATTGAGATTGCATATATGTTTGGACATGAATTGGCATGTAATGGTATGTTTGGCTTTTACCATGCACACAGTAAAGTTATTTAAATGATATGTTTGATATTTATTAAATTAAATACATATAATAGCATGTATTTGATATTTGTGTTTGAATGTTTTAAGGTATGCGTGTGAAATTTGTTATGTTTTAAGATTTAATGTAATTAAATCATTTGAATGCTACAAAGGAAATATACATATGATTCGTATAATTGAGTTTGTATTACCTTAAATATGAATAGTAACGTTTGACTCTCTTAAGCTATGTACGGTTTGGTAATACCTCATAACCCTAATCCTGTGATGGATACGGGTTAGGGGTGTTACAAATGCCATATTTATACTGACCATTAAAGCTTGAAATATCTGATAACTCAAAAGGATTTGAATTTGAGACAGTGGAGATGGTTAGAATTGTTAAAAGACTATGAATTAGTGATTAACTATCATCCGGGGAAAGCGAATGTAGTTGCTGATGCTTTGAGTCAAAAGTCCTTATTTGCTTTAAGTGCTTTGAACACACAGTTAGCTTTGTCTGACGACAGTTCGATAGAAGCCGAGTTGAAAGCGAGACTGTTATTTTTACAGCAGGTTTGTGAGGCTCAAAATTTTTATAATGAATTGCAGGCAAAACAAGCTCAGTGTGAGCCGATTTCTGATTCAAAGTTTCGAATAGGGCCTGATGACTGTTAGATGTTTCGTGATAGAATATGTGTAACATGAAATTTTGAGCTCATTTGGAATATTTTAAACGAAGTACACAGTAGTCGTTTGTTAGTACATCCGAGAAGCACGAAAATGTATAACAATTTGAAACAACATTATTGGTGGCACGGCATGAAACGAGATATCTCAGAATTTGTTTCGAAATGTTTGATTTGTTAGGAAGTCAAAGTTGAGCATCAAGTGCCGTCAGGTTTATTATAGCCTATTATGATTCATAAGTTGAAGTAGGATAGAGTAACAATGGATTTCATATCGGGTTTACCCTTATCTCTGAGAAAGAAAGATGCGATCTGGGTTGTTGTTGACAGATTGAGGAAATCAGCTCATTTTATTCTGGTAAGTACAAATTTCTTGCTTGATAAATTGGTTGAGTTGTATATCTTAGAAAGTGTTTGATTGCATGGAGTACCACTATCTATTGTTCCGGATAGAGATCCGAGATTCACTTTGCGATTTTGGAACAAATTGCAAGAAGCTTTAGGTACAAAGCTACATTTCAGCACCGCGTTTCACCCACAAACAGATGGTCAATCCGAACGAGTTATTCAGATACTTGAGGATATGTTGCATTGTTGCATTCTTGAGTTTGAAGGTAGCTAGGAGAAATATCTACCGTTGATTGAATTTGCTTATAATAATAGCTTCCAATCGAGTATAAAAATGGCACCGTACGAAGCTTTATACGGTTGTAAATGGAGAATACCGTTGTATTGGACTAAGCTCAACGAAAATAAGATTCACGGGGTTGATCTGATCAGAGAAACTGGAGAAAAAGTAAAAGTAATTCGCGATAGTTTGAAAGCAGCTTCGGATTGACAAAAATCATACGTAGACTTGAAACAGAAAGATATTGAGTTTCAGATAGGGGATAAAGTGTTTTTGAAAGTGTCACCGTCGAAAAAGATATTATGGTTTGTTCAGAAAAGGAAATTGAGTCCGCGATTCATCGGACCGTATGAGATTACTGAGCGAGTTGGGCCAGTGGCATATCGGCTATCTTTACCATTTGAGCTAGAGAAAATACATAATGTTTTTCATGTATCAATGCTTCGATGATACCGATCTAACTCTTCACATGTTATTTCCCCGACTGAGGTTGAAATTCAGTCTGATATGTCATATGTTGAATAACCGATTCGAATTTTAGCTTGTGAGATCAAAGAGTTTAGAAATAAAAAAATCGCATTAGTGAAAGTATTATGGCATTGACACGGGGTTGAAGAAGCTACATGGGAACCCGAGGATGCTATGAGAAAATAATACTCGAACCTAATCACTTGTAATACCTCGAAATTTTTACAGTAAAATATTATCAGTAATATAGTAAAATAAGGAAATAAAGTGACAAAAAGAGAAATTTTGAGTTATGTCAATATTGAGAAGTATATTATGATATATTAATTCAAGAAAGGACTAAATTGTAAAAGTGAGAAAAGTTTTGTGGCCCAAGAGTAAATACTCAAAATTTAAAGGATTAAAGTGTAAATATGAAAAAGTTGAAGGACCAATAGTGTAAATATTTTAGGAGTGGAATGATCTAGAAACTAAGGAAAATGGATGAATTAGGACCAAATTGAATAGATGAAGAACTATAAGGGACTAAATTGCAATTTTACCAAATTAAATGATGACTCAAGGATGGATTTTTAAAAGATAATGAAGGGCAAAATGGTCAATTGGAAGAGAGAGAAATCTAGAAAGTAATAATGATGCTAGAGATATTTTGATATTTTATAATTATTTAATTAGATAAATATTATTTTATTTATATTTTAATAAGATATTTTATTATTATTTTATTAGTATATAAAGAAAGAAAGATGAGAAATTCTCATCCATATTTTCCCATGCACTAACGAGAGGGAAAGAGAGGAAGAAAGAAAGTTTTACTTTCTTTACAATTTGGTCCTTTTACCAAAAATTCACCATTTTCACCCAAAAATCAAATGAATTTCCATAGCTACCAAGAGAGAAAAATGTTAAGGAGAACATGGGGAGTTAGAACATCAAGTTGGATTCAAGAAATAGAAGCTGGAGGAGAGAGAAAATCAAGTTAAAGATTGGTATCAAGAGAACAAGGTAAGTACATCAAGATTTCAATATGTTTTTAAGTTTGTTATTGTTGATAAAGCATGGAAATAATGTTATAGTAGAGTTTTCTTACATAAGGTCCTATGTTCTTGATATGTTAGTGAAGAGAAAAAAAGAGAAAGTGATGAGAAATGGTGTAGAAAAAGAAAATAAGGGTGTTATAACAAGGTAATTATTATCTTGCACTAAAACAGTTATGGACAGCAGCAGTAGTCTAACTTTGAAAAATCACCATAAATTGTAGAAATCTAATTAGAAGATGAACAAAATATGGAATAAAATATTATTGAGTCTAGTTTATCATAGAAGAAACAATGTAAGCAATGGATTTTTAAATTTGAAGATATAATGAATTTTGTGAGACAAGGTCAGAATGAATTTGGGTTCCCCTGTTCAGACTTTGAAAAATTATTAAAAAATGACGAAAAATAATTATGGGATTAAATTTATATTTATAGAATCCTGAATGAGTCTAGTTTTAATAGAAACAAACTAGAACATCATTTGAATTCTGCACAAGGAGATAATAAATTTTTAGTGAAGAAGGGTCAGAACTGTCAGACAGCAGAACAGGGGTGACTTTAATGAATAAACTGTACTAATTGGCTACACCAAAAATTTTGGAAATTTTATGGTAAGAATATATGTGAGTCTAGTTTCAGTTAAAATTTACAGATCTTAATTTGGAGTCTGTAACTCAAGAAATAAATAATTTAGTGACTATGACTCAAATGGATAGCTTTGAATATACATATAGGTAAATAGTGAAATTATTGATAATGTTACTTATAAGCATATTATATAAATTTAAGGATGTGGAATGGAGAGGAGGAGGAGGAAAATATGTATGAATATTCATCTAGCAGACTAAATTGAATAAAAGTAAAACTTTATGGGCAATTTTGTAAAAATGTCAGAAATGACTAAATTGCATGAAATAGATTATTTTATTATTTAAATTACAAAATTTAACGAAATTATCAATTTAGTTCAAGATCGGGGGAAAACATGTTTTAGGGATTAAATTAAAAGTGTTGAAATTATGGAAAATTTTGATATTTTATAGAATTCATGGATTTATTATCAATGTATATGAGAATAATAGTTGGAAATAAGGATTAAATTGCAAGAATTTTATTTTCCTGACCCTAAGGATGAAATCGTCATTAATTAAAAATTTAGGGGCAAAATGGTAATTTTTCTTAGAGCATTAATTAAATGCATTAGAATATGAAATGAATGAAAATGATGATCAAATTTATTTAAAAGAGATCCAAGCGACTCAAATATGAGACTCGATCGTGAAAAGAAAAGATATCGGATTAATGAAATTATAAACACAAACAAGCAATGAGGTAAGTTCATGTAACTTGAATTATATTCTTAAATACTTGAAATGTATATTTTTGATGTGAATATGATTTGAATGTTCATTGTATGAAAATTGATGAAACATTGCATATTTGATATAAAGGGGAGGAAATCCCGGTTAAATGAAAGGAAAATTCGATGGATCTCGAAAAGGAATTGACGGTAAAAGGATCTAGCCCGGACGGGTGATCCTATCTGATATAGCCCTCCCGAAGAATATGTGGAAAATGGATTTAGCCCGGACGGGTAATCCGAATTAGGTCTCAATTTAGCTGGACTGTAATTCGGATCCAAGCTCATTAGAGTAATTGTCGTTGCGGAGGATTTAGCTTTGGATCGTAATCCCGACAATACTCTATGAGTTTATATTATAGGATTTAGCTCGGATGGTAATTCCTTTGTAAGAATGAGGTTCGTGAGTGTGCTCTACGATATGAAATGTGTAAGACCATGGTTGAAAGATACCATGGTAACCTGATATGAAATGTGTAAGACCATGGTTGAAAGATACCATGGCAACATGATATGAAACGAGTAAGACCATGGTTGAAAGATACCATGGCAACCTGATATGAAATATGTAAGACCATGGTTGAAAGATACCATGGCAACCTGATATGAAATGTGTAAGACCATGGTTGAAAGATACCATGGCAACGTGACATGAAATGTGTAAGACCATGGTTGAAAGATACCATGGCAACGCGACGGGGAAATGAATAAGACCATGGTTGAATGATACCATGGCAACATGACAGAAAATGAGTAAGAGCATAGTTGAAAGACACTATGGCATCATGTCGAAGAAAAATAAGATCGTGGAAGAGAAACGCGAAGATATCTGTTGAACAACTAATATTCAGGTAATATAACAAATGGTTAAATGAATTGGTTATACAAAATGGTAATGTGAAATGTTTACAGGAATTGGTCATATGGAAATAAATGTACAAAATAGTTGTATGAAATAATTAATAAGATAGATAAATGAAATAAGTATAGGTACATGGAATTTAAATTATGTTAAGTTTGATACGAACTATTACCGAAATAAATATACCTAAGATATAAGGAAATGATGGTGTATGAAATGTTGATATAATAAAATAAATGATATATGTTATTAAAGAAACGGTAAGAGAATGATATGTATCATGACATGTACATATGAGATTATCTTTTATATGTTAACATAAGGAAAATATGTAAGTTAAGACGACTATTAAATTCAAATAGGACATATTGAGAAAATAAGAATTTATATGAAATATGTGTAAGTACACTAACAAGTGTTGTTGTTGATGCTTAGGCAAGTGCCAAGCCATTGATTGAATGGTAATATATTTATTGATGCATTGAATTGGTAAGTATTTAAGTGAATTTTTTTTTAGTGATCTGCAAATGGTAGTAATGCTCTGAAACCCTATTCTGGCAGCGGGTACGAGTTAGGGGTGTTACATTTAGAATGGCTTGGCACTTGCCTAAGCATCAACAACAACACTTGTTAATGTACTTACACATATTTCATATAAATTCTTATTTTCTCAATATGTCCTATTTGAATTTAATAGTCGTCTTAACTTACATATTTTCCTTATGTTAACATATAAAAGATAATCTCATATGTACATGTCATGATACATATCATTCTCTTACCGTTTCTTTAATAACATATATCATTTATTTTATTATATCAACATTTCATACACCATCATTTCCTTATATCTTAGGTATATTTATTTCGGTAATAGTTCGTATTAAACTTAACATAATTTAAATTCCATGTACCTATACTTGTTTCATTTATCTATCTTATTAATTATTTCATACAACTATTTTGTACATTTATTTCCATATGACCAATTCCTGTAAACATTTCACATTACCATTTTGTATAACCAATTCATTTAACCATTTGTTATATTACCTGAATATTAGTTGTTCAACAGATATCTTCGCGTTTCTCTTCCACGATCTTATTTTTCTTCGACATGATGCCATAGTGTCTTTCAACTATGCTCTTACTCATTTTCTGTCATGTTGCCATGGTATCATTCAACCATGGTCTTATTCATTTCCCCGTCGCGTTGCCCTGGTATCTTTCAACCATGGTCTTACACATTTCATGTCACGTTGCCATGGTATCCTTCAACCATGGTCTTACACATTTCATATCAAGTTGCCATGGTATCTTTCAACCATGGTCTTACATATTTCATATCAGGTTGCCATGGTATCTTTCAACCATGGTCTTACTCGTTTCATATCATGTTGCCATGGTATCTTTCAACCATGGTCTTACACATTTCATATCAGGTTGCCATGGTATCTTTCAACCATGGTCTTACACATTTCATATCAGAGAGCACACTCCCGCGAACCTCATTCTTGCAATGGGATTACCAGTCCAGGCTAAATCCCCTATAATATAAACTCATAGAGTATTGTCTGGATTACCAGTCCAGGCTAAATCCTCTGCAACGACAATTACTCTAATGAGCTTGGATCTGAATTACCAGTCCAGGCTAAATTCAGACCCTAATTCAGATTACCCATCCGGGCTAAATCCATTTTCCACATATTCTTCGGGAGGGCTATATCAGGATAGGATCACCCGTCCGGGCTAGATCCTTTTTACCGTCAATTCCTTTTCAGAGATCCATCGAATTTTCCTTTCATTTAACCGGGATTTCTTCCCCTTTATATCAAACATGTCAATGTTTCATCAATTTTCATACAATGAACATTCAAATCATATTCACATAAAAAATATACACTTCAAGTATTTAAGAATATAATTCAAGTTACATGAACTTACCTCATTGCTTGTTTGTGTTTATAATTTCATTAATCCGATATCTTTTCTTTTTCACGATCGAGTCTCATATTTGAGTCACCCGGATCTCTTTTAAATAAATTTGATCATCATTTTCATTCATTTCATATTCTAATGCATTTAATTAATGCTCTAAGCAAAATTACCATTTTGCCCCTAAATTTTTAATTAATGACGATTTCATCCTTAGGGTCAGGAAAATAAAATTCTTGCAATTTAATCCTTATTTCCAACTATTATTCTCATATATATTGATAACAGTCCATGAATTCTATAAAATATCAAAATTTTCCATAATTTCAACACTTTTCAATTTAATCCCTAAAACATGTTTTCCCCCGATCTTGAACTAAATTGATAATTTCGTTAAATTTTGTAATTTAAATAATAAAATAATCTATTTCATGCAATTTAGTCATTTCTGACATTTTTACAAAATTGCCCATAAAGTTTTACTTTTATTCAATTTAGTCTGCTAGATGAATATTCATACATATTTTCCTCCTCCTCCTCTCCATTCCACATACTTAAATTTATATAATATGCTTATAAGTAACATTATCAACAATTTCACTATTTACTTATATGTATATTCAAAGCTATCCATTTGAGTCATAGTCACTAAATTATTTATTTCTTGAGTTACAGAACTCCAAATTAAGATCTGTAAATTTTAACTGAAACTAGACTCACATATATTCTTACCATAAAATTTCCAAAATTTTTGGTTTAGCCAATTAGTACAGTTTATTCATTAAAGTCACCCCTGTTCTGCTATCTGATAGTTCTGACCCTTCTTTACTAAAAATTTATTATCTCCTTGTACAGAATTCAAATGATGTTCTAGTTTTTTTCTATTAAAACTAGACTCATTCAGGATTCTATACATATAAATTTAATCCCATAATTATTTTTCTTAATTTTTTACTGATTTTTCAAATTCTGAATAGGGGAACCCGAATTCATTCTGACCTTGTCTCACAAAATTCATTATATCTTCAAATTTACAAATCCATTTCTTATATTGTTTCTTCTATGAGAAACTAGACTCAATAATATTTTATTCCATATTTTGTTCATCTTCTAATTAGATTTCTACAATTTATGGTGATTTTTCAAAGTTAGACTACTGCTGCTGTCCATAACTGTTTTAGTGCAAGATATTAATTACCTTGTTATAACACCCTTATTTTCTTTTTCTACACCATTTCTCATCACTTTCTCTTATTTTCTCTTCACTAACATATCAAGAACATAGGACCTTATGTAAGAAAACTCTACTATAACATTATTTCCATGTTTTATCAACAATAACAAACTTAAAAACATATTGAAATCTTGATGTACTTACCTTGTTCTCTTGATACCAATCTTTAACTTGATTTTCTCTCTCCTCCAGCTTCTATTTCTTGAATCCAACTTGATGTTCTAACTCCCCATGCTCTCCTTAACATTTTTCTCTCTTGGTAGCTATGGAAATTCATTTGATTTTTGGGTGAAAATGGTGAATTTTTGGTAAAAGGACCAAATTGTAAAGAAAGTAAAACTTTCTTTCTTCCTCTCTTTCTCTCTCGTTAGTGCATGGGAAAATATGGATGAGAATTTCTCATCTTTCTTTCTTTATATACTAATAAAATAATAATAAAATATCTTATTAAAATATTAATAAAATAATATTTATCTAATTAAATAATTATAAAATATCAAAATATCTCTAGCATCATTATTACTTTCTAGATTTCTCTCTCTTCCAATTGACCATTTTGCCCTTCATTATCTTTTAAAATTCCATCCTTGAGTCATCATTTAATTTAGTAAAATTGCAATTTAGTCCCTTATAGTTCTTCATCTATTTAATTTGGTCCTAATTCATCCATTTTCCTTAGTTTCTAGATCATTCCACTCCTAAAATATTTACACTATTGGTCCTTCAACTTTTTCATATTTACACTTTAATCCTTTAAATTTTGAGTATTTACTCTTGGGCCACAAAACTTTTCTCACTTTTATAATTTAGTCCTTTCTTGAATTAATATATCATAATATACTTCTCAATATTGACATAACTCAAAATTTCTCTTTTTGTCACTTTATTTCCTTATTTTACTATATTACTGATAATATTTTACTGTAAAAAATTTGGGGTATTACATCACTAGTAAGATTTTCGGGGACGAAAATCCCTAAGGGGGGAGAGTTTTAATAACCCAGTTTTAGCTAAATCAGAACAATGGTTTTGGAACCACAAATCCGATGTTGGAAAATTATTTGAATATTATTTTTGGTATTTACAGCATGTTATTTGATATGTGTGAAAATTTTATGAGCTAATTTTATCGTTTGAATAGTCAATTTGTGAAAATAAACTAAATCGTGTAAAATGAAAAAGTTGCATTCTACTTGTTAAAGGTGTTTAATTACTATGATTTATTAATTTAAAAGTCCTTATGATGATATTATACCATTGGTAGTGTTAATGGACATTAATGGACATGCATTATAAATTTCTCTGTTTATTCATTAAGGGTAAATAAGTAAATTGATAATTATAAGTTAATTTAATAAAACAAAGCTAAACTAAAAATTTGTTTCATCTTTTTGCCATTGCTGAATTTGAAGGAGAAGGAAGCCATTTTAAGGCTTGAAATGTTCGGCCACTTCCAGATCAAACTGTAAGTCTATTTTAGCTCAGTTTTTGATGATTTTTATGTTTTTTTAATCATTGCAACTCAATCTAGGTAGCCCGTACCTTTAATTTTGAAACTGTTAAAGATTTTAAGAGTTGCCATTGATGAGTTTATGAGTTCTTTGATGTTTGAAGGTGAAATATGAATTTTTGATGATAGATTTTTATGTTTTGTAAAGTGATTTTTGATGAAAATGCATAATAGGGATTAAATTGTGAAATGTGCAAATTGAGTGGTTAAAATGTGATATAAGTGAAAGTTTTGGCTGCTAGGGACCTATGAATAATTCAGCCAAGCTTGGGTTTATGGAAATTATGTGAATTTTGTGTATTTGTGAATTAGGGACTAAATTGATTAAATGTGAAAGTTTAGGGGCTAATGTGCAAATAGGCCTAAATGTATGTCTTCGACTAAATTGAATCAATGGTTGATTAAATAAGATAATTTTGAATATATTTAGATCAAGAAAAGAAGAATCCAGAATTAGATCGGGGGAAAGGCAAGATCATCGAGTAATTAACTCATTTCATTGTTTTTATACTTGAGGTAAGTTCATATGTGGTAATTTCATTATAAAAGTATGTTAAAAGCTTTGATATTGTATAAACTGTAATTATGAGATTATGGATAATGTTCGAATTGTGAAACCGACTCTACGAATGCATTCGATGATAGAAACGGAAAGTGTGAAATCTCGGTTGAACTATAGGAATAGATTTGGATACTAGTGTCATGTTATTAGATGAAAAGCTAAGTTGGCTTTGGGCCATGATATTAGCACTTCGGGTGCAAGTTATACCGATTTGCCTTCAAGCCATGCATATCTGATGATTTGGCTTCGGCCATGCATATCGGATGATTTGGCTTCGGGCCATGGTATAGGTACTTATCGTATAAGACTATTGGGTATCCAATTTCTATTCTGAATGGTTCTATAGGTAAACGAATGATGTGGTTGAGAAAGAGGTTAGTACGAGGCGATACAGGTATGTACAAAACCTATTTGAGTATTAAATAGAGAATGTAATGCCCCGAATTTTGGGCTTAGAAGTACTAGGTCTTAAGCATGGGAACAGTTAGGAAGCTGCACATAAATATTTAGTTGTGCAAGAAAGTGCCACAAATTTGTATCTGATTCAATGGTTAAGTGTCCTGGGAAGTGTCTAAGAAGTCTTAGGTTCAAGCCTGGGCAAGTACAAAAAGTTTTGTTTTTTTAAAAGGAATAAGCATTATCTTTAGGCAGTAGGCTTTTAAATAAAAATGGGTAAAGCATGACATAAAGAGCCTGCTGGTCTAGGGGGTATGTGGCGTGTTACCTATGTTAGAGGGCTGAGGTTCGAATCCCGGTGAAGGCAGTGGAGTATTTTATTTTGCTGTGGATACATGGGAGTGCCCTAGGTTGACTGAAACTCTAAGGAGTTTGAAGGGAGTTCAAATTAGTGGGTGGAGAGATTGGAAGAGAGGTTAAGGAGTGAATCAAGGGATTTGGGTAATGGTTGGAGAGACTTTAGGAGAAAATCGTGGGGAGATAAGGAGAGGGAGGTGTTGTACTGAATAGGGATTCTAGGAACTCAAGGAATTTGGCTTTAGGGGGGAGTGTTAGTTTTGGTTACTGTGCATTTTTTACTCTTTCCTCATTTTTAGTTTCTGACGTTGTTTCAGGTTCTCTTCATTCTCTGTTTTAGGTAGAAGAACTTTCCTATTGAACATTCGGGCATTTGTCATTTCAAGTTTATTTCAGTTTTAGCTTATCTTTGCAGTGTCTTTTTTGACTGATTTCTTTTCTCCCTTACTCATTTAGCAAAAGTTTTCTCTAGTGCTATCTTTTTGTTCTTGCTGAATTCCCCACTCTTCTCTCTCAAATCCTTCGGCTTTTAACCCTTGATTCTTGATTGATTCTCTTCTTCTCTCTCTCTCCCTCAATCGTTTCTTGGTTGGTCGATTTTTTTCTTTTCTTCTTCTCTCTCAATTGGATTCCTCTTGATCAAATACTGCTATTTCGTTTGTCCCACTATGCCAATTCTTTAGTGCTCTCTGTCAGCTTTGGCGGTAACTACGCTATTCGGTTACTTTCTCTCTTTTCTCTTTCAGTTGTACTAATAGTTTTCTTATAATATCTTCTTTTGCTGCCACTATTGCTAAGGGTATGTTCTGCTAAGCCCTTGCCTCTATCCTCTTGTGTACTTTCGGCTCTTGTGTGGATGTAGGCCGATTATCTTTTTCTTCTAATCTGGACCCTGCATTTTCGGTAATTGATTATTCGTCTAGTCCAAATAGTTCATTTGTTTGATGGTTGATAAGGTTTGGTTGGAATGCAGGTAACCCCTAAGGCCTAGTGATTAGTCTCTTGCAGCGGATTAGGTGGGCAAGCCACAATCGATCGATCTAAATGAGTGATAGGTAATCTTTTGGGATAAGTGTTTTGATGGGAGTTTTGATAATTCGATTAGGATACGGCTAACCAAAGCTTGTGATTGAATATAGGTTGGAGTACTCTTGGGCTAGTTTCGCACATTTTTACAAACAAGTGTGTAACCACACTGCCCAAAATATAAATCGGCAAAAGTTGGAAAATGTGACCTTTGATGCCACATGGGCGTGCGCTCGCTCATGTGGTAATTCAAACATATAGACATAGGTGTTTGATCATAGAGGCCACCATGAGCGATTTCATAGGCTAGGGCCATTTTGGGCCACGTTGGGCTGAGTTGGGCCGTGTGGTCCCCACGCACTTATGGACCCTACATGGGTAAACCACACAGATGTGTGGAGATTATTGGGCCAGGCTGTGTAGTTCACACAGCCAAGGCCATTTTTGGGCTTAGTAAGCCACACGGGCGTGTGGGCCCACATGGGCCCGTATTATGGGCCTTGGACCCATTTTCACTTTTTAACGGTTAAGGTTGCACGGGTCACCCGAGACAATTATAGACCTACTATTGGGTCAATAAGTATACCTAGACCCCTAAATTGATAAAATGATTGTTATGCCCTATGTGCTAAAATGACTATTATGCCCTTATGAGATGTATGACTATAATCGAGCATGCCATTTTATATATATTGCATACATGTATGATATTATGACATATTGCATAGGGATGGGTTTACTATATTTGGAGGAAGTGTACTGTACTGGCAGCTCTTCTGCAAATATTGTTTAGTGCCGCAACCGGTGCTATTTTTGGTGTGTAGGGATGGGTGAGTTAATTTTATCCCCACATGGTGTGAAGTGCTGGACGGAGTGGTGTGTAGAGGCTAGTTGGGTAGGATTTGTAATTGCATATCCTGCATCTTTGTGTGGCTATTGAATTAGGCTACGCCCACACCGAATCAGCATCGATATGGGCATAGGCCAGGCTATATTTGCTCACTGTATGCTTGACTGTTTGTTTATTAAGGGATTACACACTAAGTTTTCGTAAACTCACCCTTCTGCTTATCTGCGCAGGTAATCCTTAGGTGGATCGGTGCTGTGAGGAACTCGAAGGTGGCCACACAACAGGTTACACTTCCATATTTATCTTTTAATTTATAAGTAGTTTTATTTGGGTATTTTTATGTAATAAAGCCTCTCTAGATTTTATTTTTAATTTAGGGATTTATTTTTCTTTTGATTCATATCTACTAGCAGTAGGACACGGGTTTTCAAAGATAAATGCTTTTCAAAACATCACGATTACGGAACATGTTTCAAAGGCTTTCACTATAAATGAAAATTTGAAATTAATTGTAACGCCCCCACGCCCGAAACCGTCACCGGAGTCAAACTTGAGGTGTTACTAAACTTATTTTACCTTTTAAACAACTCTAAACCACTAATTTTAATTTTCGGAATAAATTGTTTTTCTGCATCATGGTTGCTTAAAAATTAATTTCTCAAGTTTAAAAACTTGAAATTAAGATCTGTAAATTTTTCCTGAAACTAGACTCATATATATATCTACTAATTTTTTTCTAGAATTTTTGACTTAGCCAATTAGTACAGTTTATTAGTTAAAGTTACCCCTGTTTCAGAATTCAACTGCACTGACCTCTACTTACTACGAACCACTTTTCTCCCTCTAAAAAATTCATATGACTATAAAGTTTGTTTCTATTAAAACTAGATTCAATAAGTATTCTAAAAATATAAATTACACCACCTAATTATTTTTTTAAAATTTATGGTGAATTTATAAAGTTGAAACAGGGGATCCAGAAATCGCTCTGCCCTATTTCACTAAAACTCAGATATCTTATAAAATACAAAACCTTTACCTGTTTTGCTTATTTTACATGAAAATAGACACAATGAGTTTTAATTTCATATATTATTCACCATCAAACCATGTCTCTACGATTTTTAGTGATTTTTCAAAATCACGTTATTTCTAATACTTGAATCCGTTTTTAAGTTACTTTCACATTTTTCATAGTTTTCATGTGATAATTACTACTTAATCATACATACTATTAAACATGTATATCACCAGCCATTCTATTAGCTAATCACTAGCAAGTATTTACACATCATTCGTTGATCATATCATATCAAAAGAAACCAAGTTCCTATACATGCCATACACAAAACGAAACGTCTAACTATACCAATGTGATTCCTTCGATAGTGTGATCGGGTCTCCGACGTTTCCTTCGATCCCCGAGTGGCTTGATAAAAACTATAAGAAAAAGAAAATAAAGAGAGTAAGCACTAGGCTTAGTAAGCTTACAAGCAAATAAATTACAACATTCAACATAATGAATAATTATACATAATGTCACCTAGCCTCATAAACTTTCTTTACTTCTCATTTTCTACCTTCTTCTTTACTCACATACCTTCTTTCTTACCTGACCTTTCACTATTCATAAATATAATCTACCTTCCTTTTTGCTGATAATTCACTGTAATTTAACGTGTACAATGACCCGTTGAACCACTTGGAATACTAAGGATACTAGGGTCGTTCCTGCCTATCAATATCCTGCCAATGCCATGTCTTCGACATGGACTTAAATGAATTTTTCCTGTCTTCAATGCCATATATATATCTAATATGGGCTTACATGGCTCATTCCTATCTCCAAAGCCATATATCTGATATGGACTTACATGGCTCATTTCTGTCCTGTCCTGTCCTGTCAACCCCAATATCCTAACATTCCTAAGGTTCAAACGGGGCTTCTTCGCCTTTAATTCGACTTCAAATATTCTCATAAAATAAGTATATAAATGCTGGAAATTTACAATAATAATGTAAAATAAAATAATATTGCATTTATTTACTGTAAACTTACCTCGATACAAAATGTGACTAAACTTTACAATTTAGTCCTTTACTTTTTCTTTTCCCCGATCTACTCCCGAATTTCGCTCTTCTTGATCTATAATAGCAAATTTAATTTATTTAATATTCACATTTATCAAAACAGTCCTTTACTCAAACTTTGGAAAAATTACATTTTGCCCCTAAACTCTTGCATATTTACACTTTTGCCCCAAATCTCGTAAATTAAACTTCAGCCTATTTTCTTATGTTTTATGACATTCTGATCGTTTTTCCCTTCTATAGCAAAATCAAATTCTCACTCTAACATATACTTATGGCTATTAGGTATTTTTACCGATTAAGCCCTTTTACTCATTTTTACCTAAAACCGAGTAGCACAAGTTGTCTAACATAATCTAAGACCTCATATTCTATCATAAAACATCAAAATAAACACTTTTCACCCAAATATGAACCCTAACTTAAATTATTGCTAGCATAAGCTTTATCGAGCTACCGGGACTCTGAAAACGTAAAGAACATTAAAAACGGGGCTTGGAATCACTTACTATGGAGCTTGAAAGCTTGAAACAAACCCTAGCTATGGAGAAACCTTGAAATTTTGTGCTAATGAAGAAGATGATGAATTTTGTGTTATTTTTTTCCTTTTTATTTCATTTAATATCTAAATGACCAAAATGCCCTTCCTTATTAAAATTTCAAAATTAAAATTTCAAAAATTCCATCCATGTCCTATTTTGTCCATGAACTTAGAAATTGGTCAAATTGTTATTTAAACCCTCCTAATTAATATTCCAAAGCAATTTCATACTAAAAACTTCTAGAATGCAAGTTTTGCAAATTATTTGATTTAGTCCCTAATCTCAACTTAAGCACTTTATGCATAGAATTTCATCACGAAATTTTCACACAATCATGTAATCATATCAT
The DNA here is from genome assembly GCA_025698475.1 of Gossypium anomalum. Taxonomy (NCBI): domain Eukaryota; kingdom Viridiplantae; phylum Streptophyta; class Magnoliopsida; order Malvales; family Malvaceae; genus Gossypium; species Gossypium anomalum. The sequence goes on along the minus strand of CM046958.1, from coordinate 38,985,583 downwards.
GAACCTCAAAATAATAATAAAATAAAGTTTTCTACCTCAGATTTGTGGTTTCGTAACCACTGTTCTGTTTAGGCCCTATTTCGGGATGTTACATTTCTCCCTCCTTTAGGGATTTTCGTCCCCAGAAAATCTTACCCGTGAAAAGATTTGGGTCTTGTTTTGCATAGCCTCTTCGGGTTCCCATGTAGCCTCGTCTACCCCCTTGTCTATTCCATAGTACTTTCACAAGTGCAATACTTACATTCCTTAATTACTTTACCTCTCGAGCTAGAATCTTTACAGTTCTTCACAGTAAGTCATGTCGGTGAATCTCAACCTCATCCGAGAAATCACATGTGACGGATCGAACAATAACGACGTAGCATAGACACATGAAATACATTATGAATCTTCTCTAACTCAATCAGCAAAGCTAACTGATATGCTAATGGTCCGACTCTCTCAATCACTTCAAACGGTCCAATAAAATGTGGACTTAGTTTGCCTTTCTTGCCAAATCTGAGAACTTTCTTCCACGGGGATACTTTCAAAAAAAACTTTGTCACCAACTTGATTATCAATCTCTTTTCTCTTCAAATCGCATACGACTTTTGTGCATCTGAAATTGCGCTTTCAAGCAATCTCTGATGATTTTTACTTTCTCTTATGTTTCCTTAACTAGATCAACCCCGTAAATCTGATTTTCCTTAAGCTCTGTCCAATACAAAGGTGTGTGACATTTATGTCCATACAAAGCTTCATAAGGTGCCATCTTCAAACTCAACTGATAACTATTATTGTAGGCAAACTCTACTAATGGTAAATATTTTTCCCAACTGCCTTGAAATTCCAATTACACGACATCTAAGCATATCTTCAAGTACCTGAATAACTCTCTCTGACTGACCGTCGGTTTGAGGATGGAAAGCTGTACTAAAACTCAACTTTGTGCCCAAAGCCTTCTGTAATTTCTTCCAAAATCGTGAAGTAAATCTTGGATCTCTATCTGATATGATCGATAATGGTACCCCGTGTAGTCTAACTATCTCTGAAATATACAACTCGGCCAACTTGTCAAGTGAATAATCCATACGAACTGGGATAAAATGAGCCGACTTCATTAACTTATCAATCACAACCCATATTGAATCTTTCTTTCTCGGTGTAAACGGCAATCCTGTCACAAAATCCATAGTAACTCGATCCCATTTCCACTCAGGGACTAGCACAGGCTACAATAAACCTGAAGGTACCTGATGTTCGGCCTTTACCTGCTGACAGATCAAGCATCTAGAAACAAACTCTGAAATGTCCCTTTTCATTCCTACCCACCAGTACATTTTCTTCAAATCATTATACATCTTTGTACTACCTGGATGAATAGACAAAAAACTACTATGTGCTTCCTGTATGATCTTTCGAATAAGCTCATCATTCTTCGGTACACATACCCTGTCTCGGAACATCAAACAACCGTCAGAACTGATCTGAAAATCTGACTCTATATCTGACTCACACTGATCTCTTTTGGCTAACAACTCACTGTCATTTTTTTGAGCTTCAAAAATTTCTTCAAGAAACATCGGTTTAGCTCTCAACTCAGCTAAGATAAAACCATCATCTGATAAGGCTAGACTAGTGTTCAAAGCTCTTAATGCAAATAAAGATTTCCTACTCAAAGCATCAGCAATAATGTTTGCCTTACCTGGGTGAAAATCGATCACTAGCTCATAATCTTTAATCAACTCTAACCATCTTTTTTGCCTCAAATTCAAATCTTTTTGAGTCATAAAATATTTCAAACTTTTGTGATCAGTGAATATATGGCACTTCTCACCGTACAAATGATGTCTCCAAATCTTCAACGCAAAAATAATGGCAGCTAGCTCTAAATCATGTGTCGGATAGTTCTTCTCATGTGGCTTTAGCTGTCTGGAGGCATAAGCAATTACCTTCCCTTCCTGCATAAGTACACAACCAAGTCCATTCATGGACGCATCACTGTAAATCACAAACTCCTTACCTGGTTCTGGTTGTACTAAAATAGGAGCTTTAGTCAACAATGTTTTTAACTTGTCAAAACTTTGTTGACACTTCTCAGTCCATTCAAACTTGATATCCTTTCGTAGCAATCTTGTCAGCGGGGTAGCTATCATGGAAAATCCCTCTACAAATTGTCTATAATATCCAGCAAGATCAAGAAAACTTCTAACTTCTGATACATTTCTAGGAGGTTTCCAATCAACAATGGCTGAAATCTTGCTCGAATCAACCTTAATACCTTCACCTGAGACAATATGTCCAAGAAAACCAACTTCTCGTAACCAGAACTCACTTTTGCTGAACTTGGCATACAACTGATTATCTCTCGAGAATCGTAGAAACTATTCTCAAATGCTCTCGCATGCTCGGTCTCATCATGAGAATAAATCAAGATATCATCAATGAACACAACTACAAACTTATCCAAATACGATCTCGAAAATTCGGTTCATTAAGTCCATGAAAATGGCGGGAGCATTAGTCAAGCCAAATGGCATCACAAGGAACTCATAATGACCATACCTAGTCCGAAAGCGATTTTGGGACATCGACTCTTTAACTCATGGCCCGATAGCATCCGGATCTCAAATCTATCTTGGAGAACACAGAGCTCCCTTCAATTGATCAAACAGATCATCAATTCTAGGCAATGGATACTTGTTCTTTATCATTGTTACCTTGTTAAGTTGCCGATAATCTATGCACAATCTCATCGATCCGTCTTTCTTTTTCACAAATAGCACTGGTGCACCCCATGGTGAACTACTGGGTCTTACAAAGCCTTTATTTGTTAATTCCTGCAACTGAGCTTTCAATTCTTTCAATTCCAACGGAGCCATTCTATAAGGAGCAATAGAAATGGGCGTGGCACCTAGAATCAACTCAATACCAAACTCAACTTCTCTAACAGGAGGTAAACCTGGTAGATCTTCCGGAAATACATCGGGAAACTCACATACCACAGGCACTGATTCAATTTTCAATTCTGGATCTTTAGTGTTCAACACAAAAGCAAGATAAGCTTCATACCCTTTTCTCAAACATTTCTGAGCAGACATAATAAAAATTATGGGAAATGAACTATCTGACTCTTCTGAATTAACCCGAAGAATTTCACCATTTTCACACTTCAACTCAATGAATTTCTTTCCACAATTCACTATCACATCATGTGTAGTCAACCAATCCATACCAAGAATCACATCAAACTCATCAAATGGCAATAGCATGAGATCGGTCGGAAAACAGTAGCCTCTAATCATCAAAGGACAATTTTTACATACTTTATCTACTAATACATGCTTGCCTAATGGATTCAATACTTTAATCACAAATTCTGTAGATTCTATAGGCATACTAGGCATTAATTTCTTGCAAACATATGAATGAGTTGAAACCGGATCAATCAAAGCAATGACATTAATATCATGTAGAGAAAATGTACCCGTAATCACATCGGGGAAGGATGCCTCTTCGCGAGCACGGATAGCATAAGTCCTTGCAGGGCTCTAACATCCGGTCTCACACGAATCTCTTGAGGTACCTCTCACATTTGCTTGCCTACTCCCGGTTGCCTCGGTGATCCGCCTCTAGTAGGAGCATTTTCGGATCTAGCAGTCTGTGTTACCTCTCAGTTAGCCACCTCTGGACATTCTCGTACAAAATGATCTGGAGCACCACATTTATAACAAACATTTTCTTTGCCCGAAAAAAGACCATAATGAAGTCTACCACACCGTGGACACCCGATCTACCCCTGTCCAACATTACCTACACTCGCAGTCAAGATGGTTTGAGCCTTGAATCCTTAAATCTCTTTGCCTCTATTCGACTAGAATACCCGGTGAGAAACTAGATCTCGTAGAAAACTCCTTTGGCCTTTTGGATGTAGCACTGGAATGACTCGCTCATCTGTCTCTTCTTTGTATCTTGTGTCTCTGTCTCAACTTTGCCTTTTCTTTTATCAGCCTCCTCTCGCCTTTACAGGCTCTCTCAACTAAAATAACGAACTCTTTTATTTCTAGGACACCCACTGACAGTCGGATATTATCATTTAACCCATCCTCAAACCTTTTACACATGATAGCCTCTGTGGACACACATTCTCGAGCATATTTACTAAGCCTGACAAATTCGCGCTCATAATCAGTCACCGTCATATTACCTTGTTTCAATTCCAGGAATTCCTTTCTCTTCTGGTCAATAAACCTCTGACTAATGTACTTTTTACGAAATTCCTCCTGAAAGAAATCCCAAGTGACCCTCTCCTTTGGTACAATTGATACAAGTGTCTTCCACTAGTGGTAGGGTGAGTCTCTAAGAAGTGATACTACACATTTCATACATTCCTTGGGTGTACAAGATAATTCATCAAAGACTCTGATAGTATTTTCTAACCAAAATTCTGCTCTTTCTGTATCATCATCTTTTGTTGCTCGGAACTCTTCTGCCCCTTGTTTCCTGATTCTATCAACTGGTGGCTTTTCTCTTATCACTATACCTATGACTGGGAGAGCTTGAGGTACATGGGTAGCCTGAGAATCATGAGGGGGTGGAGGTCTAGCTGCCAGATTCGTACGAACAAACTCGGCAAACCAATCATTCAAAGCTTGGAAGAGAGCTTCTCAAGTCACTCCTCCCTGATCAACTGTTACTGGCCTATTCTCAGATGGCGCTGCCCCTTCCGCGGGAGCACGCGCATTACTTTCTACATCATCATCACCAGCTCGCTCGAGATTCATTACTATAAAACGAAATATTTAAAAATCGTCAGGAGTCGTCACACTATCAAAATACAGGTATGGCATGTATAGCTAGATTTTTACTCACACTAACTGTTCCCAGAACTGACTAAACCTACTCTGATACCAATAAATGTAACACCCCCACGCCCGAAACCATCACCGGAGTCAAGCTTGAGGTGTTACTAAACTTATTTTACCTTTTAAACAACTCTAAACCACTAATTTTAATTTTTGGAATAAATTGTTTTTCTGCATCATGGTTGCTTAAAAATTAATTTCTCAAGTTTAAAAACTTGAAATTAAGATATGTAAATTTTTCCTGAAACTAGACTCATATATATATCTACTAATTTTTTTCTAGAATTTTTGACTTAGCCAATTAGTACAGTTTATTAGTTAAAGTTACCCCTGTTTCAGAATTCGACTGCACTAACCTCTACTTACTACGAACCACTTTTCTCCCTCTACAAAATTCATATGACTATAAAGTTTGTTTCTATTAAAACTAGATTCAATAAGTATTCTAAAAATATAAATTACACCACCTAATTATTTTTTTAAAATTTATGGTGAATTTATAAAGTTGAAACAGGGGATCCAGAAATCGCTCTGCCCTATTTCACTAAAACTCAGATATCTTATAAAATACAAAACCTTTACCTGTTTTGATTATTTTAAATGAAAATAGACACAATGAGTTTTAATTTCATATATTATTCACCATCAAACCATGTCTCTACGATTTTTAGTGATTTTTCAAAGTCACGTTATTTCTGATACTTGAATCCGTTTTTAAGTTACTTTCACATTTTTCATAGTTTTCATGTGATAATTACTACTTAATCATACATACTATTAAACATGTATATCATCAGCCATTCTATTAGCTAATCACTAGCAAGTATTTACACATCATTCATTGATCATATCATATCAAAAGAAACCAAGTTCCTATACATGCTATACACAAAACGAAATGTCTAACTATACCAATGTGATTCCTTCGATAGTGTGATCGGGTCTCCGACGTTTCCTTCGATCCCCGAGTGGCTTGATAAAAACTATAAGAAAAAGAAAATAAAGAGAGTAAGCACTAGGCTTAGTAAGCTTACAAGCAAATAAATTACAACATTCAACATAATGAATAATTATACATAATGTCACCTACCCTCAAACTTTCTTTACTTCTCATTTTCTACCTTCTTCTTTACTCACATACCTTCTTTCTTACCTGACCTTTCACTATTCATAAATATAATCTACCTTCCCTTTTGCTGATAATTCACTGTAATTTAACGTGTACAATGACCCGTTGAACCACTTGGAATACTAAGGATACTAGGGTCATTCCTGCCTATCAATATCCTGCCAATGCCATGTCTTCGACATGGACTTACATGAATTTTTCCTGTCTTCAATGCCATATATATATCTAATATGGGCTTACATGGCTCATTCCTGTCTCCAAAGCCATATATCCGATATGGACTTACATGGCTCATTTCTGTCTCCTGTCCCTCTGTCTCACAACCCCAATATCCTAACATTCCTAAGGTTCAAACGGGGCTTCTTCGCCTTTAATTCGACTTCAAATATTCTCATAAAATAAGTATATAAATGCTGGAAATTTACAATAATAATGTAAAATAAAAGAATATCACATTTATTTACTGTAAACTTACCTCGATACAAAATGTGACTAAACTTTACAATTTAGTCTTTACTTTTTCTTTTCCCCGATCTACTCCCGAATTTCGCTCTTCTTGATCTGTAATAGCAAATTTAATTTATTGAATATTCACATTTATCAAAAAAGTCCTTTACTCAAACTTTGGAAAAATAACATTTTTGCCCCTAAACTTTTGCATATTTACACTTTTGCCCCAAATCTCGTAAATTAAACTTTAGCCTATTTTCTTATGTTTTATGACATGCTGATCGTTTTTCCCTTCTATAGCAAATCAAATTCTCACTCTAACATATACTTATGACTATTAGGTATTTTTATCGATTAAGCCCTTTTACTCGTTTTTACCTAAAACCGAGTAGCTCTAGTTGTCTCACATAATCTAAGACCTCATATTCTATCATAAAACATCAAAATAAACACTTTTCACCTATGTGTATTTTTCCAAATATGAACCCTAACTTAAATTATTGCTAGCATAAGCTTTATCGAGCTACCGGGACTCCGAAAACGTAAAGAACATTAAAAACGGGGCTTGGAATCACTTACTATGGAGCTTGAAATCTTGAAACAAACCCTAGCTATGGAGAACCCTTGAAATTTCGTGCTAATGAAGAAGATGATGAATTTTGTGTTATTTTTTTCCTTTTTATTTCATTTAATATCCAAATGACCAAAATGCCCTTCCTTATTAAACTTTCAAAAATTCCATCCATGTCCTATTTTGTCCATGAACTTAGAAATTGGTCAAATTGTTATTTAAACCCTCCTAATTAATATTCCAAAGCAATTTCATACTAAAAACTTCTAGAATGCAAGTTTTGCAAATTATTCGATTTAGTCCCTAATCTCAACTTAAGCACTTTATGCATAGAATTTCATCACGAAATTTTCACACAATCATGCAATCATATCATGAACCTCAAAATAATAATAAAATAAAGTTTTCTACCTCAGATTTATGGTTTCGCAACCACTGTTCCGTTTAGGCCCTATTTCGGGATGTTACATTAATAATGTTATTAAATAAATACTTTTTGATAATGACACAAGTTTTAAAATCATCTTTTAGAGCATAAAAAGAGGCTAAATAAAGTTTGGGTTTTTCAAACGAGATCACGCTTTATGAAAGACACTTCAATGTAACATTACCAAATTCGGCCATAACGTCCAGGCCAGGTTTGGGGTGTTACATTTAGTGGTATCAGAGCCAGATTGCAAAACACGACTGTGGATTTTGGTTTCTTCCAAAACTTTTAATTTTCAAAGAGAACTGTTTCAAATGATTGGAAGTATTTTGAAATGTTTTACTAAATGTGCGGTACACCGAGTCTTCGCGCTGATCCTGTAAGTCCTCTCTAAAAACTGCATTTCAATTTTGACTAAAACTGTCATAGGTAGGATTACTAAGATTACTATAAGTAGTATACTGTAGCAAACTTTTTAGTGGTGTATACTGAAACAGTAGTAAATTGGTAGACACTGATAGACACTGCATTGTGCGGAAATAAAACTCTACACTTTTGATACTGTCTTTATAAAACATCTATTAATAAACACTAGAACTGTAAACTGACGCATAAACTATTAATAAGATAAAACGCAATTCGATAGTGAGCACTTGAGGTACTCACGAAAAGGGTACAATATGTCGCAGTGTAGGCCGTGGAGGTTCTCGAGCCGGGTCTTTGTCATCTGGCCACATGCTTAATATTGAGGCTAGAGAGGTGCCGACTTCACCTGTGACTGAGACTAGGTGTCATGATCATGCAGTTGGGGACAACGCACAGTCCCAGTCTATCTACAGACTGTACTGAAAACACTCAAGTTAAGTGTGGTAGTGTTTTGGAACTAAAGTGCGCAGCGGTGTAGACTATGTTATGCGATTGATTTGATAGTTGGAAATTTCGGGGACGACATTTCATTAAGGAGGGGTGAATTGTAACGCCCCAAATTTAGGGCCTAGAAGTATTAGGTCTTGAGCATGTGAATAGTTAGGAGGCTGTTCATAAATATTTAGTTGTGCAAGAAAGTGACACAAATTTGTATCTACTTCAGTTGTTAAGTGTCCTAGGAAGTGTCTGAGAAGTCTAGGGTTCAAGCCTGGCCAGGTGCAAAAAGTTTTGTTATTTTAAAGGAATAAGCATTGTCTTTAGGCAGTAGGCTTTTCAATAAAAATGGGTAAATCATGACATAATGAGCCTGCTGTTCTAGGGGGTATGTGGTATGTTACCTATGCTAGAGGGCTGAGGTTTTAATCCTGGTGAAGGCAGCAGAGTATTTTATTTTGCTGTGAGTACATGGGGGTGCCCTAGGTTGACCGAAACTCTAAGCAGTTTGAAGGAAGTTCAAATTAGTGGGTGGAGAGATTGGAGGAGAGGTTAAGCAGTGGATCAAGGGATTTGGGTGATGGTTGGAAATAATTTAGGAGAAAATAGAGGGGAGATGAGGAGAGGGAGGTGTTGTGCCGAATAGAGATTCTAGGCGCTCAAGGAATTCAGCTTTGGAGAGGAGTGTTAGTTTCGGTTACTGTGCATTTTTTACTCTTTCCTAATTTTCAGTTTCTGAGGTTGTTTTAGGTTCTCTTCATTCTCTATTTTAGGTAGTCGAACATTCCTATTGAACATTTGGGCATTTGTCATTTCAGGTTTATTTCGTTTTTGGCTTATCTTTATAGTGTCCTTTTTAACCGATTTCTTTACTCCCTTACTCATTTAGCAACCATTTTCTCTAGTGCTCTCTTTTTGTTCTTGGTCGAATTCCCCACTCTTCTCTCCCAAATCATTCGACTTTTAACCCCTAATTCTTGATTGATTCTCTTCTTTTCTCTCTCTCCCTCAATTGTTTCTTGGCTGGCCGATTCTCTTCTTCTCTCTCAATTAGATTCCTCTTGATCGAATACTGCTATTTTGTTTGTCCCACTGTGCCGATTCTTCAGTGCTCTCTGTCAGCTTTGGTGGTAACTACGCTATTCGGTTGTTTTCTCTCTTTTTTCTTTCAGTTTTACTAAAAGTTTTCTTATAATATCGTCTTTTTCTGCCATTATTGCTAAGGGTATGTCGTGCTAAGCCTTTGCCTCTATCCTCCTGTGTACTTTCGAGTCCTGTATGGGTGTAGGCCGATTATCCTTTTCTTCTAATCTAGACTTTGTGTTTTCAGTAAGTGATTATTCATCTAGTGCAAACGGTTCATTTTTTTGATGGTTGATAAGGTTTTTTTGGAACGCAAGTAACCCCTAAGGCCTAGTGATTAGTCTCTTGCAGCGGATTAGGTTGGCAAGCCACAATCGACCGATCTAAACGAGTGATAGGTAATCTTTTGGGATAAGTGTTTTGATGGGAGTTTTGATAATTCGATTGGGATACAGCTAACCAAAGCTTGTGATTGAATATAGGTTAGAGTACTCGTGGGCTAGTTTTGCACATTTTCACAAATAGGTGTGTAACCACACTGCCCAAACTATAAATCGGCAAAAGCTAAAAAATGTGACCTTTGATGCCACATGGGTGTGCGCTCGCTCGTGTGGTAATTTGAATGTATAGACGTAGGTGTTGGATCGTAGAGGCCACCATGAGCGATTTCATGGGCTAGGGCCATTTTGGGCCACGTTGGGCCGAGTTGGGCCGTGTGGGCCCTTTGGACTTGTGCACCCCACACGGGTAAACCACACGGACGTGTGGAGATTATTAGACCAGGCTATGTAGTTCACACAGTCAAGGCCATTTTTGGGCTTAGTAGGCCACACAGTCGTGTGGGCCCATATGGGCCCGCATTATGGGCCTTGGGCCCATTTTCACTTTTTGACTATTAATGTTGCAAGGGTCGCCTGAGACGATTGTGGACCTACTGTTGGGTCGGTAAGTAACCTTGAGGAGATGCTCTCTAAATTCATCTCGGTGTTAGAAACTTGTTTCCAGAATACCGAGACAGCACTCAAAAATCAACAAGCATCAATTCAAGGACTCGAAACTCAGATAGGTCAGCTATCCATATTAATTTCTTAACGACCACAATGTAGTTTGCCAAGTAATACTGAACCAAACCCAAGGGAAGAGCTCAATGCTATTGATGCTCAAGAAGGATGCATTGAGATCGAGCCAGAACCAAGGCAAGAAAATGTGGAAAGAAAAAGTGATGGTGAGGTAAGTCATAACAAATCAGTGAATGAAGAATATAAACCTCACGTGCCATACCCTAATGCGACAAGGAAAGACCGCTCAGATGAACGATTCGGTAAATTCCTTAAACTTTTGAAAAAATTACATATCAACTTACCGTTTATTGAAGCTCTGTCACAGATGCCAAATGCAATGAAATTTTTAAGAGAGCTTCTAGCAAACAAGTGGAAGTTGGACTAAGCGTCACATGTGGAGCTAAACGCAATTTACTCAGCTATTCTACAGAATAAGCTACCCAACAAATTGAAGAATCCAGGGAGTTTTACAATTCCTTGCTTAATTGGTAGTTTAGATGTAAATAATGCATTAGATGATTTAGGGGCAAGTACCAATGTCATGCCTTACAAAATGTTTAAGCAACTAGGTCTTGGGAAACCCAAACAAACTTGGATGAGCATTCAACTGGCAAATAAAACCATAAGATTTCCTAGGGGTATTATTGAAGATGTACTAGTAAAAGTGGATAAATTCATATTTCCCGTTGATTTCGTTGTTTTAGACATAGAGGAGGAGACGGACACCCCTTTGATTTTTGGGAGGCCCTTTTTAGCAACTGCTAAAACAATTATTGATGTTGGCACAGGAGAACTTACACTTCGCGTGGGAGACGAAACGATCACCCTTCAAGCTCGTAATTCTAGCATCACATCGAACATGGAAGGTAATGATCCACACCATCCTACTAAAACTGATAATATGACACAATCCACTGTGCAGAAATTAAGTTTGAAAGAAGTACACGAGCCATGTTCCAACAACAATAGAGGACCCATTCATGAAGAACGAAGGCTACAGATAGAAGAGCTAGACGAATGGCGAGCACATAAATTGAGAACACCCGATAAGCTGAAACTATGCCAAAACAAGCTCGATACCTCTCCAAATCAACTTAAGGTTAGAGATCAAGTCTTGTTGGATGCCGTAAACCCTCACATTGTCACTACCAACTCGGATGAAGAAACCCTTCTTACGGTACTTAGTATTTTCCCATTTGGTACAGTGGAGGTAAGTCATCCCAAGTTCAGTACTTTTAAGGTAAACAATTCTCGGCTAAAGCTTTATTTTTATAAGAATGTAGCTGGAATGAGGAGTACGAACTCCTTAAACCACCTTGACCATTCAACAGCAAGAGGAATTTGAGCTGAGACTATAAACAAGCGCTTCTCGGGAGGCAACCCAAGTACTAACCATTTTCATTTATTTAAATTTTATTTAAATTTCAAAATTCTTAATATTTAGACCACTAAGTGAATCTTTGAGCACTGGTCCACAAAACCCACACGGCCAAGCACACGGGCATGTGGAAGACCGTGTGGAAACAGGGCAAGATTTTCCCAAAACACGGGCGACGATAAACTGCCACGGCCGTAGGATATGGCCGTGGGCGAACCTGCCAAAACAACATGGGCGTGTGACACGCCCGTGCCTTAGGACCGTGGTCAAAGCGAGAAGCTAGTACGGGTGTGCGGCACGCCCATGCCTATCACCCGTGGTCGACACTGCCAAAACAACATTGGTGTGTGCATAGTTACACGGGCGTGGGCGAAGCGAGCCGCATCGCACACGGTCGTGTGTTACGATCATAAAGCCACACGGCCAATACACATGGGCTTGTCTCAAGGCCGTGCGACGAACTTTCAACTCGCAACAAACACCGGCTGGACACGACCCACACGAGCGTGTGAGGCGATCGTGCTACCTAAAAAATTAAACTATTTCTCTTATTTTTATTGTTATTCCTAGTTCTTTTTTTAATTGATTCACGCAGCTTACCTTTATGATTATTACCAAGTTATTATTTCCTCCAAATCAAGCTTTACCTTCTGACAATTCTCACTTTCGCCAAACTAGGACATTCATTCAGTACTCAAGAAGTTTCAATTCTTTCCCTATCTTATGATCTTATATTTTCTTATATATCTAACCTTGTACATTGAGGGCAATGTACATCTTAAGTGTGGGGGGTAATCATTTCATTATCTAAAAATCCCTAAATAGTGCTTTGTTCTCTTGTGAATCTCTTATATCATGTTTAAGTTGAATTTTGATTGACTGATAATTTTGATTGATATATCTTGAATTAAAACATAAGCATTCATGCATTGATTGTTAAACTCTAAGACACTAAAAAATCAAGCATGATAAGTTGATTTTTAAGAATTTAAAAATTTAGGTTGTTTCCCCAAATTTAGGTATTATCTTGAATTGAATCCCACAGATTAAAACATCAAAAAGCCATAATTTTTGTGAGATTTTTTAGCCTTTTGAGCATTTATTAATTCTTTCATGCTCACTTTTATTATTGCTTTGAGTGTGCCAATATTGAATTGTTATTCTAGAACCTGCCTGATTATGCATGTCAAGACCACACTATTTGATTTGATATATCAAGATGATAGAACCACTTAGGATTAACCCACTCATGCCATGAAAAGCCTACCTCCACGATTAACCCTTAGTAAACCCTTTTGAGCCTAACAAGCCATTCATTGTACCACCCTCGATATTAACCATTAACCCATTATTGTTTAAATCCCCTTAAATTAATTTGATCCCTAATTTTTATCGAGAATTGATTTGAATAAATTGCTTAACTATGTCTTGTTCTTAATAGTAATCTATGATATTTGACTTGTTCTTAAAAAAAAAAAACCCATGTATATAAATCAGTAGTTATCTTTTGCTTGTAAGTCTCATTCCATAGTCAAAGAAGAAAGCTTTGTTGTACGCAAGCGATGATTTAATATTTTTTCTAGTTAAGTAATTTTTTAAGTCAATCTCGATTCTAACCCTTTCTTTCAGCTTGTGACCACACCCCCTAACTAAGCCTCGTTACAACCTTTTAAAGACCTTTGGATTGATGTATAATCTCGATTTATAGTGGTGGAGATTTGATTTTTATGCAAGCCTATGGTAATAACTTTTCATATTGACTGATGAGTGCTAATTTCATTGTCCTTAAACACTTCGAGTGATTTGAGTGAATCTTTAGTGAGGATGTTAAACTCTGTGAGGTTCTAAATCAATGATAACTATCTAGGGGAGGGGAGAGACCTAAGTTTTTCATGATTAAAATACTTAATTTAGAATGTTTGAAGCTCTAATGTTCTTTTAGTTGAATTCTCAATGTATGATTACTTATGAGATGATTTGAGATAATATTGATAGGAATTATAAGTTGAGAAAAAAGAAATTTTAACTGTGATCCGAGGATTTTGCTTGAGGACAAGCAAACGATTAAGTGTGGGGGTATTTGATAAACCGTAATTCATACATATTTATAACCCATGCTTAACGCATTTTATGAATGGTTTCTCCTTAGATTTGGTGAATTCGATGCTCCTAATGCCTTAATTTCATGTTTTATTCTCATGTAGGCATAGGAGAACGAAAGGAACGAGAAACGGGCCGAAAACGGAGAAAATGGGCCAAAGCACGAAATCAACATGGCCTAGACCTCTTCACACGGGCAGATCACACGGCCGTGTCAATTTGGCAGAATTGGAGCACGATTCACACGGGTATAACACACGATCGTGTACCTTAAACACGGCCTGAAGTTATCGCACACGGGCGTGTCACACGGGCGTGTCTTTACCGAGCCGACGTTAAGTCCAATTCGAAAAAGGCCACTTTTGAGGGTTCTTAGGCATTCCAAAGCCTATAAATACACCCTAGAAGAGGAAGAAAGGGGAGACAGAGAATAGGGAGTAAGGAATTACTCCAAGGAAGCTGATTGATCCATCTCAGAAGCCGGATCTACTATCAAGACTGAAGATCTCTCCTCAATTTCCCCTCCAGGAGTTTTGGGTTTTCTTTATGTTTTGTAATTATTATTATTCTGAGATGTTTTCTTGTTTAGTTATGAACTAAACCCCTAAATACCTAAGGGGGATGAAACCTATGACAAAACCTTGTTATTATTTCTGAATCGTATGATAAATATTTGACTTGTTCTTAATTATGTGTTCTTAATTCTTGTTTTGGTATTTCAGGATATCACTTCAAGTTACTACTCTTAGTTGGAGGAGGAATAGACCCTGGCTAAGAGTAACTTTGTCGTAATTAAGTGGAGTTGATTGCGCACCTAGAGATAGGGTGACAAGATTTTGCCTGATTAGGGTGAAACCTAATAAAGGAATCCATAGATTGAGTTAATGCAACCTTAGGGTGTTAATTAGAGATAACTCTTAGTTATTCAACCTAGGGATTAGACGTTGTTAGTCTCGAGAGGGATAATAATATACATTAGGGATTTCTACGGAACAAGTTAAATGAATAAATCGTCTACTTCGGAGACAGAATAACAAGTAAAAGTCTAGGTAGATTTTTCCTTAGGTATTTTCTCAATCAATCGCTTTCCCCAAAAGTAATTTCCCAAATTCTATTTTCTGCAAGTTCTTATTTTAATTAATTAGTTAGTTAAAACAAATCTCTTTTTTTTTGGCTAGATAATAAGAAGACAGTCATTACTAGCACTCATATCCCTTTGGGTTCGACAATCCGGTCTTGTTAAAACTATACTACTGTTCGATAGGTACACTTGCCTACGTCGTGATAATAGTTAGTTTCAATAACGATTCATTATAAATTTATAAAACTTATCACAGGAGAATCGACGATTAGTGATAAGCCCAGCAATGTTTGTTTGGCATGCATAAGATGTTATGTGTCCAACATATTTGATTAAGTGAATACGATAAGTAAATTTACTCTAATTGACGGAATGTGTGTTTATGTATACTTGTTTGAATAAGATAATCGAAAAAGTTCGTGTAACATGACTATGTATGTTAATTAACTTGAAGTGAATTATGTAATTGTGATGATACGATGATGAATGCTAAGTCATATGTGTGTACTTATGAGAGTCAAATTAGAGGCTTTACGACCTCACCCCCTTACCAATGTTGCTTTATAATGAAAATTCACGAGAACCATGTGGAATAAGTCTATAAGTGTGAAACTAAAGAGTTTAGTGGTGAAATAATTAGTAATGCATACAGAGATAAGAATAGTTTGGAATGTGAAAATAATTTTGGAAGGATATCAGAATGTTTTAAAGGTTATACAAATTATGCAATGTCACGGATAAAGAAGAGGTTAGTCTTGGCTAATCGACTCAATTAGGTATGAAGTCTAAAGATATGTTAGCTGAAATTTCTCCTGAATTAGTTTTCATTAGTGAGTGGAATAATACGGAGTTCATGATGACAAAATTAGTCAGAGAAATGATATTTGAGTAGTAAAGATGGCTGTGTGTGTGACAGTTACAGTTGAAATGAATATGATGATCTTTTCTGGGTATTTTATATATTCTTTTATCCTCAGAGATATGTGTGTGATTTTTCAGTTTCTGATGGAGTTTTTATGTTACGAGAATGCTAGTTAACTATGATATTAGACGAAAGCCCTGTTGGTCTGGTCGGTTTATGATCAATATTTCTTTATCTCTTCGGAATTCTATTCTAATATGTTGGAATGAAGTCGATGGTAAAAAAAAAAATTTATGTGAGATTATTCTTATGTTTCTACTGATTATGGTTTTGTTTTATATATACGAAAAATATATTATCTCTATTATGATGGAAGTCCAGAGCCAGTAAGCATTGTTTTTCTCCTAGTTTTCTCTGAAGAATCATCAAGATCACTGTTATTTTCTTATGAGTTATGTTCTCAGACTTCTGGTATGGTATCGTATCTTGGATTTCTTTATCTCGATTTCCCTATCATTCTTGTTTGGTGAATTATCAACCATTGCTCATCTTGAAATAGTGTTTGTTGACTTGTGATAACTATGTCCATTATGTTGAATTTCTGGTTTGATCATAGGAACGGGGTGACTCAGGTATCTGGATTTCTCTAATTTTCGTGTAAGGAATTGACTTTGGCAACGGTATAAATGATGGAAGCACAAACTAAAACCGTATGATGGATTTCTTTCTCAGGTAAGTTGATTAAAGTCAATGCACTCAATTGAGATGTCTTTTTTTCTTTGAGCTAATGTGATTGCAAAGGCCTTTGATTGGTATGATAAGAGAATTTTGAAAGATTGTGTGCTTGAGATGTTTTAATAGCACAAAGAAAGTAGCATTTTGAGATGTGTTATTCGATAGTTATGATCGACTCAGCTGGTTTTATTAGAATAAGCTGATTTGTTGGGATCTGATTTGAGTTATATGTATTTAAGTATGTCCTCAGCTAAGAGAATGAATTTTCTGCATTCACGAGTGTATAGACAGGCAGTCTGAATGAAGAATTGATATTCTTGAAAGCATGATATAGAAAAATACCTATTAGATTTGATTTAAATGGGTGATGTTATTCTGAATTAAAGCTGTTATGTAAATAAAGTTGTCCCAATTGTGAAAGTTTGAATAGTCCGAGCATGCTAGCAAAGTTGAAGCAATTGAAGGTATTATTAACCGAAGCTCTGGTTTTGAGTTCAGTTTGAATTAAGTAATGAATTTATGATTTTTCAGTGATGCACTAGTGAACGGATTAGAATGTGTTTTATTGCTAGAATGTAAAGTGATGGTTCATGTTTTCAGACGATTAATATCACATTAAAAAGAACTGTTCGACTAGTGATTTAGAGACGGCCACTTTTATGTTAGTATTGTGAATTTGATGATAACGTGTGTTCGACGAAAATTGTCATATGCTTCCTGATCCTAATGGTTTAAAGTATCTAATGTTACAGAAAAAGATCTAAAGTTTAAGACATTATTAATGGATTTAGATATTGAAAGATTTTGAGTAATTATCGATCAATCTCTGAGAAAGCAGTTATAGTTACAGATGCCTGGATGGAAAATCCTTATTTATTTTTGTGAGTACTGGTTACTGGATTGATCTTATTTGATGATGGTCTGGTTTTAGCTAAATAAAAGGCTAAAGTGATGTTTTCTTTGCAAGATCGAGAAATTCAGAAATGTGTTAGTGAGTGATGAGCTAAATGAGTACAGTGAGGATCGACTTTTGATTTTGAACTTCAGGTTGGACCTGATTCATGTTATTATTATTCCAAGATGGAATTTGTGTACCAAAGAATCTGGGGCTTATGCAGCAAATTTTTATACGAAGTTCACAGTAGTGGCTTGTATGTTCATCCAGAGAGTAATAAAATGTGCAATCATATGAAGTTGATGTTCTGGTAATTGCGTATGTTACATGATATTTTTGAGCTTGTGTTCAAATGTCGATTTGTCAACAGGTAAAAGCCGAATTTCAAGAGTATTCAAGACTATCACAATCAGTGATGATTCTATAATGAAAATCAGATGGAAACACTATAGATTTCGTATCTGAATTCTCTTTATCTCCGAAAAGGAAGATGTTATCAGATTATGATTGATAGTTCGTGTACAGATTTCTTATTTAACAAACCAGCCGAGTAAGATGCTTCTAGGATTATTCGATTATGCGAAGTATCAGTCTATTATTTCGGATTGAGATCCGAGGGCTATATCCCAATTATGGAAAAAGCTATAGGAAACTATGAGTATGTAGTTGCACCTTGGCACTGTAATACATCTGTAAATTGGTGGTAAGTTTGAGAGTGTAATTCAAAACTTTGACGATATGCTCCAACACTGTGTGTTAAAGTTCAAAGGTGATTGGAGAGAGATATACGAGGCTAAAATCGATTCGTGATTCTGAGAACTTAGTGAAAGTGTTTCATGAAGTTGAAAGCAACTGCTTCTGGTAAGATTTTTGGGGACGAAAATCCCTAAAAGGGGGAGAGTTTTAACAACCCGATTTTGGGCCTAGTCAGAACAGTGGTTTCAAGACCAAAAATCAGATGTAAGAAAATTTACTTTTATTATGTTTTTATGGTCTACAATTTCACAAAATGATTTCGTGAAATTTTCATTTGCAACTGTTGACGTTTGAGCACTCAATTTAGTCAAAAGGACTAAATCGTAAAAAGTATAAAACTTGAGTTCTAGAAGCTAGAGGTGTCTAATTGCTATGAAATTTTAAATTGTAGATCCTTAAATGATAATTAGACCATTGGTTAATTTTTTGGACAAAAATGGACATGAAATAGGTGAAATAGAATATTTTTAAGTTAGGGGCATTTTGGTCATTTAGTAATTAAAAGGAATTAAAAAAAAATTAAAAGCCAATTTTTGTCCATCTTCAACCCCATGGCCGAATTTCATAAGGGGAAACCATGGCTAGGGTTTTTCAAGTATCCAACCTCGATTGTAAGTCCATTTTAGCCCCATTTTTGATGATTTTTACGTTTTTAAAATCCTTGTAACAAGATCTAGCTATCTCTACCATTTATTTGAGCTAGGGTTCATGTTCAAAAATTTACCCATGTATGTCATGCATGTATTTTGATGTTTAACGGAGGAATATGTAAGTTTGATATGTGATAAAGATCTTTTACTAACTGATTTTCGGATGCCTAAAAGGACAAATTTGTAAAAGTTATGAAATATGTCATAAAAGTGTGATAAAATTAAAAATGTGGGTTGCTATAGTTATAAAAAAGGTTCAGCTAGGCTTGAAGAACAAAGAAATTGAATGAAAACCATTTTACGAGCCTAGGGCCAAAAGTATAAATATGACAAAGTTTAGGGGTAAAAACGTAATTTTTTCATAATATGATTTTTGGGTCACAATGAATAATGTGACTAATAAATAAGCTAAATGTGATATTTTAGATCAAGGAAAACAAGGTTTGGACCTAGAACGGGGGAAAAACGATTATTTGACGGTTAGGTCTTTTTTACCATTTTTGGTATCGAGGTAAGTTCGTATGCGAGTAATGCAATATGTACTCTATTTTAAATGCTTAAATATTGCATGTATGGTAAGTTCACATGTGATGTTATGTCATATTTCTATTGCTTTGATATTAAATAAATTTTAATGCTTTAGTACTATTATGAGTATGCCTTGATCATTCCGTCAGAAAATGATGGATACTATGTAGATTGAGATCGACATTACGAACAAGTCTGACAGTGATGAGATAAGTATGGAAATCCCGTTTGAACTTTAGGAATATTTTAGGATATGAGTGACATGTCACTAGGAACTATGTGATCTGAGCTCATGAGTTATGTGATATATGTTTATACGGTTCTGGGTGCTAGTCTTGTACGTTCTACTGGTGGCTGGGTAGTCCAGCATGTGTTGTGGATACCTGACAGCTTGTGTGAGCAGACCCGTGAGTAACTAGATCCCGTATAAGACCATATCTGGGATATGACATCAGAATTGAAATGGGTTCTACGAGTAAGACCATGCCTTGGACATTGGCATTGTATGAGATTTCTTATAAGACCATATTTGAGATATGGGAATGGGACGAGATTTTTTGTGTATCCAATAGTATTCCAAGTGTTCAACAGGTGAATTATCAAGTAACTTGATAGAAGACCCAATGGGTAAGTCAATGAGAAGAATGAGTATGAGTTGTGTTACGAGTTGGTATAGGTATGTATGTAAAGTTTATAAGCTATGGCTCCGTGATATTATAAGTTCATGGTCACTATGAAAGTAACTTTGAGTGAACCTTGTGGTCATTGGTTTATGTGTAAGATGTATAAATACATGGTTAAGTTGATTGATGCTTATGAAAAAGGCTTGTAGGCCAAATTGATTAGAGATATTATTGTTGCGAGATTAAGTCAAGTTATGTGAAATTATGTTGGTAAATCAAAAGAATAAGCATTGGGAATTGATTTCATTACAACTTGAGATTTATAACCACTTTACGTTAACTTGTGTTTATATTGTTAGACATGGTCTATGATTGGTACGAGTTGCTATTATTTTCATACGGACTTACTAAGCTATGAAGCTTACCCACCTTTCTTTCCCACCTGTTATAGGTTTATTCAGCTAGCTCGGGTTGGAGATTGTCGGAGATTCTATCACACTATCAAGCTATCGTTTAGGGTATAAGTGAATGTAAGTATGTTAAGTCTATAGCATGTATACGGACTTAGTCATTTTGTGTATGTGTAATTATGATATGGCCAAATGTATTGGCTTGTAATGAATAAGGATTTAATTTGGTATGTAGCCATATAAATTGGCTTATATTGGCTAATAGGTTGCAAGTATATTAATTACTCATATGCCTATGCCAATGTCATTGTGTGATGTGGTTTATAATGGTATGTTAATGAAAATTAGTACAAGGGAATCGTGAAAGAGTAAAATTAGCACTAAAACAGTTTTGGACAGCAGTAGTAGTATAACTTTGAAAAATCCCGAAAAATTGTGGAAATAAAATTAGAGGTTGAATAAAATATGAAATTAAATCCTATTGAGTCTAGTTTTACTTAGAAGAAACGGTGTAAGCAAAAAAAATTCATTTTCTGGGACAAGGGCGGAATGATTTCGGGTTCCACTGTTTGACTTTGGAAAATCATTAAAAATTGTATAAAATACTTGGGGTGTTTAAATTTATATGTTTAAATTATTAATGAGTCAATTTTCAAGACAAACAAATGGAAACATCATCCGAATCCTGTACTAAGAGATAATTAATTTTTAGTGAAGAAAGGTCAAAACTGTCAAACAACAGAACAGGGATGAATTTGAAGAATTAACTGTACTTATTGACTAAACCATAAATTCTAAAAATTTTATAGTAGGAAGGTATTTGAGTCTAGTTTTGGAAAAATCAAGTGGATCTTAATTTAGAGTTCTGTAGCTCAAGATATAAATGATTTAGTGACTATGACTCAAGTGGACAGTTTTGTTATGAACAGTAAATAATTGTTTTGATATGTTTAAGCCTTGATTATGGTTGTGTTGGTATATTAATTGTGCCATGTTAAGTGCCATTTAAAGTTTGTATGTGAGTGTGCAAATGAGGGTGAAAAATGGCTTGGTAAATAGCCATTTTTTTGGCCATACGGGTAGAAACACGGTCGTATGTCTCAGCCGTGTGAAGGGCATGACCCCGGGACACGGGCGTGTGACTTGGCCGTGTGACCCCAAATTGTGCATGATGTCATAAACAGAGAGTTACAAGAGCATGTGTGACCACACAGCCTACCCACATGGGTGTGTCCCAAGCCACACGGGCGTGTGACCCCTGTTTTGATGAAAATTTTTTTGAGTTTTCCAAAGTTTTCGATTTAGTCCCGAACCACCTCCAATGAATGTTTTGGGCCTCGTAAGCCCGTAATAGGGATGATATGAATCTGCATGAATGGTTTTAAATTGGACGAAATTTTATGGCCCAATTTTGTATGATTGGTTATGTTTAAGTCTGGTAATGCCTTGTACCCTGTCCCGGCGTCGGACACAAGAAAGGGTGTTACAAGCGCATTACTTTCTACATCGTCAGCTACTTCTCGATTGGGATCCATTTACTATATTAAAACACAATTTAAATTGTCAAGAGTAGTCACATTACCAATATTTATATATGGCATGTATAGTACACTCTTACACACACTACTTTAGCTGAGAATCGACTAAACCATAGCTTTGATACCACTAAATGTAACACCCTTTACCCGTATTCAACGCCGAAACAGGGTACGAGGCATTACTGAACTTACAACACAAGCGTTCACACAATTCCGAGTCATAAATTTACGTCCAAATTAAAACCATTCACATTCAATCATAAAGCCCCTAGTACGAGCCTACGAGGCCTAAAACATGCTTTGGAAGTGGTTTGGGACTAAACAGAGAACTTTAGAAATTTTTTTACAAAACATAGAAAATTTTTCCACTAAACAGAGGTCACACGCCCGTGTGGTTTGGGACACGCTCGTGTGGGAAGGCCGTGTGGTCACACACTCTCATGTCCCAACCCCGTGTAACTCTCTAACTTGTAACCTAAGAAAAAATTGAGGTCACATTGCCAAGTCACAAGCCCGTGTGCTAGACCATGTGGATAATTAATTTTCATAAAATAGGTACAGACTTCAAACGACCAGGGCACACGCCCGTGCCTGAGGCCGTGTCATCCACACAGCTGAGACACACACCCATGTCTCTACCTGTGTGCTCAATTCTGAGCATTCTGTTTCTCAAAATTAAGGTTCAGGGGACACATGGCCTATACACATGCCCATGGGGTAGACCGTGTGTCACACACGGCCTAGACACACGCCCGTGTGTCTACCCCTAGGGACAAAAAAAGGGTTATTTACCAAGCCATTTGCCACCCTCATTTGCACAAATCCTTTCACAACTTTGATGTCATATAACATAGCATATTTGGGCAATCAAACATCCACAATCAAGACTAATACATATCAATACAATACCATCCACTATCATACTCACAACATTTATCATGTCCCAAATTAACCATGCTAATTTCACATATACAAAGTATCATTAAACTACTTCTATAACACTTATTTGTGCATAAGATTATCGTCTCACCAATAAAGCACATTTCCAAACATTTCACATTCATGCTATAAATCACACTCAATCATACACCAAACATACCATGACCATAACACCAAAGACATTGGCACATATACATATATAAATGGGCTTACAACCATTTTAGCCAAAATAAGCCAATTACATGGCTAAATACCAAATCAACTTAAACAAATATAAGCCAATACATTTTGGCCAAATCAAATGACATATATAAAAAAATGACCAAGTCCTTATACATGCCATACTTTCAAATTACTAAGATCATCAAATACCCAAAATATCAATTTTGATAGTGTGAGGTGAATCCCCGACAATCTTTGATTCTGAGCTAGCTTGGTGACACTATAAAAATAAGAAAAATAAACGGAGTAAGCTCGTATGCAATTAATAAGCTAACCTTACCATACATATAACATTCAAATAAAAATAACATGCTTAAAAGTAACTTTTCCATAGTTTCATGATCATAACTTAATTCCATCACAATACTTACCTCATATTCATCATTTCAAGTATTTAATAGATATGAGCTTCATGTACATACCTGTACTGTAACACCCCTAACCCGTATCTGTTACTAAAATAGGGTTACAAGGCATTACCGATCATTATACAACATATAGCATTCAATCTCATACATCAATCAATATAATCATAAACCCAACTTAGTCACATTGTCCCTTATAAGGATTTATAAGACCTTAAAACATGCTTGGAAGAGGTTCAAGACTAAACCAATAACATTTGAAAATTATGGGAAACTTGTAAAATTTTCATGCATACAAGAATCACACACCCGTGTGAATAGGCCGTGTGCCTCACACGGCCACCAAACATGCCATTGTCACAAGCTGTGTGGAAATAGGGCATACATACTGACTTCTATCACATGATCAGAGACACGCCCGTGTGCCTTGGCCGTGTAAAATCTGAAGGGTATACTGACTTGGGTTACACGGCCACCAGAAATGCCCATGTTACAAGACGTGTGGAAGCAAGGCATACATATTGACTTGCATCACATGACCGAAGACACGCTCATGTGCCTTGGCTGTGTGAAATTTGAAGGGTATACTGACTTGGGTCACATAGCCACTAGACACGCCCATGTCACAAGACGTGTGGAAATAAGGCATACATACTGACTTGCATCACACGACCGGAGACACGCCCGTGTGCCTTTACTGTGTGAAATCTGAAGGGTATACTGACTTGGGTCACATGGCTGGCCACATGCCCATGTGCCAGCCCGTGTGTCACACACGGCCAGTAGACATGCCCGTGTGTCTAAGCCGTGTAACTCACTGACTTGTTTAATTAAGTTACAGCAGACACACGGTCAAGTCACATGTCCATGTGCTCAACCATGTGGGGCGGAAATAAGCTTGGTTTAAGCCAAATTTCTCAACCTCCTTAAGCAAACCAAAACCACATCATTTCATACCATTTCAATACATTTGTAGGCAACAAAAACATGTTATTTCATATACAAATCATGTCAATTAATCATTTTAAAACCAAGTCACAACATGCCATTTTTTAAGCAATAATACTGTAACAGTTCGATTTAGACCCTATTCGGAACGATGGTTTGGGACCACGAATCTGAGTCAAAAAATATTTAAATATTATTTTTTGTGATTATTATATGTGAATTTGCATGTGTGAAAGTTTCGTACAAAAATTTGATTGTTTGTATGCTTAATTTGATAAAAAGATTTAATCGGTTAAATTGAAAAGTGGGTAGTTCATTTTGTGAAGGGCTTATTTGTTAATGGGTTTCTAAGTGGGAGTATTTATGATGAAATTAGTCCATTGGTGGGCATGATATAAGTGATTTTATAATTTATTAACTAAGTTAAAAAGGTAAAATAATAATAAGTAATATAAATATTATAATATATGATAAATAAAACAAAGTGCTCATATTATTATTTCCACCATAGCTGAATATAGACAAAATAAATAGGAGAAGTTAGGTTCGGCCATCTTCCAAGCTAAAATCAAGGTTCGTTCTTTATCGATTTTTGATAATTTCTACGTTTTTGAGATCGTTGCTTCAAGTACTACAAAACCCATGCTTGAATTTTTTTATTTTGATGAATATTTTGAGTTGTGCCATTGTTGATAGCTGGTATTTTTGTTGTTTGATGATGAAAAATTGAAGATATGTTTTAGATTAACATGTTTTGTATTAGAGTTTTTGATGATTTTGAGTAATTAGGATTAAATTGAAAAAATAATAAATTGAAGGGATAAAATGATAAATAAATGAAATATATGGATTAGTATGAGCATAAGGAAGATTCGGCCTAACCATGATGTGGTGAGATTTTGTGTATTTTGTGTTTTGTGCAATTAGGACTAATTTGTAAAACTATGAAATATCAGGGGTAAAATGGTAATTTGCCCATTTATGTGTTGTTGGGTTAAATTGAATAAAATTGTGTTTAAATGAGGTTATTTTGGAATTATATAGATCAAGAACAAAAGAAATCAGACTTGGATTGGGGAAAAGCAAAAATAATTGAATAGCCGATTTATAACGTTCGTCGATATCCGAGGTGAGTCTTTAAGCAATTAAACATCGTTTACTTCGAACATAGAATGTTTTAATATGATGATTCGAATATTATAGTTTACTAGTATAATAGCCGAATGTGATTTATCATTGAATTAATGTGGTTGAGTTTATTCGATTGAGTTAAAACCTCTGAAAGTTTATATGTATTACATGGAATATTTGGACCATTCGATATATGAACTGTTACGGAATGATTTTATAATTGTGATATTCGGGCTTTGAGCCTAGCAAGCCTTGTGTTGGTGACTTTGATCGGGCTTTGTGCCTAGCAGGCTTAGTGCCGGTGAATAAATATCAGACCTTGGGTCTAGCAGGCCTAGTGTCGGTGTCTGATTCAGGCTTATGCCTAGCAGGCTTATTGCTAGTGATTTATTTTCAAGTCTATATTTAAAAGATTTCATGTTGATGTGGTAAGTGAACAAGAAAATCAAGCTATATGAACCTTGTATATTCGGCATATGTGATGATGTATTGAACCTTGTATATTCGGTCTTATAGGTATGTACTTATGAAATAATATAATGAACTTGGTATATCTGGTCATCTAGGTAAGTATTGATGTGGTGTTCAAATTGAATTTGTAAATTCGGTCACATAGGTATATATATTTATGTAAAGATATGTTTGATCTTGCAGATTCTGCTAAATAAGTGATGATGATATATGAAGTCAAATGTGGTTTTGTGAGCTTATATAGATGTGCGAAATTATACTTTTAATTTATAATGATATTTGGCTTTGAAAGTGGTATGGAAACTTGCAAAATGCTAATCTTATAAGTATTCGGCCAAAATGGTAGGTATGATAATTATGTGTGGTTTTGGATTTGTTAAGTTAAAATTTAATATACATTGATTTAGTAAATTAGTTTATTTGGATTTTTAAGAAGTTGATATATATATATATTATTGAGTTGATAATTGCTTAAGGCTTGCTAAGCTAAGTTAGCTTACGCTGTATGTTTTTGTTACTCTGTTTTATAAATTTTGATTGTAAGTTACGAGCTCGGGGATCGTTATCGAAGTCATCCACACTATCGTCAACCTTCGGTACTTTTAAAAGTTTATTTTCGAACTTATGGCATGTATAAGCTAATATGTATTTTGTTCAACCCTAGATATGTATAAATTTAGCCATGCGAACATGGTTAACTTCAAAGTTTGAAGTGGTGTTTGATTATATGATATGTATGACCTATAATTAGCTCATTTTGGTAAGCTTGATACATGGTATGATATACATTTGTGGATAGTTATAATTCGGCACAAGTGATGTAATTATGGTTGATGGATGTGTTTTGGGTGTGGTATATTATTGATCCATATTTTGATGTATAATTTAAATGTTCTATGGAAGTTAAATTGGATAACCGATTATAAAATTAATTGATTAGTTGTGTATATGCATTTTAAGTATGATAAATGGTAAATTTTATATTGATGAATTGGAAATAATTTTTTTTATAGGTTAACTTGCTAGCTGAATAGAGGATAGAATAAGTGGCAATGTGTGCACATGCTTTCTACTTGAATGGTTGGATATTTAGGTTTGAACTATTAATGGCATATTAGATGATTTAAAAAGGGTGATGTTTAAAATAAATTTTTAGTATGTGAACTAAGCATGATACATTTTTTTGTAATGTTTAAAAATGGTCCAAATGTGATGTGGTGAAATGTGCATAAGGTTTTATTGTATAATGAAATATATTTGGTTTTTTTTGTGAAGTTGTTAATGCCGCATATGCTAATGGACAAAAAGCCCTGTGATATGATTTATTTGGTTTAAAAAATGCGTATGTAAAGAATTGTGAAGTAAAATGTTTATTTAATTTTTTTTTTAGTATTCGAATACCATTAAAGTAATGACCATATGATTCATGCTATGTATTGATAAGGCATATGTTGTAAGGTTTTGAGGCATGTTTGTTAGTTTGAAAATATGATTATATGCATAATATGGATTCGGTTAAATTTTTTTTGAGGTATGAATTGTATATGCAATATGATTAATAATGTATGTTTAATATTTAATTAGTCATGAGCTTTATATATATGAATATGACTTGTGCGAATATGTGAAAGTTCGGAATTATGCTTTTGTTCAGTAATGCCTCGTAACCCTAATTTGACAACGGATACGGGTTAGGGGTGTTACAAATACACTAATTGTCAACTAGCTAATTGAGCAACCATATAACCATCACAACATCCATGACAAACATGCCAAAACACAAAGCCATTTATATACATCATATTTCACTTACCAATCTCATAAAATAAGCCAACCCAAATGGCCAAATTCACACCAACATTTACATTATTTATGAGCCAAATCTCATGGCTAATATCATATCTCAAAACACATCATCATATCACTAGCCTATACATGCCATATACCATATTTACAAAGCACCAAAAATACTAACTAGTTGATCGATAGTGTAACAGTGTTCCTGATGATCCCCGAGTTCAGGCTTGCTTCAATTATCTATAAAATAGGGAAAGAACACACAAAGTAAGCTTTAAAAGCTTAGTAAGCCATATACAAATAAAATTACCATAGGAATCAACATCATTTCCATCAATAGGCAAACTATGAGTAAGCACATATAAGCTCACAAACCTTTCCCAATGTATATATATTCAATATCATGAGTGAATTTATCAAATACTTCTCTTTTCAATACTTGTATAATCTCATACGTACCTGAGTCACTTAACTCATTCACACATTCTTTCTCGACTTGACTTTGCCCGTTGAACCTTTTGGAATTGTTAAGGATATTCAAAAATCACATATAGCTCGTACAATGCCATATCCCAAATATGGTCTTACATGTTATCACATATCGATGTCGATAGCCCAGCTATGGTCTTACTCAAAATCAAATAATGATGCCAATGTCCTAGACATGGTCTTACAAGTAATCACATAATGATGCCAATGTCCCAGACATGGTCTTACACATAATCGGATCTCGTTAATCCTAATATCATGACATTCGTATCCTATACTGTTCCTAAAGTTCGTACGGGACTTTCAGATATTGTAACCCTATCGATTCTTGCTCATATTTGATCATTCAACATTCATAGCAGTTCAATGACAATTAAACAGATATAATTCAATTTAAAGACATTTATTTTCATATGAACTTACCTTGTATTCGGAATAAACAAACTGGATCGACTATTCAATAACCTTTAATTTTCCCCGATCTAAATCTGATTTCTTTCGTTCTTGATCTATATACATTCAAAATTAACTCATTTATTCATCAAATCATTCAATTCAGTCCACAAACACATATTTGGGCATTTTTACACTTTAACCCCTAAAGTTCCATATTTTTACAATTTAGTCCCTGTTTCACAAATACACAAAATTCATGAAATTTCATTAAACCCAAGCCTAGTTGAATTTCATATAGGTCCCTAGCAACCCAACACTTTCATTTATTTCACATTTCAACCTCTCAATTTACACTTTTCACAATTAAATCCCTAATAGGCATTTTTACTAAAAATCACTTAACAAAACTTGTATAACATTCAACAAATATTCATTTTTCACTTCACAAAATCATTAAAAACTTCAAAAATTAAGGTATGGGCTAGCTAGAATACAAAGCAACGATCTCAAAAACGTAAAAGTCATCAAAAATCAAGCTAAAATCGTACCTTAATTACTTAAATTAACCTAACCGAATGAAAAACCCTATTTTAGCTTTTCTTCAAGCTTCATTTAGCATAAAAGATGAACATAAAGATGGCTTTATGTTTTGTTTTATTTAATATATCATTTATTAACCATTTACCAAAATAACCTTTAATAAAAACCATTAAAAACATCCATTTAATATTCTTTTATGTCAAATGCCACTATCAATGGTCTAATAACATCATAAGGACTTTTCATTTAATAATTCATAGCAATTAGACACCTTTAACAAATAGAATGCAACTTTTGCATTTTACGCGATTTAGTCCTTTTATCAAATTAGACATCCAATCGATAAAATTAAATCGCGAAACTTCCACACATACATGCTATCATATTGTAAACACATAACATAATATTAAAATGATTTTTCTGACATTCGATTTGTGGTTCTGAAACCACTATTCTAACTTAGCTAAAATCGAGCTGTTATATGTACCATCTCAAAATGAATTTACACGTAATCTTATCTTTGACATACCCGTGAACCACTTGGAATAATAATGTCGGATACTCAGGATTCTTGCACACTAAGTGCCACATATGTAGCCAATGCTACCTCAATCTCATATCACATAGTTGCTCGCTCTCGAGCTATCATCGGGCCTGCTCACACAAGCTGTTAGTCAAGACGTAGCTACGCGGTGTTGCTCACACAATCTGTCGAGTATCCGCAACATGTGCCAGTATACTTAGCCATCATTAGGATGTACAAGACCAGCACCCGGATCACATGATCACATAACACATACTAACCTTAATGACATGTCGCTTGTATCCTACCCTATTCCTAAGGTTCAACGGGGTTTCTCGCTTGCCGATTCATCTTTGGACTCGTTCATAAGATTAAGCTCATCCACATTTATCAAACATACAATTCATGCAATATTAAAGAAATAAAATACAATCATATTAAAGCTTATTTTTAACATACGAACGTACCTCGGTACAAAATGGCTAATAGTTTGATTTAGTCCACAACTTTGTTCTTTCCCTCATCTAGGTCAGAACCTCTTCTTTCTTGATCTATAATATCAAATTTAAGTCATTCAATTATCACATTATTCAATTTAATCCCAAAAACACCTTATGACAAAAATTACATTTTTGCCCCTAATTTTTTAACTTTTTACATTTTAGTCCCTAGGTCGTAAAATGATTTTCATTCGATTTCTTCATTACCCAAGCCTAGCCAAATATTAATAGTACTCATAACAACCCACATTTTTCATTTATTCATTTTTACACACATTTTACAACTTTTACAAATAGGTCCCTATTTGACATTTTCATAAAAAAATCACTTGGTAAATGTTGTTTACCTAACGTTAACATATATTTTCTACCATTAGACATCAAAATACATAAATATACTATATGGGTAAAATTTTATACTTTGATTTTCTTTCAAATTAGTCCTTGAAATAGATAAATCAAGTTACAACATTCACAAAAACATAAAAATCATTAAAAACGGGATAAAGACAGACTTACAATCGAGCTTGAAAGTGGCCAAACCCTAGCTATGTCTTCTCTTGAGAAATTCAGCTAGGAGGGGACTAAATTGGGGAAGATGACATCTTTTTATTAGTTTTATTTATCTTTATTTACCAAATAACCAAAATGTCCTTAATGCCAAACTTTGAAATTTCACCTAGCTATGTCCATTTTTGTCCAAATTATAGTATACTGGTCTAATTACAATTTAAGGACCTCCAATTTAAAATTTCATAGCAATTAGGCATCTCTAGCTTCTAGAACACATATTTTACACCTATTGCAATTTAGTCTTATTAGTCAAATTCAACACCCTATCGATAAAATTTCTTAACGAAATTTTCACAAAATTATTCAATCATACTATGGAACTTAAAGAAATAATAAAATAAATATTTCTACTCCATATTTGTGGTCCCAAAACCACTGTTCCAATTTGACCCTAAAATAGGCTATTACATAAACCTTATCATTCATCATCAAAGAAATCCTAAGATTGGTATAGTTGATCGAATGCATCAGTGGGATACCATAATAGAGATCGTGGAAACCAACATGTAAATCCTAAAGCTCAAGCTACTTCTATCTCGAGTGTTGGCAGTGTAAGAAATAACAAACCCGAGTGTCAACAGTGTGGGAGGAAACATTTTGGAGAGTGCTGGAATAAGAGTAATAGAGCTTGTTTTAAATGTGGCTCACTAGATCATTTTATTCGAGATTGCCCAGAGTTATTCGAGAAAGATAAATTTTAGAATGCAAGATTGAGCAATACGAATACGAGAGGGAGACCACTGCGAAATACGGGGAATGTATCTATTGGTAGAGGTGTGACTAGGGATTTGGCTGTGAGATCCAAAGCTAGAGCACCAGCCAGAGCTTACTCTATTCACGCTCTCGAAAAGGCATCGTCTCTAGATGTTATTTTCGGTACATTCTCTCTTTACGACACTAATGTGATTGCGTTAATTGATCCTGGATCGACACATTCGTATGTTTGTGAGAATTTAGTGTCTAGTAAGAAATTGCTTGTTGAGTCTACAGAATTCATAATTAAAGTATCAAACCCCTTAGGCAAGTATGTAATAGTTGACAAAGTATGCAAGAACTGTCCTTTAATGACTCGGGGTTACTGTTTTATGGCTGACTTGATGCTTTTTCCATTTGATGAGTTTGATGTGATTCTGGGTATGGATTGGTTGACTCTACATGATGTCGTTGTGTACAGTAGACGAAAGATTATAGAATTGAAATGTCAGAATAATGAAATTCTTCAGATTAAAACTAATGAATCAGGTGAATTACCAATTGTGATATTAGCTATGTTAGCTCAGAGATATGTGAGAAAAGGTTGTGAAGCTTATCTCGCTTATATTTTAGATACCAAAGTGTCTAAAAAGAAGATTGAATCGATGCCTGTAGTTTGTGAATATCTGGATGTATTTCTAGAAGAATTGCCTGGGCTGCCATCGTTAGAGAGGTTGAGTTTGCTATTGAGTTAGTACTGGGAACTTCACCGATATTGATAGTTCCTTACAGAATGGCTCCAAAAAAATTAGAAGAATTGAAAGCTCTGTTGCAAGAATTAATAGATAGAGGTTTTGCACGACCGAGTTTTTTGCCTTGGGGTGCCCCAGTTTTGTTTGTTAAGAAGAAAGATAGGCCAATGAGAATGTGTATTAACTATCGTCAGCTCAACAAGGTTACGATAAAGAATAAGTATTCATTGTTGAGAATAGACAATTTGTTTGATTAGTTGAAAGGTGCAACAGTGTTTTCAAAGATTGATTTGAAATCTAGCTATTATCAGTTGTGAGTTAAAGATTCAGATGTGCCAGAAACTACATTCAAAACGAGGTATGGACATTATGAATTTCTTGTTATGCCTTTTGGATTGACTAATGCTCCTGCCATTTTTATGGATTTGATGAATTAGTTTTTTAGACCTTATTTAGACAGATTTTTTGTTGTGTTCATTGACAACATTCTGATCTATTCATGAGATGAGTCTGAGCATGCTGAGTACTTGAGGATTGTGTTGCAAACCTTGAGAGATAAGTAATTGTATGCTAAATTCAGTGAGTGCAAATTTGGCTCTGAGAAGTCAGATTTTTGGGATGTATTGTTTCGGCGGATGGCATTCGAGTTGATCCAAGCAAGATTTCTACAGTTATTGACTGGAAACCACCTAGAAATGTATCTAAGGTCAGAAGTTTTTTGGGATTGGCTGGTTACTATCGACGTTTTGTTAAAGGGTTCTCGATGATTGCTACACCGATGACCAAACTACCACAGAAAGATGTAAAGTTTGAATGGTCTGAGAAACTTCAACAAAGTTTCAATCAATTGAAAACATTGTTAACTGAGGCACCAGTATTGGTTCAACCTAAATCGGGTAAAGAATTTGTGATTTACAGCGACACGTCATTGAATGGTTTGGGTTGTGTATTGATGCAAGAGGGAAAAGTTGTAGCTTATGCCTCCAAACAGTTGAAACCACATGAAAAGAATTATCCGACGCATGATTTAGAGTTGGCCGCTATTGTATTTGCATTGAAAATTTGGCGACATCATTTGTATGGTGAAAAAAGTCACATCTTTACTAACCATAAAAGCTTAAAGTATATTGTGACTCAGAAAGATTTGAATTTACGACAACGGAGATGGCTCGAGCTACTAAAAGATTATGAGTTACTAATCGATTATCATCTGGGGAAAGCAAATGTAGTGGTTGATGCTTTAAGTAAAAAATCGTTATTTTCCTTGAGAGCAATGAATACACAGTTGACATTATCT
Organism: Gossypium anomalum; assembly: GCA_025698475.1. Lineage (NCBI taxonomy): Eukaryota > Viridiplantae > Streptophyta > Magnoliopsida > Malvales > Malvaceae > Gossypium > Gossypium anomalum. The sequence goes on along the minus strand of CM046958.1, from coordinate 38,951,965 downwards.
GATGATGGTTCAATTTTAGCTGAGTTAAAAGCTAAACCAGCATTTCTTTAGAAAATTTGCTAAGCCTAGAAATGTGATAGTGAATTGCAAGCTAAAAAGGTACAATGCGAGTCAAATAGTGATTCAGAGTACCAAATCAGATCCGATGATTGTTTGATGTTCCGAAATAGAATTTGTGTACTGAAAAATTCAAAGTTGATTCAGAAAATTTTGCACGAGGCACATACTATTAATTTATCCGTTCACCCGAGGAGTACCAAAATGTACAATGATTTGAAGAAGTCGTATTAGTGGTCAGGTATGAAACGAGATATTTTTAAGTTTGAATCGAAGTGTTTGATTTGTCAACAAGTGAAAGCCAAGCATCAAGTACATTCGGGTTTGCTTCAGCCTGTAATGATACCAGAGTGGAAATGGGACCGAGTTACGATGGATTTTGTATTGGGGTTGCCTTTGTCTCTGAAAAAAAAAATGCTATTTGGGTTGTCGATGATCGATTAATGAAATTAGCACATTTCATCCCGATACGTACTGACTTTTCACTTGATAAATTGGTTGAGTTGTATGTTTCTAAAATCGTCAGATTCACGGAGTGCCAGTTTCAATTATTTCGGATAGAGATCTGAGGTTCACATCTAGATTTTGGAAGAAATTACGAGAAGCTCTGGGTACAAAGTTGAATTTTAGTATAGCTTTTCATCTGCAAACCAACGGTCAATCTGAAAGAGTAATTCAAGTTCTCGAAGATATGATTTGATATTGTGTTTTAAAGTTCGAAGGCAACTGGGAGAAATATTTTCCATTGGTTGAATTTGCGTATAATAATAGCTTTCAATCTAGCATAAAGATGGCACCATACGAAGCTTTGTATGGTCACAAATACCGAACTCCATTGTACTGGACTGAACTTAGTGAGAAACAGATTCACGGGGTTCATTTGGTTAGAGAAACTGAAGAGAAGGTAAAAGTAATTCGCGACTGTTTAAAAGAAGCTTCAAATCATCAAAAATTGTATGCGGATTTAAAACGAAAAGACATTGAATTTCAGATTGGTGACAAAGTGTTTTTGAAAGTATCTCCGTGGAAGAAAATACTTCGTTTTGGTCGAAAAGGCAAATTGAGTCTGCGTTTCATCGGGCCATATGAGATTATTGAAAGAATAGGGCCAGTGGCATATTGACTAGCTTTACCAACTAAGTTAGAGAAGATCCACAATGTGTTTCATTTGTCGATGTTACGTCGATATAGATCGGATCCATCACATGTAATTTCTCCGTCTGAGATTGAAATTCAACCTGATATGTCGTACAATGAAGAACTGATCAGAATTCTAAACAGTTGAGAAATAAAAGCATAGCTCTCGTGAAAGTACTCTGGCAATGACATGGCGTCAAAGAGGCTACGTAAGAGCCTGAGGAAGCTATGAGAAAATAGTAACCTAACCTATTCACTGGTAAGATTTTCGGGGATGAAAATCCCTAAGGGGGAGAGTTGTAACAGCCCAGTTTTAGTCATATCAGAATAGTGGTTTCGGGACCACAAATCCAAAGTCAAAATATTGATTTTATTATTATTTTAATGTTTACAGTATGATTGAATGATTGGGTCAAAGTTTCGTTAAGAAATCTTATCGTTAGGATGTCAATTTGATAAAAAGGACTAAATTGCGTAAAGTGTAAAAGTGGAGTTCTATTAGCTAAAAGTGTCTAATAGCTATAGAATATTAAAATAAAGGTCCTTATGTGGTAAATAGCCCAAAAACATGTTAGTGGATGATAGTGGCTTGGTAATTGTGAAATTTAAAAGGTTTTTAAAGGTTAATTTTGGTATTTAGTAAATAATGGTTAATTAAATAAAACAAAACCTAAATTTTTATGTTCATCTTCTTTCTAAAATACTAAGAACCGAATTTTACAAGGAGAAAGAGGCCTAGGGTTCGGCCAAGCTTCATATGCTCATTTAGATATGGTTTTTGTCCTGTTGTTAATGAATTCTATGTTTTTGAGATCGTTGTAGCTTATTCTAGCTAGCACAGGACTATTTTGCAAAACTGTTAAAGATTTAAAATGTTTCCATTGATGAAATAGTATGTGTTTTGAAGTTTCTTGATAGATTATGAATGCTTGTTGATAGATATGCAAGTTTTGTTAAGTTATTTTTAGTGAAAATGCAAAATAGGGATTAAATTGAGAAATGATGAAACTTTATGGTTAAAATGCAAAATAAATTAGAAATATGAGCTTCTAAGGGCATTATAGTAATTCGGCTATCATGGGTATTAAAGGAATTTCATGAATTTGTTATTTTATGAAATAAGGATTAAATTGTAAAAAAGGTGAAAGTTTAGAGGCAAATGTGTAAAATATCCCCTAATGTGTAATTTGACTAAATTGAATAAATAGATGATTGAATGAGTTAATTTTGAATATATTTAGATCATGAAAGGAGAAATACGGATTTGGATCGGGGAAAAGATAAAGTACTCAACTAATCGACTAGTTTCATCGTTTTCAAACCTGAGGTAAGTTCGTATGTGATAAATTTCAGTACAAATGTATTTTATATGCTTTGATATTGCATAAATTAAGAATACGAGACTGTGGATATGAACAATAGAGATTCGACGATGATTCGATAATCGAAATCCCAGTTGAACCTTAGGAATAGTTTAGGATGCTAGTGACATGTCATTAGGGGATACAGTGATTTGGCTTCGGGACATGATATTAGCACTTCAGGTGCGAGTTATATTGATTTGGCTTCGGGCCATGATATCAATATTTTGGAGATAAGTACCTTGATTTGGCTACGAGCCATGGTTAGGTACTTATCATGTGAGACCCTCGAGTATCCGACTTCTGTTCCAAATGGTTTAACGGGTAAATGAAAAACGAGAATGTGTATGAGATTAGTACAAGATGGTACAGGTATGTGCATAAACCATATTAAATTTGAATCGAAGAAATAGTGAAGGAAGTATATAGTTTTGTGAATAAGTCATTGAGAGGTTTTTTAGTTGATGTGAATTCTTATACTTATGATCAATTGTTGAATTGTGTGTTTATGATTATATCGAATTGATGTCATACGATCTTACTAAGCTTTATAGCTTATGTAACACCCCTTACCCATGTCTGACGCCGGGATAGGGTACAAGGCATTACTAGACTTAAACATAACTAATCATGTAAAACCGAGTCATAAAATTTCATCCAAATTAAAACTTTTCATGTTTCATCATAAAGTCCCTAATATGGGCTTACGAGGCCCAATACATACTTTGAAAGCGGTTCGAGACCAAACCGAGAACTTTTGAAAACTTTGAAAATTTTCTTGAAAAACAGGGGCACACGCCCTGAGCACATGGCCGTGTGGCCAGCCGTGTGGATGAAAGTTAGGCTATTTACCAAGCCTTTTTCTATCCAAAACATTTATACACTTATACCAATTTTATCAACACACAACATGGCATTATCATAAACATACAACTTAACCAATAATAGCCAACATCAATGGCCTTATACAAAATGAACTATCAAATAACATAGACCAACATTTTATGCCAAATCAATTATGACACATAACAAAATAACAAAGTCCTCTATACATGCCATAATTCAAAATATTGCTTTCAAAATGCCAAAAGAGTGTTGATAGTGTGGATGGATCTCCGACGATCTCCATACCCGAGCTAGCTCGGTGACACTATAAGACAAGGGAAAGAAAAGGGAGTAAGCATATAGCTTAGTAAGTTGGTATGTAAATAATAAACAATTTATTCTTGCTTTTACCAATCCTCATAATATGTTCTCAAGATAATACAATCATATTGCACATAGTTTCACTATTCACTCATGTTCATATCAAGCTGTCTATGCAAGTCATAGTCATTAAATTATTTATATCTAGAGCTATAGAACTCCAAATTAAGATCTGCTAATTTTTCCAGAAACTAGACTCGCATATATTATTACCATAAAATTTTCAAAATTTTATGAATAAGTTTATATATGAAAGTATATGATATACCATTAAACATGCATAATCTACCATTAAACATCAAAATGCACAAATTTCTAACATGGGTCAAACGCTAGACCTTCATCATAACTCAAATAAATGGTAAAAATAGGTAAATCTTGTTACGAGGATTTTAAAAACGTAAAAATCATTAAAAACAGGGCAATAACGGACTTACAATCGAGCTTGGAAGCTTGAAAAACCCTATACATGGTTTCTCCATGAAAATTTCGGCCAAGGGATTGAAGATGGACAAAAATTGGCTTTAAATTTTGTTTTTAATTCATTTTAATAACTAAATAACCAAAATGCCCTTAATGAAAAAATTTGGGAACATGCCTAACCATGTCCATTTTTGTCCACCAACTTAACCAAGGGTCTAATTACCATATAAGGACCTCCAATTTAAAATTTCATAACAATTGGACAACTCTAGCATGTAGAACTCAACTTTTTCAGTTTTTGCAATTTAGTCCTTTTGACTAAATTGAGTGCCCAAATGTCAAAATTTTCAAATGAAATTTTCACAAAATCATTCCGTGAAACTATAAACCATAAAAATATGATAAAAATAAATTTTTCCTTGTCAGATTTGTGGTCCCAAAACCACTGTTCTGACTAGGCCCAAAATCGGGCTGTTATAGCTTACATCATTTGTTTTTCTATGTTTTATAGTGAACTCAAAGTTAGCTCAGATTCGTGGATCGTCAGAGATTGCTTCACACTATCTACCTATCTCTTGGTACCTATGAACTTGGTATTTTAAGTATATGGCATGTATAGGGACTTTGGTCATTTTGGTTATGCCTTGATAATGATTTTTGCCAAATGAATTGGCTTGTACATATGTATGTTTTGGTCTGTATGAATAGCCATGAGTGATGGCATATTTTAGTCTATTTTGGCATGTTCAATCATGTATATATATATATATATATGTTTATGTCTAGTGAATTGAGTTGGTTGATGGTTGTGTGTTGATTATTGATAATAGGTATTATGAATGTTAAATTGATGATTTGTGAATGTAGGTTTGCTTGTGAAATTAGGCCAAATAATGCATATTTGAGTTTGGTCATTTTGATGTTTGAAGTAATTGATATTTGGTATAAATTAAATGGCAATTTGGAATATTGTGTATCTTGTATATTGTTGGCATTGAAATGGTTTAAAGGATACTTGGTTGAGGTGGATTTAATGCCTATTATGCCTTTTATTGGTGCTTTGAATTGTGATCTAGGTGTGTGGCAAAATGGTCTAGTAAATAGCTTATTTTTGTCCACACGGGCAGAGACATGGGCATGTGTCTCATCCGTGTGTGACACACGGTCAAGTACACGGCCGTGTGTCCCCTGGTGTTGATTTTGAAATCAAGTTAGTATGCTCCACATGGCCTCACACATGGGCGTGTGACTTGGCTGTGTGGCATAAGTCTGTATACCCTACAGGTTTGGCATGGCCTAGTACACAGTTGAGCACATGGGTAAGTGTGGCCATTTTTAGGGCACACGAGCTAGCCACACAGGCGTGTGTGTTGGCCGTGTGACCCAAGTCAGAGAGTTACATAGGGTCAGACACGGGCTGGGATACGTCCATGTGCTCCCATTTCGAATGTCCACACGGCCTGTGATACGGGCGTGTCTGGTGGCCATGTGAGACACAGGGCTTGGCCACACGGGTGTGTGTCCCCTATTTTGAGAAAAAATTTCAAAGTTTCATGAAAGATTCTTAAGTTATGAGTTTAGTCTCGAACCACTACCAATGTAGGTTTAGGGCATAGTAGGCTCGTATTAGGGACAAATTGAATGATGATTATGTGTATTGATTAAATGTATGGGAAAAGTATGTTTAAATGTGTTGTAAGTCCAGTAATGTTTCGTAACCCTATTCTGGCATTGAATAAGGGTGAGGGGTGTTACAATGTACATCTTAAGTGTGGGGAGGTGATTTATATAATTATTAGAAAATCCCTAAAGTATATCTTGTTTTTAAGTAATTTTCTCATACTTCCATTAGAATGAATTTTTGTCGATTTGGATTTTTTTTTATGTGTTTTAGATTAATTTGTAGATAATTGTATATTGGTTGATTTAAACTTGAAGACATGAGAGAATCAAGCATGATAAGTTTTTTTTTAGAAATTAAAAATTTTTAAGTTGTTTCCCTAAATTGAAGTATTATATTGAAGTTTGAGATTTGCAAGTTTGACATCAAAAACGATAAATTTTTGTAAGATTTTAAGCCTTTAGAGCATACGTTTTTCTTGTTCATTTTATTACTGGTTATGAGTGTGTCAATTTGATTTTTTATTTTAGAACTTGCTTCGATTATACATGTCGAGACCACACATTTTGATTTGATATACTGAGATGATAAAGGCACTTAGGTTTTAACCCATTGATCCCATAAAAAGCCTACCTACATAATTAACCCTTAGTGAACCCTGTTGAGTTTAACACACCGTTTCTTGATTTACCCATTAATGTTAACCCATAACTCATCTTTTTGTTGAAACTATGCTCTTCTGTTTGATTTGCTGAATTATTTTTGATTGTTTTAGATAAAAAATCAATCAAAAAATTTGAAAAAAAAATATTGATTATTATTTAGTTCTATGTTTATTGAGCTTGACCAGTTAAATTCATATTTTGAGAATAAGCTCATTTTTATTCTTGAATAGTTCTCAATTAATGTAATTATTTTTAATTCAGCATTTATTTATTTTTTTCTAGTTTGGTAATTTATCAATTTGATCCCGATTATAACCAACTTTTCTGGCCTTTCTCCACACCTTTAAACTAAGCTTCGTTACAATCTCTTAAAGACCTTTTGATTTGTGTATCATCTCATTTTATAGTGGTGGAGATTTGATTTTCATGCAAGCCTATGGTAATGACATTTCTTTTTCGACTATTGAGTGCATATTATTGAACCTTAAACACAGTAATTTGAGTGAATGTTTAGTAAGGATGCTGATTCTTGTCGATTTTGATAATTACTTAGATAAAGGGAAATACCTATGTTTTCTTGCTTTAAAATTTTTTGACTTGGATTGTTTGAATCTTTAGTACTCTTTTAGTTGAATTGTCAATGTATGATTATTTTTGAATTATTTTGAGACATTATTGATGGGAATTACAAGTTGAGAAAGATTAATTTTAATGTGAGTTGAGGATCTTGCTTGAGGACAAGCAAACGCTTAAGTGTGGGGATATTGATAAGTTATAAAAGTAACATATTTTAATTTCATTCTTAAGGCATTTTTGGATGATTAAATTATGGAAATTAGTAAATTTGATGCTCCTACTCCTTTAAATTCATGTTTTTATACTTAGGAGAGCATTTGGAAGTGAAAGAAGTGAAAAACGAGCCTAAATTGGACAAATAGAGCTGTTTCAAGATCCATACAGCCTAGCCACATGCCCATGTGCCAGCTCGTGTCAATTTTGCACCCTGCTTCCCAAATATGTGAAAAAAAAAACCCAATTTTTAAGCTTCATGAGCATTCTAAAGTCTATAAATACCAATTAGAAGAAGACGTAATAGGGCAGTCAAAGAAGATCGAAGAAAACACCCGAAGAACACCATCAGAGCCAACTCGAAAGTAGATCTCCATCAAGATTGAAGATCTCCTTTTAATTTCTTTTGAAGTTTTATTGAGTTTCTTTATGTCTTGTGGTTTTTCTAACTTTGAGATGCTTTCATTCAGGATTATGAACTAATTCCCTAGATACCTAGGGGAAATAAAACCTATGATGAATTCTATTATTTAATTTTTATTTTACGCGGTAAATACTTGATTCTTGTTCTCAATTATGGATGCTTATTTCTTGTTTAAATATTTCTGAAATATTAATTCATGTTTAATGTGTTTATTTCAGTAGAGCAAAAGTCCCTATTTAGGAGTAGATCTAGCATAATTGTATGGAGTTGCATGCAATCCTAGAAATAGGGCGACATAAATCTATCAAATTAGAGTCAAATCTAATAGGGGAATCCATAAATAGAGTTAATGTGACAATAGGATTTTTAATTGGAAAGAAATTTCAATTAATCAATCTAGAGTTAGTTGTTCTTACTCTCGAAAGAGATATTAACATAATTTAGGGATTTCTACGGATCAAATAGCAAGTGAATAAATCGTTTAATTCAAATCCATAATAATAGGTGAAGTCTAGGTGGGTTCTTCCCTAGGTGTTGTCTATCTCATTGGTTGTCTTCAATTATTTTCCTATTTCATTCTCTGTTGTGTTTCTAGGTAAATTAGTTTCACAATCACTCCAATTTGTCGGCTAAATAATAAGAAGACGGTAATTACTAGTACTTTTAGTCCTCATGGTAACGATATTCTCTACTTACCATAGCTATACTATTGTTCGATAGGTGTGCTTGCCTTAGTCGTATTTATAGTTAGTTTAGTGACCATCAAGATAAGGACATAGATGTGACTAACTAGACTAAGAGTACATCGGACAGGACCCAAGCAAAATAGATCCTAAATCCATTTATGGATTTATTCCATTGTGATGCTCAAAGTGTGGCATACATAAATCTTGAGTGGATGGCAGATTATGTATGTGTGACTCATACACTTTGATGTAAGGAAAAGCATGAGTTCAAATAGATAAGGAACCGAAAGCTGGTGCTTTGGGTCTAAGACTTCTATAATACGTAGAGTCATTAACAACAATGGAATTCGTAGCCCAAAGCGTGGGTAAATGATATCCTCTCACTGGAATTACATGGTTGATGAAAAGTAATCGTGGTTACGGGTCATCTGTATTTATGATAGATGACTTGATCACTATTTGATAGTGATTGACTTTTCATGAAATAAAATGTAATGGTTACCATGAAAGAAAATGTAATGGTTACCATGAGATAAAATAGAATCATATTGGGAGAGTGGATATTATCCTAAAGAGATCAATGATATCTTATGAGGGTAACACACTTATGACAAGGTTATTGGATGAGTACTTAGGAGTTGCTTTGGTAATGGTATGTTGTTGGGAAAAGCTCAGTCACGATACTATATTAGAATGAATTCATGACAAAATGAGTTTATAGTTAATAGGCGAAAAGACTTAATTATAAATAATATGAGCCTCAACTACATATGTCCAATCGGTCCCTCTAGTACTCGTTGAAACCATAAATGAATTGCGTGTTGGATATAAATGAACAAATTGAATGGAAAAAGTGAAGTAGGAAACATTTAGGAATGATTATAGTTTTCTCTAAAATGGAGAAATGAAGTCATTTGGAAATGAATGTAGTTTTCCAAAAATCGAAATAGAAATGAATTTGGAAATTTGCAATCCTATATAGGGTTACTTAAAAAAATGATAGAAGAATGAGTTTATATTTTTGGACCATTTTGAAGCCTGAAAATGAAAGTAAATCATTCGGTCATAGTGAACATGTTGAGTTGTGACATATTGAGTAAATTTTCGCAAAATTTTATCAGGGGTAAAATTGTTAAAATTTTACCAAGGAAAAATTGATATGACAAAATTAATTAATATGTAAAAATTAAATTTTATTTTGGGAAAATAGAAAAAACTGAGTAATGTTGGATCATATTACAGAGTTCTAGGTTAAAAAGGCCCAATAAGTATTTGTAATTGGACTCGATGCGAGAGAGGCCCAAAACCCCTCGTATACTATGAAAGGGGTGACAATGTAACATCCCGTTTTTGAGTCAAATCAAAACAGTGGTTTTGGGACCACAAATCTGAAGTAGAAATCATTATTTTAATATTTATTTAAGGTCTACAGTATGATTGAATGATTGTGTGAAAACTTCGTTACAAATTTTATCGATTGAGTGTCCAATTTGACTAGAAGGACTAAATTGCAATAGGTGTAAAACTTGAGTTCTCCATGTTAAAGGTGCCTAATTGTTATGAATTCTTAAATTAGAGGTCCCTAAATGGTAATTAGACCATTATATTTTAGTATGGACAAAAGTAGACATGGCTAGGTAAAATTTTAAGGTTAGGCATTAAGGACATTTTAGTCATTTGGTAAATAAAGACAAAATTAACAAATAAAAAGTGCTCATCTTTTCTAATTTCATCCCCCATGGCTGAAAATCACAAAGGAAGACATAGCTAGGGTTTGGCCAACTTTCAAGCTTGATTGTAAATCCGTTATTGTCCCGTTTTTGATGATTTTTATATTTTTGCGATCGTTGTAACTTGATTTAGCTATTTCAAGGACTAATTTGAAAGAAAGACAAAGTCTAAAATTTTATCCATGTAGAATATATGTGTATTTTTATGTTTAACGGTAGAATATGCATGTTTATTGTGTGTTAAACAACTTTTACAAATTGATTTTTGATAAAAACGCCAAATAGAGACTTATTTGTAAAAGTCTATAAAATGTGTATAAAAGAGTGAATAAATGGAAAAAGTGGGCTGTCATGAGCATGAAAAGGGTTCGGTTAGGCTTGGGTGATGAAGAAATTGAATGAAAATCATTTTACGAATCTAGGGACTAAAATGTAAAAAGTTGAAAAGTTAGGGACAAAAATATAATTTTTGCCATAAGGTGTTTTTGGGATTAAATTGAATAATGTGATGATTGAATAAGTTAAATGTGGTATTATAGATCAAGAAAGATGAGGTTCTGACCTAGATCAGGGAAAGAACAAGGTTGTGGACTAAATCGAACTATTAGCCATTTTGTATCGAGGTAAGTTCGTATGTTAAAAATAAGCTTTAAAATAATTGTATTTTAATGCTTTAATATTGCATGAATTGTATGTTTGATTATGTGAATGAGTTTAATTCTATGAACGAGTCCGACAACGATTCGACAAGAAAAAAATCCCGTTTGAACCTTAGGAATAGGTTAGGATCCAAGTGGCATGTCACTAGGGTTACATTGTGTTATGTGATTATGTGATCCAGGTGCTGGTCTCTTATGTCCTACCGGTGGTTGAGTATACCGACATACGTTGCAGATACTTGATAGCTTGTGTGAGCAGCGCCGTGTAGCTACGTCTTGACTGACAGCTTGTGTGAGCAAGCCCATCGATAGCTCGAGAGCGAGCGATTATGTGGTATGAGACTTGGGTAACTTTGGCTACATATATGGCACTTAGTGTGAAAAATTTCCTTAGTATCTGACATTGTTATTCTGAGTGGTTCACGGGTATGCTAAAGATGAGAATATGTGTAAAACCATTACGAGATGGTACATGTATGTGCTTAAAACTTATAATTCTTAAATTCGTGAAATGATGAATACGAAGTAAGTTGTGATGGAATGAATTATGATCATGAGACTATTGTAAATTTACATTTAATCATGTTATATGCATGGTAAGGTTTGCTTATTTCTTGCATACGAGCTTACTAAGCTATATAGCTTACTCTGCTTATTTTCCATATTTTTATAGTGTCGCCAAGCTAGCTCGGATTGGAGATTGTCGGAGATTCGAATCACACTATCAAACTCTCATTTTGGGTATTGATGATCTTAGTGTTTTGAATGTATGGCATGTATAGAGACTTGGTCGTTTTGTTATATGTGCCATTACGATTTTAGCCAATGTAAAGGCTTTGGCTCATTTTGGCTAACATGGTTGTAAGCCTAAGTATATTATTATATGTGCCAATGTCTTTGGTGAATGATGGAATGTGATTTATAGCATGAATGTGAAATGTTTAGAAATGTGATCTATTGATGAGATGATGTACAATTAGGTGTCTTGAAAGTAGTTAATTGAGGCTTAATGAATGTGAAATTAGCATGATTGAGTTAGGGCATAATAAATGTTGTGAGTAGGATAGATGTTAATAATGTTTTGGCATGTATTGGTCATAATTGTGGATGTTTTGGTTGCCTAAGTATATTATGTTTTTTTGCCAATGAATTGGTGTAAGTGTATGTGCAAAAGAGGGTGGAAAATGGCTTGGTAAATAGCCTTTATTTTGTCCACACGGGTAGACACACGGGCGTGTGTCCCTAAGGGCATGTGTTTTGGCCGTGTGTCCCCTGTACCTTAAATTTTGAGAAACAGAATGCTCAACATTGAGTACACAGGTAGAGACACAGGCGTGTGTCTCAGTCGTGTGGATGGCACAACCTCGAACACGGGCGTGTGCCCTTTCCGTGGGAAGTATGCACCTATTTTTGTGAAAATTAATTTTCCACACAGTGTAGCACACTGGCGTGTGACTTGGCCATGTGATCTCAATTTGCTCATGGGTTACAAGTTAGAGAGTTACACAGGGTCAGGACACGGGCATGCGTAACCACACGGCCTACCCACACGGGCGTGCATGACTACACAGCCTACCCATACAGGCGTGTCCCATATCCACACTAGCGTGTGACCCCTGTATAGTGGAAATTTTTTTTAAGTTTTGTAAAAATAATTTTCTAAAGTTCTCAGTTTAGTCCCGAACCATTTCTAAAGCATGTTATGGGCCTCGTAGGCTCATATTAGAAACTTTATGATTAATTCCAAATGGATTTAATTTGGACACAAATTTATGGCTCAGAATTATATGATTGCTTGTGATGTAAGTCCAGTAATGCCTCATACCCTGTTCTGGTGTCGAAGATGGGTAAGGTGTGTTACATTTAGTGGTATCAGAGCTATGCATTAGGGATTCTCGGACTATCGTAGCGTGTGTAAGAGTCTAGCTATACATGCCATACATAAATTGTGATAGTGTGACGACTCCTAAAAATTTGAATTGTGATTTCATATAGTAAATGGATCTTGACCGAGACGTAGCTGATGATGTAGGAAGTAATGCACCGGCTCTCATCCAAAGGACTGCGTCATCTGAAAGTAGACCAGTAACGGTTAGTCAGGGAGGAGGGGCTAGAGAAGCCTTTTTCCAAAATATGAATGAGTGGTTTGCCGAGTTTGTTTGAACAAATCCAGCTGCTCAACATTCTCCACCCCCACTTAACCCCCAATAGGTTCCCGTAGATCCCCAAGGTGTGGAATTGGTAAGACTGAATAGGCCTCTAGTTGATAAGATTCGAAAGCAAGGCGCTGAAGAATTTAGAGCTAATATTGATGATGATCTCGAGAGAGTAGAGTTTTGGCTTGAGAAGTCTATAGGGGTATTTAATGAACTTTCTTGCACACCGGATGAGTGCTTAAAATGTGTGATATCACTACTGTAGAACACAGCATATCAGTGGTGGAATACTCTTACATCTGTGGTATTGAAGAAAGAGTTACTTGGGATTTCTTCCAAGAAGAGTTCAGAAAGAAATACATCAGCTAGGGGTTCATTGATCAGAAACGCAAAGAGTTCCTAGAGTTGAAACAAGGCAATATGACAGTGACTGAATATGAACAAGAGTTTGTCAGGTCAGTAAGTATGCTTGGGAATGTGTTTCAACCAAGGCTATCATGCGCAAGAGGTTTGAGGATGGGTTGAATGAGAATATCAGACTGTTAGTTGGGATTTTGGAGCTGAAGGAGTTTGTTGTGCTAGTTGACTAAGCTTACAAAGCCGAAGAGTTAACTAAAGGAAAGAGAAAAGCTAAATTTGAGAATAGAGATTCGAGAAAGAGGCCACTGAATAAGTCATTTGAATCTTCATCAAAGAAATCGAGGGATTTGTATACTTGATCTAATACTTCAACTGGGTATCCCAATAGAGATTGTGGGAAGCAGTATTCGGGTTCTAAGGCCCAAACTACATCAATAGCGAGCGTTGGTAATACTAGGTCTAACAGACCTGAATGTCAATACTATGGTAGACGACATCTAGATGAATGTAGGATGAATAATCGGGTTTACTTAAATTTGTCTCCCCAAATCAGTTTATTCGAGATTGCCCCGCAATGATTGAGAAAGATAGTTTTCAGAGTGTAAGACCGAGCAACACTGCCGCTAGAGGGAGATCCCCGAGAAATGTGGGAAATGGAACTAGTAGCAAAGGTGCAACGAAAAAGTTAACTGGGAGATCAAAGGTAAGAGCACCTGCTAGAACTTATGCTATTCGCGCTCGCGAAAATGTGTCATCCCTTGATGTTATCACTAGTACATTTTGTCTCCATGATACTAATGTAGTTGCATTGATTGATCCTAGATCGACTCATTCTTATATTTGCATAAATTTGGTATCTAGTAAGAATTTTCTTGTTGAGTCTACTCAGTATGTGATTAAAGTGTCGAATCCCTTAGGCAAATATGTTTTAGTTGACAAAGTTTGCAAGAGTTGTCCTTTAATGATTCGGGGTCACTGTTTTCCAACTGACTTAATGCTTTTTCCATTTGATGAGTTTAATGTGATTCTTGGAATGGATTGTACATGATGTCGTAGTGAATTGTAGATGAAAGATTATTGAATTGAAATATCAAAACAGTGAAATTCTTTGGATAGAATCGGATGAGTCAGGTGAGTTGCTTATGGTGATTTCATCAATGTCGACTCAAAGGTATGTAAGAAAAGGTTGTGAAGCTTATCTTGCATATGTACTGAATACAAAAGTGTCAAAATTGGAGATCTAATCTGTACCGGTAGTTTGTGAATATCCGAATGTGTTCCCAAAAGAGTTGTCTGGATTACCACCGATTAGAGAGGTGGAGTTTGCTATTGATTTGGTACCTGGAACTTCACCGATATCAATAGCTCCGTATAGAATGGATCCGATCGAGTTGAAAGAATTGAAGTCTCAATTGCAAGAGTTTACAGATAAGGGTTTTGCAAGACCGAGTTTTTCTCCCTAAGGTGCACCAGTGTTGTTCGTCATGAAGAAGGACGAATCCATGAGACTTTGTATTGATTATCGTCAGCTTAACAAGGTTACGATAAAGAACAAGTATCCTTTACCAAGAATTGATGATCTGTTTGATCAGTTGAAAGGGGCAACAGTGTTCTCGAAGATATTTTTGAGGTTCGGCTATTATCAGCTAAGAATTAAAGACTCAGATGTGCTAAAAACCGTGTTCAGAACGAGGTATAGGCATTACGAATTTCTTGTTATGCCTTTTGGATTAATAATGCTCTTGCAATTTTTATGGACTTGATGAATCGAATCTTCAGGCAGTATTTAGATAAGTTTGTGGTTGTTTTTATTGATGACATTTTGATTTATTCATGACTTGAGTATAAGCATGCCGAACATTTAAGAGTTGTATTAAAGACTTTAAGAGATAAGAAATTATTTGCTAAATTCAGCAAAAGTGAGTTTTGGCTCCGATAAGTCTGATTTTTGGGACACATTGTTTTAGCGGAAGGTATACGGGTTGATTCGAGTAAGATTTCGACAGTTGTCGAGTGGAAACCTCTGAGATATGTATCCGAAGTTGGAAGCTTTTTGGGTTTGGCTGCTTATTATCGACGTTTTGTTAAGGGATTTTCGATTATTACTACACTTATGACCAGATTGTTACAAAAAGATGTGAAATTCGAGTGGTCTGAGAAATGTCAAAAGAGTTTTGATCAGTTGAAAGTGTTGTTGACTGAGGCACCGGTGTTAATGCAACCTGTAACACCCCTTACCTGTACTCAATACCAGAATAGGGTTATGAAGCATTATCAGACTTATAGCACTTTTAACTATAAATTTCATATACAATTATAAATTCAAATACAACAAAATCATAAACAATCATAGTGTCCCTGAAACGAGCCTAAAAGGCCATAAACATACATTGAGAGTGGTTCGGGACTAAACCGAATACTTGGGAAATTTTTTCAACACTTAGTAAAATTTTTCTCAAAACAGGGGACACACACCCGTGTGGCTAGGCCGTGTGTCTGGCACGGCCACCAGACATGCCCGTGTCACAGGCCGTGTGAACATTCAAAATGATAGTACATGGTTGTGTCCCAGCCAGTGTCCTAACCCATGTAACCTCTGACTTGGGTCACACGACCAACACACATGCCCGTATGGCCAGCCCGTGTGCCCTAAAAATTGGCCACAAACGCTTGTTTGTCAGGCCGTGTGCTAGGCCGTGCCAAACCTGTAGGGTATACTGACTTATGCCACACGGCCAACTCACACGCCCGTGTGTGAGGCCGTGTGGAGCATATTGACTTAATTTTAATTTCAACACTAGGGGACACACGGCTAAGACATACGCACGTGTCTCTACCCGTGTGGACAAAAATAGGCTATCTACCAAGCCAATTTGCCACCCAAATTTGCATATACCTACACAACCAAATTGGTACCAATTCAAAGCCTAAATAAACAACCCATTTAGACATAATCGAGACTAATTCATACCATATCCAATACCAATATTCCAAAATGCTCATAACTTCAAATCTTACTTTAACAAAACATACCAAAATATGCATACAAATCAACTAGTTAAACCTTTACTTAACAAGCATCATTTTGCACCAATTCACAAGCATAATACCAATTTCACAAACCTCATAATACAAGCCATAAGTACACTTATATATACATAACCAAACTAGTCAAATTAAGCCAAGTCTCACAACTATATATATATACAAAACAAAACATAACCATTCACAAGCCATCTCAAATGGCAAAACTCACTAACAAAATACATATAAAAAAAACCATAATCCTATACATGCCATATGACCAAACCATGAGATCAAAAGTACCAAAGTGATGATGGATAGTGTGACGTAGTCTCCGACAATTCCCAAATCTGAGCTAGTTTTGAAATAACTATAAAACACGGAAAAAAATAAACAAAGTAAGCTATAAAGCTTAGTAAGCTCGTACGAAATATACTCAAAAAATCATAATACATAAATCCTCAATTTGAACTATATAACATATAATCCATGATAACAACAAACCTTCCATATACTTAATCATATGCTTATATGCAAATTTATAATTTCTTCCATTTGAATCTCATACTTTATATGTATATACCTGTATAATTTCATAACAAACTCATACTTTTTTTTGGAATATTGTCGAATACTCGATATCTCGCACACTAAGTGCCAATACATAGTTGAAGCTATTATAATCTCACACACTGAGTGCCATATATAGCCGAAGCTATTCCGAATCACACACTAAGTGTCATATATATATATCCGAATCGTCTTCAGATATGACTATAATCTCATATACACAATTTATACAATATCAAAGCATTTAAAGTATATTTATAACAATGCTTAATCCATACGAACTTACCTCAGATATTAAAACAGTGAATTGAGTCGACTAGTCGATAACTTTCGTTTTTCCCCGATCCTGATCCGAATTCCATTTTTCTTAATCTAAATATATTAAAAATTAATTCATTTAATCAACTATTTATTCAATTCAATCCAAAATATATATTAGGACTATTTTACACATTTGCCTATAAACTTTCACATTTTTCACAATTTAGTCCTTATTACAAAAAATTTCAAATTCATGCAATTTAGTACAAACACATGCTTAGCCGAATTTAATACATGTTACTAGCAGCCCATATTTTCAATTTATTCACACTTTTAACCACCACATTTCACATTTTCTCAATTTAATCCCTTTTTGACATTTTTGTCAAAAATCACTTCACAAAAACTATTAATCTAACATTAAACCTTCCAAATCTATCATAAATCATCAAATTACTCAAGCATTCAACAATGGCAACATGATAAATCTTTAACAATTTTGAAATTTAAGGTACGGGCTAGCTAGAACACGAAGCAACGATCTCAAAAACGCAAAAATCATTAAAAACGGATCAAAAACGAGCTTACATGTAAGGATGAACCCTAGCAGAAAATTCAAGCTTCAAATATGGTGTTTCTTTTGTTGATTTTCGGTGGATGATGATAATTAGGAAGACAACCATTTGTTTTCATTATTTTAGTTAGGTTATTTAATAATTTACCATTTTAACATTGGTTTAAAACATTAAAATTCACTTGTTTTATGCCCATAAATGTCCATTACCTATAGAAATTGTTTAATAACAACATAAGGACTATCACTTATATAATCCATAGCTAATAGATACTTTATATATTAGAACAACACTTTTACACCTTACGTGATTTAGTCCTTTTTATCAAATTGACCAGTCAAACAATAAATTTTCTTAACGAACTATAACACCCCTCACCCATATCCAATGTCGAAATAGGGTACAAGGCATTACCGAACTTATACAAAAGCAAACATACAAAACCAAGATGTAAATTTCCATCCAAATTTAAATTTTTCATATACATTCATATCGTCCCTAAAACAAATCTACGAATCCCAAAACAAGCATTGGAAGCGGTTCGGGACTAAACTAGAAACTTTAGAAAATTTCACAACACTTAGAAAATTTTTCATGTCTTAAGGGCCACACGCCCGTGTGGCGTGGGACACAACTGTGTGGGCAGGCCGTGTGGTCACACATGCCTGTGTCCCTAACCCATGTAACTATCTGTTTGTCACCTAAGAAGACATTGAAGTCACACGGCCGATGCACACGCACGTGTGCTTAGGTCATGTGGTCGATTTAATTTTTCATAATTTTTCATAAAATAGATGCAGACTTCACATGCCCAGGGGACACGCCCGTGCTTGAGGCAGTGTCATCCACATGACTGAGACACACGCCCGTGTCTCTGCCTATGGGCTTAATTCTGAGCACTCTATTTTGCAACAAGTAAGGTACAGGGGACACACGGCCGGAACACACGCCCATGGGGCAAGCCGTGTATCACACACGGTCTAGAAACACGCCCATGTGTCTACCTATGTGGGCAAAAATAAGGCTATTTACCAAGCCATTTTGCCACCCTTCCATGCACATACCTACACAACAACATACAACACCAATCCAAGCATATACATACAACTAAATCAGCCAAAATCAAGACATCCACACATCATTCACATGTTACCATTTATCACATACGAGCATCACATACTTATCAACTTAAACCATGTAAACTTCCACATCCATGAAAACATCATCATACGCATACAAAATTAAACCAATATTAGCCAATTTCAATGGTCATTTACAAAATGAATTATCAACCAACATAAGCTAACACATTTGGCCAAATCAATTATGACTCATAAAAAATGACCAAGTCCCTATGCATGCCATAACTTAAAATGTCAAATTCATTGGTACCCAAAATAATTCAGTTGATAATGTGATGGAGTCTCCAACGATCCCTAAATCCGAGCTAGCTTGGTGACACTATAAGATAAGTGAAAAGAAAGGGGAGTAAGCTTTAAAGCTTAGTAAGTTCCTATGCAAATAATAAGCATCGTATCCAAACATTTAACATACAATTAACATGAGGTAAATTAACATAAATATTATTATAAATCTCATAGTCAAACTTACTCAATCATAACCTTACCGATGGTTCATCACATAACTAGCTTATTACGTATGATTTTTACGTACATAAGAACTCATTACGTATGAGTTTTACGTACATACCTGAGTCATCTCGAACTTATATTTTCACACAATTCATCTTTGACATACTCGTTAAGTTACCCGTTGAACCACTTGGAATGCTAAAGGATACTCGGGAGTCCTATACACACGGTACCGTACCAATGCCATATCCTAGATATGGTCTTACATGTAATCTCATATCAATGCCAATAGGCCAGCTATGGTCTTACACGAAGTCTCATATTGATGCCATATCCTAAATATGGTCTTACACGTAGTTTTAATAACCCTAATGTCATGACATTTGTATCCTATCTATTCTTAAGGTTCAACCGGGATTTCACGCTCGTCATCACTTTGTCAAATACGTCCAAAGGTCAATCACAATTCATACAATAATAAAGCATTTAAACATGATTAAAACAATGCATTATTTACATATGAACTTACCTCGGTACAAAAATAGTAGAAATGAGACTAATCATCAAACACTTTGTTTTTCCCCCGATCTAGATCCAAACCTCGTTTCTCTTGATCTATAATAGAAAATTTAACTCATTTATTATTCACATTACTCAAATCAGTTCAAAAATCACTACATAGAAAAATTACATTTTTGCCCCTAAACTTTGACATTTTTACACTTTGGTCCCTAGGCTCATTAATTGAAATAGATTCAATTTCTTTGATTCCCAAGCCTATCCGAAACTCTTCCCATTCTTTCACATTTTTACTACTCATTTTATGACTTTTTACAAATAGGTCCTTTTAGGCATTTTCATCGGAAATCACTTAGCAAAAGTCGTTTATCAAACATCAAACTTGCATAATCTATACACACATGTATAACATGGGTAAAACACTAAACCTTAATCATTCTTCAAATTAATGGTAGAAATAGGTAGATCGAGTGATAACGACTTCAAAAATGTAAAGAGCATTAAAAAGGGGACAAGAACGGACTTACAATCAAGCTTGGAAGTTGGCCAAACCCTAGCCATGTCTTCCTTGTAATTTTTGGCACAAGGGGGAGAAGATGGACAAGGTTTTTGGTCAAAATTGGCCTATTACAACTCTCCCCCTTTAAGGATTTTCGTCTCTGAATATCTTACCAAAAAATAGGTTTGGATACTATTTTCTCATAGCTTCTTCAGGTTCCCATGTAGCCTCTTCGACCCCATATCGTTGCCATAAAACTATCACTAGGGCTATACTCTTATTTCCTAACTTTTAACTTCTCAAGATAAAATCTTGATCGGTTCTTCACCATACGTCATATCCGGTCGAATATCAATCTCTTTTAGAGAAATCACATGTGAAGGATTAGAACGATATCGTTGCAACATCGACACATGAAACACATTATGGATCCTTTCCAACTTTGTCAGTAAAGCTAATCGATATGCCACTGGCCCTATTCTGTCAATAACCTCATATGGCCCAATGAAACGTGGACTCAACTTGCCTTTACAACCAAATCTGAGAATTTTCTTCCACAAAGATATTTTCAAAAATACCTTATCACCAACCTAAAACTCAATCTTTTTTCTTTTCAAATTCACGTACGACTTCTATCGATCTGAAGTGGCTTTCAAACAATCATGGATTACTTTTACTTTTTATTCGATTTCTCTGACCAAATCAACCCCGTGAATCTATTTCTCACTAAGCTCGGTCCAAAACAAGGGTGTTCAGCTCTTGCGGCCATACAATGCTTCATAAGGTGCCATTTTTATACTCGGCTGAAAACTGTTGTTATAAACAAATTCGACCAATGGTAGATGTTTTTCCCAACTACCTTCGAATTCTTGAACACAACATCGAAGCATATCTTCAAGAATCTAACTCACTCTCTCAGACTGACCATCAGTCTGTAGATGAAAAGCGGTACTAAAGTTCAACTTCGTACCCAAAGCTTCTTACAACTTCTTCCAAAACTGTGAAGTAAACCTCGGATCTCTATCTGAAATGATAGAAATAGGCACCCCGTGTAATCTCACAATCTTAGCAATGTACAGTTCATCTACCTTATGAAGTGAATAGTCAATACGTACCAGTATAAAACAAGCCGATTTTGTCATTCTATCAATAATAACCCAGACGACATCTTTCTTTTCCGGAGTTACAGGCAAACCCATCATGAAATCTATCGTAATCCTATCCCATTTCCACTTGGGAACCATCACTGGCTGAAGTAAACCCAAAGGCATCTGCAATTACATTTGCCTCACCCGGGTGGTAATCAATTACTAGCTCGTAATCTTTCAGTAACTCGAGCCATCTCCGTTGCCGCTTGTTTAAATCTTTCTGAGTCATCAAGTATTTTAAACTCTTATGGTCAATAAAGATATGGCATTTCTCACAGCACAAATGATGTCTCCAAATTTTTAAAGCGAACACAATGGTGGCTAATTCTAGATAATGCGTCGGATAATTCTTCTCATGCGGTTTCAACTGTCTCGAGTCATAAGCTATCACTCTTCCCTCTTACATCAACACAGATCCTAATCCATTCAGTGACACATCACTATAAATTAAAAACTCTTTTCTTGGTTCAAGTTGCACTAAAATTGGCGCCTCAATCAATAATGCTTTCAACTTCTTGAAACTTTGTTGACATTTTTCAAACCATTCATGTAACACCCCTAACTCGTATCCGTCGCCGGAATAGGATAACGAGGCATTACCGGATAATACACATGATTCGCATATATTTATACATTCATAATCAAAATCCATTCAATTCATTCACATTGTCCCTTATAAGGTCATATGGGACCTTAAAACATGCTTAAAAGAGGTTCGGGACTAAACTGATAACATTTGTAAACTTTGAGAAATATTTAAAATTTTTCAACATACAAGGGTCACATGCCCGTGTGAACAGGCCGTGTGCCTCACACGGTCACCAGACATGCCCGTGTCACAAGCCGTGTGAAAACAAGGCATACATACTGACTTACACCACACAGCTAAGGACACGTCTGTGTGCCATGGCCGTGGGATAACTAGAGGGGTTACTGACTTAGGTCACACGGCTAGCCATACGCCCGTGTGCCACACATGACCAGTAGGCACGTCCGTGTGTCTAGGCCATGCCAAACCTCTAGTGTATACTGACTTTAATTCAAAGGGTACCCTAGGGGACACACGGTTGTGTACCAAGGCCATGTGTCACGCACGGTCAAGCAACATGCCTATGTGCTCAATCGTGTGGACTGAAAATAGGCTTGGTTGAAACCACATTTCTCACCCTTCTCAAGTATACCTACAACACCACATGTTATGCCATTTCAATACATTAATAGGTAGCCAAACCATGCTATTTCATGTACCAAATTTACAATACCAATTCTATCCATTTCATCAACTCAATTCAATACCTTTTATACATTCAAATACAAACCCAACCTAGCATGATTCATTCCTTATTACTCACCTATTCAATCATATACCAAAGCACATATCATACTCATCAATACAACCTATTTCAATATGTATTTTTACTATCATCAATCACACACAAAGTTTGACTCATAAAACATCTATTAGCCATTCACTTATTAACTCCAAAATCATGCTTTTCATAAGTATATAATCATCATATACCAAATGACCAAATGACCAACTTGAACCATCACCAACAATACCAAATTATGCCACTACACAAAGTAAATTACACATCAAACATAAGTCATTAATAAGCCATATAAAATGGCCAAATACATCACCAAAATCTTTATCAAAAAGACACAAGTCTATACATATCAAACCTTGCATGATTTTCATGCTAAATCTCATGGCTAAATACATATTAAACAGATATGCATCAATCACCAACGTGACTTGTACTTAACAATTAATCACAAAACCTATACATTCCATATAACCAATATCACAAAACTTATAAGCACCAAACCATAGCTGGATAGTGTGATATGATCTCCAATGACTTCCAACCCGAGTGAGCCTCCAAAACACTATAAACATAGAAAAATAACACAAAGTAAGCTATAAAACTTAGTAAGCCATATACAAATAAACTTACCACATGTATTAAAATCATTTCCACCAATAGGCAAACTATGAGTATGCACATATAATTTACAAACCTTTCTCAATGTATACATATTCAATATCATAAATGAATTCACCAAATACTTTCCTTTTCAATGCTCGTATGAATATCCTACATACTTGAGTCTCTTAACTAATTCACACATTCTTTCTCGACTTGTCTTTGCCCGTTGAACCGTTCGAAATTGTTAAGGTTACTCGGCAATCACATATAACTCGTACAATGCCATATCCCAGATATGGTCTTACATGTTATCACATATCGATGCCACTGTCCCAGACAAGGCCTTACACGTAATCAATTAACGATGCCAATGTCCCAGACATGGTCTTACACGTAATCACAATATAATGCCAATGTCCCAGACATGGTCTTACATGTAATCACATCTCGGTAACCTAATGTCATGACATTCATATCCTATACTATTCCTAAGGTTCGTACGGGACTTTCAGACGTCGTAATTCTGTCGATTTTTTATCGCATTTGATCTTTTGACATTCAATGCAGTTCAATGACAAATAAACATATATAATTCAATTTAAAGATAGTTATTTGCATATGAACTTACCTCGTAATCGGTATAGAGGATTGAATCGACTATTCGATAACTTTTGATTTCCCCTGATCTAAATCTAATTTCTTCACCTAAATATGATTTCTTTCTTTCAAGATCTATATGAATTCAAATTTAAGTCATTTAATTACCTATTCATTCAATTTCATCCAAAAATACCTATTTGGGTATTTTGCACTTTAGCCCTTAAAGTTTCACATTTATTCAATTTAGTCCCTATTTCACAAATACATCAAATTCACACAATTCAATTTAACCCATGCTTAGCTGAATTACCAAAATACCCCTAGCAGCCCATATTTCACATTTCAACCCCTCAATTTACAAATTTAACAATTTAGTCCTATTTAGGCATTTTCATCAAAAATCACTTTATAAAATATGAAACTCTAGCATAAAATATTCATATTTCACCATTAAACATCCAAATGCTCAAGCACTCATCAATGGCACTTCACAAAATCATCAACAATTTTAAAAATTAGGACATGGGCTAGCTAGAACACGAAGCAACGATCACAAAAATGTAGAAATCATTAGCAAACAACCTCGAAACATACCTCAACCAAAGCTTCAAAGGGCTGAACCCTAAAACACATTCTAAGCTTCTTTTTCTTTTAATTTTTGTTTTGTAAATAAACACCATAGAAATTAAGCACTCAAACGCTAAAATTATTTCACAAAACTTTCACACATATATAATCACATGCTGTAAACACAAAAAATAATATTAAAATAATTTTCTAACCTCGAATTTGTGGTTCCAAAACCATTATTCTGATTTAGCTAAAACCAGGATGATACAATTTAAACATAACATCTTTTTACAACAGCTTGGTCATAGGAGTAGCAATCATCAAAAATCCTTTGACAAAACGTCGGTAATATCCAAATAAGCCCAAAATGCTACTAATTTTAGATACATTTCTCGGTAGTTTCTGATCAACAATTGCCAAAATCTTACTTAGATCAACCCGAATACCATCACCTGAAACAAGATGTCCTAAAAACCTGACTTCTCAGAGCCAAAACTCACTTTTACTAAATTTAGTAAACAATTTCTTATCTCTAAAAGCCTACAATATAGTTGTAACAGCCCGACTTAGGGCCTAGTCAGAATAGTGGTCTCAGGACCACAAATCTAGAGTCGAATAAATTGTTTTATTATTATTTTAATGCTATAGAATGACTACAAGAGTGCATGAAAAATTTGGTGGATTAATTTTAGCGTTTGTGAGCCCAATTATGAAAAAGGGCTAAATCGCATAAAGTGTAAAAGTCCTGAATTGGTAGCCAAGGGTGTTAAATTGCCATGAAACTTAAATTGAAGGTATTTAAAGGGAAAATAGACCCTTAGATATGTGATAGCCGGCCATTTAGTCAAAGAAGAGACAGAATTGTCAAAATTTAGTGAGTTAGGTGGCTTATTTTGACTAAAATAGAAATAAATAAAAGAAGGATGTTATTATCCCTTTTCCATCTTCTTTCTCCATCAATTTTCAGCCATCTTTGGGGGTCTTGAGCTCCAAAAATTTCAGCCACTTAGTCTCTCTACAAGTAAGTGATTTCCATACTCTTTCTTGATGATTTTTGCATTTTTGAGACCCTTGAAGCATGAGCTTTCAAATGAGAGTACTATTTTGCAAAATGATTAAGATTGTAGAGTATTGCCATGAAAGGATTTGTAATGTTTTTTGAGTTTTTATGGAAGAAAATAAGTCTCGAAGGTGTTATAAACAACTTTTGTGAAAGGTGTTAGCATGAAAACACCTAAAAGGACCATTTAGCATAAGTTATAAAATAGATGTTAAATATGTGAAATAGTGGGAATTTTGAGTTGATATAAGAGTAAACAGGGTTCTGCTAAGCTTAAGATACGAATAAATTTGATGAAAATTGATTTTCGGTTCGAGGGGTAAAATGGTCATTTTACAAAAGTCTAGGGGTAAAATGGTCATTTTTCCCAATTATGAATTGTTGGTTGCCTAATTTTATTTAGTGACAAAATAAGTACATTTTTCTATTATAGATTAAGAAATACCGAATCTAAACCTAGACCGGGGGAAGGCCAAGCAAATTGACTAAATTGACTAGTCGCCATATTTTGTAATCCGAGGTAAGTTGTATGTAAATAATACAAATACATTGCTACTATGTGTGTTGAATTGTGTTTGAATTAATATAATATAGCATGAATTGCTTGGTTGTGGAATTGAGAAAGTATGATGATAATAGAGATAGTAGAGTTCCCATTTGAACCTAAGAAATAAATCAGATATTCATGCCATGATATATGGGTTATTGTAGGCTAGTGTAAGACATGTCTGGGACATGCATCGGCCACATTATGAGAGCCAGTGAAAGACCATGTCTGGGACATGGCATCAGCATCGAGACGAGTGCTAGTGTAAGACATGTCTGGGACATGCATCTGCCTCGAGATGTAAGCCAGTGTAAGACATGTCTGGGACATGCATCGTTTACGAGATGATAGTCAGTGTAAGACCATGTCTGGCACATGGCATCGAATTGAGATATGAGATAGTGTAAGATCTTGTCTGGGACATGGCATCAGCACCTTACCCATGTTTGAGGCTTAATGAATATCCGGTAGTGTTCCAAATAGTTCAACGGTAAGTGTTGTTACTTTAAGTTAATGAGGAAAGTATAAATGTGTTGTGAGTGGTACAGGTACATAATTGAAATGTATTAGATATGAGCTCAATATATGTTATGAGATTTATATAGATAGTGATGAGTAAGTTATACTTATGCCCACTTTTATGTTATGAGCATGTTGATGAATGGTAAAATTATTGTTGTATATTTATTTTTGTGCAACTTACTAAGCTTTATGCTTACTCCCTCTCCTTTTCCATTTTCTTATAGTGCCGCCTATCTAGCTCAAGGATCAACAGAAGTCAGAGATATCGATCACACTATCAATCGAAGCATTCGATATAGTTTGATTTATATTTTTGAATATGGCATGTATAGGGAACTAGACTTGTGTTTTGTGTTATTATTAATTTGGCCAAATGTGTTGGCTTAGGATAAATCCCTCATTTTGTATTAAGCCTCGAATGATGGCTAATATTCATTTTGATTTATATAGAATGATGTTATTTTCATGGTTGAGTAAAGTGCACAAATGGAATGTTGTCTATTATGGCTCATTTGGTTGAATGACATAGTATTATATTGGTTTTGGTTGCTATTGTGTAAGTAAGGGTGGAAAAGAGGCTTGGTAAATAGCCTTATAATGTCCACATGGGTAGACACATGGGCGTGTCTCTAGGCCGTGTGTGACACACGATCCGCCCTATGGGCGTGTGGTCCGGCCGTGTGTCCCCTGTATGTAAAAATTTCAAGTCAGTATGCACGGTAGTAAAAACACAGGCAGAGACACGGCTGTATGTCACAGCCATGTAATGGACATGGCCTAGCACACAAGCATATGCCTTGGCCGTGTGACATTTTGGGGTTGTTGACGTTAGAAACAAAATGTCCATGTTTTTGCACACAGGCGTGTCATGGCTGTGTGAAGGACACGGGCATGTGCCAGGCCATGTGAAAACCCCTGTAGGTGTGCATTTAGAATTATTTCCACATGGGTGGAGGACACGGGCGTGTCCCTGTATTTCTTAGGTCGTGTGAGCCACACGAGCCAATAGCACGATCATGTCAAAATGGTCGCACGAGCGTGTTGCCCCTCCCACATGGGCGTGTGCCCCTGTGTCAAGTGTCATTTTCTAAAGTTGGCTAAAGGACCCGAGTTGGTCCCGAATGATTTCTGATGAGTGTTTTGGGCCTCGTAGGCCCATATTAAGGATGTGTTGATAAGTTTGAGGAAGTTTTAAATTTGCCCAAGTCTTAGAGACTCGAAAATGGTTGTAAGCATGAGTTCAAGTTAAGTAATGCCTCCTATTCCATCTCGGCGTAGGATACGAGTATGGGGTGTTACAATAGTTCTCAAGTGCTCGGCAGGCTCAGACTCATCTCGAGAATAAATTAGGATATCATCAATGAACACAACCATAAACTTATCGAAATATGGTCGGAAGATTCTATTCATGAAGTCCATAAAAACAGTAGATGCATTTGTTAGTCCGAAAGGCATAACAAGAAATTCATAGTGCCCATACCTTGTCCTGAAAGTGGTTTTAAGCACATCCACCTCTTTAACTCTCAATTAATAGTAGCCAGATCTCAAATCAATTTTCGAGAATACCATTGTAATATCCCAAATTAGGGCCTAATCAGAATAGTGGTTTCGTGACCACAAATTCGAGATAGAGATAATTATTTTATAATTATTTTGATGTTTATGATATGATTGCATGATTGTGTGAAAATTTCGTGATGAAATCCTATGCCTAAAGTGCTTAGATTGAAATTAGGGACTAAATCGAATAATTTGTAAAACTTGCATTCTAGGAGTTTTTAGTATGAAATTGTTTTGGAATATTAATGAGGAGGTCTTAAATAGCAATTTGACCAATTTCTAAGTCTATGGACAAAAATTGGACATGGATGGAATTTTTGAAAAGTTTAGTAGTAAGGGCATTTTGGTCATTTAGTTATTAAAATGAATTAAAAACAAAATTAAATTTTGTCCATCTTCTTCATTAGGCCGAA
The DNA here is from genome assembly GCA_025698475.1 of Gossypium anomalum. Classification (NCBI taxonomy): domain Eukaryota; kingdom Viridiplantae; phylum Streptophyta; class Magnoliopsida; order Malvales; family Malvaceae; genus Gossypium; species Gossypium anomalum. The sequence goes on along the minus strand of CM046958.1, from coordinate 38,923,297 downwards.
ATTTCAAGGGTTCTCCATAGCTAGGGTTTGTTTCAAGCTTCCAAGCTCCATAGTAAGTGATTCCAAGCCCTGTTTTTAATGTTCTTTACGTTTTGGAATCCGGTGAGCTCGATTAAGCTTATACTAGCAATAATTCAACCTAGGGTTCATATTTGGAAAAATACCCATAGGTGAAATTTGTGTATTTTGGTGTTTTATGATAGAAAATGAGGTTTTAAATTATGTTAGACAACTTGTACTACTCGGTTTTAAGCAAAAACGAGTAAAAGGGCTTAATCAGTAAAAATACCTAATTGTCATAAGTACATGTTAGAGTGTGAATTTGATGTTGTCATAGAAGGAAAAAATGATCAGCATGTCATAAAACATAAGAATAAGGGATAAAGTTTAATTCCCGAGCCTAGGGGCAAAAGTGTAAATATGCAAAAGTTTAGGGGTAAAATTATAATTTTGCTAAAATTTGAATTGAAGACTAATTTGATAATGTGAGTATTAAATAAGATAATTGTGTTATTTTAGATCAAGAAAGACGTGGAATCGACCCCAATCGAGGAAAAGAAAAGATTGTGGACTAAATTGATATTTTGGTACCAAGGTAAGTTCATGTATAAATAATGTAGTATAATTGTTATTTTTAAATTATTGATGTTAATTATATGATATGCTGATTTTTATCATGAAATATATGCTTTGTGGTTATTTTCGAATAAAATGCAAATTATTTGTATTATTTGTTAAATATAAAGTGCTACCGAGTATTGGTTTCGGTATTTTACGGAAGATGGCAAGGATATGTGTTCGAGGAAAATCCCGTTTGAACCTTAGGAATAGATTAGGATACAAGTGACATGTCACTAGGATGGTTGAGCATCCGAACTCGTTGAGTTGAGTCCGAGTTCACTTATGGATGCGAATGTCTGAACTCGTCGAGTTGAGTCCGAGTTCGTGAGATGTAACTAGGCATCCGAGCTCGTTGATTTGAGTCCGAGTTCGCTTATGAGCGGGTTACATGATTGATTACATTACATATGTTATGTGGCACTTATGTGCAAATTATCCATGTATCTGAGTTATATTCCGATGTGTTCAACGGGAAAAATTTCAGTGAAATAGAAGAACACATAGATGCAAGTGACATTTTGGTAAGTGTTGTGAAATAGACACTTTGGACAGGAATGTACTTAACCCTCGGGTTGAAGTTAGATACAACAACGATAAGATGATAAGATGATGAATGATGTTTAGAAATGTGAAATATGTTTTGGTGATACCATGCTAAGGTTGTTTGTTATAATTGTATTGTTATGTTACTTGTTATTTGCATATGAACTTACTAAGCATTTACGCTTACTCCCTCCTTTTCATTCATTGTATTTTTGAACAAGCCGGCTCAGGAATCAAGACAGGTCGAAGGTTCGATCACACTATCCGAAGGACTTTTTCTTGGTAAATGGCCTGTAAAACTTAAGTATGGCATGTATAGCAATATACCTATTTTGTGTAAATAATTTTGATATATGGTGGTGATTTGGTTAAGAAAATGCTTGATAATGATAAGTAACGGAAATGGCTAATTTAGATCATGTTTGATGTCACGGAAGGTTAATAGGTTATCTAGTCCATAAAAACTCAAGAAAAGATGAAATTTGCCATAAACAGAACATTGCAGCAACACTAACGTGAGTTTGAAAATTTACTAAAAATCATAGAAATTTAATTTGTGATGGATTAAATATGAAATTGAAGCCTAATATTTCTAGTTTCACATGAAAGAAACGAAACGGGAAAAGGAATCATATGTTAGAAGATATTTGAGTTTTAGTTAAACAGGGCCAGAGCGATTTTTGGATCCCCTGTTTCAACTTTATAAATTCACCATAAATCATAAAAAAATAATTAGGTGGTGTATTTTATATTATTGGAATCCTTGTTGAGCCTACTTTCAGGATGAACAAACGGCATAGTCATATAAATTTTTTACAGAGAGAAATATGGTTCGAAGTAAACAGAGGTCAGACCAGTCATGTTCTGAAACAGGAGTAACTTTAACTAATAAACTGTACTAATTGGCCCAACCAAAAATTCTAGAAAAAAATTAATAAATACATATATGAGTCTAGATTTAGGAAAAATTTACGGATCTTGATTTCGAGTCTTTTAACTTAAGATATGATTTTTCTTGTAACTGTGACGCAGGTAGTTAGAAAGCTGTGAATGTAAAAACAAATGATTCGAAGTTCTTAATTTGATAAATTATGTTCGGTAACACCTCAAGCTCGACTCCGGCGACGGTCTCGGGCGTGGGGGTGTTACATTTAGTGGTATCAGAGCAGGTTTAGTTGGTTCTCGGACTACGTGTTGTACGTACGAATTTTGCTATACATGCCATATGTATAAATTGTGACAGTGTGACGACTTTTGACCTTTTTAAATGATTTTTATATAGTAAATGGATCCCGATCCAGCTGTGGCAGATGAAGTAGAAAGTAATGTGCCAGCTCCGGCTGAAGGGGCAGCACCGACTAAAAATCCACCTTCTACTGTTGGTCAGGGAGGAGGAGAAAGGGATCGGGAAGCCTTTCTCCAAATGATGAGTGCATGGTACATTGAGTTCGTTCGTACGAACCCAAATGTACGACCTCCCCCACCTCCCCCAATTCCTCAACCTATACCCCCGATGCCTCAGGGTGTGGATATGACAAAATTTCACAGAACTCTGGTTGATAGAATTCGTAAACAAGGGGCCGAAGAATTTAGGGCAAATATTGATGACGAGGCCGAGAAAGCAGAGTTCTGGCTTGAAAATTCTATCCGGGTATTTGATGAATTATCTTGTACACCTGAAGAACGTTTGAAATGTGCTATATCTTTGTTGAGGGGTTCAGCCTATAATTGGTGGAAGACTTTGATTTCGGTGGTACCGAAAGAGAGGGTAACTTGGGAATTCTTTCAAGAAGAGTTTGGAAGAAATATATTAGTGAAAGATTTATTGATCGTAAACGCGTAAAAGAGTTTCTTGAGTCAAGCAAGGTAATATGTGATCCACGTAATATGAAAGAGAGTTTGTTCGATTGAGTAAGTATGCCAGAGAATATGTTCCTACAGAGGCCAAGATGTGTCGACGATTTGAAGACGGGCTCAACGAAGACATCAAGGTATTTGTTGGGATCCTTGAACTACAGGAAATGGTGGTACTTGTCAATCGAGCTTGCAAGGCTGAAGAACTACTTAAGGAAAAGAAAAGGTAGAGATCTCGAGACACGAAATTGGAAGAAAAGACCAATGAGTAATGCACCCTCACAGCAACTTGGAAAGTCAAGAAATATGAATCCTCATTCCCAAGTTTCAGCTAGGCAATCATATGGGAATTCTAAGAAGCAAAATGTGGATCCCAAGTCCCAGACTACTTCGGCAGCCAGTGTAAGAAACTCGAGATTTGTTAAACCCGAGTGCCAACGGTGTGGTAGAAATCATTTTGGTCTGTACAGAGCAAATGAATGTTTTCGATGTGGTTCTCCAGATCATTTTATTAGAGAGCGCGAGAAAGAGAGTGAAAGAAAAATTTGGTATACAAAAGCAAGTGGTGCGGATTCGAGGAAAGTATCCAAGAAAAGCTGGGAATGAAGCAAGCAGTAAGAATGTAGCCAGAGATGCAGCATTTAGATCTGAAGGAAGGGCTCCGGCTAGAACTTATGCTATTAAAGCGCGTGAAGATGCTTCCTCACCTGATGTGATTACCGGTATATTTTCTCTTTATGATGTTAATGCTATTGCTTTGGTTGATCCCGGTTCTACTCATTCATATGTATGCATGAAATCGGGTGTCTAGTATGAATATACCTGTTGAGAAACACGTAATTTATGGTTAGAGTGTCGAATCAGTTAGGCAAATGTGTGATAGTTGATAAAGTATGCAAGAAATGTCCTTTAATGATTCGAGGTCATTACTTTCCTACTGACTTGATGTTGTTGCCGTTTGATGAGTTTGATGTTATTTTGGGTATGGATTGGTTGACATTGCATAATGCTATAATAAATTGCAAAGAAAAGGTTATAGAATTAAAGTGTGAAAATGGTGAAACCCTGCTAGTTGAATCAGATAAATCAGAAGTATTGTCTAGTGTGATTTCTTCAATGTCGGCTCAAAGATATTTGAGAAAGGGTTATGAAGCTTATTTGGCGTATATAATTAATACAAAAGAAGTTGAAAAGAAAGTTGAATCAGTACCGGTTGTGTGTGAATTTACGGATGTATTTCCAGAAGAATTGTCGGGTTTGCCTCTAGTCAGGGAAGTAGAATTTGGTATTGATTTGATACCGGGAACAACTCCGATCTCAATTGCTCCATATAGAATGGCACCAACAGAGTTAAAAGAATTAAAGTCGCAGTTGCAAGAGTTGACTGATAAAGGCTTTGTGAGACCGAGTTTTTCACCTTGGGGGTGCTCCTGTGTTATTTGTGAAAAAGAAGGATGGTTCTATGAGGTTGTGTGTTGACTATTGGCAGTTAAACAAGGTGACAATCAAAAACAAGTATCCGTTGCCAAGAATTGATGATTTATTTGATCAGCTAAAAGGAGCGACATGGTTTTCAAAGATTGACTTGAGATCTGGGCACTACCAATTGCGAGTAAAAGAGTCGGTTGTGCCTAAAACTGCTTTTAGAACAAGGTACGGTCATTATGAATTTTTAGTTATGCCATTCGGGTTGACAAATACTCCTGCTGTGTTTATGGATTTAATGAATCGCATATTTCGGCCATACTTGGACAAATTTGTTGTGGTGTTTATAGATGATATTTTAATTTATTCAAAAGATGAGACAGAGCATGCTGAGCATTTGAGGATAGTTTTGCAAACTTTGAGAAATAAGCAGTTATATGCCAAGTTTAGTAAAAGTGAATTTTGGCTTCGGGAAGTTGGATTTTTGGGTCATATTGTTTCAGGTGATTGTATACGAGTTGATCCTAGTAAGATTTCAGCCATTGTTGATTGGAAACCACCGAAAAATGTAACCGAAGTTAGAAGTTTCTTGGGGCTAGCTGGGTATTATCGACGGTTTGTAAATGGATTTTCCATAGTTGCTGCTCCTATGACTAGACTACTCCGAAAGAATGTTAAGTTTGAATGGACGGAAGACTGTCAACAGAGTTTTGAAGAATTGAAAAAGTTATTAACAGAGGCACCAGTGTTAGTACAACCTGAATCAGGTAAAGAATTTGTGGTGTATAGTGATGCTTCTATAAATGGTTTAGGGTGTGTACTCATGCAAGAAGGAAAAGTGGTGGCTTATGCTTCAAGGCAGTTAAAACCTCACGAGAGGAATTATCCTACTCACGATTTGGAATTGGCTGTGGTGGTGTTTGCTTTGAAGATTTGGCGACATTATTTGTATGGTGAAAAGTGCCGGGTGTATACCGACCACAAAAGTCTTAAGTACTTGATGTCACAAAAAGACTTGAATTTGAGACAACGAAGATGGTTGGAGTTATTGAAAGATTACGAGCTTGTTATTGATTATCATCCGGGAAAGGCGAATGTGGTTGCCGATGCTTTAAGCAGAAAGTTGTTGCTTGCTTTGAGAGTTATGAACACTCAGTTGAAAATGTCAGATGATAGTTCGATTCTAGCAGAGATAAGAGCTAGACCGATGTTTTTACAAGAGATTTCTGAAGTTCAGAAAAATGATCAAGATTTCCTAGCCAAGAGAAGACAGTGTGAAGCTGATACGGGATCAAATTTCAGAATCAGTTCTGATGATTGCTTGATGTTTAAAAACCGGATTTGTGTATCGAAAAATGATGAGTTGATTCAAAAGATTTTGCATGAAGCACATAATAGTTGCTTGGCAGTTCACCCGGGCAGTACGAAAATGTATAATGACTTGAAGAAAATGTATTGGTGGAATGGAATGAAAAGAGATATCTCCGAGTTTGTATCAAAGTGCTTAATTTGTCAACAAGTGAAAGTTGAACACCAAGTACCTTCGGGATTACTCCAGCCTATCATGGTTCCTGAATGGAAATAGGATCGAATTACTATGGATTTTATATCAGGGTTGCCGTTAACTCCGGGGAAGAAAAATGCCATCTGGGTAATAGTTGACAGACTGACTAAATCGGCTCATTTTATTCTGGTACGTACGGATTATTCTCTTAATAAGTTGGCTGAATTGTATATCTGTGAGATTGTTAGACTTCATGGAACACCTTTATCAATCATTTCCGATAGAGATCCGAGATTTACTTCACAGTTTTGGCAAAAGTTGCAAGAGGCATTAGGTACAAAGTTAAATTTCAGCACTGCCTTTCATCCACAAACTGATGGACAGTCAGAGAGAGTGATTCAGATTCTTGAAGACATGCTCAGATGTTGTGTATTAGAATTTCAAGGTAGTTGGGAAAGTTACTTACCATTGGTAGAATTTGCTTATAATAATAGTTATCAGACGAGTTTGAAGATGGCACCTTATAAAGCTTTGTATGGACGTAAATGTCGCACACCTTTGTATTGGATAGAGCTTAAGGAAAATCAGATTTACGGAGTTGATCTAATAAAAGAAACCGAAGAAAAGGTGAAAGTGATTCGAGATTGTTTGAAAGCTGCTTCAGATAGACAGAAATCTTATGCGGATTTGAAACGAAAGGAAATTGAGTTTCAAGTTGGTGATAAGGTATTTTTGAAAGTGCCTCCATGAAAGAAAGTCCTTAGATTTGGACGGAAGGGCAAGTTAAGTCTGCGTTTTATTGGGCCGTATGAAATAATTGAAAAAGTTGGACCGGTAGCATATCGGCTAGCATTACCACCTGAATTAGAGAGGATTCATGATGTGTTCCACGTATCTATGTTACGTCGGTATCGTTTGAATCCTTCACATATAATCTCACCGCCAGAAATTGAACTACGACCCGATATGACTTACGAAGAAGAACCAATTAAGATCTTAGCTCGAGAGGTCAAAAAACTAAGAAATAAAAGTGTCGCTCTCGTGAAAGTATTGTGGCAAAAGCACAGGGTAGAAGAAACTACATGGGAACCTGAAGAAACGATAAGAAACCAATACCCACACCTGTTTACCGGTAAGATTTTCGAGGACGAAAATCCTTAAAAAGGGGGGGAGAGTTGTAATATCTCGAATTAGGGCCTAATCGAAATAGTGGTTTTGTGACCACAAATCCAAGATAGAGATAATTATTTTATAATTATTTTGATGTTTATGATATGATTGCATGATTGTGTGAAAATTTCGTGATGAAATCCTATGCCTAAAGTGCTTAGATTGAAATTAGGGACTAAATCGAATAATTTGTAAAACTTGCATTCTAGGAGTTTTTAGTATGAAATTGTTTTGGAATATTAATGAGGAGGTCTTAAATAGCAATTTGACCAATTTCTAAGTCTATGGACAAAAATTGGATATGGATGGAATTTTTGGAAAGTTTAGTAGTAAGGGCATTTTGGTCATTTAGTTATTAAAATGAATTAAAAACAAAATTAAAAGCCAATTTTTTGTCCATCTTCTTCATTAGGCCAAAATTTCAAGGGTTCTCCATAGCTAGGGTTTGTTTCAAGCTTCCAAGCTCCATAGTAAGTGATTCCAAGCCCCGTTTTTAATGTTCTTTACGTTTTTGGAATCCCGGTAGCTCGATTAAGCTTATACTAGCAATAATTCAACCTAGGGTTCATATTTGGAAAAATACCCATAGGTGAAATTTGTGTATTTTGGTGTTTTGTGATATAAAATGAGGTTTTAAATTATGTTAGACAACTTGTACTACTCGGTTTTAAGCAAAAACGAATAAAAGGGCTTAATCGGTAAAAATACCTAATTGTCATAAGTACATGTTAGAGTGTGAATTTGATGTTGTCATAGAAGGGGAAAATGATCAGCATGTCATAAAACATAAGAAGAAGGGATAAATTTTAATTCCCGAGTCTAGGGGCAAAAGTGTAAATATGAAAAAGTTTAGGGGTAAAATTGTAATTTTGCTAAAATTTGAATTAAAGACTAATTTAATAATGTGAGTATTAAATAAGCTAAATATGTTATTTTAGATCAAGAAAGACGTGGAATCGACCCCAATCGAGGAAAAGAAAAGATTGTGGACTAAATTGATATTTTGGTACCAAGGTAAGTTCATGTGTAAATAATGTAGTATAATTGTTATTTTTAAATTATTGATGTTAATTATATGATAATTTTTATCATGAAATATATGCTTTGTGGTTATTTTCGAATAAAATGCAAATTATTTGTATTATTTGTTAAATATAAAGTGCTACCGAGTATTGGTTTCGGTATTTTATGGAAGATGGCAAGGATATGTGTTCGAGGAAAATCCCGTTTGAACCTTAGGAATAGATTAGGATACAAGTGACATGTCACTAGGATGGTTGAGCATCCGAACTCGTTGAGTTGAGTCCGAGTTCACTTATGGATGCGAATGTCCGAACTCGTTGAGTTGAGTCCGAGTTCGTGAGATGTAACTAGGCATCCGAGCTCATTGAGTTGAGTCTGAGTTCACTTATGGATGCGAACGCCCGAGCTCGTTAAGTTGAGTCCGAGTTCGCTTATGGGCGGGTTACATGATTGATTAATTACATATGTTATGTGGCACTTATGTGCAAATTATCCATGTATCTGAGTTATATTCCGATGTGTTCAACGGGAAAAATTTCTAGTGAAATGGAAGAACACATAGATGCAAGTGACGTTTTGGTAAGTATTGCGAAATGGACACATTGGACAGGTATGTACTTAACCCTCAGGTTGAAGTTAGATACAACAACGATAAGATGATAAGATGATGAATGATGTTTAGAAATGTGAGATATGTTTTGGTGATACCATGCTAAGGTTGTTTGTTATAATTGTATTGTTATGTTACTTGTTATTTGCATATGAACTTACTAAGCATTTACGCTTACTCCCTCCTTTTCATTCACTGTAGTTTTGAACAAGCAGGCTCAGGAATCAGGACAGGTCGAAGGTTCGATCACACTATCCGAAGGACTTTTTCTTGGTAAATGGCCTGTAAAACTTAAGTATGGCATGTATAGCAATATACCTATTTTGTGTAAATAATTTTGTTATATGGTGGTGATTTGGTTAAGAAAATGCTTGATAATGATAAGTAATGGAAATGGCTAATTTAGATCATGTTTGATGTCACGGAAGGTGAATAGGTTATCTAGTCCATAAAAACTCATGAAAAGATGAAATTTGCCATAAACAGAACATTGCAGCAACAATGACGTGAGTTTGAAAATTTACTAAAAATCATAGAAATTGAATTTGGTGATGGATTAAATATTAAATTTAAGCCTAATATGTCTAGTTTCACATGAAACAAACGAAACGGGAAAAGGAATTATATGTGAGAAGATATTTGAGTTTTAGTGAAATTGGGCCAGAGCGATTTCTGGATCCCCTGTTTCAACTTTATAAATTCACCATAAATCATAAAAAAATAATTAGGTGGTGTATTTTATATTCTTGGAATCCTTATTGAGTCTACTTTCAGGATGAAGAAACTTCATAGTCATATAATTTTTTTACGGAGAGAAATATGGTTCGTAGTAAACAGAGGGCAGACCAGTCATGTTCTGAAACAGGGGTAACTTTAACTAATAAACTGTACTAATTGGCCCAACCAAAAATTCTAGAAAAAAATTAATAAATAGATATATGAGTCTAGATTTAGGGAAAATTTATGGATCTTGATTTAGAGTTTCGTAACTTGAGATATGATTTTTCTTGTAACCGTGACGCAGGTAATTAGAAAGCTGTGAATGTAGAAACAAATGATTCGAAGTTCTTAATTTGATAAATTATGTTCGGTAACACCTCAAGCTCGACTCCGGCGACGGTCTCGGGCGTGGGGGCATTACAACCATTGCTCCTCTCAACTGATCAAACAAGTCATCAATCCTTGGTAAAGGATACTTGTTCTTTATAGTCACCTTGTTGAGCTGACAGTAGTCGATACAGAGCCTCATGGATCCTCCTTTCTTCTTTACAAATAATACGATAGCACCCTATGGAGAAAAACTCAGCCTCGTAACACCCTTATCTGTCAACTCTTGCAATTAAGCTTTCAATTCTTTCAATTTAGTCGGGGCCACCCTATACAGAGTAATAGATATCAGCGATGTCCTTGGTACTAAATCAATACCATACTTGACTTCTCTAACTATTGGTAACCCAGACAACTCTTCCAGGAACATATTCCGATATTCACAAACTATCGGCACTGACTCAATTTTCAATTCAGACATCATTGCATTCAACACATAAGCAAGATAAGCTTCACAACCTTTTCTTATATATTTTTGGGCAAACATCAAAGAAATTACAACAGGTAACTCACTCGGCTCATCTAAATCAATCCGAAGTGTTTTACCATTTTCACATTTCAGTTCAATAATCTCTCTTTTACAGTTCAATACGGCATCATGCAGTGTCAACCAATCCATACCCAAAATAACATCGAATTTATCAAACGGCAACAACAATAAATTAGCCGAAAAATAGTGACCTCGAATCATCAAAGGACAATTCTTGCAAACTCTATCAACTAGTACATGTTTGCCTAAAGGGCTGGACACTCTAATCACAAACTCAGTAAACTTAACAAGAAAGTTCTTACTAGTTACCAAATTCACGCAAACATAAGAATGGGTCGATGCAGGATTAATGAGTGCAACTACATTAGTATTATAGAGAGAAAAAGTACTGGTGATAACATTGGGAGATGTTGCTTCTTCGCCAGCAGGGATGGCATAGGCTCTAGTAAGTTCTCGAACTTCAGATCTCACAGTTGTATCTTTCGTCACACCTTTACTACTAGCTCTATTTTTTATATTTCTCTATGGCCTACCCCTGTTAGTAGTATTACTCGACCTTGCACCCTAAAATTTTTCTTTCTCAGCCATTTTAGGGCAATCTCGGATAAAATGCTCTTGAGAACCACACTTGAAACAAGCCCAGTCATTCATCCTACACTCGCCAGGATGTCTTCTTCACAACGCTGACATTCGAGTCTATTAGACTTTACATTACCCACACTTTCCATTGAAGTAGCTTGAGATTTAAAACTTGAGTATGGCTTCTAGCGGTCTCTGTGCTAATACCCAGCTGATACATTTGAATGGGAATACATTTCTTTAGATTTCTTTGATTGATATGAAATGACTTACTCATCGATCTTTTCCTCGAATCTCTAGCTTCAAGATCAGCTTTCCTATTCTCTTTATTCAACTCTTCGACTTTACAAGCTCGCTTGACCAATACCACAAATTCTTTCAGTTTTAATATCCCAACTAATACACGAATATCTTCATTCAATCCATCCTCAAATCACTTGCACATGATAGCATCATTGGATACACACTCTCAAGCATATTTACTAAGTCTAACAAATTCTTTCTCATACTCTATCACTGACAGTCGACCCAGTTTCAGATCAAGAAATTCCTTACATTTTTTATCGATAAATCGTTGACTACTATATTTCTTTCGGAACTCTTTTTAAAAGAATTCCCATGTGACCCTCTCTTTTGGTACCATCGCTACCAGTGTATTCCACCAGTGATATGCAGAATCTCTCAATAGTGAGATGGCACACTTTAAACACTCATCAGGTGTGCAAGACAGCTCATCAAATACCCTGATAGAGTTTTTGGCCAAAACTCAGCTCTCTCGGGATCATCATCTACATTAGCTCTAAAGTCTTCAGCTCCCTATTTTTGGATCTTATCAACCGGGGGCTTTTTCATTCTTATAAGTTCCATACCTTATGGAGCTACGGGAACCAGTCGAGGAATAGGTAGGGTTGGAGGAGGTTGGGCATTCAGATTTGTTCGAACAAACTCTGCATACCACTCGTTAATCATGTAGAGAAAGGCTTCCCTAGCCCTTTCTCTCTGACCAATTGTTGGAGGTCTACTATCTAACGGTGCTGCCTCTTGAATGGGAGCCGGACATTACTTTCAATGTCATTAGCCTCAGCTTGATTGGGATCCATTTACTATATGCAAATACAATTTAAAATTACCAGGAGTCATCACACTATCACGGTTCATTTATGGCATGTATAGCTAGACTCTTACACACGCTACGTTTGTCTGAAAATCGACTAAACCATAGCTCTGATACCACTAAATGTAACAGCCCTCACCCTTATCCAACGCCAAAATAGGGTACGAGGCTTTATTAGACTTATACACAAGCAAACATACAAAACCGAGACGTAAATTTCCATCCAAATTTAAAACTTTTCATATACATTCATATCGTCCCTAAAATGAATCTACGAGACCCAAACATGTATTGGAAGTCATTCGTCGGCACTAAACCAAGAACTTTAGGAAATTTCACAACACTTAGAAAATTTTTCATGTTTTAAGGGCCACACGCCCGTATGGCGTCGGACACGCCCGTGTGGGCAGGCCGTGCGGTCACACACGCCCGTGTCCCTAACCCGTGTAACTCTTTATTTATCATCCAAGAACAAATTAAAGTCACACGGCCAATGCACATGCCCGTGTGCTACGGTCGTGTGGTCGATTTAATTTTTCATAGCACACGCTCGTGCCTAAGGCCGTGTCATCCACACGGCTGAGACACACGCCTGTGTCTTTGCCCGTGTGCTCAATTTTGAGCACTCTATTTTGCAACAATTAAGGTGTAGGGGACACAAGGCCGAGACACACACCCATGGGGCAAGCCGTGTGTTACAGACGACCTAGACACACGCCCGTGTGTCTACCCGTATGGGCAAAAATAAGGCTATTTACCAAGCCATTTTGCCACCTTTCTATGCACATACCTACATAACAACATACAATGCCAATCCAAGCATATACATACAATCAAATCATCCAAAATCAAGATATCCAAAAATCGTTCATATGTTACCATTTATCACATATAAGCATCACATACTTATCAACTTAAACCATGCAAACTTCCACATCCATGAAAACATCATCATATGCATATATACTTAAACCAAAATTAGCCAATTTCAATGGCCATTTACAAAATGAATTATGACACATAACAAAACACATTTGGCCAAATCAATTATGACACATAACAAAATGACCAAGTCCTTATACATGCCATAACTCAAAATGTTGAATCCATTGTACCCAAAATGATTCAGTTGATAGTGTGATGGAGTCTCCGACGATCCCCAAATCTGAGCTAGCTTGGTGACACTATAAGACAAGGGAAAAAGAAGGGGAGTAAGCTTTAAAGCTTAGTAAGTTCCTATGCAAATAATAATCATCATATCCAAACATTTAGTGTAACAGTCCAGTTTAGACCCTAGTCAGAATAGTGGTTTCGAGACCACAAATCTGAGTCAAAAAAAATTTAAATATTATTTTTCATTTTTATGATATATGAATTAGCATGTGTGAAAGTTTCGTATAAAAATCTAATTGTTTGTGTGCTCAATTTGATAAAAAGACTTAATCGCGAAAAAGGTAAAAGTTGTCTGCTATTTGTTAAAGTGCTTATTTGATTTGGCTTTATGATTGTGAAGTCCTTATGAGGTTATTTGACCATGGAATGAATTAAATGACATAAATGGGCATTAGTTGGTGAAATTTTAATAAATTATAATAAGGTTAAATTGGTAAAATACATATTAATGTTATATTAGTTAAAACCAAAGTTAAAAGTCTAAGCTAGGGTTCGGCTCCTTTTGATTGTGATTAAGGTATGTTCTTTGATCCGTTTTTGATAATTTCTATATTTTTGTGATCGTTTCTTTGTGCTCTAATAAGCCCATGCCTAAATTTCAAATTCTGATGATGATTTTGAAATATCTCATGGATGAATTCATGAGTTTTGTGTTGTTAAATGATGAAATATGAAAGCTTGATGTTGGCTTAATATCTTTTGTCTTTGGATTTTTGATGAATTTGAGTAAAATGGGCTAAATTGTGAAATTTATAAATTGAAGGACTAAAATGTGAAATAAATGAAATATGTGGGTTTGAATGAGCTATATGAAAATTCGGCTAAGCTTGTATAAAAGGAAATTATGTGTACTTTGTGATTTTTGTGATTAGGGACTAAAGTGTCAAAATGTAAAATTGTGAGGGTTAATTTGTAAAATACCCTAAATATGTGTTTGTGGATTGATTTGAATGTTTTGGTGAATAAAAGGGTTAAATTTGAATTTATATAGATCAAGAATTAAAGAAAACAAAATTAGACCGGGGAAAGTCGAAAGTCGTCGAATAGCTAATTCCATCTATTTAGATCTGTATGAGGTAAGTCAATATACAAATAAATGTATTTGAAATAGTTTATTTATGTTTATATGTTATTAAACATTGATGAATGATTTATGCATTGAATATGAGACATCCGAGAAAGTATCGACAAAGTTCTGACGTCCAAAAAGTCTCGTACGAACCTTTGGAATAGTTAGGATACATATGTCATGACATAGGATTTTCGATATGTGTTATCGTGTAAGACCATTTCTAAGACATTGGCATCGACTTATGATTTATGTGTAAGACCACGTCTATAACACCCTAAATTTTGGGCCTAGAAGTAATGGGCCTTGAGTTTGGGATCGGTTAGAAGGCGGCTTAAATAACTTAAATGTGTTTAAATATTTTATAATTGCATGTTTAGTTTAATTGTTAAATGATTTAGGAAGGGTTGGTAGTGTGGAAAAAGTCTTGGGTTCGATCCAGGGCTTTAGCAAAATTTTGAATTTTTTTTCTAAAAGACCCTGAGCATCAGGTGGAAGGCTTATTAATAAGGCCTAGTAAAATCTGACACAAGGAAATGCTTGGCCTAGTTGCAAAAGGCATTGGTAGCAAGCAGGAAGTCTAGGGTTCAAGTCCTGGCCTTGGCGAAAATTTTTGTTGCGCATATGATTAGGAGGGAAACTAGCGTTTAGGCCTTATAAATATGTTTGGTGGAAATTCGACACAAAGGATGCGCTTGGCCCAATGGTATGATGGCGTTAGGAGTAAGGAGAGGTGATGGGTTCAAGTAGCGGCATGAGCAACAAGGAATTCAATTTTGCTGCTCAACGCAAGGAAGGATTGCCATTCGATGGAAGCAATTTGAATGCAATTCAAATTGGAATTGTTGGCTAAAATCAAGGTTACGGTGGAGATAAGGATGAGGATTAAGTGTGGATATGATGGTGATAAAATTAGAGAAATTGAAGGGAATTTAACTTGACGAGTTTAAGTCGATTGGGGAGTGTAGGTTTGTATTTTATTTATTTATTTATTTATTTATTTAGTATATATATGTGTGTCGTATGGGCAAGTAAAGGCATTTGTTGTTTTTGTGTGCTTTAGTCGCAAATTCTTAGGGGAAATTTCTTCCAACCTCTTGACTCTTTTGTTTTGTTTTTTTTTTTTTTTTTTTTTGCAAATACCTGAGTAATCTCAAACCCTTCATCTCCTATTTTCTTTAAGCCAAACTCTTGATCTTTTCTTCCCTATTTTAATCGAATCAACCTCTTCCCTCTTTAACTTAGACGATTACTTCTTTTTCATTTAAAAGTCGATTCATACACTTTGGGGGTTTGATTTCTTGTTGGTAAGCGATCTCGCGATCGGTAAGTGAATTAGATCTTCTTCGACTTTTGTTAAATATTTCTAAGTTCTTTCGTTTCTACACTCTTAAAAGCCGATTTTTCTATATCCTTTCCAATACCATTACTTTCGTTAACATATGGTTTCTCCATTTATTTCTCTTTCTCCCTCTCATGCAAGAGTGTGATCGCTGGCTAAGTATTAGTTGATGGAAAAAGGGGGTTCTAGCAGAGAGGTTGGGATAGAGGCTCCCAAGTTTAAGCGACGTAAGGTGTCAGCCGTTCGGGACTTTCCGTTTGGATGTGGAAGGGGGACTACGTCAGATTTCGAGTTACATAGGCAGATCGCAGTCGATCAATCTAGTCAAGGTTCTGGCGATTATGAATACTTAGTACTTTAGGTGATAAGGTGTGTACTTCTACCCTATGATAGCTTGATATAAAGCCGAAGGTGTGTACATACACTGTACACAAGTTAGATCAGCAAATCTCAAAATGATAAAAGGCTGAAATGCCGAAAAGCTGAAAGTCTAGCTACGATAGTCTTGCGAGTGCACGAACACTCGTAAGGGGGAAATCGATACGTTGTCAGAGGCCCCATAAGCGATCTCATAGATCTGGGTCGTACTTAGGCCAACTGGGCCAGAACGGGCTAAATGGGCCCGACGGGTCATTAGCCCAAAATAAGTGAATTTGTTGATTTGGTAATAAGTGATGAGCTAGTCGTGCTGGTTACATGGCTTGGAATTGATTCGGGTCAGATGGGCCATATGAATGTGATTTGGCGCTAATGGGTCATATGAATGAGATTGGCCCCAGTGGGCCATATGCATGTATATAGACTTGTTTAGGCTTTGTAAGGGGTTTTGGGCCTAGTATTTGATAACTGCTTAAACAGATATAAAACTTAAATAATTAATTAATTGCGACCGTGGACAAATCATAAGGTTAAGGTGTGGCAATGGGTATATGCATGTCTAGGATTGGAACTAGGGAGAGCTTGGTACTTAAGCGGTCTTAATGACTCACCTCCTCTTCTCTGGAACACTACCTGGTGCATAGTATCTGTTCATTTTAGCCAACGGGGACTTGTTAACGGGCCAAGGTAAGTAATTAGACCCATAATGATGAGAAATGGCCAAAATGCCCTAAGCGCGATAATGACTAAAATACCCCTATGTGTTGATTATAAGATTTATGGATGTTACATGTATACCTGTTGCATTCATATGATATTCTGTTTAGGTTGCATATGGGTTGGGGATTATGGAACAGAGGAAGTATATGAGGATTGCATGGTTGCTTCACGACCGTGGATCCATCGATGGCTATTAAGCCCAATATTTGTTTAGCAGCTTGCTGCAATGAAGGTAGTACCGCAACCGGGCTACCATTGATGTGTATCGGATGGGTGGGTCGATATTTATATCCCCACATGATGTGTACCGGGGGACAGAGTTGGTGTGTAGCGGTTGGATTATTGGGGTGGGTTGCACAGCATTGCATGTATGATATTATTATGATGTTATTGTGATATGGGCTTCGGCCCAACTGAGGCTAATATGGGCTAAGGCCCAAATGCCACTGTTATTGAATTGGGCTTAGGCCCCAAAATGAATAATGATTGCTATATACTCATTGAGGGTTGTACACACTGAGTTTTCAAAACTCACCCCCCTCATTTGAAATTTTTCAGGTGATCCTCAGTAGGCGGTTCGACGGATGGAGGGACTCGAAGGTAGGCAACTAGCAAAAAGTTTAGACTTAGTCTTTTATTTAATTTTTAATATTTTAATTTTTTGATTTGGGTTGTAATAAGGCATTTTCTCTGGTTATTATTTCAAATTAGGTTTATTATTATTTTTATGCTTTATATTTATTAAAAGTAGAACATGCTTTTCCTAAACCATAACTGTTTTCAAATACAACATTTCCGCAACTCAATCTTTAAATGACAAGTTTGCATAGATCATCTATTTTAAACAAAGCTTCCACAACTGAAAAGAGATTTTACAAAGTACTTATTATCATACAAGAAGGAATAGTTTTTTTTTTAAATACACCTCACTTTGAAAGCAACAAATACAAGTTGGGATTTTACTCAAGGTTTTTATTTTAAAGAAGGGTTTTCAATGAAAACAAGTTTTTCAAAAAACACTTCAATGTGACATGCCAGATTGGGCCATAACATCTGGGCCGGGTTTGGGGTGTTACAACATCTAGGACATTGGCATCGTACTTGATTTCGTGTAAGACCCTGTCTGGGATAGTGGCATCGGTGTTTGATTACAAGTAAGACCACGTCTGAGATGTTGGCATTGTATATGCTTTCCGAGCTATCCGCATATCCTTATAATTTTGAACGATTCAACGGGCATTCTGATATACGAATGATTATATGAAATGCGTATTTGATTTAGGTATGTTTGAATTTCCACTATATTGAGGATGAAAGGTAAGTATATGTACTTTTGTGAACATATGATATGTGATGCAATGGTGGTATGTATGATCTGTTTTAGATGGCCAAGACATTTGGTTAATTTGGTAAGTTTTGTTATGTTTTTATTTGAGAATTTGGTAAGTTCATAGTATGAGATTGAATGATGTGTATTAAGGTTTATAAACTATATGCTTTGATATGATTTTGTCTTATGTTTTGGCATAAATTAGTAAGGTTTATCAGCATAGAATTGGTTGGAAATGATATATCATGAATGGTTTATGTTTTCGTTGTGAATTGGTTATGAAATGTTGTGTTTTGTTGATTGTAGGTTTGGCACAAATTGGGTGGAAAATTGGCTTTCCAAATGGCCTATTTTTGTCCACATGGGCAGAGACACGGGCGTGTGTTTTACCCGTGTATGACACACGGTCATGTTGCACGGCCGTGTGTCCCCTAGGGTACCCTAAAATTTTAAGTCAGGCTTGGGCACAGCCAAGGTACACGGGCGTGTGGCTAGCCATGTGACCCAAGTCAGTCTTGACCACATCCAAGGCACACGGGTGTGTCTTGTGGCCGTATGTGCAAGCCAATATGTATGCCCTGTTTTGACACGGCCTAGACACACGGGTGTGTCTAATACCGTGTGAGGCACACGACCTATTCACACGGTCGTGTGACCTATACATCTTTGAAAAATTGTATAACTTTTGAAAAATTTTGTAGGTGTTCGGTTTAGTCCCGACTCCTTTCTAATATATGTTTAAGGTCTCGATGACATATGTAAGGGACTTAATATTGATGTTTGAATTATGATGCTATGATATTTATAAAATGAATGTTAAATTTTTCGAATTGTCAGGTAACTCTTTTAACCCTAGTCTGGCGACGGATAAGGGATAGGGGTGTTACATTTAATATACAATTAACATGAGGTAAATTAACATAAATATTATTATAAATCTCAAAGTCAAACTTACTCAATCATAACTTTACCGAGGATTCATCACATAACGAGCTCATTACATATGAGTTTTACGTACATACCTAAGTCATCTCGAACTTGGATTTTCACACAATTCATCTTTGACATACTCGTTAAGTTACCCGTTGAACCACTTGGAATGCTAAAGGATATTCACGAGTCCCGTACAGATGGTATCGTACCAATGCCATATCCTAGATATGGTCTTACATGTAATCTCGTATCGATGCCAATAGCCCAGCTATGGTCTTACACGAAGTCTCATATCGATGCCATATCCTAGATATGGTCTTACACGTAGTCTCATATTGATGCCATATCCCAGATATGGTCTTACACGTAGTCTTAATAACCCTAATGTCATGACATTTGTATCCTATCTATTCTTAAGGTTCAACCGAGATTTCACGCTCGTCGTAACTTTGTCGAATACGTCCAAAGGTAAATCACAATTCATACGTTAATAAAGCATTTAAACATGATTAAAACAATGCATTATTTACATACGAACTTACCTCCATACAAAAATAGTAGAAATGGGACCAAATCATCAAACACTTTGTTTTTCCCCGATCTAGGTCTGAATCTCATTTCTCTTGATCTATAATAGAAAATTTAACTCATTTATTATTCACATTACTCAATTCAGTTGAAAAATCACTTTATGGAAAAATTATATTTTTGCCCTTAAACTTTGACATTTTTACACTTTGGTCCCTGGGCTCGTAAATTGAAATAGATTCAATTTCTTCGATTCCCAAGCCTAGTTGAACCTCTTTCATGCTTATAACAGCCCACATTTCCCATTCTTTCATATTTTTACTACTCATTTTATGACTTTTTACAAATAGGTCCTTTTAGGCATTTTCATCGAAATCACTTAGCAAAAGTCGTTTATCAAACATCAAACTTGCATAATCTACCATTAAACATCAAAATACACACATGTGTAACATGGGTCAAACCCTAGACCTTAATCATTTCTCAAATTAATGGTAGAAATAGGTAGATCGAGTGATAACGACTTCAAAAATTTAAGGAGCATTAAAAACGGGACAAGAACGGACTTACAATCGAGCTTGGGAGTTGGCCAAACCCTAGCTATTTCTTCTTTCTAATTTTCGGCACAAGGGGGAGAAGATGGACAAAGTTTTTGGCTTGATTTTTTCCTTTTAATTCTTTTAATTACTAAATGACCAAAATGCCCCTAACTTAAAACATAAAATTTCTCTTACCTTATGTCCATTTTTGTCCACTAACTTAAAAAATGGTCTAATTACTATCTAAGGACCTTGAATGTAAAATCCCATAGCAATTAGACACCTCTTGCATATAGAACTCAAGTTTTGCATTCTTTGTAATTTAGTCCTTTTAACTAAATTGAATGCTCAAACATCAAATTTTCGAACGAAATTTTCACGAAATCATTCCATAAAACTTTATACCATAAAAATGTAATTAAAACAAACGTCAAATTTGTGGCCCCGAAACCACTGTTTCAACTAGGCCCAAAATTGGGCTGTTACACGAAATTTTCACACAAACATATTATTATGTTGTAGTCATTAAAAAATAATAAAATAAATATTTCGACCTCGAATTTGTGGTCCCAAAACCACTGTTTTGATTTGAGTAAAAATGAGCTGTTACAACTCTCCCTCCTTAGGGATTTCATCCCCGAAAATCTTACCAATGAATAGATTAGGGTACTATTTTCTCATAGCTTCTTCGGGCTTCCACGTAGCCTCTTCAATACTGTGATGTTGCCAAAGCAGTTTTAAAAGAGCCATGCTTTTATTTCTCAACTGTTTAACCTCATGTTTTAAAATTTTGATCGGTTCTTTATTGTACATCATATCAGAGTGAATTTCAATTTCAGACGAAGAAATCACATGTGATGGATCTGATTTATATCCACGCAACATCGATACATGAAATAATTTATGAATCTTTTCTAATTCCGATGGAAAAGCTAGTCGATATGCCACTGGCCCTATTCGTTCAATAATCTCATACGGCCCGATGAATCTTGGACTTAATTTGCCTTTTCGACCGAAATGAAGTATTTTCTTCTACAGAGATACTTTCAAAAACACTTTATCACCTATTTAAAATTCAATGTCTTTTTGTTTCAAATTCGCGTACGATTTCTGACGATCTGAAGCTGTTTTCAGACAATCGCAAATTAATTTCACTTTCTCTTCAATTTCTCTAATCAAATCAACCCTGTGAATCTATTTCTCACTAAGTTCAGTCTAGTACAATGGAGTTCAGCATTTGCAACCATATAAAGCTTCATACAGTGCCATCTTTATACTCGTTTGAAAGTTTTTATTATACGTAAATTCAACTAGCAGCAAATACTTCTCCCAGTTGCCTTTGAACTCTAAAATACAACATCAGAGCATTTCTTCGAGAATCTAAATTACCGGTTTGTGGATGAAAAGATATACTGAAATTCAATTTCGTACCTAGAGCTTCTTGTAATTTCCTCCAAAATCTCAATGTAAACCTCAGATCTCTATCTGAAATAATCGAGACTAGAACTCCATGCAATCTAACAATCTCAGTAATGTATAACTTAGCCAATTTATCAAGCGAAAAGTCAGTACGTACCGAAATAAAATGTGCGGATTTCGTCAGTCGATTAACGACAACCCAAATTGCATCTTTCTTCTTCAGAGACAGGGGTAATCCTAATATGAAACCCATAGTCACTCTATTCCATTTCCACTCTGGTATCATCACAGGTTGAAGTAAACCGATGGCACTTGATGCTCAGCTTTCACTTGCTGACAAACAAAACACTTCGATACAAATTCTGAAATATACCATTTCATACCTGACCACCAATACAACTTCTTCAAATCATTGTACATCTTGATACTCCCAGGATGAACAGATAAGCAACTACTATGTGCCTCGTGTTGGAACACCGGTGCCTCCAAGGCGTAGCAAAAAATTAAAAAAAAAAAATTCTGGAGATCTAAAACAAGGATCCATGTGTAAGGAAGAATCGGGGTGATAAAATGGTTTCGAAATTACCGAAACTTTAATCTGAGTAGACAGCGACGCCTAGGCAATAGGAATGCTGAACCACTATCGAACCAAGCCGCAACCTTTTCCAATGTCGGCCTCTACATAGTCCACCCGGTTGAAAATGAATGGTAGAAATCCCAGAAAACTATTTTTAGAGAGTATTTTGCTAAACGGCTACTAGACCACCTTGCATATTTTCGGGCTAGTTTTTATATATTCTTTTTATGGTTTTTACCCTTGCTATATATAACTCCCTCTTAATTGGTATATATTTATAACGAATTTTAATTCATTAAAATTAATCCGAACATAATAATTATCATTCAAATAAATATAATAATGTTTAACCGAAAAATTATAATTACATTAATTATAATAAAGATTTCGGTAAACTATATTTATTTAAACTTATATACGAACTAAATTCATATATCAATAAAATTATGTTCTGATTATGTGTACAACATCCTTGTACATATAGTATGTTCAACAATTTGATTGCCCAATTAAATTAATTATATGATTAATTTAATTCATGTGACAACCAAGCAATATACCAACTATGTTTTACCTCGTTCATTTCAACCATAGGGTGTGACACTATAGGTTCTTGTAACGTTAGCAATAATTAGAATGATTCTAATGTTACAAACAATGAGTGGCATCTAGCAATGCATCAATGCTACCTAAGTTACAAGAAGTCATGATTCGACATAACCTTTTGTGATTAACCTTTCATGTATTAATCCTTAAGTCCTATATCTTTGGAATGGACACAAGTCATGGAATAGTCACACTTGCATAGTCCATCCCATGTTTCTTGATACCTTGAGTAGACTATGATACACAAATAAGTATGACATCTCATATCAACTTATTTGAGCATGGCCATGCATTTCTAGCCTCACTCAATCAAGTGTCCTGAGATATTACTCCCCTTATGTAGGAGGGACTTATCCTATATTGATCAACTATATCCCTCAACATAGATTGTGGTATATCCAACATCGATCTTTATAGAACAACGATTCATGTGTTTGTTTGATCTGTATCAAAATATACAACTCACGATGTTGGGATAAAGATGATCTCAAGTATGAGGATCATATACATATTAATCACTATGAGTAATGTTGTGACAATTACATAATAATTCAAGAAACATACTCATAGCGGGTCAGTCCAATATGTTGTTCTCTAACACACATATTCATGCATTGATTCTGACACTGCATATCAATGACAACTCTTTATCATCAATCAACTACATGTTAGTCTTAATGCATTATTATTGTCCTAGCCAACAACAATACTTGACTAAGGATCTTTTAAGAATAATCATATTATTCTCAGGACATTGTTATAAAACAGTTAATTTATGCACACAGAAAAGAAACTGGAATAATAATGGCAACGCCATATATTAATAAACATGATAAACCAAGTATGTTATTACAACCATCTCGTGATTGATCTTTGGGCATACTCTTACACCTCGTGTAAAATTTTCTGAATCAACTCTAAATTTTTCGGTACACAGATTCTATCTCAGAACATCAAGCAACCATCGAATCCGATTTGGTACTCTGAATCACTAATCGACTCACATTGGACTCTTTTAGATTGTAATTCACTATCACATTTCTGAGCTTCAAAAATTTGCTGTAGAAATATTGGTTTAGCTTTTAACTCAGCTAAAATCGAACCATCGTCGGATAATGTCAACTGTGTATTCATTGTTCTCAAAGCAAACAATGACTTTCTACTCAAAGCATCCGCAACTACATTTGCTTTCTCCCAGTGATAATCAATTACTAACTCATAGTCTTTTAGTAATTTGAGCCATCTCTGTTGTCTCAAATTCAAATCTTTTTGAGTCATAATATACTTTAAGCTTTTAAGACCAGTAAAGGTGTGACATTTTTCACTGTACAAGTGATGGCACCAAATTTTCAATGCGAAAATAATAGCAACCAACTCTAAATCATACATCAGATAGTTCTTTTCATGCGGCTTCAATTGTCTGGAAGCATAAGGTATCACTTTTCCTTCTTGCATCAATACACAACCCAAACCATTCAATGACGCGTCGCTGTAAATCACAAATTCTTTACCCGATTTAGGTTGAACCAACACTAGTGCCTCAGTTAACAATGCTTTCAATTGATCAAAACTCTATTGACATTTCTCTGACCACTCAAACTTCACATCTTTTTGTAGTAATCTGGTCATCGGTGTAGCAATCATTCAGAATCCTTTAACGAAGCGACGATAGTAACCAGCCAATCCCAGAAAGCTTCGAACCTCAGATACATTCCTTAGTGGTTTCCAGTTAATTACTGTAGAAATCTTGCTCAGATCAACTCTAATACCTTCCGCTGAAACAATGTGCCCCGAAAATTTGACTTCTCTGAGCCAAAACTCACATTTATTGAATTTAGCATACAATTGCTTATTTGTAACACAATCTTCAAATGCTCGGCATGCTCAGACTCATCACTTGAATAGATCAAAATGTCGTCAATGAACACAACAACAAATCTGTCTAAATATGGTTTAAAGATCCAATTCAACAAATCCATAAAAATGGCAAGAGCATTAGTTAGTCCAAAAGGAATAACAAGGAATTCATAGTGCCCGTACCTCTTTCTGAACGTAGTTTTTGGCACGTCTAAGTCTTTAACTCGCAACTGATAATAGCCAGATCTCAAATCAATCTTTGAAAACACCATTGCACCTTTCAACTTATCAAACAAATCATCTATTCTCGGCAACGGGTACTTGTTCTTTATCATAACTTTGTTGACTTGATGATAATCAATACACATTCTCATTGACCCGTCTTTCTTCTTAAAAACAATACTGGTACACCCTAGGGCAGAAAACTAGGTCGTGCGAAACCTCTATCCATTAACTCTTGCAACTGAGCTTTCAACTCTTTCAACTCTGTTAGAGCCATTCTGTACGGAGCTATAGATATCGGTGAAGTTCCTGGCACTAATTCAATAGCAAATTCAACCTCTCTGATAGATGGCAAACCTAGTAGTTCTTCTGGGAATACATCCGAAAACTCACAAACAATAGGTACAGATTCAATCTTTGATTCAGACACCTTTGTATCCAGTACGTATGCAAGATATGTATCACAGTGCTTTTTCATACATTTTTGAGCTAACATAGACGATATCACAGCAGGTAATTCACTCAAATCATCAGACTCAATTT
Source organism: Gossypium anomalum (assembly GCA_025698475.1). NCBI lineage: Eukaryota > Viridiplantae > Streptophyta > Magnoliopsida > Malvales > Malvaceae > Gossypium > Gossypium anomalum. The sequence goes on along the minus strand of CM046958.1, from coordinate 38,898,021 downwards.
GAAGAATTTCACTGTTCTGACATTTCAATTCGATAATCTTTCGTCTACAATTCACAATTGTATCATGCAAACTCAACCAGTCCATACCCAAATCACATCGAACTCATCAAATGGCAAAAACATCAAATCATCTGGAAAACAGTAACCCCGAGTCATTAAAGGATAGTTCTTGCATACTTTGTTAACTAGAACATACTTACCTAAGGGGTTCGATACTCTAATCACAAACTTAGTAGACTCAACAAACAAAATCTTATTAGACACCATATTCATACATATATATGAATGAGTTGATCCAGGATCAATCAATGCAATAACATTACTGTCGTAAAGAGAAAATGTACCGATAATAACATCTGGTGATGACGCATCTTCGCAGGCGCGAATAGCGTAAGCTCTAACAGCTACTCTGGCCTCAGATCTCACTGTAGAATCTTTTGTTGTACCACGATTACCACTTGTATTTCCCGTATTTCTTGGCAACCTCCCTGGAGTAGCTATATTGTTTGATATTGCATTCTGAGATTTATCTTTTTCATTTAACTCAAGACAATCTTACATAAAACGATCTCACGAACCACAACTGTAACAAGCTCTATTATTATTTGTCATCCAACAATCTCTAAAATGTCGTCTTCCACACTATTGACACTCAAGTTTAATATCTTTCACATTGCCAACACTCAATACCGATGTGGCTTGAGCCTTAGGGCTGGTATATTGCTTTCCACAATCTTTATTGGAATATCCCACTGATGCTATCAATCGGTTAAAATAGTCTCTGGATTTCTTCGACGAGGATTGATAAGGTTTACTCATCGATCTCTTCCTCGAGTCTCTTTTCTCTGAATCAACTTTTCTCTTTTCTCGGCTAATGTCTTTGGCTTTACAAGATCGGTCAACTAACACAACAAATTCTTTTAAATCTAAAATCCCGACCAGAAGTTTAATATCTTCATTCAACCCATCAACAAACCGCTTATACATTATCTCTTTAGTAGAAACATACTATCGAGAATACTTGTTTAACCGTACAAATTCTCTTTCATATTCGGTTACAGTCATGCGGCCTTATTTCAATTCTAAAAACTCTTTATGCTTTTGATCCAAAAATCGTTGACTGATGTATTTCTTTCAAAATTCATTCTGAAAGAATTCCCAGGTGACTCTCTCTCTCGGCACTACCGGTACTAATATATTCCACCACTGATACGCAGTATCTCTCAAAAGGGATATAGCACACTTTAAACATTCAACTGGCATGCAAGAAAGCTCGTCAAACACTCAAATCGTATTTTCAAGCCAAAACTTAGCTCTCTCAGGGTCATCATCAACGTTAGCTCTAAACTCTTCAGCCCCGTGTTTACGAATCTTGTCAACTGGAGCCTTATTCAATCTTAAAAGCTTAACTCCTTGAGGAGCTACAGGAACCGATTGGGGATTAGGAGGGGTGGAGGTTGTTGAGCAGTCGGGTTCGTACGAATATATTGAGTGAACCACTCGTTCATCATTTGGAAGGAGGCTTCTTTAGCCTCTCCTCCTTGGCTGCCCATTACGGGTCTAAAATCAGACGGGGCTGTCCCTTGAGCGGGAGCAGGCGCATTACTCTCAACCTTATCTGCTATAGCTCTATTGGGATCCATTTTTATATGAAAACACATTTTAAAACATCAGGATCATCACACTATCATAATTTATATGTGGCATGTATAGCTAGACTCTCACACATGCTACGTTAGTCCTAGAATCGACTAAATCGTAGCTCTGATACTTATAAATGTAACACCCCACACCTGTATTAAACACCAAAATAGGGTTACGAAGCATTATCGAGCTTACAACACTTTTAACTATAAATTTCATATACAATTATCAATTCAAATACAACAAAATCATAAACAATCATAGTGTCCCTGAAACGAGCCTAAGAGGCCATAAACATACATTGAGAGTGGTTCGGGACTAAACTGAATACTTGGGAAATTTTTTCAACACTTAGTAAACTTTTTCTCAAAACAGGGGACCACCAGACACACCCGTGTCATAGGCCATATGAACATTCGAAATGGGAGCACATGGCCGTGCCCCAGCCCATGTCCTACCCTATGTAACTCTCTGACTTGGGCACACGACCAACACACACGCCTGTGTGGCCAGCCTGTGTGCCCTAAAAATGGCCACACACGCCCATGTGCCAGGCCGCGTGCTAGGCCGTGCCAAACCTGTAGGATATACTAACTTATGCCACACGGCCAAGTCACACGCCTGTGTGTAAGGCCGTGTGGAGCATACTGACTTAATTTTAATTTTAACACCAGGGGACACACGGTCGTGCAACATGACTGTGTGTCACACACGGCTGAGACACACGCCCGTGTCTCTGCCCGTTTTGAAAAAAATAGGCTATTTACCAAGCCAATTTGCCACCCAAATTTGCATATACCTACACAACCAAATTGGCACCAATTCAAAGCCTAAATAAACATCTCATTTAGCTACAATCAAGACTGATTCATACCATATCCAATACCAATATTCCAACATGCTCATAACTTCAAATCTTACTCTATCAAGACATAACAAAATATACATACAAATCAACTAGTTAAACCTTTACTTAACATGCATCATTTTGAACCAATTCACAAGTATGATACCAATTTCACAAACCTCATAACACAAGCCATAAGCACACTTATATATACATAAAGAAACTAGCCAAATTAAGCCAAGTCTCACAACTATATATATATACAAACCAAAACATAACCATTCACAAGTCATCTCAAATGGAAAAACTCACTAACAAATACATATAAAAAACAACCATAATCCTATTCATGCCATATGAACAAACCGTGAGATCAAAAGCACCAAAGTGATGGTGGATAGTGTGACGTAGTCTCCGACAATTCTCAAATCTGAGCTAGTTTTGAAATCACTATAAAACATAGAAAAAAATAAACAAAGTAAGCTATAAAGCTTAGTAAGCTCGTACGAGATATACTCAACAAATCATAATACATAAATCCTTAATTTGAACTATGTAACATATAATTCATGATAACAACAAACCTTCCATATGCTTAATCATATGCTTATATGCAAATTCATAATTTCTTCTATTTGAATCTCATGCTTTATATGTACATACCTGTACAATTTCGTAACAAACTCATACTTTTTTTTTGGAATACTGTTGAATACTCAATATCTCACACACTAAGCGCCAATACATAGTCGAAGCTATTATAATCTCGCATACTTTATAGGTTACTCTGTTTATTTTCCATGTTTTTATAGTGTCGCCAAGCTAGCTCGAATCGGAGATCGTCGGAGATTCGAATCACTCTATCAAACTCTAATTTTGGGTATTGATGATCATAGTGTTTTGAATATATAGAGACTTGGTCATTTTGTTATATGTGTCATTATGATTTTAGCCAATGTAAAGGCTTGTTTTGATATTTAGCCATGTTAATTGACTCATTTTGGCTAACATGTTTGTAAGCCTAAGTATATTCATATATGTGCCAATGTCTTTGGTGAATGATGGAATGTGATTCATAGCATGAATGTAAAATGTTTGGAAATGTGATCTATTGATGAGATGATTAATTTGTTTACAATTAGGTATCTTGAAAGTAGTTAATTGAGGCTTAATGAATGTGAAATTAGCATGATTGAGTTAGGGCATAATAAATGTTGTGAGTAGGATAGATGTTAATAATGTTTTGGCATGTATTGGTCACAATTGTGGATGTTTTGATTGCCTAAGTATATTATATTTTTGTGTCAATGAATTGGTGTAAGTGTATATGCAAATGAGCATGGCAAATGGCTTGGTAAATAGCCTTTATTTTGTCCACACAGGTAGACACACGGGCGTGTGTCTAGGCCATGTGTGACACACGGCCTACCCCATAGGTATGTGTTTTGGTCGTTTTCCCTGCACCTTAAATTTTGAGAAACATAATGCTTAGAATTAAGGACACGGGCAGAGATACAGGCGTGTGTCTTAGCTGTGTAGATGGCACGGCCTCAAACACGGACGTGTGCCCTAGCCGTGTGAAGTCTACACCTATTTTTGTGAAAATTAATTTTCCACACAGCCTAGCACACTGGCATGTGACTTGGCCGTGTGATCTCAATTTGTTCATGGGTTACAAGTCAGAGAGTTACACGGGGTCGGGACATGGCCATGCGTGACCACACGGCCTGCCCACACGGGCATGTCCCATATCCACACGGGCGTGTAACCCCTGTGTAGTGGAAAATTTTTCTAAGTTTTGTAAAAAAAAATTCTAAAGTTCTCGGTTTAGTCCCAAACTAGTTCTAAAGCATGTTGTGGGTCGTAGGCTCATATTAGGAACTTTATGATTAATTCCAAATAGTTTTAATTTGGACACAAATTTATGACTCGGAATTGTATGATTGCTTGTGATGTAAGTCCGGTAATTCTTTTTACCCTGTTCCGGCGTCGAAGACGAGTAAGGGGTGTTACAGACAACCCTAGTAGAAATACAAGGGTGGAACCTTCACCCCTCTCCTACTCTAAGTATGACATTGTTTTTATATTTAAAATAAACCTCTAGACGTCTACAAAGGTTCTACATTCTCTTCCTATAAATAGATGACACCGGTAGAGCTATTAACAAAACTTTTGAGAGATAGTTTTTCTACCAAAAAAAGTGAGAATTTATTCTCAAATTTTAAATATATTTTTCCAGAATAACAATTTTACTTGTTTCTATTAAAGAAGATAGGATTTAGTTTTAACCCAAAAAGGAATTTTTTTTCATTTTCTAGTTATATGTTTTGATTCAATTTATTCGAGCCCACACTCGAAGCAATTCATGGTACAAGAATAGCGGGGAAGATCGTTTGGTTGAAAGTCGTAAGACATCAAGGATCCACTTATCTGAAAATATAGGTGTAAATTTAGTTTAGGTTTACTGTTGTAAGAATCACAAACTAGGTCGATTTTCATAATTTTAATTTGCCGCTGTGCAAGAAAACCATTTTCAAACTAAAATTGTTCCAACAGGGGGCTACATATCAATTCATATCCCCCTAAATAGTGTCACTGAACTGTTTTGTGAGTTTTGGGCTATCTGAAGCTTGTATTTAGTCATAGACATTTCTAAACACTAACAAATTGATTTTTACCTCATTGATATGAATTTATTAAATTGTTTCAAAATTTAAAATAGTAAGTATTTCCAAAATCATCATTTACGTTTGTGCTCCAAAAACATCTTCCATTCCTATTAGACATTAGGACAAATGTAGGGCGTTACAATATTTTAAAAAGAAAAGGACTTGTTTTAGTTTCCCTTGACAACGGCATTCCGTTTCACTATTATTATTATTATTATTATTATTATTATTAGGTTTAATGAAAAATTTGGCCAATAACATTTGCATATTTTGTTAGAATGACCTTAATTGTATTTTTGAGTCTTTTTTAGTCATCAACCTTGATTCTTTTTTCCAATATGTTTTTTCTAACAGATTTAATGAAAATATAATTAAAAAAGTTAATGGGGATAATGTGAAATTTCATATTTTGGAATATTTTTAATGAGATATAATTTATTACTTAGATAACCCAATAATATAATTACATGTGGAAAATGATAAAATAGATAAATAATACATTACATTTAAAAAACAACTCTTAATTTAAAGAAAATAAGCATAATTATCTAAAAAAATTAATTCAATAGAAAAACTTCTCAGTAATCAAACGTATGAAAGATTGAAACTTTTTGAAAGAAAAAAAATTGAAACCTTTAATTTATTCATTAAATCTGTTAGAAAAAATAGATTGAAAATTAAAAACAAAGGTTAATTGCCAAAAAGTCTTAAAAATACAATTAGGGCTATTTTGACAAAATATGCAAAAGTTAGTGACCAAATTTATCATTAAGCCTTATTATTATTATTATTAACTTTAACTTGTTTAGTTTTTTTTAATAATTTGAATTTAACTTAATTATATATATTAATGAGGAAGTTTTTACATATTGATCATACTCATAACATCATAATCACATACTGTACAATAAAATGTTGAACTATGTTTTCTTAACATGTTGAGAAAATTAAAAATTTAGATGAAATGGGTCTTTCAAGATATTATTGGATATGATTTGATAGTATATTATGAAACCAATGTTTTCATTAAAATCAAATTAGCCAAATTCATTTAATCTTATACTTATTTTTACAATATTTTAATAGGTTGGATTAAAAACCCCTAAGTATTTAAGGAGAATGAGCACTTTGGACAAAGGAGAACAGACAGAAAAAAAAAGGAAAAGATAAGAAAAATAAATAAATAAAAGAAAAAAATAAATTATTTAAGAAGAAGAAAATATATAAGGATTAGCTATAAATTTTTACTTGAATTTTTCGTTTAAAATAAATATATAATGTATTAGGTCAACTTGTCATTACACTATTAACAATAATAGTTTAGTAATCAAAATATAGCATGTCAATAATGTTAATGAATATATCGTAATTTTATAAGTTTTAATAGAAAAAAAGATAATTTAAACTATACATAAATTATTAAATTTATAGTTTACCTAAAAAAATTTTAATACATCTAATTACTCTAAATGATACAACAAATAACCAAGTCTCATTAATTTAACTTTCAACCTAATTTAATAAATATATTTGTATAAAAAATTATTTTAGATTCCATCTCTAATATATTTATCCTTTAATTATAAAAAAATTAATATTTGATAGAGTGATAATACATTCTTATTTTTATTCCACAAATAATATTAAAAAATTGTCATATACTTTTTTTTAAAAACATTTTACTATAAGAAACTTATCAATTTATTAATTTTAGAAACTTGTATTAATCCTTAAAAAAAAGAAAAATAAAGTAGTCTAACACTCAAACGACGTCGCTCAGCTTCCTTAATCATATTAGTCTTAACTTGTATCTTTTTAACATCCTCTCAAACATGCAAGTTAAAATGCCCTTACCTTCTATTTCACTCAAGCTAAAAGGAAAAACAAAGCCTTTCCGACCAAAAAAAGAAGCAAAGCTTTAATGAGCAGCTATGCCCTCTTTCCACGCAATACGAATTGCTGCTGCCATCTCCATCCTCATCCTTCTCAGGGAATCAACGGCTAGGGAGTTACGCCCCTCCGATCACGGTTTGGGGTACCAAAGCCAGCCGACGGTGGGGCTGAACTCATCGGACACGATGTCCTTCTTCGGAGCAACATCCAATTCGTCCTCATCATCCACGCCGTCTACGATGGCGTTTCCCAAGGCCACGAATTCCAACGACACCTCGTGGTGGGGTGCTGGTGGCAATCGGCGGGGAAGTGATCACGTGAGACAGGTTCTGCTGTTGGGGAGCTTGGTTTGTGGGGTCACGGGTCTGGCTTTGTTGGCTGCGTCTGCTTTGGTTTATTGTATTAAAATTAGATCATCCCCTTCCACACATTCTACTAATAACACCAACAATAGTAATAGTTTAGTCTCGAGTATTAGCAAGTGATTTTGAAGTTGCAGGAAGCATTGGGCTATATTTCTATTACTATTGCCTCATTTTAGTTTTTGGATCTTTCTATTTAAGATGGATGATTTAAAGTAGTTAAAGATTTTTTTTATTTTTCTTTTATCTTTCTTTTCTAGTTTGTTTGTTTGTCTCTTGAACTTCAAATATTGAGGCAGTTGTTGAATTTGCTATAGAAAATTAGTGAAAATTAAATGAGTGCAAAAATTAGAAAGATTTGCTATTTCTTAATTCATTTGCTTGTATTTCAACAATTTTATATTCAACTTTGAAAGAATTTGAACAAGTCGTTGGCTTCTCTTATTCTCCTTTGTTTTCATTGTTCGGAGAGAATCTTACAAATATTGGACTCTTTTTTTTTTTTTTTTTCCTTTCCAGATCAACTGAAAGGAATTTTGAGGAAGGGAATGAATTATCAAACTTGAATCTTAATCCTTACCGTCAACACAATAATTTTCATACTTCCAACTATTATGTATAATATTGCAAAAAAAAATATTTGGTTGGGTTTAATGTTAAGACACATATTTTCAAAAGAACAATACAAATTAGAACTTTAAAATTAATATTGTTAAAAAAGAGTATTTACAAACCTCGAATATGAATGATAAAATAAATATAAATAATAAAACTAATAATATTGCATTAAAATAGTGTAAACCAACTAAATATTATAGCATATTCTTTGCCAAAAGTAAATAAATAAATGTTAGTGCAAAATTTATTTTATCGAAAATATATTTTCATTGCCAAAACATCTGACTGAATTACCTAAAAATGTCACGAAAAATATAATTACTAGAATAGGTCGTTTTCTGAAAAATAACTAGATTAGGAAGAAATAACGGAAACGCTTCCAGTTGAAAGCATTTTCAGTTGATTTGTAACATCTCTTATCCGTATTCGATGCCGGAACAGGGTACGAGGCATTACCGTACTTACATCACAAACAATCATACAATTTCGTGTCATAGATTTATGTCCAAATTAAAACCATTTGAAATTAATCATAAAGTCCCTAATACGAGCCTACGAGGCCCAAAATATGTTTCGAAAGTGGTTCAGGACTAAACTGACAACTCAAGGAATTTTTACAAGACTTAGAAAATGTTTGCTATGAACAGAGGTCTCACGCTCGTATGGTTTGGGACACGCCCGTGTGGGTAAGCCGTGTGGTCACACACGCCCATGTCCCTAACCCGTGTAACTCTCTGTTTTGCAACACATGAACAAATTGATGTCACACGGCCAAGTCACACGCTTATGTGCTAGGCCGTAGGGATAATTAAATTTTTACAAAATAGGTGCAGACTTCACACGGCCAGGGCACACTCCCGTGTCTCTGCCCGTGTGTTCAATTTTGAGCATTCTATTTCTTAAAACTAAGGTGTAGGGGACACACGGCCAAAACACATGCCCATGGAGCAGACCATGTGTCACACACAGTCTAGACACACACTCGTGTGTCTACTTGTGTGGAAAAAATAAAGGCTGTTTACCAAGCCATTTGCCACCCTTATCCACACATACACACACACAAGTTCAATGGCATAAACCATGGCATGTTGAAGTAACCAAAACGTCCATAATCAAAACTAAATCATGCCATTGGTTACCAAACACTTAACATATTTTCTATAGCATATTTTATAGCATATTTTATCAAATCAATTCATAGCAAACTCACATTCACAAGTGTCAACATGAATACTTTCATCATGCATACTTCTACTTAGATTTCCTAGCACACCAAATGTAACAGCCCGATTTTGGGCCTAGTAGGAATAGTGGTTTCAGAACCACTAACCCGAGGTCGAAGAAATTATTTTTAATATTATTTTCTATGTTATAGCATGATTATATGAGTGCATGAAAATTTTGGAGAAATAATTTTAGCGATTGCATGCCTAATTGCGAAAAAGGACTAAATTGCATAAAGTGCGAAAGTTTTGTTCTACTAACTAAAGGTGCCAAATAGCTATGGAGCATTAAAGTAGAGGTCCTTATTAAGTAAATAGACCAATAAAATGTTAGTGGCTGGACATGGAGCCTTAATTTATGGGATGGTCAAAGGGTAGGTGACTTAATTGATAAATAAATAATAAACCTAAAGGCTAGCTATCATCTTTTTTCTCTTCTTCTCTTCTCGACCCAAATTTTTAGCAAGAAAAGGGTCTTGAAAGCTTGAAATTTTCAGCCATTAAGTTCTCTCATAAGTAACTAATTTTGATGACTTTTCTTGATAATTTTTGTACTTTTAGGACCCTTGTAGCATAAGCTAACTAATGAGGGGAATATTTTGCAGAATGGTTGAGAGTCTAGGGTTTTTCCATGAGAGTACTCATGCTGGTTGCTAAAATTTTATAGAATAAAATGAGTTATGGTTGTTAAATAAACAACTTTTGTGAAGTAGTTTTCATAAAAACCCTAACTAGGGAACATTTTGCATAAGTTATAAATTTTGTGGTAAATATGTGAAATAATTGAAATTGTGAGATGTTATTGGCTTAAAGTAGTTTCTTCTAAGCTTGGTTAATGAGGAAATTCGATAAAATTGATTTACGAGCCTAGGGGTAAAATCATAATTTTATGAAAGTCTAGGGGCAAAATGGTCATTTTACCAAAATATGAATTATGAAATGTATTGATTAATATGATGATTAAATTAGTGAATTTTTATCATTTTAGATCAAGAAATACAAAATCCAAGCCTAGACCAGGGGAAGGCCAAGCAAGTAGACTAAATCCAACTAGTCGCCCACTTTTTGTATACCAAGGTAAGTTGTATGTAGGTAAGGCAAATTTATCGTTATTATGTGTTGAATGATTAATTTTGTGTAATATGGTTGAATTGCTTACGAATAATGCATGAAGAAATTTAATATAGTAGAGTCCCAATTGAACCTAGAAATAGATTGGATATCCATGCCATGACATTTGGGTGATATGTGTGCCAGTGTAAGACCATGTCTGTGACATGGCATCGGCCTCGACATGCAAGCCAGTGTAAGACCATGTTTGGAACATGGCATCGGTAATTCACCGTATTGTGTAAGACTTATCGGATATCCTTTAGTATTCCAAATGGTTTCAGGAGTTATTTTAAAGTTGATGATAAAAATATGGAATGATATAATCATGTTGTGAGTGGTATAGGTTCTTATTTGAAACTCATGAGATATGAGTCTAGTTATGTTGCCTTGATGGTAAGAATGACATGAGTAAGTTCTAGCTATGAAAATAATTTTTAGGACGATATTGAAATCTTTGGCTTATACTTGTGATATATAAGCATGTAGTGATAATTACCTTTGTTCACTCAAGAATGTTGTGTTGATTTGTGATATGTATGGTTGATATTGTTACTTATTTATTTGCAACTTGCTAAGCTTTATGCTTACTCCCTCTTTTTTCTATTTTCTTATAGTTCCGCCAAGTTAGCATCAGGAATCAAGGGACGTCGGAGGCATCGATCACACTATCACCTGAAGCTTTTGGTATAGCTAGTTTAAATGTTTTGAGTATGACATGTATAGGGACTTGATCTTTTATTTAGTGTCATGTTAGTTTAGCCACAAGCGTTGGATCATATGATGGATGTGATATTCATTTTGTATAGGCCATTAATATTGGCTAATATTGATGTTTATTAAATGCATTTAATGAAGATTCTCATGGTTGTGGCTATCGGTTATGTGTATTTATGTTTGGATTGGTTATGGTTGATGTTGTGTAGGTTGGCAAAAGTAAGGGTGGTAAAAAGGCTTGGTAGATAGCCTTGTTTTTGTCCACACAAGTAGATACACGGGCGTGTGTCTAGACTGTGTATGACACACGGCTTGCCTCATGGGCGTGTAGTCAGGCCGTGTGTCCCCTGCACCTAATTTTGGCAAAACAGAATGCCTAGTAGTAACCACATAGGCAGAGGCACGACCGTGTGTCCTAACCGTGTGGAGGACACGGCCTAGTACACGGGCGTGTACCATAGCCATGTGCTCTTAAAGGGTTGCTGACGTTAGAAACAGAATGTCAAGGTTTTTTGCACACGAGCTAAGACACGGGCGTGTCCTGGCCGTGTGGGAGACACGGATCATAGACAGAGGCATGTGCTAAGCCGTGTGGAAACCCCTATAGGTTCGAATCAAAAAATAAATTCGCACAAGCTAGAGACACAGGCGTGTCCTGATATGTTCAGGTCGTGTGAGCCACACGGGCCTTCAACATGGCCATGTTAAGAAGTCACGTGGGTGTGTTGCCCTTCTATACGGGTGTGTGCCCCTATCTGCATGAAACTTTGCAAAGTTTTTTTAGAGTGTACAGATTAGTCCCGAATCTATTCCAAAGTGTGTTCGAGGCCCCGTAGGCCCATGGTAGGGACATTAAGGTATGGTGAAAAGATTTAAATTAGGGAAAAATTTCATAATTAGGAAATGCATGTTGTGTGTGTTTAAGTCCGGTAACACCTCGTATTTTTGTTCCGGCGTCTAACTCGAGTAAGGGGTGTTAGATTTAGTGATATCAGAGCTATGGTTTAGTCGATTCTCAGACTAACCTAGCGTGAGTACGAGTCTAACTATACATGCCATAAATATACTGTGATAGTGTGATGACTCCTCACAAATTTAAATTGTGTTTTCATATAGTAAATAGATCTCGACAGAGCAATGGTGGACGATGTAGAGAGTAACACGCCGGCTCCTGCTGAAGGGACCACGCTAGTAGAGAGCGAGCCTTTGACAATGAGTCAGGGTGGAGGGGCTAGAGAAGCATACCTCCATATGATGGATGCCTAGTATTTGGAGTTTGTTCGTGCAAATCTGAACACTCCACCTCCCCCACCTCCTCCAATCCCTCAACCTAACCCCATAGCGCTCCAAGGGGTAGAGATGTTAAGAAGGGAGAAAACGGTTGACAGAATTAGGAAGCAAGGGGCCGAGGAATTTAGAGCGAACATAGATGATGACCCCGATAGGGCAAAGTTTTCGCTAGAAAATACCATTAGGGTATTCGATGAGTTTTTTTGCACACCTAAGGAGTGCATAAAGTGTGTTGTGTCACTCCTACGAGACTCGACCTACCAGTGGTGGAACACCCTTGTGTCGATTGTACCAAAGGAAAGGATTACATGGGAGTTCTTCCAAGAGGAATTCCGAAAGAAGTATATTAGTCAGAGGTTTATAGGTCAGAAGAGGAAGGAATTTCTAGAATTGAAGCAAGGCCGAATGACAGTAACAGAATATGAGCGTGAGTTTGTAAGGCTCAGCAAATACGCTAGGGAGTGCATATCTACCGAAGCCATCATGTCACTTGTATCCTAATCTATTCCTAAGGTTCAACGGTACTTCTCACTTGCCGAATTGTTGTTGAACTCGTTCATAGACTTATACTTAACTCATGTAATATTAAAGCATTTAAGTACAATTATTCTAAAGCTTATTTTTAACATACGAACTTACCTCGGTACAAAATGGCTAATAGTTCGATTTAGTCCACAACCTTGTTCTTTCCCCGGTCTAGGTCAGAACCTCGTCTTTTTTATCTATAATACCACATTTAACTTATTCAATCATCACATTATTCAATTTAATCCCAAAAACACCTTATGGAAAAAATTATATTTTTGCTCCTAACTTTTCAACTTTTTACATTTTAGTCCCTAGGCTTGTAAAATGATTTTCATTCAATTTCTTCACACCCAAGCCTAGCAAAACCTACTCCTTACTCATAACAGCCCATATTTTTCATTTATTCACATTTTTATACATATTTTACAAGTTTTACAAATAGGTCCCTATTTGACATCGTCATCAAAAATCACCTTGTAAATGTTGTTTATCTAACACCAAACATACATTTTCTACCATTAAACATCAAAATACACAAATATTCAACATGGGTAAAATTTTAGACTTTGATTTTCTTTCAAATTAGTCCTTGAAATAGCTAAATCAAGTTACAACGATCTCAAAAATATAAAAATCGTTAAAAGGGACAAGAACAGACTTACAATCGAGCTTGAAAGTTGGCCAAACCCTAGCTATGGTTTCTCCTTGAAAAATTTGCTAGGGGGACTAATTTGATGAAGATGACATCTTTTATTTGTTAATTTGTCTTTATATACCAAATGACTAAAATGCCCTTCACTTAAAACTTTGAAATTTTATCTAACCATGTCCATTTTTGTCCATACAAAAGTATAATGGTATAATTACCATTTAAGGACCTCTAATTTAAGAATTCATAGCAATTAGACACCTCTAGCTTCTAGAACACATATTTTGCACCTATTGCAATTTAGTCCTATTAGTCAAATTGGACACTCTATCGATAAAATTTCATAACGAAACTTTCACACAATCATTCAATCATACTGTAAACCTTAAAGTAATAATAAAATTAACATCTCTACTTCGGATTTGTAGTCTCGAAATCACTGTTCTGATTTGACCCAAAAATGGGCTGTTACATGATTTGCAGAAAAATTGTCGTTGGCCCCCTCCCCCAACTGTCTAAATATTTTTCCTATATAATCCCCCCAATTCATATTTTTCCAATTCAATCTCAACTCTCTCTCACATTCTCAAACCTCTCTCAAAATTCTCTCTATTCCCTCTTAATTTCTCACTCAATTTTTTTCTCTCAACTTTCTTTTTTTTTATTAAAATTATCTTAAGATTTTCCTATATTATTTTTTTTATTACAATTTATTCGATGTTTTTTGAAATTAGCAATGGCAAAATATGTAATATGTTTTGATGGCAATCACATTTCGGCCAATCAATTGCAAATGGTAAGAAATTTTTTTATTATATTGAAAGTAGTTTAATTTAAAGAAATTTATTTTCTTGTTATATTTGAATTTAATATTTAATATTTTATTTTATAAATAGGCAGAAGATCAAATTTTGGAGACGTATATTTGTAATCTACCCGCTCCTTCATCACCTTTAATTAAACCCTACTTGAAAGATGCTAGATTTTTGCACGTAGCCCTTATAGGGAGGGGGTGTAAGTTGGACCCGACACTCGTAAGCGCGTTGGTGGAAAAGTGGAGACTTAAGACTCACACATTCCATCTTCCATGCGGTGAGTGTACTATCACTCTGCATGACATGCAGTTACAGCTTGGTTATCAGTGGATAGGTCGGTAGTGACTGGGTTAGTTCACGCAGCTTGTTGGAGAGACGTATGCGAGGAACTTTTAGGGAGGGTTCTTGAAATGATTTATGGACTCTAGATAGATATGGATTAGTTAAGAATGAATTTTGGTGGGTTTGATGAGGATTCAATTGAAGTCTAAAAAGAATAACATGTTTTTGTGCACATCCTCTTGATCATAGGGAGTCTCCTAAAGCCCAATATGTCACGAAATCTTCTCCATCTAAGGTGGCTACTAAAACATGTCAACTTTAGAGAAGCGAATAAACTCATTTTGGGGTCTGTTGTGTTGGCAACGTTGTACCGGGAGATGTGTCGGGCAAAGAAACCACGGGCCAAGTTACGCGAGACTACTAGATGAGCGTCAAGATATACTACTTCTATTAAACCAATGAATGGAAGCGGAGGTACGTATTTTTTAAATTTGGATTATATAATATTAATGTAGTTGATTTGAAAATTAGTAGTACATATATAACTCCAATTTTTATTATTTTAATATTGTTTGAATGGACGTCATACTCCAATCTAGAAATTAAGAATGCATCTCATCTGAATTCTTGATTAATTCTAACATCTGGCACGTGAAGGTGTCATTGGTGGTGTACGCTATTATGGAGATGCACGAGTCGAATAGAGTATTGCGACAATTCAGGTTCAGGCAATCGATTCCACCGACACCAGAAGACATCGAAGATCTGTATCATATCGACCTGCCGGGGAGAAAGGATGAGAATTGACCTACATTCCATGCACAATATATCAACATTTGTAACAATAGGTATGGATTTTTACCTACTAGCGAGGCCATTTTCACTCCAGAGTTAGTCTGTAATCTAGAGTACATGCCTTAGTTTAGGGTCTATGGCAAGCCATACTTGATAGTAGAAGAGGTGAAGGGTCGAAAACTGCATACGAGGAGGCCACGACGGGCGCTTAGACATCCAAGGTCTGGCAATGTGGGCCCACCATTAGCACTTACACAAGAATCGACATCGATGGCCGCACCACCCCTGGTCAATATGACTCGACTTATTCTGATGCGTATACTAACCCTGTCATTTTCACACAAGCACCAAATATTGCACCACATTTTTCTGCTTTTATTTTGATGCCAGGTTTTGTTTTTGGACCTCTGTCCCCAACATATTACACATCAAAGCCATTGACATTTTCGATGACAACGATGCCAACAATGATGTATAGGCCATCTAAGTTTGAGGCATCGGCTAGGAGTCCAATCATTATGCCATTAGTGTATAGGACAGAATATAGTTAATAGGACAGAATATAGTTATACCCTTATGCCGATGGTGTCATAAACACCTTTGGGATCATTGTTCTACCAAGGTGGATCATCTTCACAACCACCTATTATTTCGTAACCACCCATTTCTAGACCAAAAGATGCATGATGATAACTGTGGAGATATTGATCGCAATCAACTACGGACGAATGTGAAGAAGATGAGAGGCCAAGACCATAACCTGTACAGGAGGTTGAACCAAGAAGGAATTCGACTCACAACCGTCAACCACCCTGATGCAACACACATTATAACCGAGATTGGATTGATTTATTCTATTTTTGCACTTGTCATGTTTAATTTTAAATAAATATGAAATACCTTTATCATATCGATGTTGTACATCCTTATGTTTTTAAATAATTATAAATTCAATCCAAGCCGAGTAGTCCGAGTTTTGATTATGAATCAAGTTAAAATTTACAATTCAAATATATGATTGGTGTAAATACGATGTTTTTAAATATCAAATTAAATAATTATGAACTTTACATCTCAAAAATTTATAAAAAAATAAAAAATATATATATTAAACTTAAAATATATCAAAAAAATAAAACCCTAAACCCTACTTCAAAAAACCAATCCTACTTAAAAAAACAAAACCCTAACCCTAAAAAAACACAAAGAAAATGCTTCCAGCTAGAAGCGCTTTCTGCTAAATAAGCTAAAAATGCTTCAAACTAAAATTTTTGTTATTTCGACCAAATTCAATAATTTCTTGAAAAAATGACTTATTTTGATAATTATTTTTTTCGACATTTTTAGGTAATTCATTCAAAACTTCTGCATAATGTTATTGTTTTAACTTCTAAGTATTATGTTGCAATGAAAAATTATTTAATTTTGAATAATAATATTCAATTGTTTGAATAATTATCAAAATGTTTACGTGACAATATTAAATTACGGGCCAAAATATTTGCGTGTATCATTGCGTGTAATCTTTTGCAACAACAAAACTGTAGTTCACTTAATATATATTCTTTTAACCCACAAATTGAAATTTATATTATTGTTGTAAATTCATTGATAAATGAATGTCTATAACCCTTAAATTTATCCTATTGTAATCCCTAAAAGATGAAGGTTCATAACTTCTAAATTCATTATCTTGTAATCCCTAAATCATTTATAGGGCACCTTAATAGTGGTCTTTAATGCTTTCCAACTTAAGGTGTTTGAATTCCTATAAATAGAAGGCATGTACAAGCTTATTGGATGCCAATGAGAAAGTTGAATCATCCTTTCATCTTCTATTCTTCTCTCTTGTTCATTTTATATTTCTTTTAAGTTTTGTAATATGTTATCAGCACGAGCCTCTACATGTTCATAGTAAAGTTCACATCTTTGTGACAATATATAAATTGCTTGTAAAGCTCTCGTTGAACTATATACGATATACATATTTTCACCATTGCTTTAATGTGTTCACGTAACACCCCTAACCCGTAAACATCGCTGGAATAGGTTAAGAGGTATTACCGAACTCGTGACTCAGATCAGAACAATCAAATATCAAATATCATTTCATTTCAATAAATATAAGTCATTCATATTCAATATGAACTTAAATGGAGCATTCAAAGTCTAAATTATGCATTTAGGACCAAAACGAAAACATGTGAACTTTTCAGAACTTAGAAAATTTTTTATCTTTTCAAAGGTCACATGCCCGTGTGAACAGGCCGTGTGCCTCACACAGCATTAGACACGCCTGTGTGTCTAAGCCGTGGTGAAACAGGGCATACATATTGACTTGCCCACACGGCCACAAGACACCCCATGTGCCAAGCCGTGTGAAAATTAAGGAGGCCACTGACTTAGCCACACGGCCAACCACACAGCTGTGTGCCAGCCCGTGTGCCACACATGACCAATAGACATGCCCGTGTGTCTTGGCCGTGTCAAAACTGGAAGGTATACCGACTTTAATTCGTAGGGTACCCCAGGGGACACACAACTGTGTAACGTGATCGTGTGTCGCACATGACTGAGACACATGCCCGTGTCTCTACCTGTGTGGACAAAAATAGGCCATTTGAATAGCCAACTTGCCACCCCAAATGAGTCAATCCTACAAGCAATAAAACAAGCATATTTGCACACCCAATATCAGCCAATCTCAATACCAAAACATACATTATTCATGACTTAACATAATCAACAAATTCCAATCTCAATTCATCAATCAATTCATACCAAAACTTAAACCAAAATCATACCCAAACATATGTTCAATACATCATTCAATCTCATGCTCAAAACTTACCAAAACTTCTCCACATTGACCATTTCTTTTGGTCATTCAAAACATACCATAATAATTCATAATAACACACATATCATATAATCTTTCCAACCATAAGTTCAAACATAAGTTAGCCAAATCACATGGCATAATATAACATTACAAAACCTAACCAAAACACTTATAGCCTATACATGCCATACTTTACTATATACATTTTCAAAAGGTACCAAAATGAGTTTTGATAGTGTGGTGACGATCCTCGAGCTCACAGTAGCTTCGATATCTATAAAACAATGCCAACACACACAAAGTAAGCTTTCAAAAGCTTAGTAAGCCATATACAAGTAACATATCATTTAAAGCATATAGTCATCATCAAATTACTTATACTTTGTAGCCAAATACCAACACCAACACCAACTTCATATTCATATACTTAGATCATAGTTCATCATTTGCAAATATACTTACCTTTCACTTTCAAATATAGTACAAAATTTGAACATACCTGAATCGGATAAATTTTTTCAAAGTCATTCATTTTCTCGGAATGCTCGTTTGAACCGTTCGAAAACATAAGGATACACAGATAGCTCGGAAAGCACATACAATGCCAACGTCCCAAACATGGTCTTACATGTAATAAAATATCAATGCCACTGTTCCAAGCAGGGTCTTAAACGTAAAATTGAAGTCGATACCAACGTCCCAGACGTGGTCTTACACAATAACACATATCGAAATCCTATGTCATGACATATGTATCCTAAATATTCCTAAGGTTCGTACGGGCTTTTTGGACGTCAAAACTTTGTCAATACTTTCTCGGATGTCTTATTTTCTCAAATAATATATTCATTCATCATAGCTCAATGGCAAATAAGCATAGTTAAACCATTTCAAATACATTTATTTGTATATATACTTACCTCGTACGGATTCGGATGAATGAAATCGGTTACTCGATAACTTTCGACTTTCCCCGATCTAACTGTGTATTCTTTAATTCTCTATCTATATAAATTCAAATTTAACTAATTCAATCACAAATTCATTCAAAACTATCCACAAACACACATTTAGGGCATTTTACAAACTAGCCCTCACATTTTCAAATTTTGACACTTGAGTCCCTAATTCACAAAATCACAAAATACACATAATTTGCTTGTATACAAGCTTAGCCAAATTTTCATAAGGATCATATAAGTCCATGTAGTTCATTTATTTCACACTTTAGTCCCTCAATTTACAAATTTCACAATTTAACCCATTTTACTCAAAATCATCAAAAATACAAAGCCAAAACATATAAACCTAACATCAAACTTTCATATTTCATCAATTAATAACATGAAGCTCATGAATTCATCCATGGCTACTTTCAAAATCATCAAAAAAATCAAAAATTGAGGCATAGGTTCGATAGTATACGAAGCAACAATTACAAAAACGTAAAAATTATCAAAAACCGAAGCAAAAACATACCTAAATCAAAGCTTGCAAGTGCCGAGCCCTAGGTATTCTTTTTCTCTTTTCTTTTTCTTGCATTTTCAGCCAATGATGATAGAAATAAGATAATTTTTAACTTTGGTTTTAACTAATATAACATTAATATGTTTTTTACCAATTTAACTTTATTATAATTCATGAAAATTCCACCAACTAATGCCTTTTTATGTCATTTAATTCATTAAATGGTCAAATAACCTCATAAGGACCTTACATTCATAAATCCAAATCAAATAAGCACTTTTAACAAATAGCATGCAACTTTTACAGTTTACGCGATTAGGTCCTTTTATCAAATTAAGCACACAATTGATCGAATTTTAATACGAAACTTTCACACATACTAATTCACATATCATAAGCATGGAAAATAATATTTAAATATTTTTCTGGCTCAGATATGTGGTCCCAAAACCACTATTCTGACTAAGGTCTAAACCGGACTGTTACAGTTCATCATATTTTTATAGAAAGAGAAATATTCAAAGCATACAAATCAATTTTTTATTTTCTAAACTATTTTGGTTTATTCACCATTTTTTTAAAGTCACTAAAATAAATTTCATTATTTCAATTTGTTTTAAGCTATTATTTTGACTATTTCTCTCTATGCCAATATTTGACATACATATTATTACTCCATAAATTTGGTTTAAATAATTAGATTATTTTACTATTGAGAATATTTATTATCATGATCTTGCTCAAAGTGATTGTTAGAATTAAGTGACTCGAATCCTTATTTAAATAAAAATACACTAGTAAAAAAAATAAAAGTAAAATCCCTATAGAACTACACTTCTTTTATTTTATTTTAGAATAAGGTTTTTTTAAACCTTATTAAACTCCATCTATTTGATATTGATTAGAATAAGGTATTTCAATCTTACTACACTCCTATTAGAATATGGTTTTACAAGCCTATAAATAGACATAGTCTATTTCTCTTGTAATTATTTAAATTCGACATAGTTAACTTTCGTCTCCTCTGCCCATGGTTTTTTTCCCAAAAGGGTTTCCACGTAAAATCTGTGTGTTCTTTATTTTTATTTCTATTTTCTTTGTGATAGATATTGTCATTATCGACATTCTATTTTTTTTTCAAATTGGTACCCGAGCTTTCGGGTTGTTAATCTCGATCATGGTAATGGCATCTTTGAAGTATGAAGCTGTAAAGCCCGATTTAGACCCTATTTGGAATAGTGGTTTCGAGACCATGAATCCGAGTAAAAAAAATTTAAAAATTATTTTTTATGTTTATTATGTGTGAATTTATATCCATGAAATTTTTGTGTTTTAATTTTGTCGTTTGATTGCATGATTTAATAAAAGGGATTAATCGCGTATGTAACGCCCCAAAAATCCCGAAACCCAAAAATCCCAAAATCTTAAATTTTTCTTTTTGAGCTTAGAAATTCCAATTAAGTGTTAGTTACGTGATGGTAGGTCTTGGTCAAGGGTTAAGTTCGAATCTAGGGGTAGAAGAAATAAAGTTTAATAATTAAAAGGACCTTGTTGTCAAGAAGTTGGTCTTTTAAATAAAGATAAGGGAAAGTGGCATCAAAAAGCCTTGTGGAAGAGTGGCTAAGTGACGCCACTTAGAGTGTACGGAGGTGGCGTTAGTAGCTAGCAAGGAGGTCCAGGGTTCGAATCCTAGCTGAGTGTTTTTAGAAATTTAATTTTGGCCTTCTAGAGGTTGGAAGTGGCGTGAAGATGGACTCTAAGGGGAGTGTTCAGGAGAGAAAATTAAGGAAATGATCAAGAGGTTATCAGGGAGAGAAACGAGAAGATGAGAAGGGGGAAGTGATGGAGCCGAATGGGGAATTGACGGCCAAGCAATTCGGCTATAAGGGCTATAAATAAGTGCCGAATGCAGGGTTGCCAGGCTAGTGTCGAATTTCCTTCACCCTGTTATCGAAAACCCTTTTCCCTAAAAGTCGAAAACCCTTTTGTTTTACTCTCTTTTTTTTGTGCTGATTCTTATTCATTCTCTGCATAAATTTCTTTGTTTCACTTAGCCGATTCCTTCTTCTACTTTTCATCTGTACCAAATAAACCTTATTCACCATACTAAGTTGAAAAGCTGAATCTTCTAAGGGCCAAATACTCTTCGACAGAATTTGGTGTAAGTTTTTGTTCTTCCAATTAGTTTTGCTAAGAATCTATTACACTGTTCTTCCCTCACTCTTTCTAATCAACTTTGGTAGGGAATTAGTATCGAATCTCGAGTTTTAGCTCTCTGCCGAATTACTCTTTAGGTGTTTGCGATTTTGGTAAGTATTCCTCTCTCATTGGCTAAGGTGGCCGAATGTTCAAAGTTAAGGTAAGGGGACTTGTGTTGGATACGAGTCACCTATTATTCTGGTTTTAATAGTTAAGATTGGTGCAGATTTAGGAGTTGATCGTGGTTAGTGATTTAAGAAGGGGCTGTTATACTTATCGTGCAAAGTGAAGTTAAGGTGAGGTTTCGGTTTTAGTAAAGTTATGTATTAAGCATGCAATTAATTGAAGGGTGATATCATTTTAAAGGAATCGTAGCACGCTTGCCTACCAGGTGTGTACATACACTGCACACACAAGTAGATCGACAAAAGCCGAAATGCCGAAGAGCCGAAACGTCGAAAAGCCAAAAGTTTGGCTACGGTAGTCTTGCGAGTGCGCGAACACTCGTGAGGTGGAACCGATAGGTTGTCTGAGGCCCCATGGGCGATTCCATAGGCTTGGATTGTGAATTGGCCAACTAGGCCAGAATAGGCTTAATGGGCCCGATGGGCTGTTGGGCCCATAATAGGCAAAAGTTGAAAATTGTTGCTATATGATGGAAATCGTAAGAATACATAACTGTGAATGTTATTTGGGCCTGATGGGCTGTATACATGTGAATTGGGCCTAATGGGCCATATAAATGTGATTGGGCCTAGTGGGCCATATACAGGTATGTGAGTTTGGGCTTTGTAAGGGGTTTGGAGTGTTACATTTAGTGGTATCAGAGCCCGGTTACAAAACTCAAGCTGTGAAGTGGGCCTTATTACTTGGTTTCTTTTGTGTTTAAAATTTTTTTTTACAATATTCTGGAAAAAAAAAGTTTTGCTGAGCGGCACACCGAGTCTCCGACGTCGAACCAAGTAAGTTCTTTTGTTCTTATGCCTGTTTAAATTGTTATACAGTAGATAGTTAGAGGGCTACTTTAGATGATTATATTAGAATGGAACTGAAGCCTGTAGGATCTTGAAACTGTAGAGGATTTTC
Organism: Gossypium anomalum; assembly: GCA_025698475.1. Lineage (NCBI taxonomy): Eukaryota > Viridiplantae > Streptophyta > Magnoliopsida > Malvales > Malvaceae > Gossypium > Gossypium anomalum. The sequence continues at coordinate 38,874,985 of CM046958.1, read as the reverse complement.
GAAGACAATCTTCTCTTTAAATATTTTCATAAAACATCAGTTTAATTATTAAACTAACAAAGACTTCATAAAAAATTTTAATCCAGATAATACGTGAATCGACGATGAGTGCTAGAAGAGGTGCAAGAGGCCATGGCCGAGGTCGCGAAAGTGTTAGGGCTAAATCGTCGACATTGGGCCATATGCCCGATGCTGGGGTAGAAGAGGCTCCGGCCTCACCTATGGCTGGGAATGGACCGTATGATCTGGCCGCGAGAGAAGATGCATTGTCGCAGGCAATGCTGAGGATTTTGGAAAGGGTCGCTGGGCCCAAAAATGGCACGGGAAATCGGGGGTCTATTCCGGAGCGACTTCGACCTAACGGGGCTGAAATTTTTAGGGGCGTGGCTGGCATGGCTTAACGTGGGGGAGTATTGGTTGGAGGCCACTAGAAGGATAATGGACGACCTGGACTGTTCACCTGAACAAAAGTTAAAAGGGGCAGTGTCATTGCTTAGGGAAGAAGCCTGCCAGTGGTGGTTGACAATGAAAGAAGGCACCCAACTAGAGCAGGTGACTTAGAAGTTTTTCAAAGTTGCATCCCAAGGGAAGTATGTGGGTGAAAGCTATGTAGATGCTAGAAGGAAGGAGTTCCTGAACTTGACCCGAGGAAACAAATCAGTGGCGGAGTATGAGGCGAAGTTTCTACACCTTAGTAAGTATGCAAGAGTAATGGTGGCAACGGACTATGAGCGTTACGTTAGGTTTGAGGACGGACTGAGAGATAGCCTTAGGGTACTGATAGCTCCATAAAGGGAGCTAGTTTTCTCAGAGTTGGTGGCGAAGGCAAAGATAGCGGAGGAGGTAAAACGTACTGAGCACTTAAATCGGGAAAAAGAAAGAGGTAGGAATAAGAGGGAGGTTGAGACTCCTGTTGTTGGATAGAGGCCTAGGGCTAGGGCCAAAAATAATGGGCCAGTTAGATCAGGGCCCCCTGCTGCTAATCCAGGGGTGCCACATTGTGCTGATTATGGGAAAATCCATAGAGGCGAGTGTTGGAAGAGAATGGGAGCTTGTTTCACTTGTGGGTCTATGGAGCATAGGATCAAGGATTGCCCTCGAATGCTAGGTTGAGAGCCAGCAGTGGTCCAAGGTGGTGCTCAGCCACCAAGGGGTGGTCAGCTGCCGTCAAAGGGTCATGGATAGGCCAGGGGCGGTAACGACAATAGATATGGACGTGGAGCACCAGGCAAAAATACAGGCCATGCTGAGGTAAGACAACCAACTTTGGTTTATGCTGCTCGTCGTCGAGAAGACGGGGATGCCCCAGATGTGATAACAGGTATGTTCTTTATATATGAGTTACCTTACATGGCACTAATTGATATGGGATCGACACATTCATATGTTGCATGCAATATGACTGAATCTTTGGGTGATATGTTTGAAATTACTGCTAATGAGATGACTGTTATAAGTCTGTTAGGGCAGTCAGTAGGAGTGAATAAGTTGTTTAGGGAGGTACCCTTAGTAGTCCAAGGAGTTACCTTTTTAGCGGATTTGATGGAGCTGTCGTTTAGTGAGTTTGACTTAATCTTGGGTATGGATTGGCTGGTGAAGCACCGAGCCACCTTAGATTGCGCTGCAAAGTGAATGGTGTTAAGAACGGCAGAGGATATGGAGGTGGTGGTAATCGGTGAACGCCGGAACTATCTGTCAAATGTGATTTTGGCGTTAAGGGTTGAAAAGTTAGTACGAAAGGGATGCGAAGTATTTTTGGCTTATATTAGTAATATGGAGGCTAAGAGCCTTACTGTTAAGGAGTTGAGAACAGTTAGGGAATTTTCAGATGTCTTTTCTAGGGAGTTGCCTGGGTTGCCACCCAACAGAGAAGTGGAATTTGGAATCGAGTTGTTACCTGGGACGGCTCCGGGGTCTATTGCTCCTTATTGGATGGCACCAAAGGAGTTAGTGGAACTTAAGGCACAGACTCAGGAATTGTTGGATCGAGGATTCATACGACCAAATGTGTCTTCATGGGGAGCACCGGTGTTGTTCGTGAAGAAGAAGGATGGAACCTTGCGAATGTGCATCGACTATCGACAGTTAAACAAGTTAACTGTTAAAAACAAGTACCCTCTACCGAGAATCGATGATCTTTTTGATCAGTTTAGGGGAGCTTCTATTTTCTCGAAGATTGACCTGTGTTCGGGATATCACCAATTGAGGACGAAGGAGGCAGATGTTCATAAGACGGCTTTCAGAACTCATTATGGGCACTACGAGTTCTTGGTGATGCTATTCAGGCTGACGAACGCACCTACCGCTTTTTTGGATCTCATCAATCGAATCTTCCAACCATACTTGGGTCGGTTCGTGGTAGTCTTTATAGATGACATTTTGGTGTATTCAAAAGATGAGGATGAGCATGGTACACACTTAAGTATTGTGTTGCAAACTTTGAGGGGGAAGCAGCTGTATGCCAAATTCAGTAAGTGTGAATTTTGGCTAAGGGAGGTTACTTTTCTCAGACATGTGGTGTCAGACGAGGGGATTAAGGTAGATCTTCAAAAAATTGAAGCGGTGTTAGACTGGAAAACACCCAAGTCGGTATCAAAAATTTGAAGTTTTCTGGGCTTGGCAGGATACTATATGCGATTTGTTGAGGGATTTTCAGTAATTGCTGCACCCTTAACTAAATTGTTGAGGAAGGGGGTACCGTTTGTTTGGACGGACAAGCAGCAAGAGAGTTTTGGAAAACTCAAGAAAGTTTTAACTGAGGCCCCTATGTTGATTCAGCCAGTGCTTGGGAAGGAGTTTACGGTTTATAGTGACGCGTCGTATGTGGGCTTAGGATGTGTATTGATGTAAGAAGGAAAGGTGGTTGCGTATGCATCTTGGCAACTTAAGACTCACGAGGTGAATTACCCAACCCATGATTTGGAGCTAGCTGCGGTGGTGTTTGTGCTTAAAATATAGAGGCATTACTTATACGGGGAGAAGTGCGTAATTTATTCAGACCACAAGAATTTGAAGTACCTCTTTACCCAAAAGGAGCTAAACCTTAGGCAGCTTAGGTGGGTGAAATTATTGAAGGATTGTGATTGTACGATTGAATACCACCCTAGCAAAGCAAATATGGTACCCGACATGTTGAGTCGTAGGGCTAAGTCAAACTTGAGAGCTATGCTTGCCCGTTTAAGCTTGTTGGATGATGGTAGCTTGTTAGCTGAACTTCAAGTAAAGACGGTGTGGGTCGAGCAGATAAGGAGCAAGTAATTAGTGGATGAGGCTTTGAGTATTCGTTTTAAACAAGTGGAGAGTGGGGAGACATCGGACTTTGGGATAAATAGTGAAGGAGTATTGTATTTTCGTGGGAGAATGTGTATACCAAAGGAGGATGATCTAAGGCAGTCCATTCTGCGAGGAGCACATAGCGATCTCTATGCTATGCATCCTGACGAAAATAAGATTTATCAAAATTTGCGTGAGCTTTATTGGTGGCCTGGACTTAAGCGCAAGGTTATGGAGTTCGTAGCTAAATGCTTGGTTTGTCAAAAGGTGAATGCAGAACATCAATTGCCCTCAGGGTTGCTACAGCCAATAAAGATTCCACTCTGGAAGTGGGAAAGGATAACTATAGACTTTGTTAGTGGGCTACCCTTGACGTCTACTAAGAAGGACTCAATATGGGTTATAGTGGACCGATTAACCAAGTCTGCCTATCTTATACCGGTTCGCACTGACTACTCATTGTAAAAGCTAGCGAGGCTGTATGTGGCAGAGATTGTGAGATTGCATAGAGTGTCAGTATCCATAATATTGATAGGGACCTACATTTCACTTCACGATTTTAGAAGAAGCTGCATGAGGCATTGGGTATTAGGTTGAACTTCAGAACAGCTTTCCACCCTCAAACTAATGGACAGTCGGAGAGGGTGATCCAAGTATTGGAGGATATATTGAGGGGATGCGTGATTGAGTTTCGAGGTAGCTGGGAGGACTATTTACCGTTAGCCAAATTCGCGTACAATAATAGCTATCAAGTAAGCATTGGGATGGCTCCATATGAAGCACTGCATGGGCGAAGGTGTCAAACTCTGACATGTTTGCCGAACAAAGAGTTTTGGGGTCAAAGTTAGTAGCAGATACTGATGATAAGGTAAAATTGATCCAAGATCAGTTGAAGGAGGCCTCGGATAGGCAGAAGTCGTATGCTGACCTTAAGCGTCAAGAAATAGAGTATGCAGTGGGAGACTTAATTTTTCTGAAGGTCTCTCTGTGGAAGAAAGTGTTAAGGTTTGGACGGAAAGGTAAGCTAAGCCCAAGATTCATTGGGCCCTATCGGGTTATAAGGCGGATTGGGCTAGTCGCTTATCAGCTAGAATTACCTCCTGAACTGAGCCAGATCCGTGACGTGTTCCATGCTTCTGTGTTGAGACGGTATCGCTCAGATCTGTCACATGTCGTGGTGATTGAGAAAATCAAGGTTAGGCCAGACCTAACTTTCGAGGGAGAGCCCATACAGATAATTGGTCGAGATGTCAAAGAACTGAGAAGGAAGTCTATTCCATTAATCAAAGTGCCTTGGCGGAATCACAAAGCTGAGGAGCCTACTTGGGAACCTGAGGAAGTGATGCGATGTCAATATCCTCAACTGTTTGAATCAGGTAAAATTTCGAGGACGAAATTTCTTTTAGAGGGTAGAGTTGTAACGCCCCAAAAATCCCGAAAGCTTAAATTTTTCTTTTTGAGCTTAGCAATTCCAGTTAAGTGTTAGTTACGCGATGGTAGGTCTTGGTCAAGGGTTAAGTTTGAATTTAGGGGTAGAAAAAATTAAAGTTTAATAATTAAAAGGACCTTGTTGTCAAGAAGTTGGGCTTTTAAACAAAGATAAGGGAAAATGGCATCAAAAAGCCTTGTGGAAGAGTGCCTAAGTGACGCCACTTAGAGTGTAAGGAGGTGGCATTAGTAGCTAGCAAGGAGGTCCAGGGTTCGAATCCTAGCTTAGTGTTTTTAGAAGTTTAATTTTGGCCTTCTAGAAGGTTGGAAGTGGCATGAAGATGGACTCTAAGGGGAGCGTTCAGGAGAGAAAATTAAGGAAAAGATCAATGGGTTATCAGGGAGAAAAACGAAGAGATGAGAAGGTGGAAGTGATGGAGCCGAATGGGGAATTGAGGGCCAAGCAATTCAACTATAAGGGCTATAAATAAGTGCCGAATGCAAGATTGCCAGGCTAGTGCTGGATTTCTTTTACCCAGCTACCGGAAACCCTTTTCCCTAAAAGCTGAAAACCCTTTTGTTTTACTCTCTTTTCTTTATGCCGATTCCTATTCTTTCTCTACACAATTTTTTTTGTTTCACTTAGTCGATTCCTTCTTCTACTTTTCTTTTTTAATTTGTACCAAATAAACCTTATTCACCATACTAAGTTGAAAAGCCGAATCTTCCAAGTGCCAAATACTCTTCGACCGAATTTGGTGTAGGTGTTTGTTCTTCAAATCAATTTTGCTAAAAATCTATTACGCTGTTCTTCCCTCACTCTTTCTAATTAACTTTGGTAGGGAATTAGTATCGGATCTTGGGTTTTAGCTCTCTGCCGAATTACTCTTTAGGTGTTTACGATTTTGGTAAGTATTTCTCTCCCATTTGCTAAGGTGGCCGAATGTTCAAAGTTAAGGTAAAGGGACTTGTGTTGGATATGAGTCACCTATTATTCTGGTTTTAATAGTTAAGATTGGTGTAGATCTAGGAGTTGATCGTGGTTAGTGATTTAAGAAGGGGCTGTTTTACTTATCGCGCAAGGTGAGGTTTCGGTTTTAGTAAAGTTATGTATTAAGCATGCGATTAATTGAAGGGTGATATCATTTGTAGGTTGGTGACTAAGGGAATCACAGCATGCTTGCCTACCAGGTGTGTACATACACTGCACACGAAGTAGATCGGCAAAAAGCCAAAATGTCGAAAAGCCGAAATACCGAAGAGCCAAAAGTTTTGATACGGTAGTCTTGCGAGTGCGCGAACACTCATGAGGTGGAATCGATAGGTTGTCTAAGGCCCCATGGGTGATTCCATGGGCTTGGGCTATGAATTGGCCAACCGGGCCAGAATAGGCTTAATGGGCCCGATGGGCTGTTAGGCCCATAATAGGCAAAAGCTGAAAATTGTTGCTATGTGATGGAAATCGTATGAGTACATGACTGTGAATGTGATTTGGGCCTAATGGGCCATATACATGTGAATTGGGCCTAATGGGCCATATAAATGTGATTAGGCCTAGTGGGCCATATACAGGTATGTGAGTTTAGGTCTTGTAAGAGGTTTGGGGTGTTACATTTAGATCCAATCCTAGACATGCATATACCCGTTGCCTCACATTAACCCTATGACTCGTCCACGGTCGCAATATATTAATTAAGTTTTATGTAGTTATCATATACTTGGCCCAAAACCCCTTACAAAGCCCAAACTCACATACCTGTATATGGCCCACTAGGCCCAATCACATTTATATGGCCCATTAGGCCCAATTCACATGTATATGGCCCATCAGGCCCAAATCACATTCACAGTCATTACTCATACGATTTCCATCACATAGCAACAATTTTTAACTTTTGCCTATTATAGGCCCAACAGCCCATTGGGCCCATTAAGCTTATTCTGGCTCGGTTGGCCAATTCATAGCTCAAGCCCATGGAATCGCCCATGCAGCCTCAGACAACTTATCGGTTCCACCTCACGAGTGTTCACGCACTGCAAGATTACCGTAGCCAAACTTTTAGATTTTCGGCATTTTTGCTTTTCGGCATTTCGGCTTTTGTCGATCTACTTGTGTGCAGTGTATTCCCTTAGTCACCAACCTGCAAACAATATCATCCTTCAATTAATCGCATGCTTAATACATAACTTTACTAAAATTGAAACCTCATCTTAACCTCACCTTGCGCGATAAGTATAACAGCCCCTTCTTAAATCACTAACCACGATCAACTCCTATATCTACACCAATCTTAACTATTAAAACCATAATAATAGGTGACTCGTATCCAACACAAGTCCTCTTGCCTTAACTTTGAACATTCGGCCACATTAGCAATGGGAGAGGAATATTTACCAAAATCGCAAACACTTAAAGAGCAATTCGGTAGAGAGCTAAAACCTGAGATCTGATACTAATTCCCTACCAAAGTTGATTAGAAAGAGTGAGGGAAGAACAACGTAATAGATTCTTAGCAAAATTGATTGGAAGAACAAACATTTACACCAAATTCGATGGAAGAGTATTTGGCCCTTGAAAGATTCGGCTTTTCAACTTAGTATAGTGAATAAGGTTTATTTGGTACAGATTAAAGAAGAAAAGTAGAAGAAGGAATCGGCTAAGTGAAACAAAGAAAATTGTGTAGAGAAAGAATAGGAATCGACACAAAGAAAAAAGAGTAAAACAAAAGGGTTTTCGACTTTTAGGGAAAAGGGTTTCCGGTAACAGGTTGAAGGAAATTCGGCACTATCCTGGCAACCCTACATTCGGCACTTATTTATAGCCCTTATAGCCGAATTACCTGGCCCTCAATTCCCCATTTGGCTCCATCACTTCCCCTTTCTCATCTCCTCGTTTTTCTCCCTGATAACCCCATGATCTTTTCATTAATTTTCTCTCCTTAACACTACCCTTAGAGTATATCTTCACGCTAATTCCAACCTTCTAAAAGGCCAAAATTAAACTTCTAAAAACACTACCCTGGACCTCCTTGCTAGCTATTAGAGCCACCTCCCTACACTCTAAGTGGCGTCACTTAGCCACTCTTCCACAAGGCTTTATGATGCCATTTTCCCTTATCTTTATTTAAAAGACCAACTTCTTGACAACAAGGTCTTTTTAATTATTAAATTTTATTTCTTCTACCCCTAGATTCGAACTCAACCTTTAACCAAGACCTACCATTGCGTAACTAACACTTTATCGGAATTACTAAGCTCAAAAAGAAAAATTTAAGATTTTGAAATTTTTGGGGCGTTACAGCGTAAAATGAAAATTTGATAGTTAAATGTGAAAGGGCTTAGTTGTTGTTGTCTTTTTAATTTAAGGTATTTATAATGCAATATTACCATAGTTAAAGTGATGGACGGTTTAAGACATGGTTTATAATTGTTTATTATTTTATAACAAAGGTTAAATAGGTAAAATGATAATAATGTTATAATAATAAAACATAAAAAAAAGTAAAAACCATGTGTTCATCTTTCCTACTTGACCTAATATGAAAAAGAAAGAAAGAAAAATAAAGCTTTAAGGTTCGGCCATCGTTGAAGCTTGATTAAGGTATCTAACTAGCTTGGATTTTGATAATTTTTATGCTTTTGAGATCGTTGCATTGTAATGTACAAAGCCCATGCTTGAATTTCTGATTTTGATGAATATTTTGAGTTAGGCCATTGATGAATAATTGAGCTTTGTGATGTTAGATGATGAATTATGAAAGATATGTTTTGGATTAATATATTTTGTATTGAAATTTTTGATGAATTTGAGTAATTAGGGCTAAATTGAAAAAATAATAAATTGAGGGACTAAAATGTAAAATAAATGAAATGTATGGACTTGTATGAGCATGGGTAACATTCAGCCTAAGCATGGTGTGTACAAATTTTGCATGTTTTGTGTTTTGTGCAATTTGGACTAAATTGTAAAAAAGTGTAAAATGTTAAGGGCAAAATGGTGATTTTCCCATTTATGTGTTTTTGGACTAAATTGAATGAAATTATGTTTGAATGAGTTTAATTTGAATATGTTTAGATCAAGAACCAATGAAATCGGATTTGGATCGGGGGAAAACCAAAGTTGTCGAATAATCATTCTGTTCCGATTATCGTTGTCCGAGGTAAGTTTATAAGCAAATAGATGTTGTTAAATTTCAATATATGTGATCTATAAATAATTGTAATGATTATTAGTAACTTATGAATCGACATTGAGTAATGAAAAATATGATTGTGGTATCATTTGTGAGTTATATGATCTTATAATTCGATTTTATAATGGTACATTTTTGAGTTGGCATCGATATATGATTCCGATATTTGTGTGTGAGTAAGACCTCGTTTAATAAGTTGGCATCGATATGTGATTCCGATATGTGTGTGTGAGTAAGACCATGTTTAATACGTTAGCGTCGATATGTGATTCTGATATGTGTGTGCGAGTAAGACCACGTTTAATACGTTGGCATCGATATGTGATTCCGATATGTGTGTGCGAGTAAGACCACATTTAATACGTTGGCATCGATATGTGATTCTGATATGTGTGTGCGAGTAAGACCACATTTAATACATTAGCATCGATATGTGATTTCGATATGTGTGTACGAGTAAGACCACGTTTAATACGTTGGCATCGATATGTGATTCCGATATGTGTTTACGACTAAGACCCTGTTTGGGACAGTGGCATTGATATGTAATTACATGTAAGACCATGTCTGGGACGTTCGCATTGTACGATATATGCGACTATCCGAGTATCCTATTTAATTCTGAGTGATTCAACGGGCAATGTTAAGTAAAGACTGAATGCGAAATCGAATTAAAAGGTTCAGGTATGTGTTAGCTAATGTATTGAAATTAAGGTAAGTTTTGGTATTTGAAGTGATGATACGAATCATGTTATAAAGTTGGTTATATGTATATTGAATGTAAATCTATATTCAGCAAAATGATATAAGTATGTGATATTAAAGTGTGAAACATGTGTGTACATATATGAATGTGTATATATATTCGTCTATATAATGATATTATGACTTTGGAAGTAAATGATAACTTTGATAATGGATATATATGTATATTCGGCCAAGATAAAGTTTACATATGAAAGTATATGTTGTATATGAAACTGTAAACTTGAAATTAAATGTGATTATGATAGCATAAATTGGTTTGGTTAAATTGAGTTGATTATGTCATTGAGTTGTTTATTTGCTTATGATTTACTAAGCTGTGATAGCTTACTGTGTGTGTATGTTTGCTTCTGTTTTATAGATTTTGGAGCCTAGTTATAGGCTCGGGGATCGTCAGCGAAGTCTATCACACTATCGTCTATTTATCAGTATTTTTTAAAAGCTAAATTTCAAACCTATGGCATGTATAGGCTATACTACTTTTCGGATATGTTTGAAGTGTTGTATATAATATGCCATGCGAAAATGGATAATTTGATATATAAGTATTTACTATCTTGATCATGATTCTCGTATGTGCTAAGTTTGGTTTGTATGCTATGCTCAAATAATGATTTTATTTGGTTTGGTTGAATCGGCTATGGTATATATATAAGTATGAATTATGATTGATATGTTACCTATTGTTTAATGATTTAGTTATGTCTTGTATTTGATAGTAATGATTTAATTTGGTTGATGAGTGTATTCAGTTAAATGTTGAATTTAGGTAATGAAATTATTGAATTAATGATTCAAAAATGTTATGTATATATATATATATTTGAAACATGTTTTATTTAGTTTTGCCATGTATTTTGGTAACAAGGTGATTCGGTTATGGCATGTGATAAAAGTGAGTTTAATGTGCCTTCATTAAGTGAAGAAATGAATATGAATTATATTAGTAAATTAATCATGATCCGTCACTTATATATATATAAACATATGATGTGTTGGTTTGATATATATATATATATTTATATGTGCTTATCCAAACATGTAATCATTGAATTGGTATTGAATATGACCTTTGTTATTTTGCAAGATAAGTGATATTAACATGTTTTGATTCGGTTTTGGTATTTTAAAGTAATAAACATGATTACATTCGGCTAAGGCTTTGTAAAATGACCAAATGAATAGTAATTTAAGTTATAAGGAATCATGATTGTTTTTATGCAAAATAGGTGAATGTGAATGGTTATATATACTTTGAAGGTTAGACCATTCAGTGTTCTTTAATATATGTCTAAATTGATACAGGACATTTTAGTCTTGCGCAATCTACTTAGATGAACTTATAAGTAGGCTTGTTTATGATTTAGCCATTTGAAACTATATATATATATATAGTAATGTACTTATGCCATGAATGATTTGGTTAAATTTATTATATCCTTATTGTACCGAATAGAATTTTGCTAAAAAATGATATGTACTTAAATATGCTTACTTTATATAATTCATGTTTGTAATAATTGATTGAATTATTTATAATATCTTTGATATGCGCATACGCTATGTGGTAAAATGATATATTTGGCACTATTTTCTTATGAATTATAACTGGATATATGTTTGAAAAATGTTATGATATGATTCGTAAAGAATTTAAATTAGTTATATATGCTAATATTTGATTGTTTTAAGAGTTTGAGCAAGTGTACGTATACGATTGTTCAAAATTTGTGTCTTGTCCAATAATACCTCGTAACCCCATTTTAGCGATAGATACGGGTTAGAGGTGTTACAGAAATTCCACTATTGGATAGCAACACCAAATTTACGTTGTGGCAGATTAAGATGCAAGCAGTTCTTGCGCAAATAGATCTATAGGATGCCCTGCTAGGGTTCGACATTGACGGAGGAAAAGAAAAAGCGCAAGGATCGAAAGGCATTAACACAGTTACATCTGCATTTTTCTAACAAAATTTTGTAGGATGTGATGAAGGAGAAGACCACTGCTAGATTATGGAAGAGGCTGGAACAAATATGTATGTCGAAAACTCTAACCAACAAGCTGCATATGAAGCAGCGTCTTTATGTTCATTGTTTGGAGGAAGGTGTATCTGTGCACGAACACTTAATAGTGTTTAAAGAAATTCTCTCAAACTTGGAGGCCATGGAGGTTTAGTATGATAAGAAATATCTAGGGTTGATTCTACTTTGTTCGTTGCCCCCGTCTTATTCAACCTTTAGAGACACGATTTTATATAGCCGCGGGTCTCTCACAGTTGATGAGGTTTATGATTCTTTGACCTCCTATGATAAGATGAAGCATCTTGTGGTTAAAACCAACTCTCTAGGAGAAGGTCTCATTGTTCGTAAGAGACAAGATCAGAATGCTGATGATGATCGAGGAAGGACACAGGAACGAAATCTTTGTGGTAAATTTAAGTGTAGACCGAAGTCTTCAAATAGAGGTAAAACTTGTAACTTCTGTAAGAAGAAAGGGCACATTAAATCTGAGTGTTATAAGCTACAGAATAAGATCAAAAGAGAGGCTGAGAATCAAAAGGGAAAACAACCAAAAAATTTCGGTGAAGTTGATGTTGTAGAAGACTACAGCGATGGTGAACTTCTAGTCTCTTATGTCAACAATTCTAAAGTGAGCGAGGAATGGATCTCGATTTAGGCTGTACCTTCCACATGAATCCCAATCGGGATTGGTTTACAACTTATGAAACTGTGTTTGAAGGTGTTGTTTTGATGGGAATAATGCTTCATGTAAAATTGCAGGTGTTGGAATAATTAAGTTAAGATGTTTGACGGAGTTGTCAGAACACTTAGTAACGTGCGACGTGTTCCAGAATTGAAGTGAAATTTAATTTCATTGAGTAATCTTGATTTAAAAGGGTACAGATACACAGCTAAAAGTGGGGTTTTGAAAATTTCCAAAGGTTCCCTCATCGTGATGAAAGGGCAGAGGAAGATTGCCAAGTTATATGTTTTGCAGGGTTCTACTGTTACTGGTGATGCAACTGTCACTACCTGTTCCTTATCAGATGATGATATTGTTAAACTTTGACATATACGCCTAGGGCATATGAGTGAGAATGGCATGGCAGAATTGAGCAAAAGAGGACTTCTTGATGGGCAAGGAATTTGCAAACTGAAGTTCTATGAGCACTGCGTTTTTGGGAAGCAAAAGTGAGTTCGATTCATAAGAGGAATCCATAACACGAAGGGAACATTGGAGTATATTCATTTTGATCTGTGGGGGTCATAAAGAGTGCCTTCAAGAGGTAGAGCTAATTATATGCTAACTTTTATTGATGATTTTTCCAGAAAATTTTGGGCGTTCTTCTTGAAGTAGAAAAGCGATGTGTTTTTCGCATTTGAGTCTTGGAAAAATATGATTGAAAAACAAGCGAGAAAACAAATAAAATACTTCCACACAGACAATGGCTTAGAGCTCTCTTCTGATGAGTTTAATAAACTGTGCAAGTAAGAAGGCATCATGAGACACTTGATAATTCGTCATACTCCACAGCAAAACCTCGTTGTAGAATAACTGAACAGAACGATCATGGAGAAGGTTCAATGTATGTTGTCAAATGCCAACTTACCAAAGTCGTTTTGGGCTGAAAAAGCCTCTACTGCATTTTTTTGATCAATCGATCTCCATCCATTGCCATTGAGAAAAAGATTCCACAAGAGGTATAGTCTAGTAATCCTGCTGACTATTCTGATTTAAAGATCTTTGGGTGTCCTGCGTATGCTCATGTTGATAATGGAAAATTGGAACCGAGATCCGTTAAATGTGTTTTTCTTAGTTATAAAGATGGTGTAAAAGGGTATAAGTTATGGTGTCCTGAAAATAGAAAAGTTGTGATTAGCAGACATGTTGTTTTTGAAGAAACTGTTATGCTGCCTAACTTATCTCTTAAAGACTCTTCCAATAAAGAAAATCAAAAGCAAGTGAAGCATCAGATTAATCCAGAATCTAAAACAGAGCCAACTCCTCAAGCCAGTACAAAATTTAGAATAGAGTTACTTCTTCACCACAATACTCTATCGCCAAAAATAGAACTAAAAGAGAAATTAAACCTCCAAAGAAGTATGCCGAAGATGATCTAGTAGCTTATGCTTTAAATGTGGCTAAAGATATAGATGCAAACCAAGAGCCATCTAATTATTCTGAGGTGGTTAGCTATGAAGACTCGGAAAAGTGGATGTTTGCTATGCAAGAGGAGATGGAATAACTCCACAAAAACAGAACATGGGATCTTGTGAAACTTCCTAAAGGTAAAAAGGTAGTTCATTGTAAATGGGTGTTTAAAAAGAAAGAAAGGACTCCAGGAGTTGTAGAACCCAGATATAAAGCAAGGCTTGTTGCAAAGGGTTACAATCAAATTCCAAGAGTAGACTTCACAGATGTGTTCTCACCAGTTGTGAAACATAGTTCGATTCGAGCTTTGCTTGGTATTGTAGCCATGCATGTTTTGAGCATGAGCAATTAGATGTAAAAATTACATTTTTGCATGGAGAACTTGAGGAAGATATTTACATGCAACAACCAAAAGGTTTTATAGTCTCAAAAAAAGAGAACTATGTTTGCTTACTAAAAAAGTCTCTTTACGGTTTCAAACAGTCACCAAGGCAGTGATACAAGAGGTTTGATTCATTTATAACTTCTCATGATTTCAAAAGAAGTAGCTTTGAAAATTGTGTTTACTTTAAGAAAAATAGTGATCGTTCTTTTGTGTATCTACTCGTTTATGTTGATGACATGTTGATAGCAGCGAAAGATAAACTAGAGATAAGAAAGGTTAAAGCCCAACTAAGTGAAGAATTTGAGATGAAAGATTTGGGACCAGCAAAGAAGATACTTGATATGGAGATTTTCAGAGATAGAAAAGTAAGTAAATTGTACCTAAGTCAGAAGGGGTACATTGAGAAAGTTCTTTGCAGGTTCAATATGCAGAATGCTAAGCCTGTTAGTGCTCCTTTAGCAGCCCATTTCAAACTTTCATTGGCTTTGTCTCCACAATCAGATAATGAGATTGAGTACATGTCACATTTTCCATACTCAAGTGTAATGGGATCTCTCATGTATTCTATGGTTTGTTCACGTCCAGATTTATCATATGTAGTCAGTGCAGTTAGCAGATACATGGCGAATCCTGGTAAAGAACATTAGAAAGTAGTTCAGTGGATTTTAAGATACTTACGAGGTACTACTAATGTTTACTTACAGTTTGGAAGAACTATAGATAGAGTCATTGGGTATGTTGATGCTGATTTTGCCGGAGACCTTGATAAAAGAATATCTCTTACAGGTTATGTCTTTACAATCGGAGGTTGTGCAATCAGTTGGAAAGCCACTTTGCAAACTACATTCGCTTTGTCTACCACTGAAGCTGAGTACATGGCGATTACTGAGGCTTGTAAAGAAGCTATTTGGTTGAAGGGACTCTTTAGTGAACTCAATGGAAACCTTCAAATCAATACAGTATTTTGTGGCAGTCAGAGTGCCATCTTCCTTACAAAAGATCAAATGTTTCATGAGAGAACAAAACACATTGATGTTCGGTATCATTTTGTTCGTGATATTATTGCTCGTGATGATACTTTGTGAGCAAAATTAGTACTCATGAAAATCCTATAGATATGATGACTAAGTCACTTCCTATAACTAAGTTTGAGCATTGCATAGACTTGGTTGGTGTTCATTGTTGAAGTTAAACCCTTAAGGGGTTTTATGGAAGAGGTGGAGAACTTGTTCGTTAAGAGTTTGTGATGAAGAACTTGTTCACTGAGAATTCGTTTCAAGGTGGAGATTGTTAGAATTAAGTGACCCGAATCCTTATTTAAATAAAATACAGTGGTAAAATAAAATAAAAGTAAAATCCCTATAAAACTACACTGCTTTTATTTTATTTTAGAATAAGGTTTTTAAAACCTTATTAAACTCCATCTATTTGATATTGATTAGAATAAGGTGTTTCAATCTTACTACACTCCTATTAGAATATGGTTTTACAAGCCTATAAATAGATATAGTCTATTCCTCTTGTAATTATTTGAATTTGACATAGTTAATTTTCTTCTCCTCTACCCGTGGTTTTTTCCCGAAAGGGTTTCCACATAAAATTTGTGTGTCCTTTATTTTTATTTCTATTTTCTTTGCAATATATATTGTCATTACCGACATTCTAGTTTTTTCACTGATAGTACCTTTTATCAACAATCAAAAGTACCCTCTATGATTTTCAAGATCTTAGACGGAAATATGCAACATTTTTACAGGAAGTTTCTTTTATTTAATGTTTCATATCTGGTTTTTTTTTTTATCTAATTCATGATCAATTATAATTTTTTTGATTAATTTATTTTATTTTTATAATCTTAGGCAGATGATGAAAGATTTAATATTGGTATGGATTTCGATTCAGTGCTTTTGACATTAGGGTGCCTTAGTATCACATAAGTTATGTTGAAATAAAAGTTTTCTATCGATGAATTTTGAATTTTCTTACTTTTTGATAAATCATCAAGGATCAACGTTGAATACGAAAGTTGCCATTAAATTTTTTGTAGAAGAAAAGAAATTGAGGTAAATTCCACTTATCACATTACATGCTTATATGTACCTGTATTTTTGTTCATAAAAAAATGTTTTCCTTAATATATTCTATTTGATAATTGCTTGGTAATTATATCTAAATGGTGATAGACTAATTTTAATGTTATAAATTGATAGATTTTAAAATCATGATTCATAATATTATCTGTCATTTTTATTAATCAAGACATAAAGTTCATCATAATATGTGACCTTACATTGGTTCTTAGTCATCATTAAACTAGTTGTTTTAGATGTTTATTTGATGGTTTCAATTTATATATATAAGTTTTCTAAATTCTAGACACCATATGTTTTTGGACTTTAATATTGTTTAAAATTCTCTTAATCAACATTGGTTAAAGTTATTACATATATTGTTGGACAAAACATGTTAGCGAACAAAATAATTAAATATAAATAAAGACATATAAAATAAAATATAAATAGAATGATTTATATTTAGTTTGTCAAATACAAAAAAAAAAAAAAAAAACAATCAAAACCGCAACAAAAGTTCAAATCAAAAGGAAGAATAGAGATTTTACTAAACATTGAAGCCTGTTTAACACAGTTTCCTTAAGACAAATTTGGCCACTCCTACGGTACTTGGAGAAACGTTTGTCGAATGTCTCCTTGGATACAACAACACAATGATCAAAGCAGCAGCACCTCTGCAGCGATCAACGAACAAACTATGCATTTTTCAATGACTGGAACATTTGAAAAATACGAAGAAGAAAAGAAGATTTTTGAGAGCAACAGAAATTTGGTGTGAGAGAATATGAAAGCATGTAAAAACCTTCATAATTCATAGCCTTTTATAGGCACTGAGAATGTTGGAATTGTGGACAAATTTCCACAAAATCTACCATTAAGGAGCCAATAAATCAATTTGATTAAAAAATTAAATCAAATTGATTGGAATCAAATAAATAAGATAAGTATCCTTATATAACCAGATTATGTCTGCTGAGGAAAAAATAATTTTGTGTTGGGCTAAAATATTTGCAAGCCTATTCTGGGCCTGACCAGTCTAGACATTTCGCGTCGCCCACGTTACAGTCGGGTTTGGACCTACACCCCCCCTTATGTACGAGGCAAGGTTCCAAACTTAGTCATTCAATCACCCTTCAAGAGGGTTCCCATATATAAACACATCTCACACTTAATATTTAACCTATGTGAGATCTAAGCCTTTACTTTTTCTCAACAAATATTTTCAAGTAGCTTACTTTGAGCATCAATTTCTCATTTATCACTCAACCATTTTGAGCATATGATATACCATTGTAAAGGTCTCATGGAGGAGCATATAAAACCATAATTTTAATATTCAACTCTCCGCCTTTACCTATTGAGAATATGCTTCAAAGTTCCCATAAAATGTAATTTTTCCAACATATATTAATAAAATCAAGATTCTTTCACACCAAACAATCAAATATTATTTCACATCAAACATGTTTGTTTAAAGTCATTCTAATGACAAATTTTGAGGAACGTCTATATTAATGTTTGGGTTGATTCCAATATAGAATTTCAAGTATAGTTGTTGTCATTTTTAATTGGCATAATTGTCAAAAATACCCTCAACGTTTATGGGTCATTAGGTTTGAGCCCTTAACCTTTTTTTTTTTGGATTGACACCTTAAACGTTACGATTTTTCAGAAATCAACCCAATTTTAACAGTAATCGTGTGTTAACCGTCAATCCAAAAACAAATTTTTTTTTATTTCATTTTGTTTCAATCTTCTTTGTTCTTCTCCTTTTTCTTCTTTCCCTTCTAGTTGCTATCATCGTTTTTACAATCTACCGTTAAACAAATACGAAGAATCAATTCATATCAATACATCATTTTATGATTCAAAGAAAACTTAAAAAATTAGAAACCATTTTTACAAATTATGAAAAAAATAAAATAATAAAACCTTCACTACCATCCATAGCACCCTTACCACCGTAAAACTCCCACCAAACACAAAAACTTTAACCCCCACTCTCGACTCCCCTACTTTCCCTCCCACCAAGACACTAGCAACAACCAAACAACACTCAAATATTCACAAAGTGAAAATAAATTCACAACAAAACAACATGTAAAACCCCACACCTGTACCCTACATCGGGACAGAATACGAGGCGTTACCTAACTTGAACACATACGTTTACACATTTCCTAGTCATCAAGACTTGATCAAATTTAAAACTTTTCCAATCTTTATCAAAATCTCTTTTATATGGGTTTACGAGGCTTTAAACATCCGTTTAAAACCATTCGGGAATGATTCGGGTCTTTTAAAAAACTCTGAGAAATAACATTTGACATAGGGGCACACGCCCATGTGGAAGGGGAACATGCCCGTGTGACCATTTCAACATGGTCGTGCTATTCGCCCGTGTGGCTCACACGGCCTAAGCATTTAGGGACACGTCCATGTTCCATACCCGTGTGAATTTAATTCTAAATTTGAACTTACAGGGGTTTTCACACGGCTTGACACACGCTCGTGTCCATGGCCCGTGTCCCTCACACGGCCATGACACGCCCGTGTCCTAGCCCTTGTGTAAAAACTTGGACATTTTGTTTCTGACGTCAGCAATTCCTAAAGGCCACATGGCCAAGGCACATGCCCGTGTGCTAGGTCGTACCCTTCACACGGCTGAGACACATGGCCGTGTCTCTTCCCATGTGTTTACTACCATGCATACTGACTTGCAAATTTCATGTGTAGGGGACACACGGCCTGACAACATGCCCATGGGGCTGGCCGTGTGTCACATACGGCCTAGACACACGCCTATGTCTTACCCAATGTGGACAAAATAAGGCTATTTACCAAGCCTCGTTGTCACCCTTACTTACACTACCTACACAAGAGCAATCTATACCAATACAATGGCACATCATATAGCCAGAACAACCACAATAAACAACATTTGATTTGTGCAATTTACTCATCCATGAAAATAACATCTTCTATATATAAATCAAAATGAATATTGACCATCATCCATGGCCTTATACAAAATAAGGGGATTTATCCCAAGCCAACGCATCTGGCTAATTTCTCAATCACACAAACCATTAATGTAACACCCCAAACCCGGCCTGGATGTTATGGCCGAATCTGGCGCATCACATTGAAGTGTTTTAGCGAAAACCGTGTTTTCATTGAAAACCCTTCTTAAAGTAAAAGAAACTTTAACTATCCTAAGAAAAAACTCCTTTCAATCACTTGTTAAAATATATGATTTTATGAAAACATGTAATTTTAAAATGTAGTTGCGGAAACGTAGAAAAGTCATACTATAGTTTAAAAAACCATGTTCAACTTCTTATAATTACATCACATAAAAATAATAATCCAAATAATAATAAAGTGGAAGCCCTATTACAATCTGATTTGAAAAGTACTTAACATAGAAACTAGTAAGCTTTAAAAAGAAAAACAAGTCTAAATTATCTTGCTGGCTGGCCACCCAGAGTCCCTTCAAACATCGAACCTTCTACTGAGCATCACCCGAAAATAAAATAAAAGAGGGGGTGAGTTTTCGCAACTAAGTATGTACAACCCTCGACGAAAACAAGCATTCAAAAATCATCATACATCAAACATGCAATGCAATTCCATCCCAATAATCCATTCGCTACACACCAGCTCCGTCCCCCGCCACATCATGTGGGGGTGTAAATATCGACCCACCCGACCGACACATCAATGGTAGCCCAGTTGCGGAACTACCTCTATTTACATATTGGGCTTTAAAAGCTGTCGGTGGATCCACGATTGTCAAGCAACCATGCGATCCTCATATACTTCCTTCGTTCCATATTTCCCCATCCCATGTGCAACCTAAGCAGAATATCATATGTATGCAGCAAATAGGCATGTCACATTCATAAAACTTACATTTAACACATAGGGGTATTTTGGTCATTTTTGCCCTTAGGGGCATTTCGATAATTTTTCCCTTATTACGATTCTCACTTACCTTAGCCCGTTAACAAATCCCGTGAGCTAAGATGAATGAATACTATGCACCAGGTAGGATTCCAAAGAAGAGGAGGTGAGTCATTAAGACCGCTTAAGTATCAAGCTCTCCCTAGATCCAATCCTAGACATGCATATACCCGTTGCCACACCTTAGCTCTATGACTTGTCCACGGTCGCAATATATTAATTAATTTTTATGTGGTTATCATATACTAGGACCAAAACACCTACATACATGCATATGGCCCTATTGGCCCAATCTCATTCATATGGCTCATCAGGCCCAATTCACATTCATATGGCCCATTCGGCCCAATCTCATTTATATGGCCCATCCGGCCCAAATCACATTATATTCATGCTCAAATACAAATTTCCTATCACATAGCATCGCTTATCAAATTTTGCCTATTATGGGCCCAACAGCCCATCGGGCCCATCTAACCCATTCCGGCCCACTTGGCCTTTTCATAACCCAAGTCTATGGAATCACCCATGGGCCTCAGGCAACCTATCGATCACCCCCTTACGAGTATTCGCGCACCCGCAAGACTACCGTAGCCAAACTTTTGGCTTTTCGGCATTTCAGCTTTTCGGCATTTCGGCATTTTAGCTTTTCGGCATTTCGGCTTTTGCCGATCTTCTTGTGTGTGCAGTGTAAGAACACACCTGGTAAGCAAGCATGCTGTAATTCCCTTAGTCACCAACCTACAAAAGATATCACCCTTCAATTAATCGCATGTTTAATACATAACTTTACTAAAACTGAAACCTCACCTTAACCTCACCTTGCGCGATAAGTATAATAGCCCCTTCTTAAATCACTAACCACGATGAACTCCTAGATCTACACCGATCTTAACTATTAAAACCAGGATAATAGATGGCTCGTATCCAACATAAGTCCCCTTACCTTAACTTTGAACATTCGGCCACCTTAGCCAATAGGATAGGAATACTTACCAAAATTGCAAAAACCTAAAGAGCAATTCGGCAGAGAGCTAAAACCTGAGATTCGATACTAATTCCTTACCAAAGTTGATTAGAAAGAGTGAGGGAAGAACAGCGTAATAGATTCTAAGAAAAACCAATTGGAAGAACAAACACTTACACCAAATTCGGTCGAAGAGTATTTGGCCCTTGAAAGATTCGGCTTTTCAACTTAATATGGTGAATAAGGTTTATTTGGTACAGATTAAAGAAGAAAAGTAGAAGAAGGAATCGGCTAAATGAAACAAAGAAAATTACATAGAGAAAGAATAGAAATCGGCACAAAGAAAAGTGAGTAAAATAAAAGGGTTTTCGGCTTTTAGGGAAAAAGGTTTTTGGTAACAGGGTAAAGGAAATTTGGCACTAGCCTGGCAACCCTGCATTTGGCACTTATTTGTAGCCCTCATAGCCAAATTTCCTGGCCTTCAATTCCTCATTCGGCTCCATCACTTCCCCCTTCTCATCTCCTCATTTTTCTCCTTGATAACCCCTTGATCATTTCCTTAATTTTCTCTCCTGAACACTCCCCTTAGAGTCCATCTTCACACACTTCCAACCTTCTAGAAGGCCAAAATTAAACTTCTAAAAATACTAAGCTAGGATTTGAACCTAGGATCTCCTTGCTAGCCACTAACGCCATCTCCCTACACTCTATGTGGTGTCACTTAGCCACTCCACCAAAAGGCTTTTTGATGCCATTTTCCCCTATCTTTATTTAAAATCCCAACTACTTGCCAACAAGGCCTTTTTAATTATTAAACTATAATTTCTTCTACCCCTAGATTCAAACTCAACCCTTGAACAAGACCTACCATTGTATAATTAACACTTAATCGGAATTGCTAAGCAGAAAAAAAAATTTAAGATTTCAGGATTTTTGAGTTTTGGGATTTTTGGGGCATTATAATTAAAGTCTAAGCCCTATACATGCCATACTCAAAAACAAGAAAACTAACTATACCAAATGCTTCGGATGGTAGTGTGATCGTAGCCTCCAACGTCTGTTGGTCCTCGAGCTATTTAGGTGACACTATAAGAAAATGGAAAAGAGAGGGAGTAAGCATAATGCCTAGTAAGTAGTATGCAAGTACATAACAACAACTTTACCATTCATCAACATGCTTTTTAGTACAAAGATAGACATCAGCACAACTTACTCATCACTATCCAATACACATCATATAGCATATATTGAACTCACGTCTCATACATACCAATTAGGTACCTGTATCACTCACAACACGGTTATACTTTTCTCATTAACTTATACCATAACTCTCACCGTTGAACCATTTAAAACACTATCGGATATTCAATAAGCCTAAAACATGGGGTAGGATGCCGGTGCCATGTCCCAAACATGGTCTTACACTAGCTCATCTCGTAGCCGATGCATGTCCCAAACATGTCTTACACTGGCTTACATCTTGAGGCTGATGCATGTCCCAAACATGTCTTACACTAGCTCTTGTCTCAATTTTGATGCAATGTCCCAGACATGGTCTTACACTGGCTCTAGTAATGTGGTCGATGCATGTCCTAGACATGTCTTACACTAGCTCACAATAACCAATACGTCATGGCATGAATATCCGATTTATTTCCTGTGGTTTAAACGGGAATCCTACTATCTCAATTATCATCATGCATTCTCATTTCCACAATCAAGCAATTCATGCTAAATTAATTCATCATATATAATGACAATGTAGTTGCATTATTTACATACAACTTACCTCGGATTACAAAATGTAAGCAATTGGTCGATTTACTCTACTTGCTTGGCCTTCCCCCGATCTAAGTTCAGATTTTGAATTTCTTGATCTATAATAACAAAAATTACAAATTTAATCATTTTATCGATCTAGGCACTCACAATTCTATGATTGGGCAAAATGACCATTTGCCCCTAAACTTTTACAAAATGACCATTTTACCCCTAGGTCCGAAAATCATTTTTTATCGAATTTCATCATATTTTAAGCCTAGCCGAACCCTTTTTACTCTTATAGCAATCCAAAATTTCCATTATTTCTCACACTTATCATCAAGTTTTTAACTTATGCAAAATAGTCCCTATTAGGGTTTTCATGAGAAATCCCTTCACAAAAGTTGTTTATTACACATCTAATACTCATATTCTTCCATAAAATTTTAGAAAACTACATGAACACTCTCATGGTAAAACCCTAGACTTTCAACCATTATACAAAATAATCCCCTCATTTGAAAGCTCATGCTTCAAGGGGTCCAAAAATGCAAAAATCATTAAGAAAAATCATCAAAATCACTTACTTGTAGAGAGACTAAGTGTTTGAAGATTTCAAGCTTTCAAAACCCTTATTTTGCTAATATTTTCAGTGGTGAAGAAGGAGAGGAAAAGATGATATCTTTTTCTCCTTATTTTATTTTTCTTCTAATCAAAATTGGTTACCAACCAACCTAATATTGACCATTTCTCTTTCTTTTGTCTCCTATGGCCGGCTAGCACTCTTTATAGGGTCCATTTGCCCTTTAAAGACCCCTAATTTAATTTTCATGGCAAATTAACACCCTCAGCTATCAATTTAAGACTTTTGAATTTTATACGATTTAGTCCTTTTTCGCAATTAAGCTCACAAACGCTAAAATTACTTCGCCAAATTTTTCATGCACTCATAAGATAATGCCACAACACATAAAATAATATTAAAAATAATTTCTCTGACCTCGGTTTAGTGGTTTCGAAACCACTTTTTTGACTAGGCCCAAAATCGGGCTGTTACACAACAACCATATAACAAAATAAAAAATAATAAATAATAAAAGAACAAGACCCATTTCATGATTTAGGATTCGTTAGGTTCGAGGACGAATATTGCAGATCCTATAACATCTTGATTTTGGGCCTAGTTAGAATAGTGGTTTTGAGACCACAAATCTGAAGTAGAAATATATGTTTTATGATTTTCTTGAGGTTTATGATGTGTTTGCATAATTGTGTGAAAATTTCATGAAGAAATTTTATGTGTAAGGTATCCAATCTGACTTTAGGGACTAAATTGAATAAGTTGCAAAACTTGTGTTCTAGAAGCTTTAAGCATGAAATTGCCATGGATTATTAATTAGAAGGTCTTAAGTAGCAATTTTCCCAATTTCTATCCTTGTGGATAAAAATGGACATGCATGGACAAAATTTGAAAGTTTGGTAAAAAGGGTATTTTGGTCATTTTGTAAATAAATGAATTAAAAGGGAAAATAAAGCCAAAATCTACTCATATTCTCCATGCTTGTGCCGAATTTCAAGAGTCACCATAGCTAGGATTTCTTCAACTTTTAAGCTTGGAAGTGAGTTAATCCTAGCCCCATTTTTAATGCTCTTTCCATTTTTGAGATCCTTGAAGCATGATCTATCCATTTCTAGCTATATTTTGATCTAAGATTCACGTATGAAATTTGAATCATGTGTAACATGTATGTGTTTTGATGTTTAATGGAAGAATATGAAAGTTTGATGTGTGTTTAACATCTTTTACTAAGTGATTTTTCATGAAAACCCTTAAAAGGACCTTTTTGCAAAAGGTGTAAAAATAGGTGTTAAAAATGTGATTTGATGAAAAATGTGGGCTATTATAAGAGGGAATATGAATCGGCTAGGATTGGTAACCAAGAAAATAGACACATTTCATTTTACGAGCTTAGGGGCAAAAGTGTTAATCTGTGAAAGTTTAGGGAAAAATTGTAATTTTGCCAAAGTGTGATTTATGGAATGATTTGAATAATGTGATAATTAAATAAGTGAAATTTGCTATTATAAATCAAGAAAAATGAAGTTCAAACCTAAACTGAGGAAAGAACAAGGTTGTGGACTAAGTCGAATAGTTAGCTACACTTTTGTACCGAGGTAAGTTTGTGTGTAATTAATACAGCATTTATTTATGTATTTAATAATTAATATTGCATGAAATATACAATTACCCTTGTGGATATGATGAATGATGTTTGACAAATACTAGAAGGGATGAAATCCCAGTTGAATCCTAGGAATACTTAGGGTACAAATATCATGTCATTCGGATTGATGAGATCCCGTATAAGACCATATCTGGGATATGGCATCGGCATCGATATGAGATCCCTCGTAAGACTATGTCTGGGATATTGCTTCAGCATCGATATGAGATCCCTTATAAAACCATGTCTGGGACAGGGCATAAGCATTGTTAGGAGACATCGTGTAAGACCATAGCTATGCTATCAGCTTTGATATGTGTGATTCCATGTAAGACCATGTCTGGGACATGGCATTGGCATCAATATATGGTCCCACATAAGACCATATCTAGGATATGGCATTGGCACCTCATTATTTGTTCATGATTTCCTGAGTATCCCTTAGTATTCTAGATGGCTCAACGAGCAGTCCAAGGATTGTCAAAGGAATAACTAGGTATGGTCATGTTGAAAGGGTACAGTTATGTACGCCAAGCTCGTAGTTATCGAGATTACGAAATAATGAAATTCGAGTAAGATTGGAATGAGGAAATTATGATCTTGAGATCCATTGAGTATTATGTAAATTGTATGAGATAATTTAATTTATGTTATGTATGTGTATGGAATATGAATATTTTATTGCTTATTATTTACATGCAAGCTTACTAAGCTTTATGCTTACTCCCTCTCTTTTCCATTTTCTTATAGTATCGCCAAGCTAACTCGGGGATCAAAGGACGTCAGAGGCTCGTTCACACTACCAACTGGATCTTTTGGGGTATAGTTAGTTTCATTATTTTAAGTATGGCATGTATAGGAAACTTGGTTATTTTGTTATGTGTCATATTGGTTAGCCAAATGTGTTGGCTTGTGATGGTGTTACAATTATTTTGTATATGTTCATGGGAGATGGCTCAAGATGACTATTAGGTTGTAACCCTAATTAATTATGCATGTATACAAAAGTGTTTATGTTTTAATGTGGTTGTGGATGATAAGTGTGATGTATGGTATATGAGTGTCTAATGGTTGGTTTATGATCAATAGGATGATCACATCCATTGCATAAATGAATAACCTGAAAGTCTGTTAGAAGTCATCAATGATATAATTTAACCATGAATGTGCATACTTGAGTAACCAAATGTGCCATGTTGCATGCCATGAAGTAGGTTAAAGCATTGAGTGTTAAGGGGTGGCAAAAGGCTAGGAAAATAGCGTTAAAGTTGTCCACACGGGTAGACACATGGCCTGTCCCATGGGCATGTGGTCCGCCGTGTGTCCCCTGCACCTTAATTAATGCAAAATAGAATGCCCAGTAGTAAACACATGGGTAGAGACATGATCGTGTGTCTTGGCCGTGTGAGAAGCACGACCATAGGACATGGGCCTGTGCCCAGGCCGTGTGAAGTCTGTACCTATTTTATAAAAAATTTGTAAAATTTAATCATCCACACAACCTAAGAACACAGGCGTGTGCCTTGGCTGTGTGACCATATTTTGTGCATGACGTCATAAACAGAGAGCTCCACGGGCTAAGGACACGGGTATGTCCTAGAGCCACATAGGCGTGTCAGCACACACGGCCCAACTACACGGGGGTGTGGCTCTCCAAAATGTAGAAAATTTTGTAAGTGTTGTAAAAGTTTCTAAAGCTTTTGATTTAGTCTCGAACCATTCCTACTGTATGTTTTGGGCCTCGTAGGCTCGTTTAAGAGACGATATGAATGTTTATAAAGGGTTTTTAAATTAGAGTGGAATTCGTGTCTCGGTTTGGCACAGATGTCTATATTTAGGTCTGAAAATGCCTCGTACTCTATTTTGACATCGAATACAGGTAAGAGGTGTTACATTTAGTGGTATCAGAGCTATGATTTAGTCGATTCTCCGACTAACGTTGCATGTGTACAAGTTTAGCTATACATGCCATACATATATTGTGATAGTGTGACGACTCCTGATAATTCTCAATTATGTTTTCATATAGTAAATAGATCCCGATCGAGTCGTGGCAGATGACGTAGAAAGTAACTCTCTGGCTTCCACTAAAGGGGCGGTGCCAATTAATAACCGACCTCTCACAGTTAGCCAAGGAGGAGGGGAAGGGGTTCGGGAAGCCTTTTTTCACATGATGGATGCTTGATACATGGAGTTCGTTCGAGCGAACCTGAATGCTCAACCTCCTCCACTTCCACCTATTCCTCAACCTATCCCTGTACTACCCCAAGGTATGGATTTTGTGAGGTTGAATAGACCTCTAGTGGATAAGATTCGAAAGCAAGGAGCCGAGGTGTTCCGTGCTAACATTGATGATGATCCGGAACGAGCAGAGTTTTGGCTCGATAACACCATCCAGGTTTTTGAGGTATTGTCATGCACACCGGAAGAGTGCATGAAATGTGTTGTATCACTGCTTAGAGATTCGGCTTACCACTTGTGGAAGATGCTTGTCTCAGTGGTACCAAGAGAGAGGGTGACATGGAAATTTTTCCAAGAAGAATTTCAAAAAAAGTATATCAGACAGAGATTTATGGATCAAAAGAGGAAAGAGTTTCTTGAGTTGAAGCAAGGTAGAATGACTGTAAGTGAATACGAGCGTGAGTTTCCAAGGCTCAGAAAATACGCTCGGGAATGTGTGTCGACTGAACCTATTATGTGCAAGAGGTTTAAGGACGGATTAAACGAGGATATTTGGATTATTGTCGATATGCATGAGCTGAAAGAGTTCGTTGTACTTGTTGAAAGAGCTTGTAAGGCTGAAGAATTGGCCAAAGAGTAGAGAAATGCCAAGTCTGAGGCTAGAGACTCAAGAAAGAGGCCTATTAGCAAATCATTTCAGTCCACATCAAAGAAGTCGAGGGATTTCTATTCTCTCTCCCATGCTTGTGTTGGATATCCGAATAGAAATAGAGATAAACAGTATTCGGGTGCTAAGGCCCAAACCACCTCGATTGCTAGTGTTGGTAATGCCCGACCAAGTAGACCAAAATATCCATAATGAGGTAGACGTCACCCCGATGAGTGTCGAAAGAGTGATAGGACCTATTTCAAGTGTGGTTCCCTAGACCACTTTATTAGAGAGTGCCCCGAGGTGGCCAAAAAAGAGAGATATCAAGGTACAAGATAGGGAAAAACTGCTAGTCGAGGTAGATAGCAGAAAAATTCGGGTAATGGAGCAAGCAGCAAGAGTGCCCCTAAAGAGTCGACTGTGAGACGTGAGGGCAGAGATCCTACAAGGACGTACGCCATTCGCGCTCGCGAAGAGGCTTCATCTCCAAATGTGATTACGGGTACATTTTTTATCCGTGATGTTACTGTTATTACTTTGATTGATCCGGGATCTACCCATTCCTATATCTGTATGAAATTGGTGTCTAGTATGAGTATGTTTGTTGAATCCATAAAATTTGTGATAAAAGTGTCAAACCCATTAGGCAAATACGTGTTAGTTGATAAAGTATGTAAGAATTTTCCTTTGATGATTAGAGGTTACTATTTTTTGGCTAACCTTATGCTTTTACTGTTTGACAAGTTTGACGTAATTCTTGGTATGGATTCCTTAACTGCGCATGATGTAATAGTAAATTGTGGGAGAAAATTTATTGAGATAAAAATGATGATATTCTTCGAGTTGAATTAGATGAATCGAAAAGCTTGCCTGTAGTGATTTCTTCTATGACTGCTCAGAGGTGTATGAGAAAAGGTCATGAAGCTTATTTTGCTTTTGTGCTGAATACAAAAGAGTCAGAGTTGAAGATTGAGTTAGTACCGGTAGTTTGTGAGTATCTACACGTGTTTCCAAAAGAGTTGCCCGGATTACCGCCAATTAGGGAAGTTGAATTTGGCATTGATCTAGTTCCGAGTATAGCACCCATTTCTATTGCTCTGTATAAGATGGCTCTGACCGAATTAAAGGAGTTAAAAGCTTAGTTGCAAGAGTTGACAGATAAAGGTTTTACGAGACCTAGTTATTCACCGTGGGGTGCACAAGTTTTATTTGTGAAAAAGAAGAATGGTTCGATGAGGCTATGTATTGATTATCAACAACTCAACAAGGTGACGATAAAGAATAAGTACCCCTTGTCGAGTATAGATGATCTATTTGACCAATTGAAGGGGGCCACAGTACTTTTCCAAGATAGATTTGAGGTCCAGTTATTATCAGATTAGAGTTAAAGACTCAGACCTGTCGAAAACCGCATGTCAGACGATGTATGGTCACTATGAATTTTTAGTGATGCCTTTTGGTCTAACTAATGCTCCTGTTGTTTTCATGGATTTAATGAATCGAATTTTCCGTCCTTATTTGGATAAATTTGTTGTGGTGTTTATCGATGATATCCTGATTTATTCTCGGGACGAATCTGAACATGCTGATCATTTGAGGATTGTTTTACAGACTTTGAGAGATAAGCAGATGTATGCTAAGTTTAGTAAAAGTGAGTTTTGGCTTAGAGAAGTTGGATTTTGAGGCATATTTTATCAGGTGATGAGATCCGAGCTGGTCTGAGTAAGATTCCAACCATTGTCGATTGGAAACCTCCGAGGGATATATCGAAGGTTAGAAGCTCTTTGGGATTGGCCAGCTATTACCGAAGGTTTGTTAAGGGATTTTCCATGGTTGCTACTTCGATAACGAGGTTGCTCTAGAAGGATGCAAATTCGAATGGTTAGAAAAGTGCTAACAGAGTTTTGAGAAATTAAAGACATTATTGACCGAGGCCCCAGTTTTAGTTCAACCTAAACTGGGCAAGGAATTTGTAATTTACAGTGACGTGTCGTTGAATGGTCTCGGATGTGTGTTAATCCAAGAAGGCAAGTTAATAGCTTATGCCTCGAGGCAGCTGAAACCACATGAGAAAAATTATCCGACACATGATTTAGAGCTAGCTGCCACTGTGTTTGCGTTAAAGATTTGGAGACATCATTTGTATGGTGAAAAGTGTCAGGTATTCACCGGTCACAAGAGTCTAAAGTACTTGATGACCCAAAAAGATTTGAATTTGCGGCAACAGAGGTGGTTAAAGCTGATAAAAGATTATGATTTGGTGATTGACTATCACCCGTGTAAGGCGAACGTGGTTGTCGAAGCCCTGAGTAGAAAATCCTTATTTGCCTTGAGAGCTATGAATACTCAGTTGACTGTGTCTGATGATGGTTCGATATTAGCAGAGTTGAGAGCTGACTGACATTTCCCTAAGAGATCTGTGAAGTTCAAAAAGATGACAGTGATTTGCAAACCAAGAGAGCTCAATGTGAGTTAGGTGTTGAATCAGATTTTCGGATTGGTTCTGATGGTTGTTTGATGTTCCAGGATAGGTTCTGTGTACCTAGAGATGACGAGCTTATTGGTAAAATTCTTCACGAGGTACATAGTAGTTGTATGTCAATCCACCCGGCTAGTACCAAGATGTATAATGACTTGAAGAGATTGTATTGGTGGTCGGGCATGAAAAGAGACATTTCAGAGGTTTTATCGAGATGTTTGATATGTCAGCAAGTGAAAGCCGAGCACCAAGTACCTTCAGGTTTGCTTCAGCCTGTGACGATTCCTGAGTGGAAATAGGATCAGATTATTATGGATTTCGTGACGGGATTACCATTGACCCTGAGAAAGAAAAGTCCCGTTTGGGTTGTAGTTGATCGATTGACGAAATTGGCTCACTTCATTCTGATACGCACCGACTATTCACTTGGTAAACTAGCCGAGTTGTATGTTTCTAAATTTGTGAGGAGTACCCATGTCGATTATCTCGGATAGGGACCCGAGATTCACCTCGTGGTTTTGGAAAAAGCTCCAAGAACCTTTAGGAACAAAGTTGAATTTTAATACCGCTTTCCACTAGCAAACCGATGGTTAGTCAGAGAGAGTAATACAGATACTGGAAGACATGCTCCGGTGTTGCGTTCTTGAATTTAAGGGTAGTTGGGAAAAGTACTTGCTGTTGGAGGAATTTGTAACAGCCTGATTTAGGGCCAAAACAGAACAGTGGTTTTGAAACCACGAATCTGAGATTTAAAAAAAAATAATAATAATAATTTATTATGATTAAGTTTTAGCATTTATATTATGATTTCCTAATTGTGTGAAAATTTCGTTGCAAAATTTTATCGATTGGTGTTTAATTTGACGTTTAGGACTAAATTGAAATAGGTGAAAAATGTGTCTGTCTAATTCATAAAGTACTAGATTGAAATGGGGGTTTTAAGTAGAGGTCATTAAATGGCAATTAGACCATTATCTTTTATATGGACAAAAATTAAGACATGGATGGAATTTTTAGAAAGTTTAGTAGTAAGGGCATTTTGGTCATTTGCATATAAAATGAAATAAAATGGGAAAAATAACACAAAAATGTGTTCATCTTCATCAAGCTTGGCCGAAACTTGCATGTTTTCCATAGCTAGGTTTTTTCCAAGCTTTCAAGCTCAATAATCAAGAAAGGCGTGGAATCGATCTCGAACGGGGAAGGAAAAGGTTTTGGACTAAATTGCAAAACTTCCATATTTTGCACCGAGGTAAGTTTGTATGTAAATAATACATTAACATCATTTACATTTTTTGTATTTCAGCCTATTATATATATATTAGCTGATGTTGAAGCATAAATCGACTATTGGAAGAATGAAAATAAGTAATAGAGAGAGCAATCCTGGTTGAACATTCAGAAAGATTGAATAAAATAGATGGAGCGTAGCTAGGTCACATGTATGGTACTAAGTGCACATCATGTGTACAAGAAAGCTACGAGATACCATGTAGTGGCTAGGTCACATGTGTGATACGGGATGTATCCCATGTGGACAAGAGAGCTACGGGAGAGATAAATGTAGCTAGGTCGCATGTGTGATTCCAAGTGAAGGACACCATGTAGACAAGAAAGCTACGAGATAAATTGCCTAGGTCACATGGGTGGTACTAAGTGTTCACCATGTGAACAAGAGAGCCGAATTATATGAAATATGATGGTGGAGCTGTGTGCTGAAACCATCAAGTATCAGGAATTAATCCGAATTGTTCAACGGGATGGCTTTATGGTGACATTGTAATCATGGACCTATACTTGTGATGCATGAAATATGGTGAAAATGAATTGTGATATGCATGTTAAAATGAGATTAATATAAAAAAAGTGTGAAAGAGTGAATTAGCAATAATACTGTTTTGGACAGATGCAGTGTCGTGAATTTGAAAAATCACCAAAAATAATGGGTATTTAATTAGAGGCTGAATGAGATATGAATTTAAAGCTTAATGAGTTTATTTTCATGTAAAAGAAATAGAGCAAGTAAAGGAATCTTATATTTTGAGAAATTTATATTTTCGTAAGACCTGTTCAGAATGACTGCATGATCCTCTGTTCAGACTTTAAAAATTTATCATTAATTTTAAAGAAACAATTAGGAGTTGTATCTTACATGTATGGAATCATTATTGAGTTTAGTTTTATAAGAAACAAATGGCATAGTCATTGAAACTCTGAATAAAGAGATATATGAATCGTAATATACAAGGGTCAGAGTGGCCGAACCCTGAAACAGGGGAGACTTTAACTAATAAACTGTACTAATTCGCTTGACCAAATATTCTAGAAAACATATTAGATTCTTTATTTATTATTTATATACTTACTTACTAAGCAATAAGCTTACTTTCTTTTCTCTCTTTTTTGTTTTATAGCGTCATCCACCTAGCACTGGAGTTAGAGATCGTTGAAGATCTGTCTGCACTATCAATTCTTTTGGTATTTGAATTAAACATTTTGAATTATGGCATGTATAGTAGGCTTAGTTATTTTTGTTACGTGTCATAATTGCCTAGGCTTAAAATATAGGCTACAGTATGTGATCGACTATTTTGTACAAAGCCATTGAAGTTGGCTAATATTGTTAAAGACATATGTTGTAATGTTTCATGATACAATTAGATGCCATATTTTTGTCTCGGTTTTATTTAATGGTATGTGTTATGTTCTGGTAATATCTCATACACTGTTTTGGTGTGGAATGAATGTAAGGGGTGTTACATTTAGTGGTATCAGAGCTATGGTTTAGTTGGTTCTCGGACCAATAAAGTGTGTGTAAAAGTCTAGCTATACATGCCATAAAAATACTGTGATAGTGTGGTGACTCCTGATTATTCTAAACTATGTTTTGTTTTAATATAGTAATGGATTCTAATGGAATTGCGGCTGATGATGCTGCTAGTAATGCGCCGGCTCCCGCACAAGGGACTGCGCCTGTAGAAAGTAGACCTGAGGCATTGAGATAGGGAGATGAGGCTCGGGAAGCCTTTCTCCAAATGATGAACAATTAGTATACTGAGTTTATTCGAGCAAACCCAAATGCTCAACCTCCTCCACCCCCTCCCATACCTCAGACGGTTTCTGTAGCTGCTCAAGGCATAGATTTGGTAAGAATGAACAAGCCTCCGGTTGACAAGATTCAAAAACAAGGGGCTGAAGAGTTTAGAGCAAAGATCGATGATGATTCCGAGAAAGTGGAGTTCTGGCTTGAAAATTCTACCCGTGTATTTGATGAGTTCTCATGTATACCCAAGGAGTGCTTAAAGTGTGCTGTATCACTTTTGAGAGATTCAGCCTAGCAGTGGTGCCAAAAGAAAGAGTTACTTGGGATTTCTTCCAGGAAGAATTCAAAAAGAAATACATAAGTCAGCGATTTATTGATCAAAAACGGAAGGAGTTCCTTGAATGGAAACAGGACAAGATGTCTATGGCAGAGTATGAACGTGAATTTGTAAGACTCAGCAAGTATGCCCAGGAACTTGTGTCCACCGAGGCTATTATGTGCAAAATATTTGAGGATGGGCTTAATGAGGACATTAAAGTGCTTGTGGGAATTCTGGAGCTGAAAGAATTTGTAGTATTGGTTGACCGAGCTCTTAAAGCTGAAGAATTGAATAAAAAAAGAAGAAAAACTACTATTGAGGCCCGAGATGCCAGAAAGAGGCCGATAAGCAAGTCATTTCAATCTCAGTCAAAGAGGTCCAAAGAGACAAACCCTCGAATGACAGTTTCAGCTGGAGATTCACACCGAGATCGTGGTAAGGCATATTTGGGGTCTAAAGCTCAAGCTACTTTAGTGGCAAGTGTGGGTAATGTGCGGTCTAGAAAACCTGAATGTCAGCAATGTGGCAGGCAACATTTTGGTGAGTGCTAGGGGAACGAGCGAGCTTGTTTCAGGTGTGGTTCTTGCGAGCATTTTATCAGAGACTGCCCGGAGAAAGTTAAAGAAGAAAAATTTCAGAGCGCTAGACAGAGTACTACCGCCAGCAGAGGTAGACCCCCGAGAAATACTGGAAGTGGAGCTAGCAGTAAAACTATGATGAAAGATTCAGCAGCAAGATCAGAAGCTAGAGCACCTGCTAGAGCTTATACCATACGCGCCCGAGAGGATACATCATCTCCCGATGTGATTACTGGTACATTTTTTCTTTATGATACTATTGTTGTTGTATT
This sequence comes from Gossypium anomalum, assembly GCA_025698475.1. Classification (NCBI taxonomy): domain Eukaryota; kingdom Viridiplantae; phylum Streptophyta; class Magnoliopsida; order Malvales; family Malvaceae; genus Gossypium; species Gossypium anomalum. The sequence continues at coordinate 38,840,273 of CM046958.1, read as the reverse complement.
GATTGATCCCGGGTCTACTCATTCCTATATTTGTGTGAATTTAGTATCTAATAAGAAGTTGCCTGTTGATTTTACTGAGTATGCGATTAAAGTGTCGAACCCCTTAGGCCAATATGTGCTAGTTGATAAGGTTTGCAAGAATTGCCCATTAACGATTCAAGGTCACTATTTTTCGGCTAATTTGATGCTGTTACCATTAGATAAGTTTGATGTTATCTTGGGAATAGACTGGTTGACATTGTATGATGCCAAGGTAAATTGTAAACAGAAAACATTAGAGTTGAAATGTGAAAACGGTGAAATTCTGTGGGTTGAAACAGATGAATCAAATAAGTTACCTATGGTGATTTTATGCATGTCTGCACAGAAATTCATAAGGAAAGGGTGCGAAGTTTATCTTGCCTATGTAATGAATACTGAAATGTCTGAATCGAAGCTTGAATCAGTGTCGATAGTTTGTGAATTTCCAGATGTATTTCCAGAGGAATTGCCTGGGTTGCCTCCGAACAGAGAGATAGGGTTTGCCATTGATTTGTTGCCGGGGACTGCACCGATCTCGATTGCTCCATATAGAATGGCTCCGACTGAATTAAGAGGATTGAAGGCTCAGTTGCAAGAGTTAACAGACAAGGGATTTGTGAGACCGAGTTTCTCTCCTTGGGGTGCTCCTGTATTGTTCGTAAAGAAGAAAGATGGCTCAATGAGGCTTTGCATTGATTACCGTCAGCTCAATAAGGTGACTATAAAGAACAAGTACCCATTACCGAGGATTGACGATTTATTCAATCAGTTGAAGGGGGCAACAGTGTTTTCAAAGATCGATTTGAGGTCCTATTACTACCAGTTGAGAGTTAAGGAGACGGATGTGCCGAAAACTGCCTTTAGGACAATGTATGGACATTATGAGTTCCTTGTGATGCCTTTCGGCTTAACAAATGCTCCAGCTATATTTATGGACTTGATGAACCGAATCTTTCGGCCATATTTAGATAAGTTTGTAGTAGTGTTTATAGATGACATTCTAATTTATTCTCGGGATGAGTCTGAACACGCCGAACACTTGAGAACCATATTGCAAATCTTGAGGGAAAAGAAACTATTTGCTAAGTTTAGTAAAGTGAGTTCTCGCTTCGTGAAGTCAGATTTTGGGGACATATAGTCTCGGGTGATGGTATTCGTGTGGATCTGAGCAAGATTTCCGCGATCGTTGATTGGAAACTACCAAAGAATGTATTCGAGGTTAGAAGCTTTTTAGGCTTGGCCGGGTATTATAGACGTTTTGTCGAAAGATTTTCGATGATTGCCTCTCCTATGACTAATTTGCTGCAAAAGAATGTTAAGTTTGAATGGACTGATAAATGTCAGCAGAGTTTTAAAAAACTGAAAGCACGATTGACTGGAGCACCAATTTTCATGTAAAAAAACAGAGCAAGTAAAGGAATCTTATATTTTGAGAAATTTATATTTACGTGAGACCTATTCAGAATGACTGCATGATCCTCTATTCAGACTTTAAAAATTTATCATAAATTTTAAAGAAACAATTAGGAGTTGTATCTTTCATGTATGGAATACTTATTGAGTCTAGTTTTATAAGAAACAAACGGCATAGTCATTGAAACTCTGAATAAAGAGATATATGAATCGTAATATAAAGGGGTTAGAGTGGCCGAACCCTGAAACAGGGGAGACTTTAACTAATAAACTATACAAATTCGCTTGACCAAAAATTCTAGAAAACAATTAGTAAGTATATGTATGAGTCTAGTTTCAAGGAAAATTTACAGAATTGGATTTCGAGTTTCGTAACTCGAGTTATGATTTATTTAGTGAACATGACGCAGGAGGGACAGCTTGATCAAATTGGAGTAAATAGTGAAATTAAAACTAAATATGATTGAGTTACTTTGTAAACATATTAGATTCCTTATTTATTATTTATATACTTACTTAATAAGCAATAAGCTTACTTTCTTTTCTCTCTTTTTTGTTTTATAGCGTCATCCAGCTAGCACGAGAGTTAGAGATCATTGAAGATCTGTCCGCACTATCAATACTTTTGGTATTTGAATTAAACATTTTGAATTATGGCATGTATAGTAGGCTTAGTTATTTTTGTTACGTGTCATAATTGCCTAGGCTTAAAATATAGGCTACAGTATGTGATCGACTATTTTGTAAAAAGCCATTGAAGTTGGCTAATATTGTTAAAGACATATGTTATAATGTTTCATGATCCAATTGGATGCCATATTTTTGTCTCAGTTTTATTTAATGGTATGTGTTATGTTGTGGTAATATCTCGTACACTGTTTCGGTGTGGAATGCGTGTAAGGGGTGTTACAGAATTTGCCTATAATAACAGTTTTTAGTCGAGCTTGAAAATGGCACCTTATGAGGCATTGTAATGGCGTAAGTGCCGAACAACATTATATTGGACTAAACTCAGAGAGAATCAGATTCATGGGGTCGACTTAGCCAAAAAAATCGAAGAGAAAGAAAAGGTGATTCGAGATTGCTTGAAAGCTGCTTCGGATAGACAAAAGTCCTAAGCAGATTTGAAACGGAAAGAGATTAAGTTTCAAGTTAGTGATAAGGTATTTCAAAAAGTGTCCCCGTGGAAGAAGTTCTCATATTTGGGAGGAAAGGGAAATTGAGCCCGCGTTTCATTGGACCATATGAGGTGACTGAAAGAATAGGACCGGTAGCTTATCGGTTAGCCTTACCATCCGAGTCGTAAAAGAATCATGATGTATTCCATGTGTCCGTGTTGCGCCGTTGCCATTTTGATCCTTCACATGTGATTTCACCTACAGAGGTGGAGATACGATCAGATATAACTTATGGTGAGGAACCTATTAAAATTTTAGCTCGGGAGGTCAAACAATTAAGAAATAAAAGTATTGTCCTTGTAAAGGTGTTACGGAAATGACATGGGGTTGAAGAAGCCACATGGGAACTTGAGGAAACCATGAGAGCACAATACCCAAATCTCTTCATCGGTAAGATTTTCGAGGACGAAAATCCCTAAAGGGGGAGAGATGTAACATCTTAATTTTGGGCCTAGTCAAAATAGTGGTTTTGAGACCACAAATCTGAAGTAAAAATATTTGTTTTATGATTGTCTTGAGGTTTATGATGTGTTTGCTTGATTGTGTAAAAATTTCATGAAGAAATTTTATGTGTAAGGTGTCCAATTTGACTTTAGGGACTACATTGAATAAGTTGCAAAACTTGTGTTCTAGAAGCTTTAAGCATAAAATTTCCATGGATTATTAATTAGAAGGTCTTAAGTAGCAATTTGCCCAATTTCTATCCTTATGGACAAAAATGGACATGCATGGATAAAATTTGAAAGTTTAGTAAAAAGGGAATTTTGGTTATTTTGTAAATAAATGAATTAAAAGGGAAAATAAAGCTAAACTCTTCTCATATTCTCCATGCTTGTGCCGAATTTCAATAGTCACCATAACTAGGGTTTCTTCAACTTTCAAGCTTGGAAGTGAGTCAATCGTAGCCCCGTTTTTAATGCTCTTTACATTTTTGAGATCCTTGAAGCATGATCCATCCATTTCTAGCTATATTTTGAGCTAGGGTTCATGTATGAAATTTGACCCATGTGTAACATGCATGTTTTTTTATGTTTAATGGAAGAATATGAAAGTTTGATGTGTGTTTAACATCTTTTACTAAGTTATTTTTCATGAAAACCCTTAAAAGGACCTTTTGCAAAAGATGTAAAAATAGGTGTTGAAAAAGTGATTTGATGAAAAATATCAGTTTTTATAAGAGGGAATATGAATCGGCTAGGCTTGGGTAACCAAGAGAATAGACACATTTCATTTTACGAGCTTAGGGGCAAAAGTGTAAATATGTGAAAGTTTAGGGGAGAAATTGTATTTTTCCCAAATTGTGATTTATGGACTGATTTGAATAATGTGATAATTAAATAGGTGAAATTTGCTATTATAGATCAAGAAAAATGAATTTCGGACCTAAACCGAGGATAGAACAAGGTTGTGGACTAAGTCAAATAGTTAGCTACACTTTTGTACCGAGGTAAGTTTGTGTGTAATTAATACAACATTTATTTATGTATTTAATAATTAATATTGCATGAAATATACAATTTTGCGGATATGATGAACGATATTTGACAAAGACTCGTAGGGATGAAATCCCAGTTGAATCCTAGGAATACTTAGGGTACAAATATCATGACATTCGAATTGGTGAGATCCCGTATAAGACCATATCTAGGAAATGGCATTGGCATCAATATGAGATCCTATGTAAGACCATGTCTTGGACATGGCATAGGCTAGGCATTGTTAGGAGACATCAAGTAAGACCGTAGCTGGGCTATCGACTTTGATATGTGTGGTTCCATGTAAGACCATGTCTAGGACATGGCATTGGCATCAATATATGGTCCCATGTAAGACCATATCTGGGATATGGCGTTGGCACCTTATTATATGTTCATGATTTCATGAGTATCCCTTAGTATTCCAAATGGTTCAATGGGTAGTCCAAGGATTGTCAAAGGAATAACAAGATTACGAATCGATGAAATTCCAATAAGATTGGAATGAGGAAATTATGATCTTGAGACCATTGAGCATTATGTAAATTGTATGAGATAATTAAATTTATGATGTATGTGTATGGGAATGCATATTTTATTGCTTATTATTTACATGCAAGCTTACTAAGCTAACTCCCTCTCTTTTCCATTTCTTATAGTATCGCCAAGCTAACTCAGGGATCAAAGGACGTCGGAGGCTCGTTCACACTATCAACGGGATCTTTTGGGGTATAGTTAGTTTCATTATTTTGAGTGTGGCGTGTTATTTTGTTATGTGTCATATTGGTTAGCCAAATGTGTTGGCTTGTGATGGTGTTACAATTATTTTGTATATGTTTTTGGAGATGGCTCAAGATGACTATTAGGTTGTAACCCTAATTCATTATGCATGCATGCAAAAGTGTTTATGTTTTAATGTGGTTGTGGATGATAAGTATGATGTATGGTATATGAGTGTCTAATGGTTGGTTTATGATCAATAGGATCATCCCATCCATTGTATAAATGAATAACATGAAAGTGTGTTAGATGTTATCAATGATATAATTTAACCATGAATGCGAATACTTGAGTAACCAAAAGTGCCATGTTGCATGCCATGAAGTAGGTTTAAGCATTGAGTGTTAAAGGGTGGCGAAAGGCTTGGAAAACAGCCTTAAATTTGTCCAAACAGGTAGACACTCGGGCGTGTGTCTAGGCCGTGTGTCCCCTGCACATTAATTAATTCAAAATAGAATGCCCAATAGTAAGCACACGGGTAGAGACTCGACCGTGTACCTTGGCCGTGTGAGAGGCACGGCCATAGGACATAGGCATGTGCCCAGGCCGTGTAAAGTCTGTACCTATTTTATAAAAAAATTTGTGAAATTTAATCGTTAATAGGGCCTAAGCAAACGGGCGTGTGCCCTGGCCGTGTGACTATATTTTGTGCATGACGCCATAACAGAGTGCTCTACGGGCTAGGGACACTGTCATGTCCTAGAGCGACACAGGCGTGTGAGCCCACACAGCCCAACTACACGGGCATGTGGCCCTCCAAAATGTAGAAAATTTTGTAAGTGTTGTAAAAGTTTCTAAAGTTCTCGGTTTAGTCCCGAACCGGTCCTAATGTATGTTTTGGGCCTCGTAGGCTCGTTTAAGAGACGATATGAATGTTTATGAAGAGTTTTTACATTATAATGGAATTCATGTCTCGGTTTGGCACGAATGTCTATGTTTAGGTTCGGTAATGCCTCATACCCTGTTTTGGCATAGAATACGGGTAAGAGAAGTTACATTTAGTGGTATCAAAGCTACGATTTAGGCGATTCTCAGACTAACGTAGCATGTGTACGAGTTTAGCTATACATGCCATACATATATTGTGACAGTGTGACAACTCCTAACAATTCTCGATTATGGTTTCATATAGTAAATGGATCCCAATCGAGTCGTGGCAGAGGACATAGAAAATAACGCTCCGACTCCCGCTGAAGGGGAGGTGCCAATTGATAACTGACCTCCCACGGTTAGCCAGGAAGGAGGAAAAGGGGTTCCGGAAACCTTTCTCCACATGATGGATGCTTGGTACATGGAGTTCGTTCAAGCGAACCTGAATGCTCAACCCCCTCCACCACCACCTATTCCTCAACCTGTCCCTATAGCATCCCAAGATATGGATTTTGTGAGGTTGAATAGACCTCCAGTAGATAAGATTCAAAAGCAAGGAGTCGAGGAGTTCTACGCTAACATTGATGATGATCCGGAACGAGCAGATTTTTGGCTCGATAACACCATCCAGGTTTTTGAGGAATTATCATGCACACCGAAAGAGTACATGAAATGTGTTGTATCACTACTTAGAGATTCAACTTACAACTGGTGGAAGACACTTGTCTCGGTGGTACCAAGGAAGAGGGTGACATGGGAATTTTTCCAAGAAGAGTTTAGGAAAAAGTATATTAGTCAGAGATTTATAGATCAAAAGAGGAAAGAGTTTCTTGAGTTGAAGCAAGGTAGAATGATTGTAACTGAGTACGAGCCTGAGTTTGTGAGGCTCAGCAAATACGCTCGGGAATGTGTGTCAATTAAACCTATTATGTGCAAGAGGTTTGAGGACAGATTAAACGAGGACATTCAAATGTTTGTCGGTATGCTGGAGCTGAAAGAGTTTGTTGTATTCGTTGAAAGAGCTTATAAGGCTGAAGAATTAGCCAAAGAGAAGAGAAAGCCAAGTCTGAGGCTAAGGACTCAAGAAAGAGGTCCATTAGCAAATCGTTTTAGTCCATATTGAAGAAGTCAAGGGATTTCTATTCTCGCTCCCATGCTTCTATTGGATATCCAAACAGAAAGAGATATAAACAGTATTCGGGTGCTGAGGCCCAGACCACCTCGATTGCTAGTGTTGGTAATGCCCGACCAAGTAGATCGAAATGTCCACAATGCGATAGACGTCACCCCAGTGAGTGTCGAGGGAGTGATAGGACCTATTTCAAGTGTGGTTCCCTAGACCACTTCATTAGAGAGTGCCCCGAGGTGGTCGAAAAAGAGAGCTATCAAGGTACAAGATCAGGCAACACTGCTAGTCGAGGTAGACAGTAGAAAAATTTGGGTAATGGAGCGAGCAGCAAGAGTGCCCCTAAAGAGTCGACTATGAGACCCAAGGGCAGAGCTCCTGCAAAGACATACGCCATTCACGCTCACGAAGAGGTTTCATCCCTGGATGTGATTACGGGTACATTTTCTATCCGTGATGTTACTATTATTACTTTGATTGATCTGAGATCTGCCCATTCCTATATCTTTATGAAATTGGTGTCTAGTATGAGTATGTTTGTTGAATCCACAGAATTTGTGATAAAAGTGTCAAACCCATTAGGCAAATACGTGTTAGTTGATAAAGTATGTAAGAATTGTCCTTTGATGATTAGAGGTCACTATTTTCCGGCTAACCTTATACTTTTGTTGTTTGACAAGTTTGACGTAATTCTTCGTATGGATTGGTTAATTGTGCATGATGTACTAGTAAAATGTGGGAGAAAATTTATTGAGCTTAAAATGGTGATATTCTTCGGTTCAATCAGATGAATCGGGAAGCTTGCCTGTGGTGATTTCTTTTATGAAGCTTATTTTGCTTTTGTGCTGAATACAAAAGAGTCAGAGTTGAAGATTGAGTCAGTACCAGTAGTTTGTGAGTATCCAAACCTATTTCCGAAAGAGTTGCCCAGATTACCTCCAATTAGGGAAGTTGAATTTGGCATTGATCTAGTCCCGGGTACGGTACCCATTTCTATTGCTCCGTATAGATGGCTCCGACCGAATTAAAGGAGTTAAAAGCTTAGTTGCAAGAGTTGACGGATAAAGGTTTCACGAGACCTAGTTATTCACCATGGGGTGCACCAGTTTTATTTGTGAAAAAGAAGGATGGTTCAATGAGGCTATGTATTGATTATCGACAACTCAACATGGTGATGATAAAGAATAAGTACCCCTTGCCGAGGATAGATGATCTATTTGACTAATTGAAGGGGCCCACAGTATTTTCCAAGATAGATTTGAGGTCCAATTATTATCAGATAAGAGTTAAGGACTCGGGCGTGCCGAAAATCACATTTCGAACGAGGTATGGTCATTATGAATTTTTAGTGATGCCTTTTTGTCTAACTAATGCTCCTACAGTTTTCATCGATTTAATGAATCAGATTTTCCGTCCTTATTTGGATAAATTTATTGTGGTGTTTATTGATGATATCCTGATTTATTCTCGGGACTAATCTGAACATGCCAATCATTTGAGGACTGTGTTGCAGACTTTGAAGGATAAGCAGTTGTATGTTAATTTTAGCAAAAGTAAGTTTTGGCTTAGAGAAGTCAGATTTTTGAGGCATATTGTATCAGGTGATGGGATCCGAGTTGATCCGAGTAAGATTTCAGCCATTGTCGAATGGAAACCTCCGAGGAATGTATCCAAGGCTAGAAGCTTTTTGGGATTGGCCGGCTATTACTGAAGGTTTGTTAAGGGATTTTCCATTATTGCTATTCCAATGATGAGGTTGCTCTAGAAGGATGTCAAATTCAAATGGTCAGAAAAGTGCCAACAGAGTTTTGAGAAATTAAAGACATTATTACCGAGGCCCCAGTTTTAGTTCAACTTGAACCGGGCAAGGAATTTGTAATTTACAGTGTCGCATAATTGAATGGTCTCGGATGTGTGTTAATGCAAGAAGGCAAGGTAATAGCTTATGCCTCGAGGTAGCTGAAACCACATGAGAAAAATTATTCGACACATGATTTAGAGCTAGTCGTCTTTGTGTTTAAATTAAAGATATGGAGACATCATTTGTATGGTGAAAAGTGTCGGGTATTCACCGATCACAAGAGTCTAAAGTACTTGATGACCTAAAAAGATTTGAATTTACGGTAACGGAGGTGGTTAGAGTTGATAAAAGATTATGATTTGGTGATTGACTATCACCCAAGTAAGGCGAATGTGGTTGCTGATGCATTGAGTAGAAAATCCTTATTTGCCTTGAGAGCTATGAATACTTAGTTGATTGTGTCTAATGATGGTGTGATACTAGAAGAGTAGAGATCTAGACCGACGTTTCCCCAAGAGATCTATGAAGTTCAAAAAAGTGACAGTGATTTGCAAACTAAGAGAGCTCAGTGTGAGTCAGGTGTTGAATCAGATTTTTGGATTGGTTCTAATAGTTGTTTGATGTTCCAAGATAGGGTCTGTGTACCTAGAGATGAAGAGCTTACTGGTAAAATTATTCATGAGGCACATAGTAGTTTTATGTCAATCCACCCGGCTACTACCAAAATGTATAATGACTTGAAGAGATTGTATTGGTGTCGAGCATGAAAAGAGACATTTCAGAGTTTGTATCGAGATGTTTGATATGTTAGCAAGTGAAAGCCGAGCACCATGTACCATCAGGTTTGCTTCAGCCTGTGACGGTTCTCGAGTGGAAATAGGACCTGATTACTATAGATTTTATGACGGAATTACCATTGACCCCGAGAAAGAAAGATGTTGTTTGGATTGTAGTTGAAAATTGACGAAATTGGGTCACTTTATTTCGGTATGCACCAAATATTCACTTGGTAAACCACTTGAGTTATATGTTTCTGAAATTGTGAGGCTTCGTGGAGTACCCTTGTCGATTATCTCAGATAGGGACCCGAGATTCACCTTGTGGTTTTAGAAAAAGCTCCAAGCAGCTTTAGGAAAAAAGATGAATTTTAATACCACTTTCCACCAGCCAACCGATGGTCAGTCAGAGAGAGTAATACAGATACTGGAAGACATGCTCCGGTGTTGCGTTCTTGAATTTTAGGGCAGTTGGGAAAAGTACTTGCCGTTGGTGGAATTTTCCTAGAATAATAGTTTTTAGTCGAGCTTGAAAATGGCGCCTTATGAGGCATTGTATAGGCGTAAGTGCCGAACACCATTATATTGGACTGAACTTAGAAAGAATCAGATTCATGGGGTCGACTTAGTCAAAGAAACTGAAGAGAAAGTAAAAGTGATTTGTGATTGTTTGAAAGCTACTTTGGATAGACAAAAGTCCTAGGCAGATTTGAAACGGAAGGAGATTAAGTTTCAAGTCGGTGATAGGGTATTTCTAAAAGTGTCCTTGTGGAAGAAAGTTCTCAAATTTGGTAAGAAAGGGAAATTTAGCCCGGGTTTCATTGGACCATATGAGGTGATTGAAAAAATAAGACCGGTAGCTTATCGGTTAGCCTTACCATCCGAGTTGGAAAAGATTCACGATGTGTTCTACATGTCCATGTTACGCCGTTACCATTTTGATCCTTCACACGTGATTTCACCTACAGAGGTGGAGATACAATCGAATATAACTTATGATGAGGAACCGGTTAAAATTTTAGCTCGGGAGGTCAAACAATTAAGAAATAAAAGTATTGCCCTTGTAAAGTTGTTATGGAAACGACATGGGGTTGAAGAAGCCACATGGGAACTCGAGGAAACCATGAGAGCACAATACCCAAACCTTTTCATCAGTAAGATTTTCGAGGACGAAAATCCCTAAAGGGGGAGTGATATAACATCCTAATTTTGGGCCTAGTCAAAATAGTGGTTTTGAGACTACAAATCTGAAGTAGAAATAATTTTTTTATGATTGTCTTGAGGTTTATGATGTGTTTGCTTGATTGTGTGAAAATTTCATGAAGAAATTTTATGTGTAAGGTGTCCAATTTGACTTTAGGGACTAAATTGAATAAGTTGTAAAACTTATGTTCTAGAAGCTTTAAGCATAAAATTGCCATGGATTATTAATTAGAAGGTCTTAAGTAGCAATTTGCCCAATTTCTATCCTTATGGACAAAAATGGACATGCATGGACAAAATTTGAAAGTTTAGTAAAAAAGGTATTTTGGTCATTTTGTAAATAAATGAATTAAAAGGGAAAATAAAGTTAAACTCTACTCATATTCTCCATGCTTGTGTCAAATTTCAAGAGTCACCATAGCTAGGGTTTCTTCAACTTTCAAGCTTGGAAGTGAGTTAATCCTAGCCCCGTTTTTAATGCTCTTTACATTTTTGAGATCCTTGAAGCATGATCCAGCCATTTCTAGCTATATTTTGAGCTAGGTTTCATGTATGAAATTTGACCCATGTGTAACATACATGTGTTTTGATGTTTAATGGAAGAATATGAAAGTTTGATGTGCGTTTAACATCTTTTACTAAGTGATTTTTCATGAAAACCCTTAAAAGGACCTTTTTACAAAATGTATTAAAATAGGTGTTAAAAATGTGATTTGATGAAAAATATCAGTTGTTATAAGAGGGAATATGAATCGGCTAGGCTTGGGTAACCAAGAAAATAGACACATTTCATTTTACGAGCTTAGGGGTAAAAGTGTAAATATATGAAAGTTTAGAGGAAAAATTGTAATTTTTCCAAAGTGTGATTTATGGACTGATTTTAATAATGTGTTAATTAAATAATTGAAATTCGCTATTATAGATCAAGAAAAGTGATGTCCGAACCTAAACCAAGGAAAGAATAAGGTTATGGACTAAGTCGAATAGTTAGCTACACTTTTGTACCGAGGTATGTTTGTGTGTAATTAATACATCATTTATTTATGTATTTAATAATTAATATTGCATGAAATATACAATTACCCTTGGTGATATGATGAATGATGTTTGACAAAGTGTAACAGCCCGATTTTGGGCCTAGTCGGAACAGTGGTTTCGGGACCACTATTCCGAGTCCAGAGAAAATTATTTTAGTATTATTTTATGTGTTATAATATAATTTCATAAGTGCATGTAAATTTTGGTAAGTTAATTTTAGCGATTTCTAGTCCAATTTCGAAAAAGGACTAAATCGCGAAAAAGGTAAAAAAATTGTGTTTTGGTGCCTAAGGTGTTAAATTGCTTTGTGTATTAAATTGGGGGACTTTAAAGTGAAATTAGACCCCTAAATGAAGCATGACCGGTCATGGGGGACAAAAATTGTTGAAAAGTCAAAATTAGGTGAAGTTGGTCACCAATTTTGACTAGTTTTATCATTAACAAATCAAAAAGAAAAAGCTATCATTTTTCTCTTCTCCTCCACTGAAAATGGCAGCAAAGAAAGGGGTTTTGAAGCTTTGAAATATCAGCCACTTACATCCCTTGCTTGTAAGTGATTTTTAATGTCTTTCTTGATGATTTTTACATTTTTAGAACCCCTAAAGCATGAGCTTTCATATGAAGGGTCTAGTTTGCAAAATGATGAAGAGTCTAGGGTTTTGCCATGAGAGTAAATGTGTTGTTTGCTGTGTTTTTATGGAATATTATGAGTTCTAGTTTTCTAATAAACAACTTTTGTGAAAGAAATTGCATGAAAACACTTTTAAAAGGTTATTATGCAAAGTTGTAAAATAAGTTGTAAATGTGTGAAATAGTTGAAATTATGAGTTGCTATAGTTATGAAAATGGTTCATCTAGACTCAAGGAGTAAAGAAATGTGATAAAATTCATTTTACGAGCCTAGGGGTAATTTGCTAATTTTGGCAAAATATAGGGGCAAAATTGTAAAAATTGCCCAAGTGTGTCAATGGACTAATTTGATTAGTACATTGTTTTAATAAGTTGAATGTGATGTTTTAGATGATGAAAATCGAGATTTGGACCTAGAAAAGAAAGAAATCGATTAAGGGATAATTACGTCTTTTTTACCTTTGTGGTATCGAGGTAAGTTCGTATGTAAACAATAACATGCTATACATGTATTTTAAATGTTATAATTACATGAATTGTACAAATATCCATGTGTATGTAATTAATAGAAATATGATACGACAAAGCCTTGTTAGGCGAGGAAGAATCCTGTTCGAACCTTAGGAATAAAATAGGATACGAGTTATATGTCACTAGGAATTATGAGTCTAGATGACTAGCTCGAGAGTGAGCATTGAAATGTCATGAGATATGAGGTAGCTTTAGCTACAATTGAGGCACTTATGTGGAAAGATTTTTCCGAGTATCCAATTAGTATTCCAAGTGTTCAACGGGTAATCCGAATAAAGTGTTGATGATGGTCCCAATGAGGTAAGTCATTGGTGAGTATGCACTTGAGTTATGTTACAAGTTGTGCAGGTACGTACACTAAGCCTATGAGAATGTCTTGGTATGTGAAAGATCTATGATGCATAAATATGTGTTCTTACCATGATGGATGAAATGATGTTGTATTAATTTTGTGAACAATGATCATGAATGAGTAACTTAGCCTTGACAGAATTGAGTTACTGTAGTAGTGTAACTTTGAAAATACACTAAAAATAGTAGAAAATGAGTTAGAGGCTGAATAAAATATGGAATTAAATATTAATGAGTCTAGTTTTTTATAAAAGAAATTGTGTAAGCAAAAGAATTTCTTATAATGAGATATTTGAAGTTACATGGGGCAGAGTCAGAATGACTTGGAGATCTCCTGTTCTGATTTGAGAAAATCATTATAAATTGTATAAAAATGTTTAGGAGTTAAAAACTATATGCTTAGAATCCTCAATGAGTCTAGTTCCAAGATAAATAGACGAGAACATTATTAGAGTCTTGTGATATGAGATAATTGGACTTTAATACAGAAGGGTTGAAACTGTCAGATAGTGAATCAGGAGTAACTTTGAGGAATAAACTGTACTAATTGGCTAAGACAAAAATTCTGGGAATTTTATGATAGAAAGGTAAATGAGTCTAGGTTCAGGGGAAATTAACAGAACTTAATTCAGAGTTTCGTAGCTCCAAATATAAATAATTTAGTGACTATTGCATGCAAGTACCAAGGTCTCGTATGATGAGTTTATAATGATTTGGTATGTATGAATTATGATATCTATTGCATGAGAAATAGTCATGATCATGACATGTTTATGGATGTTTAAATGTATAATTTTGCCATATTGTATGCTATTGTATAAGTATGCATGTATGTGTTGTGAGGGTGACAAAATGGCTTGGAAAGTAGCCTTGTATTTGTCCACATGGGTAGACACATGGGCGTGTGTCTAGGTCGTATGTGACACACGGTCTGCCCCCATGGGCGTGTTGTCCAGCCGTATGTCCCCTGCACCTAAGCTTTTCAAGTCAGTATGCATGGTAGTGGTACACGGACAAAAGACACGGCTATGTGTCTCAGCCATGTGAAGGAGACGGTCATAGGGCACAAGTGTGTGCCTTGGCCGTGTGGTTTTGGCAGAATGTCTAGGTTTTTGGACACTGTTTCAAGACATAGGCGTATCCCTAGCACACGGGCGTGTGGAGCCTTGATGCAAGAGATTTTCTAAGTTTTCATGAGTTCTCGGTTCGGTCTCGAACCACCCCTAATGTATGTTTTGGGCCTCGTAAGCCCGCATAAGGGATAGATTGCATGTGAAAAGAAAAGCTTTTAATTGTTTGAGATTTCATGGCCCTGTTTAGTATAGAAGTGTTAGTAAAAGTCAGGTAGCACCTCGAACCCCGTCCTGTGTCGGATGTGGGCAAGGGGTGTTACATAAAGACTCGAAGGGATAAAATCCCGGTTGAATCCTAGGAATACTTATGGTACAAATATCATGACATTCAAATTGGTGAGATCTCATATAAGACCATATCTGGGAAATGGCATCGACATCAATATAAGATCCCATGTAAGACCATGTCTAGGACATGGCTTTGGCATCGATATGAGATCCCTTATAAAACCATGTCTGGGACAGGGCATAAGCATTATTAGGAGACTTCGCGTAAGACCATAGCTGGGCTATCAGCTTCGATATGTGTGATTCCATGCAAGACCATGTCTGGGACATGGCATTGGAATCAATATGTGGTCCCACGTAAGACCATATCTGGGATATGGCATTGGCATCAATATGTGGTCCCAAATTTTAGCAATCTCTTCTAAGATGTTCTATGTTTACTATGGCTGTTGATCTTTTGAAGAAAATCTTGTTATATAGGGATGTTTTCTAATCCTGATGTTAGAAGAAAGCATTGGTAGTCTGACTGGTTTATAATTTGTATTGCTATATTCCCTTGGGCATTCTATTACATTTCGTCTGATAAGAATTGATGAGAGAACATGTATGATATTATGATTCTGTTTCTTCTACTTAAGGCTCCATTTAATATATATATATATATATATATGTGGGAAGATACATTGTTCTTGTTGCATTTGATTCCAATGGGATTAAATGATGTTTTCTTCTGGACTTCTTTTCTCTGAGAAATTATTGAGGTCTTCTGTATTTTCCTATGAGTTTGGTTTTCAATTTTTTGGCACAGTATCGTATCTTGGGTTTCTTTGTTCTGGATTTCTTTATCTTGGATTTCTTTACTCGGTTTTCTTGATATCTTTGTTCCATAATTTTTCAATTATAACTCATGTTCGAAGTGTGTTCTTCAGCTCATTATAATCATGTCAAGTATGACTATACTTCTGATTTGATATTGGTAATGTGGTGATTTTAGTATTTTCCTAATTTCCGTGTAAGGATTTGACATTAGTAAAGGCATAGGTGATAAAAGCATAAGTTTCAATCGGTGTGGCAGATTACTTCTCTCAAGTAAGTTAATCATAGTTAATGTCTTCAACAGAGATATTTTGGTTACTTGAGCTAATGCAATTGAGATGGTTTTAGTTAGCATAATGAATGAATAGTAAAGGATTGCATGATGAATTGTTTTGTAACTAGAAGAAAGGATTACTTGAAATGTCATTCACTGGTGATTAAGATCGACTCGAGTGTTCAATCTGTGTGAATTATTTGTTTGAAAGATTTCATGTGACAATTATGTCAGGATTATTTTTCTCAAGTCTGATAATAGAATTTCATTTCTGTACAGATAAAAGGCAAATAGTCTGAATGAGAAGTGTATATCTCTTAGAAAAATTTTGATATGAGTTAAAGCTACTACGAATGATGAGGTTTTCGTCTCGTGAAACCTAAAAAGTTTATTACATGTTGGCAAAGTTCGGACAGATGAGAATATTTTTAACCGAAGCATCTGAGCTGGACTAGTCTGTATTGAGTAAAGACTTCTTGATTTTCAGTAATGTACTATTGTATGAATTGTGATGTGTATCAAGACAATAAGGTAATGTGATAGTATAGAGCATTCGATGCCACAGAGAATCTAAATTATTAATGGGGTTAAAGCCGAGCATCAGGATCTACCAGAATTATCTCTGCCAGGATTGATATTAGGATGGAAATGAGAAAGGATTATTTCCGAATCCATATCAGAATTTTTTCCGTAGCGGAAAGAGGAAAATGTGATGTATCTTATTGTTAAATGTTTGATGGGATCTGTAAATCATACTAGTATTTAATGAATTTCTACTCATCAGATTCATGGATTTCTAGATCTCTCTGATAGTTGGATTACTTGGAATTCTATTCTCCATTAACCAAATTAAGATTTGGGTTTTATGTCATGATATCAGGGGAAACTGAGAAGGCTTTGAAAATTTAAGAACAATTGAAAAAGTTGAGTCCACAAGTTTTCAGATCGTATGAGAAATTAAAAGATGTATTGGAGGCACAGCCTAAGTGGAAGTTCTTCAGTATCAAATATGAGATTGAGAAATCTAAGTAAAAACCACTTTTCCGATAAGATTTTCGAGGCGAAAATCCCTAAAGGGGGAGAGAGTTGTAACATCCCAATTTTGGGTCTAGTCGGAATAGTGGTTTCAGGACCACAAATTCGATGAAGAAAATTTTACTTTTATTATATTTTTATGGTCTACGATTTCACGAAACAATTTCGTAAAAATTCGTTCAAAAAGTTCGACGTTTGGGCACTCCAATTTGGTCAAAAGGACTAAATTGTAAAAAGTGCAAAAGTTGAGTTCTACATGTTAGAGTTGCTAATTGTTATGAAATTTTAAATGGGAGGTCCTTCAATGGTAATTAGACCATTAGTTAATTGTTGGACAAAAATAGACACGAACTGGGTGTAATAAAATATTTTTAAGTTAGGGGCATTTTGGTAAACTAATAATTAAAAGAATTAAAAAGGGAAATAAGCCAAATTAGCTATCATCTTATTCATTAAACCGTTTCTACCAGCAGTAGCCATGGTTAGGGTTTTTTCAAACTCCCAAGCTCGATTGTAAGAGATCCCTAGCCCCGTTTTTAAAGTTCTTTACATTTTTGAAATCCCGGTAACTTGATTAAGCTTATTCTAGCAACAATTTAACCTAGGGTTTATATTTGGAAAAATACCCATAGGTGAAATGTGTTTATTTTGATGTTTTATGGTAGAATATGAAGCTTGAAATTGTGTTAAAGAACTTTTGCTAAGCGATTTTATGAGAAAACGAGTAAAACGACATAATCGGTAAAAATACCTAATATTCATAAGTACATGTTAGAGTGAAAATTTGATGTTGATATAGAAGGAAAAAATTATCAGCATGTCATAAAACATAAGAAAATAGGATAAAGTTTAATTTACGAGCCTACGGGCAAAAATGTAATTTTGATAAAGTTTAGGGGCAAAATTGTAATTTTTCCAAAATATGATTTTGGGTCAATTTGAATAATGTGAGTCCTAATTAGGCTATATTGTAATGATAGAGCAAGGAAAATTGAAATTCGGGCTAGAATCGGGAAAATACCGAGTTGTGGACTAAAATGGTAAATTGTCGTTTCTGGATCCGAGGTAAGTTCATGTGTAAATGTGGTAACATAATTGTCATTTTAAGTAATTTAATGTTATTTATATGATATGATGATTATTATCATGAAATATTATGCTTTGTGGATTATTATTTAGTAATATGCAAATTATGTGAGCTACTTGATAAATATGAAATGCTACCAAGTATCTGTTCCAACATTCTGTGGAAGACGGCAAAGATGTGTGATCGAGGAAAATCCAGTTTGAACCTTGAGAATAGATTAGAATACAAGTAACATGTCACTAGGACATATGAGTTTCGAACTCGTTGAGTTGAGTCCAAGTTCGTCAGATGTAACTAGGCATCCGAGCTCGTTGAGTTGAGTCTGAGTTCACTTATGGATGCGAACGCCCGAGCTCGTTGAGTTGAGTCTGAGTTCTCTTATGGGCGGGTTACATGGTAGTTTGGCTACATAATTTTCACAGGCTATTGAGTTTGTCTAGCTGTGGGTATGACACTTATGTGTATGAAATCCGTTATTCGAATCATATTTCGATGTGTTCAACGGGTGAATCTTAAGTGAATAAGGAGAATACCTCAGACGAAAGTGACATGTTGGTAAGTTTTGTGAATGAGAAAGTTTGGCAGGTATGTGCTTAAACCCTCGGGTTGAGAACTTGGTATGATGAATCGTGGTAAGATAGTAAATACACATGTAACATGAATATCTTGGTGATATTTATGCAAATGATGTTTTATGTTGGATTGCATGATTATGTTACTTGTTATTTGCATGTGAACTTACTAAATATTTATGCTTACTTCCTCCTTTTCATTCTTTGCAGTTTTATCAAACTAGCTCAGAAATCGGGAACGGTCGGAGGCTCGCTCACACTATCCGTGGACCATTTTGGTATAGTGGCTTGTATATTTTGAGTATGGCATGTATAGCATTATAATCATTTTGTGTATATAATCTTATGATATGGCTATTGAGTGGTAAGGAAATGCTTGGTAATGATTAGCCATTGGAATGGCTAATCAAGATCATATTTGGTGTTATGTATGTTTAATGTGCTACCTAATCCATGAAAATTCATAAAGAGGTGAAATTTGCTATAAAACAGTATCATACAGCAGCAATGATGTGAATTTGAAAAATCACTAAAAATAGTAGAGATAGGATTAGATGGTGAATAAAATATGAAATTGAATCTTATTGAGCGTATTTTCATATTAAAGAAACAAAATAGGTAAATGAGTTTATTTTATGAGATATTTGAGTTTTAGTGGAACAGGGTCAGAGTAATATCTGAATCCCTTGTTTTGACTTTAGAAATTCACTAAAAATTGTACAAAAATAATTAAGAGTCATACTTTATATTTACAGATTCCTTATTGAGTCTACTTTTAAGAAAAATAAACGGGTGGTCATTTTAATTCTTTACAGAGATAAAAATGATTCATAGTGAACAGAGGTCAGAGTAGTCGAATACTAAAATAGGGGAAACTTTTACTAATAAACTGTACTAATTGGCGCGACCAAAAATTCTGGAAAATTTTTTGTAAATAGATATATGAGTCTAATTTCAGGGAAAATTTACGGATTTGAATTTTTAGTTTTTTAACTTGAGATATAATGTTTTTAGCGGCTGTGATGCAGATAGATAGTTTATTACGAAAGGTGAAATAAATTGTTTGAAATTGATTAAGTGATAAATTAAGTCTGTTAACGCCTCGTGCTCGACTCCGGTGACGGTCTCGGGTAAGGGGGTGTTACAGTGGATGTAGAAATACATAAAAATTATAAAAATGGAACCTATTGTCATTATTGAAAAATAGATAAAAAAACAAGATGGGTGACTTGAAATGTTGCTACATGTTCATTCTTAAAACATAATGATCAATGATTTATACTGATTAATCATTTCTTAAAGTGGATGATACCTATATAATCTTATTAGTAAAAAGTATGATATACACTTACATTATTGCCTGAATTATTTTTGGTACATTCCTTGAAGTGAATGTTTTCAAAAATAATAACAAATTTTATAATCACTTTTGATCATTAAATTCAATTTGGGCATTTAAAGTTTTTGGCATATTCACTGAAGTAAATATGGCAAATTATATTTCTTTTGTTTAGTTAATGACATTATAGACTTCACATTGATGTAGACATTTCCATAAGTAATGTCGCAATATTGCTTATAATGGATACAAATCAAAAGGAATGACAACAAAATTATTAATTGTCAAAATTTATATTGACATTATTAGTACAATTGAAAAGCATGTTAAAGTTGTAGCGCCCATACTTGACCCTTGAGGAGGATCCAGGAATGGCGCGTTATAGCCTTACATCCTTTCCCTTTACTCAAAACACAATATGAAAAGAAGTTAGACTTCATCAACAATTAACATAATATAACAAAAATTGAAATACTAAATCATGAAGAAAACCATTATAAATAGAGACCATAAGCTTCATTACAAGAGTTAAGGAAAAATCATAGTTTGAAGAATACAGTCTTAGTTACAAAATATTGTTCTTAAAAATCGTAAGCCTTAATGTCACCCCCATTGTCATGCATAACACAAAATAATTAGAAGTCTCACAATAGTAAATATCCTTTGGCGTGGTCCTTGGTGATTTCTTTACTTCTTCAATGATCCTGAGAAGGAAAGGTAATAGAGTAAGTTCTTAGAACTTAGTGAGTTCTAGAGCTGACACTAAAATAACTATACATAAGACAAACAAATGAACCTTTCCAACTCAATGAAACACATAGTCGCCCGTTGGTGAATACTATACACAAGCAGACTTTATACAGTTCACCCATTGGCGAATATCGAACTTACACTATGCCCATGCATTCATGCATGCAACCTTCTTTGTGTTAGCCAAAAACTCTAGTCCATGTTCAGCGATCATATAATTCATGCATTTCTTTTTCTTTGTCGTGCTTTGCCAATCTGGTATGCAATTACACTTGCCCTACCAAAGGCTACATAACCATTCTCATGTATCGCCAATTTAGTGCTCATATCATTGAAAGTAACTCTATGATTTCATTTTCTTTTTGTTCATACCAAATGATTCCTTTTAGAGTATGCAAGTATTAATTCAACATACATCAAGACCCTTATAACATTTATGCAAATATGTCAAACTAGACTTTTCACAATAAGCATTTGTTACTTTGGTGAAAACACTTTACCTTCACAAAACAGGTAAACTTACCTTATCCAGACATGCAACAAAGCATAACCACTCATGGAGTAGGAAGGAACTCATTAGAAGTTGCAAAAAAGCTTAGATAGAAGGATTCTTGCCCTTATCTTGGGTGCTTTCAGGAGTTTCTTGAGTTATAACATGAAGGGTTATCTTATCACGTCATTTTACCAGAAACTAAACAAGTCTAACAAGAATGTTAACAGGCAACCTAGAATCTGAAAGTTTACTCATTGCTTCCCTTAAAGTAGCCTTAAAGAATAACCCTAGGGCCCTATAAATAACAATGAAATTAACTTGAGTTTTATTGATATTTACAAGGTACTAACGCTGGTGGAGTTTGCTAAATACAATGAACTCGATCCTTCAGGCAAGTCTTAGTTCTAGAGTTTTTTGGGAAAATGTAGAGAACTTTTAGAGAGAAAAATTAAGTTTTCCAAAAAAAAGCACAAAACCTGATCAGGAAGGCAATGTTGGCTTTATACAAGTGCACACAAAAGCAAAATTTAGTGGGCAAGTTTATCCTCCCACCACCCTTCCTTCGGTACCCGTGACTAATAACATTCTTTCACATCTTAAATGCATGTCCTTTACATTTCAAAAACATTGTCCCATTCTAACTAGTACTCTTTAGGTCAACTAAATGGTTTCAAATAAAATAATAATAAAGTCAACTGTTCTTTTAAACTAAGGGATTGACACTTAAGGAATAAACATTAATGTCTATCAGCTTGGGTGGTGTATACACTGTAAGGGAGTCTGCCTGACCACTGAGCTCACCTTAACAAAGACTTTGCCTAAAGGCACATTCTATAGTCTTCGAGCACTTAGTCATATCTAGTACCATATTCATTCAAAACCTATTCTATAAGTCTTCTAATAATAGTACTCGAATACTGTGGCTTCACTAGGTGGAATGTTACAAAAGTAAACCAGAAGTTTATTGATACAAATACATTTACTACTTAGACTATCCTATTTTTTTAGTATACCAATATATCCAACATGGCTCTCAAAGGAGCATGCACAAAGACATTTCATAGAGAGCTCATATAGGGAGCTAGGCTCGTAAAGGAGCTTGAATAGAGTCTTGTCACATAAAGCTCGCATAGAGAGCTTACTTGAAAAAACTTGTAAGAGCTCACAAAAGAAGCTCGTAAAAATAAAGTTTTGTAAAATATAAAATTATATTCTAAAAACAGTCTCAGAGCTTGAAAATAGGGTTTTGTCAAAAACTTACTTTTGAAACTTAGTTTGAAAACAAGTTGATGGAAACTATCACTATTCGCACACAAAATACAAAAATTAAAAACATTCATACCAAAAAAAACATATTGATTAGCACATACTTATGACAATCCAGATCACTCATCGAAAATTTGAGAATTCAAACAAGCTTACTCTTACCTTTATCCTTGTTGGTAGATGGTGTTAGGACCACTGGTACACCCCATGGAGCAGTGAAAAAATTATTCTCGCGATCCTCAACCAAGGATCCATGTACGAGTGACCGCCTCTGGACATACTAGTGTCCAGAGTGAAACACTATGTTAAAATATAGAATTACGAGGCAGTATCCACAAGTATACAGGTCTAGTTGTAATATAGTTTTACAATGGAGTGGGTGAGTACTCCGAGGATCGTACCCAAGAGAGGTGAAGGGTAGATCAATTTTAACCTACACACTAAAAGATCTAATTAATACTTTAATCAAGTTATAGTACGAAAACATCAGTAAGAGATTTTTGGGATTTTTATAGTACTAATAATAAAAACTAGAAAACTAAATTTCAAGAGATAGAAAAAGTAGAATGAATCAAATCTAATGATGGGTGATTATCTTACTTCGGTAATCCCAATCAACTATCATTTTGAGTTCCTCATCAACCAACTAGTTGCTACCGTAATAGGACCTTTTGATCTTCCAGTAACTTAACGAGTTAGTAAGGACTACTTATCTTCCGACCTCAATTCCAGACTAGTTTGGGGTGAAGGTGTTCACGGATAGGCAATACCAATTTTGGGTTAATTCCCACCTTGATGACTTCCCAAGGTTGTCAGGCCTAGGGTTTACTTCACGCTCTTCCTTTCCCAAACAGTTGATCTATTGAGTAACCCTACAAAATAGTTAATAAGTCATGCCTCCACTCGCTAATCCCCAATAGAAGGATTAGTTCCTCATGGCTTTCATAAAAAATATGGAATAGATAGAAGGATAAAACATGGTGAATGAATTAAGTGTATAGTTTAAGAAAAGCCTGATTTATATAAATAATAACACAAATCCCTAAAAATTGATCATCTTTACAAATTAGATCTCTTGAAGAAAAGCAAACAAATAAACTAAACTCTAGAAAACCTAAGAAAGAAAGAAAGAAAGAAAGAAAACGAAACTAAATCTAAAGAGAGGATCTAGGTTAATGGAATGGTGTCCATATCATGTGCCAAATTCAGGTGGTCGTCATCCTTCACCCTAGGTTAGTTAACATTCTCGAGCTTTAAGTTTGATTGTGCAGACCAAAACGCACCTACTTCATTTTATTTTCCATCCTAGATTTGATGTCAAAACACAATAGGACCTATGTCGTGACATCAAAGTCAATATACTCCTCTTTAGGATGTCTTTAGGGGTATGTTGCGAAACCCTTAGTCAGTGTCACAACATCGAAGGAAGTTTCATATTTTCTCCATTATGCTCTTTATGTTCCAACATAGCATCCAATATTGGCCTAAAATGCCTTCTAATGGTCTCCTGCACACTCACGAAATACGTTAGCTCTCCCTTAGGCCTCATTTGACCCTTAAGGTCAATATAAGACTCAACTCGCACATTTTATTAGATATAAGTAAAACTAAAGAAACTTACCTAAAATATAATGGAAATGCTTGTATTCAGGCTCCTTAAGTGCGAAAACTAGTTTAATATGTTACACAGAATTATGATAGATCAAACCTGTAACACCTCTAACCCCTCTCCATCTTTGGATTAGAGTCATGAGCATTACTAATGCTTCATACAATTAATCAATCATAATTGCACACACACACACACATATATATACTAGCCATTAACAATATAATATACAAGGTTAGGTCATAGACAATCAAATCTTATCATAATAGAATATTATACAATCGAATATGATTCATGCTATGTAATGCTAAACTTGGTTTTCCATTGTCTACAGTCTTATCACTATTTATACATTTTTAAACTTAGTCTTCCACTATCTACACTCTTATCACTATTTATACCTTCTTGAATTTTAGAATTTGGATACATATAAGATTGTTCCAATTATTAGCATAAGAATATTGGTCCATACTCTTTTTACGATTATCTTTTTAATTTATCTTTGATGATGTTAGTGGAATGCACTTAATTTAGGTTTGCTAATCCAACCCAATTCAGAGAAAAAGTTACTCTTACAGCTCTTATTATGAGTATACGAAACCCTAAAAATAGTATAAAAATAGGCACGGGCTAATTTTAAACAATTCTGGAAGTTTAGAAAATAATTACAAAAATTTTGATTTTAGGGGTCACACACCCATGTGGCCAAGCCATGTGCCTCACATGGCCGAGACACACGTCAGTGTGGCCAAGCCGTGTAACTCTCTAACTTGGGTCATACATCCATGTGTGTTGCCCGTGTGGCCAGGACATGTGCACCCAAAAGTACCTTAAAACTGAAGTTACCATTTCTTACTTACTTAGGCACTAAGCAACTCAATTACCAATCATTTAACCTATTCAAAACATGATTAAACATACCCAAAATACACCAAATTCATCACCTAATATGCCTAACCAATGTACCCTCATTGGTACCACATTTTATATGTTCAAATAGATCAACAACACATCAAACATTCAAGACTTTCATTCATATCACATTTACCATATTTGAACAAACTTGCAACTTCTAAAGTTACCAAATATGAAGCTAAGCATATACCAAGCATTATACTAAGCTACCAAACTTTAAACTATCACATACCAAAATATAACTAGGCTAACATACCAATATAGCCCTAACCACAACCATATACACATTTAACCATCAATTCACTAGCAACTATGTTAACAACATCTTCTAAACAATATCAACAAAAGACTTCCTAGGTACATGCCATTACAAAATGAAATATCACTACACTTGAGCTCAGGATTTTTGATTTGATGTTGAGTTGGCAATAATTCGAACAGTACCTAGCCTACGCACAGAAAACAAAACCACACACTGAGTAAAATTCAGTGGTATTTCTATAATTTGAATAACATAAACTTGATATAAGTATTTAAAATGCAAAATGCAACAAGTTATGTTCATATGTTTCAATTCAATAGTATAATTTTTGTTCATTCCTTATTCAAATCTACTAAGATTTTCACATGTTCAAATATATAAGTATATATAAATAGAATTTCCTTCAACATTTTAATACATCATCTTATGCAATGGCATGATTCATATATTTGATCAATACTTGAATTCATTCAAGTTTCACATCTCAATTCATCATTTCATATTTCTTTCTCATTTCATAATCATTTCGCATATTTTTCCATTTCAATATTTTCTCATCTCATATTCATTTATCATCACTATCATTTCAATATCAATCACATAAATTATTATTTTACTTTCCCCTATTAACACAACACGAACTCAGACGGATACATGGATCCAACCAGCACACTAGTTTTGCACCGAGTGCCTCATCAGATAAATCCAAAGTAATAACTGTGCATAGCTCTATATAAATTGACACCTAGTGTCTCATTGGTTTAAACCGAAGCAAATTGGCACCCAGTGCCTCATTGAATCGAGGTTGAAGTAATCCCTAAACTTTTCCTATCCTATAACATGCCATCTATATCCGACTCAGTCTGATATAGTTAATAGGGATTCATTTCACATTTCAGTACAACCAATGTCTCAATTTCATGAATGTATATCATCACATTTAAGCATATATTCAATTTGATAATAATCACATTTTTCTCAATACACATATATTCATAATCAATATATTTCATAATATACAGAATCAATTCATTTCATTTCAATTATGAATTTAATTCAATTTCAAAGTACCAAAGTACTCACCTCAAATGCTTACCATATGCAAACAATTATATATGCAATAATCTACTATTTAATTCGAATTATCGAAACACAAATCGTGAATCCTGAGCTCTTCAACGTCGATTTTATCCTTCCCCTTTTTACTCTAGGATTCTGGTATGATATTAGCTACAAAATTTAAATCACATTAATATTACACATTTCAACTTCTCATTAAATTTCTATTTTTACATTATATTTTTCGTATTCTTCCATTTAGCCCCTAAACCAAGATTAATTTTAACTTTCACAATTAACGTCATATTTTTTATACTAATTTCACTTTAGACTACATTTAGCATCCTCTTTTCCAATTCGACCTATTAATTTCAAATT
Source organism: Gossypium anomalum (assembly GCA_025698475.1). Taxonomy (NCBI): domain Eukaryota; kingdom Viridiplantae; phylum Streptophyta; class Magnoliopsida; order Malvales; family Malvaceae; genus Gossypium; species Gossypium anomalum. Next base: position 38,813,864 of record CM046958.1, on the reverse strand, counting down.
TTTCACAATTTAGTCCTTATTGTTCAAAATCAACAATTAATTCCACAATTTAGTCATTTTCCATTTCTAACTTAAAAATCTATGTAATCCCTAATACTTAAACTATTCAACAATGTCAATATCTAAAATCTTGAACAATACTAAAAATTACAATATCAGTCGAGTAGCCCTAAGTACCGAGATTCCAAAAACGTAACAATTACAAGTATAGGGACTAAATTGCACTAACCAATTTGGATTTGAACACCAAGCCCCCAAGTGTCGTGCGTTCCCTTTTTTTTTTTCTTTCTTTGTTTAATTTGCATACATCCACTATCATTCTTTTTTTTCCCTTTTATTATAACTATTCTTATTAACTTTATATTATAACATATAATATATATACATGCATGTTACTTAGCCCATGGCCAACCACCTATACACAAACAATAATTAAGTGGCACAATTGCTACTTTAGCCCCTTTAGTTTATTTCAATTTATAATTCAACTTTTAACCCTTACGTGATTTAATCCCTGTACTTTAATTACTCCTAATTTCACAAAATTCACTATTCCAAAAATTAATTAGCTACTAAGCTAGCCTCATAAATATTTATATTAAATATTTATGGGTCTAGTTTACGAAAACGGAGTCCCAAAAATACATTTTTTGACACCCTTGACTATCGGGTCGTTGCAATTCTCCCATACTAATTAAATTTTGTCCCCGAAATTTACCTAAAAAGAGGTAGGGATATTGAGATCTCATCGTCTCTTCGGGTTCCCAAGTCACTTCCTCAACACTATGGCTACGCTATAGAACTTTACTAACAGAACATGTTTATTACGCTGTGACAGCCCTAATTTGACCCTAGTCGGAAAGTGGTTTCGGGACCACAGAACCGAGTCATAAAAATAATTAACCGTTAAATTCTATGTTTATTATATGTATAAATGCATGTGTAAAAGTTTCATGCTTTGATTTTGTCATTTGTATGTGAAATTTATAAGATAGGACTTATGTGATAAAACTTGAAAATGTGATAGGTAAATTTTAAAGTGCCAAATAATGCATGAATTGTTGACATGAGGGACTTGCATGTCAAATGGACCAATTTTAGTTTAGTGGCCGGCCATAATGAAGGTTGATGGATAATATATGTTTTATTTAAGTATTATAATAAGTAATGGCTTTATTTTTGAAATAAAAATAATAAGTAAAATAAGAAAAGATGATAAAATAATAGGAGTTCATCTTTCTTTCTTGATTGCCGAATTTGAGAAAGAAAAATATTGAAGAAGAAGCCAAGGCATTCGGCCATGGTTATCTCCATTTAAAGGTACGTAATGCAATTTTTTTTGTAATTGATTATGAAATTAAATTGATAAATACATAGCATAGTTAACCCATGGTTTAAATTCATGAATCAATGAACGAGTATCCATTCGGCAAGTGCTAAATTTGTGTTATTTTGATAAGTTTTTTGGAAGATGTTAGTTATATGTTAAGTATCTCAAATAATGGTTGAATAAGTTGAATTCATGGTTGAAAGGTATGAACTGAAATTTGCCGTATGTATGTATATGCATTTTGGAAAGAAAATTTTGTTGTTAATTGAGTTTTTATTTGATATGCACATTCGGTCAAAAAAAAGGGGGGGGGGATAAGATGAATTTAAAATGTTAAAGATTGTTTCTAAGATTTGTTAAATTGTTGTGGTCATTGCCGAATGTATGTTTGGTTAAAGAAAATTTTTAAAGTGTTTATGTTTGTGTAGGTGAACTAGACATTTAATGGATATTCAGCTAAAAGGGGTTAAAGGTTAAGTCATAAGAATTTTGGATGATATTCATATTTGGACATTAGGGTTATATGTACTTTGGCTATGTGAGTTATGTGTTAAGTAAGCCATTTATTTTATATGCATATTCGGTCATTGTTTGGCAAGAATGAAACCTATGTGCAATTTTCTACATTTGATCATGAAATGGAAATTGTATATGAAAGCTAAGTTTGAGTGGTTAGGGCCGAATGGGGTATATAAGATATTAAGGCATGCTATAATTATATATAAGTGTATACGTGGTTGTGCATGAAACGAGTAATCGATTAAATTGTGATAGTCACACATAGGTATAAATATATATATACCTTATGTATGTACCTTGTAACATAGAGACATTCAGATATACATATATATATATTATATATAGTTAAATTGTGTATAGGAAAGCATGGTAAGTTATGTGGATCTTTTTTTGTGTATGCGAATTAGATATTGATATAATAAGCATGAAATCGAGTCATGGCACATTTTATAAAACATAATGTGTATAGAAGCTATATGATTGTCAAATGTGACTACTAAAGAATTAAAGTTGAGTAAGTAATTAAACAAATTCATTTGTTTAAATTTAAAGCTCAAGAGCAAATAGGAACTAAATCAGATAAGGGAAAGGAGAAAGCGATCGAGTAGCCTATCCGCAACTGTTCAAAATATCCGAGGTAAGTTTTGAGTAGTCTCCTTTAGTATATAATTGATGATGCCTTTATAAGAGTATAGTAAGAGAATTGTTATCTTTGGCTTGCACTTGAGTAAAGTTGTATAATAAATAATGCGTGTATATGACTTATAGTCTGATGGTCACTTTGAGTTTAAGCTTGAATGGTGAAATGAATGTGTGATATTAGGTATAACTTTTAAGCTGAAATGTGAATGATGATGTGCATATTGAGTTTATATCCGAATGTAATAAATGACTACTAAAGTGATAAGTTGACTGAGGTGTGTTAAAATATGACTAAGTATGTATGATATTTGAAATATATCAGGACATGAGGTCCATGAGCTATATCTTTGGAATTGTATCCGGGTTAAAGACCCGCAGCTATATCTTTGGAATTGTATCCAGGGCTTAAAGACCCATGAGCCGTCTTTGGAATGACATCCGAGTTAAAGGCCCGCAGGCTTGTGCTAGAAATGTATTTCAAGTTCTAAGGCTTGGCAGGACGATGCCAGTAAGTTAAGTAAGATTACGACATTGAATATCCATGGTAACCATCGTCGAGTAAGTAATATATATTTTACATGGTAAGGTACGTATTACATACTCATATGTGAATTGATTTCAAAGTGAATTATTAGTATCAAAGAACAATATATATATATATATATGTGTGTGGATGAATTCGATATTTAAGAATAAGACAATCCTATTCAGTTAATGTATGTCATTATACGAAAGTGTGTGATTAAACTAATTGTATAAGCCATATAGTATAGTGAAATATGTGCTGGAAATTTCTTGTGTAATTATATATATATATTTGACCAATAGGTTTTATAACTAATGTGCTTGTGTATATTTGGCCAAGTGAATTACAATTAGAATACGAGTTTTGTTATACTCAATGTTCAATTTTAATGACAAGTTTTAATTGTATGAAATGCTTAAAACTTACTAAGCCTCGAAAGCTTACTTTGTTTCTTATTTCTCTGTTTTATAGATTGTTGTTTTTGGCCACCGACTCGGGGATCATCAGCAGTTCATCATACTATCGATCTATTTAGTATAGTTATATTTTGGTCTCGATATGGCATGTATACGTTAGGCTATTTCCAAAATATGTTTTGTAATTTTAAATATTTTGGCCATATGAAAATGGCATTTATAACTCAAAGATCAATATGTATATTCAGTTTGATTTCTGCTTTTGTTGATAGATTATGTGAATGAAAAAATTAATGTTTAGCTCGGTAATACCTTATAGCCTAAACTGGCAATCAGACTCGGGCTAGGGGTGTTACATACGCAATTTTTTCACCTCACGAGCTAAAATTTCGATCGATTCTTCTTCATAAGACAAGTCAGGCTGAATTTCAATTTCTTCCATTGAAATAACGTGAGACGAATCCGATCGATACCTTCTAAGCATTGAAACATGGAAAACGTTGTGTATTTTTTGTAATTCTGTAGGCAAAGCTAACTAATATGCAAGTAGTCCCACTCTTTCAGCGATCTCATACGGTCCAATAAAATGAGGACTCAACTTCTCTTTTCTATCAAATCGCAGAACTTTCTTCCAGGGTGACACTTTTAGAAACACCTTTTCACCAATAGCAAACTCAATATCTCCATGTTTCAAGTCTGTGTATGATTTCTATCTATCAAAAGTTGTTTTCAATCTATCTCGGATTATCTTAATAATATCTTTCATTTCTTGAATCAATTCTAACCCAACAACTTTTCTTTCACACAATTCCATCCAACAAATAGGTGTTTGACACCTACGACCATATAAGGCTTTGTACGGAGCCATTTGAATACTCGATTGGAAACTGTTGTTGTATATGAATTTGACCAAAGGTAAATAACGTTCCCAACCTAATTCAAAATCGATTACACAAGTACGAAGCATATCTTTCAAAATCTGAATAACACGTTCAAATTGTCTGTCTGTCTATGGGTGAAAGGTTATGCTGAAATTGAGTCTCGTACCAAGAGATTCATGCAATTGTTTCCAAAATCTCGAAGTGAATCGCGAATCTCAGTCAGAGATAATTAACATAGGAACACCCTGCAATCTCACAATTTCCTGAATATACACTTCAGCAAGTTTTTGAAGTGACCAATCAGTCCGGACTGTAATAAAATGAGTCGATTTCGTAAGTCGATCAACAATCACCCAAATAGCATTTTTATTGCTCGGAGATAATGGTAATCCCATTACAAAATCCATCATGATGCGTTCCCATTTCCACTCAAGAATAGAAATGGGTTGAAGTAATCCTGTGGGAACCTGATGTTTTGCCTTAACTCGTTTACAAGTTAAGCATTTAGCTACGAACTCCACTACATATCTTTTCATTCCTGGCCACCAATACACTTTTCGAAAGTTGCGATACATTTTTGTTCCTCCAAGATGTAAAGTAAAAGGACTATTATGAGCTTCGCAATTATCAACTCTTTTAATTATGCAACATTTGGAGCACAGATTTGATTTTAAAATCTCAAACAATCACAATCATCAATACTAAAACTTTCTAGTGCACCATTTTGAACCATGTCTCTTTTCTTCGCTAACTTGACATCATCTAACTGTACTACTTTAATCTGATCAAACAATGCCGGCTTGACCTTTAACTCGGCCAACAAGCTCCCATCATCATTGATGCTAAGTTGAGCAAACATCATTCGCAGCTCAACAGTTGTTTTCCTGCTCAACGTATCAGCTACGATGTTAGCTTTACCACAATGATAATCAATAACACAACCATAATCTTTTAGAAGCTCAACCCAACATCGTTGTCTCAAAATTCAACTCCTTTTGTGATAGGAGGTATTTAATACTCTTGTGATCTGTATAGATGTGACACTTTTCACTGTACAGATAGTGTTTCTAGATCTTTAGAGCAAAGACCACAGCAACTAACTCTAAGTCGTGCGTTAGATAGTTATGTTCATGCGTTTTTAGTTGATGAGATACATACGCAACCACTTTTTCGTCTTGCATCAAGACATAATCGAGGCCTTTCAATGAGGCATCACTGTAGATCACAAAATCTTTTCCCGATTCAGGTAAAGTTAAAACAAGCGCCTCAGTCAAAATCTATTTTAATTTCTCAAAAGTCTCTTGACATTCATTACTCCAAATGAATTAAACATTTTTATGCAACAGCCTTGTCATCGGCAAAGCTATCTTGGAAAATATATTTATGAATCTTCTATAATAAACGGCTAAACCAAGAAAACTACGAGCCTCTAACACATTTCTCGATGCTTTCCACTGAACAATGGCCACAATCTTTTTTGAGTCAACTCTAGCTCCATCTGCTGAGATAACATGTCCCAAAAACAACACTTCTGATAACCAGAATTCACACTTGTCAAGCTTTCCAAATAACTGTTTCTCTCATAACACTTGCAAAACAATTCTGAGGTGTTGCTCATGCTCAGATTCGGATTTCGAATAGATCAAGATATCGTCAATGAAAACTACCACAAATTGACCCAAATACGGTTAAAAAATACTATTCATGAGATCCATGAATGTCGCTGAAGCATTAGTTAGCCTAAAAGGCATCACCAAAAATTTATACTGGTCATAACGCGTATGAAACTCCGTCTTAGATACGTCACTATCTTTTACTTTCAACTGATAGTAACCAAATCTCAAATCAATCTTAGAGAAGACAGAAGCATGATCAAACAAGTCATCGATACGAGGTAAGGGGTATCGGTTCTTAATCGTCAACTTATTCAATTGTCGATAATCTATACAGAGTCACATCAAGCCATCTTTCTTTTTAACAAATAACACTGGAGCTCCCCAAGGTGATATACTAGGGCGTATAAAGCCACGATCTAGCAAATCTTGCAATTGTACCTTCAATTCTTTCAGCTCTGTGGGTGTCATACGATAAGGAGACATGGACAACGGAGCAGTACTAGGAAACACTTCAATTGCAAATTCTACCTCTCGGTCTAGTGGTAATCCCGATAATTCCTCAGAAAACACATTAGGGAATTTGTAAACAGTTTAGATTTTAATACTCTGACTATCACCAAAATTCAAATTGATAACATAGGTTAGAAAAGCTTCACAGCCTTGATTAAGAAGTTTATTAGCTCAAATCGTTGAAATGATACGAGTTGACCCATTCGTTTGAACACCATTCATTTCAATTATGTTACCGTCTTCACTCTAAACAACAAATTTCTTTCTACGCTAGTCTAAAATCACTCCATGCTCTATAAGCCAATCCATTCCCAATATTAAATCAAAGTCACCAAATGGCATTATCAAAAAATCAACAGGGAAGGTTATATTTTGTATCTCTAACAGACATTGCCTACATACCTGATCCATTATTGCAGACTATCTGAAAGGACTTGACACAACTATCAATACTCTAGATGTCTCAGCTTTTAAACTTCCCGATTTAACTAACTCAACATTAACATATAAGTATGAAGATCCCAGGTCTATCAAAGCATAAGTAGGTTCTGAATGTAATAAAAAGATAATTGCCACAACGTCGGTAGCATCACCATCCTCACGTGTCCATACTACGTAAGCTCATGCTGGCGCTCTGGCCTCTGCTTGGTGAGTAACAGTATCGCTTCCCTTTCTAGCACCACCTCTAGCAAAAGAACCACTGTGACTTGTTCCACGGCCCCTAAATACATGTATAGACCTTTAAGAAGAAACAAGAGTAGGATTCTCATTCTTCGGACACTCTCGAGTAAAATTCTCCATAGATCCATAGCGAAAACAAGCCCGAGTTAGCTTCCAACATTCACCCAGTGCTTTTTCCCACAATGTTCACAATTCGAAATATTAGTATCCTTGGACGGACCTCGCACACTACCCATAGACACAGTCGATTATTGATCATGATTTCTATCAGATCTATCAGACTTAAAAGTTGTTTTCCAGCCACCACAAAATTCCTTGGTTCGTTTTGGCTGTGGATGCGAGCTAACAGCTCCAAACCGTTTCCCAAAAGTGCAAGTCACCTCAGCCTTTTTATCAAGTCCCAATGCTTGTCCTACCATCTTTTCCTATTCAACTAGATTAGCAAATTCTGTAATTTGATGCGATACCAGTTGTACCCACAGTTCGTCACGTAACCCACATAGAAATCGCTTAGAAATTTTGATTTCATATGATACAAATTTAGAAGCGTACTTACTAAGTCGTACGAACTTCTGTTCATAATCGGCCACTAACATCCCACTCTATTTTAACAGCAAAAACTATTGCCTTCTATCTTCTACGTACAATTCTCTGACATATTTCTTTTGAAAGAATTCCTAATTGGCCTGTTAATAGGTACGTGGAATGTCACTGACTGCCACCAGGTGTACGCTTCTCTTTACAGTAGAGAAACAATACAAATTACACTTTCATGCGAGTTACATTCAAGTTGTTGCAAAACGCATTTACTAGATTCAATCCAAACTTCCGCTGCTGAGGGATCGACCCCTTTCAACCTTAAAAACTCAGTCGCACCATATCTCTATAGTTATTTTATCGGAGCCCGTCAAATGGTAGGTGCAGGCACTATAGCAGACGTAGATCTCGTAACCCGTTGAAGTGCATCAGCGATAGCTCTAAGTAAATATGAATCACCTATTCCATCATTATCATCTCGATCAACATTAGCTCGTTGAGCACTAGTTGGGTTGACATTCAGAGTTACCAACTTTGTTGCCTCATAATCATCATTATACTTATCACTAGAGTAGAACTCTTGTTCCATTTCATTATCTGATTCATTTGTAATCTTTTAACTATAAAACAAAAACAATTACAGTTAGCATCCAAATCTCGACTCAACTTTGGCATGTACCTCTAGATTCAATTCTGAGCTTAATTTAGTCCGAGAATCGACTAAACTTGTAGCTCTAGTAGCTTTAATACCACTAATTGTAACACCCCTAACCTCTCTCGTCATCGGATTAGGGTCATGAGCATTACTAACACTTCCTAAAATTAATCAATCATAATTATGCACATATATATACACTAGCCATTAACAATATAATATACAAGGTTAGGTAAAAAACAATCAAATCTTATCATAATAGAATATTATACAATCGAATATGATTCATACTATGCAATGCTAATCTTGGTCTTTCACTGTCTACACTCTTATCACTATTTATCCCTTCTTGAATGTCAGAATTTGGATACATACAAGACTATTCCAATTATTAGCATAAGAATATTGGTCCATACTCCGTCTACTATTATCTTTTTAATTTATTTTCGATGATGTTAGTGGAATGCACTTAATTTAGGTTTGCTAATCCACCCTAATTTAGAGTAAAAAGTTACTCTTATAAAACCCTTGTTATGAGAATACGAGACCCTAAAAGTAGTTTAAAAATAGGTAGCGACTAATTTGAAACAATTCTAGAAGTTTAGGAAATAATTACAAAAATTTTGATTTGTGTGGCCAGGCCGTGTGCCTTACAAAGTCGAGGCATACGCCCATGTGGCCAGGCCGTGTAACTCTCTAACTTGGGTCACAAGCCCATGTGTGTTACCCATGTGTGACACATGCCCATGTGGTCAGGTTGTGTGCACCCGAATGTACCTAAAAACTCAAGTTTGACATAACCTACTTACTTAGGCACTAAGCAACTCAATTACCAATCATTTAACCTATTTAAAACACGATTAAACATGCCCAAAATACACCAAATTCATCACCTAATATGCCTAACCAATGTACCCTCATTGGTACTGCATTTTATATGTTCAAATACATCAACAACACATCAAACATCCAAGACTTTCATTTATATCACATTTACAATATTTGAACTAACTTTCAACTTCTAAAGTTACCAAATATGAAGCTAAGCACATACCAAGAATTATACTAAGCTACCAAACTTTAAACTATCACATACCAAAATATAAAGTAGGCTAACATACCAACATAGCCTCAACCACATCCATATACACATTTAACCGGCAATTCACTAGAAACTAAGTTAACAACATCTTATAAACAATATCAACAAAAGACTCCCTAGGTACATGCCATTACAAAATGAAATATCACTACACTTGAGCTCAGGATTTGTGATTTGATGTTGAGTCGACAATAATTCAAACAGTACCTAGCCTACGCACGGAAAACAAAACCGCACGCTAAGTAAGATTCAGTGGTATTTCTATAATTCAAATAACATAAACTTGATATAAGTATTTAAAATGCAAAATGCAACAAGTAAGCTATGTTCATGTGTTTCAATTTAATATTATAATTTTTTCTCATTCCTTATTAACATCTACTAAGATTTTCACATGTTCAAATATATAAGTATATATCAATAGCATTTCATTCAACATTTGAATACATCATCTCATGCAGTGGCATGATTCATATATTTGATCAATACTTGAATTCATTTAAGTTTCGCATCTCAATTCATCATTTCATATTTCATTCTCATTTCATAATCATTTCATAATCATTTCTCACATTTGTTATTTCAATATTTTCTCATATCATATTCATTTATCATCTTTGTCATTTTAATATCAATCATATAAATTATTATTTTACTTTCCCCTGTTAACATGACACGGACTCTGACGAATACGCGGATCCAACCAACACACCAGTTTTGCACCCAGTGCCTCATTGGATAAATCAAAAGTAATAATTGCGCCCAGTGCTATAAAAATTGACACCTAGTGTCTCATCGGTTTAAACCAAGGCAAATTGGCACCCAGTGCCTCATCGACTTGGGGTCGAAGTAATCTTTGAACTCTTCCTATCCTATGGCATGCCATCTATATCCAACTCAGCCTGATACAGTTAATAGGGATTCAATTCTCTTTTCAATACAATCAATGTCTCAATTTCATAAATGTATATCATCACATATAAGCATATATTCAATTTGATAATAATCACATTTTTCTCAATTCACATGTATTCATAATCAATATATTTCATAATATACAAAATCAATCCATTTCATTTCAATTATGAATTTAATACAATCCCAAAGTACCAAAGTACTAACCTCAAATGCTTACCATGTGCAAACATTTATATATGCAATAATCTACTATTTAATTCGAATTATAGAAACGTAAACTATGAATTTCGAGCTATTCAATGTCGATTTTCACACTATAAAACAATTAAATCACATTAATATTACATATTTCAACTTCGCATTAAGTTTTAGTTTGCACACTATATTTTTCTTATTCTTCAATTTAGTCCCAAAATCAAGACTAATTTTAACCTTCACAATTAACTTCATATTTTTATACTAATTTCACTCTAGACTGCATTTAGCTTCCTCTTTTCCAATTTGACCCCTTAATTTCAAATCATAGTATGACATAGTAGCTACAGCTAGCTTATGAATTTTTGTGCACTAATGTACGAGGTTTTTCTATTTTTTTGACTTTATATCTTTTCTTTTGCTTTTTATTTCAAGTTTTCTCACTCAAGAATGCTTTTTAGTTTTTAAAGTATTATTCTACTCGTAGATTTTCTTTTTGCATTTTTCTATTGTTTTGCACTTTTAGGCTAACCTATAGTTCCCATATCACACTAATCTTTCCTTTTTCACTCTATTTTTACAAACTCTGCCATGATGTATCTACTTAACCCTCAATACGTATGACCAAATGTCTATAGTCGTTCAATGAAGGACCAAAGAAAAAGGGCAGAAACAAATTAACGTTTTCAGGCTCGAGGCTTGTAATGAGGATCATCAATAAGTGTTAGTAGGCTCAAGAATTGTACTAACGGTGAAATATAAATAGGACAACTTTTTGGCTTTGGATGTGTTCCAAACAATGCCTTAGGTCATCCCTTAATATATCAACATGCAAAAATTTAATCAACCAAACAAATACAAATTCAAATATTTATTATTCGTACTAGCATGCTCGTTTCCTTGTATTTTCTATATCACTTGGTACAATTAATTGCTTACTACCTATTTACAGTGTAACATATAGAACTTAGTAGTCTAATACTCAAAAATTTAAAATCACTTATCATGATGCCAAATTTATCCATACACACAAGCAACCTATGTACATGCTCTTAACCAATCACTTGTATTTCTACAAGCTCAAGCACACAAAAAGACAAGAAAAATAAAAGAAAACGTAAAAAATTGAAGCAAATTTTCTTTGTTACCCCCACACTTAAGCTGACATATTTTCCTCAATGTGTATCCCATAAAAAGTTAAGGAGAGAAGTTACCTGATTGATCGTGATTGCTCTAGCTCTTATTTGTGGGTGCTTCCTCCTTTGATTGTGTAAAGCTCGAATTGTTTGTGTCTCATTTGTTTTGGGTTCCTACTTAGGAAACTTAAACATAATACAACATACTACAAATCTACTTATTATTCCTACTCCTACAAATTTTAAATCATCCAAAAATTAATACAAGTTTTCAAAAATAAAAAATGTTCAACCATCCTATTCAAAATCTATCTCCTGGCTTTCATCATCTTCCTCATCCTCTTCCATGTTATGTGCTTCTTCTTCTTGCTCCATATTTTCTGGCTTGAACATGTTTGTATATAGTTGGGGACTGGAAACACAAAAATTTACACACTTTTTCATACCCTTTTTAACTTAAATTTATGCGAATTCGGTTAAATTCTTGTCAAAAAATGATTAATTTTTATAAAATAATTAAAGTGCACTTAAAATATGAACATGTTGAATTTTAGTTAATTTCATAATTATTTTTGATGAATTTTGGTTATTTTCGCCAGATTTGCACAAAGGGCGAAAAATGGCTCGGCAGACACTGCTAGAAGCACAAAACAGAGAAGCAATTTGAAGTATCGAGGCGAACAAAATTTCAGCCTAAGACGGTCCAAATTTATATGTATTAATTCATAATATAATTAATTTTAATTTATATCCAATTTAATTTGGGTGCTTGAAAGCTAAAATTCTTGCAAACGTGAAGAAGACAAGTTATAGCCAGGGCATAATCACAGATTGGGACCTCTACCGAATAGCTAGAGAATTTGTTCTACAGCAACAAGTTCAAGAAAGTGAGGACCCCGAAGAAGAAGAAGAAGATCCCACAATACAATCAGTTGAAGTCCTAGATAAGGCAAAACCAATGGAACCAGAAGCTGAACCTGATGTCGAAACTTCAATGTTCAGAGCTCAACCGCCTAGCCCAGATCTTCGAGATGAGCTATCAGAGTTGATGAACATAATGCAACATATGTAATGGCAGCAACAAGCTTACTGGAGATACTCAAAATAAGGGATGATTTGATGAGAAGTGCTCTTAAGAAAATTTGCAATGACCCATTTATTTTTGTGCCTGAGTTTCTAGATTTTATATTTGAATCATGGAGTCCATTATCGAAGGAGGAGCGAAGCGATTCATGTAAAGGCAATATTGATGGAGCAAAAGATGAGTCAAATTCAGAAGGATCTGCAAATAAATAAAAAGGGAGGATCTCGACTTTATTTTATTTTTGTTTTGGGGTTATTTTAGGATTAAGTTAATTAGGAATTTTTATTCTTGCCTAATAAAATAAGAGAGGAAAATCATTAATAAAATTTGAGCAAGTCGCAAAGTATAAAGTGTGGCAATAGATATATACATGTCTAGGATTGGATTTAGAGAGAACTTGGTGCTTAAGCAGTCAAATTAGCCCACCTCCTCATTTTTAGAATCGTACCTGGTGTATAATATCTATTCACTTTAAACAATGAGGAGATTGTTCATTTTAAATAAGGGGACCGAAAATTTGAATTATTTCCACTCAGAATAAAATTTTCTTTTAATTATGATTAGGATATATTTTGTTCAATTATTTGAAATTTTGTTAAGTATGCCAAACTTCAATATAAATAAAGTTCTATTATTTCAATAAATTATTATGTTAGCTTAATAATGATGTGAATGTATTTTTGATAAAGCATGCAAATCGTACCATAAATTTTTAGTTCCTTACGAAAGTTAGGCATGCATAAAAGTTTAAGTCTTTAGAATTGACTTAGTAGTTTCTTGAAACAAAATTCTAGGAAGCATGGAATTTTGAAAATGATTTAGGCAACTTTTGTTTGTACCGTTTGAGCCTTTCAAGCCAACCATGATGAAATTTTTATCCTTTGAAACCCAACTTTGAGACTATATGGCCTAATTTTATTTGAACCCTTGCAAATTTAGCCATCACTTCTCTTTTAACTATCTTAAAATTGTCTCAAACACTAGACTCAATACTATACAAAGTATTCTTTAAAAATAAGTTTGGGGGAGTTGAAAAGAAATATCAAATGCTCTAAAATTGTAGTACATTCAGTAAAATGCTTGAATTTAAAAAAAGAAACGAAAAGAGAGTATGAGTTCTTAAAATAAGATGTACAAAAAAGCATATGAAAGCAAAGTAAGTTGATGTATTGAGGGAAATTATTCCAAAGGTCCAATTGAAGCTGAGTCTAGGGTTTAAAAGCCTAAATTTATCTATCTTTTACCTACCCCTAAGCCCAGCCATGTTACAACCTTGTTAAAGACCTATTGATTCAATGTTCCAATGCTACCTACATTAGTGGAGAGAAAATGCTACGTTCAACATATGAAGACATAAGTTAAACTTAATGATTGTAGCTTAATCTTGAATAAGGGAATAAAATTAAATTGGTAAGGTTTAACATGACTGTATTAGGAAGCATTTAGTCTAATTTTTTTTATCATAAGAATGATTGAGATTAATTTGAATGATATGTATACTTACATAACTATCAAATTTCCTATTTTTGAGCATAAGTATATTAAATTCATAATTCTGGGAAGAATGTTGGTCTGAAGGAATTTTTCAAAGGTGTTTTCGAAAAATTCTTTTCAATTTGTGCATTACTTGGGACGAGCAATGAATTAAGTTTGGGGGTGTGGAAACACAAAAATTTACACACTTTTTCATACCCTTTTTAACTTAAATTCATGCGAATTCAGTTAAATTTTTGTTGAAAATAATTAATTTTTATAAAATAATTGAAGTGCACTTAAAATATGAACATGTTTAATTTTAGTTAATTTCATAATTATTTTTGATGAATTTTGGTTATTTTTGACAGATTTGCACAAAGGGCAAAAAATGGCTCGGCAGACACTGCAGAAGCATAAAACTGAGAAGCAATTTGAAGTATTGAGGCGAACTAAATTTCAACCTAAGACGGTCCAAAATTATATTTTTTAATTCATAATATAATTAATTTTAATTTATATCCAATTTAATTTGGGTTAATAAATTATTAATTAATTATGAAAAAGTGGTCCAGTTGAACCGAACCAAGTGAACCGAACCACCCAAGAAATGGACAGCCCAAAACCATCCCAAGAGCTGACCCAAATATGCTTTAGCTGATTACTTAAGCTTGCAAAGAGGCCCTCGAAGACTTGTTCAAATTGAAATTAAGCCCCACCAAAATTGGTGGCTTTGTAGATTTGCCCCAAGCCATATGTAGCAAAGTTGAAGCCGTCAACTTTGCCACATAGATGGCCGGTCAAGGGGTGGCTCTTTGGTTGCTATTTTTAGAAAATTTCAGCTGCAACATTCAGCTATAAAAACCCCCCTTGGCTGGTCATTCAACACATCCCTCATTCACATCTCTTTTCTCACAATTATCCTCTCCTCTCTCACTTTTCCTCTCATTTTCCCATTCAAAGTTCCTTGCTCTTTTGCCGATTTCTTCCCTTGGAAAAGGGGTGTTCTGCAGCCATTTTGGAGCAGCAATTGAGTGTTCATAGAAGCCTTGATCAATGAGGACAACAAAGAAGGAAGAACGGAGCAACCTAGTCAAGCCACGGAAAAACACCTGATTTGATTCTTGTTCCCTATCTCTTTAATTTTTGTTGTTTTTGTGATGAACATATCTATGAATATTTATGTTGTTGGAATGGTTAATTTAATCAGCTTATCTTGAATTTAATTCATGTTGGGTTGATTGCATTTTGTCCTCTTAAATTATTAAAATTGCGTTTATGCTGTTATAGGCCTCGGTAAAATGCTTGATTAAGTAAAATCATGACTAAGTTATTCTTGCATTACAACTGTTAGGTAACTAATGAATTAATTATTTAAACGGATTGAAATTGTAATTAATGGACATAGCACTTAATCAGTGCATGTTTATTCTTATAAAGTAGCTGAAGGTTAAATTAGCATTGTATCTGGCAATATATTTGCCTTGCATAACTTGCAAGATTATTGTGATTAAACTATTTCAAGGTAAGGATACCTTGTTACGTCACATAGTCTTTTATGTTCTCATTAGATTTAATTAATTGTTTGAATTGACATAGGAATATGCAAGTGATTAGTTCAATTTAATGAGTATGTATGTGCAATAACATGTTTGCTTATTAGAATCTGTTTAATCGATTGAATTGACATAGGGATATGTTAACAGATGAATGGATTTGTGTAGGTGAGTATGCTCATAAGTTAGCAAATTACCGAGTTGTCGTGAATTTATTCGTAACAATATAAACATGATTTTGATAATTCTAAGTTAAAAAAATATAATTAATCCAACACAATTATATCATCTTGATTAAAATCTTATTTTGAAATCGTGCATTTAAGTAAAATCTTAGTTTTTAATCACCCTCTTCAAACAGAATATTTTTTTCTTCACCAAAGTGTTTTAAATAGCATTCATAAATAATTATTTTCACAATCCCTGTGGGTACGATAACTCAACAATTACTTGTCACTTTATTACTTGTTGCGATTGTGTACACTTGCACATTTCTGTCATTCCACGGACCCGGATGTTGTTTTACCTTGCAAATTCTTGGAAAATTAGTCTCGACTCTTGCATCCACTGTATCATCTAATCAAGCTTTGGAAGACTGTTTTTAAGAATCAACAAATGCTCTTGAAAAAAGGCTTTACACTGAAAGAGAGCAACTATACCAATTTCATGGTGCACATTCGAAAAATTACTAAAACCCTCAATTGAGAGTTGTTTTGTGAGAAAAGACCTAGTGTAACAGCCCGATTTAGGGCCAAAATGGAATAGTGGTTTTGAAACCACGAATCTGAGATTTAAAAAAATAATAATAATAATTTATTATGATAAGTTTTAGCATTTATATTATGATTTCCCAATTGTGTGAAAATTTCTTGTGAAATTTTATCGATTGGATGTTTAATTTGATGTTTAGGACTAAATTGAAATAGGTGAAAAATGTTTGTGTCTAATTCATAAAGTACTAGATTGAAATGGGGGTTTTAAGTAGAGGTCCTTAAATGGAAATTAGACCATTATCTTTTATATGGACAAAAATTAGGACATGGATGGAATTTTTAGAAAGTTTAGTAGTAAGGGCATTTTGGTCATTTGCATATAAAATGAAATAAAATGGGAAAAATAACACAAAAATGTGTTCATCTTCATCAAGCTTGGCTGAAACTTGCATGTTCTCCATAGCTAGGGTTTTTCCCAAGCTTTCAAGCTCAATAGTAAGTGCATTCAAGCCTCGTTTTTAATGTTCTTTACATTTTTGAAATCCTCGTAACTCGATCTACCTATTTCTACTATTATTTTGAGTTAGGGTTTATGTTTAAAAATTTACTCATGAATGATATGTATGTAATTTGATGTTTGATGGTAGAATATGAATGTTTGAAGTTAGAAGAACAATCTTTTCTAAGTGATTTTTAGCGAAAACGAGCAAAACAGCATAATCGGTAAAAATACCTATTGTTCATAACTATGTGTTAGAGTGAGAATTTGATGTTGACATAGAAGATAAAAATGATCAGCATGTCATTAAACATAAGAATAAGGGCTGAAATTAAATTTTCAAACCTGGGGGCAAAATCGTAATTTTGTAAAAGTTAGGGGGCAAAAATGTAATTTTTCCATAATGTGATTTTTGGATTGAAATAAATAGTACGAGTGTTAAGTGAGCTAAATGTGTTGTTATAGATCAAGAAAGGCGTAGAATCGATCTCGAACGGGGGAAGGAAAAGGTTTTGGACTAAATTGCAAAATTTCCATATTTTGCACCGAGGTAAGTTTGTATGTAAATAATACATTAACTTCATTTACATTTTTATATTTCAGCCTATTATATATATATATTAACTGATGTTGAAGCATAAATCGACTATTGGAAGAATGGAAATAAGTAATAGAGAGAGAAATCCCGGTTGAATATTCGGAAAGATTGAGTAAAATAGATGGAGCGTAGCTAGGTCACATGTATGGTGCTGAGTGCACATCATGTGTACAAGAAAGCTACGAGATACTATGTAGTGGCTAGGTTACATGTGTGATACGGGATGTATCCCATGTAGACAAGAGAGCTACGGGAGAGATAAATGTAGCTAGGTCGCATGTGTGATTCCAAGTGAAGGACACCATGTAGACAAGAGAGCTATGAGATAAATTGGCTAGGTCACATGGGTGGTACTAAGTGTTCACCAGGTGTACAAGAGAGCCGAATTATATGAAATATGATGGTGGAGCTATGTACTGAAACTATCAAGTATCGGGAATTGATCCGAATTGTTCAACGGGATGGCTTTATGGTGACATTGTAATCATGGACCTATACTTGTGAATTATATGAAATGTGGTGAAAATGAATTGTGATATGCATGTTAAAATGAGATTAATATAAAGAAAGTGTGAAAGAGTGAATTACCAATAATACTGTTTTGGACAGACGCAGTGTCGTGAATCACCAAAAATAATGGAAATTTAATTAGTGGCTGAATGAGATATGAATTTAAAGCTTAATGAGTCTATTTTCATTTAAAAGAAACAAAGCAAGTAAACGAATCTTATATTTTGAGAAATTTATATTTTCATGAGACCTATTCAGGATGACTACATGATCCTCTATTCAGATTTTAAAAATTTACCATAAATTGTAAAGAAACAATTAGGAGTTGTATATTACATGTATGGAAGCCTTATTGAGTCTAGTTTTATAAGAAAGAAACGGCATAGTCATTGAAACTCTAAATAGAGAGATATGTGAATCATAATATACAGGGGTCAGAGTGGCCAAACCCTGAAATAGGGGAGACTTTAACTAATAAGCTGTACTAATTGGCTTGACCAAAAATTTTAGAAAACAATTAGTAAGTATATATATGAGTCTAGTTTCAAGGAAAATTTACAGAATTGGATTTTGAGTTTTGTAACTTGAGTTATGATTTATTTAGTGAACATGACGCAGGAGGGACAGCTTGATGAAATTGGAGTAAATAATGAAATTAAAAATAAATATGATTGAGTTACTTTGTAAACATATTAGATTCCTTATTTATTATTTATATACTTACTTACTAAGCAATAAGCTTACTTTCTTTTTTCTCTTTTTTTTTTGTTTATAGCGTCATCCAGCTAGCACGGGAGTTAGAGATCGTTGAAGATCTGTCCGCACTATCAATACTTTTGGTATTTAAACTAAACATTTTGAATTATGGCATGTATAGCAGGCTTAGTTATTTTTGTTACGTGTCATAATTGCCTAGGCTTAAAATATAGGCTACAGTATGTGATCGACTATTTTGTACAAAGCCATTGAAGTTGGCTAATATTGTTAAAGACTTATGTTATAATGTTTCGTGATCCAATTGGATGCCATATTTTTGTCTCGATTTTATTTAATGGTATGTGTTATGTTCAGTAATATCTCGCATAATCGCTTTGTTTCGGTGTGGAATGAGTGTAAGGGGTGTTACATTTAGTGTATCAGAGCTATGGTTTAGTCGGTTCTTAGACCAATAAAGTGTGTGTAAAAGTCTAGCTATACATGCCATAAAAATCTTTGTGATAGTGTGGTGACTCTGATTATTCTAAAGCGTGTTTTGTTTTAATATAGTAATGGATCTGTGAGGCTGTGGTCGATGATGTTTGCTAGTAATGCGCTGGCTCCCTCACAAGGGACTGCGCCTATAGAAAGTAGACCTGAGACATTGAGACAGGGAGATGAGGCTCGGGATGCCTTTCTCTAAATGATAAACAATTGGTATACTGAGTTTATTCGAGCAAACCCAAATGCTCAACCTCCTCCACCCCCTCCCATACCTCAGACGGTTCCTATAGTTGCTCAAGGCATAGATTTGGTAAGAATGAACAAGCCTCCGGTTAACAAGATTCGAAAATAAGGGGCCGAAGAGTTTAGAGCAAAGATTGATGATGATCCCGAGAAAGTAGAGTTCTGGCTTGAAAATTCTACCCGTGTATTTGATAAGCTCTCATGTACACCCGAGGAGTGCTTAAAGTGTGCTGTATCACTTTTGAGAGACTCAGCTTACCACTGGTGGAAGACTTTGGTAGCAGTGGTGCCAAAAGAAAGAGTTACTTGGGATTTCTTCCAGGAAGAATTCAGAAAGAAATACATAAGTCAGCGATTTATTGATCAAAAACGGAAGGAGTTCCTTGAATTGAAACAGGGCAAGATGTCTGTGGCAGAGTATGAACATGAATTTGTAAGATTCAGCAAGTATGCCCAGGAATGTGTGTCCACCGAGGCTATTATGTGCAAAAGATTTGAGGATGGGCTTAATGAGGACATTAAAGTGCTTATGGGAATTCTAGAGCTGAAAGAATTTGTAGTATTGGTTGACCGAGCTCTTAAAGCTGAAGAATTGAATAAAGAAAGAAGAAAAGTTGCTATTGAGGCCCGAGATGCCAAAAAGAGGCCGATAAGCAAGTCATTTCAATCTCAGTCAAAGAGGTCCAAAGAGACAAACCCTCGAATGACATTTTTAGCTGGAGATTCACACCGAGATCGTGGTAAGGCATATTTGGGGTCTAAAGCTCAAGCTTCTTCAGTGGCAAGTGTGGGTAATGTGCGGTCTAGAAAACCCGAATGTCAGCAATGTGGCAAGCAACATTTTGGTGAGTGCTGGGGGAACGAGCAAGCTTGTTTCAGGTGTGGTTCTCGCGAGCATTTTATCAGAGACTGTCCAGAGAAAGTTAAAGAAGAAAAATTTTAAAGCGCTAGACAGAGTACTACCGCCAGCAGAGGTAGACCCCCAAGAAATACTAGAAGTAAAGCTAGCAGTAAAACTGTGATGAAAGATTCAGCAGTGAGATTAGAAGCTAGAGTGCCTGCTAGAGCTTATACCATACGTGCCCGAGAGGATGCATCATCTCTCGATGTGATTACTGGTACATTTTTTCTTTATGATACTATTGTTGTTGCATTGATTGGTCCCGGGTCTACTCATTCCTATATTTGTATGAATTTAGTGTCTAATAAGAAGTTGCCTGTTGAGTTTACTGAGTATGCGATTAAAGTGTCGAACCCCTTAGGCCAATATGTGCTAGTTGATAAGGTTTGCAAGAATTGCCCATTAATGATTCAAGGTCTTTTTTCCGGCTAATTTGATGTTTGTTACCATTTGATGAGTTTGATGTTATCTTGGGAATGGACTGGTTGACATTGTATGATGCCAAGGTAAATTGTAAACAGAAAACATTAGAGTTGAAATGTGAAAACGGTGAAATTATGTGGGTTGAAACAGATGAATTAAATAAATTGCTTATGGTGATTTCGCGCATGTCTGCACAAAAATACATAAGGAAAGGGTGTAAAGTTTATCTTGCCTATGTAAAGAATACTGAAATGTCTAAATCGAAGCTTGAATCAGTGCCGATAGTCTGTGAATTTCCACATGTATTTCCAGAGGAATTGCCTGGGTTGCCTCCGAACAGAGAGATAGAGTTTGCCATTGATTTATTGCTGGGGACTGCACCGATCTCGATTGCTCCAAATAGAATGGCTCTGACTGAATTAAGAGAATTGAAGGCTCAGTTGCAAGAGTTAACAAACAAGGGATTTGTGAGACCGAGTTTCTCTCCTTGGGGTGCTCCTGTATTGTTCGTAAAGAAGAAAGATGGCTCAATGAGGCTTTGCATTGATTACCGTCAGCTCAATAAGGTGACTATAAAGAACAAGTACCGCTACGAGGATTGACGATTTATTCGATCAGTTGAAGGGGGCAACAGTGTTTTCAAAGATCGATTTGAGGTCTGGTTACTACCAGTTGAGAGTTAAGGAGTCGGATGTGCCAAAAACTGCCTTTAGAACAAGGTATGGGCATTATGAGTTCCTTGTGATGCCTTTCGGCTTAACAAATGCTCCAGCTATATTTATGGACTTGATGAACCGAATCTTTTGGCCATATTTAGATAAATTTGTAGTAGTGTTTATAGATGACATTCTAATTTATTCTCGGGATGAGTCTGAACACGCCGAACACTTAAGAACCACATTGCAGATCTTGAGGGAAAAAAACTGTTTGCTAAGTTTAGTAAAAGTGAGTTCTGGCTTCGTGAAGTTAGATTTTTGGGACATATAGTCTCGGGTGATGGTATGCGGGTGGATTCGAGCAAGATTTCCGTGATCGTTGATTGGAAACCGCCAAAAAATGTATCCGAGGTTAGAAGCTTTTTAGTCTTGGCCAGGTATTATAGACGTTTTGTCGAAGGATTTTTGATGATTACCTCTCCTATGACTAAGTTGCTGCAAAAGAATGTTAAGTTTGAATGGACTGATAAATGTCAGCAGAGTTTTGAAAAACTAAAAGCACGATTGACTGAAGCACCGATTTTAGTACAGCCCGAGCCCGGGAAGGAGTTCGTAATTTATAGTGATGCATCATTGACAGGCCTTGGATGTGTGCTGATGCAGGAGGGTAAAGTGGTAGCTTATGCCTCGAGACAGTTAAAACCGCATGAGAAGAACTATCCTACGCATGATTTGGAATTGGCCGCTATTGTATTTGCCTTGAAGATCTGGCGTCATTATTTGTACGGTGAAAAATGCCAAATTTTTACTAATCACAAAAGTTTGAAATACTTGATGAATCAAAAGGATTTGAATCTGCGACAATGGAGATGGCTTGAATTATTGAAGGATTATGAGCAAGTGATTGATTATCATCTGGGAAAAGTGAATGTAGTTGCTGACGCCTTGAGCAGGAAATATCTTTTTACTTTGAGAGACATGAATACGACGTTAGCATTGTCTGATGATGGGTCAATCTTGGCAGAGATGAGAGTTAAACCGTTATTTCTCCAGCTAATTTGTGATGCTCAAAAGAACGATAGTGAGTTGCGAACCAAGAGAACTCAGTGCGAATCGGGTTACGACTCAGATTTCCGAGTTAGACTAGATGATTGTTTGATGTTTCGAGATAGGATTTGTGTACCGAAAAATGATGAATTGATTCAGAAAATACTACATGAGGCACATAGTGGCTGTTTGTCGATTCACCACAGTAGCACAAAAATGTATAATGATTTAAAGAAGTTATATTGGTGGCGGGCATGAAAAGGACATTTCTGAATTTGTAACCAAGTGTTTGATCTGTCAACAAGTAAAAGCTGAGCATCAAGTGCCTTCAGGATTACTCCAACCGGTAATGGTGCCTGAATGGAAATGGGATAGAATTACCATGGATTTTGTAATTGGGTTACCTCTGACTCCTAAAAAGAAGGATGTTGTCTGGGTAGTGGTTGATAGGTTAACAAAGTCGGCTCACTTTATACCTGTGACGCACTCGATTACTCACTTGATAAATTAGTTGAACTATATATTCTTTGAAATTGTGAGGTTGTACAGGGTACCTATGTCGATAATATCAGATAGAGATCCGAGATTTACCTCGAGAGTCTAAAAAAAGTTACAAGAAGCTTTGGGCACAAAATTGAACTTTAGTACCGCGTTTCATCCACAAACAGATTGTCGATCGAAAAGAGTAATCCAGTACTCGAAGATATGCTTAGATCTTTGTGTTTTAGAATTTGAAGGCGCGATTGGGAGAAATATCTATCTTTGGTTGAATTTGCCTACAATAACAGCTTTTGATCAAGTATCTGAGATGGCACCGCATTGAAGCCTTGTATGGTCGCAAGTGTTGGACTCCTTTATATTGGGTGAACTTAGTGAGAAACAGATTCATGGGGTTGATCTAGTTAAAGAAACCAAAGAGAAAGTAAAAGTAATTCGTGATTGCCCGAAAGTCGCTTGGATCGACAAAAGTCATATCTGATTTAAAAGAAAAGAGATTGAATTTGGTGGGTGATAAAGTGTTCTTGAAGGTATCACCATGGAAAAAGATTCTAAGATTTGGCGGAAAGGCAAGTTGAGTCGCGTTTATTGGGCCGTCTGAGATTACCGAGAGGATTAGACCCGATGGCATATCGGTTGGCCTTACCAAGCATGAGTTAGAAAGAATTCATAATGTGTTTCATGTATCAATGTTGCGGCGTTATCGGTCGATCCTTCACATGTGATTTCTCCAACAGAAATTGAGATTCGATAGGACTTGACCTATGATGAGGAACCGATTAAGATTTTGGCTCAGAAGTAAAACAGTTGAGAAAGAAAAGTATAGCTTTAGTAAAAGTGTTATGGCAAAGACATGGAGTAGAAGAAGCTATGTAGGAACCAGAGGAAACCATGAGAAAACAGTACCCAAATCTCTTTACCGGTAAGATTTTTAGGGACGAAAATCCCTAAAGAGGGGAGAGTTTTAACAGCCCGATTTAGGGCCAAAACGGAATAGTGGTTTCGAAACTACGAATTTGAGATTTAAAAAATAATAATAATAATTTATTATGATTAAGTTTTAGTGTTTATATTATGATTTCCTAATTGTGTGAAAATTTCGTTTCGAAATTTTATCGATTGGATGTTTAATTTGACGTTTAGGACTAAATTGAAATAGGTGAAAAATGTGTGTCTAATTCATAAAGTACTAGATTGAAATGGGGGTTTTAAATAGAGGTCCTTAAATGGCAATTAGACCATTATCTTTTATATGGACAAAAATTAGGACATGGATGGAATTTTTAGAAAGTTTAGTAGTAAGGGCATTTTGGTCATTTGTATATAAAATGAAATAAAATGGGAAAAATAACACAAAAATGTGTTCATCTTCATCAAGCTTGGCCGAAACTTGCATGTTCTCCATATCTAGGGTTTTTCCCAAGCTTTCAAGCTCAATAGTAAGTGCATTCAAGCCCCGTTTTTAATGTTCTTTACATTTTTGAAATCCTCGTAACTCGGTCTGCCTATTTCTACCATTATTTCGAGTTAGGGTTTATATTTAAAAATTTACCCATGAATGATATATATGTAATTTGATGTTTGATGGTAGAATATGAATGTTTGAAGTTAGGAGAACGATCTTTTCTAAGTGATTTTTAGCGAAAACGAGCAAAACGGCATAATCGGTAAAAATACCTATTGTTCATAACTATGTGTTAGAGTGAGAATTTGATGTTACCATAGAAGATAAAAATGATAATCATGTCATTAAACATAAGAATAAGGGCTGAAATTAAATTTCCGAGCCTAGGGGCAAAATCGTAATTTTGTAAAAGTTAGGGGGCAAAAATGTAATTTTTCCATAATGTGATTTTTGGATTGAAATAAATAGTTTGAGTTTTAAATGAGCTAAATGTGTTGTTATAGATCAAGAAAGGCGTGGAATCGATCTCGAACGGGGGAAGGAAAAGGTTTTGGACTAAATTGCAAAATTTCCGTATTTTGCACCGAGGTAAGTTTGTATGTAAATAATACATTAATTTCATTTACATTTTTATATTTCAGCCTATTATATATATATTAGCTGATGTTGAAGCATAAATCGACTATTGGAAGAATGGAAATAAGTAATAGAGAGAGAAATCCCGGTTGAACATTCGAAAAGATTGAGTAAAATAGATGGAGCGTAGCTAGGTCACATGTATGGTGCTGAGTGCACATCATGTGTACAAGAAAGCTACGAGATACTACGTAGTGGCTAGGTCACATGTGTGATACGGGATGTATCCCATGTAGACAAGAGAGCTACGAGAGAGATAAATGTAGCTAGGTCGCATGTGTGATTCCAAGTGAAGGACACCATGTAGAAAAGAGAGCTACGAGATAAATTGGCTAGGTCACATGGGTGGTACTAACTGTTCACCATGTGTACAAGAGAGCCGAATTATATGAAATATGATGGTGGAGCTGTGTGCTGAAACCATCAAGTATCGGGAATTTATTGAAATTGTTCAACGGGATGGCTTTATGGTGACATTGTAATCATGGACCTATACTTGTGAATTATATGAAATGTGGTGAAAATGAATTGTGATATGTATGTTAAAATGGGATTAATATAAAGAAAGTGTGAAAGAGTGAATTACCAATAATACTGTTTTGGACAGACGCAATGTCGTGAATTTGAAAAATCACCAAAAATAATGAGGTATGAATTTAAAGCTTAATGAGTCTATTTTCATGTAAAAGAAACAGAGCAAGTAAAGGAATCTTATATTTTGAGAAATATATATTTTCGTGAGACCTGTTCAGAATGACTGCATGATCCTCTGTTCAGACTTTAAAAATTTACCATAAATTGTAAAGAAACAATTAGGAGTTTTATCTTACATTTATGGAATCCTTATTGAGTCTAGTTTTATAAGAAACAAATGGCATAGTCATTGAAACTCTGATTAGAGAGATATATGAATGGTAATATAGAGGGGTCAAAGTGGCCGAACCCTGAAATAGGGGAGACTTTAACTAATAAACTGTACTAATTGGCTTGACCAAAAATTCTAGAAAACAATTAGTAAGTAGATATATGAGTCTAGTTTCAAGGAAAATTTACGGAATTGGATTTCAAGTTTTGTAACTTGAGTTATGATTTATTTAGTGAACATGACGCAGGAGGGATAGCTTGATCAAATTGGAGTAAATAATGAAATTAAAAATAAATATGATTGAGTTACTTTGTAAACATATTAGATTCCTTATTTATTATTTATATACTTACTTACTAAGCAATAAGCTTACTTTCTTTTTTCTCTTTTTTTTTTTTTTATAGCGTCATCCAGCTAGCACGGGAGTTAGAGATCGTTGAAGATCTGTCCGCACTATCAATACTTTTGGTATTTGAACTAAACATTTTGAATTATGGCATGTATAGCAGGCTTAGTTATTTTTGTTACGTGTCATAATTGCCTAGGCTTAAAATATAGGCTACAGTATGTGATCGACTATTTTGTACAAAGCCATTGAAGTTGGCTAATATTATTAAAGGCATATGTTATAATGTTTCATGATCCAATTGGATGCCATATTTTTGTCTCGGTTTTATTTAATGGTATGTGTTATGTTCTGGTAATATCTCGTACACTGTTTCAGTGTGGAATGAGTGTAAGGGGTGTTACACCTAGTGCAGATAAAGAGTTAGTTCGTAAATTTTATACAAATTTGACCTCATGCGAATTAACAGAAGTTTCTGTATGAGGAATCTAGGTACCAATAAGCTCAAATGCTATTAATGAACTCTTTAAATTACCTGATTTCGAAGAGGATGCATATTCTTCTTTGATGAGAAATATTGAGGCTGAAAAATTGCAAAAAATTCTCTAGGAACTTATAGTTTCGAGTTCTAAGTGGACTGTGTCAAAGCATGGATCTCACAATTGTCGTAGAGAATATTTGTTTCAATTAGCGAAGGTATGGTTCTATTTCATTCAATTCAGCCTTTTTCCAATATCACATAGGACCACAATTTCATTAAAGGGAATGGTCTTGTTATACTCAATTTTAATAGAAAAGATCGTTGATGTAGGAAAGATCATTCTGAAAGAAATTCAAAATTGTGCCGCTAGACGTTCTGGCCCAACATCTTTCCCTTTACGATAATAGTTCTGTGCTTGAAAGCTAAAATTCTTACTAATGTAAAGAAGACAGGTTATAGCCAAGACACAATCACAAATTGGGACCTCTACCGAATAATCAGAGATTCTGTTCTGCAGAAACAGTTAAACTGAACGAGGATCCTAAAGGAGAAGAAGAAGATCCTACAAAGATCGAACCAGTGCAGACAGCTGAAATGCCTGCTAAGGCAGAACCAATTGAACCAATAATCGAACCTGACATGGTTACCTTAGCATTTAAAACTCAATCACCTCACCCAGATCCTCGTGATGAGATGTCAAAGTCGATGGGCATAATGAAACATATGCAGTGGCAGCAACAAGCTTACTGGAGATATTCAAAAATACGGGATGACTCAATGAGAAGCACTTTTACGAAAACATTTCATGACTCGTTTATTTTTGTGCATGAGTTTTCAGATTTTATATTTGAACCATGGAGTCCAAAATCAAAGAGGGAATGAAGCGATTCATGCAAAAACAAAGACAATGGAGAAAAAGATGAGTCAGATTCTGAGGGATCTACAAATAAATAAGAAGGGGGATCTGTACTTCATATTATTTTTCTTTCCTAGGATATTTAATGTTTTTCGGATTAGGTTCTATTAGGATTTTTATTTCTCTCATAATAAAATAAGAGGTGGAAATCATAAATAAAAATGAACAAGTTACAAAATAAGAAGTGTGGCAATAGATATGTACATGTCTGGGATAGATCTAAAGAGAGCTTGGTACTTAAGTAGTCAAATTGACTCACCTCCTCTTTTCTAGAATCTTACCTAATGTATAGTATCTATTCACTTCTAACAATGAGAACATTGTTCATCTTAAGCAGGGGGACCAAAAAATTGAAATTATTTCCTCTCAGAATAAATTTTTTCTTTTTATTATGGTTAGGTTGTATTTTGTTCAAAATTTTGAAATTTTGTTAAGTATGCTAAACTTCAGTATGAATAAAGTTCTATTATCTCAATAATTGTTATGTTAGTTGAATTATGACATAAATGTACTCTTAATAAAGTATGAAAATCATACTATAAAAATTTTAGCTCCTTAGGAAAGCTAAGCATGCATGAAAGTTTAAGTCTCTAGAATTGACTAAGTAATTTCTTAAGATGAAATCCTAGGAAGAATGGAATGTTGAAAATGATTTAGGAAAACTTTGTTTGGGCCGTTTGAGCCTTTCAAGCCAACCTTGATGAATATTTATCCCTTGAAACCCAACTTTCAAACTATATGGCCTAATTTTATTTGAACCTTTGCAATATTTAGCCATCACTTCTCTCATAATTAACTTTAAATTATCCTAAACACTACGCTCAATCTATTGAGAATATTCTTTGAAAATAAGTTTGAGGGAGTTGAAAAGAAGTATCAAATGTAAAAAAGAGAGAGAGAGAGAGAGAGAGCATATGTACTCGAAAGAAATAGATGTACAAAAGAGCAGGTAAAAGAAAAATGAGTTGGTGTATTGAAGGTAATTATTTTGAAGGTCCAATGCAAGCTGAGTTTAGTGTTTTTAGCCTAAATTTATCAATCTTTTACCTACCCCTAGCCTAGCCACGCTACAACCTATTTAAAAGGCCTACTGATTCAAGTTTCTGTGCTACTTACATTAGTGGAGAGAAATTGCTATGTTTAACATATGAAGGCATAAATTAAACTTAATGATTGCAGCTTAATCTTAAATAAGGGAATAAAATCAAATTGGTAGGGATTTAACATGTCTTTGCTGAGAAAGCATTTAGTCTATTTTTGCTATCATAATAATAATTGAGATGAATTTGAATGAATTGTATACTTAAGTGGCATAAATCTCAAAAAAAAAAAAATTCTTGAGCATAAGTATACTAACTTCATAATTATGCGAAAAATGTTTTCTAAAGGAATTTTTCAAAGGTGTTTCTAAGAGATTCTTTTCAATTTGTGCATTACTCGGGATGAACAATGAATTAAGTTTGGGGTTGTGGAAACACAAACATATATAGACTTTTTCATGCCCTTTTTAACACAAATTCATGTAGTTTCGTAGTAATTCTTGTCGAAAAATATAATATAATTATAAAATAATTAAATTTTACTTAAATTATTAAAATATTAAATTTTAATTAATTTTATAATAAATTTTTCATAAGTTTTGATTTATTTTTGATAGATTTGTACAAATGGTGAAAATTGGCTCGGCAGACACTACTAGAAGCTGAAACCGTGAAGCGATTTTTGAAGCGTTGAGGCAAATTAATTTTTCAGCCTAAGATGGTCCAAATTATGAATATTAATACATAATATAATTAATTTTAATTTTAATCCAATTTATTTAAACGATTTGGAGTTAGCAGTGGTGGTGTTCACACTCAAGATTTGGCAACACCACTTGTATGGTGAGAAGTGTACCATATACACAGACCAGAAAAGTCTCAAGAACTTGCTCATGTATAAGGAGCTAAATATATGATAAAGAAGGTGGATTGAGTTGTTTAAGGACTGTAATTGTGTGATAGAGTATCACCCTGGCAAGGCAAATGTCATAGCAAATGCACTGAACGGGAAGTCTATGAGTGAGCTACAAGCTCTGTTCGCGCGGCTAAATGTAACAAGTCATGATGGATTGTTCACAAAATTGCAAGTGAGTCGAATGTTGTTAGAACAAATCCAGGAAAATCAAGACTTAGATGAAGAGCTCACGAAAAGGGTTCACCAAGTGGAACAATAAGGGTGAAGTGACTTCGCACTAAACAATGAAGGAATACTATGTTTTTGTGGAAGACTATGTATGCCAAATGACAAGGAGATTCAACAAGTTGTCCATAGTGAAGCCCACAATAGCCCGTACGTAATGCACCCTAGTAGTAACAAGATGCACCGTAACCTCTACCAACCCTATTGGTGGCTTAGTATGAAATGAGTTGTTATAGAATTTGTGGCGAAGTGCCTAGTTTGTTAGAAAGTCAAAGCAGAGCATCAATATCCTTCAGGACTGCTACAGCTACTCAAGATTTTAGAATGGAGGTGGGAAATGATCATCATGGATTTTGTGACAAGATAGCCTATGACTATGAACAAGGACGTTATTTGGGTAATTGTGGATCACCTAATGAAGTATTCGCACTTTTTAGCTGTTCACACAAGCTATTATTTGCAAAGGCTTGCAAATATTTGCATTATTGAGATAGTTCGATTGCATGGCATGTAAGTTTCCATACTTTTGATCGAGATCCTAAATTCACTTTGAGATTTTGGAAGAGCTTGCAAGAAGCTTTAGGTTTGAAGCTTCAGTTCAATACTGCTTATCATCCTCAAATAGTTGGCAAATCTAAAAGAGTGATACAAGTGCTAGAATACATTTTGCGAAGCTATGTTTTGGAGTTTGTAGGAAGTTGGGAACGATATTTACCATTGGCAGAGTTCGTCTATAACAACAGTTATCAAGTAAGCATTAAGATGGCACCTTTTGAAGCTTTGTATGAAAAAAGGTGTCGAACACCTCTCTGTTAGGTGATCTATCATAATTTGATGTAGTAGATTAAATTGGTTTTGACACTTTAGGAGCTTGAAATTAAGCATTATCATTAGGATTTAATTATGTTTTAGTCAGTTTTTTAAAATTTAATAAAATGTGCAAATTGAGTCTTTTATTGACCATAGGGGCCAAATGAGGCCTAAGGGTGATCTAATGACCTTTGTAAGTGTGTAGGAGACCATTAGAAGGTGAAATAAATAGACATTGGTCGCTATGTCGCCACACGGAATGATCAATGTCACAACACAAGAAGCAAAATGGAAAAATCACGAAACTGCCTTTGACGTCATGACACAGACTAAGGGTGTCACGACAAACCCATAAAGATATCTTAAGAGTAATATACTGACTTTTATGTCGCAACACAGGTCCTGGTGTGTTGTGACATCGAATCTAGACAAGAATTAAACATGAGCTAGGGCATTTTGGTCTGCACAATCAAACTTAAAGCTTAAGAAAGTCAGCTAACCTAGGGTTAAGGACAACAGCAACCTGAAATCTATAAATAGGCTCCTTAGTCACATGTTATAGACACTAATTACTTATTTTAGAATTTTTCTTTTAAATTTTAGTTTAGTTTTCTTTTTTCTTAGGTTTTAGGTTTATTTTCAGTTTGTTTTCATTTTATCTCAAGAGATCTAATTTGTGGAGACAGCCAAACTCTATGGATTCATTTACATCTTTAATACAAATCAGGCATTTTCTTAAACTCTATACTTTCAATTCGTTTATCATGCTTATTCTCTATATCAATTTTATATTGTTTATGAAAACCATAAGAAACTAATCCCTCAATGGGGGATTAACGAGTAGAGGTATGATTTATTAACTATTTTGTAGGGTTACTCAATGGATCAACTGTTTGGGAAAGGAAGAACCTAAAACCCTAGGCCTGACAACCTTAGGAATTCATCAAGGTGGGAATTAACCTAAAATTGGTATTGCTTATTCGTGAACACCTTCACCCCAAACCAGTCTGGATTGTAATGTCGAAAGATAAGTCGTCCTTGTTGACTCGTTATTTGAGTGGAAGATCGAAAGATCCTGCTAGGATAATAACTAGTTGATTGACAAAAAACCCAAAGTGACAGTTGATGGGGATTAGCAAATCGAGCTAATCACCCATAATCAGATTTGATTTATTTTATTCTTTGATCTCTTGAATTTTATTTCTTTATGTTATTTTATTTTATTATTATAAAAATCTTAAAAACCCTTTTTATTTTACCTCCATACTATAACTAAATTGAAGTACTAATTAGGTCTTTCAGTGTTTATGTTAAAATTAATCTAGCATTCACCTCCCTTGGGTACGAATCTTGGAGTACTTACCTACTCCATTGTAATTATATTACAAATGGACCTGTATACTTGCGGATACTGCCTCATATATCCAGATCTTTTACAGTAGTATTCACATTCTGGATGTTAGTGCATCCAGAGGTAGTCATTGTGCTGAGTTGGATAAGACACAAATCGTTAGACCTGAATTGGTTCGTGAGACAGAAGACAAAGTCAAGATAATTTGTGAAAAGGCTAAAAGCTACTTTAGACAGATAGAAGTCCTATGCTGACTTGAAATGATGAGATGTTGAGTACCAAATGGGTGAGCATATGTTTCTTAAGGTGTCCCCATGGAAGAAAGTACTAAGGTTTGCACAAAAAGGGAAGCTACGTCTGAGATTCATTGGTCCTTATGAAGTGGTAGAGAAAATTGGTCCTATAGCATATCGACTCAAGTTGCCCCACAAACTTGATCAAATACATGGTGTATTTCATGTACCCATGCTATAACAACCAGTTTTTGGGTCAAATCAGAATAGTGATTTCGGGACCACAAATTCAAAGTAGAAATATTTGTTTTACTATTTCTTTAAGGTCTACAGCATGATAGAATAATTGTATGAAAATTTCGTTAAGAAATTTTATCGATTGAGTACTCAATTTGACTAGAATGACTAAATTGCAATAGGTACAAAATGTGAGTTCTATAGGCTAAAGGTAGTAAATTGTTATGAAATTCTAAATTATAGGTCCTTAAATGGTAATTAGACCATTCTACTTAGGATGGACAAAAATGGATATGGAGTAGGTAAAATTTCAAAGTTTAAGTGAAGGGTAAATAGGTAATTTGGTAAATAAAGCCAAAATAACTAAAATAAAAGATGTCATCTTCTTCAATTTCATCCCCATAGCCGAAAATTAAAAGAGGAGACATAGCTAGGGTTTGGCCAAGCTTTCAAGCTCGATTGTAAGTCTGTTCTTGTCCCATTTTTAACGATTTTTATATTTTTGAGATCATTGTAACTTGATTTAGCTATTTCAAGGACTAATTTGAAAGAAAGTTAAAGTCCAAAATTTTACCCATGTTGAATATGCTTGTATTTTGATGTTTGATGGTAGAAAATGCATGTTTGATGTTTGTTAAACGACTTTTGTAAAGTTATTTTTCGATAAAAATGTTAAATAGGGACTTATTTGTAAAAGTTTATAAAATGTGTAGAAAAGTGTGAATAAATGAAAAATGTGGGTTGTTATTAGTACAAATAACAATCAGATAGGCTTGGGTTGTGATGAAATTGAATGAAATTCTTTTTACGAGCCTAGGGACTAAATTGTATAAAGTTGAAAAATTAGGGGCAAAAATGAAAATTTTACCATAATGTGTTTTTGGGTTGAATTGAATAATGTGATGATTAAATAAGTTAAATGTGGTATTATAGATCAAGAAAAATGAAGTTCAGGTCTAGATCGGGGAAAAACCAAAGCAATTAACGAATAGACCTTTTTGGTCGTTTTTAGAACCGAGGTAAGTTCGTATGTTAAATAAGCTTACTTTAAATGTGTTTTAAATGCATTAATTTATGCATGAATTGCGTAATTGACCTTACAGACATGTTCGACGACGTTTTGGCAAGCGAGAAATCCCAATCGAACCTTAGGAATAGATTAGGATACAAGTGACATGTCACTAGGGTTTTATGTTATGTGATTCCAAATGCTGGGCTTGTATGTCCTACCGGGGGCTGAGTATACCAACATATGTTGCGGTTACTTGACAGCTTGTGTGAGCAGCACCGTGTAGGTACGTCTCGACTAACAGCTTGTGTGAGTAGGCCCGTTGATAGCTCGAGAGCGAACACATGTGTTATGAGATAAAGGTAGCAATAGCTACATATGTGGCACCTTGTGTTCAAGGTTTCCCGTGTATCCGATATTATTATTCCGAGTGGTTCATTGGGTATGACAGTGATGAAACTAAGTATGAAATTATTACAAGATGGTACAGTTATGTACTCAAAGCTTATAATTATTAATTCGTGAAATGACGACTTCAAAGTAAGTTGTGGTGGAAGTGAATTATGAGCATGAGATTATGGTCAATTATGTTATCTTATGTTATATTACTTGCATGTTAATGTATGATAAGGTTTGTTTATTTCTTTCATACAAGTTTACAAAGCTATATAGCTTACTCCATTTTATTTTCCATGTTTTATAGTGTCACCAAGCTAGCTCGGGTTGGAGATCTCAGAGATCGTATCACACTATCAAACTGTTATTTTGGGTACCGATGATTTTAAACATTTTGAGAATATGGCATGTATAGGGACTTGGTCATTTTGTTATGTGTCATTATGAATTTGGCCAAACGTATTGGCTTGTAATTGTCAAAGGCTTGATGTGGTATTTGGCCATGTAACTTGGCTCATTTTGGTTGAATTGGTTGTAAGCTTATATATATATATATATATATATATATATATATATATATATGTATGCATTTGCAATTATCTCTTGTGTGATGTGGTTTATAAATGCTTGGTGAATGGTCAAATGTGACTTAATGGTTTGTTGTTGAATAGTTGAGATTGGCTTATTGGTGTGCTATGAGATATATGAAGAATTATGCATGATAAAGTATCTGTGTTGGTACTTGTGGATATGAGTTTGGTTTGATTTGGTTTGGTAGAATATGATGTTTAAGTATGTCATGTGAGAGAATGAGATGGTATGTTCTAAACTTGATTATGGATGTTTTGGTTGCCTAAGTATGCTATGAATTATGCCTTGAACTTGTGCATATGTAGGTGTAAATGAGGGTGAAAAACGGCTTGGTAAATAGCCATTATTTTGTCCACATGGGTAGATACACGGGCGTGTGTTTAGGCTGTGTATGCCACATGGCTTGCCCTATCGACATGTGTTTCGGTCGTGTGTCCACTACACCTTAATTTTGAGAAATAGAATGCTCAAAATTGAGCACATGGGCAGAGACACGGGCGTGTGTCTCAACCGTGTGAGGGACACGGCCTCAAGCACGGGCGTGTGAAGTCTGCACCTATTTTATGAAAATTAAATTAACCACATGGCCTAGCACACAGCTGTGTGACTTGGCCGTGTGATCTCAATTTGTTCATGCATTGAAAAACAAAGAGTTACACGGGTTAAGGACACGGGCGTGTGTGACCACATGGCCTATCTACATGGGCGTGTCCCAAACCACACGGGAGTGTGACCCCTGCTCATAGCAAAAATTTTCTAAGTTTCGTAATAATTCCCCGAGTTATCGGTTTAGTCTCGAACCACTTCCAAAGCATGGTTTGGGCCTCGTAGGCTTGCATTAGGGACTTTATGATTGAATACAAATGGTTATAATTTGGATGAAAATTTA
Source organism: Gossypium anomalum (assembly GCA_025698475.1). Taxonomy (NCBI): domain Eukaryota; kingdom Viridiplantae; phylum Streptophyta; class Magnoliopsida; order Malvales; family Malvaceae; genus Gossypium; species Gossypium anomalum. The sequence continues at coordinate 38,778,453 of CM046958.1, read as the reverse complement.
TGTCTTGATTTGTATGTTTGCTTGCAATGTAAGTCCGGTAATGCCTCGTACCCTGTTTCGGCGTTGAATACGGGTAAGGGGTGTTACACATGCTAAAGAAATATCATGGATATCTATCCCATGTAGTATCAGCAGATGCTATCGAAATGTGACCTTATTTGATTTATGAGAAGAAACAAGTGAAGATTGTGGCTCGTGAGGTGAAAGCCTTGCGAAGCAAAAGCATTCTTTTAGTCAATGTGTTGTGGCGAAATTTTAAGACCAGCGAAGCTACATGGGAAATAGAAGAATCAATGAAGAAACAATACCTTCAACTATCTGAAAGTGAACATTTTGAGAACAAAATATCTTAAGTGGGGGAGAGTTGTAACATCCAAAGATCGAGCCTAGAAATTTTGACCTCGCAATTGAGGGTTCGCTACTGTTTTGATAAACTAGGGGCTCGGTAGTACTTCAGCGAACTGGGGAGTTCACCAAAAGAGTATCAGAAAGGTGTTTGCTAATGTTTCAGTGTTGTAGTATACGCCAAAAAATATGGTAAAGGGTTGGCTAGAATAATTGCTAGTTGGGTTCACCAGTGTGTTTTTCGAGCTGGTGTTCACCAGTCTAATTGGTGAACTGGGGGTAGGCAAGTTGAGTTGCGAACTGGTGTTCGCTAGTCAAAGCAGAGTTAGAATCAAATTAGGAAATAAAGATATGTGTATCTAGGATACTTTTCGTGCAAGTAACAACTTTCCTAAGTCAAGTAGAGTATACAAAGATTTCCAATACACTTAGGTCTATAAATACGACCCTTATTCCATAAGAATTCTTTCATTGAATATTTTGTCGTCAAGTCTCTATTCTGAATCAAGTTCGTAGCACCCAAGGTAAGCATCTGCCTTGTTAGGTTTGATTGCCTAGAAAACTAGGTTCACTTGCATGTGTGAATTCTGAAAGTTTTGCCTAATTAAGTAATCTATGTGTGTGTTTATGTATGTTGCGAACTAGCTGGACCATTTACCAGCAAGGATAAAGCCAAAGCCAAGCTTGTTTAGAATTCCCAATTTTCAGTGACTGGTTAAGAATTGTCATAAGTGTGCTAACTATAATGTTTTTCAGTATAAAAGCTAAAGGTTCATAACTTATGTATGAACTGTTATGATTTTCAAGATCTTTTTTTTAAACTAAGCTCCAAGAATAAGTTTTCTACAAAACCTTATTTTCAAGTTTTGAAACTCTGTTTTCAATATGTGTTTTTAAGTTATGTTTTAAAAACTAAGTTTTATGTGAGCTCCTAAGAGAACCTATGTTTCTAGTATGTTTTTATAGTATGGTTTTATAAATTGTGTTTCTACGAGCTTTTGTGCAAGCTCTATATGAACAAGTGTTTTCAAGCAAGCTCCCTAAGCGAGCTCTATATGATAAGTTTTTGTATGTGCTCCTTTTCAAGCCCTTATGTCAGGTATATTTGTATATTAAAGAATTGTGAGTACTCAATGATAAATTATGTGATTTTGGGGATTGAGGCCCTGAGTCATGTAGAGAGATAAGGGAATGTCAAGCTATGATCCGTTCACTGGGACATGTTGGTGTACAGGAGACTACCTAGCTTCGTGCTGCACTTCTGGGACATGTTATAAAGACTCTATGAGTTATTCTAAGGTGTGATAAGGAGATCTACATATCCAACAGACAAGATAAGATGAGTGTTTTAAAACAAGTGCGAGAACATATTTTATGTTCCTTAGCCATTCTGATAAGACATGTATGTGAGCATGTTTCATGCTATATAAGATTCGTTTCAAACAAGCACAAGCTAAGTTTTCAAATTCAATTTTTAGCAAGTCCATATGAAACTGTTTTTCAAACTTACATGTTTTCTGACAAACAAGATTTGCAGACTGGGTCTCGCATCCTCACCACAAACTTAGCACGCGAAATAATTTTCAGACTAAGTTTTCTTTTTGTTTTAAACTTTGTATTTTAAGCATGCCTCGACGATTCCTGATTATTCATTGAATTCGTAATGAACTCACCCGCTCCTCTCTTATTTCGCAGGTAAGTAGGTCGCGAATGGCAATGGCAAGGTAGATGACTTGGCAAAGCTCATCCCTGAATAGATATTGGCAAACCTATAAATTAGGTGATGGGGTTTATTTTTTTTATGTGCATTTAGATTGATCATAATTTGACTTTGTTATTAAAATAACTTCTTTAAAGTTTAAGTTTGTTTTTGTTCTGCGAACTGTTAAACCTTTGTTACAAATTTCTTTTCAACATGAATAAAGTTGATGTTTATTTATTTCTTCATGCATGTGTGCCAGTTTTACTGCATAGTATAATTTCTATGACTCTGTATGTTAGCGACCCCAATATGCATGTGAAACCCTATATAAGAATATCTTACAGCATAGCAAACTTTATATAGTATGCAAACCCTTGTGTGTGAATAATTTTTCTATTTGCAAAGCCTTTATTGTACACGAACCAAGTTTTGCATGATTAGGCACGAACTCAAGAAGCATGCGAACTATTGTTACCTTACAAACTTATGCTTTTGTGCAAACATATATTATGTATGTTATGCGAATTAATGTTGTATCCTACTATGTGAACATATGCTATTTGATGTATACAAACCTTAACAATAAGTTTTTAAGTGCTCATGTTCTTATATTTGATTGTATGTACTCTAAGTGCATTGTTTATTTCCTTTATGTGAACACTTAAGACTTACTATTTATGTAACATGTGAACCCATCTTTTGTTTATTTTAGAAGCTCACATGTTTTGCATTCTGTGTTTGAATTATTTCTACTGTTGTGTTATAACTTAGCATATTATATGTTGTAAGTAAGTGGTGTGCTAGAGGTTAGGTTGGAGTAAACGGAGAGTCACTTCTGTGGCTAATGTAGCTCACCAAATTTAGGTCGAACCTACTCGGTCGGGTTTGAGGTGTTACAAAGAGAAACCAACGAATAACATTTAAATTTAAGAAAATAAAGAATCAAAGAGAAATCTTGAAGAAAAAAGGAACTTTCTCACGAGCCATTTTCACACACACACATATAACCCACTCCCGCGTAGTAGAACCTACAAGTATCACAAAATTCAGAATTTGTCATTTTTAGTGGCTTACAATTTTTAGAAGAAACATAAATTAGAATCTAATATAATTATGAGTTGACCTGTCAATTTAGTTGACTCCCAACCAGATCACTCTACAAAACCTAACTAGTATATTAATTAGACAAACTAGACGTACTGTACGTTTGATGGTAATTCATAGCATGCTTACACATTCGTATTCTTAAATAGAAACATGACCTCAAATAAAATCTTCACTTTCTTACACGATAGTTACTATATGCCCACACATATACACTAGAAGAAGCAAATTGGCGGATTCACTTCGCCAAATAGTTAATTTCACTAGCACACGCCTTAATCTTGGATCTGCTAGATTTGGGGTGTGACGTCCAAGCTTTGGGAAATAGCTATGAAAGTTGAGATGGATTATATGGACTCCAACTTAGTGTGGGAACTTGAAAACTTACCGAAAGGGATAAAACCCATAGGGTGTAAGTGGATCTATAAGAGGAAAAGAAATGCAGATGGAAAAGTAAAAACTTATAAGGCTAGACTTGTAGCAAAAGGTTATACTCAAGTTGCCATGTTCAAGTCTATCCGCATATTGCTATCCATTGTAGCAGCTCTCAATTACGTGATCTGACAAATGGATGTTAAGATAACATTTTTTTATGGCTATCTTAAAGAAAGCATTTATATGATGCAACCCATCAGATATATAGCTAAAAGAAGCAAGCATAAAGTTTGCAAATTGCTTAAATTCATATATGGACTTAAGTAAGCATCCTACTTATGGAATCAAAGATTTGATTAAGCAATCCAGACATTTTTATTTAAGCATAACGTAATTAACCTTGAGTTTATAAACATTTAAGGGATGGAAAGGTGGTCCTTTTCCTTTTATATGTCGATGACATTCTACTCGTTGTTATCGGTTAAACTATGGTTAACTTTACAGTTTAACATGAAGGGCTTGGGAAAAAATAATTTTGTTCTAGGCATTTGAATTCTAAATGATCAAAAGAACAAAGTGATAACACTATCTCCAGCATAAAAATTAGATAAAATATTGGAGCATTATACAATGATCGATTCGAATAAGGGAAATCAATCATCCGTATCAGGATTTCATCTCTTTAAATGATTGTCCTAAGATAGCGGAAGAAAAAGAGAACATGAGAAAGGTTCTTTGTGCTTCGGCAGTAGGAAGTCTCATGCATGCTATGTCATGTAGATGCCCAGATATCTATGTTGCAGTGGGGTTGGTAAGTCGATATCAAACAAATCCAAGACCAAGATACTGGCAAGTAGTTAAGAATGTACTCAAGTATTTACGAATTACAAGGGATTATATGCTTGTGTACTCCGAATGAGATCTTACTCCTATCTTATATACTGTTCTGACTTAGAAGTGTGTCGAGATTCGAGGAAATCAACATCAGGTTGTGCTTTTGTCCTAAACTATAACACCCCTCGCTCGTATCCCTCACCGGAACAGGGTTCGAGGTGTTTCCTGACTTAAACCCAGTCAATCACACAAAAACCGTGCCGAAAAATTTCAGTCAATTTAAAACTTTTCTTTTCACATGCAATTTGTCCCATATATAGGCTTATGAGGCCCAAGACATCACTAGCCAACATAGGCCAATTCACATGGCCAAAACACTTTACCAATACAAGCCAACACCTTTGGCTAAATTATAATATCACATACTTAACATTAAAACCCTATACATGCCATAGACTCAAAATACTAGGATTTACTTACACCAATAGCGTGAGCTCGATAGTGTGATAATATCTCCAGCAAACTCCAACCCGAGCAGGTAACTGGAGTCAACAATCTATAAAACAGAGGAATGTAACAACAGAGTAAGCATTCATAAGCTTAGTAAGTTTTAAGCAATGCAAACAAATAAACGCAATTATATTTCGATTATTCAATTTCTCAAGCGGCCATATTCTAGGTATGTTGCCATCTGGCCGAATATACACATGCACATAATGCACATTCAGCATTCTTATAACACTTAATCTGAATTCATATAACATAAATAAATCAAATACCTTCACACACTTTCACAACTTGACCAGATGTATCATGATCATAGATATAGTTAACATTTGTTCACATATGTATCACATTGCATACTTATGATTCACTTCAAATCAAACTCACATATGAATACATAATGCATACCTGGCCCATTTAACGTATTGAATATATTCATTTGTCAATCTAACACGAGGATGTATTGAATATATTCATTTGTCAATCTAACACGAGGTACCTTAGTCTTAGACTTTTCTTAAATCACCGGCATTTCGCCTGCTAGGCTCGAGGCCCGATATCATTTCACCGGCATTATAGCCTGTTAGGCTCGAAAGCTCGAATAGTATCTCACCGGCATTATAGCCTGCTAGGCTCAAAGGCCCGAATAGTCACTCACCGGCATTATAGCCTGCTAGGCTCAAAGGCCCGAATAATATCTCACCGGCATTATAGCCTGCTAGGCTCAAAGGCCCGAATAGTCAAATCAACAAGTTCCATATAACATATTCATATCAATTAAGTACTAACATCATTCGAGCGTATATAATTATACATCTCAACACTTTTCTTTCATCTCATTTTCACACTTAGCATTTGATAGCTTATGCCTTACATTTCACTCACCTTCTCACCTCTTGCTTGAGTGATTCAAGACTTTCCTTAAATTATTCATACTTTAACATCCGTACACTTAGTGCTGTAAGGGTTAGTTGAAGCTAAAATGATTCCACACACTTAGTGCCATTTCCGTTAGCCAAAGCTAAAATGATTCCGCACACTTAGTGCCATTTCCGTTAGCCAAAGCTAAAATGATTCCGCACACTTTGAGTCAAGCATAGTCGAATATCATTATGCTCAAATCAAAATCAAATATCTATACAATTTATGCATTACCATCGCATTAAAACATATCTTTAACATCATTTATCACATACGAACTTACCTCGAATGTTGCCAAACAATTACAACAGCTATTCGATTACTTTCTCTTTTCCCTTATCCGAATTTGCCTCTCTATGCTCTTGAGCTTAAATTCAACAATTTTAAACTAGTCATTATCCGAATATTCAAGCATCACTTTCAAAATATAATATATATATATATATATATTCGAATTTCATAAATACAGATCATAATAAGCTTATAAGAAATCAGTAAGCAACTTATTAACAAATTTTTGTCAATGTTTACCACATAATCATAATTTCACTGTAAGCTGTCTTCCTGAACAACAGTCACTAAATCATTTATAACTAGAGCTACGAAACTCCAAATCAATTGATGTTAATTTTCCCTGAAATCATATATCTTCTATCTATAAAATTTTCAGATTTTTTGGTTTGGCCAATCAATACCAGATTTTTCTTAAAGTTTTCCCTGTTTCACTGTTTGACTAATCTGACCACTCTTCACCACGAATCATATTTCTCATTGTACAGAATTCAAAATATGTTCTCGTTTATTTCATTTGAAACTAGACTCATTAAGGAGTCTAAGCATATAAATTTTATCTTATGACCATTTTTGTACAATTTATAATGATTTTATAAAAACAGAATAGGGGATCTAGAAGTCATTTTGACCCTGTCCCACATCACTTCAAATATCTCATTATCAGTAATTCTTTTGCTTACATAGTTTCTTTTATAAGAAACTAGACTTATTAAGCTTCAATTACATAATTTATTCAAATTTAACTCATCTCCCACGATTTATGGTGATTTTCCACAATCATGTTACTGCTGCTGTCCCAATCAGATTTATTACCAATTCACTCTTTCACACATACCTTGCATGCATGTTATTTAAACATGCATATCACAAATCAATCATCACATACCTATAATTTCACTTAAGCATAAACTTCATTTCATCATTTTAAAGCACAAACATTTCTCAATATTATCCAAATTCACATTCGGCCATAATACACACAACATGTTAACCGATTTTCCCACTTAGCATCTAATGCACATGCATGCTCACAAATAAACATCATCGAGTTCTCACTAAAGACATTTCGTTTCTATACACATAAATCATGCATCATAATTTAAATATTTACATAATTTCATATATCCAGTGGAATCTGATAAGTGAGATTTCGAGTAAGTGTTTACATAATTTTCTTCTGTCCGAAGAAATGATTCATCGAAATAATGAGTCACCATTGATATCGACTCGTCTATATTTTGTATTAAAATTTGATATCAATGTCGCCGATTTTCATTTAATTTACCATACAAAATCATGCAACATGATAGCTCAATTTTAAGTACATGAGTTCTTGTCTGGTTTGAAACGGTACAACGACTCTAGTGTATAGACGGTTTGAATGTCAGACACATTTAACCTACCTAAACAAAACACTCTAGCGTGCATTTGAACATGTTGAATTCTGGCATGCATTCGGACACTTAAAAATTCAGCATACATTCGAACATTAAAATTTCACTAGCTAATAGCAAATAATTTTCAGACAATTTAGTTCCCTACATCCTTTCAACAAATGCTTGTTTCCTTAGCTTCAACTAATAATAATGGGACATTACTAAAACTGAAATTTGAAAATGTAAATGCCAAATTAAACTGTTTTAAGCTCCAAAAGTTAATAACTCTTCAAACATAAACCGAACAGTAATGCATGTTAATTTCAACCATCTTTATATTTTGCTTATTACCACAAAACAGGACATTTATCAACCAACATTTTACCTTAATTAGAGCAGCAGCAGATCAATTATACCAGGATTTATTGCACGATAAATACAGCAATTACATGCTGAAACTATCAACATTCAATGGCAGGTTTCAATACCAACTTATACATTTATTTATCAACTCTTCTTCATTTTTAACACCAGTATTTTGGTAACAACTAACATGTATTTTAACTATTAACTTTGCTTAACAGTACTTGAATCTGCGTTTTACCTGCATGTATTAAACACATTATAAACATGGAAAATTTTCAAAGTTTCATTGCAAGGACTTATCGAACAAAAGTAGAACCTACTCTTGAGCAGTTTTTCTTTCCCTTCTTGCTTGCCACCTTCAATGAGTTTCTTAAGGAACCAGCTCCTAAATGAGCTCAAAATTAAACATGCAGTGACCCTCTTCTTCCCTCTCTATTCGAATGCATTGTAAAATGCAGAACTCAACAAATTATTTATTTATTTTCCTTTACTATTTTTCTTACCGTGAAAACACTCTCCCCCTAGTGATCGAATACTCAAGGGTTTCCTCCCCTATTTGCTCTCTCAATTTCGCCTATGAAGAACAAAAGGATGGAAAAACTTTGTCCCTTCCATCCTTTTGTTATTTTATTACCTAACATTTCATGACACAAAATGACATATATTATTTGTGCCATACTCATGCCATAACTTATCAATAAAAAAAATGCCCATAATACTTATCATACCCATCATGGACGGCCACTATACCTTAAGGTGGGAAATTTGACATGCAAACCCACCTATTTCATACTATAAGTTATTTAGCCACTACAAATTAGCCTATAGCATTTTCAGAAATTTTCACATAAGTCCTATTTCATAATTTTACTCACAAATGACAAAATCAATGCATGAAATTTTCACACATGCACTTTCACATGTAATAATCACAGAATATAACATTTAATTATTTTCATGACTTGATTTTGTGGTACCAAAACCACTTCCCGACTAGGGTCAAATTAGGGCTGTCACATAAACAATGAGTCCCTAGTGTGAATCAGTGTCAAACAAAGTTACACTGTTAACTTTACTATGTAGGGCCGAATATAAGGTATGGAAAAGCTATGACACTATAGTAGTATGGATATAGCTAAATCCTAAAGAAACCACATAAGGACAAACCACATTGATAGAAAATATCATAAGGGATATGCTAGTGTTTGACGAAATAATGGATGTAGTCAAAGATTGCATCTGAGGACAAAGCCCGAGTATTTGTTTTATCAAGACTCTATTGGCTAAAAAGTTCTCTATGAAACATATAGAGGGGAACAAGAATGCGAAACATGACTTATCTACTTCATTAAGGTAAGTGGGAGACTATTGGATCTGGTGTCCTAAGTGTAGTATTTACGTCAATGTACACTTGTAATTTTTTCAAACAAATTGGCTAATAAAATTATTCATGAATTACATTAATACTTTACATAATCATACTCATATGGTTTTTGCACATGAAGAAAAATAGAAGCAAATGTTGCTCATTGGTTGTCTAATGTTTAAACTAATACTAAGCAGTATTACATGGTCAAATCGTAATACAAAAAATAATTTATATTAGTAAACGAACCTAAACATGTTCTTAGTCTAATCAGAAATGAGAAAATCAATTGAAAGACTAATATGTCATCTATCTAGTCCAATTAATATGCTTTTTCTTAGGCATCGGAGCGGATGACTCTCAGAAGATAGAGACATAGATGTGACTGACTAGACTGACAATACATCAGACTGGACTCAAGAAGAATAGATCCTGAATCTGTTTATGGATTTTTTCAGTTGTGACATTCATAATGTGACATACCTAAATCTTGAGTGGATGATAAACTATATATGCGTGACTTGTACACTTTGATGTAAGTAAAAGCCTGAGTTCGAAAAGATAAGGAATTGAAAGTTGATGCATTGTTTGTACGACTTATGCAGTATGTAGCGTCATTCACAATAGTGGATTTCATAGCCCAAGACATGGGTAAATGATATCTTCTCATTAGCATTGCATGGTTGATGAAAAGTAAAAGTGGTCATGAGTCATTTGTCTGTGTGATGAATGACTTGATTACTATTTGATAGTAATTGACTTTTCATGAAGATGTAATGGTTACCATGAGATAAAATAGGATCATATTGGGAAAGCGAATATTATCTCAAAAAGATTAAGGATACCCTATGAAGGTAACACACTTATGACAAGGTCATTGGACGAACACTGATCGAGTTGCTTTCGTAATGGTATGTCATTGGGGAGAGCTCAGTCATGATACTATAGTGGAATGACTTCGTGACTAAATGAGTTTATAATTAATAGGTAAAAAGTTAGAACTTAATTATAAATCATTTGAGCCCTAATTACATATGTCTAATCGGTCCCTTCGCTAGCTCGTTGAAACGAAAAATGAATTGCGTGTTGAATCAAATAAACATAAATGAATAGAAATGGTGAAAATAGAGAAATGAGAAACATTTGAAAATGATTATGGTTTTCTTCAAAATGAAAATGAAAATAACCCGAAAAATAAATTTATGTTTTACAAATTAAATGAAGTTCGAAAATGAGAATAAATCATTTGGTTATAGTGAACCGTTGAATACGAAAATATTAAATATATTTTATTATAGATTCTTTTATAGTAAAGTCGTTATGATTTTAACGAAATTAGAATTGAGTTGAGAAAACTATTTAATTGAAATTTATTTTTTTAAGAAATTAAATTATGAAAATTATAGTACAAATGTCACTGATTGAATTTTATAAAAAATATATTTATTTTATTTATGTTTTATTTAATAATTTTGAGCTTAAAAATAAAAGGAAAAATTTAATGCAAGTCCCTATTTTCATTTTGTTCAACTTTTTTCTTTGTCGTATTGGCATGTGACACTCTTTAATCCCGTTAATCCTATGTCAATTTCAAAGAAAAGTTAATCCCGTTAGACCACATTGCCAAACTGATAAACAGAAAAAAAAAGTATAAGTACCACATTGAAAAAATTGAAACTACAGGTATCACATTAAAATTTTTGTTAAAATATAGGGAATATTTTGCCATTATCCCACAAGTTTACAATGAAAGAAGCATCCTAGATATTGAAGTGCATAAAAATAGAAAAAAAATTAAGGCAAAGCCCAAACACCTGAAATACCCTCCAACTCCAGGCTCGGAAGTCGGAAGTTCGCCTGCCTGCCTGCCTATCACAAATCCAAAAAACCCTAACTCTAAAAGACTCCTAAAAGCTAATTCCGGCTTTGAGCCGTTTCCTTTTATCTGTTCTATCTCTTTCTTTTATTTGTTTCTTTAAATACCCACTGTTAGTCTTTTTTTCAATCTTGCGTTCTTTTTTTTTTTTTTTTTTTGGTAGAAATGGTTGGGAAATGAGTTTTTCTTTTTTTAACCTCTGTTAGTTTTTGAATTGATTTTCTTTCTTCTATTTGTTTGAAAGTGTTTGAATTGAAATTTTCCCTGCTTGTTTGAATTTACAAAAACTGCTACGGTTAGTGTATGAATTGAATTTCTTTCCCTGTTTGTTTCGATAGAAAATTTCTTTTTGTTTTTCCTGTTTGGCTCGTTAAACGAGCCGATTCCGCGTTCACCCAAGTCTTGAAAAAGAATATAAAAAAGGAAAATTATGTCTTTAGAAGTGACTAGGAAAGAGAACCAACAGCCAACGCCACCAACAGGTGGTCATAACGGAAACGGCATGGCGGTGTTACAGAGCATGGCGACGACGCACCGGTTACGGCTGAACCCTAACACGGAGCACAAGCCGGAAAGCTACGAGGGTTTGCATTTGGAGTTCAGTCCGCTTCTGTTCAGCTCCCTGGAACGTTACTTGCCTCCCCCGATGCTCTCCCTCTCTCGTGATTCCAAGCTCCATTACATGCGCGATATTATTCTTCGTTACTCTCCTGAAGGCGAACGTACTCGCGTAAGCTTCCTTTCTCATTTTTACTACCTTTATTTTTGCTTCGTATTGGTACATGTTTGTTTCAGGTCCTGATTCTTTTTCCTTTAAAATGTAACGTCCTTGTTTATGTTGTTATGAAATTATATATATGTTACTACGTTATGGAAGGTGAAGATCTGATGAACTTTTATAATACAATGCAGTACGGGGAATATATTTATTATTTTAAAATTTTTATCTCTGGAAATCGAAAATGATTTGCCTGGAACAGATTTTAAATTAAGCGATGCTGGCTTTAACAACATTCTTTTATTGAGTGTTAACAGGTTCAAAAGCAGCGAGAATACAGGCAAAAGATTATATCACACTATCAGGTATTGTTTTAAAAATTGATTTATGTCTGGAATATATTGTAGTTTGGTGTTTCATCTTCATAAGCCTTATGTATGCCTGTTATCTGTACTCTCATTTTGCAGCCTCTACATAGGGAACTGTATGCCATGCATGCCTCAAACTTCTTTGCGCCCTCGTTTCTCAAAGCAATTAAAGAGAATAAAGAGGAAAGTTTTAGAAGTATAATGGCTGAACCTACTCAAGGAGTTTTTACATTTGAAATGCTTCAGCCCCATTTCTGTGAATTGTTGTTATCTGAGGTTACACCATTGCCGCCTTCTCTTTTTTTAAATTCTACTTTAACTTCCTTGTTTTTTAGTTTTCATATTTTTCTTATCAGGTTCTGATTGCTTAGGTAGAAAACTTCGAAAAATGGGTCCACGAGACAAAATTCAGAATCATGCGACCGAACACAATGAACAAATTTGGTGCTGTTTTAGATGACTTTGGTCTGGAAACCATGCTTGGCAAGTTGATGGAGGACTTTATCCGACCTATATCCAAAGGTATTTAATTTTCCATCATGAGATTGAAAGAGCATGCAACTATGTGTATATATATGCATATTGAGAGTTAAAGCCTAGAAATATGTTTTCTTTTAATTATTTTTGGAAAATGATCTGCAGTTTTCTTTTCTGATGTGGGTGGATCTACTCTGGATTCTCATCATGGTTTTGTTGTTGAATATGGAATTAACAGGGATGTTGAGCTTGGTAGGTTCTAACTTCTATGTTCAATTTTCAATTAAATCCATTCTATTAGGCTCTGAATGATAAAGTTTATATTTTATAATGTAAGCTGTGCTATTTATAACCTTGGGAGATTAAAGCATTAGCTACAATAGATGAAAACTGATGATTGTTTCGATTCTATAATATGAGTCTTCAGAAGGTATTGCACATTATAATTTTCTGAATTTCTCTTTGTAATGCTTTCTTATTACTTTGTTCTTTATTAAATTATGGCATTGGCTGTTTTGATGCTTCTTCCATTAGTCTACCTGTTTATTATACCATCGTATTATCACATATTTGCTGCTTGAGCTTTTTCAGTTTAAAAATCTTCTTCTTAAATTTGTAGCTTCACAAACTTCTGTAGCTCTGTGCTTGTAGGTTTTCATGTAGATGATTCAGAAGTCACCTTAAATGTTTGCTTGGGTAAACAATTTTCCGGTGGGGAGTTGTTCTTCCGAGGTGTTCGGTGTGATAAACATGTCAATACAGAAACCCAGTCAGATGTATGCTAATCCTTCTGATTAATTTTTCCTTTTTACTGTTCATTTTAAGACACAAGAATTTTAACTTTTCTTTGGCTTAATTATTCAGATATAACAGCTGCATGTTCTACAAAGCATTAGGATTAAGTTTAGTTTCAGTTTGATAAAAAATTATCTGTAGTAGAAAGTCAACAAGAGCCACACCATCTCAGACACGCTGCCACCACTCCCCTCCCTTTATTTAGTTATTTTTACAAGTTTCAAGCGAGAAATCATGGGAATATCAAGATAGCCTATTATGCTTCTTTGGACCTTCCTCTTATAAATGAACACAGGAAATGATTGTGATGTCCCATTCATTTTGAAATTTTCTGGACAATGTGGGTAGGCGTAGTATTTAAATTGGTTAGCAGATATTGGTTCATTGAGGAGAAGATAAAAACCATCTACTTTTTCTGCTGTTAATTTGTCATTGTAACAAAACGAGCACTTAACATGTTCTCTTTTTTTGTGCATTATAGGAAATTTTGGATTATTCTCATGTTCCAGGACGGGCAGTTCTTCATCGCGGGCGCCATAGGCATGGTGCAAGAGCCACAACATCTGGTCATCGGGTCAACTTACTTTTGTGGTGCAGAAGGTGTATTTCTCTTGCGCATTATTATCAATGCACCAAAGTATAGTAACTAGGCCTGTATCAGGCATGTCAGGTCGATTTTGGATAGGGTCAATTCATGTTTAAGAATTTTCAAGTTATTTTGGTTCAGGTTAGTTTTGGGTTTGGGTAAATTTTGCATTTGGGTCATTCGGGTTAGAGGTCCGGGTTTTTTGGGCTGGGCCATTGCAGGTTTGAATCAATTCAGGTTCCAGTTCAGGATTGTGTTGTTTCTGGTTTAAGTCATTTTGGGTTCGAATCATTTTCAGGTTCAGGTTGGACGCATTTGGGTTGTTGATTTTTATGGTTAAATTGGGTTGGGTTTGGTTGATTGGTTCAGATTTTCGTGTTAGTAACAGAAATTACAGGTTTAATAATGATCTTCTAAAGGGATAACTAATCATGTCAGGTTTTCTTAAAGTTGATATGTAGCAAGTTGGAAAGAAACTTAGTCATTCTTTTGCGTTTAAATATCTTAATTTAGTATTTTATACTGAAATGTGAAGAACAATGTCGAAAAAATTCTTAGGGAATCCAAAGTATTTAGAACATTAATGTATTTGTTGGACTAAATTTAGAATCTAGACTTGTTTTTGGAGTTAAAATACTATAAAAAATAAGTGGATGACTGGAAATTTAATTTAGATGGCACATGCATCCTTGGAGAATGGTGCGGCTGAAATATCTATGTTGTTGTTTTATATATTTGGTACAAATCTAAGTTGATGGAAACAAAATTGTAGTGTTGGAGCTGTCTAGGACTTGTTTTCCATATTCCCTTAAATATGCATCAGTGAAGGTTTTGTTCCAAAATAGTTTGGACTGCATTGTCCTTGCATTGTTTGAAACTAGTCAAGGAAGTCTAATGAGATGAAATCGTCTTGTGTTTTACTTTGTTAATTGCTTAGTTCCTTTGTTGTTACTATCAACTTTGAACTTTCTGTTGGATGATTACTAGAGCTGTTCAATGTTTTAAAGCATGTGATGCACTAATTTTTCCTAGTTGTGTAACTATTGGGGTTCATGTCGGTCTGATTGCCCTGAATTGTAATTTGTGTGGATTGTGGATGTATGAGTTTTAGAATTGGGCCATTTCTTTTTCTGGCCAACCATTTAAACTGCATGCAAAATTTTCTTCCAGTTCGGTCTTCCGTGAGCTGAGGAAATATCAGAAAGATTTCTCAAGCTGGTGTGGAGAGTGCCAACGTGAGAAAAAGGAAAGACAGAGAGTCTCAATTGCCGCTACCAAACAGGTATAAAAAAATTTCATCAGTTGCTTTTGTATGGAAATAATATGTAATTTTGGCTTCAACTTTAATCAGGAATTACTGAAGAGGGAAGGGAAACCTGCGACTTGAACTCAGTTTTTGGTACCAGTTATTTTGTAAAATAGTTGGGAGTCGTGGCATTGTTATAAAGAACAAGCAATATTCATTGTAATGTTGTTAGCGAGGCCCATTGCCAAGTTGGGATATGGTAAAGATGATCATGTGTGTCTGTCTTCATTGTACGTCAATGCTGTACATACGCATCTTGAACTTGAACCATATAAGTGTGTTTCGCCAGTCTGTCTGCAAATTGAACCTGCAATTTGTTCTGAACATTCCAAATTACCCAATCATTAGGGAAAGAATTGAAAAACTTATGGCTTACATTGTTTCTCACCACTTTGTTCCACGAAGCTTTAGCAGCCTGGCAATCTGTAAGTATTTGTAGTAACAGTTTCAGAAGTAGTATCGCAAACCGGACAAGCATCACTATCTGTTAGAGTAACAGTGACCCAAAGTAAATTTTGGAATTGTTTTGGACCTTGATGGTGCCAAATTACTATTCCTTTTAACATCACTAGGATCCCATGCATCCTTGGTGAGTGAAGCATAAGTGTCTAGTATTTTAAGCTATAACCCTTACGAATTCAGCGCCAGGTACAAAGATCAGGACCTATTAAATTATAAGGGGGTTTGGTAAAGCGGCAATTCACTTTAGTACCGGAGTTTCAAGGCAATGAACAAACTTAGCCCTATTCCTCTTACCAATACCGTTCATCTATTTTCGGGATCTAAATGTCCATCCAAAACCTTTTCTACCCGTTGTCGATAGATCAACATACTCTCTTAATGTAGCCCAAATTTTATCTAAAGAGAGCCCAACAAAAGAGCAATTCTTACTTGAGATATCCGACGGGCATTTCCCTTTGACTGTATGCTTTGTCCTTAGGATTTGTAAAAACATATTATGATCCTTTGGACCTCCAAACCCAAGATTTTTATGCAAAGTCTAAGCTGAAAATTATGAGTAAGACTTTGTTTCCAAGAGCTTCCAAGAAATTTATCTTGAAGACTTGTGCTTGGAAGATTATGATTCAAGAGGGACATGATTAATTAATTTAATTATGTATTTTGTTATTAAAATAAGAGGATGTCTTAAATCTTTTTTGTTGCCTTAAATATATAATTTAATTAATTAATAATTAATTTTTAGGAAGTATGTATCAAGTATGACTCTAATTCAATACATTTTAAAGGAGATCTACTTTAGATATTTTATTTTGCCAATTTAGGAGTTAATTTATTCATTTAGGAGTTTTTTGTTAATCAAGAAACCTTCGAGAATTTTGTAACAAGTTTGGTTGTTATTGTTGGAGCGTAAATATCAATTATGAGATGATTTTGATAATATACTTATTTACCTTGTTTATTAATAAAGTCATTGATATTATCATTTTCAATCTTTATTCTTATGTATTAACTAAATTGATTAATGATAATGTCTTGAAAATAATGATTATTCTTAAATTGTCATCAGTTGAGTATTATTGTGGGTTGAGATAACAATAATACATTGAAAGTAATGTGGTTGATTGATGATAGTATGTCATACGAATGGGTATGGTTAACATAACATTGTACCGACTAACCCACCATGAGAATGCTTATTAGATTGTTTTGTAATAGCTTTTTTGGGTAAACTACAACCAAGGCTACTCTAAAATAAGATTTGTCCTATTTTGGTCATTCTAATATTTTTTTCAATTTAGCCACTTTAAATTAAGATAATAATTCGAACTAGTCACTATAGTTAATAAACTAGCAGATTACTGATGTGACATATCAGCCAATTGAATAATGACACGTAGTATTTTTTTTTTTTTTACTTTTGACTAAAGCTTGAAAATCTCTTTGTAATTATTCCAAAACACTTTTTTTTCTTTCTCTTTTCTCTTGTTGCTACCTAGTTGCTTGTTTGCTTAAAATAACAAATGCAATGGAAGTGCTAGACTGTAATGACCACTACGACTTGACATTATGAAAAATTGTGCAAATAAAACAGAAATAACATCAAGGTTTGTTTTCACAGTTTGGTTTTTCTACGTCTACTCAGCCTAGCTCGAATTTCACAATCTTTTATCATGAATACAACAAATGATTCACACTCTATTACTCCCCAATTATAGAGATCTCACCTTTACACCTAAAGAGTAGAACACTCATCTCCAAATTCTCCCCCTTAGAACTTGGGAAGTAAACGCTCAAGAGTGTTTAAAATTTAATTTGCACTCTCACAAGATAGTTCCACACCGAACAAATTAGAAATCACTCAATAAGCTCTTATCAAAAACCTATAGAAGCCTTAAAAGCAAATATTTGAATTCGTCTTGCTAACATAGAATCTAAGTGAATACAAAGTAACTCCTTGGAAATAGTTATTACACCAATGACAATGAAAATAAAATCACCCGAAGATATGCTCTCCAAAATCAATAGTACTATCTCGATCACATCTCCACATACCAAAGTGTTAATTGATTCACTCAAATCTAATCCAGTCCAATCCTCAAATGTCAATGATTGGTTTCCATAGATGAACCATCGCATCTTCAAAAACACAACACATTAAGATGTTAAAAGATTCTCTTCATTAAATTAACAAACCAAAAAAGGTAAGTTTTTAACCACCTCAATGGCATTTGCAGTTGGCACTGTCGAGTGTCATTCAGTAACTCTCAACTCATTTTGCTTCAACAATCTACCCTATTGACAATTCGATGAACAAAATCAAACAATATGGTTAGCTTGATCTGTTGTAATTTAAAATGTCAAATTAAGCTCTCCATTACACTTAATAAGCTTATTCTCAAGAAAATTAGGTGTCTGTTCTTTGCTTTTGTTGATTTTTAGTTTTTGTTGTTAATGAATTGTTTTTGTATGTTTTTATGCCCTTTCGAGACCCAAATTAGCCAAACAAGTCATGTGGACGTAATGATATTATTGAGTTAGTGTAGGAAGTCGGTAACAGCCCAAACATGAAGAAATCATATCTACAAGCGGGTATCATGACACTGAGCCATAGAGGTCATGATACCCCTGACAGTGTGGTAAAGCATATGAGCAGCCCAAAATAAGCTTTTGAGAGATTTACTCAGAGGTCCTTACACTTAGAAAATAATTAAAAATCAACACACAACTTTTACCTATGAAACTATCCACCTCCTTGCTTGATTCATGCATGCAATTGAGCATGAATCAAACAACCAACAACCTCCCCTATATTAGAGTATGCCCAAACACCAATCATGAAATGATTATAATAACATACTATTTTTACCTCGTTTATTAATATAAGGTATTGTCATTATTATTTCAATTTCTTTTTTGTGTATATAAATAAATTTTTTTATAATAATATCTTGAAAATAATATGATTATTCTTAAAAGGTCCCTAGTCGTGTATTATTGTGGGCTTGGACAACAATAATGCATTAAGACTAACGTGTAGTTTATTGATAACAAAGTGTTGTCATTGACATGGGATGTCAAAATCAATACATGAGTATGTGTGTTAGAGAATAACATATTAGATGACTCGCTATGAGTATGTTTCTTGGATTATTATGTAATAGTTACAACATTACTCATAGTAATTGCTATGCATATGATCCTTAGGCTTGAGATCATCATTATCCAAACATCGTGAGTGTAACACCCCTAACCTGTATCCGTCGCCAAAATAGGGTTACGAAGCATTATCGAACTAATCTCATAAACAATCGTACAATTCAAATTACAATTCTCATATCAATTAAAAACCATACAAATACAATCATATAGTCCCTAACATGAGCCCTCAGGCCAAAAACAAGCATTAGAAGTGGTTCGGGACAAAACCAAGAACTTAGGAAATTTTTGGAATACATAGAAAATTTTTCAAAGTACAGGGGATAAAAGCCCGTGTGGCCTAGCCGTGTGTCTCACACGACCAATGACACGTCCGTGTCACAAGCCGTGTGGACATTTGAAATGGGATCACGTGGCCGTGTCCTACCCCGTGTAACTCCCTGACTTGGGTCACACGGCCAGCCACACGCCCGTGTGACTATCCCATGTACCCTTCAAAATGGCCTCACACGCCCGTGTGCTAGGCCGTGTGCTGGGTGGTGCCAAAACTGTAAGGTATACTGACTTATGCCATATGGCCAAGTCACACGCTAGTGTGCAGAGCCGTGTTGAGCTACTAACTTGGTTTCTAATTAAGTATTAAGGGACATATGGTCGTGCCACCTAACCGTGTGTTACACACGACTGAGACACATACCCGTGTCTCTACCCGTGTGGACAAATATAGGCTATTTTCCAAGCCATCTTTCTCACCCAAATTTGCATCAACCTAAACATGTCAAATGGCATATAACATAGCATCAATAGGCATTCAAACCAATCTCAACCAAGCCTAAATCATGCTATTCCAATACCAACAACTATAATACACATAATATCATAATTTACCAATCTAAAATATACCAAATGCACTCTTAAGAATTCACCTAATTAGTCTCTTTCAAATATGCATTATTTTGCCTAAAACCACATGCATACCATACCTTAAAATTCAACCATTTGATACTCAAAATAGCAATTCACAACAAGTATTCACATAGCAAGTATAAACTACTTAACAAAAGGCCATTTACACACCTATATATATATGCATTTCCAAGTATACCAAAATAAGCCAAATCACATGACTAAACACATAACCTTTACATATATCAACTACAAGCTATTTCAATTGCCTATACTCATCACAAACATATAGATCATATTACCCACAATACCTATACATGCCATATAACCAAAAACACAAGATCAAAGTACCAAAATGACAGCTTGATAGTGTGATGAGATCTCTGACAACTCCCAATCCGAGCAAGCTTCGAAATCACTATAAAACACGAAAAAGTAAATAGAGTAAGCTATAAAGCTTAGTAAGCTCGTATAGTTAATAAGTATAATTTACCACTCATTCACCATTCAAGTAATATAAACATAATATTCTACAAATCCATATAATCACAAGGCTAACATATATTCATTCACCTAGTTAATCATGAAGCTTACAAATTTCAGGGATTCAATGCTCAATAATTTATGTAGATACCTGTACTAATACATATCTATCTCTTACCCTTCATATCCTTGATATACTTGTTGAACCATTCAGAATAATATCAGATACTCAGGAATCTCGCATCCTAAGTGCCAATACATGGTTGAAACCATCTCAATATTATATCTCATACATAAATGCTCATCTCGAGCTATCACCGGGTCTGCTCACACAAGCTGACGATCAAGTTGTAGCTACACAGTGCTGCTCACACAAGCTGACAAGAATCCATAACACATGCCTGAAAACGCAGCCACCAGTAAAACGTACGGACCAGCACCCAAAACACTATAACCCCTAATGACATTTCATTTGTATCCTAATCTATTCCTAAGGTTCAACCCTGATTTAACATAGCCAAGTCTTCGTCGAACATTTTCGTAAGGTCGTATTCATCAATAATACAATTATAAATCATTTAAAACACAATTATATTAATGTTTATTAACATACGAACTTACCTCAGATTTATACGAAGAGAATCGAGCTATCAATCAACAATTTTGTTTTTCCCCTAATCTAATTTCGAACTTCTCCTTTCTTGATCTATATATAATCAAATTTAACTTATTCAAAATACATTCTATTCAATTCAGTCAAAAAATTCATATTATGGCAATTTTACACTTTTACCCCTAATATTTTAACTTCTTTACCATTTAGTTCCTAGCTCATAAAAATACAAATTCATGCAATTAAGTCCACACCCATGCTAGCTGAATTTTACCTATACTCATAGCAGCCCATATTTTTCATTATTTCATACATTTACCACATAATTTTCACATTTCTCAATTTAATCCCTAATTGAAATTTTATCAAAAATCACTTAACAAATGTTGTTTATCTAACAACAACCATTCATTTTCTATCACCAAACATCAAAATACACACATATTCATCAATGGTAAAACTCTAAACCTTTAACAGTTTTGTAAATTAGTCCCTGGGCTAGCTAGATTAAGTTACAACGACTCCAAAAATATAGAAATCATTAAAATCAGATCAAAATTTCAGACCTAAATGAAGAAATAAAGATGGCCAAACCCTAGCCCTATTTTCTCCAAGAAGAATCAGTTTTGGTGTGTTTTTGAAGAAGATGAACATAAAATAAAATTGTTTTGTTTTATGAATATGCCATTTAATTACCCATTTACATAATTAACCTTTTAATAATTGCAAATTTACTCAATATGCCAAGCCAACATCCTCCACTATCTCACTTATGGGCTATTTATCATACAAGGACCCCTAATTTAAGGTTCCATGGCTATTAGACACCTTTAACTATTAGAACACAACTTTTGCACTTTACGCGATTTAATCCTTTTTATTGAATTAAACATGGAAACAGTAAAATTTCTTAACGAAATTTTTATACTAGACTACTAACATGTTGTAGAATTTAAAATAATAATAAAATAAATATTTTGACCCCAGATTTGTGGTCCCGAAATTACTATTCTGATTTGAGAAAAAACGGGTTGTTACAACTCTTGCCTCTTAGGAATTTTCATCCCTGAAAATCTTACCAGAGAATAGGTTAAGGTACTGTTTTCTCATAGCTTCCTCGGGTTCCCACGTAGCTTCTTTCACCCCATGACGTTGCCAAAGAACCTTCACTAAAGCTATGCTTTTGTTTTTTAATTGCTTAATCTCTCGAGCCAGAATTCTGATCGGTTATTCGCTATACGACATATCATGTTGAATTTCAACTTTTGTTAGAGAAATTATGCGTGATGGATCTGATCTATATTGGCATAACATCGACACATGAAATACATTATGAATCTTTTCTAATTCTGACGGTAAAGCTAGCCGATATGCCACTGGTCCTATTTTCTTGATAATCTCATACAGCCCGATAAATCGCAGACTTAATTTTCCTTTGCGACCAAAACAAAGAATCTTCTTCCACGGTGATACTTTGAGAAACACTATGTCGCCTATTTGAAATTCAATGTCTTTACATTTCAAATCCGCATATGATTCCTGCCGATCTAAAGCTGTTTTCGTACTGCCACGAATTACTTTCACTTTATCTTCGGTCTCTCTAACCAAATCAACCCTGTGAATCTTTTTTCTCGCTAAGCTCGGTCTAGTATAACGGAGTTCTACATTTACGACCATATAAAGCTTCATACGGTGCCATCCTTATGCTCGATTGAAAATTGTTGTTATACGAGAATTCAACCAACGGCAAATATTTTTCCTAGTTGCCCTCAAACTCTAAAACACAGCAACGAAGCATATCTTCAGGAATATGTATAATTCTCTAGAACTGACCATTGTTTAGGGATGAAATGTAGTACTAAAGTGCAACCGCGTACCCAAAGCTTCTTGCAATATCTTCCAAAATTGCGACATAAACCTCAGATCTCTACCCGAAATAATTGAGACTGGCACTTCGTACAATCTAACAATCTCAGAGATGTACAATTTAGCTAATCTCTCGAGTGAAAAATCTATAGTACTAGAATGAAATGTGCAGATTTCTTCAGTCGATCAACAGCAACCCAAATAGCATCTTTCTTTTTCATTGATAGGGGTAATCCCGATACGAAATCCATCATAATTCTATCCCATTTCTACTTTGGTATCATCACTGGTTGTAGTAGTCCCGAAGACACTTGATGTTCGGCTTTAACTTGTTGACAAACCAAGCATCTCGACACAAATTCTAAAATATCTCGTTTCATGCCCGACCACTAGTATAACTGTTTCAAATCATTGTACATCTTAGTACCCCTCGAATGAACAGATAAACAACAACAATGTGCTACGTGTAGAATTTTTTGAATAAGCTCAGTATTTCTCGATACACAAATTCTACCTCAGAATAGTAAACAATTATCGTATCCAACTTGATACTCTGAATCAGTAGTCGACTCGTATTGTAATCTTTTAGCTTGTAACTCATTATCACATTTCTGAGCCTTGCAAATTTGCTGAAGAAATACCGGTTTAGCTTTTAATTCAGCTAAAATTGAACCATCATCAGATTAGGTTAATTGTGTGTTCATCGTGTAACACCCCTAACCTATATCCGTCGCCGGAATAAGGTTAATTTAAACATCAGGGGACACACGACCGTGTATCATGACCGTGTGTCGCATACGGTCGAGACACACACCCGTGTGGACAAAAATAGGCCATTTGCAAAGGCAATTTGCCACCCTTTTTGCACATACCTAAACAAGCTCATATGATATCATTTTAAGACACAATTATACAGCCAAAACTCATCAACCAATACACAATCATACCAAATCCATTTCAACCAATTCAATTGTAACACCCCTAACCCGTATCCGTTGCCGGACTAGGGATTAGAGGCATTACTGAAAATAAAATATTCACACAGATCTTATTCGCATATAAAAAACATAAGATTAACTTAATATTAAATATTAAACATTAATTGTACATTATTAGTCATACTGCAAATACGAATCATAACTCAAAATTGCCTGAATCCCTATCAATCATATAATTATATTCGCACATTAGTAAGCATACCTCAAAGTCATACATAACATGTTTGGCTATATAAATATATATACAAATAACATGCTCATTATTAAATAATATTTGAATACTTAATAAATAATCAAACATTTTAACTTCATAATTATACACATACACTTAAAAGACCATACAAATCATATCACAAAACTTTATGTCCAATATCATATGCAGCATTGATCATAGTCGTACATTTACATATAATTCATTTAAACAAATATGATTTAAGACTAAACTTACCTCTTTTCTAGTCACAAACCATGCACATATGACCATATTAATTTAAACCATTTTGAGAACAAATAACAACTAAGAGTACTCTCAATTCTCATGCCAATTTACCATACCTAAATTACAAATGTATAACCAAAACACCAACCAAATTTTAACGATAATTCTCGTCTAACATTAGAAATTAACTATGTACCAAAGTAACCATCAGTTTATCCATTAATTCACATCCATTTTATTATTTTACCAATCACCATTTTCGATCACAATTAAAAAGTTCATAATAAACTTACCTTACTAGCATACTATTTTAACATACACGACATACAAGACATATACATTTATACATATATGATACACATAAAAGGGACTTTAAAACTAAACTAAATATACATCCTTTATTATTACA
Organism: Gossypium anomalum; assembly: GCA_025698475.1. Lineage (NCBI taxonomy): Eukaryota > Viridiplantae > Streptophyta > Magnoliopsida > Malvales > Malvaceae > Gossypium > Gossypium anomalum. The sequence continues at coordinate 38,753,808 of CM046958.1, read as the reverse complement.
ACTTTATGCATATAAGACCATATTTATTTGGGCTATTTTCGCATTCCTATACTCAAACAATTCATGCCAAAAACTAATTTTTCATACCCGTCATCTTGAACCTAAAACCATAGCAGAATACTCACGTACATATTATCTATCATTTCCATCACATAAATCATGCCATAGAACACTTTTAAAACAATTTACCATCATAGCCAAATATACATTTAATGAACATTACTCCTTTACCAAATCAACTAATAACTATCACAAATACAAAACATATCAATATGTCAAACTCATTACCTCACCTATTTAGTCATGCCGAATGATACAATCATTCACACTTAATCTATCCCATTATCTAATTTTTATCTAAAATAAACTAACCATAATACCGATTGTATATTATACCTAGCATTTCTCATTGCCAAATCACAAAACCAAACATCACATGCATATTCACCATAAAACATATTTCCAAAATGAGTTGAAAACACAACCAAATAAACACAAACATTGGCATTATGCTCAAGCCATTTTCGCATGGCTAAATATATATACATACTTCAAGTTCAAACATACTATCTAGTCTATACATGCCATAAGTTCAGAGTTCAAACTTATAGAATACCGAAAAGTGATTGATAGTGTGACAGATTTCCTTGACGATCCCTGAGCTCATAACCAGCTTCTAAAAACTATAAAACATTAAACAAACACACACTGTAAGCTTGAATAGCTTAGTAAGTCATAAGCGAAAAATTCATCAAATGAACATTAGCATTGAAATCTACTAGGCCGAATATGAACAATCTCAAAAACATATATAATTCACTCTTGTATTAAACATATTTCATATCTTCATTACAAATACTTTACTTACCTTACTTTCATAATCATTTAACTTCACACGTACCTGAACTAGTTAGCCCATTTTCACATTTGATCTTAACTTGATATTGCCCGTTGAACCATTCGAAATTAATAAGGATACTCGAATAGTCAAAAATCTCATACAACGCCAACGTCCCAGACGTGGTCTTACATGTAATCACATATCGATGCCATTGTCCCAGACAGGGTCTTCCACGAACTTATATACGATGTCGATGTCCCAGACATGGTCTTACACGTAAATCACATATCGGAACCCTATGTCATAACATATGTATCCTAACTATTCTTAAGGTTCGGACGACACTTTTGGATGTCCTAATTCGATCAATTCAAGCTCGTAAATATTGCTCCCATACTTAATTCAATTCGGCATATACATATACACAAGTAATAATTCAAGCTCGTAAATATTGCTCCCATACTTGTAACTTTTGATTACTAACAACCTTTCACCTTCATGTTCATATGCTATATGTAAACTTCATGACTTCTTCGGTTTAAAACTCATAATATACATACACATACCTGTATTAATCCATAACTAGTTCATACATACACAATACGCTGTTGAATACTCAATATTTCGTACACTAAGTGCCACACCCAATGTCTCGCACACTAAGTGCCATATTCAATGTCTCGCACACTAAGTGCCATGCTCGATGTCTCGCACACTAAGTGCCACAATCAATGTCTCGCACACTAAGTGCCACAATCAACGTCTCGCACACTAAGTGCCGTACATAGCTGAAGCTATCTCAAATCGCACACTAAGTGCCAAATTTAGCTAAAGTTATATTGAACCGTAGAATAAGTGCCACATTTAACCGATATGTCCTCATACATAACAATAGTCACGTATATGCAATTCATATGATATCAAAGCATTAAAAGCATAAATATAACAATGTTTAGTACATACGAACTTATCTCGGATGCTAAAATGGCGATTTGAGTCGATTATTCCATAACTTTCTTTTTTCCCTGATCTAGGTTTGGATTCCTCCTTTCTTGATCTAAATATATTCAAGGTCAACTCATTTATTCATAAATTCATTCAATTCAGTCCACAAACACATATTTAGGTATTTTTACACTTTAGCCCCTAAAGTTTTACATTTTTACAATTTAGTCCTTATTTCATAAATACACAAAAGTCACACAATTCAATTTAACTCATCTTTAGCCGATTCATACTTGGGTCCCTAGCAACCCATATTTCTCATTTATTTCACATTTCAACCACACATTTTCAACATTTCTCAATTTAGCCCCTAATTTACATTTTCACCAAAAATCACTTAACAAAACTTGTTTAACTAACATCAAATATTCATAATTTATCATCAATCATCAAAAATCATACATATTCATCAATGGAAACATTTAAAATCTTTAACAATTTTGCAAATTAGTCCCTGGGCTAGTTAGTACTAGTTGCAACGATCTCAAAAACATAAAAATCATTAAAAACAGGACGAAAATCGTACCTTAATTGATAGAAATGTAAATGCCGAATGAAACCCTAAATTTTTTGCCTTTCTTCTGTTCAATTCACGGCAAGGAAGAAGATGGCATCAAATTTGATATTTGTTTTATTTATTATAAGTTTATTATAAATTTCACTTAATGTTTGTCCATGTTTGTCCACTCACAATTAAAATGGTATAATTACAAAATAAGGACCTTAGATTTAAGGTTTTATAGCTATTTAATAACTTTAGCTATTAGAACAACACTTTTACACTTTACGCGATTTAGTCCTTTTTCTCAAATTGACCATTTAAACAATAAAATTTCTTAACGAAAATTTCACACATTCAGCTATCATGCTGTAAACATTAAAATAATAATAAAATAAATATTTTGACCTTGGATTTGTGGTCTCGAAACCACTGTTCTGATTTGACTAAAAATGGGCTATTACAACTCTCGCCCCTTAAGTATCCTCAGGTTCCCACGTTGCCTCCTTAACTCCGTGTCGATGCCATAAGACTTTCACTAACCCTATTCTTTTATTTCTTAACTCTTTGATCTCACGAGCTAAAATTCGAATCAGTTCTTCAACGTATAACATATATGGTTAAATTTTAACTTCGGCTGGGGAAATGGCATGCGAAGGATCAGATCGGTATCATCGAAGCATCGATACGTGAAACACATTATGTATCTTCTTTAACTCAGACGGTAAGGATAGTCGATAAGCCACTGGTCCAACTCGCTCAGTAATCTCATACGGTCTAATGAATCACGGACTTAATTTTCCTTTTTGACCAAACCGCAATATTTTTTTCCACGGCGACACTTTCAAAAGCACTTTATCCCCAATTTAAAATTCAATATCTTTTCGTTTCAAATCTGCGTAAGATTTTTGTCGGCCTGATGCTGCTTTCAAACTATCACGAATCACTTTCACTTTTTCTTCAGTCTCTCTAATTAGATCAACCTCTTGAATCTTATTCTCACTTAGTTCAGTCTAGTTTCGGCATTTAGGATAGTATAGATCTTTGAATGGTGCCATCTTTATACTCGATTGGAAGCTGTTGTTATAGGCAAATTCAATCAACAACAAATATTTTTCCCACGTACCTTCGAACTTGACAATAAAACATCGCAACATATCTTCAAGTATCTGAATAACTCGCTCAGATTGACCATCCGTCTGTGGGTGAAAAAGTAATTTTGTACCCAATGCCTCTTGTAGTTTCTTCTAAAATCGTGAAGTGAATCTCGGATCTCTATCTGAAACAATAGATAGTGGCACTCCGTGTAATCGAACAATTTCTGAGATATATAACTCAACCAATTTATCAAGTGAGAAATCTGTATGTATCAGAATGAAATAAGCTGATTTCGTCAATCTGTCAACAAAAACCCAGATTGCATCTTTCTTTCTCGGAGTTAAAGGCAAACCCGAAACAAAATTTTTAGTTATTCTGTCCCATTTCCACTCAGGAATCATGATAGGCTGTAATAAACCTGACGGTACTTGATGTTCAGCTTTGACTTGCTGACAAATCAAACATTTCAAAACAAATTCTGAAATATCCCGCTTCATGCCATGCCACCAATAAAACTGTTTCAAATTATTATACATTTTCGTGCTTCCCGGATGTACTGATAAATAATTACTATATGCTTCATTCAAAATCATCTGAATCAACTCTAAATTTCTCAAAACACATTCGATCTCTGAATCTCAAACAATCATCTGAATCAACTTGAAACTCTAAATTAGAAATTGACTCACACTGAACCCGTTTTGCTTGCAATTCATTATCAAATTTTTAAGCCTCACAAATCTGCTGTATAAACAATCATCTCGCTTGCAACTTAGATACTATTGAACCATTATAAGACAAAGCTAATTGTGTGTTCAAAGCATGCAAAGCAAATAAAGACTTCCGGCTCAAAGCATCAGCAACTACGTTTGCGTTTCCTGGATGATAATCAACGTAATAGCTCATTTTTACATCAAATCAGAACAGTGGTTTTGTGACCACAAATCCAAAGTCAAAATATTTATTTTATTATTTCAATAAGGTTTACAGCATGATAGATTAATTATGTGAAAGTTTTATAAAGAAATTTTACTGTTTAAATGCTTAATTCTGTAAAAAGGACTTAAATTGATAATATACCCTTATTAATGTTAGTGGACATTCATGTCCATGAATTACATGATATATGGATGATTTGTTATAATTTGGTTAATAAAGTTTAATTTAATAAAACAAAATGCATTTTTATTCTTCATTCATCTTCTCAACCGAATCAAGGGCAAGAAATAGCGATTTTAAAAGCTTCAAACATTTGGTCACTTTACCTTGAGTATGTAAGTTCGTTTTAGCTCAATTTTTAATGATTTTTATGTTTTTGAGCTCGTAGCAGCTTAATCTAGCTAGCCCGTACCTTAATTTTTGAACTTGTTCATGATTTTAAAATGTGCCATTGTTGAATACTTGAGTTATTTAAAGTTTAATGATAGATTATGGAAGCTTGATGATAGTTTTACAAGTTTTATAAAGTCATTTTTGACAAAAATGAGAATTAAGGATTAAATTGTAAAAGATAAAAATATTGTGGTTGAAAATGTGAATAAAATGAAAATATAGGCTGCTATGTGATTATGTGAAATTTAGCTATACATGGTTTAAGGGTAAATTGCATAAATTTTCCATTTTGTGTATAAAGGACTAAATTGCAAAGTTGTTAAAAGTCTAGGGGTAAATTTGTAATTTAGCCAAAATGAGTGTTTTAGGCTAAATTGAATTGAATGAAAATTTAAATGAGTTAATTTGATATCATATAGATTAAGATAAGCAAATACCAGAATTAGATCGGGGGAAATGAAAGGTAGTCGAGTAGACGATAGTTTTCATCCGAACAACTCGAGATAAGTTCGTATATTGGAATTGAACTTTTCTATACTTGTATTTGTTGAAATGAATGTACATAATGAAAATATTTTAAATATGAATGCCTTGATGATATATTGTATTCCTTACCCAGCCCGTTTGAACTATTTGAATTCATTGGATACGAGTGACATGTTACTGGAATTGCTGTAATAGTTGAGCTCCTGCATTTGTTGCAGACTCACCATAGCTCGTAAGAGCTTACTGTTTCAGCTCATTGGAGCTTACTGATTCAGCTCGAAAGAGCTTACTGTTCAGCTCAATGGAGCTTACAGTTCTTAGCTCAATAGAGCTTACTATTTATCAGCTCATGAAGAGCTTACTGGCCATGTCTCGAAAGAGCATGTATGATGATGAATTGAAGGATTATTGACATTGTTCACTCGATTATCCTTTGAAGTTCTAATAGATTCAACGGGCCTAAATAATGTTATATAAACAAGTTATGGATTATGTATTAGTTAAATGACTAACATGTGATGATATTGTGTGATTAGGTGATGGTTATAGTGAATTGTTGGCATTATATTATTGCTTTGATTACTTTAAATGGTAAGTTTAATTCTAAATTATACGGGCTTACTAAGCTTAGAAGCTTACTCTATTTTTGTTTCTATGTCTGATAGAGGTTCGTTAGCTTACTCGTTCCAGACAAGTCGGAGTTGCATATCACACTATTCAAATTTCCGCTTGGTATTTTGAACTTATGAACTTATGTAAATATGGCATGTATAGGCTAGTTTGATAGTGATAGTTATATTTTTGTATCATGGTTTGAGAATGAATTTGTATATAAGTTAAGCCATGAGATTTGGTTTATTTGGTATCATTTGGATTTGCATATATGTGCTTAATGATGATATATTTTGTTATGGTAATGTTTGAATGAAATTATGCAAAAGAAGTCTTGATATATGTATGTTAGATGAATGGATTATATATATAGTTATATAGGTATATGGACATGTAAATGGTAAGTTTGATTATGGCTTGTAATGTGTATTGAAATAGTTGATTTGGTTGCCAATTGAGTTGTTTACTTGTGGTCAAATATGAATGTATATGCTCATGTTTTAAGGTGGAAAATTTGGCTTTTCAAATAGCCTATTTTTGTCCACACGGGTAGAGACACGGGCGTGTGTCTCAGTCGTGTGCGACACATGGTCATGTTGCATGGCCGTGTGTCCCCTGGGGTACCCTACAATTGTAAGTCAGGCTTAAGCATGACAAAGGCACACGGGCATGTGGCTAGCCGTGTGACCCAAGTCAATTTCGACCACGGCCATGGCACACGGGCGTGTCTTGTGGTCGTGTGAGCTAGTCAGTATGTATGCCCTGTTTTGCCATGGCTTAGACACACGGGCATGTCTAATGCCGTGTGTGGTACACAGCCTATTCATACGGGCTTGTGACACTTTAAAAGTTAAAAATTTTCTAAGTTTTTGAAACTTTCATATGTTATCAAATTAGTCCCAAATGCATGATTAAAGCTATTTATGATTGATTTAAATACATTTGAATGTAAATGTTTGGTTATTACTGAAATGAAATGGAATTAAATTAAATGAATGTTTTGAATTGAGTTATAGTTCTGGTAACGCCTCTTAACCTATTCCGGCAATAGTTACGGGTTAGGGGTGTTACAATCAATCATTAAATCATAGTATTTTAACAATTCTAACCATCTCCGCTGTCGCAAATTCAGGTCTTTTTGCGTCATCAAATATTTCAAGCATTTGTGATCGGTATAAATATGGAACTTCTCACCAAACAAATAATGGCGCCAAATTTTCAACGTAAACACAATTGTAACCAATTCTAGATCGTGCGTCGGATAATTCTTTTCGTGCGGCTTCAACTGTCTCGAGGCATAAGCTACAACTTTGCCTTCTTGCATCAAAACACAACCCATTCCATTTAACGATGCATCACTGAAAATTATAGATTCTTTACCTGACTCAGGCTGAACTAACACTGGAGCTTCAGTCAATAAAGTTTTTAGCTATTCAAAACTTTTCTGTCATTTATCTGACTTAACATCTTTTTGAAGCAGTCTTGTCATCAGAGTTGCGATCATCGAAAATCCTTTCACGAATCTACAGTAATAGCCTGCTAAGCCCAGAAAACTATGAACTTCAGATACGTTTCTCAAAGATTTCCAATCAACAATAGCAGAAATCTTACTCAGATCAACTCTAATACCGATTATATGTCCCAAAAATCAAACTTCTCGGAGCCAGAATTCACATTTGCTTAATTTAGCATACAATTTTTTATCTCTGAAGGTTTTTAATACAATTCTCAAATGCTCAGCATGCTCAGATTCATCCTGTGAATAGATCAGAATATCATCAATGAACACCACATCAAATCTGTCTAAATACGGTCTAAAGATCCGATTCATCAAATCCATAAAAAGGCAAGAGCATAGTTAAACCAAAAGCCATAACAAGGAATTCATAATGTCCGTACCTCATTCTGAATGCAGTTTTTGGTACATCTGAGTCTTTAACTCACAATTGATAATACCCTGATCTCAAATCTATCTTTGAAAACACTGTTGCACCTTTCAACTGATCAAACAAATCATCAATCCACGGTAGAGGGTATTTATTCTTTATAGTCACTTTATTCAGCTGTCTGTAGTCAATACACATTCTCATCGTGCCATCTTTCTTTTTCACAAACAATACAAGAGCACCCCATGGTAAGAAACTCAGTCTAGCAAAACCTCTATCCGTCAATTCTTGCAACTGGGCTTTCAATTCTTTTAACTCTGTCGGAGCCATTCTATATGGAGCTATCAATATCGGTGTTGTTCCCAGCACTAACTCAATGCCAAACTCAACATCTCGTATCGGTGGTAAACCTAATAACTCTTCAGGAAATACATCCGGATACTCATACACAACTGGCACTGATTCGATCTTCTTTTCAGTCACTTTCGTATCAAGCACATAAGCAAAATAAGCTTCGCAACCCTTTCTCACATATTTCTGAGCTAACATTGAAAAAATCACTACTGGTAAACCATTCAACTCATCTGACTCAATCCAGATAATCTCATTATTCTGACATCTCAGACAATCATCTTTTGTTTACAGTTTCCTACAGCATCATGCATTGTTAACCAATCCATACCCAAAATCACATCAAATTTGTCGAATGGCAACAACATCAGATTAGCCAAAAAATAGAAACCCAGATTCATTAACGGACAATTCTTTATAGACTTTATCAATCAAAATGCACTTGCCTAAGGGGTTCGATACTCTAATCACAAATTCAGTAGACTCTATAGGCAAAGTCTTACTGGATATTAAATTCATACATATATAAGAATGAGTTGATCCTAGATCTATCAATGCAATCACATTAGTATCATAGAGAGTGAAAGTACCGATGATAACATCTAGAGATGATGCTTCTTCGTGAGTGCGAATAGCGTAGGCTCTAGTAGGTGCTCTGGCCTCAGATTTCGCTATAGAATCTCTCGTTGTACCACGATTACTGCTTGCATTTCTTGTATTTTTTGGCAGCCTCTCTCGAGTAGCTACATTGCTTGATCTTACATTCTGAGATTTATCTTTTTCATTTAGTTCAGGACAATCTCTGATAAAATGACCTCGTGAGCCACAACTGCAACAAGCTCTATTATTATCTTTCATCGAACACTCTCTAAAATGCCGTCTTCCACAATGTTGACAGGTTTAATATCTTTCACATTGCCAACACTTGATACCGATGTAGCTTGAGCTTTAGGGCTGGTTAATTGTTTTCCACGATCTCTATTAGAATATCCCACTGAAGCTGCCGATTGGCTAAAATAGTCTCTGGATTTCTTCGACGAGGATTGATAAGGTTTACTCATTGATCTCTTTCTTATATCTCTAGCTTCTGATTCAACTTTCTTCTTTTCTCGACTAAAGTCTTTGGCTTTGCAAGACCGTTCAACTAGCACAACAAATTCTTTTAAATCTAAAATCCCAACTAGAAGTTTAATATCTTCATTCAGCCCATCAACAAACCGCTTGCACATAATTTCTTCAATAGATACATACTCATGAGCGTACTTGCTCAACCGTAAAAATTCCCTCTCGTATTCAGTTACCATCATGCGGCCTTGTTTCAATTCTAAAAACTCTTTATGCTTTTGATCTAGAAACCCTTGACTGATATATTTCTTTTGGAATTCAGTCAGAAAGAATTCTCGGGTAACTCTCTCCTGTGGCACCACCGAGACTAACTTATTCCACCATTGATACACAGTATCTCTCAAAAGGGAATAGCACACTTTAAACATTCAGCTATCAAACACTCGGTTTGTATTTTCAAGCCAAAACTCAGCTCTTTCAGGGTCATCATCAACTTTAGCTCTAAACTCTTCAACCTCGTGTTTGCAGATTTCTCAACAGGAGGCTTATTCAATTTTAATAGCTCGACTCCTTGAAGAGCTACAGGTACAGGTTGGGGATTAGGAGGGGGAGGTTGTTGAGTAGCTGGGTTCGTATGAATGTATTGAGTGAACCACTCATTCATGATTTGGAAGAAGGCTTCTTTAGCCTCTCCTTCCTGACTACCCATAACGGGTCTAGAATCAGACAACATTGTCCCTTGCGCAGGAGCAGGTGCATTACTTTCAACCTCATCAGCTATTACTCGATTGGGATCCATTTGCTATATAAAAATACATTTTAAAATGTCAGGAGTCATCACACTATCACAGTTTATATATGACATGTATAGCTAGACTCTCACACATGCTACGTTAGTCCTAGAATCGACTAAACCATAGCTCTGATACCAATAAATGTAACACCCCTAACCTGTATCCGTTGCCGGAATATGGCTATGAGGCATTACCGATCAATTACAACATATAACATACATTTTTGATTCATGAATACACTATCAAATAAACATTAATTAACATAATCATATTGCCCCTTATAAGGCTCTACGAGACTTAAAACATGCTTTAAAAAGGTTCGAAACTAAACTGATAACATTTGAAAACTTTGGGAAAACTTAGAAAATTTTCATGCATACAGGGTTCACATGCCCGTGTGATCAAGCCGTGTGCCTCACACGGCTACCAGACATGCCCGTGTCACAGGCCGCGTAAAAATAGGGCATACATACTGACTTGCATCACACGGCCGAGGACATGCCCATATGCCAGGTCGTGTGAAAACTGGAGGGTGTACTGACTTGGGCCACATGGCCAACCACACGCTCGTGTGTCCAGGCCATGTGCCCTATGAAATGGCCACACATGCCTATGTGCTAGGCTGTGTGTCATTTAGGGCGGTATACTGACTTATTCCACATGACCAGCTACATGCCCGTGTGTGAGACTGTGTGGAGCATACTGACTTCGATTCAATTTCAACACTAGGGGACACACGGCGGTGTATCATGTTCGTGTGTCGCACACGGCTGAGACACACACCCGTATGGACAAAAATAGGCCATTTGCAAAGCCAATTTGCCACCCTTTTTGCACATACCTAAACAAGCTCATATGATATCATTTTAAGACACAATTATACAGCCAAAACTCATCAACCCATACACAATCATACCAAATCCATTTCAACCAATTCAATACTCAAATCGATACCAAATACTTATTCAAATACTTATATCATCAAGCATCCAATCACAAGCATAAAATTCTCAAATTATCAACTTCAATAATACCATATAGCTCATTTACCAAACTCAAAATATAACCATTTGAACAACTATGAAACCTTAATCACATTTATACCAAAACGTACCAAAATAAGCCATCACTCATGGTTATAAATACAAAACAAAACATATACATTTATAAGCCAAATCTCATGGCTATATTCATAACCAAAGTACCATAAGTAGACAATACATGCCGTATACCATATATATATACAACTCAAAAGTACCAAGTAGATGGTTGGATAGTGTGACGTAGTCTCTAATGATCCCCGAATCTGAGCTAGCTTTGAATTCACTATAAAACACGAAAGAAACAAACAGGGTAAGCTATAAATCTTAGTAAGTTCGTATGATATAAACTTATTTACTCAGAAATATATCATTCAGCAAATTAAAGCATAAAAACTTGTAACTCTTGATTACTAACAACCTTTCACCTTCATGTTCATATGCTATATGTAAACTTTATGACTTCTTCGGTTTAAAACTCATAATATACATATACATACCTGTATTAATCCATAACTAGTTCATACATACACAATACGCTATTGAATACTCGATATTTCGCACACTAAGTGCCATACCCAATGTCTTGCACACTAAGTGCCATATTCAATGTCTCGCACACTAAATGCCATGCTTGATGTCTCGCACACTAAGTGCCACAATCAATGTTTCACACACTAAGTGCCATAATCAATGTTTCGCACACTAAGTGCCATAATCAATGTCTCACACACTATGTAATATCCTGATTTTGGGCTTAGTCGGAATAGTAGTTTCGTGACCACAAAATTTGAGATAGAAATAATTATTTTATGATTATTTTGATGATTATGATATGATTGCATGACTGTGTGAAAATTTCGTGATGAAATTCTATGCCTAAAGTGTTTAAATTGAAAGTAGGGACTAAATCGAATAAGTTGCAAAATTTGCATTCTAGAAGTTTTTAGTATGAAATTGCATTGAAATATTAATTAGGAGGTCTTAAATAGTAATTTGACCAATTTTAAGTTCATGGACAAAATTAGGACATGGAAGGAATTTTTGAAAGTTTAGTAGTAAGGGCATTTTGGTTATTTAGGGGTAAAATGAATTAAAATACAAAATTAAAAGCCAATTTTGCTCATCAATTCTTATCAGACGAAATGAAATAGAATACCTGATTAAATAGAGCAATATAAATTATAAACCAGTCAGATTACCAATGCTTTCATCCAACACCAGAATTAGAAGACATTCCCATATAACAAAAATTTCTTTAGAAGATCAATAGCCATAGAAATATTTTCGAGAACGGGTAAACACATAGAACATCTCAAAAGAGATCATAAATCTGGCCCGACCATAATGTCACACTCGGATAGTTCACATTTCAAATATCATTTCCCCAAATAGTTCAGGTAGTCACAAATTTCATATTAAACCATTCACTAAAGAAGGCCAATTCTGAATAAATTTTGATTTACACTTTTCTCAACCTTGCACTGAGTAATTCGATTTACTTAAAGAGAATTCCTTCTCTAATTGGGACAAGTACATAACTCCAATAATCTTTACGTCAATCCGATACTTATCGTCTCTCGACTTTACTTATCAGCTTATTTTCAATCTCGATCATACTTATAATTATTCTATCGTGAACTCTTTGGGTTCTCAACTAGAGACTTATTCAATACAGATCTCATGAAATTCCATTATAAGTACCACTTGGTAAGGGGGGGGGTTGTAGGACCTCTCACTCGACTTTCTTATACATACACATATGACACAATTTCCATCATCATAGCAACATCATCAAAATCATGTCATTCATTCAGCAATGCAACATTCATGTTGGCTTACACAAATTTTCCTATTGTCCCATTTAGACAATATACTTATGCATACATTTTATGTTTTCTAGATAGCTTTACTTATCGATTCATTTAATTAAATTAAGTCATGCTCATGACATCATATAAGGCCAAACAAACATAGATATTTGCACCACAATTACAACTTTCATTTTAAAGTGCATCATCATGTACATATCATTACAATCATATAATTCAGTCCAACAATTTAACATAGATAAGTTCATTTCATTATAATCATTTATCTCATAAAAATTATATATCATTAACATTTATCAACATTCGACGTCCAAATCAAGACAAGGACATTTTCATTCGTATCATGATATTATGACCTTCATTCATACCTCTACTAGTTTCTATTTATTCCGTTCATCTTATCAAGTAAGCCACATACACTACATCATATGAACGTTAAGCAAATATGGATATTTATCACAACATGAATTTTCATCTCACATATTATCACATATGTATCATAAACTTTTATTCACACTTTTCTGAACCGAGACTTATCATAATTATAACTTTACTCAAATACCTTCACATAACATTGAACATGGTCGTTGTAGCTCGATTGGAGAGTACCCTGTCTAAATAAGACGATACTCACGCGCGTCGGAAGACATCACACTATCACGGATCGGTGGCATGTATAGCTAAACTTTTACACATGCTAGGTTAGTCCGAGAACCGACTACTAAAACCTGCTCGATACCACCAAATGTAACGCCTGTGCGAGACCATCGCTTGAGTCGAACACGAGGTGTTAATGGACATAATTCATTACTTAAACAAATTTCAAACAATTTAATTTTAAAATTTTCAGACAAGCTGAAAATCTGCATCATAGTCGCTTAAAATTCATATCTCGAGTTACGAAACTCGAAATTAAGATCCGTAAATTTTATATGAAACTAGACTCATATTTATATCTACTAATTTTTTCTAGAATTTTTGGTTGAGCCAAATAGTACAGTTTATTAGTTAAAATCTCCCTATTTCAGGGTTTGACTACTCTGACCTCTGTGTATTACGAATCAGATATCTCTCTATAAAAAATTTCAATGACTATGAGGTTTATTTCTCTTAAAACTAGACTCAATAAGGAATCTGTAAATATAAATAACAACTTCTAATTATTTTTTAAAATTTATTATGAATTTTTAAAGTCGTAAACAGGGGATCCAGAAATCACTCGCCCTGTTTCACAAAAGTTTAAATATCTCATAAAATATAATTTATATGCCTATTTTGTTCATTCCATATGAAAATAAACTCATCAAGATTCGATTCCATAACTTATTCATTATTTAATTCCATTTCTACTATTTTTAGTGATTTTTCAAATTCACGTCACTACTGCTGTCTGAATCTATTTTATGGTAAATTTTACCTATTTCATGGTTTCCATGGATTAGCTAGCAATTTGACATACATAACACCAAATATGATCATGATTAGCCATTCCAATGGCTAATCATTACCAAGAATTTTCATACCACTCAATAATCATATCATAAGACCATATATGCAAAATGATTATAGTGCTATACATGCCATACTCAAAATATACAAGCCATTATGCCAAGATGGTATACGGATAGTGTGAGCGAGCCTCCGACCATTCCCGATTTCCGAGCTGACTTGTCAAAACTACAAGGAGTGAAAAGGAGGGAGTAAGCATAAATGCTTAGTAAGTTCACATGCAAATAGCAAGTAACATAACCATATAAGCAAACATAAAATATCATTTGCATAATCATCATCAAGACATTCATGTCATATTTTCATTTATCATCTTACCACATTGTTGATATATCGAGTTTTCAACCCGAGGGTTAAGTACATACCTGTTCAAAGTATCCATCTCACAACACTTACCAATATGTCCCTTTCATCTCTAGTATTCCTCCATTTGAGTAGAACTTTACCCGTTGAACACATCGGAATATAATTCGGATACACGGATAATTTGCACATAAGTGCCATATATGTAATCAAGCAATCATGTAACCCGCCCATAAGTGAACTCGGACTCAACTCAATGAGCTCGGGCGTTTGCATCCATAAGTGAACTCGGACTCAACTCAACGAGCTCGGATGCCTAGTTACATCTCTCGAACTCGGACTCAACTCAACGAGTTCGAACATTCGCATCCATAAGTGAACTCGGACTCAACTCAACGAGTTCGGATGCTCAACCATCCTAGTGACATGTCACTTGTATCCTAATCTATTCCTAAGATTCAAACGGGATTTTCCTCGAACACATATCCTTGCCATCTTCCGTAAAATACCGAAACCAATACTCGGTAACACTTTATATTTAACAAATAATACAAATAATTTGTATTTTATTTGAAAATAACCACAAAGCATATATTTCATGATAAAAATCAGCATATCATATAATTAACATCAATAATTTAAAAAAAACAATTATACTATATTATTTACACATGAACTTACCTCGTATGCGAAAATGGCTACTTTTACCATTTCGTCCACAACTTGGTATTTTCCCCATTTTAGCCCGAATTTCAGTTTTCCTTGCTCTATCATTTAAAATATAGTCTAATTAGGACTCACATTATTCAAATTGACCCAAAATCATATTTTGGGAAAATTACAATTTTGCCCCTAAATTTTGCATATTTACACTTTTGCCCCAAAGCTCGTAAATTAAACTTCAGCCTATTTTCTTATGTTTTATGACATTCTAATCATTTTTCCCTTCTATAGCAACATCAAATTCTCACTCTAACATGTACTTATGAACATTAGGTATTTTTACCGATTATGTCGTTTTACTCGTTTTTACATAAAATCACTTAGCAAAAGTTGTTTAACACAATTTCAAGCTTCATATTCTACCATAAAACATCAAAATAAACACATTTCACATATGGGTATTTTTCCAAATATGAACCCTAGCTTAAATTATTGCTAGAATAAGCTTAATCGAGCTACTGGGATTCCAAAAACGTAAAGAACATTAAAAACGGGACTTGGAATCACTTACTATTGAGCTTGGAAAGCTTGAAAACCCTAGCCATGGCTTCCCCCATGCTAATTTCGGCCTCCATGAAGAAGATGAGCAAAATTGGCTTTTAATTTTGTATTTTAATTCATTTTACCCCTAAATGACCAAAATGCCCCTACTACTAAACTTTCAAAAATTCCTTCCATGTCCTAATTTTGTCCATGAACTTAAAATTGGTCAAATTACTATTTAAGACCTCCTAATTAATATTTCAATGCAATTTCATACTAAAAACTTCTAGAGTGCAAATTTTGCAACTTATTCGATTTAGTCCCTACTTTCAATTTAAACACTTTAGGCATAGAATTTCATCACGAAATTTTCACACAGTCACGCAATCATATCATAATCATCAAAATAATCATAAAATAATTATTTCTATCTCAAATTTTGTGGTCACGAAACTACTATTCCGACTAAGCCCAAAATCAGGATATTACACACTAAGTGCCATAATCAATGTCTCGCACACTAAGTGTCGTACATAGCCAAAGCTATCTCAAATCTCACACTAAGTGCCAAGTTTTGCCGAAGTTATATTGAACCGAAGACTAAGTGCCACATTTAACTGATATGTCCTCATACATGAAAATAGTCACGTATATACAATTTATACATTATCAAAGCACTAAAAGCATAAATATAACAATGTTTAGTACATACGAACTTACCTCAGATGCTAAAATGGCGATTTGATAAAATTATTCAATAACTTTTGTTTTTCCCCGATCTAGGTCCAGATTCCTCCTTTCTTGATCTAAATATATCCAAAATCAACTCATTTATTCATAAATTCATTCAATTCAGTCCACAAACACATAATTAGGCATTTTTACACTTTAGCCCCTAAAGTTCCACATTTTTAGAATTTAGTCCTTATTTCATAAATACACAAAATTCACACAATTCAATTTAACTCATGTTTAGCTAATTTTTACTTGGGTCCATAGCAACCCATATTTCTCATTTATTTCACATTTCAACCACACATTTTCAACATTTCTCAATTTAGCCCATAATTTGCATTTTCACCAAAAATCACTTAACAAAACTTGTTTAACTAACATCAAATATTCATAATTTATCATCAATAATCAAAACTCATACATATTCATCAATGGGAACATTCAAAGTTTTTAACAGTTTTGCAAATTAGTCCTTGGGCTAGTTAGTACTAGTTGCAACGATCTCAAAAATATAGAAATCATTAAAAACGAGACGAAAACCGTACCTTAATTGATAGAAATGTAAATGCCAAATGAAGCCCTAAATTTTTTTCCTTTCTTGTCTTCAATTCACGACAAGGAAGAAGATGGCATCAAATTTGATTTTTGTTTTATTTATTATAAGTTTATTATACTAATTACTATTTTAACCTTAATGAATAAACATAAATTTCACTTAATGTTTATCCATATTTGTCCACTCACAATTAAAATGGTCTAATTACAACATAAGGACCTTAGCTTTAAGGTTTTATAGCTATTTAATACCTTTAGCGATTAGAATAACACTTTTACACTTTACGCGATTTAGTCCTTTTTCTCAAATTGACCATTTAAACGATAAAATTTCTTAATGAAATTTTCACACATTCATGCTATCATGCTGTAAACATTAAAATAATAATAAAATAAATATTTTGACCTTGGATTTGTGGTCCTGAAACCACTGTTCTGATTTGACTAAAAACAGGCTGTTACATATCGCCTGCAAAAACAAATAAAGATTTTCTACTCAGAGCATCCGCGACTACATTCGCTTTCCCCGGATGATAATCAATCACTAACTCATAGTCTTTCAACAATTTGAGCCATCTTCATTGTCGCAAATTCAAATCTTTCTAAGACATTAAATACTTCAAGCTCCTATGATCGGTAAAAATATGACATTTTTCACCGAACAAATGATGTCACCAAATTTTCAATGCGAAAACAATATCGGTCAACTCTAAGTCATGTATCAGATAATTCTCTTCATGCGGTTTTAACTGTCTAGACGCATAACCTATCACTTTGCCTTATTGCATCAAAACACATCCCAAACCGTTCAATGACGCATCACTGAAAATCACAGACTCTTTACCCAACTCAGGCTGAACTAAAACTGGTGTTTCAGTTAACAGTGCTTTCAACTATTCAAAACATTGTTGGCATTTCTCAAACCACTCAAACTTCACATCTTTTTGTAGCAATCAAGTCATTGGTGTAGCAATCATTGAGAACCCTTTAGAAAACACCGATAGTAGCCAGCTAATCCCAGAAAACTTCTGACTTCGAATACATTTTTTAGTGGTTTCCAATCAACAATTGCTGAAATCTTACTCGAATCAACTTTAATGCCTTCCACTGAAACAATGTGTCCCAAAAATCCAACTTCTTGGAGCCAAAACTTTCATTTTCTGAATTTAGAAAACAATTGCTTATCTTTCATTGTTTGTAACACAATCCTCAAATGTTCAACATTCATCTCGGGAATAGATTAGAATGTCATCAATGAATACAACAACAAATCTGTCCAAATACGGTCTAAATATTTGATTCATCAAATCCATAAATACTGCAGGAGAATTAGTTAATACGAATGGCATAACAAGAAATTCATAATGCCCGTACCTGGTTCTAAACACAGTTTTCAGCACATCTGAATCTTTAACTTGCAACTGATAATAGCCATATCGCAAATCAATCTTTGAAAATACTGTTGCTCTTTTCAACTGATCGAATAAATCATCAATTCTTGACAAAGGATACTTATTCTTAATCGTAACCTTGTTAAGCTGATGATGATCAATACACAGTCTCATCGATCCATCTTTCTTCTTTATCAATAAAACTGGTACACCCTAGGGCGAAAAACTAGGTCGTGCAAAACCTCTATCTGTTAACTCTTGCAACTCAACTTTCAATTCTTTCAATTCTGTTGGAGCCATTCAATACGGAGCTATTGATATCGGTGATGTTCCCAATTCTAATTCAATAGCAAATTGAACCTCTCTGATCAGTGGCAACCCAGGTAACTCTTTTGGAAACACATCCGGATATTCACAAACCACTGTCATTGATTCTATCTTTGATTCAGGCACTTTTGTATCTAGTACATACTCAAGATAAGCTTCATAACCTTTTCTCATATATTTTTGTGCTAGCATCGTTGATACCACTATAGGCAACCACTCGAGTCATCAGATTCAATTCGAAGAATTTCACTATTTTGGCATTTCAGCTCAAAAGTCTTTCGTCTACAATTCACAACAGCATCATGCAGAGTCAACCAATCCATACCTAAGATCATATCAATTTCATCAAATAGTAAAAGCATCAAATTAGCCAGAAAACAGTAACCCCGAGTCATCAAAGGACAATTCTTGCAAACTTTATCAACTAGGACATACTGGTCTAAGGGGTTCGATACTTTAATCACAAATTCAGTTGACTCAACAGGTAAACTCTTACTAGACACTAAATTCATATAGACATATGATTGAGTCGATCTAGGATCAAACAAAGCAATTACATTAGTGTCATAAAAAGAAAATGTACCAGTGATAACATCTGGTGATGACGCATCTTCGCAAGCGTGAATAGCATAAGCTCTGGCTGGGCTTGAGCCTCAGATCTCACAGTAGAGTCCTTTGTTGCACCTTTGCTAGTAGTCACATTTCCCGTATTTCTAGGTGGTCTCCCTCTAGCAGTTGTACTGCTCGGTCTTGTATTCAGAACTTTATCTTTCTCGGGTAACTCAGGACAATCCTGAATAAAGTGATCTTGTGAGCCACATCTAAAACAAGCTTTATTATTCATCCAACAGTCTCCAAAATGCCATCTTCCACATTGCTGACACTCAGGTTTGTTGGCTTTGACACTACCAACGCTCGATACTGAGGTAGCTTTAGTTTTTGGACTTGTGTGTTGTTTCCCATGATCTCTAGTAGAATACCCCACTAAAGTATTCGAACGATGATAATAATCTCTTGATTTCTTTGACGAGGAATGATAGGGTTTACTCATCGATCTCTTTCTCGAATCTCTAGCCTCAGAATCAACTTTTCACTTTTCTTTACTAGGTTTCTCGGCTTTGCAAGCTCTGTCGGCTAAAATAACAAATTCTTTCAATTCCAAAATTGACTAGAAGCTTAATGTCTTTATTCAACCCTTCTTCGAACCGCTTACACATAATTTCTTCAGTGGAAATGTATTCTCGAGCATATTTACTTAGTCTCACAAATTCTCTTTCGTACTCGTTACAGTCATGTGACCTTGTTTCAGTTCCAAAAATTCTTTGCGCTTTTGATCGATAAACCGCTAGCTTATGCATTTCTTTCTGAACTCGGTCTAAAAGAATTCCTATGTGACTCTTTCTCTCAGTACCACATATATCAAAGTGTTCCACCACTGATATGCAGTAGCTCTCAAAAGTGATACAATGCATTTAACAGATTCAACTGGCGTACAAGATAGTTCATCAAATACCCGAATTGTATTCTCAAGCCAAAACTCGGCTCTCTCAGGATTGTCATAAACTATAACTCTAAACTCTTCAACCTCGTACTTTTAAATTTTATCCATAGGCGGCTTCTCAATCGTAAATGTTCCAAACCTTAAGGAGCTACAGGAACTGGTTGGGGAATAGGTAAGGGTGAAGCTACTGAGCAGCCAAATTCGTTCAGACAAACTCAGTGAACCATTCGTTCATCATTTGGAAGAAGGCTTCCTTAGCCTCTCTTCCTCGACTCTTAGATATAGGTCTTAATTCAGACTGCGCTACTCCATGAACGGAGGCTGGCATATTACTTCCTACATCATCAGCAACAGCTCGATTGGGATCTATTACTATGTTAAAACAAGATTTAAAATTGTCAAGAAATATCACACTATCACAAGTTATATATGGCATGTATAGCTAGATTCACATACGCTGCGTTAGTCCAAGAATCGATTAAACCATAGCTCTGATACCAATAAATGTAACACCCCTAACCCGTACCCATCGCTAGAATAGGGTTATGAAGCATTACCGAACTAATCTCATAAACAATCGTACAATTCGAATTACAATTCTTATATAAATTAAAAACCATAAAAATACAGTCATATAGTCCCTAACACGAGCCTTCGAGGCCAAAAACAAGCATTAAAAGTGGTTCAAGACTAAACGAGAACTCAGGAAACTTTTGGAAAACATAGAAAATTTTTCAAAATACAAGGGACACATACCCGTGTGGTGCGACCGTATGTCTCACATGGCAAAAGACACGCCTGTGTCACAGGCCATGCGAATATTTGAAATGGGATCACATGGCCATGTCACAGGTTTTGTCCTACCCCGTGTAACTCCCAGACATGGGTCACACGACCAACCACACGCCCATGTGACTAGCCCGTGTACCCTTCGAAATGGCTTTACACACCCGTGTGCCAGGCGTGTGCTAGGCCGTGCCAAAAATGTAGAGTATACCAACTTATGCCACACGACCAAGTCACACGCATATGTGCTGAACCGTGTGGTGCTACTGACTTATTTTATAATTAAGTATCAAGGGAGACATGATCATGTCACCTAACCGTGTGTTACACACAGCTGAGACACACGCCCGTATCTCTGCTCGTGTGGAAAAAAAAGAGGCTATTTCCAAGCCATCTTTCTCACCCAAATTTGCATCAACCTAAACATGCCAAATGACATATAACATTGCATCAATAGCCATTCAAACCAATCTCAACCAGGCCTAAATCATCCTATTCCAACACCAACAAATATAATGCAAATAATATCATAATTTACCAATCAAAAACATACCAAATTCACTCTCAAGAATTCACCTAATTAGTCTCTTTCAAATATGCATTATTTTGCCTAAAGCCACATGCATACCATATCTTAATATTCAACCATTTGATACTCAAAATACCAATTCACAACAAACATTCACATAACAATTATAAACTACTTAACAAAAGGCCATTTACACACCTATATATACACATCACCAAGTATACCAAAATAAACCAAATCACATGGCTAAACACATAACCATTACATATATCAGCTACAAGCCATTTCAATCTGCTATACACATCACAAACATATAGATCATATTACCCACAACACCTATACATGCCATATAACCAAAAACACAAGTTAAAAGTGTAACACCCCAAACCCGGCCTGGACGTTATGGCCGAATCTGGCGCATCACATTGAAGTGTTTTACTGTGTTTTCATTGAAAACCCTTCTTAAAATAAAAAAAACCTTAACTACCCTTAAAAAAACTCCTTTAAATCACTTGTTTAAAATATATGATTTCATGAAAACATGTCATTTTAAAATGTAGTTGTGGAAACGTAGAAAAGTCATACTAAAGTTTAAGAAACCATGTTCAACTTCTTATAATTGCATCACATAAAAATAATAATCCAAATGATAATAAAGTGGAAGCCCTATTACAATCCGATTTGAAAAGTACTTAATAACATAGAAACTGATAAGCATTAGAAAGAAAAACAAGTCCAAATTATCTTGCTAGCTGGCCACCTAGAGTCCCTCCAAACACTGAACCTTCTACTGAGCATCACCTGAAAATAAAAAAAAAGAGGGGGTAAGTTTTCAAAAACTCAGTGTGTACAACCCTCGATGAAAACAAGCATTCAAAAGCCATCATACATCAAACATGCAATGCAATGCAGTGCAACCCACCCCAATAATCCAACCGGTACATTTCTACTCCGTCCCCCTTTTCACAACCTGTGGGGATATAAATATCGACTCACCCAACCGATACACATCCATTGTAGCCCGGTTGTAGAACTACCCAAGTTGCAGCAAGTTGCCAATCACGTATTGGGCTTAAAAGCCGTCGGTGGATCCACGGTTGTTAAGCAACCATGCAACCCTCATATACTCCCTCCGTTCCATAATTCCCAACCCATATGCAACCTAAACAGGATATCATATGAATAAATATGAATGCATGTAGCAATCATAAATCTTACACACAACACTTAGGGGTATTTTAGTCATTTTCTCCCTTAAGGGTATTTCAGTAATTTTCCTTTATTACGAGTTTTTACTTACCTTGGCCCGTTAATAAATCCCGTGAGCTAAGATGAACGAACACTATGCACCAGGTAGGATTCCAAAGAAGAGGAGTTGAGTCATTAAGACTGCTTAAGTACCAAGCTCTTCCTAGATCCAATCCTAGACATACATATACCTGTTGCCACACCTTAACTCTATGACTTGTCCACGGTCGCAATATATTAATTAAGTTTTATGTTACCATATTCTAGGCCCAAAACCCTTACATACATGCATATGGCCCATCAGGCCCAATTCACATTCATATTGCCCATCAGGCCCAATTCACGTTCATATGGCCCATTCGGCCCAATCTCATTTATATGGCCCATCCAGCCCAAAACACATTATATTCATGCTCACATACAAATTTCCTATCACATAGCATCGCTTATCAAATTTTGCCTATTACGGGCCCAACAGCCCATCGGGCCCATTTAGCCTATTCCGGCCCACTTGGCCTATTCACAACCCAAGTCTATGGAATCGCCCATGGGCCTTAAGCAACCTATCGGTCTCCCCCTTACGAGTTTTCGCGCACTCGCAAGACTACCGCAGCCATGCTTTTAGCTTTTCAGCATTTCAGCTTTTCGGTATTTCGGTATTTTGGCTTTTGCCAGTTCATAGTGTGTGTGCAGTGTATGTACACACCTAGTAAGCAAGCGTGATGCGATCTCCTTAGCCCCAAACCTTGCGCGATAAGTATAACAACCCCTTCTTAAATCCCTAACCACGATCAACTCCCAAATCTGCACCAATCTTAACTTTTAAAACAGAATAATAGGTGACTCGTATCCAACACAAGTCCCCTTACCTTAACTATGAACAATCAGCCACTTTAGCCAATGGGAGAGGAATACTTAGCAAGATCGCAAACACCTAAAGAGCAATTTCGGCAGAGAGCTAAGATCTGGGATCTGATACTAATTCCCTACCACAGTCGATTAGAAATAGTAAGGAGCAATATTCGATACTTAGCAAAGAAAACTGATTGGAAGAGTAACACTTACACTAGATTCGATCAAAGAGTATTCGGCTCTAGAGATCTAAATGGCACAATTACTTATTCGGCACCAAGGGAGAGAGGAAGATGAATCGGTTAAACCCAAATGTGAAACAAAGAAATCGGCATAAGAAAAATAAAAAAAGAGAACAAGGGTTTTCGGCTTTTAGAGAAATCGGTAGAAAGAAAAAGAAAAAAATATAAGGGTTTTCGGCTTTTAGGAAAGAGGGTTTCTGGCAACAAGGTGAGAAAAAGATTTTGACATTAGCCTTACACCCTTGCATTCGGCACCTATTTATAGCCCTATAGCCGAATTGCTTGGCCCTCAGTTCCCCATTCGGCTCCATCACTTCCCTCTCTCATCTCCTCATTTTTCTCCCTGATAACCCCTTGATCCTTTCCTTCATTTTCTCTCCTGAACACTCCCCTTAGAGTCCATCTTCACGCCACTTCCAACCTTATAGAAGGCCAAAATTAAACTTCTAAAAACACTAAGCTAGGATTCGAACCTTGAACCTTCTTGCTAGCTATTAACGCCTCCTCCTTACACTCTAAGTGGCGTCACTTAGCCATTCCTCCACAAGGCTTTTTGATGTTATTTTTCGCTATCTTTATTTAAAACCCCATCTACTTACCAACCCTGATTGTTTTAATAATTAAATTATAATTTCTTTTACCTCCTAATTCGAACTCAAACCTTGTCCAAGACCTACCTTTGGGTAATTAACACTTAACCGGGATTGCTAAGCACAAAAAGAAAAATTCACGATTTCGAGATTTTTGGGTTTTAGAATTTTTGGGTTTTGGGATTTTTGGGGCGATATAACTCTACCACCCTAAAAGAAATTTCGTCCTCAAAATTCCCAACTACTAACAGAGACTACTACACCACACTTTCGCTACGCACTCTAATTCCAACTCAGGTAAATAGCACCCGATGGTAAGTATGTACCATTATTCGCCTCGAAGCGTCTCCATCCTCTTGATGACGTGATGCATAGACCAAAGCTGGCTGCCTTGCCTCAGCATGACCAGCACCTCTGCCCGATGCTCCACGACCCAAACTGTTTCCACCCCTGGCCTGATCACGGCCTCTCAGCGGTTTCTGACCACCCCTCGGTAGTTGAGCACCACCTCGGCCCATGTCTGGCACTTGTCCCCGCATTCTAGGGTAATTCATGATCCTATGCTCCTTAGATCCACAAGCTAAACAAGCTCTCGTCCTCTTCCAACACTCGCCTACATGACCTTTCCCACAATTAGCACAAGGTGGCACCCCTGGATTAATAGCAGGAGGCCCTGCTCTAACTGGCTCATTAACTCTGGCCCTAGCCCTAGGCCTCTATTCAACACCAGGAGTCTCTGCCTCCCTTTTACCTTTGCCCCTTTCTTTTTCCAAATTTAGGAGCTCAGTGCACTTTACCTCCTCCGTTATCTTTGCTTTCTCCACCAATTCTGAGAAAACTCGCTCCCTTTGTGGAGCTATCAATACCCTAAGGCTATCTCTCAGTCCGCCCTCAAACCTAAAGCAACGCTCATAGTCCGTTGCCACCATTACTCTTGCATACCTACTAAGGCGTAGAAACTCCGCCTCATATTCCGCCACTGATTTGTTTCCTTGGGTCAAGTTCAGGAACTCCTTCCTTTTAGCATCCACATAGCTTGCTCCCACATACTTCCCTTGGAATGAAACTTTGAAAAACTCCCAAGTGACTCGCTCCGATTGGCTGCCCTCTTTCACCGTCAACCACCATTGGTAGGCTTCTTCTCTAAGTAGTGACACGGCTCCTTTTAACTTTTGTTCCGATGAATAGTCCAGGTCCTCCATTATCCTTTCAGTGTCCTCCAACCAATATTCCGCCACGTTAGGAGCCACGCCAGCCACGCCCTTAAAGATCTCAGCCCCGTTCGATTGAAGTCACTCCGGAATGGACCCCCAATTTTCAATGCCATTGTTGGGCCCAATGACCCTTTCCAAAATCCCCAGCATTGCCTGCGACAATGCATCTTCTCCCACGGCCTGAAAATACAGTCCATTCCCAGCAATAGGTGAGGCCGGAGCCTCTTCTACTCCAACATTGGGCACATGGCCCGATGCCGACAATTCAACCCTAAAACTTCCGCGGCATCGGCCACGACCTCTCGTACCTCTTCTAGCACTCATCGTCGATTCGTGTATTATCTAGATTATAAATTTTTATGAAGTCTTAGTTAGTTTCAATAATTAACCCGATGTTTTATGGAAATATTTAAAGAGAAGATTGTTTTCGAAAATCCTCTACAGTTTTAAGTTCCTGCGGGCTTTGGTTCCATTCTAACAAGATCACCTAAAGTAGTCCTCTAACTAACTACTGTATAACAATTTAAACAAATTTAAGAATAAAATTACTTACTTGGTTCGAAGTCGGAGACTCGATGTGCCACTCAGCAAGACTTCCCTTTTTCCAAAACATTGTGATTCAATCAATTTTTTTTAAAACACAAAAAGAAACCAAGTAATAAGGCCCAATTCACAGCCTGAGTTTTGCAACCTAGACTCTGATACCATTAAATGTAACACCCCAAACCCGGCCTGACGTTATGGCCGAATCTGGCGCATCACATTGAAGTGTTTTAGCGAAAATTGTGTTTTCATTGAAAACCCTTCTTAAAACAAAAGAAACCTTAACTATCCTTAAAAAAACTCCTTTCAATCACTTGTTTAAAATATATGATTTTATGAAAACATGTCATTTTAAGATGTAGTTGCGGAAACGTAGAAAAGTCATACTATAGTTTAAGAAGGCATGTTCAACTTCTTATAACTGCATCACATAAAAATAATAATCCAAATGATAATAAAGTGGAATCCCTATTATAATCTGATTTGAAAAGTACTTAATAACATAGAAACTGATAAGCTTTAGAAAGAAAAACAAGTACAAATTATCTTGCTAGCTGGCCACCTAGAGTCCCTCAAAACATCGAACCTTATACTGAGCATCACTTGAAAATAAAATAAAAGAGGGGGTGAGTTTTTGCAAACTCAGTGTGTACAACCCTCGATGAAAACAAGCATCCAAAAGTCATCATACATCAAACATGCAATGCAATGCAGTGCAACCTACCCCAATAATCCAACCGGTACACTTCTGCTCCGTCAACCTTTTCACAACCTGTGGGGATATAAATATCGACCCATCCAACCGATGCACATCCATGGTAGCCCGGTTGCAGAACTACCCAAGTTATAGCAAGCTTCCAATCACGTATTGGGCTTAAAAGCCGTTGGTGGATCCACAGTTGTCAAGCAACCATGCGACCCTCATATACTCCCTCCGTTCCATAATTTCCAACCTATATGCA
Source organism: Gossypium anomalum (assembly GCA_025698475.1). NCBI lineage: Eukaryota > Viridiplantae > Streptophyta > Magnoliopsida > Malvales > Malvaceae > Gossypium > Gossypium anomalum. The sequence continues at coordinate 38,726,474 of CM046958.1, read as the reverse complement.
ACCTAATAGGATATCATATGAATACATATGAATGCATGTAGCAATCAAAAATCTTACACACAACACTTAGGGGTATTTTAGTCATTTTTACCCTTAAGGGCATTTCGGTAATTTTTTTTATTACGAGTTTTTACTTGCCTTGGCCCGTTAACAAATCCTGTGAGCTAAGATGAACGAACACTATGCACCAGGTAGGATTCCAGAGAAGAGGAGGTGAGTCATTAAGACTGCTTAAGTACCAAGCTCTCCCTAGATCCAATCCTAGACATGCATATACCTATTGCCACACTTAACTCTATGACGTGTCCACGGTCGCAATATATTAATTAAGTTTTATGTGGTAATAATATACTAGGCCCAAAACCCCTACATACATGCATATGGCCCTCTTGGCCCAATCTCATACATATGGCCCATCAGGCCCAATTCACATTCATATGGACCATCAGGCCCAATTCACGTTCATATGGCCCATTCAGCCCAATCTCATTTATATAGCCCATCCAGCCCAAACCAAATTATATTCATGCTCACATATAAATTTCCTACCACATAGCATCGCTTATCAAATTTTGCCTATTATGGGCCCAACAACCCATCGGGCCCATTTAGCCTATTCCGGCCCACTTGGCCTATTCACAACCCAAGTCCATGGAATTGCCCATGCGCCTCAGGCAACCTATCGGTCTCCCTCTTATGAGTATTCGCGCAGCCGCAAGACTACTGTAGCCACACTTTCGGCTTTTCGGCATTTCGGCTTTTCGGCATTTCAACATTTTGGTTTTTGCCAGTTCATAGTGTGTGTGCAGTGTATGTACACACCTCGTAAGCAAGCGTGATGCGATCTCCTTAGCCCCAAACCTTGCGCGATAAGTATAACAACCCCTTCTTAAATCCCTAACCACGATCAACTCTCAAATCTGCACCAATCTTAACTGTTAAAATAGAATAATATGTGCCTCGTTTCCAACACAAGTCCCCTTACCTTAACTATGAACAATCGGCCACTTTAGCCAATGGGAGAGAAATACTTAGCAAGATCGTAAACACCTAAAGAGCAATTTTGGCAGAGATGTAACGCCCTAATTTTTAGGAACCTTGTAAAATATGTAAAAATTAAAATGTTGTGTTCTGCTTGTTATGTGTAGGATTTCTTATGATAGTGGGCCTCTAAAAGGCCCAAGCTTAGGATAAAACCCGGTGTTTTTAATTAATTTTAATTCCATAAGAGAAAAGGGGTTCGGTTAAATTAGGCTTATAGGAATTAATTGTGTAAAATGGATCACAAGGAAGCATGTGGTAAAGTGGCTAAGTGACGCCACTAGGAAGGATGTAGGTGGCGTGTGAAGCTTAGGAGGACCCAGGTTCAAGCCACAGTAACAGCAAAATAAGGTATTTATTTTTATGAACAGAAAAGGTAGGTGGTGGAACTTAAGTGAAAGTCTGTCAGTGGGAGTTTGAGTTGCTAAGGGGATTGAATAAGGATAAAGATAAGGGAGGAAATCTAGGAGCTGATCAAGGAGCAAGAGGTGGGCGGCCAAGGGACTTTAGCTTGGGAAATTCGGCTAGGTAGTGCGAAGACTAGGAATTTCGGCATTTGGGTGTGTGGTGACCGATTCTCTGATCATCTTTTCTTCTCCTCTGTTCTTTCTTTCTTTTTTTTTTTCCCTCCATCTATTTTTCCTTCTTCTTGCCCATAGCCGAATCCTACCATTATTCTATTCATCTTCACATTTTCATCATTTGTTTTTAAGCCTCTTACACAAAGCCGAAATCCCGAAATCCTATAGTTCTTCTGTGCCGATTTCTCCTAGCCAAACCCTGTGGTTTTTTTCGTCTCATGGTTGATTATTCCTTCTTCTAAATCTATAACTTCTGTCGACAAGTCATCACAAAAAAACCCTACCATACCGTATTTTCTTTCATTGTTACAAAAAGCCGAAAAAAAAACCCTATAGTCTAGGGAGTGTAGCCGAATACTGAAGTCACTGAAAGCTCGATTTTCGTTGTCAAAGGAGGGCTTAGATCTACATTAGGAGCGAGTGGGAAACTCGTTGGAAGCATTCACTAAAGAATCGGTGGTAAGTCTTCTCCAAAACTTAGTTTTCTTTCATATATTATAAAAAGTCGAAATCCCTAGAAGTTAGGGAGGATGTCGATTTTGGACTTGTAACCCTAAGGGGAGGGTTGTGTTAACTACTTTATTTTTGGAAATAGCATGATTTGAAGGCGGTTGATCAAGGGCTTGGACAAGTGGAGTGACCAGATCTTGGTTAAGACTCTACTTTCGGCAAAGGTAGGAATGATAAGGCCTAGGAGGGTTGTTGGCCGAATATGGTAAGAAGTTTATATAAAGTTCGTTTCGGTAGTGAGATTAACATGGTGGTATTATAATTGTAGGCAGTTCGCGCGTGGATCTCGTCAACGAATTATCATAAAATAGGTGTGTAACTTACACCCTTCTATAGACTAGATCGGCAAAAGCCGAAAAGCTGAAATACTGAAAAGTCGGTATTTTGGGAACTTATGAGTGTGTGAATGCTCGTAAAAGGAAAAGGGTTAATAATTCTACTATTCCGTGATGGTAAGACTGCAAAGTGCACCAATCCGTGCGTTTTGACAATTTTGGGCTTAACTGGGCCAAAAGTCGGTTAATGGGCCAACGGGCCCAACTTGGTAAGAATGTGCGGTAAGTAGTTCTGAACATATGTAAATAGTGAAAATATGCATGAAAAGCCTAAGAATAGATAAATTACTAGATTACCCTCATGTATGAAAAATTCTTTGTTATACCCCTAGGTGTAAAATGACCTAAATACCCCTAGGGTTGATTATGTCGAAAAGCATGTTAATGATTTTTCGTCAGATGATGTATGACATGAATGCATATTTGTTGCATGGGGATATGGGTTATATTATGGAGGAAGCGTCTGGTGGCTATGCCACAAATTATCTGTTCGGTGGCTTCGCCACATATATCTCTGATACAGTGGCTTTGCCACATATATATCATATCTGGTGACTCTGTCACATTTTTCATTCTCAGCGACCATGCTGCATATATTTCGTGGCGTGTAGCGGTTGGGTGGGTCGAGTAATCTCCCACATGGCGTAAGGTTGGATGGGGGTGTACATGGTTGGTTATGGGTTGGGTTTTGCATAAGCATGATACATCTATTCTGCTCATTCGGGCCTATGGGCTATATTCAGAAATTTGTTCGGGCTAAGGCCAACTCATTCATTTCGTGGTTTAAACCGATTTAGACTATGGTTGGGTTAAGTTATACATCGAAGTTTCCCCAAACTCACCCTCCATTCTCATCTTTGCGGTAATCCCCAACCATAGTGGGCTTGGAGCCGCGAGGAGTTCGGAGTGGCCACTTATTTCCATAAATCGGTTTCTTCTGTCGAACTGCACGTCTTTCATTACATTTATGTTTTATTTGGGTTTTAAAGTGTAATAAGGCCGCTCTATTGTTTTAAAGGTTTTGATTTATATTCTGTTAGGTTAGGAATGATTTATGATAATTGGCAAAATGGACTAGCTCTAGGCGCGTTTTTAAAAGCATAAAACGATTTCAAAACAACGCAATCATGAGTAAGACTTCCGCAAAACAAACTTTTTTTTCAAACTTAATCATTTTCTTAAGATGGACTTAACCAAAATAGTTTTCTCAAACTCATACGAGATGTTAGAGTGTGGTAATGGCGGTGTGCATGTCTAAGATTGGATCCGAAGAGAGCTTGGTACTTAAGCGGTCCGATGGACTCACCTCCTCTTCTTCTGGTTTCCTACCTGGTGCACAGCTTCCATTCACTTTAACCTAGTTTTAAAGTATCTTTTACAACACCGACTAAGCTTTCCAAATTAAGTAACACAGAATATTTTGAACGCTTCGATGTGGCACGTCAGATCCGGTCATAACGTCTAGGCCGGGTTTGGGGTGTTACATTTAGTGGTATCAGAGCCAAGTTGCAACAACTCGGCTGTGGAATGGGTTTACAAAAACAACGATTTTTCTTTCAAAAATAAGATTTACAAAATTCAGTTAGTAGGTGGCATTCCGAATCTCCGGCCCAAGTCTGTAAGTAATTCTGAACTTTTCTGAACATATATTTTGAATTATTCTGTAGTAGAACCCTACCAGGATACTCTAGATAGGATGCTACTGAAACGGTAGGAAGACTTGATAAAGGACTAAAATGATAGCTAGACATCGAATCTGCGAAAACAACTCTAAATTACTGTCTGAGTCATAAAACATCTGTAATAAACACTGGAATGCTAAAATTGATGCATAAAATTTGTAGTCAGATAATACGATATGAGTGCGCGAGTAGCTCGAGGTAGAGGCCGTGGACGAGGCCGAGGAAGAGCCCGAGCGGGATCTTCATCTTCGGGACATATGCCAGCGACAAAAACATCGGTACCATCAGCAACGGAGGTAGAATCACACGATCGGGGTGCCGGGGATGATGCCCTGTCGCAGGAAATGCTCCGAGTTACGGGAAGGGTTTTGGGGCAAGTTTGGGCAACATGAATTCGAGGATCGATTTACGGCGACTCGCCAACGGTGCGGAGATCTTTAGGGGCGATCTGGTGTAGCTCGAATGTGGTGAATATTGGTTGGAGGCCACGAGCGAATCATGGATGACTTGGATCGCTCGTGGAGGTAAACCGAAGGGAGCCGATCGTTCTTCGCGAGATGAGGCTTATCGGTGGTGGCTTCTTGTGAGGGGATGGAACCCGGTGTGTGTGGTCACTTGGGAGCTATTTAAAACGGCCTTTAAAGGGAAGTATGTTGGGGCAAGCTATGTGGATGCCCGTAGGAAAGAATTCTGAATCTAGTCCAAGGAGAGCAAAAGCATTCTTGCCGAGTACGAGGGTGAGTTTCGAGGGTGAGTAGGTATCTTTGTGGGAATAGTTGCTACACGAGTATGAACGTAGCGTTCGCTTTGAGGATGGACTCAGAGATGACCTTAAGGTCTTGATTGCTCGCAGAGGAGCGTGATTTCGCAGATTCGTAGAAAAAGCTAAGATCGCAGAGGAGGTAAAGCGCGTCTTGAGAGAGAATCGCGTGAGAAGGATCGAAACCGCGCTTCGGAGGGATTCTGGACCTCGGGTGGAGCAAGTAAAAATGTCAAAAGGGCAAGAGTGGAAGAGAGCACGTCGGAGAGTCGTTCCGATGAATGTGGTTAGACCACCAATATGTAAAGACTGTGGTAAGGTGCACATGGGTGAATGTAGGAAACGTTCTGGTGCTTGTTTCCGATGTGGATCGATGGAGCATAGGGTTAAGGACTGTCCTCAGAGAACTGATCAGGTTCAGGTTACGGACCAGAGGGTTGCTCAACCAGCGAGAGGTGGACCACAACCACCGAGAGGACGTGGACAAGGTAGGGGTGGAAATGGAAATGGAAATGGTCGAGGTCGAGGGACGCCTGGCAGGGGAGCCGGAAATGCTGAGGCTCGACAGCCGGCGTTGGTATATGCAGCTCGCCGTCGAGAGGAGGGCAACGCACCTGATGTCATAACTGGTATGTTTTTGGTTTCTAATTTGCCATTTACTGCCTTGGTAGATATTGGATCTACTCATTCTTATGTTGCGTGTGCCATATCTGGGTTATTGGGAGTGCATTCTGAGAATATAGAGAGTGGGGTATCTGTGCTAAGTCCTTTGGGTCACTCGGTTAGGGTAGATAAGTTGTATAGGGATGTACCCTTAGAAACTCAAGGGAAGGTCTTTTCTGGCGATCTAATGGAGTTGCCGTTTGGAGAGTTTGATCTCATTCTGGGAATGGACTGGCTTGTTAAGCATAAGGCGACTTTGGACTGTGCCGCTAAGCGAATGGTACTAAGGACCACGGAAGGTGATGAGATTATGATGATAGGTGAGCGAAGGGACTATTTGTCTAACGTGATATCGGCCTTGAGGGCTGAAAAGTGGATTCGAAAAGGATGTGAGGCTTATTTGGCATTTATAAGTCAAACAAATGTAGAGGGGCTGACAGTGGATAAAGTTAGAACTGTAAAAGAGTTCCAAGATGTTTTTCAGGAGGAGCTTCCGGGATTGCCTCCAAACCGAGAAGTCGAATTTGGAATCGACCTGTTGCCTGGGACAGCACCAGTGTCTATTGCACCATATAGGATGGCACCAAAGGAGTTGGTAGAGTTAAAGGCACAAATCCAAGAGTTGTTGGATAGGGGCTTTATTAGGCCGAGTGTGTCTCCATGGGAAGCACCGGTGCTATTCGTGAAGAAGAAAGATGGGACGATGCGCATGTGCATTGACTATCGACAGTTGAACAAACTGACAATTAAGAATAAGTACCCTCTGCCAAGGATTGACGATTTGTTCGACTAGCTTAAAGGGGCTTCTGTATTTTCTAAGATTGATCTTCGATCTGGATATCATCAGTTAAGGGTCAAAGAGGCAGATATTCATAAGACAGCATTCAGGACTCGTTATGGACATTACGAGTTTTTGGTTATGCCATTTGGATTGACAAATGCTCCTGCAGCGTTTATGAACCTGATGAATCGTGTGTTTCAACCATTTCTGGATCAGTTCGTGGTCGTTTTTATTGACGATATTACGGTATATTCTCAGATCAAGTAAAACATGATGAGCATCTGCGCACTGTGTTGCAAGTGTTAAGGGAGAAAGAACTTTATGCAAAGTTCAGCAAGTGTGAGTTTTGGTTGAGGGAAGTAACCTTTTTGGGGCATGTGGTCTCTGCAGAGGGGATTAAGGTGGATCCTCGAAAGATTGAAGCAATTTTGGAATGGAAGCCACCTAGGTCGGTGTCAGAAATTCGAAGTTTCCTTGGGTTGGCAGGTTATTACAGAAGGTTTGTGGAAGGTTTTTTCGTGATGGCGGCACCTCCGACGTGAAACTCATAAGGAAAGGAGTACCGTTTGTTTGGACTGAGAAACAGCAGGAAGCTTTTGAGAGGTTGAAGAAAGTTCTGACTGAAGCACCTGTATTAATTCAGCCAGAGTCTGGAAAGGATTTCACTGTGTATAGTGATGCATCACACGTAGGTTTGGGTTGTGTGTTGATGCAAGAGGGTAAGGTGGTTGCTTATGCATCACGACAGCTTAAGCCTCACGAAGGGAATTATCCTACTCATGATTTGGAGTTGGCGCAGATGATCTTTGCGCTTAAGATTTGGAGACACTACTTGTATGGGGAAAGGTGTATCATATACACGGATCATAAGAGTCTTAAATACTTGTTGACTCAAAAGGAGTGAACCTTAGGCAAAGAAGATGGATTGAGTTGCTTAAGGATTATGATCTATTCGATCGAATACCACCTGTGCAAGGCTAATGTGGTAGCCGATGCTCTAAGTCGTAGAGTCAGATCGATCCGAGGCGATGTTTGCTCGTTTAAGTCTGTTTGATGATGGAAGTTTGTTGGCTGAATTGCAAGTAAGGGCAACTTGGGTGGATCAGATTAAAGAGAAGCGATTGAAGGATGAGTCTTTGGTCACTCGTTTTCAACAAGTTAAGGAAGGGGACTTCGAATTTGGGTTAAATGATGAAGGGGTTCGTGTTTTCGAGGTAGAATTTGTGTTTAGAAGGACTCGACTTGAGACGATCGATTTTGAGGAAGCTCATGGGACTGTGTGTGCTATGCATCTGGAGGGAATAAGTTGTATCACGATTTGCGAGAAGCTGTATTGGTGGCACGGACTTAAGCGAAAAGTAATCGAATTTGTGGGAAAATGTCGACATGCCCGGCAAGTGAAAGCCGAGCATCAATTGCCTTACGGATTATCTGTGACCCGGTGAAAATACCACTTTGGAAGTGGGAGAGGGTAACCATGGACTTTGTGAGTGGGCTACCCTTGACACCTTCAAGAAAGACTCGATATGGGTAATTGTTGATAGGTTGACTAAGTCGGCAAATTTCATACATTGCATGACCGACTTTTCACTGCAGAAGTTAGCCAAGTTGTATGTGGCGGAAATTGTACGACTTCATGGAGTTCCAGTTTCGATCATCTCCGATCGAGATCCTAGATTCACATCTCGTTTTTGGCAAAAATTACACGAGGCGTTGGGAACGCGGTTGAACTTTAGTACGGCTTTCCATCCCCAAACTGATGGTCAGTCGGAAAGAGTTATTCAGATTCTGGAGGATATGTTGAGGGGATGTGTGATTGAATTCCGAGGCAGTTGGGAGGATTACTTGCCTTTGGCAGAGTTTGCCTACAACAACAGCTACCAGTCGAGTATTCGAATGGCACCTTATGAAGCACTGTATGGGCGAAGGTGTCGAACACCTAGTTGTTGGACTGAACTGGGGGAGCGACAAGTTCTTGGACCTGAGTTGGTGGCAGATACCGAGGATAAGGTCAAGTTGATTAGAGACCGGTTAAAGGAAGCGTCTGATAGGCAAAAGTCGTATGCAGATCTGAAGCGTAAAGAGATTGAATATTCAGTGGGCGATATGGTCTTCTTGAAGGTTTCACCTTGGAAGAAGATACTAAGGTTTGGAAAGAAGGGCAAGTTGAGTCCGCGGTTCATTGGGCCTTATCGGGTTTTGAAGCGAGTAGGCCCAGTGGCTTATCAGTTGGAATTGCCTCCAGAGTTAGACAGGATTCACGATGTTTTTCACGTCTCCATGCTAAGGCGTTATCGTTCTGACCCTACTCATGTCGTGTCGTGCGATTCATGAAATTGAGGTGCGAACCGATTTAACCTTTGAGGAGGAGCTCTGTGCAAATATTGGATCGAGACGTTAAAAAGCTCGAGAAGGAAATCTGTCCCATTAGTGAAAGTACTTTGGCGTAATCATGGCAGAGAGGAAGCTACTTGGGAGCCAGAGGAGGCAATGCAGCAACAATACCCTCATCTATTCGGACCAGGTAAATTTCGAGGACGAAATTTCTTTAAGGAGGGTAGAGTTGTAACGCCCCAATTTTTAGGAACCTTGTAAAATATGTAAAAATTAAAATGTTGTGTTCTGCTTGTTATGTGTAGGATTTCTTATGATAGTGGGCCTCTAAAAGGCCCAAGCTTAGGATAAAACCCGGTGGTTTTAATTAATTTTAATTCCATAGGAGAAAAGGGGTTCTGTTAAATTAGGCTTATAGGAATTAATTGTGTAAAATGGATCACAAGGAAGCATGTGGTAAAGTGGCTAAGTGACGCCACTAGGAAGGATGTAGGTGGCGTGTGAAGCTTAGGAGGACCTGTGTTCAAGCCACGAAAGAATGACAAAATAAGGGATTTATTTTTATGAATGAGAAAAGGTAGGTGGTGGAACTTAAGTGAAAGTGCATCGGTGGGAGTTTGAGTTGCTAAGGGGATTGAATAAGGATAAAGATAAGGGAGGAAATCTAGGAGCTGATCAAGGAGCAAGAGGTGGCGGCCAAGGGACTTTAGCTTGGGAAATTCGGCTAGGTAGTGCAAAGACTAGGAATTTCGGCATGGGGGTGTGTGGTGACCGATTCTCCGATCATCTTTTCTTCTCCTCTGTTCTTTCTTTCTTTTTTTCCCTCCATCTATTTTTCCTTCTTCTTGCCCATAGCCGAATCCTACCATTATTCTATTCATCTTCACATTTTCATCATTTGTTTTTAAGCCTCTTACACAAAGCCGAAATCCCGAAATCCTATAGTTCTTCTGTGCCGATTTCTCCTAGCCAAACCCTGTGGTTTTTTCGTCTCATGGCTGATTCTTCCTTCTTCTAAATCTATAACTTCTACCGACAAGTCATCACAAAAAAACCCTACCATACCGTATTTTCTTTCATTGTTACAAAAAGCCGAAAAAAAACCCTATAGTCTAGGGAGTGTAGCCGAATACTGAAGTCACTGAAAGCTCGATTTTCGTTGTCAAAGGAGGGCTTAGATCTACATCAGGAGCGAGTGGGAAACTCGTTGGAAGCATTCACTAAAGAATCGGTGGTAAGTCTTCTCCAAAACTTAGTTTTCTTTCATATATTATAAAAAGTCGAAATCCCTAGAAGTTAGGGAGGATGTCGATTTTGGACTTGTAACCCTAAGGGGAGGGTTGTGTTAACTACTTTATTTTTGGAAATAGCATGATTTGAAGGCGGTTGATCAAGGGCTTGGACAAGTGGAGCGACCAGATCTTGGTTAAGACTCTACTTTCGGCAAAGGTAGGAATGATAAGGCCTAGGAGGGTTGTTGGCCGAATATGGTAAGAAGTTTATATGAAGTTCGTTTCGGTAGTGAGATTAACATGGTGGTATTATAATTGTAGGCAGTTCGCGCGTGGATCTCGTCAACGAATTATCATAAAACAGGTGTGTAACTTACACCCTTCTCTAGACTAGATCGGCAAAAGCCGAAAAGCCGAAATACCGAAAAGTCGGTATTTTGGGAACTTATGAGTGTGTGAATGCTCGTAAAAGGAAAAGGGTTAATAATTCTACTATTCCGTGATGGTAAGACTGCAAAGTGCACCAATCCGTGCGTTTTGACAATTTTGGGCTTAATGGGCCAAAAAGTCGGTTAATGGGCCAATGGGCCCAACTTGGTAAGAATGTGCGGTAAGTAGTTCTGAACATATGTAAATAGTGAAAATATGCATGAAAACCCTAAGAATAGATAAATTACTAGATTACCCTCATGTATGAAAAATTACTGTTATACCCCTAGGTGTAAAATGACCTAAATACCCCTAGGGTTGATTATGTCTGAAAAGCATGTTAATGATTTTCTGTATGATGTATGACATGAATGCATATTTGTTGCATGGGGATATGGGTTATATTATGGAGGAAGCGCCCTGGTGGCTATGCCACAAATTATTCTGTTCAGTGGCTTCGCCACATATATTCTGATTCCGTGGCTTTGCCACATATATCTCAGATCCGTGACTCTGTCACATTTTTCGCTTTCAGCGACCATGCCGCATATTTCTCGTGGCGTGTAGCAGTTGGGTGGGTCGAGTAATCTCCCACATGGCGTAAGGTTGGATGGGGTGTACATGGTTGGTTATGGGTTGGGTTTTGCATAAGCATGATACATCTATTCTGCTCGCTCGGGCCTATGGGCTATATTCAAGAAATTTGTTGCAGGCTAAGGCCAACTCTTTCGCTTCGTGGTTTAAACTGATTTAGACTATGGTTGGGTTAAGTTATACACTGAGTTTCCCCAAACTCACCCCTCCATTCTCATCTTTGCGTGTAATCCCCAACCATAGTGGGCTTGGAGCCGCGAGGAGTTCGGAGTGGCCACTTATTTCCATAAATCGGTTTCTTCTGTCTAACTGCAGGCGTCTTTCATTACATTTATGTTTTATTTGGGTTTTAAAGTGTAATAAGGCCGCTCTATTGTTTTAAAGGTTTTGATTTATATTTCGTTAGGTTAGGAATGATTGATGATAATTGGCAAAATGGACTAGCTCTGGGCGCGTTTTCAAAAGCATAAAACGATTTCAAAACAACGCAATCATGAGTAAGACTTCCGCAAAACAAACTTTTTTTTCAAACTTAATCATTTTCTTAAGATGGACTTAACCAAAATAGTTTTCTCGAACTCATACGAGATGTTAGAGTGTGGTAATGACGGTGTGCATGTCTAAGATTGGATCCGAAGAGAGCTTGGTACTTAAGCGGTCCGATGGACTCACCTCCTCTTCTCTTTCCGTTTCCTACTACGGTGCACGACTTCCATTCACTTTAACCTAGTTTTAAAGTATCTTTTACAACACCGACTAAGCTTTCGAAATTAAGTAACACAGAATATTTTGAACGCTTCGATGTGGCACGTCAGATCCGGTCATAACGTCTAGGCCGGGTTTGGGGTGTTACAAGAGAGCTAAGATCCGGGATCTGATACTAATTCCTTATACAGTCGATTAGAAATAGTAAGGAGCAATATTCGATACTTAGCAAAGAAAACCGATTGAAAGAGTAACACTTACACTAGATTCGGTCAAAGAGTATTCGACTCTAGAGATCTGAATGGCACAATTACTTATTCGGCACCAAGGGAGAGAGGAAGAAGAATCGGTTAAACCCAAATGTGAAACAAAGAAATCGGCATAAGAAAAATAAAAAAGAGAACAAGGGTTTTTGGCTTTTGGAGAAATCGACAGAAAGAAAAAGAAGAAAATAAAAGGGTTTTCGGCTTTTAGAAAAGAGGGTTTCTGGCAACAAGGTGAGAAAAATATTTCAACATTAGCCTCACTGTAACATCCCGAAATAGGGCCTAAACAGAACAGTGGTTGCGAAACCACAAATCCGAGGTAGAAAAATTTATTTTATTATTATTTTGAGGTCTATGATATGTTTTCATGATTGTATGAAAAGTTCGTGAAGAAATTCTATGCACAAAGTACTTAATTTGAAATTAGGGACTAAATTGAATAAATTGCAAAACTTGTGTTCTAGAAGTATTTTGCATAAAATTGAATTAGAATATTAATTAGGAGGTCTTAAATAGAAATTTGACTAATTTTAAGTTCATGGACAAAATTAGGACATGGAAGGAATTTTTGAAAGTTTAGTAGTAAGGGCATTTTGGTCATTTAGGGGTAAAATGAATTAAAAACAAAATTAAAAGCCAATTTTTGTCCATCTTCTTCATTAGGACAAATTTCAAGGGTTATCCATAGCTAGGGTTTGTTTCAAGCTTTCAAGCTCCATGGTAAGTGATTCCAAGCCCCGTTTTTAATGTTCTTTACGTTTTCGGAGTCCTGGTAGCTCGATAAAGCTTATGCTAGCAATAATTTAAGTTAGGGTTCATATTTGGAAAAATACCCATAGATGAAATTTGTGTATTTTGGTGTTTTATGATAGAATATGAGGTTTTAAATTATGTTAGACAACTTGTACTACTCGGTTTTAAGCAAAAACGAGTAAAAGGACTTAATCGGTAAAAATACCTAATAGTCATAAGTGCTTGTTAGAGTATGAATTCGATGCTGCCATAGAAGGGAAAAATGACCAACATGTCATGAAACATAAGAAAATAGGCTGAAGTTTAATTTACGAGCTTTGGGGCAAAAGTGTAAATATGCAAAAGTTTAGGGGCAAAATTGTAATTTTGCCAAAATATGATTTTGGGTCAATTTGAATAATTTGAGTCCTAATTAGACTATATTTTAAATGATAGAGCAAGGAAAACTGAAATTCAAGCTAAAATGGAGAAAATACCAAGTTGTGGACGAAATGGTAAAAGTAGCTATTTTTGCATGCATACGAGGTAAGTTTCTGATAAATAAATGCAATATTATTTTATTTTACATTATTATTGTCAATTTCCAGCATTTATATACTTATTTTATGAGAATATTTGAAGTCGAATTAAAGCGAAGTAGTGGAGAGAAAAAGCATTAGGAAGCCCCGTTTGAACCTTAGGAATATTAGGATATTGGGGTTGTGAGACAGACAGACAGAAATGAGCCATGTAAGTCCATATCGGATATATGGCTTTGGAGACAGGAATGAGCCATGTAAGCCCATATTAGATATATATATATGGCATTGGAGACAGGAATAATTCATGTAAGTCCATGTCGAAGACATGGCATTGGCGAGATATTGATAGAGATGAGAACGACCCGGTATCCTTAGTATTCCGAGTGGTTCAATGGGTCATTGTACACGTTAAATTACAGTGAATTATCAGCAAAAGGGAAGGTAGATTATATTTAGGAATAGTGAAAGGTCGTAAGAAAGAAGGTAAGTAAGTAAAGAAGAAGGTAGAAAATGAGAAGTAAAGAAAGTTTATGAGGCTAGGTGACATTATGTATAAACATTCATTATCTTTGAATGTTGTAATTTATTTGCTTGTAAGCTTACTAAGCCTAGTGCTTACTCTCTTTATTTTCTTTTTCTTATAGTTTTTATCAAGCCACTCGGGGATCGAAGGAAACGTCGGAGACCCGATCACACTATCGAAGAAATCACATTGGTATAGTTAGACGTTTAGTTTTGTGTATGGCATGTATAGGAACTTGGTTTCTTTTGATATGATATGATCAATGAATGATGTGTAAATACTTGCTAGTGATTAACTAATAGAATGGCTGATGATATACATGTTTAATTGTATGTATGAATAAGTAGTAACTATCACATGAAAACTAAGAAAAATGTGAAAGTAACTTAAAAACAGAATCAAGTATCAGAAATAATGTGATTTTGAAAAATCACTAAAAATCGTAGAGGCATGGTTTGATGGTGAATAATATATGAAATTAAATATTATTATGTCTATTTTCTTATGGAATAAGCAAAACAGGTAAAGGTATTATATTTTATGAGATATCTGAGTTTTAGTGAAACAGGGTCAGAGAAAATTCTAGATCCCCTGTTTCAAATTTGGAAATTCACCATAAATTGTCAAAAAATAATTAGGTGGTGTAATTTATATGGTTAGAATCCTTATTGAATCTAGTTTTAAGAGAAACAAACGGTATAGTTATATTAATTTTGTATAGGGAGAAAAGTGGTTCACAGTAAGTAGAGGTCAGTGCAGTCAAATTCTGAAACAGGGGTAACTTTAACTAATAAACTGTACTAATTGGCTGAGTCAAAAATTCTAGAAAAAAATTAGTAGATAGATATATGAGTCTAGTTTCAGGAAAAATTTACGGATCTTAATTTTGAGTTTTGAAACTTGAGAAATGAATTTTTAAGCAGCTATGATGCAGAAAAATAGTTTATTCCGAAAATTAAAATAAGTGGTTTAGAGTTGTTTAAAAGGTAAGATAAGTTTAGTAACACCTCAAGCTTGACTCCGGTGACGGTTTTGGGCGTGGGGCGTTACATTTATTGGTATCGAGCAGGTTTAGTCGGTTCTCGGAGCAGTTAGTGTGAGTAAATGTCTAGCTATACATGCCATACCCGTATTTTGGTAGTGTGACGACTCGACGATTTTTAAATATTTTGTTTTATTGTAATGGATCCGAGCTTAGGTGGTGATGATGATGTAGAAAGTAATGCGCTGCTCCCGCTGAAGAAGGGTAGCGCCATCCGAGAATAGGCCGAATGATTAATCAGGAGGAGTGACTCGAGAAGCTCTCTTCCAAGCTTTGAATAATTGGTTTGCCGAGTTCGTTCGCACGAATCCGGTAGTTAGACCTCCACCCCTCATGACTCTCGGGCTACCCATGTAGCTCAAGCTTCCCAATCACAGGTACAATGATAAGAGAAAAGCCACAGATTGATAGAATCGGGAAACAAGAGGCGTAAGAGAGTTCGAGCAACAAAACATGATGATGCAGAAAGAGCAAAATTTTGGTTAGAAAATACTATCGAGTCTTTGATGAATTATCTTGTACACCCGAGGAATATATGAAATGTGTAATATCACTTCTTAGAGACTCATTACTACTACTGGTGGAAAACACTTGTATCAGTTGTACCAAAGGAGAGGATCACTTGGGATTTCTTTCGGGAGGAATTTCGTAAAAGTAGATCATCGGGGTTTATTGACCGTAAGAGAAAGGAATTCTGGAATTGAAACAAGGGAGCTACTTGTGTTCTCCAAGATAGATTTGAGATCCGGATACTATCACTACGAGTTAAAGAGTTAGATGTCACAAGATCGCTTTAGGACTAGGTATGGTCATTATGAGTTCCTTGTGATGCCATTTGACTTGACTAATGCTCCTCGCCATTTTCATGGACTTAATGAACCGAATTTTTAGACCGTACTTGGATAAGTTTGTAGTTGTGTTCATTGATGATATCTTGATTTATTCTCATGATGAGACCGAGCATGCAGAGCATTTGAGAACGATTTCTGATTTCGAGAGATAATCAGTTGTATGCCAAGTTTAGCAAAAGTGAGTTCAGTTACGAGAAGTTGGTTTTCTTAGACATATTGTTTCGTGAAGGTATTAAGGTTGATCCGAGCAAGATTTCAGCCATTGTTGATTGGAAGCCTCCTAGAAATGTATCGAAGTTAGAAGTTTTCTTGGTCTTGCCGGATATTGTAGAGGATTTTCCATGATAGCTACCCGTTGACAAGATTTCTGCGAAAGGATATCAAGTTTGAATGGATTGAGAAGTGTCACAGAGTTTTGACAAGTTAAAAGCATTATTGACTAAAGCTCCTGTTTTAGTACAACCAGAACCATGTAAGGAGTTTGTGATTTACAGTGATGCGTCCATGAGTGGACTTGGTTGTGTACTTATGCAGGAAGGGAAGGTAATTGCTTATGCCTCTAGATAGCTAAAGCCACATGAGAAGAACTATCCGATACATGATTTAGAGCTAGTTGCCATTATTTTTGCGTTGAAGATTTGGAGACATCATTTGTATGCGGTGAGAAGTGCCACATATTCACCTGATCACAAAAGTTTGAAATTGAAGCAAAGAAGATGGCTAGAGTTGATTAAAGATTATGAGCTAGTGATTGATTATCACCGAGGGTATGTGTACCGAAGAATGATGAGCTTATTCGAAAGATCTTACAGGAAGCACATAGTAGTTTTTTTTGTCTATTCATCCAGGTAGTACAAAGATGTATAATGATTTGAAGAAAATGTCTTTGGTGGGTAGGAATAAAAAGGGACATTTTGAGTTTGTTTCTAGATGTTTGATCACACAGGTAAAGGCCGAACATCAGGTACCTTGAGTTTATTGCACACTGTGCTAGTCCTCGAGTGGAAATGGAATCAAGTTATTATAGATTTTGTAGACAGGATTGCCGTTTACACCGAGAAAGAAAGATGCAGTATGGGTTGTGATTGATAAGTTAACAAAGTCGGCTCATTTTATCCCAGTTCGTATGGATTTTTCACTTGACAAGTTGGCCGAGTTGTATATTTCAGAGATAGTCAGACTACATGGGGTAGACGAGGCTACATGGGAACTCGAAGAGGCTATGTGAAAACGAAGACGCAAATCTCTTCACAGGTAAGATTTTCGGGGACGAAAATCCCTAAAGGGGGGAGAAATGTAACATCCCGAAATAGGGCCTAAACAGAACAGTGGTTGCGAAACCACAAATTCGAGGTAGAAAAATTTATTTTATTATTATTTTGAGGTCTATGATATGTTTTCATGATTGTATGAAAAGTTCGTGAAGAAATTCTATGCACAAAGTACTTAATTTGAAATTAGGGACTAAATTGAATAAATTGCAAAACTTGTGTTCTAGAAGTATTTTGCATAAAATTGAATTAGAATATTAATTAGGAGGTCTTAAATAGAAATTTGACCAATTTTAAGTTCATGGACAAAATTAGGACATGGAAGGAATTTTTGAAAGTTTAGTAGTAAGGGCATTTTGGTCATTTAGGGTAAAATGAATTAAAAACAAAATTAAAAGCCAATTTTTGTCCATCTTCTTCATTAGGACAAATTTCAAGGGTTCTCCATCCATAGCTAGGTTTGTTTCAAGCTTTCAAGCTCCATGGTAAGTGATTCCAAGCCCCGTTTTTAATGTTCTTTACGTTTTGAGTCTGGTAGCTCGATAAAGCTTATGCTAGCAATAATTTAAGTTAGGGTTCATATTTGGAAAAATACCCATAGATGAAATTTGTGTATTTTGGTGTTTTATGATAGAATATGAGGTTTTAAATTATGTTAGACAACTTGTACTACTCGGTTTTAAGCAAAACGAGTAAAAGGACTTAATCAGTAAAAATACCTAATAGTCATAAGTGCTTGTTAGAGTATGAATTCGATGCTGCCATAGAAGGGAAAAATGACCAACATGTCATGAAACATAAGAAAATAGGCTGAAGTTTAATTTACGAGCTTTGGGGCAAAAGTGTAAATATGCAAAAGTTTAGGGCAAAATTGTAATTTTGCCAAAATATGATTTTGGGTCAATTTGAATAATTTGAGTCCTAATTAGACTATATTTTAAATGATAGAGCAAGGAAAACTGAAATTCAAGCTAAAATGGAGAAAATACCAAGTTGTGGACGAAATGGTAAAAGTAGCTATTTTTGCATACGAGGTAAGTTTCTGATAAATAAATGCAATATTATTTTATTTTACATTATTATTGTCAATTTCAGCATTTATATACTTATTTTATGAGAATATTTGAAGTCGAATTAAAGCGAAGTGATGAGAGAAAAAGCATTAGGAAGCCCCGTTTGAACCTTAGGAATATTAGGATATTGGGGTTGACAGACAGACAGATGACAGAAATGAGCCATGTAAGTCCATATCGGATATATGGCTTTGGAGACAGGAATGAGCCATGTAAGCCCATATTAGATATATATATATGGCATTGGAGGCAGGAATAATTCATGTAAGTCCATGTCGAAGACATGGCATTTGCAGGATATTGATAGACAGGAACGACCCCAGTATCCTTAGTATTCCGAGTGGTTCAATGGGTCATTGTACACGTTAAATTACAGTGAATTATCAGCAAAAGGAAGGTAGATTATATTTAGGAATAGTGAAAGGTCGTAAGAAAGAAGGTAAGTAAGTAAAGAAGAAGGTAGAAAATGAGAAGTAAAGAAAGTTTATGAGGCTAGGTGACATTATGTATAATCATTCATTATCTTTGAATGTTGTAATTTATTTGCTTGTAAGCTTACTAAGCCTAGTGCTTACTCTCTTTATTTTCTTTTTCGTATAGTTTTTATCAAGCCACTCGGGGATCGAAGGAAACGTCGGAGACCCGATCACACTATCGAAGAAATCACATTGGTATAGTTAGACGTTTAGTTTTGTGTATGGCATGTATAGGAACTTGGTTTCTTTTGATATGATATGATCAATGAATGATGTGTAAATACTTGCTAGTGATTAACTAATAGAATGGCTGATGATATACATGTTTAATTGTATGTATGAATAAGTAGTAACTATCACATGAAAACTAAGAAAAATGTGAAAGTAACTTAAAAATGCAGATTCAAGTATCGAAATAATGTGATTTTGAAAAATCACTAAAAATCGTAGAGGCATGGTTTGATGGTGAATAATATATGAAATTAAATATTATTATGTCTATTTTCTTATGGAATAAGCAAAACAGGTAAAGGTATTATATTTTATGAGATATCTGAGTTTTAGTGAAAAGCAGGTCGAGAAAATTCTAGATCCCCTGTTTCAACTTTGGAAATTCACCATAAATTGTCAAAAAATAATTAGGTGGTGTAATTTATATGGTTAGAATCCTTATTGAATCTAGTTTTAATAGAAACAAACGGTTATATTAATTTTGTATAGGGAGAAAAGTGGTTCGTGATAAGTAGAGGTCGAGTCTGATCAAATTTCAAACAGGGTAACTTTAACTAATAAACTGTACTAATTGGCTAAGTCAAAAATTCTAGAAAAAAATTAGTAGATAGATATATGAGTCTAGTTTCAGGAAAAATTTACGGATCTTAATTTTGAGTTTTGAAACTTGAGAAATGAATTTTTAAGCAGCTATGACGCAGAAAAACAGTTTATTCCGAAAATTAAAATAAGTGGTTTAGAGTTGTTTAAAAGGTAAGATAAGTTTAGTAACACCTCAAGCTTGACTCCGGTGACGGTTTCGGGCGTGGGGGCGTTACACTCACACCCTTGCATTTGACACCTATTTATAGCCCTATAGCCGAATTGCCTGGCACTCAGTTCCCCATTCGGCTCCATCACTTCCCTCTCTCATCTCCTCATTTTTCTCCCTGATAACCCCTTGATCCTTTTCTTCATTTTCTCTCCTGAAAACTCCCTTTAGAGTCCATCTTCACGCCATTTCCAACCTTCTAAAAGGCCAAAATTAAACTTCTAAAAACACTAAGCTAGGATTCGAACCTTGGACCTCCTTGCTAGCTATTAAAGCCTCCTCCCTACACTCTAAGTGGCGTCACTTAGGCATTCCTCCACAAGGCTTTTTGATGTTATTTTCCCCTATCTTTATTTAAAACCCTAACTACTTACCAACCCTGATTCTTTTTATAATTAAATTATAATTTCTTCTACATCCTATGTAACGCCTCAATTTTTAGGATTTCTAAAAATTTTAGTGAATTTTAGGATCATTGTGTTTTGACTGCTTGATGTAGGTCTGAGTATGTTAGTGGGCCTTTAGAAGGCCCAAGTCTAAGTTAAAAACTGGTAAATTTAACTAATTTTAATTCTACAAGAAAAAAGGGTTCTAGTAATTTGGGCTTTTAAAATTTAATGGGTAAAATAAGTCACAAGGAAGCATATGGAAAGGTGGCATGTGACGCCACTTGGGAGCTTTAAAAGTGGCGTGTGGATGACTAAGGAGAGCTGAGGTTCGAGTCACAAGGTAAGCAGATTGTGGTATTATTTTTATGTACAGAAAAGGGATGTAATGGAACTCAAGTGAAACTCTGTTAAGAGGAGTTTGAGCTACTCAGAAGATTGAGTAAGGAGGGGATAAGGGAGAAGATTTAGGAGCTGATTAGGGAGTGCAGTATTGGCTGAATGGTGGACTCTTGGAGAGCAAGAGTTGGCCGGCCAAGGGATTCTGTAAAGCCAAAATTTGGCTAGGCCTACTGATACTTGCAATTTCGGCATTTGGGAAAAGTTGTGCCTTTTCTGAGATTCTTCCTCTTCTTTTCTTTTTTTCTCTTCATCTACTTTTTCTTCTTCTCTTCCTCTATAGCTGAATCTTCCTACTATTCTACTCATCTCCACTTTCTTATCATTTGTTCCTAAGCCTTATACACAAAAGCCGAAATCCCGAAAGCCTATATTTCTTTTGTGCCGATTTCTCCTAGCCAAACCCTTTGATTCTTCTCCATCTTTGGCCGATTCTTTCATCTTCTAAACCCTAAAATCTTGTCGACAAAGCCACTACAAAACCCTCATATCTCATATTTTCTTCACTGTTTCAAAAAGCTAAAAACCCCATAGTCTTAGGGGCATAGCCGAATCTTTAGACCAGAAAAGGATCGACTTCTGCTAGCATTTGAGGGTGACATCTACACCAGAATCGAATAAGAACTAAAGTGGAATTGTTGGCTGAAGGAACCGGTGGTAAGTTTTTAAATCTATTTCTTTATTTCGGGAATTAAGAAAAGTCGAAACCCTTAAGGGTGGCTAGAGTTTTGGACTAAGGGTTTTGTGCCTCTTTCTGTTTGGTTGTGTAAGCATTAAGCGTAGACAAGAGGGCGTTCAGCAAAGGGCTTGAAGACTATTTCAGTTGGATCTTTGGATCTAATCCATATTTCGGCAAGAAAGAGGTAAGAATGTTAGGGTTTAAAGCAAGGTTGGCCGAATATGGTAAGGGGATATGTGCATAGCTTATTTCGATATTTAGACTGATATGTTAGTAATCCAATTGTAAGCGGCTCATGTCTGGAACTCACTAACGAACCGTTAAAAATCAGGTGTGTAACTGACACTCTCTCATAGACTAGATCGGCAAGAGCTGAAAAGCTGAAATGCCAAAAAGCTGGTATTTTTGGGAACTTGCGAGTGTGCGAATGCTCGTGAGATAGATCGATTAACGTATTTGGCAAACTAATCTGATTAGACTGTAGAGTGCACGATTTCATGCATTTCGATATTTTTGGGCTTAATGGGCCAAAATCGGGATAATGGGCCAATGGGCCCAATTCGATAAGAACACTCAGTAAGTGTTTCTGATAGTTCGTAAACGACTGAGATATGCATGGAACACTAAAATAGTTAAATTACTAGAATACCCCTAAGTATGAAAATTACCATTATACCCCTAGGGTTAGTTTGATTGAAATGCATGATGATCTGATTCTGTATGCCATGATTTGTATATCTGTTGCATGAGGACATGAGTTATATTATGGAGGAAGCGTCTTGGTGGCTATGCCACAATTATCTGATCTGGTGGCTCTGCCACAAATATCTGTTCTGGTGACTCTGCCATGATTATCTGTATCTGGTGACTCTGTCACATTATCTGTTTCTGGCAGCCATGCTACAAATTCTGTTGCATGTAGCGGTTGGGTGGGTCGAGTAGTTTCCCCACATGGTGTAAGGTTGGACGGGGGTGCATATGGTTGGATTTGGGTTGGGTTCTGCATAAATATGTAATATCTGTTCTATTCTGTTATAGGCCTATGGGCCTCATTCTGAAATTTGTTTTGGGCTAAGGCCAAATTAATTTGTTTCTGTGGTTGAGATGATTTAGACTATGGTTAGGTTACGTTACACACTGAGTCTCCCCAAACTCACCCCTTATTTTCATCCATGCAGGTAATCCCCAACCATAGTGGGCTTGGTGCTGCGAGGGATTCGAAGTGGCCACACGTTCTGTAAATTTCAGTTTTCTTGTGGTGAATTAGACAAATTTCCTTTTTCTTAAATGTTTTGGGTTTTAAGTTGTAATAAGGCCTCTCTAATTATTTTTATGGTTTTGATTGGTTGTGCTAGAATAGATATGTTATTATTTTTAACTGTTGAAATTGAGTAGCCTTAGGGTGCATTTTTAAAAAAAGTAATTGATTTCAAAATATCACGACAACAAAGAAAAACTTTCACAACGAAAACGTTTTCCAAAATTAATCACTTTTCCTAAAAAAGACTTAATTGAATTGGTTTTCTAAGAATATAACTTAGTTAAGGTGTGGCAATGGTGGTGAGCATGTCTAGGATTGGATCCGAAGGGAGCTTGGTACTTAAGCAGTCCAATGGACTCACCTCCTCTTTTCCGGTTTCCTACTTGGTGCACAACTTCCATTCACTTTAACCTATAATTAGATTATACTTTAAGACACTAAGTAAGTTTTTGTTTTCTAGATAAAAAATATAAAATGTTTTTAACGCTTCAATGTGGCACGTCAGATTTGATCATAACGTCTATGCCGGGTTTGGGTTGTTACATCCTAACTTAAACTCAAACCTTGTCCAAGACCTACCTTTGCATAATTAACACTTAACCGGGATTGCTAAGCACAAAAAGAAAAATTCACGATTTCGGGATTTTTGAGTTTCAGGATTTTTAGGTTTCGGGATTTTTGGGGCATTACAAAAAGTACCAAAATGATAGCTTGATAGTGTGATGAGATCTCCGACAACCTCCAATCCGAGCAAGCTTCGAAATCACTATAACACACGAAAATGTAAATAGAGTAAGCTATAATGCTTAGGAAGCTCCTATAGTTTATAAGTATAACTTACCATTCATTCACCATTCAAGTAATATAAACATAGTATTCTACAAATCCATATAATCACAAGGCTAATATATATTCATTCACCTAGTTAATCATAAAGCTTACAGATTTCATGGATTCAATGCTCAATAATTTATGTACATACCTGTACTAATACGTATCTATCTCTTACCCTTCATATCCTCGATATACCTGTTGAACCATTTGGAATAATATCAAATACTTAAGAATCTCACACTCTAAGTGCCAATACATTGTCAAAACCGTCTCAATCTCATATCTCATATGTAATTGCTCATCTCGAGCTATCACTGGGTCTTCTCACACAAGCTAACGGTCAAAACGTAGCTACACAGTGCTACTCACACATGCTGACGAGAATCGACAACACATGCTAGAAACTTAGCCATCAGTAGAATGTATGAACCAGCACCCAAAACACTATAACCCCTAATGATATGTCATTTGTATCATAATCTATTCCTAAGGTTCAACCCAGATTTCACACATAGGCAAGTCTTGGTCAAACATTTCTGTAAGGTCGTATTCATCAATAATACAATTATAAATCATTTAAAACATAATTATATTAATGCTTATTAACATACGAACTTACCTCAGATTTATACGGAGAGAATCGAGTTTTCAATTAACAATTTTGTTTTTCCCCCGATCTAATTCTGAACTTCTCTTTCTTAATCTATATATAATCAAGTTTTACTTATTTAAAATACATTCTATTCAATTCATTGCAAAAATTCATATTATGATAATTTTACACTTTTACCCCTAATATTTCAACTTCTTTACAATTTAGTCCCTAGCTCATAAAAATGCAAAGTCATGCAATTAAGTCCACACCCATGCTAGCTGAATTTAACCTATTGGAAACACAAAAATTTACACATTTTTACACACCCTTTTTAACTTAAAATCATATAGTTTCGATAAAATTATTGTCGAAAAATAAATAATTTTTATAAAATAATTAAAGTGCACTTAAAATATGAACACGTTGAGTTTTAGTTAATTTTATAATTAATTTTGATAAATTTTGGTTATTTTCGACAGATTTGCACAAAGGGCGAAAGATGGCTCGACAGACACTACTAGGAGCACAAAACCGAGAAGTAATTTGAAATATCGAGGCGAACTAAATTTCAGCCTAAGACGGTCCAAAATTATATGTATTAATTCCTAATATATTTAATTTTAATTTATATCCAATTTAATTTGGGTTAATAAATTATTATTAATTAATTATGAAAAAAAGTGGTCCAGTTGAACTGAACCGAGTGAACCGAACCGACCAAGAAATGGACAGCCCAAAAACGGTCCCAAGAGCTTACCCAAATCAGCTTATTAGCTGATTATTTAAGCTTGCAAAGAGGCCCTTGAAGAATTGTTCAAGTTGCATTCAAACCTCTCCACAATTGGTGGCTTTGTAGATATGCGCCAAGCCAAATTTAGCAAAGTTGAAACCATCAACCTTGCCACATGTGTGGCCAACCAAGGGATGGCTCTTTGGCTTCTATTTTTAGCTAATTTTAGCAGCCGTTTTCAGCTATAAAAGCCCCCCTTGGCTGATCATTCAACACATCTCATTCATTCACATCTTTTCTCTCTTCTCTCGACTTTCTCTCTTCTTTGTCATTCTAAATTCTCTTGCTCTCGAGGACAATGGAGAGTGAAGAACGGAGCAAACTAGTCAAGCCATGGAAAAACACCAGATTTGATTCTTGTTCCCTATCTCTTTAATTTTTGTTGTTGTTATGATGAACATATCTATGAATATTTATGTTTTTGGAATGATTAATTTAATCAATTTAGCTTTAATTTAATTCTAGTTAGGTTGATTGCATTTCTTCTTCTTAAATTGTTAAAATTGTGTTTACGTTGTTATAGGCCTCAGTAAGATGCTTGATCAAGTAAAATCATGACTAAGTTATTCTTGCATTACAATTGTTAGATAAGTAATGAATTAATTATTCAAACATATTGAAATTGTAATTAATGGACACAGTACTTAATCAGTGCATGTTTAATCATCTAAGGTAGCTGAAGGTTAAATTAGCAACGGTATCTGACGATACATTTGCCTTGCATAACTTGCAAGATTATTGTGATTAAACTGTTTCAAGGTAAGGATACTTTGTTACCTCACATAGTCTTTTATGTGCTTATTAAATCGAGTTAATTGTTTGAATTGACATAGGGACATGTTTAAGAGATTATTTCAATTTAATAAGTATGTATGTGCAATAACATATTTGCCTATTAAGATTTGCTTAATCGGTTGAACTGACAGAGGGATATTGTCAAGAAATGAATGAATTTTAGTAGGTGAGTATGCTCATAAGTTAGCAAATTATCGAGTTACCGTGAATTTATTCGTAAGAATATAAACATGAGTTTAATAATTCTAAGTTATGAAATGTAATTAATCTAACAGAATTAAGTCATCTTGATTAAAATTGTATTTTGAAATCGTGCATTTGAGATTTATGTAGTTTACTTAGTTTAAAATCTTAGTTTTTAATCACCCTCTTCAAACAAAATATTTTTTCTCACCAAAGTGTTTTAAATAGAATTCATAAATAATTATTTTCATAGTCCCTGTGGGTATGATAACTCGACATTTACTAGTCACTTTATTACTTGTTACGATTGTGTACACTTGCACATTTTTATCGTTCTAAGTTTTTGGTGCCGTTGCCGGGGACTGTTTTAAAAAGTCATTATTTGAGAATTTGTTAGTTTTGCATTTTGGTTTATTTTTCTATTTAAATTTTAACTTAATTAATTTTTCTGTGATTATTTTAGGTGATTATGAGTATTGATCGAATTATTGATTCACTCCCTGTAGATCTTGAGATTGAACGAACTTTTCGACAACGAAGAAGGCAAGCAAGTCAGAGAAGGACCGAAGAGATGAACTTCAAAATTTCGAATCAAGGAAACGGAGCAAACCTTGCTCAAAATCCTATCCTTATTGCTGATGATAGGGATAGAGCTTTAAGATAGTATGCCGTGTCAGTATTCCATGACCTTAATCTGGGTATTAGGAGACCTGAAATTGAGGCACAATAGTTCGAGCTGAAGCCAGTCATGTTCCAGATGCTTCAGACAGTGGGCCAATTCAGTGGAATGCCTACTGAAGATCCTCACCTACACTTAAGACTGTTTATGGAGGTGAGCGATTCTTTCAAGTTAGCCAGAGTTCCCAAAGATACATTACGATTGAAGCTATTCCCATTTTCACTAAGGGATAGAGCTTGAGCCTGGTTGAACTCATTGCCACCAAACTCAATTTCCACATGGCAAGAGTTAGCAGAAAGATTCTTTATGAAGTATTTCCTGCCTAGCAAGAATGCCAAGTTGAGGAAAGAGATCACTGCCTTCTGACAAATGGATGATGAGTCCTTGTTTGAGGCATAGGAAAGATACAAAGAATTATTATGGATGTGCCCTTATCACGGAATCCCACATTGCATCCAATTTGAGACATTTTACAATGGTCTCAATGCTTACACGAGAACGGTAGTGGATGATTTTGCTAATGGTGCTCTCTTTTCTAAGTCTTATAATGAGGCTTATGAAATCATTAAGAGGATTGCCAACAACAATTATCAATGGCCAACCAATCGAGCAACGTCAGAAAGACGAGTTGCTGGAATACATGAAGTAGACGCTCTTACTTCACTCGCATCTCAGGTATCATCAATATCCTCAATGTTAAAAAATCTTACTACTAATGGGTCTAATAATTTTGCAGCACAACTATCAAATCAATTTGAAAATATAGCCTGTGTTTATTGTGGGGAAGGACATTTGTTTGAAGAATGTCCATCGAACCCAGAATCCGTATATTACATGGGAAACCAGAACCAAAATCGAGGAAGGAAAGGACTGTAATCCAATTTCTATAACCCATCACGGTGAAACCACCCGATTTTTTCCTGGAGTAAGCAAGGGGCAGGAACCAGCAACAATTATGCCCAACCTAGATCGACCTAGCCACCTAGTTTTTCCCAGCAAGCTTAGAAATCAACCCAAGCTGAACCATCCAATAGCCTAGAGAATCTATTGAAGACATACATGGCGAAAAATGATGCCACTCTAAGGAATTTGGAGAATCAAGTGGGCCAGCTTGCAACTGAACTCAGAAACCGACCACATGGTGCTTTACCAAGTAATACAGAGAATCTGAGGAATCTAGGGAAGGAGCATTGCAAAGCATTGACATGAATGAGAAGAAAGACATTAGAGCCCAACACAGTCAAAGTTGAAAAAGAGCCAGCTGATGCTCAAGAATCAGAGGACATTCAACCGAGTATTGAATTTCCAGTTTCACAAGAACCAAAATCTGTAAAATCTGACAAGGTAACTTCAGAACCTGCTAATTCTGATCAACTAACAACTCCGTTAGATGTAGAATTACCACAGAAGACGAATCAACCAGTTTCAGTAAAGAAACCACCACCACCCTACCCTCAAAGACTTCAAAAGCAAAAGCAGGGAATTTAATTCAAGAAGTTCCTAGACGTATTCAAGCAACTTCATATCAACATCCCGTTGGTTGAAGCACTTGAACAAATGCCGAACTACGTCAAATTCATGAAGGATATCCTATCTAAAAAATGAAGGCACTATACCTTCAAGAGAAACTACCCCCAAAGTTGAAGGATCCTGGATGTTTTACCATACCTTGCAACATTGGAGCAACATATTATGGTAAGGCACTATGTGACTTGGGTGCGAGTATCAACTTAATGCCCATGTCAATATTTAGGAAGTTAGGGATAGGTGAAGTTAGACCTACTACGGTTACACTTTAATTAGCAGATCGATCCTCATCACATCCAGAAGGAAAAATTGAGGACGTATTGGTACATGTAGACAAATTTATCTTTCTTATTGACTTTGTGATTCTAGACTTTGAAGCAGACAAAGAGGTGCCAATCATCCTAGGAAGACCATTCTTAGCAACCAGAAGGACCCTAATTGATGTGCAGAAGGGCAAGCTTACTATGCGTGTTCAGGTAACATTTAACATTTTTAAGTCTATGCGATTTTCTGACACAATTGATGATTGTTCTGCAGTGTCCAATTTAGAGTAATTAATCATGGAAAAGGAACTCAACTATGTTGAGGAGCTATTGGAACAAATTTTCACATCAGATCCTCCAAATGATGAAGAGGAGGATGAATACTTAGCTTTGTTAAAAGCTAATCAAAGGGGACTTAATCCTCAATCCCGCTTTGAATCTTTAGAGTTAGAGAAAAAGGATTATGCCCAACTGAAAACGTCAATCGAGGAGCCACCTAAATTAGAACTGAAGGTACTTCCCTTACATTTGAAATATGTTTATTTAGGTAACTCTTCTACTCTGCCTATGATTGTTTCAGCAGAATTAACTACTAAGTAAGAAGAGAAATTCATCCTAGTATTGAAACAATTCAAGAAGGCTATCGAATGGACCATAGCCGATATCTACAGAATTATTCCATCTGTATGCATGCACAAGATTATCCTAGAAGATGGCGAAAAAAGGACGATTGATGGACAACGAATACTGAACCCCATCATGAAGGACGTAGTCAAGAAAGAAATCATCAAGTGGTTAGATACGGGTATAATTTACCCCATCTCAGACAGTTCATGGGTAAGTCCAGTCCAGTGTGTGCTAAAGAAAGAAGGTATCATGGTCATTAAAAACAAGAATAACAAGTTGATACCGACTAGAATAGTTAAGGGATGGAGAATTTGCATCGATTGTCGAAAGCTGAACAAGGAGACTAGGAAAGATCACTTTCCTTTGCCATTGTTAGACCAGATGCTGGATAGACTCGCAGGGCGAGACTACTATTATTTTCTCGATGGATACTCAGGGTATAACTAGATTACGGTAGCACTGAAAGATTAACACAAGACAACATTCACCTGTCTGTATGGTACATTTGCATTTAGACGCATGCCATTTGGTTTATGTAATGCACCTATTACATTTCAAAGATGTATGATGTCTATTTTTACTGACATGGTTGAAAAATACTTGGAAGTCTTTATGGATGATTTCAGTATTTGGAGATACATATGATGATTGCCTAGCCAATCTAGCCAAGGTACTAAGGTGATGCGAAGAAACAAACCTCGTACTCAATTAGGAAAAGTGCCATTTCATGGTACAAGAAGATATTGTTCTAGGGCATCAGATAACAAGACATGAAATCGAGGTAGATAAAGCAAAGGTAGATGTTATTGAAAAACTCCCACCTCCGACATCTGTAAAGGGTGTTAGGAGATTTTTGGGCCACGCCAGTTTCTATCAAAGATTCATCAAGGGCTTCTCCAAAATTTCTAAACCTTTATGCAAATTACTAGAGAAGGACGCGTCATTCAAATTTGATGGAGAGTGCTTAAAAGATTTTAAAGGTTTGAAGAGTCGACTAGTTTTGGCACCCATAATTGTCATATCAGACTGGGATTTGCCATTTCAATTGATGTGTGACGCAAGTGACTTCGCAATAGGAGTTGTTATGGGCCAGCGAAGGAACAAAGTCTTTCATCCCATCTACTACGTAAGTTGAACTCTGACAGGAGCTCAACTGAATTATATGGTAATAGAGAAAGAGTAAATTGCTATTGTGTTTGCTTTCGAATAGTATTAATCTTATCTTGTAGGTACCAAAGTGACTGTCTATAAGGACCACTCAGAAATTAAGTATTTACTTGCCAAAAAAGATGCTAAGCCGAGACTGATCTGATGGGTACTTCTACTTTAAGAGTTTGATCTAGAAATTCAAGATTGAAAGGGAGTGGAAAACCAAGTAGCAGACCACTTGTCATGATTGGAGCCACAAGAAGGGAACTCTCCTCTTATACCAATTCGAGAGACATTTCCAGATGAACACATACTGAAGGTAAATCATGTCCATAATACCCCTTGGTTTGGTGATATTGCTAACTTTTTAGCTTGTGGGTTGATGCCAATTGATAAGACGTATCATCAAAAGAAAAAGTTCCTTCACAATGTGAAGTACTATTTTTGGGAAAAGCTATATTTGTTTAAAAAGTAGGCAGATCAAATGATCAGGAGATGCGTGGCAAAAGATGAAGTACATAAGGTTTTATACCATTGTCACTCAGCTCCGAGTGGGGGACACTTCAGAGGTACACGTACTGCAGCCAAGGTATTGCAAGCCAGATTCTTTTGGACAACACTATTCAAAGATGCATATGATTATGTAAAGAGTTGTGATCGATGTCAAAGGGTCAGAAATATCACCAACAGAAATGAGATGCCTCGAACAAACATCATTGAGGTAGAATTATTCGATGTTTGGGGTATTGACTTTCTCGGTCCTTTCCCTCCATCTTTTGGTCACAAGTACATATTAGTAGCAGTAGACTATGTGTCTAAGTGGGTTGAGGCAGAGGCATATCCGACAAATGATGCTAAGGTTGTGATAAAGTTTTTGCAGAAGCATGTGTTCACAAGGTTTGGAACCCCAAGAGCCATCATTAGTGATGAAGGGTCCCATTTTGTGAGCAAGTGGTTGAAATGGTTACTTGACAAACATAGAGTCAAGCACGAGGACGCCATAGCTTACCATCCGCAGACGAATGGGCAAGTTGAACTGGCGAACAAAGAGATCAAAGGTATACTTGAGAAGGTAGTTTGCTCGAACCGATGAGATTGGTCAAAAAGACTGGATGATGCTTTATGGGCGTACAGGACAGCATACAAGACACCTTTAGGGATGTCACCTATAGGTTAGTCTTTGGGAAAGCATTCCATCTACCCTTGGAGTTAGAACACAAAGCTTACTGGGCTCTTCGACAACTCAACTTGGATCTTAATCTTGCTAAAGAGAAACGGATGCTCCAGCTCAACGAGCTAGAAGAATTCCAAATGTTCTCATACAAAAATGCCAAATTGCTCAAGGAGAGACTTAAAAAATGGCATGACAAACACATTCGAGTTCGTGAATTTGAAGCAGGTCAGCAAGTTTTGTTATTTAATTCCAGATTAAAGTTCTTTCCAAGTAAGTTAAAATCACGTTGGTCCTGTCCATTTACAATTCATCGAGTCTATCCGTATGGAGTTTTTGAACTTCAAGGTAAGGGAGGCAATTTTCGAGTTAATGCTCAACGATTGAAACATTACTGGGGAGATAAAATTGAATGGGACCAAATCTCGTTCATTATATCAAATATTTAATTCTTCTTATTTTTCTTTTTTAATAAATGATTTTGGGTATATTTTCGGAAATAGCATGTTTAAATAAATTCTGCCTAGTAGACTAGAACTTAAGCGGGATCGCTTGTGACCCCTCCAATCTTTCCTGGGAATTGGTTTTGACATAATTTTTTGAGAAATTATTCCCTAAATGGAAAAATAAAATTTTAAATTTTCAAATAAAAGGGTCAATCTTGATCCAAGTTTTAAAATTGCAACTCAATTTCAAATTTTCATTAAGTCTAGGGACTTAATTGAACTATTTTTAAAATATGGTTGCTCTTTCTGTAAATATTAAAAATTAGATGCCTCTTCTTGTAAATATTTTCAAAAACCGTCTAGAATAAATGTTTTTAGTTAAAAAACGATGATAATTATTAATATATAATTATATCCATTATAATATATATTAATTATTATCAACTTTATATAGAGTTAGGATTAGTTTTAATTTAATCATATTTTATTTGATAAGTTTTTATCTTAATAAATTAATAGCAAATAATAATTTAATATGTATTATATTAATTATTAATTGTTATTTACTTTGAGTAGAATTAGAACTTAGAATTTTTAATTATTAAATTATACTAAGAATTCTACTCTAGTTCCTACTCCTTCCACTATAAATTCCACCCATTTATTCTTATTTTTTTCATTCATACACCATTCCCTCCAAAAACACCAAAACCCTTAAGTGCCGAAACCTCCACAAATTCCCTAGCTACAGCATCGCCCAGCTGATCGGTCAGCAGCACGCCACACGCCCACCAGCGCACACCTACTCCATCGCGCGCGCATTGACACGCGCCTAGTAGTCCTTTCGGCACCAGTCGCTCCTTGGCGCGCTCGCTTGCTCGACCCATTTTGCCCAGTGCCGTGTCCCGCACGGCGCCAACCTGCGTGCGTGCACCAAAGACCGGGCACGCTCAACTATCCGTACGCTATTCACATCCATCCCCTGCTGCACGCTGTTACCTTGAACACCCGAGTGGCACACCACCGTTTCACCTATCCTTATCCAAAAACCCCCTAACCTCTTTTAATTTGCCATCTTTTGATTCAAAATTATTTTTCTTAAGAGCTCTTAATTTTTACAAAAAAGGTGGTAAGACCAATTTTTCTCCTAAATTTTAATTTTATTCAATTATTTAAAATTTCAATTTATTGAATTATTAATATTTTATATTAATTAAATTTTTGAGGAAATAATTGTTACGATCTTATGATCAGGTTAATCATGCCTCACAAGAGAACTCGTGCATTTGCCCAAATTGATGAATCACAAAACAAGTTCCACTATGAAGAAGCCAAAGCAAGATACGAGAGTATCTTCTAGAATCAACAAATGCATCTAGAGAAAGGCTTCACATTGAAAGAGAGTAATATATTGATTTTATGGCACGTATCCGTCAGGTTGCTGAAACTCTCAATTGGGAGTTGTTTTGTGAAAAGAGACCTAGTGTGGATGAGGAGTTAGTTCGTGAATTTTATGCAAATTTAACATCAAGCAAATTGACAGAATTTCCAGTTTGTGGAATCAAGGTACCAATAACTTCAAATGCTATTAATGAATTCTTTGAATTACCTGATTTCGAAAATGATGAATATTTTTCCTTGATGAGCAATATTGAGCCTAAAAATCTGCAAGATATTCTCGAGGAACTTACATTTCCAAATTCCAAGTGGACTGTGTCAAAACAAGGGATTCACACTTGTCAAAGAGAATATTTGACACTACTTTCGAAGGTATGGTTCTATTTCATCCGATTCAGCCTTATGCCTAGTTCACATAAAGAATATAGGTTATAGCCAGGGCACAATCATAGATTGGGACCTCTATTGAATAGCTGGAGACTCTGTTCTACAACAACAAGTTGAAGAAAGTGAGGACCTTGAAGAAGAAGAAGAAGATCCCACAATGCAATCAGCTGAAATCCCAGATAAGGTGGAACTAATAGAACCAGAAGTTGAACCTAAAGTAGAAACTTCAATGTTTAGAGCTCAATCACCTCGCCCAGATATCTGAGAAGAGCTGTCAAAGTTGAGAGACATAATGCAACATATGCAATGGAAACAACAAGCTTACTGGAGATACTCAAAAATAAGGGACGACTCCATGAGAAGCGCTTTTACAAAAATATACAATGACCTATTTATTTTTGCGCCTAAGTTTCCAGATTTCATTTTTAAACCATGGAGTCCACTGTCAAAGAGGGAGTGAAGCGATTCATGCAAAAACAAAGATGATGGATCAAAAGATGAGTCAAATTTGGAAGAGTCTGCAAATAAATAAATGGGGATCTTGACTTTATTTTATTTCTGTTCTTAGGTCATTTTAGGATTAAGTTTAATTAGGAAATTTTATTTTCACATAATAAAGCAAGAGATGGAAATCATGAATACAAAAGAATAAGTTGCAAAGTATAAAGTGTAGTAATAGGTATATACATGTCTAGGATTGGATCTAGAGATAGCTTGGTACTTAAGTAGTCAATTTGACTCACCTCCTCTTTTCTAGAATCCTACATGGTGTATAGTATCTATTCACTTTAAACAATGAGGACATTGTTCATCTTAAGTAGGGGGGACCGAAAAATTGAAATTATTTTCACTCAGAATAAATTTTTCTTTCAGTTATGATTAGGATATACTTTGTTCAATAAATTGAAATTTTGTTAAGTATGCTAAACTTCAGTATAAATAAAGTTCTATTATTTCAATAAATTGTTATGTTAGCTTAATAATGACATAAATGTACTTTTAATAAAGCATATAAATCATACCATAAAATTTTAGTTCCTTACGAAAGTTAGGCATGCATGAAAGTTTAAGTCTTTAGAATTGACTTAGTAGTTTCTTGAGGCGAAATCCTAGGAAGCATGAAACATTGAAAATGATTTAGGCAACTGATTTTTGGACCGCTTGAGCCTTTCAAGCCAATCATGATGAAAATTTATCCTTTGAAACCCAACTTTGAGACTATATGGCCTAATTTTATTTGAACCCTTGCAATATTTAGCCATCACTTCTCCCTTAATTATCTTTAAATTGTCCCAAACACTTGACTCAGCACTATTCAAATATTCTTTGAAAATAAGTTTGGGAGAGTTGAAAAGAAGTATCAAATGCTCTAAAATTGTAGTACATTCAGTAAAATGCTCATGTTAATTGAAAAAAAAAAGAAGAGAGAGCATATTTAATTAAAAGAAAATGTACAAAAGAGCATATGAAAGAAAAGAAAGTTGATGTATTGAAGGTAGTTATTTCGAAGGTCCGATACAAGGCGAGCCTAGGGTTTAAAACCTAAATTTATCTATATTTTACCAACCCTTAAGCCCAACCACATTACAACCTTGTTAAAAACCTATTGATTCAAGTTTCTATGCTACCTACATTAGTGGAGAGAAATTGCTACGTTCAACATATGAAGGAATAAGTTAAACTTAATGATTGCAACTTAATCTTGAATAAGGGAATAAAATTAAATTAGTAAGGTTTAACATGACTTTATTGGGAAGCATTTATTCTAATTTTTGCTATCATAAGAATGATTGAGATTAATTTGAATGATATGTGTACACAAGTAGCATAAATAGCAAAATTCTTGTTTTTTAAGCATAAGTATACCAAATTCATGATTGTTGGGAAGAATGTTGTTCTGAAGGAGTTTTTCAAAGGTGTTTCTGAGAATATCTTTTTATATTTGTGCATTACTCGAGACGAGTAATGAATTAAGTTTGGGGGTGTGGAAACACGAAAATTTACACATTTTTACATACCCTTTTGAACTTTAAATCATACAGTTTCGATAAAATTCTTGTCGAAAAATAATTACTTTTTATAAAATAATTAAAGTGTACTTAAAATATGAACATGTTGAATTTTAGTTAATTTTATAATTAATTTTGATGAATTTTGGTTATTTTCGATAGATTTGCACAAAGGGCAAAAAATGGCTCGGCAGACACTACTAGGAGCACAAAATCGAGAAGCAATTTGAAGTATCGAGGCGAACTAAATTTCAGCGTAAGATGGTCCAAAATTATATGTATTAATTCATAATATAATTAATTTTAATTTATATCCAATTTAATTTGGGTTAATAAATTATTAATTAATTAATTATGAAAAAAAAGTGGTCTAGTTGAACTGAATCGAGTGAATCAAACCGACCAAGAAATGGACAGCCCAAAAACTGTCCCAAGAGCTTACCCAAATCAGCTTATTAGCTGATTATTTAAGCTTGCAAAGAGGCCCTTGAAGACTTGTTCAAGTTGCATTCAAACCCCTCCGCAATTGGTGGCTTTGTAGATATGCCCCAAGCCAAATTTAGCAAAGCTGAAACCATCAACCTTGCCACATGTGTGGCCGGCCAAGGGATGGATCTTTGGCTGCTATTTTTAGCTAATTTTAGCGGCCATCTTCAGCTATAAAACCCCCCCTTGGCTGATCATTCAACACATCTCATTCATTCACATCTTTTCTCTCTTCTTTCCACTTTCTCTCTTATTTGCCATTCTAAATTCTCTTGCTCTCTTGCCGATTTCTTCCCTTGGAAAATGGGTGTTCATCATCCATTTTGGAGCAAAATTGAAGTGTTTATAGCAGCTTCGGTTGACGAGGACAACAGAGGGTGAAGAACGGAGCAAACTAGTCAAGCCACAGAAAAACACTGGATTTGATTCTTGTTCCCTATCTCTTTAATTTTTGTTGTTGTTATGATGAACATATCTATGTATATTTATGTTGTTGGAATGGTTAATTTAATCAATTTAGCTTGAATTTAATTTGTGTTAGGTTTATTGCATTTCGTCTTCTTAAATTGTTAAAATTGTGTTTACGTTGTAATAGGCCCCGGTAAGATGCTTGAGTAAGTAAAATCAT
The DNA here is from genome assembly GCA_025698475.1 of Gossypium anomalum. Classification (NCBI taxonomy): domain Eukaryota; kingdom Viridiplantae; phylum Streptophyta; class Magnoliopsida; order Malvales; family Malvaceae; genus Gossypium; species Gossypium anomalum. The sequence continues at coordinate 38,690,317 of CM046958.1, read as the reverse complement.
GACTAAGTTATTCTTGCATTACAATTGTTAGGTAACTAATGAATTAATTATTCAAACAGATTGAAATTGTAATTAATGGGCACAGTACTTAATCAGTGCACATTTCATCATCTAAGGTAGCTGAGGGTTAAATTAGCAACGGTTATGACGATACATTTGCCTTGCATAACTTACAAGATTATTGTGATTAAATTAGTTCAAGGTAAGGATACTTTGTTACCTCACATTGTCTTTTATGTGCTTATTAAATCGAGTTAATTGTTTGAATTGACATAGGGATATGTTTAAGAGATTATTTCGATTTAATAAGTATGTATGTGCAATAACATATTTGCCTATTAAGATTTGCTTAATCGGTTGAATTGACATAGGGATATTGTCAAGAAATGAATGAATTTTGGTAGGTGAGTATGTTCATAAGTTAGCAAATTACTGAGTTGCCGTGAATTTATTCGTAGGAATATAAACATGAGTTTAATAATTCTAAGTTATGAAATGTAATTAATCTAACATAATTAATTCATCTTGATTAAAATCGTATTTTGAAATCGTGCATTTGAGATTTATTTAGTTTACTTAGTTTAAAATCTTAGTTTTTAATCACCCTCTTCAAACAAAATATTTTTCCTCACCAAAGTTTTTTAAATAACATTCATAAATAATTCTTTTCACAGTCCCTATGGGTACGATAACTCGACATTTACTTGTCACTTTATTACTTGTTGCGATAGTGTACACTTGCACGTTTCCGTCATTCCACCTATACTCATAGCAGCCCATATTTTTCATTATTTCACACATTTACCACATAATTTTCACATTTCTCAATTTGATCCCTAATTAAAAATTTTATCAAAAATCACTTAACAAATGTTGTTTATCTAACGACTGTAACACCCCTAACCCGTAACCATCGTCGGAGTAGGTTAAGAGGCATTATTGGACTTACAACTTAGATCAAAACATTCAAATATCAATCATCATCTCGTTTCAATAAATACCAGTCATTCATGTTCGATATGAACTTAAATTGAGCATACAAAGTCTAAACCATGCGTCTAGGACTAAATCGATAACATACGAGAGTTTCAGAACTTAAAAAAAAATTTCAACTTTTAAAAGGTCACACGCCCGTGTGAACAGGCCATGTGCCTCACACGGCATTAGACATGCTCGTGTGTCTAGGATGTGGCGAAACAGGGCATACATACTGACTTTTCCACACAGCCACAACACACACCCGTGTGCTAGGCCGTGTGAAAATTAGGGAGGCTACTGACTTGGCCACACAGCCAACCACACGCCCGTGTGCCAGCCCGTGTGCCACACATGACCAATAGACACGCCCGTGTGTCTGGGCCGTGTCAAAACTGGAGGGTATACTGTCTTTAATTCATAGGGTACCCCAGGGGACACACGGCCGTGTAACATGACTGTGTGTTGTACACAGCTGAGACACACTCCCATGTCTCTGACCATGTGGACAAAAATAGGCCATTTGAATAGCCAATTTGCCACCCCAACTTGGGTCAACCTACAAGCAAAGAAACAATCCTATTTGCACAACCATTTCAGCTAATATCTATACCAAACCATACATTGTTTATAACTTAACTTAATCAACAAATTCCAATCTTAAATCACCATTCAATTCATACGAAAACTTAAACTAAAATCATACCTAAACATATGATTAATACATCATTCAATTTCATACTCAAAACTTACCACAAGTTCTCAACATTGACCATTTTCTTTAGCCAACCAAAAACATAACATAATTGTACAATAGCATCACATACCATAAGCCGTTATCAAACTATAAATTCAAACACAAACTAGCCATATCACATGGCTAAGTGTATACATCACAAAACATAATCCCACAACTTCTAGCCTATACATGCCATACTTTAACATATACATTTTCAAAGTACCAAAATGAGATTTGATAGTGTGGTGACAATCCTCAACGATCCCCGAGCTCACAGTAGCTTCGATATCTATAAAACAATGCAAACACACACAAAGTAAGCTTTCAAAAGCTTAGTAAGCTCGTACCAAAAATCATCAACTGTATATAAAATATAAAACATCAACACATAAGTACTTATAAATTCTCAATTCATCTATCAATTCCATGCCAACACCATCCATATGTTTACACCAATTCAATGAACTTTATATACATAATATCATCTACCACATAGGTATTATACGTACCTGAACCTTCCCGTATTTCATTTTCATTCTCACCTCTCGTTCGGATATTTTATGACTTTCCAAAGATTATTCATGCTTTAAACATCTGCACACTTAGTGCTTTAAGGATTAGCCAAAGCTAAAACGATTCCGTACACTTAGTGCCATTTGAATTAACCGAAGCTATATCGGTGTCGCACACTTAGTGCTTAATGTAGCTGAAGCTAGTTTGACTCGCACACTTAGCGGCACATATAATTGATTTATCATCGTATTCATCCAAACCAAATACTTACATAATCTATAATCTATGTATAATCAAAGCATCAAAATATACTTATAACATCATGTTTTACGTACGAACTTACCTCGTTCTCGAAATTGTCGACTCGGATCGTCTATTCTATAATCTTCGACTTCCCTCGGTCTAAATCCAAATTCCTCTTTTCTTAATCTATATGTATTCAAAATTAACCCTTTTATTCACCAAATCATTCAAAGCAATCCATAGACACATATTTAGGGCATTTTCCAAACTAGCCCTCACATTTTCACATTTCGACACTTTAGTCCCTAATTCACAAAATCACAAAATACACAAAATTTCTTTGCACACATGCCTAGCCGAATATTTATAGTATTCATATAAGCCCCCATATTTCATTTATTTCATATTTTAGTCCCTCAAAATAACATTTTTACAATTTAGCCCAGATTACTCAATTTTATCAAAAATTCAAAGACAACATCTGTTAACCCAAAACATATCTCTCATAATTCATCAACTAACATCACAAAGCTCATAGTTTCATCAATGGCATAACTCAAAATCATCAATAAAATCAGAAATTGAGACATGGGCTGGATAGTATACTAAGCAACGATCATAAAAACATAGAAACGATCGAAAATGGATAAAAAAGCCATACCTTAATAACCAAAAATAGTAGCCGAACCCTAGTCTGTATTTTCTTTTATTTTCCTTTTGAATTTTTGGCAATTGCATGAACATATGATTAATTTCATGCTTTTTATTTTATTATTATAACTTTAATAACCAATTTCCTATTTTGCCCTTTTATAAACAATTATAAAACCATTTGATGGATGGTTGTTTTAGCCGATTAACATTTTCAACGGACAAATAACAACATAAAGACCCTTGCTTTAGAAAGCCAAGTTAAATAGGTACTTTAACAAGTAGCAAGCATGTAACACCCCAAACCGGGCCTAGACGTTATGACCGAATCTAACGTGTCACATCGTAGTGCCTTCTAAAACTTGAATTTGTTGGTGAAAACTATTTTTAAGTTAAAACCCATTTAGTTTTTATTGCTTGAGAAAACTTGGTAAATTTCGTTATTACGACTGAAATTAACTTATCAAAACGTTTGTTAACATTGATTTCTTAATCCGATTAAAATCGCGGAAGCTTATCTAGTTGAAAACCTTAAGGTTAAAAATGCATGTTTTTCTTTGAAACCGTTATTATTTTGAAAACTCAGTGTTCCTAGTCTAGCAGTTTAAGATACGAAATCAAAAGCCCAATAAAAGTTTAAAATCCCCTGAATGGCCTTATTGCATAATTGAAAACCCAAATATAAAATATTTGAATAAATTAAGTCATAATCAAATCATATGCAGTCGTGTGGCCACCTCTGAGTCCCTCGCGGCTCCAAATTGTCTAAGGCTGGGGATTACCTGCATAGTTAAAAGAAAGGGTGAGTTTACGAAAACTCAGTGTGTAATCCCCTATCAGTCAAGCGATAAAGCAAAGTGCATACGAGAATTGTGCGGGCACGAGCCCTATTCGATAAATGATGCTGGTCTTGGCCTTAGCCCTATACAGTGATAGTGTGGGTTTAAGCCCAAAACAGAATAAGTACAGTGCAGGTATGCAACCCCACCCAATCCAACCAACACACCAACCGTACCAACCAACACACCATGTGGGGATTAAATCGACCCACCCGGCCAACACACCAATATCATAGTGAGGCTGTTAATAGTAACGCAGCAAGGCTGCTAATAACAGTAAATGTGGATAGCCACTATTATCAAAATACATGGCAAAGCCACCAGAACAGTACTTCCTCCAAATCATAATCCTAACCCCAATGCAGAATGTCATGTCATAAATATTACGTGTATGTAAGGTCTCATACTCAGATGCAGTCATGCATATATCGTACACTCATCAATCAACCTACCTCAAGGGTATAATGGTCATTTCCATCCATTAGGGGTAAAACAATAATTTTACCCTTTTAGGGGTATTTTGGTCATTTCACTAATTTTGGGGTCTCGATATAGATAACGACCTCTCAGAGAGTCTATTGTCGCCTCGAGCAACTCAGGTAACCAATAAGATCAACACCATGTAAATAAGCCCAAAGCCCATTACTCGGCCCAAGTGGGCCCACACGCTCGTGTGGCCCGTTTAGCCCAAATTTAGTCGTAACTATATGATCACCGTAGCCCAATCCATTATTTACCACTTACCATAAATTTTATCTGTGTGGAGACCATGAGTCTATCGGGCCCACATGACCCATCTCGGCCCAATGAGGCCCATAACAGCCCAAGCCCACGAGAACGCTCGTGGCGGCCTCTACAGTCTGTCGCCCATGATTTGTGGGTTCGGTTTACCACACGAGCGTTCGTATGCTTGTGAGGTCTCAATTTTCGAAGTTTCAGCTTTTCGGCTTTTGCCGATCTGTAGTAACATAGTGGTGTGAATACACACCTTTATCCAACGTTTTGACAGTAGCAATATTTGGTGTACGGTTACACAATTTTTGCGACCACTTGCGAAACTCCAAAAGCACCAACCTAGATTCAATCTAGATATTCAATCAGCCCTTAAATCAACAATAAGATTCATCAACTTTGAATCTCTACACTGACCACACCACTAACCTGGATAGACAGGAATATAGCCTTTAACCCTAAAATCACTTAGCTAGACTCCTACAGATATTGATTGACAACTAACTGTATAACAACAGATCTCATTAAAGGGTTGATTAAAGATGTGGTTTACACCCATCAACATTAACTTGAACAAGACAGAGAAAGACTTACCGTATCCCACAAAACCAAATACCGACTTAAAGGGCAGCACACGTCTGTGGAGTATTATGTTTGATCTAAGAAAGTAAACTGAAAAAAGATCATCAGTGAGGAAGGATAATGGCAATGATAATCATAGAAGGGAAGATCGCAAAGTAACAAGAAAGCAACCCAATTACTTACCACCAGTATTCGGCTTTATCCCAAAGAGAAGGGGTAATGATAGATTCGGTCAGTAAGAAATAGATGTAGTATCCAGCCAAGTGCAATAGAGATGAAATGACGAGATGAAAGTATAAGAAGGTCAATGTTGTGACCGGCTTATTAGATTTTTATGAATAAAGAAGTGTGTGGAAAAGATAGGGTACTTGGTTATTTCTTAAGAATAGAGGGATTATTTGATCAAGAAAGAATAACAGTAGCAGAGAGGTGTTAAGTTTGGCCAAAGAAGATTGAGAGAAGAAAAAGGAAAAATGGAATATTAGAGAGAGGCAATATTTGGCCAATGGTTTAGAAAAGGAAGAGGAAAAGAGAGTAGTGTGATTTGGCAAAAAAAACTTACTCTATTCAAATCCCAAAAAAGCACGAAAGGTTACTTGTGAAATCGACACTAGGGAGAAAGGAAGCCAGAATGCCAAAAAGAACAAAAACCCAAAAATAACAGAGAGGGAATTCGGCACCTACTCATTCTCACATTGCCGAAACGCACCCAATGGGTTCCCCTAGCCGAATTTGCACATAGAAGTTGTGCACAATTCGGCTACAACACTCTTCTCCTCCAAATCCCTTGAAAATCTCCTCAAATCTCTCCCCTTATCCCTCCTTGATATCCTCCATAACAACCTCCAAGACCCATTCAAACTCTCACCCAACAGAGTTCAAAACCACCTCAAACTCCTGCCACCTCATGCTAGCAAAATAAATATCCTTTTTGCTTGCAATGGGATTCGAACCCAAGCTCAACACGCCACTTGCCTCCTTACCACAAGCTCTTTTGCGCCACATTTTATCCTTAATTAATTATAAGGTCTATAGGCCAAAGTTCAGGTTCCTTTAAAAGAAAAACCAAAATAAATTACAAGAGCCAAGACTTAAACCTAAGCTCCCTTGCAACCTTATTGACGCCACAACCACTAGACCACATGCTTTCTTGTGTCATTTATTTAACACAATAATTTAAAAGGCCTTCATCCAAGCATCTAGGGTTTTATTCACTTAAAATTAAAATTCTCCTAAAGCCTAGGTTTGAACCCAGGACTTTTTTAACTCCTCTCAAGACCCTTAACCACTTGAGCAGTCATTTAATTGTGTCATTTCCTTACATAATTAAATACTTATATACAACCTCCTTATGGACCCATACTCAAGGCCCAATACTTCTAGGCCCAAATTTGAGGCGTTACAAAACAACTTTTACATTTTACGTGATTAGGTCCTTTTATCAAATTAAGCACATAAACGATTAAATTTTCAGATGAAACTTTCACACATGCGAATTCACACATCATAAGCACAAAAAATAATATTTAAAACATTTCTCTATCTCAAATTTGTGGTCCCGAAACCACTATTCTGACTAGGGTCAAAATCAGACTATTACAGCAACCATTCATTTTCTATCATTGAACATCAAAATACACACATATTTATCAATGGTAAAACTTTAAACCTTTAAAAATTTTGCAAATTAGTCCCTAGGCTAGTTAGATTAAGTTACAACGACCCCAAAAACATAGAAATTATTAAAAATGAATAAAAATTTCATACCTAAATGAAGAAATAAAGATTGCTGAACCCTAGCCCTATTATCTCCAAGAAGAATCAGTTTTGGTGTGTTTTTGAAGATGAACATAAAATACAATTGTTTTGTTTTATGAACATGTCATTTAATTACCCATTTACATAATTAACCTTTTAATAATTGCAAATTTACTCAATATGCCAAGCCAACATCCTCCACTATCTCACTTATGGGCTATTTATCATACAAGGACCTCTAATTTAAGGTTCCATAGCTATTAGACACCTTTAGCTATTAGAACACAACTTTTGCACTTTACGCGATTTAGTCCTTTTTATCGAATTAAACATGCAAACAGTAAAATTTCCTAACGAAATTTTTTTACTAGACTACTAACATATTGTAGACATTAAAATAATAATAAAATAAATATTTTGACCTCAGATCTGTGGTCCCAAAGCCACTATTCTGATTTGACTAAAAACGGGTTGTTACAATGAGTCGTATATTTTGATATAGCCAAACGTCCACCGTAACTGGTTGTTCTATGAAGGCTGATGTTGGATATACCACAATCTATGTAGTGGGATTTTTCCCTCCTACATAGTGGGAGCAATATCTTAGGCCACTTGATTGAGTGGGACTAGAAATGCATGACCATGCTCGAATAAGTTGATATGAAATATCATACTTATTTGTTTATCATATTCTACTTAGGATATCAAGAAACATTAGATGGACTATGCAAGTGTGACTATTCTATGACTTGTGTCCATTCTAGATATAAAAGATAAAAGTATTTAATACATAAAGGGTTAATCACAAAAAGGTTATGTCGAATCATGACTTCTTGTAACTTAGGTAGCAATGATGCATTGTTAGATGCCACTTATTTTTTGTAATACTAGAATCGTTCTAGTATTATTGCTAACATTACAAGATCCTATATGGTCACACCCTATGGTTGAAACGAACAAAATCCAAACATAGTTGGTATTAGCTGTTACATGAATTAAATTGATTATAGAATTAATTTAATTGGGTAGTTAAATATCAAATGAATTATATGTACAATTATGTTGTACACATAATGAGAACATGGTTAAATTAATATATATGAATTTGATTCGTATAAAATTTAACTAAACATAACTTACCAAAATATTTGTTATAATTATTGTAATTATAATTTACGACCAACTATTATTATAATTATTGTAATTGTAATTTTTTCGGTCAAATATGATTATAATTATGGTAATTATAATTATAATATTCGATTAATTATTTAAATATCAACTATTCCTGAATTAGGAAATATAGGGTTTTTAAGAAAACCTAATATACCCTAAATAAAAAAGAGTGAGCAACCATTACAGAGTGAATTATCTCTGAAAAAGTTTTAGAGAGTTCTTGTCGTTCATTGTCACACCAGGTGGATTATGTAGAGGCTGAAACTTTTGTAGCAGTTTGGAATTGACATACAGTTGTGTAATCAGTTTCACAACAGTTATCTTTAATTTTCAGACGATCAAAGGTAATCGTTCATACCCTTATCACCCCGATTTGTTCCCCATGCATGGATTGTCAGTTTGGATCATCGGAATATTTTTTTTCCACTGTGCCAGGGGGCGTCCGTGCGACCCAACACCCTCTCCAGAATTCATGGTCGGCCAACATTGAGAGAAACCTAAGGGAATTTCAAACAACTTTTGGTAAACCTATTAGCCATCCCTCCACTAGAAATACCACCATTTACTTCCCATTCATTCATCTCTCACCTCTTATTCCTCATCATTCAATAATATCTCAATCCCTCATTCTTTCCTTTCCTTCTCATGCATAAACCATCCACTTTCCCTTAGCCAAAAATTTTTTCAGAAAATTCTCTCTTGGCTAGCCACCTTGAGGAGCATCTTACAAAGGAGTAATTATGAGGATCGGAAGAAGCCACCACGATTAGGTTCCGGAGGATTGCCAGAATTACTTCAAAGTTTCTTCTTCCTTAATCTTTATTGTTGTTCAATATGTTTGCAATTTGCTTTGATGTTTTTTCATTAACAATGATTGTTTAATTTTGTTTAGCTAGAATGATTACATTAATTTGGTGAAGTTTATTTGATTTATTTTCATAATGTTTTGTGCCTCAATCGATCATGCTTTCAATTAAATTCATTAAAATGTGATTGAATGCATTAGAATTAGTTGATCATTCCTAGCCAGATGACGATTAGTAGACATAATAATTGAAAGGTGCATGCTTAATTTAGATCCTAACCTGATTAAATTAAAGGTTCGTAATAACTCGAGAGAGCTCTATTACCTTGCATAACTTTTAGATTTGTGTGATTAAATTGTTTCAAACCTAATCCATCCCTGTTACTTCACATAAAATATAAGAAACCCTTATTAAATATGATCATGGTAGTATACATGTTTTTCTAAGTAAAAGATTCTGAAAGGACTTAATACTAGTTTGAAAAAGTTCATGACAGATCGAGTTGCCATGGAATATTTTTCGGAGCATTGTGAGCATGAGAAGAACGAACCAAGTCAAATGATGTAATTATTCTAGCCTATTCATGTTATGGTTGTTGAAATCTTGTGAATTTTGTTGCTAAATCTATCTTATACATTTTAATTATTCATCACACATAGGTTAATTTGCATTAGGGATCATCTTGCATCTAGTTAATTATTTTTTCATCCAACACTCAAAATTATTGTGTTTTCTCTCCAAATTGTAAACATTAATTTTAAAAAATATTGATTAACATATACAGTCCTTGTGGAGACGATAACTCTTATACTTATTACTCGATAACGACCATGTAAACTTACAGAAACCCCAGCGTTATAGTTGCTGGGCTTAATGGTGAACTATAAAGGATGCTCTTGCGATGCACTCTACACTAAGTAATTGACGTATTCTATATCACTCTTGAACGTGAACCGTGAAACCTATGAGTGCGAATGCATCTATGGATTAAATGGTAAGTTATTTTATAAGCGTAAGACTTGATCGAAAATAGAGAAATAAAATGGATAAAGTAAGGTAGTAAAGAATGTATTCAAAATAAAGACGTAAGGTTTGCATGTTCGAAGAAAGTATCTGTAACATGTGCAAGTGTCTCTTCCTAAAACAACAAAGAGGTGAAGGCTTAGAGATTGAGAAATGAAAGTAAGGTAGCGAACTAATGGAGAATAAGGAAAAAGCCTCAGTGTAATGTATGGTACCGGGCGAGTATGAAGGAATGAAAATTTAGGAAGTATTCGTCACAGACAAACTAAAGGATAAGAGCAACAAGATATTCACTGAATCATTTAATGTAGTGTACAAGTAAAATTCAGGTAATTGGTATTCGTCCCACTAAGTTCTTTCAAACTTAATTTTGTGTGTTGTGTTTTAGGTGAGTTGTTATGAGTCTACGCTTGGAGGGACGACGCCAGAACTATGCCGAAGGAGTAGCGTATTGGGCTATTACGCATACAGAGCAAGTGTCATTGGCATGATTGAGTCTAGTTGAGATTATAAAAATCCTTAATGCCAGATAAATACCTTAGACCAGGACCTCAATTTCATCATAGTTGTAATTAAATTATCTATGTATACTAATTGAAATCCCTCTTTTTTTTTTACTTATGAAATCTATTATGAAGTTTAAAATTTTATAATTGCAAACAATTGAAATTTGTATAAGTAGGATTAAGTTACAATTGTATTTTGTGTGGTAACACCCAAGATTTGGGTCCGATTCATCAGATCAAGTTTAGGGTGTTACAAGTTTCGTATCAGAGGCCGATTTAGTTAGTTCTCGAATTATGAAAATGAGGAAGCCCTGTATGTGGAACGATATAAATGTGCTAGTATACACAATTATACCAAGTAATAAAGTAACAAGTAAATGTCAAGTTATTGTACCCATAGGGACTATGATGAAAATATTTATGAAATGTGAAATTAAACAAATTGGTGGTGAAAATAATAGTTGATTTGAAGAAGTGATCTGTAAACTAAAAATTAACTAAGTAAGAAAAATAAAAAGTAAAAATTCCAACGCACAATTTCAAAAAGATGAGTTTTAATCAATATGACATAATTATGTTAGATAGATTATGTTTTTTAACTTAAAATTACTAAACTCATGTTCATGTTGTTACGGATAATTTCATGGCAACTTGGTATTTTGCTAACTAATGCACATACAAACTTACTAAACCAATTAATCTTTTGAACATATTACTATGTCCATTAAAACAATTAATCAATTTTTATAAGCAAGTATAAGATTAAGTGAAGTAACAACATAGTCCTATATTGAAACAATTTAATCACAATAATCTTGCAAGTTGTGCAAGACTAATATACCGTTTAATACCATTGCCAATTTAAAGTTCAGCTACCTTAGAAGATTAAACATGCACCAATTAAATACTGTATTAATTAATTACAATTTCAATAAAATTAATAATTAATTCTTTTGTTACCTTACAATTATAATGCCAGTATAACATAGGCATGATTTTATTTAATTGAATAAATTACCAAGGCCTAACAACAACATGAGCACGATTATAATAATTTAAGTAGACAGAATGCAAACAATCTAACACAAATTAAATTTAATTCATTTTAATTAAATCAAGAATAACAACACGATAGATATCCATGTTCATGATCACAACATAAATAAGAAAATTAAAGAGAAGGGAACTAGGAAGCAAATCCAATATTTCTCTGAAGGCAGACTAGTGCGCTATTCTCCTTCTCTGCTTGTTTTGTTGATCCAAGGCTTTCACAAACACTTGAATGCTGCGACTCCAATGTGGATGAAAGCTCTTTTTCAAGAGGGAAATCGACAAGATAATTAAACAAAGAAAAATAGGAAAACAATAAGGGAATGGAAGAGAAAGTAAGTGAAAGAGAGATATGTGTGGGAATGAATGGTGTGTAAAATGAGGAAGGTAAGAGAGGTATTTATAGGGGAGAATGACTGCTAAAACTTGAAAATAAATTTCAGCCATTCAAGCTCCCTTGGCCGGCCATGCATTGAGCAAGTTTGAATGTTTCAAACTTCGCTATATTTAGCTTGAGGCAAAAAGTGAAAGGCACAAAAAGTGGAGGGGTTTGAATAACAATTAGGGGAAGCTTAAGGGAAGATTGTAAGTATGAAAATCAGCTAAAATCAATTGATTGGATCATCTATAGGGACGGTTTTGGGCTGTCCAATTGCTTGGTGGTCCAGTACTCTATACTTAGCACAGTGGACCACTTTTTTCTTCAGACTTTATATTAATTTTTGACCCAATTAATGTTGGATAAAAATTAAATATAAAGTATGGATAATAATAATTATTGGACAGTCCTTGGCTGAAAAATAATTTAGCAATGCTCTTGATTCACTTGATGCAAAAATTACACTAAGAGTTTGAGCCTTTCGAGGTGTCTACTGATCCAATTATCACCTTTTGTCCAAAATTGTCGAAAATAAACCAAATTTGTGAAAATTTATTATAAAAAAAATTAAAATTAAATATATTAATAATTGAAGTGAAAATTAATTATTCTATGATTAAAATATGAATTTTGACAAAAATTACTACGAAATTGCATGAATTAGAGCTCAAAAGGTGCTGAAAAGGCCTATATATTTTTGTGCTCGCACACCCCAACTTAATTCATTGTTGGTCCCGAGTAATGCACAAATTGCAAAGAGAAAGTGCTTAAAATCAACATTGAAAAATATCTTTAGAATACATTTCCCCCACAATTATGAGTTTAGTGTAATTATGCTCAAGAATAATAATTTTATTATGCAACTCAAGTATACATATTGTTCGAATTATTCACAATTGTTATCATGCTAGCAAGAATAGACTAAATTTTTTCTCAAAAAAGATATGCTAATTCTTACAAATTAATTTTTATTCCCTTATTTAAGACTAAACTACAGCACTAAATTTAACTTATGTCTTCATATGTTGAACTTAGCATTTTCTCTCCACTAATGTAGGTAACACATAAATATGAATCGAAAGGTCTTTTAAATAGGTTGTAACGTGGCTAGGCTAGGGGTAGGTAAAAGATAGATAAATTTAGGCTAAAAAAACTCTAGACTCAACTTGCATCAGACCTTTGAAATAAGTACCCTCAATACACCAACTCATTTTGCTTTCGCATGCTCTTTCGTACATCTATTTCTTTCGAGTACATGCTCTTTCTTTCTTCTTCTTTTTTTCTTGAGCATATTACTATTTGTACTACAATTTTTGAGCATTTGATACTTCTTTTCAACTCCCCCAAACTTATTTTCAAAGAATATTCTAGATAGATTGAGTCTAGTTTTTGGGACAATTTAGAGATAATTATGAGAGAAGTGATGGCTTAATATTGCAATGGTTCAAATAAAATCAAGCCATATAGTCTCAAAGTTGGGTTTCAAGGGATAAATATTCATTAAGGTTGGCTTGAAAGGCTCAAACGGTCAAAACAAAAGTTTGCCTAAGTCATTTTCAAAATTCCATACTTCCTAGGATTTCGCCTCAAGAAACTACTAAGTTAATTCTAGAGACTTAAACTTTCATGCATGCCTAGCTTTCCTAAAGAATTTAAAATTTTATGGTATGATTTACGCACTTTATTAAGAGGAACATTTATGTCATAGTTTAGCTAACATAGCAATTATTGCGATAATAGAACTTTATTTAAACTAAAGTTTAGCATAATTAACAAAAATTAAAAATTTTGAACAAAATATAACTTAATCATAATTATAAAAATAATGTATTCTGAAAAAAAATAATTTTAATTTTTGGCCCCCCTACTTAAGATGAACAATGTCCCCATTGTTAAAAGCAATAGAGAAAACAAAAATATAGAAGTGAATAGATACTGTATTGCAGATTGGACCCTAGGAAAATGAGGTGAGTCAAGTTTGACTACTTAAATACCAAGCTTTTCTTAAGTAAATCTAATCATAGACATGTACATATCTATTGCCACAGTTCTTATTTTGCAATTTGTTCTATTTTATTGATGATTTCCACCTCTTATTTTATTATGCGAGAAATAAAATCCTAAAAGAACCTAATCATAAAAAATTTAAATATCCTAAGAAATAAAATAAAAAAAAGTAAAGATCCCCCATTTTTATTTATTTGTAGATCCCTCAGAATCCGACTCATCTTTTGCCCCATCGTCCTTGTCTTTGCTTGAATCACCTCATTCCTTTTTTAACATTGGAGTCTATGTTTCAATTATAAAGTCTAAAAATTCAGGCACAAAAATAAATGGGTCATGAAATATTTTCATAAAAGCGTTTCTGATTGAGCTATCCTGTATTTTTTAGTATCTTTAGTAAGATTGTTGCTGCCATTGCATATGTTGCATTATGTCTATCAACTTTGCTAGCTCATCATGAAGATTTAGGCGAGGCGAATGAGTTATGAATGTTGAGGTCGCTATGTCAGGTTCGATCATTGGTTTAATTGGTTCTGCCTTGTTAAGGGTTTCAACTGATTGCATTGGTTCGACCTATGTGGGATCTTCTTCTTCTTATTCTTCAAGATCCTCACTCAATTCAACTCTTTGTTAGAGAAAAGAATCTCCAGCTACTCGGTAGAGGTCCCCATCTGTGATTGTGCCTTGGCTATAACTTTCCTTCTTTACGTTTGTAAGAATTTTAGCTTTTACGCAGAAAATTGTTATTGTAAAGGGAGAGTATACTGGACTAGAACGTCTAGCGGCACAATTTTGAATTTCTCTTAGAATAATTTTTCCCACATAAATGATCTTTGTTGTCATAATTGAGTATAACAAGACCATTTGTTCTACTAAATGTGAAATAGGCATAAGGCTGAACTGAACAAAATAAAACCATACCTTCACTAATGGTGTCAAATATTCTTTGCGACAAGTGTGAGTTCCGTGCTTCAACACAGCCTATTTTGATCCCAAAACTATAAGTTCCTTGAGAATTTCTTGTAACTTTTCGACTTCAATGTTTTCCATAAGGGAAGAATATTCATTGTCTTCAAAATCAGGTAAATTAAAGAATTCATTAATAGTGCTTGAATTTTTTTGTACCTTTATTCCTTGGACAAGGACTTCTGTTAATTCGCTTGAGGTCAAATTCGCATCAAATTCACAAACTAACTCTTCATTTGCACTTGGTCTTTTCTCATAAAACATTTCCCAATTTAAAGCTTCAGCAACTTGTCGAATGCTCGCCATGAAATTAGTATAGTTGCTTTTTTTCAGTGTAAAACCTCTTTCTGGGAGCATTTGTTGATTTTTGGAAATGTTGTCGTATCTTGCTTTGGCTTTTTCACAGTGGAATTTATTTTATGATTCTTCGACTTAAACAGAGGCACGAGCTCTTTGCGAGAGATAATTTAACCTGATCATCACATAAGATGGAAACAAGTAATATTTTCCCAAAATTTAATTAGTATAAAATATTAACAATTCAATAAATTGAAAAGCCAAAATTAAATGAAATTAAAATTTCGAGAAATATTTTCTTACCACCTTTGTATAAAAATTAAGAACTGAATAAAATAAATAATATATGAAGCTAAAGATGTCAATTTAGGGTTGGTTGGAGGGTGACTGGTTGACGTCTTTGATGGTTGCAGTAAGGTGGTGGCGTGGTGCAAAGGAAACAAGCACGTGAGTGACTTGTATGCGTGAGCTAGAGGTACATAAAGGCTAGGGGAAGCAGCGATGTGTAAGGGCTGAAATGTCAGTTGCAGTGTGTGCAAGGGAGTAGCAGCAGTAGCGATGCACAAGGGATAGGATGCATGATCAGCAAGGCATAAGCAGGGGCTAGTACGTGATCAACAAGGAGCGCAGAAGGAGGCTGTGTTGGTACGTGCACGGCTAGGTGTTGGAGTGTTTGGTGCGTCAACTACTGGTGGTGGCAATTGAAGGTTGCAACACTAGGGAATTTTTGAGGATAGAGGATGCTAGGGCTGACGGTGGAAAAGGTGTATGGGTAGGTGGAGTTGATGGTTTAGTAGATGCTGTGAATGAGGGAGGAGGGTGGTGGTATTGAAAGTGACAAAAAGGGAAAAGTTTAACTCAAACTCTTAGAAGAAATAAGAATAAAATACTATAACTCCTTATCTTATTTAAAAACTATATCAATTAATATATAATATAAAACATATTAACATATTACTTGATATTATCTTATTTATTAGAAATAAAGCTCTAAAATAAAATATTAAACAATTCTAATCCTATACAAAGTTCGTAATAGTTAATATATGTTATATAAATATAATTATATATTAGTTGTTATCATCCTATTTATTGAAAATTAAAATTAAAAACTTCTATTTTAGTTGTTTTAAAAATATTTATAGGAAAAGCAGCTAATTTTAATATTTACAAAAAGAATAGTCAGTTTTTGCAAATAATTCAATTAAGTCCCTAGACTTAAAGATAATTTGAAAATTGACCTGCAAGCTAAAACTTGGATCATGACCTTTTTATTTGAAAAAAATTTATTTTGTCACTTAGGAAATATTTTCTCGGAAGATTATGTTAAAATCAATTCCCAAGAAAGATTTGAGGGGTCACAAATGGTCCTGCTTAAGTTCCAATCTCCTAGATAGAATTTATTTCAACATAATAATCCAAAAGATATTTCCTAAGTCTTTTATTAAAAAGAAAAATAAAAATTTAAGCATCTGATAAAATGAACGAGGTTTTATCCCATTCAATTTTATCTTCCCAGTAATATTTCAAGTGCTAAGCATTAACTTTGAAATTACCTCCCTTACCATGAAGTTCAACAACCCCGTACGGGAAGACTTGATGAATAGTGAATGGACTTGACCAACATGATTTTAACTTTCCTGGAAAGAACCTTAATCTGAAATTAAACAACAAAACTTGCTGACATGCTTCAAATTCTTGAACTCGAATGTGCTTGTCATGCTGTCCTTTTAATCTCTCCTTGAATAAATTGGAATTTTCATATGAGAACATTTGAAACTCTTGTAACTAATTGAGGTGAAGCATCTATTTCTCTGTAGCAAGCTTGAGATCCAAATTGAGCTGCTGGAGAGCCCAGTAAGATTTATGTTCTAACTCCAAGGGCAAATGACAGGCTTTCCCAAAAACCAACCAATAGGGAGACATCGCTAAAGGTGTTTTGTATGTTATTTTATAGGCCCATAAGCGTCATCCAGTATTTTTGACCAACCTTGTCAATTTGGACAAACTATTTTCTTAAGTATACATTTTATTTCTTTGTTCGCCAATTCAGCTTGCCCATTTGTCTGCGGATGGTAAGCTCTGGCAACCTTATGCTTCACTCCATGTCTATCGAGCAACCATTTCAACCATTTGTTCACAAAATGGGACCCCTCATCACTAATGATAGCCCTAGGAGTTCCAAACCTTGTGAACACATGTTTTTGCAAATACTTCATTACAACGTTAGCATTGTTCGTCGAATATGACTCGACCTCAACCCACTTAGATACGTAGTCTACTGCTACCAAAATATACTTGTGACCAAAAGGAGGGAACAGATCGAGAAAGTCAATACCCCAAACATCAAATAATTCTACCTCAATGATTTTTTTTAGGGCATCTCATTTCTGTTAGTGATGTTTCCAACCCCCTGGCATCGATCACAAATCTTTATGTAGGCATACACATATTTGAATAGAGTTGGCCAAAAGGATGCAGGTTGTAATACTTTGGCCACAGTACGTGAGTCTTCGAAGTGTGCCCCATTAGGAGCTGTGTGACAATAATATAAAATTTCATGGACCTCTTTTTCTACCACACATCTCTTGATCATTTAATCTGTATAGTTTTTGAAAAAATATGACTCTTCCTAGAAATAGTACTTCACATCGTGAAGAAACTTTTTCTTTTGTTGATACGTCTAATAGCATTAGAAAGAACATAGGTTTTCCCCTTACTTATTGGTTAAATTGTTCCCATTTAGTTATCCTTAGCATACATTTTAGCATTTTCTATTTAGAAAATTGCATTTTATAACTCAGTGAATCCTAGCCTATTTTATCCTTAATTTTGCTATCTTATTACATTAATGTCATTGCATGAGTTAATTCTAGATTCCATCCATAATTGTTGCCGCAACTGACAACTGTCCGGATAAGAACAAAAATTGTGTGAGTTGTCCAGTTTAGTATAACTAAATTGTACGAACAAGGACAAAATAATTTTAGGGAAAGGACACTTGTACTATGAGAAGAAAAAAGGGACTCTTTTGGGTATTGTCTTACCATCATCATCCTCCTTATCCAGCCATGGTAGCTTAAACCTCTCACAGGTGAGTCAACGTGAAAACCAGATGCAGATTAGCTTCTGACGACGAGACCTAAGTTCACAACAAGATGGAATAGAGAGATTCAGTCGAGTTGTCTAGGGATAGTATTCTCCATTTTTTCGTATTCCTTTCTAAATGCTGGTGATTACTCTTTGATTTCTAATTGTATGGAAATACTGGTGAATTCTTGGTGAAATGTCATCTTATTTAATCTTGCTTTGATTGTTTAATCTTGGGGTTTGAATTTTTTTTAACACGAAAGTGTTATTGGAGTCACTGACACTAGAAAGTGTAGTGATAGTTTGAGCCAAATTGAGTGAGGATTAGAGGAATTTAATCCACTTGATAGTGCCATACTGCCATCACCAGAAGGTGAGTTTAATATGAATGGTTAAGTCTGAGATTAAATATAGGAGTAATGCTAAGTAAGATACACATTGAATTTCATTGCATTGGCAATCACCTATACTTTTATACCTTGTGAGCATTTAGTACTCTGTTGAAGATTCATGTTAGGGATCCTAGTTTATCATCATCATATTTTATTTTTTTGTTTTTAAATTTATTGCCTCAACAACTATCCTAACAAGTTATCTCGTTATTATCCAGTTATTGCATCGACATTAATAGACAAAAGACTACCATCCCTGTAGGATCGATATCTGACAGACTCACATCTGTCTACTATACTTGCATCAATAGTGTACGCTTGTACATTATTGCTGTGACATTAAATAGCCGATCAAGTTTTTGGCCCCGTTGCTAGGGATGGTGTTTGTTTGATGTTTATTTTTGTTGCGTATTTTTGCACTTTATTTTCCTTATATAATATTTAGTGTTCACTAACTGTTTCTTTTTCTTTGTTGCTATTTCTTTAACTTCATTTTAGGTGTTTTAGAACCTGAAGAAATTCAGAATTTCTTGCTGCTTTTGATCCATAAATTGAAAGAACTGTTCGAAATAGACTTTGAGAATAAAGAAATATGGCTCCACCAGGGAACAATGCTGCCATACCCCCGTTGCAACAACAAAATGTTAATAACCCATTGTTGCCGCAAGATGTTCACATACAAAATAAGACTATACAAGATTTTGTAGTACCTGTCTTAGATGATTTACAACCAGGAGTTGTTAGGCCAGTAACCCAAGCTGGGAATTTCAAACTCAAGCCAGTAATGTTTCAAATGCTGAATTCTAATAGACAATAAGCTGGATTGCCACATGAAGATTCAAGAGAACATCTTAAATTCTTTTTATTCATCTATGCTTCCTTTAGTCAACAAGGCGTTCCTAATGATGACTTGAAGAAGCAATTATTTCCTTATTCCTTACAGGGAAGAGGACGTACTTGGTTTTTTAGACTACCTGCTGGATCAATGACTTCTTGGGATGTACTAGCAACACTGTTTGTTTTGTGATTTAACCCACCAAAAATGAATGATTGTCTTCAAAATGATAACATATCATCAACTGATGATGAAAATCTTCACACCGCATGGGAACGTTATAAAACTTTACTCCAACGTTGTCCCATACATGACATTTAATCAGAAACGCAAATTGAGATTTTTTATAATGGGCTGAATTCATATACAAGAAATCTTGTCAACGTATCAGCCAATGGACCTCTTCTGAGAATTATTGAGAGAATTGCTTAGAATGATTATCAATACCCTGTCTCTAGAGTTGTACAAGCAAAAACTACTCTAGGAGTTATTGAATTGGATGCAATAGCCGCACTAAGCGCTCAGGTTTCTTCTCTCACAAACATGATTAAAAATATGAAAGGGATGAGTGGCATTGCCCCTATACAAGTCGTTCAACAACTTGATGTTCCTACTTTTTCTTGTGGGATTTGCAGTGACAACCACAACTATGAAGACTGTCCACAACATGCAAAGAATACATGTTATATTTATAACATCTGCAACAATCCCTATGGAAATTCTTACAACAACTCTGTACACAATCGACCTTTTTTGGGAACTCAGAATGCTGGAAAAAATGCTACGACATTCAGATATGGGAATACATTTACCCAAGGAAATTATAATCCCAGACAAGGAAATTACAATCACCAACAGCAGAACTACAATCAGCACACCCAGATGCATCAACAAAAACGCCAGACACATCCACACCAAAATCCAATGTAGCCATAACACTCTCCAATACCAAATCAACAACTTCAAGGCCATCGACAACAACCATACACTCAAGCTTCTACTTATGATCCTTTAGCAACTCTTTAGGAATTAATGCCGAAGCACCCAAGGGAATTCATCTTCCATTGGAGCACTAGAGGCACAGTTAGGAAAATTACTTCAAATCTAAATACTCGACCACCAAGTTCATTACCAAGTGACATGAAAAATCTTAGTCTGAGGGGGAAAGAACATTGTAAGGTTATCACTCTTAGGAGTGGTAAACAAACTAGCGAACCGTTTACCGACTCTAATATAACACCTCAAGATGTGGATGGAGTGATCACTAGTGAGAAGCTTGAATTTGAAGAATTTATCAATGCATCAGAAAAAAAAGGTCCACAAATTGTAACTCATATACCTACTGTCCAACCTTCGAAAATGTCGACGCAATCAAAGGTGTTGGTGTAACACCCTGATTTTGAGCCTAGTCGGAATAGTGATGTCGGGACCACAAATTTGAGATAGAAATAATTATTTTATGATTATTTTGAGGTCTATGATATGATTGCATGATTGTGTGAAAATTTCGTGAAGAAATTCAATGCATAAAGTGCTTAATTTAAAGTTAGGGACTAAATTGAATAAGTTGCAAAACTTGCATTCTAGAAGTTTTTAGTATGAAATTGCATTGAAATATTAATTAGGAGGTCTTAAATAGAAATTTGACCAATTTTAAGTTCATGGACAAAATTAGGACATGGAAGGAATTTTTGAAAGTTTAGTAGTAAGGGCATTTCGGTCATTTAGGGGTAAAATGAATTAAAATACAAAATTAAAAGCCAATTTTGCTCATCTTCTTTATGGAGGCCGAAATTAGCATGGGGGAGGCCATGGCTAGGGTTTTCAAGCTTTCCAAGCTCAATAGTAAGTGATTCCAAGCCCCGTTTTTAATGTTCTTTACGTTTTTGGAATCCCGGTAGCTCGATTAAGCTTATTCTAGCAATAATTTAAGCTAGGGTTTATATTTGGAAAAATACCCATAGGTGAAATTTGTGTATTTTGATGTTTTATGATAGAATATGAGGTTTTAAATTATGTTAAACAACTTGTGCTACTCGGTTTTAAGTGAAAACGAGTAAAACGGCATAATCGGTAAAAATACTTATTGTTCATAACTATATGTTAGAGTGAGAATTTGATGTTGTTGTAGAAGAGAAAAATGTTCAGCATGTCATAAAACATAGGAATAAGGGCTGAAATTAAATTTTCGAGTCTTGGGACAAAAGTGCAAATATGCAAAAGTTTAGGGGTCAAAATGCAAATTTGTAAAAATATGATTTTTGGACCCGTATGAATAATGTGACTAATTATTAGGCTAAATGTGATATTATAGATGAAGGAAATCGAGATTCGGGCTTAAATCGGGAAAATACAAGGTTATGGATTAAAATAGTAAATTGCCGTTTCTGAATCGAGGTATGTTCGTGTGTTAATAATAATGCAATACCGTGCATGAATTGTAATTCTCTATTGATATGGCATAAATTGTATGATTTAATATGTTTAAGAGAAGTTGATGGATGGTATGTATGATATAAAAAAAAAATGTAATGCTAGTTGTGTCATGTGAAATTGAATGGAATTATTGTTACAAGAATTGAGTGTTAAATTACTATTAACTGGGTTGTATGAATTGTTGCACGGTTGTACCTGATGAGATTTTGATAAGTTTGTACGTAAATAATTTATCGATTTATTTTATTTTATTTTATTTTATTTTGTTATCATATGAAATGTGGCTACCTATAGATTGACTATTTGTTTGTAAATTGAAAATTGAAAAAGGACTATGAATAAATTTGTAACATATTGGAAATATGTTTGTTGGTAATTACTTGATTGGTGAAATTGTTAGAAAAAGAGAGAAATCCCGGTTGAACCTTGGAAAGATTGGATGATACTGAGATGGTATGTAGCTAGGTCACATGTATGGTCTTGAGTGCACATCATGTGTACAAGAGAACTACGAGATATTATGATGTAGCTAGGTCACATGGATGATACTATGTGTACACCATGTAGACAAGAGAGCTACGGGATATATGTAGCTAGGTCGCATGCGTGGTTCGGTGAAGGACACCATGTAGACAAGAGAGCTACGAGATAAATCGGCTAGGTCACATGGGTGATACTAAGTGTTCACCATGTGTACAAGAGAGCCGAACTTTATGATGGGTGGAGCTATTTGCGGAAACCACCAAGTATCGAGGATTGATCCGAAGTGTTCAACGGGAGACTTATTATGTCTTGCTTTGTGAGTTTTGTGATGAATAAGTGCGGGAATTTGGTTATGTGAATAATGTGTTCATTAAGTGATCGGGTTGTGGTAAGGTTATAAACAATTAAGTTATACATGAGGATGATTTTATGGTGACCTTGTAATCATGGGCCTATACTTGTGATGTATGAAATGTGGTGAAAATGATTTGTGATATGTATGTTAAAATGAGGTTAATACAAAGAAAGTGTGAAAGAGTGAATTAGCAATAAAATTGTCTTGGACAGCAGCAGTTGCGTGACTTTGAAAATTCACTAAAAATTGTGGAAGTTGAATAAAAATGCAAATGATATATGAAAATAAATCTTAATGAGTCTATTTTCACATGAAAGAAACAGGGGAAGCAAAAGAATTCTATATTATGTGATATTTGAATTATTGTGAAATAGGGTCTGAATGAATTCGAGATCCCCTGTTCTGACTTTAGAAATTCATCATAAATTGTAAAAAACTTATTAAGAGTAATACCTTACATGCATGGATTCCTTATTGAGTCTATTTTTAAGGGAAACAAACAGCATGGTCGTTGGAATTCTGTACAGAGAGAAATTTGGTTTGTAGTACACAGAGGTCAGAGTAGTCATACTCTGAAACAGGGGAGAATTTAACTAATAAACTGTACTAATTGGCCAAACCAAAAATTCTGAAAATTTTATGGGAGAAAGATATATGAATCTAGTTTCAAATAAAATTAACAAAACTAAAGTTGGAGTTTTGTATCTTCAGATATGAATGATTTAGTAACTGTAACTCAATAACACAGCTTAACCTGAATATATGTAATTGTACAATTATAGTGTTTTATCTTGAAAAGCATGGTAGTAATTGCTTATTATTTTCATATGAACTTACTAAGCGTAAAGCTTACCCATCCTCTCCATTTCTTTAGTATTGATAGGTCGGCTCAGGGTTGGAGATCATCGGAGGCAACATCACACTATCAAACTATCATTTTTGGGAGAATTAATTCAAATATTGGAAATATCAAGCGAGTGGCATGTATAGGAAGTTGGTTTGTAATATGTATTTTTATTATGATTTTGATCGCACGTATCAGTCTGCATTGAGTTATTGTATATGATTATGAGATGTGGTCCTTATCCATTATGGTTTATAAGTTTAATTAATCATGCTACGTCATATGTTTTGATGTAATGATATAGTTAGCTTTGGTTGTTATGCATGTGTTCGAAAAGTTTTAAATTAAATGAAATTTTATGGCCCAGTTTTTGTCTATGTGTTGTTAAGTCTGGTAATGCCTCGTACTCTGTTCCGGCCTTGGATACGGTAAGGGGTGTTACATTTAGTGGTATCAGAGCTATGGTTTAGTCGGTTCTCAGACTAACCTAGCATGTGAAAAAGTCTAGCTATATATATGCCACGGATCTATGATAGTGTGATGTCTTCCGACGCGTATGAGGACCGTCTTGTTTAGACAGAGGTACTCTCCAACCGAGCTGCACCGACCATGTTTAACGTGATGCAAAGTTAATTGAGTAAATTACGATTATAATAAGTTTAGATTCAGAAAGGTATGAATAAAGGTTTATAATATTTTAATACGAATAAAAATGTCATTGTCCTGGTTGGACGTTGAATGTTGATGAATGACAATGATATTTTTTTTATGAGATAAAGGATTATAATGAAATGAACTTATCTATGTTAAATTGTTTGGACTGAATTATATGATTGTAATGATATGTACATGATGATGCATGAAATGAAAGTTGTAATTGTGGTACAAGTATCTATGGTTGTTTGGCCTTATATGATGTCATGAGCATGACTTAATTTAATTAAATGAATCGATAAGTAAAGCTATCTAGAAAACATAGAATGTATGCATAAGTATATTGTCTAAATGGGACAATAGGAAAAATTTGTGTAAGCCAACATGAATGTTGCATTGCCTGAATGAATGACATGATTTTGATGATGTTGCTATGATGATGGAAATTGTGTCATATGTGTATGTATAAGAAAGACGAGTTAGAGGCCCTATAACCCCTCCCTTTTATAGAAGTGGTGCTTATGATTGAATTTCATGAGATCCATACTGAATAAGTTTCCGCTTGAAAATTTAAAGAGAGTTCAGTGATAGAATAATTATAAGTATAATTAGAGATTAAGAATGAATTGATAAGTAAAGACATAAGTGATAAAAGATCGAGTCTCAATCGATATGGTGGATTACTTCTCTCAAATAAGTCAATTATAATTAATGACTTCAATTGAGATATTTTGGTTACTTGAACTAATGCAATTGAGATGGTTTTAGTTAGCGTAATGAATGAACAGAAAAGATTCTTTGGAAATGTCATTCATCGATGATTAAGATCGACTCGAGTGTTCAATCGATGTGAATTATTTATTTGAAATATTTCATGTGACAATTATGTCAGGATTATTTTCTCAAGTCGATAATAGAATTTCATTTTCGCATGCGGATAAAAGGCAAATATTACGAGCGAGAAGTGTATATCTCTTAAAAAAATTATGAGTAAAAACCACTACGAATGATGAGGTTTTCATTTCGTGAAAATTTGAAAAGTTTATTACATGTTGGTAAAGTTTGAGCAGATGAGAATATTGTTAAGCTGGAATATCCGAAATTTGGACTAGTCTGTATTGAGTAAAGACTTCGATTTTTTTAGTAATGTCTTGTTGTATGAATTGTGATGTGTTTCAAGACAATAAGGTAATGTGATAGTATAGAGCATTCGATGCCACAGAGAATCTAAATTGTTAATGGGGTTAAAGCCGAGCATCGAATCTACGAATTATCTTTGCGGGATTGATATTAGGATGGAAATGAGAAATTAAAGAGATGTATTGGAAGCACTCTTGCTGAGTTAAGGTACTTTATTATTGAGTATGAGATTGAGGAATCTAAGTGAAGACCACTTTTTGGTAAGATTTTTGGGGACGAAAATCCTAAAAAGCGGGAGAGTTGTAACACCACGATTTTGAGCCTAGTCGAATAGTGATGTCGGGACCACAAATTCGAGATAGAAATAATTATTTTATGATTATTTTGAGGTCTATGATATGATTGCATGATTGTGTGAAAATTTCGTGAAGAAATTCAATGCATAAAGTGCTTAATTTAAAGTTAGGGACTAAATTGAATAAGTTGCAAAACTTGCATTCTAGAAGTTTTTAGTATGAAATTGCATTGAAATATTAATTAGGAGGTCTTAAATAGCAATTTGACCAATTTTAAGTTCATGGACAAAATTAGGACATGGAAGGAATTTTGAAAGTTTAGTAGTAAGGGCATTTCGGTCATTTAGGGGTAAAATGAATTAAAATACAAAATTAAAAGCCAATTTTGCTCATCTTCTTCATGGAGGCCGAAATTAGCATGGGGGAGGCCATGGCTAGGGTTTTCAAGCTTTCCAAGCTCAATAGTAAGTGATTCCAAGCCCCGTTTTTAATGTTGTTTACGTTTTGGAATCCGGTAGCTCGATTAAGCTTATTCTAGCAATAATTTAAGCTAGGGTTCATATTTGGAAAAATACCCATAGGTGAAATTTGTGTATTTTGATGTTTTATGATAGAATATGAGGTTTTAAATTATGTTAAACAACTTGTGCTACTCGGTTTTAAGTGAAAGCGAGTAAAAAGCAGATAATCAGTAAAAATACTTATTGTTCATAACTATATGTTAGAGTGAGAATTTGATGTTGTTGTAGAAGAGAAAAATGTTCAGCATGTCATAAAACATAGGAATAAGGGCTGAAATTAAATTTTCGAGTCTTGGGGCAAAAGTGCAAATATGCAAAAGTTTAGGGGTCAAAATGCAAATTTGTAAAAATATGATTTTTGGACCCGTATGAATAATGTGACTAATTATTAGGCTAAATGTGATATTATAGATGAAGGAAATCGAGATTCGGGCTTAAATCGGGAAAATACAAGGTTGTGGATTAAAATAGTAAATTGCAGTTTCGAATCGAGGTAAGTTCGTGTGTTAATAATAATGCAATACGTGCATGAATTGTAATTCTCTATTGATATGGCATAAATTGTATGATTTAATATGTTTAAGAGAAGTTGATGGATGGTATGTATGATATAAAAAAAAATGTAATGCTAGTTGTGTCATGTGAAATTGAATGGAATTATTGTTACAAGAATTGAGTGTTAAATTACTATTAAGCTGGGTTGTATGAATTGTTGCGGTTGTACACTGATGAGATTTTGATAAGTTTGTACGTAAATAATTTATCGATTTATTTTATTTTATTTTATTTTATTTTGTTATCATATGAAATGTGGCTACCTATAGATTGACTATTTGTTTGTAAATTGAAAATTGAAAAAGGACTATGAATAAATTTGTAACATATTGGAAATATGTTTGTTGGTAATTACTTGATTGGTGAAATTGTTAGAAAAGAGAGAGAAATCCGGTTGAACCTTGGAAAGATTGGATGATATCTGAGATGGTATGTAGCTAGGTCACATGTATGGTCTTTGAGTGCACATCATGTGTACAAGAGAGCTACGAGATATTATGATGTAGCTAGGTCACATGGGTGATACTATGTGTACACCATGTAGACAAGAGAGCTACGGGATATATGTAGCTAGGTCGCATGCGTGGTTCCAGTGAAGGACACCATGTAGACAAGAGAGCTACGAGATAAAACCGGCTAGGTCACATGGGTGATACTAAGTGTTCACCATGTGTACAAGAGAGCCGAACTTTATGATGGGTGGAGCTATTTGCGGAAACCACCAAGTATCGAGGATTGATCCAAAGTGTTCAACGGGAGACTTATTATGTCTTGCTTTGTGAGTTTTGTGATGAATAAGTGCAGGAATTTGGTTATGTGAATAATGTGTTCATTAAGTGATCGGGTTGTGGTAAGGTTATAAACAATTAAGTTATACATGAGGATGATTTTATGGTGACCTTGTAATCATGGGCCTATACTTGTGATGTATGAAATGTGGTGAAAATGATTTGTGATATGTATGTTAAAATGAGGTTAATACAAAGAAAGTGTGAAAGAGTGAATTAGCAATAAAATTGTCTTGGACAGCAGCAGTTGCGTGACTTTGAAAATTCACTAAAAATTGTGGAAGTTGAATAAAAATGCAAATGATATATGAAAATAAATCTTAATGAGTCTATTTTCACATGAAAGAAACAGGGGAAGCAAAAGAATTCTATATTATGTGATATTTGAATTATTGTGAAATAGGGTCTGAATGAATTCGAGATCCCCTGTTCTGACTTTATAAATTCATCATAAATTTTAAAAAACTTATTAAGAGTAATACCTTACATGCATGGATTCCTTATTGAGTCTATTTTTAAGGAAAACAAACGTCATGGTCGTTGGAATTCTGTACAGAGAGAAATTTGGTTCGTAGTACACAGAGGTCAGAGTAGTCATACTCTGAAACAGGGGAGAATTTAACTAATAAACTGTACTAATTGGCCAAACCAAAAATTCTAAAAATTTTATGGGAGAAAGATATATGAATCTAGTTTCAAATAAAATTAACGAAACTAAAGTTGGAGTTTTGTATCTTCAGATATGAATGATTTAGTAAGTGTAACTCAATAACACAGCTTAACCTGAATATATGTAATTGTACAATTATAGTGTTTTATCTTGAAAAGCATGGTAGTAATTGCTTATTATTTTCATATGAACTTACTAAGCGTAAAGCTTACCCATCCTCTCTATTTCTTTAGTATTGATAGGTCGGCTCGGGGTTGGAGATCATCGGAGGCAACATCACACTATCAAACTATCATTTTTGGGAGAATTAATTCAAATATTGGAAATATCAAGTGAGTGGCATGTATAGGAAGTTGGTTTGTAATATGTATTTTTATTATGATTTTGATCGCACATATCAGTCTGCATTGAGTTATTGTATATGATTATGAGATGTGGTCCTTATCCATTATGGTTTATAAGTTTAATTAATCATGCTACGTCATATGTTTTGATGTAATGATATAGTTAGCTTTGTTTGTTATGCATGTGTTCGAAAAGTTTTAAATTAAATGAAATTTTATGGCCCAGTTTTTGTCTATGTGTTGTTAAGTCTGGTAATGCCTCGTACTCTGTTCCGGCCTTGGATACGGGTAAGGGGTGTTACAGTTGGCACAAGCAGATATATTCTTATCTTTACCCTTCCTACAAAGATTCAGAAAGAATGAGCATGACAAACAGTATCAGTAGTTCCTATACACAATGAAACAACTGCAGATCAATATTCCTTTAGTACATCCTTTAGAACAAATTTCAAGTTATGGGAAATTTATGAAAGACCTCTTGTCTAAGAAGAAAAAGCTCACTTATATTGAAACTATTGAACTCACAGAAGGCTGTAGTGCTATTTTGACGAGCAGGTTACCCTGTAAATTGAAAGATCCTGAAAGCTTTACCATATTATGTTCAATTGGCAATTATTATTTGGGTAAGGCTTTATGCGACTTGGGAGATAGCATTAACCTAATGCCACTATCTACTTTCAGAAAGTTAGGAATTAGTCACATGAAATCTACTGCAGTGACATTATAACTCACCGATCTATCCTTGGCTCAACCTAAAGGGCAAATAAAAGACGTCTTAGTTCGTATGGATAAATTTGTTTTTCTAGTTGATTTTATCATACTTGACTGCGAGGCAGACAAGGAGGTTCCCATAATTTTAGGATGACCATTTTTAGCCACCGATTGAACTCTGATTGATGTGTATAAAGGTGAACTAACCATGCGACTTAATGATAACCAAGTCACCTTCAGTGTTTTTGAATCTGTTCAATGCAAGGACAAAAAAGAATGCCATACTATTGATGTGGTAGACGGTCTAATTGAGGAAGAATTCAATGGCTAAAGCACAACACTCTTTGAAGAGTTTTTAGTGACATCTGATGCTAAATTTTTAGCCGATTGTGCCAGCATGGTTGAAGCTCATAATCTTGAACTCAAGCATGGATGGCAGATTGAATCCTTAGACCTAGCCAATAGAACAACCTCAATTTTCAAACCATCTATTGAAGAAGCTCCTACTCTGGAATTGAAACCACTACTTCCTCATCTTAAATATGTCTTTCTAGGTGATCATAATACTCTCCCAGTTATTGTCTCCACAACACTAGACGCAACTCAAGAAGAGAAATTGGTCCATATTCTCAAGCAACATAAAGGAGGTATTGCTTGGAGTGTTGCGGACATTCAAGGTATTAGTCCTTCTTTGTGCATGCACAAGATCAAGTTGGAAGATGAAGGCAAGCAATCGATTGAACAACAAAGAAGATTAATTGAGAAGATGAAGGAAGTTGTCAAAAAGGAAATCATAATATGGCTTGGTGCTGGAATTTTTTACCCGATTTCTGATAACAATTGGGTAAGTCCAGTGCAATACGTGCCTAAAAAGAGTGGCATCATTGTGGTTTGCAGCGATAAGGATGAATTAATTCCTACACGCATTCCACGGATGGCAAGTTTGCATGGATTATCGCAAATTGAATGCGGCCACAAAAAAGGATCACTTCCCACTTCCTTTCATCGACCAAATACTGGATAAGCTGGCTGAAAAAGCCTATTATTGCCTTTTAGACAGTTATTCTGGGTACAATCAAATTGCTATAGTACCTGAGGAGCAGGAGAAAACAACCTTCACCTGCCTTTTTGGTACTTTTGCTTTTCTCCTTATGCCTTTAAGTCTTTTCAACAAACTAACCATCTTTCAAAGGTGCATGATGACAATATTCTCAAATATGATCGAAGACTCTTTAGAGGTGTTTATGGATTATTTCTCACTCTATGGGAATGATTTTGATCATTACGCTAATAATTTGGATAAAGTACTAAAGTGATGTGAGGACATATATCTTGTCTTGAATTATGAAAAATCTCATTTCACGGAATTGAAGGCATTGTGTTAGTGTAATGCCCTGAAATTGGGCCTAGAAGTATTGGGCCTTGAGCATAGGAACGGTTAGGAGACTGCTCATAAATATTTTAGTTAAGCAAAAAAGTGACACAAATTACATGTTTGCTATACTGGCTAAGTGATTTGGGTGTGCTTGGGAGTGTTTGAGAAGCCTGGGTTCAAGTCTGGGCTTTTGCAAAATTTTAGTTTTTCCCCTTAAGTGAACCTTGGCTTTGGCTTGTAGGCCTTTTAAATAATAGTGCTTGTATTATGACACAAAGAGAGGGTGTGGTCTAGTGGCAAGGTGGCATGTTACTTCTACTGGGGGACTTGAGTTCAAGTTCTGGGTTGAGCAATGGAGTAGTTATTTTGCTATCTGAGCTATGTAGGTAGTGGAGATGGACTGAAACACAGCTAAGGGGAGTTTGAATAGAGTTTGAATGGGATGTTAGAGTAGATCAAAGAGGAAATCATGGAGAGATTGGAGGAGTGGATTAATGAGCTGGGGAAGTGGTTGTTGTTGGCTGAAAATGGGATTCTTTGGGTACCAAATTGGTCATAGGCACTTAGTGCCGAATTGGTCTAGTTCATTTTGGGTTTTTGGTAGCTACTCATTTTCTCTCTTTTGGTTTCGTACTCCTTTGATAGGTGAGTTGTGTATTGACCATTCGGGTTCTTTTTTTTTTCTCCTTTGACATTCTTCTTCAGTTTGTACTTTGTTCATTTTGCTGAAACTCCTAAGGGCCAATTGTCGAATTTTGGCTATCTTCTCCGAAGCTTTTCTTTTCTCCTCTTTTTTCTCTTCTCCATAATTCCCTCTGCCGAATTTATTCTTCTCCTCTTGTCTCACTCATCTCTCTTCATCTTGGCCGAATATAGTTTCTTTCTTCCCCATTATCTCTTTTTCTTTGATTTTTCTCCTAGCCGATTGTCCCTCTTTCTTTTCTTCGTCTTCTTTCAATTTTTCCTAATTTTTGGTGTGGGCAGATTGCTTTTATGCCTACTATTGGTGTTGTGGTTTTGGTCTCGTAAGAGTTCTGACAAATCGATAGGTACTCGTATGTTCCCTCTCTTGTTTCTCGATCGTTCCAAAATGTGTTTAAATATGTTCTTTTGAATCTTTTTGGAAGCTGAATGTTTTCTTCTTATGTTTTCTGACTACGTTTCTCATTCTTTCTTCGTGTTGTAATATGCGATGGGTTTTGGGGATTTTAGTGGAGTAAAGGAGTGTAAGTGTTTTGGAAGCGATTAAAACCTTATCCTCTCATTTTCTAGTAAGGGTAAATGCATTACCTTCATTCTTTTTGGGCAAAGGTCGAATATCCCTGTGCTTCTGTTAATGATATTTTTGGATTTAAGCTACATCTACCATTGATTCTATCTAATAAGATCTTTGGTTTATGCAGTTCATCGGCAAGAAACGTACGATCATTTGAGTTAGTGATTTAAAAAGCAATAAGCCATTTTCATTCATTCAAGGCTTTAGGCTCGAGAGCAGTTCACTTGATTTCGCAAATAGGTTTGTAACCACACCCTTCCTTACTGTAAATCGGCAAAACCGAAAAGCCGAAGCGCCAAAACTTTGACATTTGAGACCTCACGAGCATGCGATCGCTCGTGGGGTAAATCAAGCCCACAAATCATGGGCGATAGATTGTAAAGGCCACCATGAGCGTTTCTGTGGACTTGGGATGTTGTGGGCCACATTAGGCCAAAATGGGCCGTGTGGGCCCAATGGACTGTGGGCCCCATACAAATTAAATCCACGGTAAGTGATAAATATTGGACTGGGCTATGTAGGTCACATGGCCGTAACTGAATTTGGGCTAAATGGGCCACATGAGTGTGTGGACCCACTTGGGCCGAGTAATGGGCCTTGGGCCTATTTACACCGTTATGATCATTTAGGTTATCTATGTCACTCGAGGCGACCGTAGACCTTTGGAGAGGTTGTTATCTGAGCTAAAACCCTAAAATAGGTAAAATGACCGTAATACCCCTGTATGGTAAAATGACGATTATGCCCTTATGCTCCGTATGACTGATGTGCTTATGATTTACATATATGATTGTACTGAGTATGACTTTGCATACACGTAATATTTATGACATGACATACTGCATGGGGTTAATATTTTGATATGGAGGAAGTACTGTACTAGTGGCTTTGCCACATTTACTGTTTCTGGCAGCTATGCTGCATTATTATTACTAGCATCTTTGCTGCGATATCAGTGTGCTGGCTAGGTGGGTCGATTTATATCCCCACATGGTGTGTTGGTTGGTATGGGTGGTGTGTCATTTGGATTGGGTGGGATGCATTGCATTGCATTCTGTCATCGATACTTGGGCTTCGGCCCACACTATTACTGTATAGGGCTAAGGCCCGGCATCTTGATCTTGAATAGGGCTCGAGGCCCGCATATTACTACATGCATCGCATTTCTTGTTTGATTGATAGGGGGCTACACACTGAGTTTTCGTAAACTCACCCTTTCTTTTTAACTGTACAAGTAATCCCCAGCCTTAAATGATTTGGTGCTGCAAGGGACTTGGAGGTGGCCACACGACTACTATGTCTTGCATTTGACTTTATTTAATTTAAATTTCACTTTTGGGTTTTTAATTTTGTAATAAGGCCGCTTGTGGGTTTTAATTTTTAATTGGGCTTTGGATTACATATTTTTAAACTGCTAGTCTAGGTAAAGACGAGTGTTTAAATCAATGAATGTTTTCTAAAACATGCGTTTTAAACTTCATCGACTTAAAAAGCTTCTGCGTTTCTAAATCAATTTAATATAACACTGATGGTTAATAAGGTAAATATTTTGACGAGAAATTTTGTTAAATAATAATAAAAAAGATTTAAATTTAGTAACAGATTTTTACAGAAAAGATTAATTTTTGAAAAACACTTCGATGTGACACGCCAAATTCGGCCATAACATTTAGGCTGGGTTTGGGGTGTTACAGTTAGGACATCGCTTCTCTTATCAAGACATTCAAGTAGAGAAAGTTAAGTTGGAAATCATTGAGAAATTACCTCTACCAACAAACGTGAAAGATGTTTGCAGTTTTTTGGGACATACGTAACTGACGGTTTATCAGAGATTTTTTTGAAAATTGCAAAGCCCTTATGCTCATTGGTAGAATAGGAAAAAATTCTTCTTTGATGATGTATGTCTGGATGCCTTTATTCAGTTAAAAAAGAAGCTAGTGAATGCACCCATTATCGTTGCACCCAATTGGCCTCAGCCTTTTGAAGTTATATGCGAGGCAAGCGAATTTGTTGTGGGTGCAGTGCTAGGACAAGAATAGGGAGAAATATTTCACGCCATCTATTATGCTAGCAAAACTCTTACAGAGGATTAACTCAATTATACCACCACAGAGAAAGAATTGCTGGCTGTAGTCATTGCTTTCGACAAGTTTCGTTCCTATCTTGTCGGCGCAAAGGTTATTATATTCACTAATCATTTGGAGTTAAGATATCTTTTTGTGAAAAAGAATGCCAAACTAAGATTGATACACTGCATATTATGTTGCAAGAATTTGACATTAAGATAAATGACCGTAAGGATTCAGAAAATCAAGTTGCCGGCCATCTATCTTGATTGGAAGTTGGTAGCAAAGACCGAAACATACTTGAAATTGTCAACGCATTCCTAGATGAGAAGTTATTTACTGTAGATACAACATCTTGGTATACAGATTTTGTTAATTATCTAGTGTGTGGAAAACTCCCATTGGGTGTCACAGGCCATAAAAAAGAAATATTTCTTTATGACATAATGAAGTATCATTGGAACAAGCCGTATTTATTCAAGGTATGCAATGACAACATTACTCAATGTTGTGTTCTGGAAGAGGAGATTCTTTCAATCTTGAATCATTGTCATGATGATCTTATGGAGGTCATTTCGGTGGTATGAGAACTATTGCTAAAGTTTTCCAATCAGGATTCTACTGGCCGACATTAGTCAAAGACACCTACAATTTTGTGAATCAATGTGATAGGTGTTAGCGCATCAGTTCTATATCTCGATGTAATGAAATGTTACAACAACCAATTATGAAGGTTGAATTATTTGATGTTTGGGGTATGGATTTTATGGGACCGTTTTCAAGTTCATTTGGAAATCTGTATATATTAGTAGTTGTTGACTACATCTTGAAATGGGTGGAAGCTGTTGCAGTCCCAAAGGATGATGCAAAGGCAGTGCTAAATTTTTTTCACAAGTATATACTCACCCGTTTTGACACACCAAAGGCATTAATTAGTGATCAGGGTACACAGTTTCATTGCAACCAAATGGCAATTGCACTGAAGAGATATGGAGTTAATCATAGAATGACTACTACTTATCATCTGCAAACCAATGGACAAGCCGAACTGTCGAATCGACAAATTAAGAACATCCTTGAGAAGGTTGTAAACCCTTCGAGGAAAGATTGGTCTTTCCGATTGGGATGTTTTATGGGCATTGCGGACAACATACAAAACTCCTTTAGGGATGTCACCGTATCAATTGGTTTTTGGGAAAGCATGTCATTGGCCAGTCGAACTAGAACAAAAAGCAATATGGGTAATTAAGCAAGTAAACATGGATTATGAAGTGGCTGGAAAGAAAAGATTGTTGGATATCACTAAACTAGATAAGTTTAGGAGAAATGCTTATGAAAATTCTGCAATTTATAAGGAAAATACCAAACGATGGCATGATAAGATTATTTTACAGTGACAATTTATCGCGGGTAATGTAACAGCCTGATTTAGACCCTATTCGGAACGGTGGTTTCGAGACCACGAATCTGAGTCAAAAAAATATTTTAAAATTATTTTCTGTGTTTATTATGTGTGAATTTATATCTGCGAAATTTTTTGTGCTTTAATTTTGTCGTTTGAGTGCCGATTTAATAAAAGGGCTTAATCGCGTAAAATAAAAATTTGATGGTTAAATAGGAAAGGGTCGAATTGTTGTTGTCTTTATAAATGGAGGTATTTATGTTGCAATTTGCCCATGATAACATGCATTGGACGGTAGTGGCCTTATATCATGGTTTTATATTTTATTACAAAGGTTATTTATGTAAAATAGTTAATAATATAAGTTATAATAAAACATAAAAATTAAAAATATGCTTTCATAATACATTTTTATTCCCGAAACTAAAGAAAATAAAAAGAAATAAAGAAATCTTAGGTTCGGCCATTGTCCAAGCTTGATTCAAGGTAAGTTCTAGCTCAGTTTTTGATAATTTTTACGTTTTTGAGATCGTTGCTATGCTATCTGCAAAGCCCATGCTCGAATTTCTAATTTTGGTGAATATTTTGATTTATGTTATTGATGAATATTTGAATTTTGTGATATTAGTTGGTGAAATATGAAAGATATGATTTGGATTGATATGTTTTGTATTGGAATTTTTTATGATTTTGAGTAACTAGGACTAAATTGCAAAAATAATAAATTGAGGGACTAAAATGTGAAATAAATGAAATGTACAGACTTGTATGAACACTAGGAATATTCGGCCTAAGCATGTGTGTGCAAATTTTACATGTTTTGTGTTTTGTGCAATTTGGACTAAATTGTAAAACGTGTAAAATGTCAGGGGTAAAATAGTAATTTTCCCATTTATGTGTCTTTGGAGTAAATTGAGTGAAAATATGTTTGAATGAGTTTAATTTGAATATGTTTAGATTAAGAACCAAAGAAATCAGATTTGGATCGGGGGAAAACTAAAGTTGTCGACTAGTCGTCCTGTTTCGTTTTTTATCATCCGAGGTAAGTTTATAAGCAAATAGACGTTGTTAATTTAATTAAATGTGAGTTATATATGCTGAAATGAAATATATGAATATATAAATGAGTTAGCCGAATGTGTACAAGCTTGGCAGCTATGTTGAAGAATTCGTTTTGACTGAGTTACGATATCCGAAAGTCTCGTACAAACCTTAGGAACAGCTAGGATACATATGTCATGACATAGGATTTCCTATATGTGTTCTCGAGTAAGACCACGTCTCGAACGTTGGCATCAATATGTGGTTACGAGTATGACCATGTCTGGGACATCGGCATCGTATTTGATTCGTGTAAGACCCTGCCTGGGACGGTGGCATCGATATGAGATAGTATGTAAGACCACGTCTGGGACGTTGGCATTGTTCGATATATGTGATTATCCGAGTATCCTATTCAATTCCGAATGGTTCAATGGGCAATGATAAGTTGTGTTCAAAGGTGTAAAACGAGCTAAACGATCAGGTATGAGTTAGTTGATCACTTATTTGAAATTAAGGTATGTTGGCCATTTGATATGTTATGCTAAACTTTACAAGTTATTAATGTGAGCATAGGTGTATTTGAGTAGTATATTCAGCTATATACTATGAATATGTATATTAAGTTATATTTTGATTTATGAGTATTTGTGTACGAGAGTAAATGAACTTTGTTAATATATGTATGTACATTCGGTTCTAACTAATTCTATATGTGAAAGTATATGATATACATGAAATTGTAAGTTTGTGATTTAGTGTGAATATGATAGTATAGTTTGTGTTGATTATGTTTTTGAGATGTCTATTTGCTTATGACTTACTAAGATTAAATAGCTTACTCTGTTTGTGTTCTTGTTTACCTCTGTTTTATAGATTTTGGATTCAAGTTACGTGCTCGGGGATCGTCAGCAAAGTCTATCACACTATCGTATGTCTTCGGTATTTTATAAGCTAAAATTTTGAAACTATAGCATGTATAGGCTGGATTATATTTTGAAATGTTTGATTTTGATTAATGTAATCATGAGCCATGCGAAAATGGCTTTATACTTTGTTATGTTCAGATTTAATGCTTCATTTTAATGATGGTTATGCTTGGTTGTGATTTTAGTGTTTCGGCCATTATATTTTTTCTTGTGAATTATGGTTGATTATGATGCTAAATGTTTTATGTACGTTTGGACTTGGTTTGAACTTATATTGAAAGTGTATCCAAGGTATAAGATGTTGTGGAGTTTGTTTATGTGTTTCGGCCATAAGATAAATAATGGTTGTTAAATGAGTTAAGGTATATCATGTATTAGTTAGGTAATAATCAAGATATATGCATGGGGAATATTCGGTGTTCACTTATGGTTTATATTAATGATATGCGTAATTTATGATTTGTCTGTCATGGTAAGTCTGACATATTGGGATTTAGACTTTATAATAGGAATTTGGGTTGATGTTAAAAGATAATGTGCCAATGTATTTGGTTATAATTTGTTAGTTCAACTCATATGTATATATAGATATATGCGCTTATATTATGGTTGTTAATGTAGTGAATTGGTCAAGTAAAGACAAGTTGAAATATTATTTAGATTTCTTAATGTGCTAGTAAACTAGGTATTTTACGAATCTATCAATTGTGATCGATAATGTTGGTTGGGGTAATAGTCAAATGAATGTAACTTATTGGTTAAATTGTCAGTTGTTTTAGTTCATAGTAAATGTGTGATAATGGATATGACTTGATCTTAAATCTTGATTAGTGTATTGATTATATATTTGAAATTTAAATATGGAAAAATTTTGGCATGTGAGTTCGTGCATGGTTTTGTGACTTAAATAAATGTATAAAGTATTTTTATTCATAAAGACCATTATCAATGCCGCTTATGATAATAGATATAAATATTGTTATATGATTTGTTTGGGTTAATGAGTATATGTATAAAAATTATGAAACAAAATGTTTGATTCTTACTTAGTATTCGAATACTATTATAACAATGAGTACATAATCTATGTATATTTTTTTAAAAGCATACTTATATGATTTTGAGGCATGAATTATACTCGTGTTATGATTTATAAAGTAGGTTAAATTATTAATTGGCCATAAGTTTTATTTATGTTAATATGACCTATCTAAAATTGTGAATGTTCTGAAGCTGTGTTTTGTTAGGTAATGCCTCATAACCTTAATCCAACGACGGATACGGGTTAGAGGTGTTACAGGTAAACAGGTTTTATTATTCAATTCTTGACTCAAATTGCACCTAGGTAAATTGTGTTCACATTGGTCTAGATCTTTTGAATTTTTCGTCGTATTTCCTCATGGTGTAGTCACAATCTGAGATTTACATGATAGACACCAATTCAAAGTAAATGGACAGAGGTTGGACACTATTTTGGCAACAATGATCGAAAACAGGTAGAGACCTTTAACTTGGTCGAAAATTTTTAATTTTTACCCCGTGATTTTATTTTATTTATGTTTTATTAAAATTTGTTTTCCTTATTTTTTATAGAATAATTTGGTACCATTGTCGACGCATTGAAGTCTTACTGTCAGCATATTCCACACGTCTGAACTACCATTTATAGCTCCTCAGAATTCAGAGAAAGTCAGATTACACTATTGGATCATAACTCACTCAGCTATTTGATCCTTATAAGCAGGCAGAATTTCTATTGGACACAACACTTCCCACCAACCCTATATCTCCCCACAAAACAACACCCCCTCCATCTTCCTCTTTCACTCACTATAAATTCTCCCTGACTGTACCGACTGTAACGCATTCAAGCAACCATTTTTATTTATTTTCTTTTCTAAAAATCCTATCTTTTTACCTTTAAACCATTTTCCTAAACAAAAGATGGAAAAAACAAGAGGCTTGGTCAAGAAAGCAACCAAATCTACTGGGGAACATGCATCCTCTACGACCACAGTCCGTGAATCAGAATCCCCCAGGCCAGTGTAGACAAAGGAGCCAGTAGTCTTTTTGAATAAAACGGCAAAGGAATGATTTCACAACAACATATTGAAGCGCAACTTTCATCCCAAGTAGGGCATTTCTCTTTCGCCACAACAAGATTTGGGTAACCAAGTCTCCAAAACCATCTCAAAGTAAAAGTGGGAAAATTTTTGCAACCACCCTGGTAGCTACTCATCTTCACTGGTACATGAGTTCTATGCCAATCTCTACGATCATGAGTTAGAGTTTATTTTCATTTGAGAAGGATTAATACCATGGGATGCTACAAACATCAATGAGCAGTACAACACTAAGGTCGATGTCAACGAACACTCTGAGTTCATGGATGACATCACAGATGAAAAATGAGACTTATTGGTGAGAGACTTGTGTGTCAAGGGAGCAGTTTGGACAGGTTCCCACCAAAAGAACTATACGATGCACCGTCGCTTCCTAGCGCTGCAGGTAAACTTTGGTTTCACTTTGTCAACTGCAGACTAAAGCCCTCCACTCACAGCACCACAGTCACCCTAGACAGAATGTGTTTGATAAATTTTATCGTTAAGGGCAAAAAAATTGATATGGGCACAATAATTCACCATGAAATAGCTTGTAACACCCCAAACCCAGCCTGGACGTTATGGCCAAATATGGAAATGTCACATTGAAATGTTTTCCACAAAGTGCGAAATTGTCAAAAAACCATACTCCATTAACCCTTTTTGAATGACCTTGAAGATGATTACAACGCTTGTCGTTTATCTTCAAAATGTAAGTCGTTTGTCAAGAGTTAATCATGTTAAAACATCATTATCTATTTAAAAATGATATTTCTTGCGGAAGCTTTTGAAACGTGTTGCGTAGCCGTGATGTTTTGAAAAGCATTTATCTTTTGAAAAACTCGTGTCTTACTGCTAGCAGATATAAATCAATACAAATAAAACCCCAAACTAAAAGTTAAAACTTTAAAGAGGCCTTATTACAGAATAAAATATCCAAACTAAACTATTTATAAATTATAAGTCAAATATGGAAGTGTAAGCTGTTGTGTGGCCACCTTTGAGTCCCTCGAAACACTTATCCGCCTAAGGATTACCTGCGCAGATACGCAGAAGGGTGAGTTTATGAAAACTCAGTGTGTAATCCCTTAATAAACAGACAATCATACATTCAGTGAGCAAATATAGTCTGGGCCTAAGCCCATATCAGTAACAGTGACAATATCAGTTTGGGCTTTAGCCCAACTCAATACAGAAACAGTCATATGCTTGGGCCTTGGCCCATTGTAGTAATAGTAAACAGTGCAATAATAGTAAATAGTGCAGAAATAGTAAAGAGTATGCAAGTCCTACCCGTCCAGCCTCTACATTCCATCTCCGTCCAACCCTACACTCCCTGTGGGGATATAATCAACCCACCCATCCCTACACTCCAAAATTAACACCGGTTGCGACACTAAACAGTAATATACAGCTGAGCTACCAGTATAATAGGCTTAAAGCCATCAGTGATTTGCAGCAGAGCTGCCAAAACAGTACACTTCCTCCAATCATAATAAACCCATCCCCATGCAATGCATCATACAGTCATGTCATGTCATATCATATAATCATACATGTATCCATTACAGTTTAAATAACAAGCTAAAATACAGTCATACATGTACATATATATAAATACCTCACATAGGGGCAAAACA
This sequence comes from Gossypium anomalum, assembly GCA_025698475.1. NCBI lineage: Eukaryota > Viridiplantae > Streptophyta > Magnoliopsida > Malvales > Malvaceae > Gossypium > Gossypium anomalum. Next base: position 38,649,133 of record CM046958.1, on the reverse strand, counting down.
GTCAATTTACCATGTAAGGGCATTTCAGTCATTTCACCACATAATGGCAAAACAGTCATTTTACCATATAAGGGCAAAATAGTCATTTTACCTTATAAAGGAAAAATAGTCATTTTACCTCATAAGGGTATAATAGTCATTTCATCAAATTGAGGTCTAGGTATACTTACCGACCCAACAATAGGTCCATAGTCGTCTCAGGCGACCCGTGCAACCTTAACAATCAAACAGTGAAAATGGGCCCAAAAGCCCATAATGTGGCCCATGTGGGCCCACACGAAGCCCAAAAATGGCCTTGTTCGTGTAAGCTACATAGCCTGGCCCAATAATCTCCATACGTCCGTGTGGTTTACCTATATAGGGCCACGAGCTCGTGGTGCCCACACGGCCCATTTCGGCCCAATGTGGCCCAAAACTGCCCAAGCCCATGAAATCGCTCATAGGGGCCTCTACAATCAAATGCCCATGTTTTTACGTTCGGATTACCACATGAGCAAGCGCACGCTCGTGTAGCGTCAACGATCACATTTTTCGGCTTTTGCCGGTTTACGATCACACCTGATGCGTTTGAAGTGAATCGCGTGCCGAATACTCTTGTACCTGAATTAAATCAATATAACATCTAATCAATTACTAGACTTTTGTTTTAAAAAGAATCTAATGGAGCCCCAAATCACTCATACCTTCCTTACCAAAGCAAGCCTGCACCCTTGGTTTTTCGGAGACGTGCCCAAAACAACCTCAATCACCACCTATAGAAGTCACAACCTTTATTAAACCCATATGTAAAACATAATGCAGTCTTTACTGTATTTTGCTTACTGCCCGATACCTCTTTTTGTAAAGAAACCTATGACTCTTTACAACAACTCCAAACCACTTACCACAGTGATAGGGCAAATTGCAGATCAGTGATGTAACATACTAAGGATCGAGAATGGGGATTAATCTTAAAGAGTAAACAGAAGGAGAAGGGGTAGTCGGTACAAAGAAAAAGAAAGAAAGTAACGGTGTTTAGAAAAGAGAAATCTGAAAGGAAACACAAGAAGATAGAGGCTCACCTACCAGTATTCGGCCAACAAAGAACAATAGAGGAAGAGGAGAAGAACCGTGCGCCTGAACCCGAATGATCAATGAACACTTGTCAAAATTGAAAGTAAAAAGAAAGAGTGAAATGGGGTGTTCCGTCAAGGTAGCAAAGTGAAAAGGAAAGGGAATAGAGAGACAGAAAGAAGGAGAAGAGTATTCGGCAAATCTAGGAGAAGGGTGAAGGAGAAATAATTCCACAAGAGTAAAACTGATTGGAGAAAAAGAGTGAGTTGCCTAGTCAGTACAAGCAAAGAACAAACAAATGAAAAACCCGAATAGTTACTATTGACTGTCCCAAACAAGGGATGAAAAGAACCCCAAACCAAAAATGAGAAAAAAAATCTTCAGAAAGTTCACAAACCCGAAATAGAGTACTCAACTCAACCCCCAATCAAAATCTTTGAGTGCCACAGCTCAAATTCGACAGTACCACTCCCACCAAATTCGAATTCCCCTATTTCCTCGTAAAATCCCTCCTGATTACAAACCTCAATAATCGAAAATCCTCCTTTTCACTCCCCAAATTCGGCTAACAACAACCCCATTCAAATCTGTTCAAACTTTTGGTGTTTCGGTCGAACACAACTTCCTCTCATGGCCATCAGTAAAAATAATTTCCATTTACATAAGCAGGGATTCAAACCTCAGACCACTAGCATACTCCACACGCCACTTCTCCCTTAGACCAGTAGGCTCTTTTCTGCCATGTTTTACTCAATTTTATTTAAAAGCCTACTGCCTAGAGACAATGCTTATTCCTCTAAAAACAAAACTTTTTGCACTTGCTCAGGTTTGAACCCAAGACTTCTCGACACTTCCTAGAGCACTTAACCACTGAAACAGATATAGATTTGTGTCACTCTCTTGCACAACTAAATATTTATGATCAGCTTCCTAACTGTTCCCATATTCAAGATCTAATACTTCTAGGCCCAAAATTTGGGGCATTACATAGCTGATTGCACCATAAGGTAGGCTGGGATCTTAGTTTTCCCATCACTAGTGATGTTATTGTGTCAGCAAAGAGGAATCGTGCCCCTGCTAGTAAGGAAATCTTGGAAAATAAGGGCCCAATCAATAAAGCCTTTGTAGAAAGAATGACTCGAGGTAAGGACACACTGATACTGAAAGAGGCGGAGTCTAGCAAGAAAAGAAAGGGTAAAGCCAAAGCCAACAGCAAAAGAACTTACTTGAATGCAGAGACATCTTTATTGCGCAAAATAAAGGATGTCAAGAAAATGGTAAATTCCATCAACAACAGGTAGATCAAGCTTGTCACTACAGTAAAAGATATGGAGAGATCTCAGAATTTGTTTTACATTTATACCAGAGCCTGGAACAATTCTATTGTAGCCACATTAAGCCAACTGAGCCTATCCCCACTACCAGAATTCCCTGTGTTTCCATCAATCATTCACAATTATGGCTTTTCTTCCTTGGATGATGACTTAGAAGATCAAGATAGACCGATGGCATCTCCACCCATTGTGCAGGTCTCTGATAATAAGAAAGAATAGGAATCCAAGGACATAATGCTTGCAAAATATTGATAGCTTGTTTGAGGATGGTATTTTTGCTAATCAAGAAGACACTGTCATTGAGAAGAAAGTTGATACTGCAAAAGTAGAAGTTGTTGCAGAAGAGGAAGTTGCTAAAAATGAGAAAGAAAAAGAAGAAAAAGATTTTGTTGAGAAGGTTGTCACCGCACCTGAGTCTGTGGGTGCAAATATTGATAATTTGGAGTGAACTGGAGCGAGACCAGCAGAACTTGCTATTGTCACCAATGAGGAGCAATGCATTTCATGGGCAAAAGTGGTCTGTATTAGACCACTTCAAGTGGCTTTTCCTACACAAACAATAGCTGATGATGTTGGGGCTGAGCCAGGAACTAAGGAGCAATTTGACAATCACGGAAAGCCTAAATAAAAGAAAAAGAAGTGCTCCAAGGATAAAAAATGAAAGGAGGAGAAGAAAAAGAAGAGAAAGAAACATCATGCAGCCACATGACAACTGTAGATAACTGAGTTAGCTTGTTTTAAGCTTTAGTTATAGTATTCATGCATGTAGCTGTAGGTTTTATTTTGATAAGTATACATTATCATTGCATTTTCATTGTCATTACATTTTAGATTTAGTGCGGTGGGGACAATGCAAACTTTAAGTTTGGGGGAATGCACATGGGGCTCGAAAATGCACCCACATTTCAAAATTTTTGTTTTCAAAAATGAAGCATGCAAGGTTTAATTATAGTTACTGAAAATTTTTCAAAATAAAAGTTTTTTTTTTGGTACATTCGATGTTTAATTCTTGAGTCATGTAAATTATCAATGAATGAGCTGGATAAAATTGATAGAAGATTGTAGCTTCAATTCTTTCATGAATGGATTAGGTTGTATTAGTAATGGATGACTACTATTATTCTTTAAATCTTGAATGAATCTACTTTGTACAACTGCTTATATGTATATATAGTTATAAAGTAGAGACACTCTAAAATGGGTGTAGTATGGAATGTTAAAAAGGGAACACTCTCATCCAAGCATTAGAAAAATCAATCTGGCCAAAGGTTGTCACTGTATGAGTGTCTGTCAGTGCAATTACGTACTCCTTGGGGGTTTGTTGCACTCCATCATTACTTCTCAGGAACAAGGGTACAGTAATGCAATGATATCCCTTATTCCCAAACAAAATGTATATATATACTTAGTATTATACAATAAATGTTGTAATGGTAAATAGAACTTAGAGTTTGAAGTATGATGCCAGCATTGATGAAGTTGCAACCTTATTCATTCATGCTTATGAATTGTCGATGCAATATTCTTTCATCTGAATGTAATTCACCCATTGGGAATTTAGAGGGTTCAAGTTGCTAGAATGATCATTTACCTTAGTAAATTTTTTTTGTAACCTTGCTAGTTTCTGTTTTACTTAAGGACAAGTAAAAACTAAAGTTTGGGGGTGTGATAGCATTAGAAGGAACATTGGTTTTCGCCCTGCTTATTGGTTAAATTGCTCCCATTTAGTTATCCTTAGCATACATTTTAGCATTTTATGTTTAGTAAATTGTATTTTATAACTTAGTGAATCCTAGCCTATTTTATCTTTAATTTTGCTATCTTGTTGCATTAATGTCACTGCATGAGTTAATTCTAGATTGCATCCAGATTGTCGCTGCATCTGACAAATGTCTGCAATGTCGCTGTATGGGTTAATTTCATATTGCATTTAGGATTGTCGTCGCACCTGACAATTGTCCGGATAAGAACCAAAATTGCGTGAGCTGTCCAGTCTGGTATAACTAACCTGTACAAACAAGGAGAAAATACGTTTAGGAAAAGGACACCTTTACTGTAGGGAAGGACATAAAAGGTGGACATGAGAAGAAAAAGGGGACTCTTTTGGGTATTGGCCCATCATCATCATCTTTCTCATCCGGCCATGACAGCTTAAACCTCTAACGGGTGAGCCAACATGAAAACCAGATGTAGACTAGCTCCTAAAGAGAAGACCTAAGTGTGCAACAAGAGGGAATAGAGAGACTCAGTTGAGTTGTCTAGGGATAGTATTCTCCATTCGATTCTTTCATATTTCTTTCTAAATGTTGGTGATTCCTCTATGATTTCTGATTGTATGGAAATACTGATGAATTCTTGGTGAAATGTTATCTTATTTAATCATAATTTTATTGTTTAATCTTGGGGTTTCAATTTTTTTAACACGAAAGTGTTATTGCAGTCACTGACACTGGAAAGTGTAGTGACAGTTTGAGCTAACAATATAACATCTCGATTTTGGGCCTAGTCAAAATAGTGGTTTTGAGACCACAAATCGGAAGTATAAATAATTATTTTATGAATGTGTTGAGGTCTATGATATGTTTTCATGATTGTCTGAAAATTTCACGAAGAAATTTTATTGATAAAGTGTCCAATTTGACATTTAGGACTAATTTGCAAAGGTTGCAAAATGTGAGTTCGAGAAGCTTTAAGTATGAAATTGCCATGGATTATTAATTAGAGGTCCTTAAATATCAATTTGCCCAATTTCTAATATTATAAACAAAAATAGGCATGGATAGGTAAAAATTGAAAGTTTAGTAAAAATGGCATTTTGGTCATTTAGTAATTAAAAGATTAAAAAGGAAAAAATGAAGCAAAATTTGCTCATCTTCTTCAAGCTAGGGCCGATACTTTGAAGCTCTCCATAGCTAGGGTTTCTTCACTTTCCAAGCTTGATAGTAAGTGCATCCTAGACTCGTTTTTAATGTTCTTTCCATTTTTGAAGTTGTCATCAACCGATCTAGCTATTTCTACCATTATTTTAAGCTAGGGTTCAAGTTAAAAAACTTACCCATGTGTGACATGCATGTATTTTGATGTTTAATGGAGGAATATGAAATTTTGATGCGTGATAAACATCTTTTACTAAGTGATTTTTCATGAAAACACCTAAAAGGACTTATTTGTAAAAGTTGTAAAAATGAGTAGTAGAAATCTGATGTGATGAAAAATGTGGGCTAGTATAAGCATGATATAGGTTCGGCTAGGCTTGGGTAACAAAGAAAATGAGTACATTTCATTTTACGAGCCTAGGGACTAATTTGTAAATATGTGAAAGTTTAGGGACAAAGTTGTAATTTTGCCAAAGTATGGTCCTTTGGACTGATTTGAACAATGTGATGATTAAATGAGCTAAATTTTCTATTATAGATCAAGAAAAATGGAGTCCAGACCTAGACCAAGGAAAGAATAAGATTTTGGACTAAATCGAATTAGTTGTCTGTATTTTGTACCGAGGTAAGTTTGTGTGTAAATAATGCAACTCTATATTATGCATTTATTATTTTTATATTGCATGAATTGTTTAATTATTGTTGTGAATACATTCGACGAATATTCGATATGGTAAATTCCCGGTTGATCCTTAGGAATAGATAGGATACAAATGTCATGACATTAGGGTTTTGTGTGATTTTGTGTAAGACCATATCTGGGATATGGCATCGATATGTGATTTCATGTAAGACCATGTCTGGGACATGGCATCGATATGGGACATCGTGTAAGAGCATAGTTGGGCTATCAGCATCCATATATGTGATCCCATGTAAGACTTATATGGGATATGGCATTGGCATCTTACTATGTGTATGAGATTTCCCAGGTATCCTTTAGCATTTTAAGTGGTTCAACGAGTAATTTAAAGGTTATGTTAATGATGTGAAAGGCTAAGTTTATGTTATGTCAAAACTCATGAGAAATGAGCTTGGTTCATGATGCATTATCGGTAAGGAAGCAAATGAGTAAGATATGCCTATGATCATTTGATGATTATGTGCAAATTTATAATATGCTATGTGTATGTTATATCATGTTTAATGTTGTTTACTATTTACATGCAAACTTACTAAGCTTAAAGCTTACCCCTTCCTCTTCATTCCTTATAGTGTCACCAAGCTAGCTCGAGAATCGGAAGTCGTCGAAGCAATCGATCACACTATCAACTTAGTCATTTAGGTTTAATTGGTTTTGATATTTTGAATATGGCATGTATAAGGGACTTGGTCTTTTTGTTTATGTGTCATATTAATTTGGCCCAATAAATTGGCTAATAAGGACTTGATTATTCATTTTGTATATGGCCATGAGATATGGTTCATATTGATTATTTGGGTGTAAACCTATTCATATATCCATGCATGTGCTAAGGTCATACATGGTGTGGTTAAAATTGTTTGGCATCGTTGAATTGTGAATGTGATCGTGGATGTTGGTGATGGAATCGTGAGTAACTGGCATGATGACAACTAAGATATGAATGTGTAAAATGGAGCAAATTGATATTACATAATGCATGTGATTTGGTAAACTTGGCTTAACAAGGTATGGTAACATGAGCATGTATAAGTTGATATGGTGTTTCCATTAACATGAGTTAATTGATGATGTTTAAGCACTTAATTATGCCATGTTAAATGCCTTGGAGATTATGCATGCGTTTGAGCAAATAAGAGTGGCAATTGGATTGGAAAATAGCCTCAAAGTTGTCCACACGGGTAGACACACGGGCAGGTGTCTAGGCTGTGTGTCCCCTACACCTTAGTTTTAAGAAAGAGAATGCCCAGCAGTCAGCACATGGGCATGAGACACGGCCGTGTGTCTAGGTCGTGTAGAAGTTTCAAAATTCCTCGGTTTAGTCCCGAACCACTCCCACTGTATGTTTTGGGCCTCATAGGTTCGTATAGGGGACAATATGCATATGTATGAATTGTTTTAAATTGGACGCATTTTTTTTATTACCCGGGTTGGTATGAATGTTTATGTTTAAGTCTGGTAACGCCTTGAACCCTGTCCCGGTGTAGGACATGGGTAAGGGATGTTACATTTAGTGGTATCAGAGCTACGATTTAGTCAATTCTCGGACTAACGTAGCGAGTTTGATGAGTCTAGCTTTACATGCCATATATAAATCGTGATTGTGTGACAACTCCTGACCATTTGAAATTGCATTTTCATATAGTAAATGGATCCCAACCGAGCTGAAGCTGATAAAGTCGAAAGTAATGCACCGGCCCCCGCTCAAGGGGCAGCGCCGTCTAATAGTAGACCCCTTACAGTCAGTCAAGGAAAAAGAAGCAGGGAAGCCTTTCTACATATGATGAACGCATGGTATACGGAGTTCGTTCGAATGAACTCGAACACTCAACCCCCTCCACCCCCACCTATTCCTCAGCCTATTCCATAACCCCTCAAGGTATGGACTTCATGAGATGGAATAGACCTTCAGTTTATAAGATTTGAAAACAAGGAGTCGAAGAGTTCCGAGCTAGTATAGATGATGATCCCGAAAGGGCAGAGTTCTGGCTCGAGAATACCATCAGGGTATTTAATGAGTTATCATGCACACTTGAGGAATGTATGAAATGTGTTGTATCACTCCTGAGAGACTCGGCTTATCAGTGGTGGAACACCCTTGTGTCAGTTATAGCAAGGGAGAGAGTTAATTCAGAATTTTTCCAAGAAGAGTTCCGTAAGAAGTACATTAGTTAGAGGTTTATCAATCAGAAAAGGAAAGAATTTCTTGAGTTAAACAGGGATGAATGACAGAAACAGAGTAAGAGCGGGAGTTTGTGAGGCTGAGCAAATACGCTCGAGAATGTGTTTCGACTGAAGCCATCATGTGTAAGAGATTTTAAGATTGACTTAACGAAGACATCCGATTATTGTTTGGCATTCTTGAATTGAAGGAATTCGTTGTGCTCGTAGAGAGAGCTTGTAAGGCTGAAGAGTTTGCTTAAAAGAAAAGAAAAGTTGAGTTTGAGTCTTGAGACTTGAAGAAGAGACAGGTGGGTAAGTCACTTCAGTCCTCATCTAAGAAACTGAGAGATTTTAATACTCGGTCAAGTGCTTCAGTTGGGCTTTCAAATAGAAACCATGGGAAACAATATTCGAGTTATAAGGCTCAAACTACCTCGACAGCGAGTGTGGGAAATGCTTGACCTAGTAAACCTGAATGTCTACATTACGGTAGACGGTACCTCGGTGAGTGTCGGGTGAATGATCGAACTTGTTTCAAGTGTGGTTCCAAAGATCACTTTATTAGAGATTGCCCCGAGATGATTGTAAAAGAGGAATTTCAGAGTGCAAGATCAGGTAATATTGCTTCTAGAGGGAGGCCAAAAAGAAACCCGGGAAATGGATTGAGTAGCAAGAGTGCACCTAGAGATCCAGCTGTGAGATCCGAGGGTAGAGCACCTGTGAGGACTTATGACATTCGCACTCGCGAAGAGGCTTCGTCTCCTGATGTGATTAGGGGTACTTTTTCTCTTTATGATACTCATGTTGTTGCTTTGATTGATCCGGGATCAACCCATTCGTATGTTTGTATGAAATTGGAATCTAGTATGAATATACCTATTGAGTCTACAGAAATTGTGATAAAAGTGTCGAACCCTCTAGGCAAGCATGTGTTAGTTGACAAAGTATGTAAGAATTGTCCTTTGATGATTAGAGGTCACTGTTTTCTAGCTAATCTTATGCTTTTGCCATTTGATGAATTTGATGTAATTCTTGGTATGGATTGGATGAGCATTTATGACGTGGTAGTAAATTGTGGAATAAAAATTATTAAATTGAGATGTGAAACTGGTGATATCCTTTGGGTTAAATTAGATGAATCGGATAGACTGCCAGTTGTGATCTCTTCTATGACAGCTTAGAGGTATATGAGAAAAGGGTGCGAATCTTATCTTGCCTTTGTGTTGAATACCAAAGTGTTTGAGTTAAAGATCAAGTCAGTGCCGGTAGTATGTGAGCATTTGCATGTGTTTCCAGAAGAGTTGCCCGGATTGCCTCCAGTTAGATAAGTTGAATTTGGTATTGAGTTAGTCCCTGGTACTGCACCTATTTCGATTGCCCCATGCAGAATGGCTTCGACCGAATTAAAGGAGTTAAAAGCTCAGCTGCAAGAGTTGATGAATAAAGGTTTCGCGAGACCTAGTTTTTCTCCATGGGGTACACCAGTATTATTTGTGAAGAAGAAAGACGACTCTATGTGACTTTGCATTGACTACTGACAGCTTAAGAAGGTAACCATAAAGAATAAGCATCCTTTTCTAAGGATCGGCGATTTGTTTGACCAATTGAAAGGAGCAATGGTATTTTCCAAGATTGATTTGCGATCAGGTTACTACCAGTTGAGAGTTAAGGAGTCCAATCTTCCGAAAACTGCATTTTGGATGAGGTATAGTCACTATGAATTTCTGGTTATGCCTTTTGGTTTAACGAATGCGCCCGCCATGTTTATGGACTTAATGAATCAGATTTTTAGGCCATACTTGGATAAATTTGTGGTTGTGTTTATCGATGATATTTTGATTTATTCTCGTGATAAAACCGAGCATGCTGAGTACCTAAGAACTGTTTTACAGACTTTGAGAGATAAACAGTTGTATGTAAAGTTTAGTAAAAGTGAGTTTTGGCTTCGAGAAGAAGGATTTTAGGGGCACATTGTTTTAAGTGAGGGTATTCAAGTTGGCCCGAGTAAAATTTTAGCAATTGTAAATTGGAAACTGCCGAGGAATGTATCCAAGGTTAGAAGCTTTCTAGGCTTAGCTGGTTATTATAGATGATTTGTGAAAGGATTTTCCATGATTGCTAATCTGATGACAAAGTTTCTATAGAAGGATGTTAAGTTCGAATGGTCAGAAAGGTGTCAACAACATTTTGAGAAGTTGAAGGCATTATTCACTGAGGCACCAGTTTTAGTACAACCTGAGCCAGGAAAAGAATTTGTGATCTATAGTGATGCATCCTTGAATGGATTGGGCCGTGTGCTTATGCAAGAAGGCAAAGTGATAGCTTATGCCTCGAGGCAATTGAAACAACATGAGAAAAATTATCCTACACATGATTTGGAGCTAGCCGCTACTGTGTTTGCGTTGAAGATTTGGAGACATCATTTGTATGGTGAGAAATGTCATCTGTATACGAATCATAAAAGTTTAAAGCACTTAATGACTCAAAAGGATTTGAATTTACAGCAAAGGAAATGGTTGGAATTGTTAAAAGATTATGAGTTAGTGATTGACTACCATCCGGGAAAGGCGAATGTGGTCGTCGATGCTTTGAGTAGGAAGTCATTGTTTGCTTTGAGAGCCATGAATACTCAGTTGACCTTATCCAATGATGGTTCGATTCTAGCTGAGTTGAGAGCTAGACCGATGTTTATACAATAGATTTGTAAAGCTCAAAAATGTGACAGTGATTTACAAACTAAAAGATCCCAGTGTGAATCAGGTATTGTGTAATATCCTGATTTTGGGCTTAGTCGGAATAGTAGTTTCGTGACCACAAAATTTGAGATAGAAATAATTATTTTATGATTATTTTGATGATTATGATATGATTACATGGTGTGTGAAAATTTTCGTGATGAAATTCTATGCCTAAAGTGTTTAAATTGAAAGTAGGGACTAAATCGAATAAGTTGCAAAATTTGCATTCTAGAAGTTTTTAGTATGAAATTGCATTGAAATATTAATTAGGAGGTCTTAAATAGCAATTTGACCAATTTTAAGTTCATGGACAAAATTAGGACATGGAAGGAATTTTTGAAAGTTTAGTAGTAAGGGCATTTTGGTCATTTAGGGGTAAAATGAATTAAAATACAAAATTAAAAGCCAATTTTGCTCATCTTCTTCATGGAATCCGAAATTAGCATGGTGGAAGCCATGGCTAGGGTTTTCAAGCTTTCCAAGCTCAATAGTAAGTGATTCCAAGCCCCGTTTTTAATGTTCTTTACGTTTTTGGAATCCCGGTAGCTCGATTAAGCTTATTCTAGCAATAATTTAAGCTAGGGTTCATATTTGGAAAAATACCCATAGGTGAAATGTGTTTATTTTGATGTTTTATGGTAGAATATGAAGCTTGAAATTGTGTTAAACAACTTTTGCTAAGTGATTTTATGTAAAAACGAGTAAAATGACATAATCGGTAAAAATACCTAATGTTCGTAAGTACATATTAGAGTGAGAATTTGATGTTGCTATAGAAGGGAAAAATGATTAGAATGTTATAAAACATAAGAAAATAGGCTGAAGTTTAATTTACGAGCTCTGGGGCAAAAGTGTAAATATGCAAAAGTTTAGGGGCAAAATTGTAATTTTTCTAAAATATGATTTTGGGTCAATTTGAATAATGTGAGTCCTAATTAGACTATGTTTTAAATGATAGAGCAAGGAAAACTGAAATTCGGGCTAAAATGAGGAAAATACCAAGTTGTGGACGAAATGGTAAAAGTAGCCATTTTCGCATACGAGGTAAGTTCATGTGTAAATAATATAGTATAATTGTTTTTTTTTAAATTATTGATGTTAATTATATGATATGCTGATTTTTATCATGAAATATATGCTTTGTGGTTATTTTCGAATAAAATGCAAATTATTTGTATTATTTGTTAAATATAAAGTGTTACCGAGTATTGGTTTTGGTATTTTATGGAAGATGGCAAGGATATCTGTTCGAGGAAAAGCCCGTTTGAACCTTCGGAATAGATTAGGATACAAGTGACATGTCACTAGGATGGTTGAGCATCCGAACTCGTTGAGTTGAGTCCGAGTTCACTTATGGATGCGAATGTCCGAACTCGTTGAGTTGAGTCCGAGTTCGTGAGATGTAACTAGGCATCCGAAGTCGTTGAGTTGAGTCCGAGTTCACTTATGGATGTGAATGTCCGAACTCGTTAAGTTGAGTCCGAGTTCGTGAGATGTAACTAGGCATCCGAACTCGTTGAGTTGAGTCCGAGTTCACTTATGGGCGGGTTACATGGTAGCTTGGCTACATATGTGGCACTTATGTGCAAACTTTCCATATATCCGAATTATATTCCGATGTGTTCAACGGGTAAAGTTCTACCCAAATGGAGGAATACTAGAGATGAAAGGGACATATTGGTAAGTGTTGTGAGATGGATACTTTGAATAGGTATGTACTTAACCCTCGGGTTGAAAACTCGATATATCAACAATGTGGTAAGATGATAAATGAAAATATGACATGAATGTCTTGATGATGATTATGCAAATGATATTTTATGTTTGCTTATATGGTTATGTTACTTGCTATTTGCATGTGAACTTACTAAGCATTTATGCTTACTCCCTCCTTTTCATTCCTTGTAGTTTTGACAAGTCAGCTCGGAAATCGGGAACGGTCGGAGGCTCGCTCACACTATCCGTATACCATCTTGGCATAATGGCTTGTATATTTTGAGTATGGCATGTATAGCACTATAATCATTTTGTATATATGGTCTTATGCTATGGTTATTGAGTGGTATAAAAATGCTTGGTAATGATTAGCCATTGGAATGGCTAATCATGATCATATTTGGTGTTATGTATGTCAAATTGCTAGCTAATCCATGGAAACCATGAAATAGGTAAAATTTACCATAAAATAGATTCAGACAGCAGTAGTGACGTGAATTTGAAAAATCACTAAAAATAGTAGAAATGGAATTAAATAATGAATAAGTTATGGAATCGAAGCTTGATGAGTCTATTTTCATATGGAATGAACAAAACAGGCATATAAATTATATTTTATGAGATATTTAAACTTTTGTAAAACAGGGCCAGAGTGATTTCTGGATCCCCTATTCTGACTTTAAAAATTCATAATAAATTTTACAAAAATAATTAGAAGTTTTTATTTATATGTACAGATTCCTTATTGAGTCTAGTTTTAATAGAAACAAATCTCATTGTCATTGAAATTTTTTTATAGAGAGATATCTGATTTGTAATACACAGAGGTCAGAGTAGTCGAACCCTGAAACAGGGGAGACTTTAAATAATAAACTGTACTATTTGGCTCATCGAAAAATTATAGAAAAAAATTAGTAGATAGAAATATGAGTCTAGTTTCATAGAAAATTTACGAATCTTAATTTTGAGTTTCGTAACTCGAGATATGAATTTTTAGCGACTGTGACGCAGATTTTCAGCTTGTCTGAAAATTTTAAAATTAAATTGTTTGAGCTGTTTAAGTAATGAATTAAGTCTGTTAACACCTCGTATTCGAATCCAGCGATGGTATTGGGTACGGGGCGTTACATTTGGTGGTATTAGAGCAGGTTTAGTCGGTTCTCGGACTAGCCTAGCATGTGTAAAAGTTTAGCTATGCATGCCACTGATCTGTGATAGTGTGATGTCTTCCGACGCGTATGAGTACCGTCTTATTTAGACAGGGTACTCTCCAACCGAGTTGCACCGACCATGTTTAATATTATGTGAAGGTATTTGAGTAAAGTTATGATTATGATAAGTCTCAGATCAGAAAAGTATGAATAAAAGTTTATGATGCATATGTGATAAATATCCATAATTGTTTAATGCTCATATGATGTAGTGTATGTGGCTTACTTGATAAGATGAATGGAAATGTCCTTGTCTTGATTTGGACGTCGAATGTTGATAAATTTTAATGATATATAATTTTTATGAGATAAAGGATTATAATGAAATGAACTTATCTATGTTAAATTGTTGGACTGAATTATATGATTGTAATGATATGTACATGATGATGCACGAAATGAAAGTTGTAATTGTGGTGCAAGTATCTATGTTTGTTTGGCCTTATATGATGTCATGAGCATGACTTAATTTAATTAAATGAATCGATAAGTAAAGCTATCTAGAAAACATAGAATGTATGCATAAGTATATTGTCTGAATAGGACAATAGGAAAATTTGTGTAAGCCAACATGAATGTTGCATTGCCTGAATGAATGACATGATTTTGATGATGTTGCTATGATGATGGAAGTTGTGTCATATGTGTATGTATAAGAAAGTCGAGTCAGAGGTCCTACAACCCCTCCCCCTTACCGAAGTGGTACTTATAATGGAATTTCATGAGATCTGTATTGAATAAGTTTCTGGTTGAGAACCCAAAGAGTTCACTGATAGAATAATTATAAGTATGATCAGAGATTGAAAATGAGCTGATATGTAAAGTCAGAGACAGTAAGTATCGGATTGACGTAAAGATTACTAGAGTTATGTACTGTCCCAATTAGAGAAGGAATTCTCTTTGGTAAATCGAATTACTCAGGTGCAAGGTTGAGAAAAGTGTAAATCGAAACTTATTCAGAATTGGCCTTCTTTAGTGAATGGTTTAATATGAAATTTGCTTGGCAGAACTAGTTGGGGAAATGATATTTGAAATGTGAACTATCCGAGTGTGTGATTATGATTTGGATGATTTAGATCTCTCTTTGAGATGTTATATGTGTTTACCCGTTCTCGTAAATATTTCTATGGCTATTGATCTTCTAAAGAAATTTTTGTTATATGGGAATGTCTTCTAATTTCGTGTTGGATGAAAGCATTGGTAATCTGATTGGTTTATAATTTATATTGCTCTATTTCATCGGGTATTCTATTTCATTTCGTCTGATAAGAATTGATGAGAGAATACATATGATATTATGATTTTGTTTCTTCTACTTGATGCTTCATCTGATACATATGTATGAGAAGATATATTGATCTTGTTATATTTGATTTCAGTAGGATTAAATGATGTTTTCTTTTGGACTTTCTTTCTTTGAAGAATTATCGGGGTATTCCGTATTTTCTCTATGAGTTTGGTTTTCGATTCTCCGGCATAGTATCGTATCTTGGGTCTCTTTATTATTGATTTCTTTATTCTGGGTTTCTCTAACTTGGATTTCTTTATTCGGTTTTCTTGTTATCTTTGTTCCATAATTTATCAATTATGACTCATGTTCGAAGTGTGTTCTTCAGCTCGTGATAATCATGTCAAATATGACTATACTTCTAATTTGATCTTGGTAATGTGGTGATTTTAGTATTGGGGTTTTTTTTTTCTAATTTCTGTGTAAGGATTTGACATCAGTAAAGGCATAAGTGATAAAAGTGCAAGTTTCAGTCGGTATGGTGAATTATTTATTTGAAAGATTTTATGTAACAATTATGTCAGGATTATTTTTCCCAAGTCTGATAATAGAATTTCATTTTTGTACTGATAAAAGAGTAAATAGTTTGAACGAGAAGTGTATATTTATTAGAAAGAGTTGGATATTAGTTAAAGTCACTACAAATGATAAGGTTTTTGTTTTGTGAAAGCTGAAAATTTTATTACATCTTGACAGAGTTCAGATAGATGAGAATATTGGTAACCGAAGCGTCTGAACTAGACTAGTCTACATTGAGTAAAAACTTCTTGACTTTCAGTAATGTACTACTGTATGAATTGTGATGTGTTTCAAGACAGTGAGGTAATGTGATAGTTTAGAGCATTCGATGTTACATAAAATCTGAATTGTTAAAGAGGTTAAAGCCGAGCATTGGGATCTATCAAAATTATCCTTACCAGTGTTGATATTGGGATGAAAATGAGAAGGATTATTCTTGAGGCCATATCAGAATTATTTCTGTAGCGGAAAGAGGAAAATGGCGAGATCCATAAATCATATCTATATTGAATGAATTACTACTCATCAGATTCATGGAATTTTAGGTCTCTTTGATTGTTGGATTTCTTGGAATTCCGGTCTCCACTAATCAAGTTGAGATCCAGGTTTTATGTCATGATATCATGGGAAACTGAGAAGGGTTGAAAATTTAAGAACAGTTGAGAGTTGAGACTGTAAGCATTCAGATCATATGAGAAATTAAAGAGATGTATTGGAGGTACACCTAAGTGAAAGTTTTTCTAAGCACCGAATATGAGATTAAAAGTGAAGACCACTTTTAGGTAAGATTTTCGAGGACGAAAATCCTTAAAAGGGGGGAGAGTTGTAATATCCTGATTTTGGGCTTAGTCAGAATAGTAGTTTCGTGACCACAAAATTTGAGATAGAAATAATTATTTTATGATTATTTTGATGATTATGATATGATTGCATGACTGTGTGAAAATTTCGTGATGAAATTCTATGCCTAAAGTGTTTAAATTGAAAGTAGGGACTAAATCGAATAAGTTGCAAAATTTGCATTCTAGAAGTTTTTAGTATGAAATTGCATTGAAATATTAATTAGGAGGTCTTAAATAGCAATTTGACCAATTTTAAGTTCATGGACAAAATTAGGACATGGAATGAATTTTTGAAAGTTTAGTAGTAAGGGCATTTTGGTCATTTAGGGGTAAAATGAATTAAAATACAAAATTAAAAGCCAATTTTGCTCATCTTCTTCATGGAAGCCGAAATTAGCATGGTGGAAGCCATGACTAGGGTTTTCAAGCTTTCCAAGCTCAATAGTAAGTGATTCCAAGCCCCGTTTTTAATGTTCTTTACGTTTTTGGAATCCCGGTAGCTCGATTAAGCTTATTCTAGCAATAATTTAAGCTAGGGTTCATATTTGGAAAAATACCCATAGGTGAAATGTGTTTATTTTGATGTTTTATGGTAGAATATGAAGCTTGAAATTGTGTTAAACAACTTTTGCTAAGTGATTTTATGTAAAAACGAGTAAAATGACATAATCGGTAAAAATACCTAATGTTCGTAAGTACATATTAGAGTGAGAATTTGATGTTGCTATAGAAGGAAAAATGATTAGAATGTTATAAAACATAAGAAAATAGGCTGAAGTTTAATTTCTGAGCTCTGGGGCAAAAGTGTAAATATGCAAAAGTTTAGGGGCAAAATTGTAATTTTTCTAAAATATGATTTTGGGTCAATTTGAATAATGTGAGTCCTAATTAGACTATGTTTTAAATGATAGAGCAAGGAAAACTGAAATTCGGGCTAAAATGAGGAAAATACCAAGTTGTGGACGAAATGGTAAAAGTAGCCATTTTCGCATACGAGGTAAGTTCATGTGTAAATAATATAGTATAATTGTTTTTTTTTAAATTATTGATGTTAATTATATGATATGCTGATTTTTATCATGAAATATATGCTTTGTGGTTATTTTCGAATAAAATGCAAAATTATTTGTATTATTTGTTAAATATAAAGTGTTACCGAGTATTGGTTTTGGTATTTTAGGGAAGATGGCAAGGATATGTGTTCGAGGAAAAGCCCGTTTGAACCTTCGGAATAGATTAGGATACAAGTGACATGTCACTAGGATGGTTGAGCATCCGAACTCGTTGAGTTGAGTCCGAGTTCACTTATGGATGCGAATGTCCGAACTCGTTGAGTTGAGTCCGAGTTCGTGAGATGTAACTAGGCATCCGAAGTCGTTGAGTTGAGTCCGAGTTCACTTATGGATGTGAATGTCCGAACTCGTTAAGTTGAGTCCGAGTTCGTGAGATGTAACTAGGCATCCGAACTCGTTGAGTTGAGTCCGAGTTCACTTATGGGCGGGTTACATGGTAGCTTGGCTACATATGTGGCACTTATGTGCAAACTTTCCATATATCCGAATTATATTCCGATGTGTTCAACGGGTAAAGTTCTACCCAAATGGAGGAATACTAGAGATGAAAGGGACATATTGGTAAGTGTTGTGAGATGGATACTTTGAATAGGTATGTACTTAACCCTCGGGTTGAAAACTCGATATATCAACAATGTGGTAAGATGATAAATGAAAATATGACATGAATGTCTTGATGATGATTATGCAAATGATATTTTATGTTTGCTTATATGGTTATGTTACTTGCTATTTGCATGTAAACTTACTAAGCATTTATGCTTACTCCCTCCTTTTCATTCCTTGTAGTTTTGACAAGTCAGCTCGGAAATCGGAGGCAGTCGGAGGCTCGCTCACACTATCAGTATACCATCTTGGCATAATGGCTTGTATATTTTGAGTATGGCATGTATAGCACTATAATCATTTTGTATATATGGTCTTATGCTATGGTTATTGAGTGGTATGAAAATGCTTGGTAATGATTAGCCATTGGAATGGCTAATCATGATCATATTTGGTGTTATGTATGTCAAATTGCTAGCTAATCCATGGAAACCATGAAATAGGTAAAATTTACCATAAAATAGATTCAGACAGCAGTAGTGACGTGAATTTGAAAAATCACTAAAAATAGTAGAAATGGAATTAAATAATGAATAAGTTATGGAATCGAAGCTTGATGAGTCTATTTTCATATGGAATGAACAAAACAGGTATATAAATTATATTTTATGAGATATTTAAACTTTTGTGAAACAGGGCCAGAGTGATTTCTGGATCCCCTATTCTGACTTTAAAAATTCATAATAAATTTTAAAAAAATAATTAGAAGTTTTTATTTATATGTAAAGATTTTTTATTGAGTCTAGTTTTAATAGAAACAAACCTCATAGTCATTGAAATTTTTTTATAGAAAGATATCTGATTTGTAATACACAGAGGTCAGAGTAGTCGAACCCTGAAACAGGGGAGACTTTAAATAATAAACTGTACTATTTGGCTCATCAAAAAATTCTAGGAAAAAATTAGTAGATAGAAATATGAGTCTAGTTTCATAGAAAATTTACGGATCTTAATTTCGAGTTTCGTAACTCGAGATATGAATTTTTAGCGACTGTGACGCAGATTTTCAGCTTGTCTGAAAATTTTAAAATTAAATTGTTTGAGCTGTTTAAGTAATGAATTAAGTCTGTTAACACCTCGTATTCGAATCCAGCGACGGTATTGGGTACGGGGCGTTACATATTGAATCAAATTTTTGGATTGGTTTCGATGAGTATTTGATGTTTTGAGATGGGATGTGTGTTCCCAAAGATACCGAGTTGATTCGAAAGATTTTGCATGAGGCACACAGTGGTTATTTGTCAGTTCACCCCAATAGTACGAAAATGTATAATGACTTGAAGAAATTGTATTGGTGGCCGGGTATGAAAAGAGATATTTCGAAGTTTGTTTCAAGATGTTTGATTTGTTAGCAAGTAAAGGCCCAACACCAAGTACCTTCAGGTTTACTTCAGCCTGTGATGGTTCCTGAGTGGAAATGGGATAGAATCACTATGGACTTTGTGATGGGTTTGCCCTTAACAACGAAAAAGAAAGATGCCATTTGGGTTGTGGTTGATAAGCTAATGAAGTCGGCTCATTTTATTCCAGTACGTACCGATTACTCACTTGATAAGTTATTTGAATTGTACATTGGTGGAATTGTTAAATTGCATGGAGTGCCTATCTGGATTATATCGGATAGAGATCTGAGGTTTACTTCTCGGTTTTGGAAAAAGTTGCAGGAAGCTTTAGGTACAATGTTAAACTTTATTACCGCTTTTCACTCGTAAACTGACGGTTAGTTTGAACGAGTAATTTAAATTCTTGAGGATATGCTCCAGTGTTGTCTTCTTGAATTCGAGGGTAGTTGGGAAAAATATCTACCTTTGGTAGAATTTGCCTACAACAACAGTTTTTAGTCGAGTTTGAAAATGGCACCTTATAAGGCATTGTACAGTCGTAAGTATCAGACACCACTGTATTGGACTGAACTCAAAGAGAATCAAATTCACAGGGTAAATTTAGTCAGAGAAACCGAAGAAAAAGTAAAGGTAATTCGTGATTGCTTGAAAGCAGCTTCGGATAGACAGAAATCTTACATAGATTTGAAACGAAAAGAGATTGAGTTTCAGGTTGGTGATAGGGTATTCCTGAAAGTGTCTTCCTAGAAGAAAGTTCTCAGATTTGGCCAGAAGGGCAAGTTAAGTCCGCGTTTTATTGGACCATATGAGATTACCGAAAGGATAGGGCCGGTAGCATATCGATTAGCTTTGCCATCTGAACAATGTGTTCCATGTGTCTGTGTTGCGCCGATACCGATTAGACCCTTCACATGTAATTTCACCTACAAAGGTTGAGATTCAACTGGATATGACTTATGGTGAAGAGAAGGTTAAGATTCTGGCTCGAAAAGTCAAACAGTTAAGGAATAAAAGTATAGCCCTTGTGAAAGTATTATGGCAAAGACATGGGGTTGAAGAGGCTACATGGGAACCTGAAGAAACCATGAGAAAACAGTACCCAAACCTCTTTTCTGGTAAGATTTTCGAAGACAAAAATCCCTAAGGGGGAAGAGTTGTAACATCTTGATTTTGGGCCTAGTCAAAATAGTGGTTTTAAGACCACAAATCTGAAGTATAAATAATTATTTTATGAATGTGTTGAGGTCTATGATATGTTTTCATGATTGTGTGAAAATTTCACGAAGAAATTTTATTGATAAAGTGTCCAATTTGACATTTAGGACTAAATTGAAAAGGTTGCAAAATGTGAGTTCTAGAAGCTTTAAGCATGAAATTGCCATGGATTATTAATTAGACGCCCTTAAATAACAATTTTCCCAATTTTTAATTTTATGGACAAAAATAGGCATGGATAGGTAAAAATTGAAAGTTTAGTAAAAAGGGCATTTTGGTCATTTAGTAATTAAAAGATTAAAAAGGAAAAAATGAAGCAAAATTTGCTCATCTTCTTCAAGCTAGGGCCAAAACTTTGAAGCTCTACACAGCTTCACTTTCCAAGCTTGATAGTAAGTGCATCATGGCCCCATTTTTAATTTTCTTTGCATTTTTGAAGTTGTCATCAACCGATCTAGCTATTTCTACCATTATTTTAAGCTAGGGTTCATGTTAAAAAACTTACCCATGTGTGACATGCATGTATTTTGATGTATAATGGAGGAATATGAAAGTTTGATGTGTGATAAACATCTTTTACTAAGTGATTTTTCATGAAAACACCTAAAAGGACTTATTTGTAAAAGTTGTAAAAATGAGTAGTAGAAATGTGATTTGATGAAAAATGTGGGCTAGTATAAGCATGATATAGGTTCGGCTAGGCTTGGGTAACAAAGAAAATGAGTACATTTCATTTTATGAGCCTAGGGACTAATTTGTAAATATGTGAAAGTTTAGGGGTAAAGTTGTAATTTTACCAAAGTATGGTTCTTTGGACTGATTTGAGCAATGTGCTGATTAAATGAGCTAAATTTGCTATAATAGATCAAGAAAAGCGGAGTCTAGACCTAGACTAGGGAAAGAACAAGATTTTAGACTAAATCGAATTAGTTGTTCGTATTTTGTACCGAGGTAAGTTCGTGTGTAAATAATGCAACTCTATACTATGCATTTATTATTTTGATATTGCATGAATTGTTTAATTATTGTTATGAATACGTTCGACGAAGATTCATTGTGGTAAAATTCTCGGTTGAACCTTAGGAATAGATAGGATACAAATGTCATGACATTAAGGTTATGTGTGTAATATCCTGAATTAGGGCTTAATCGGAATAGTAGTTTTGTGACCAAAAATCCGAGATAGAAATAATTATTTTATAATTATCTTGATGATTATGATATGATTGCATGATTATGTGAAAATTTCGTGATTAAATTCTATGCCTAAAGTGTTTAAATTGAAAGTAGGGACTAAATCGAATAAGTTGCAAAATTTGCATTCTAGAAGTTTTTAGTATGAAATTGCATTGAAATATTAATTAGGAGGTCTTAAATAGCAATTTGACCAATTTTAAGTTCATGGACAAAAGTAGGACATGGAAGGAATTTTTGAAAGTTTAGTAGTAAGGGCATTTTGGTCATTTAGTTATTAAAATGAATTAAAAACAAAATTAAAAGCCAATTTTTGTCCATCTTCTTCATTAGGCCGAAATTTCAAGGATTCTCCATAGCTAGGGTTTGTTTGAAGCTTCCAAGCTCCATAGTAAGTGATTCCAAGCCCCGTTTTTAATGTTCTTTATGTTTTTAGAATCCCGGTAGCTCGATTAAGCTTATGCTAGCAATAATTCAACCTAGGGTTTATATTTGGAAAAATACCCATAGGTGAAATTTGTGTATTTTGATGTTTTATGATAGAATATGAGGTTTTAAATTATGCTAGACAATTTGTGCTACTCGGTTTTGAGTGAAAACGAGTAAAAGGGCTTAATCGGTAAAAATACCTAATAGTCATAAGTACATGTTAGAGTGTGAATTTGATATTGTCATACAAGGGAAAAATGATCAGCATGTCATAAAACATAAGAATAAGGGATAAAGTTTAATTCCCAAGCCTAGGGACAAAAGTGTAATTCTGCAAAAGTTTAGGGGCAAAAGTGTAATTTTTCAAAGTTCGTATTAAATGATGTTTTGATGAATGTATGTATTAAAATAAGATTAATTTGGTATTATAGATCAAGAGAAACGGGAATCAAGTCGCGATCGAGGAAAAGAAAAGATTATGGACTAAATTGCAAAATCTTTATATTTTTGTACCAAGGTAAGTTCATGTGTAAATAATGTAGCATAATTGTTATTTTTAAGTTATTGATGTTAATTATATGATATGCTGATTTTTTTATCGTGAAATATTATGCTTTGTGGTTAATGTTGAGTAATATGCAAATTACGTTTACTACTTGATAAATATGAATTGCTACCGAGTATTGGTTCCGATATTCTGTGGAAGACGACTAATGTCAGATCAAGGGAAAAAGCCCGTTTGAACCTTAGGAATAGATTAGGATACAAGTGACATGTCACTAGGATGGTTGAGCATCCGAACTCGTTGAGTTGAGTCCGAGTTCACTTACGGATGCGAATGTTCGAACTCGTTGAGTTGAGTCCGAGTTCGTGAGATGTAACTAGGCATCCGAACTCGTTGAGTTGAGTCCGAGTTCACTTATGGATGCGAACACCCGAGCTCATTATGTTGAGTCCGAGTTCACTTATGGGCGGGTTATATGATTGCTTGATTACATATATGGCACTTATGTGCAAATTATCCGTGTATCCGAGTTATATTCCGATGTGTTCAACGGGTGAAAATTTCTATGAAATGGAAGAATACTTAAGATGCAAGTGACGTTTTGGTAAGTGTTGTGAAATGGGCACTTTGGATAGGTATGTACTTAACCCTCGGGTTGAAAATAGATACAACAACGATAAAGTGGTAAGATGATGAATGATGTCTAGAAATGTGATATATGTTTTGGTGATGCCATGCTAAGGTTGTTTGGTATAATTGTATTGTTATGTTACTTGTTATTTGCATATGAACTTACCAAGCATTTATCCTTACTCCCTCCTTTTCATTCATTGTAGTTTTGAACAAGTCAGCTCGGGAATCGGGACAGGTCGAAGTTTCGATCACACTATCCCAAGGATTTCTATTGGTAAATGGCTTGTAAAACTTAAGTATGGCATGTATAGCAATGTACCTATTTTGTGTAAATAATTTTATGATATGGCCATGTTTGGTTGAGAAAATGTTTGATATTGATAAGTCATGATGATGGCTAATTAGATCATGTTTGATATCATGGAAGTTTAATAGGTTATCTAGTTCATAAAAAAATTCATGGAAAGATGAAACTTGCCTTAAAACAGAATATTGCTACAGCAATGACATGAATTTGAAAAATCACTAAAAGTAGTATAAGTGGAAATAAATGATGAGTAAGTTATGAAATTGAAGCTTAATGAGTCTATTTTTATGTGGATTGAACAAAACAGGCATATAAATTATATTTTATGAGATATTTAAACTTTTGTGAAACAGGGCTAGAATGATTTCTGGATCCCCTATTCTGACTTTTAAAATTTATAATAAATTTTACAAAAATAATATAAGTTGTTCTTTACATGTACATATTCCTTATTGAGTCTAGTTTTAATAGAAACAAACCTCATAGTCATTGAAATTTTTTATAGAGAGATATCTTATTCGTAATACACAGAGGTCAGAGCAGTCGAACCCTGAAACAGGGGAGACTTTAACTAATAAACTGTACTAATTGGCCCAACTAAAAATTCTATAAAAAAATCAGTAAATATATATATGAGTCTAGATTTAACAAAAATTTACGGATCTTGATTTCGAGTTTCGTAACTCAAGATATGATTTTTCTTGTAACTGTGATGCAGACAGCTAGAAAGCTATGAATGTAGAAACAAATGATTCGAAGTACTTAAATTGATAAATTATATTCGGTAACACCTCAAGCTCGATTCAGGTGTCGGTCTCGGGCATGGGGGCGGTACATTTGGTGGTATCAGAGCAGGTTTAGTCGGTTCTCGGACTACTTGTTGTATGTACGAATTTTTGCTATACATGCCATATGTATAAATTGTGATAGTGTGACGGCTTCTGACCTTTTTAAATGATTTTTATATAGTAAATGGATCCCGATCCAGTTGTGGTAGATGAAGTAGAGAGTAATACGCCAGCTCCGGCTGAAGGGGCAGCGCCGACTGAAAACTCACCTCCTACTGTTGGTCAGGGAGGAGGAGAAAGGGATCGGGAAGCCTTTCTCCAAATAATGAGTGCATGGTACACTGAGTTCGTTCGTACGAACCCAAATGTACGACCTGCCCCACCTCCTCCAATTCCTCAACCTATGCCTCTGATGCCTCAAGGAGTGGATTGATAAAATTTCACAGAAAACCCGTTGATAGAATTCGTAAACAAGGGGTCAAGAATTTAGAGCAAATATTGATGATGATGTAGAGAAAGCGAGTTCGGCTTTAAAATTCTATCCGGTATTTGATGAATTATCTTGTACACTGAATAATGTTTGAAATGTGCTACATCTTTGTTGAGAGATCCACCTATAATTGGTGGAAGACTTTAATTTTTGGTGGTAGAGAAAGAGAGGGTAACACGGGAATTCTTTCAAGAAGAGTTTGGAAGAAATATATTAGTGAAAGATTTATTGATCGAAATGTAAAGAGTTTCTTGAGTGAAACAAGGTAATATGATGATCTCGAGAATATGAAAGAGAGTTTGTTCGATTGAGTAAGTATGCCGTGGAATATGTTCCTCTGAAGCCAAGATGTGCCGACGATTTGAAGACGGGCTCAACGAAGACATTAAGCTATTTGTCGGGATCCTTGAATGGAAGAAATGGTAGTTCGGTTGATCGAGCTTGCAAGGTGAAGAACTACTTAAAGAGAAGAGAAAGGTAGAGGCCGAGACACGAAATTGGAAGAAAAGGCCAATGAGTAAGGCATCTTCACAAAGAACCCGGAAAGTCAAGAAATATGAATCCTCGTTCCCAAGTTTCATTTGGGCAATCATATGGAAATTTTAAGAAGCGAGAATGTGGGTCCTAAATCTCGAATACTTCTACAAGACCGAGTGTAGGGAACTCGAGATTTGTTAAACCCGAGTGCCGGCGGTGTGGTAGAAATCATTTTGGTCCGTGCAGAGCAAATGAATGTTTTCGATGTGGTTCTCAGATTATTTTATTAGAGACGCGCCGAGAGAGCCGAGAGAAAAAAATTTTGAGAATGTAAAAGGTAGTAGTGCAGACTTTGGGGAAGGTATCCAGAAAAGTGGAAGTGAAACAAGCAAAGTAAGAATGTAGCCAGGAGATGCAGATTAGATCTCAAGGAAGAGCTCCGGCTAGAACTTATGCTATTAAAGCGCGTGAAGATGCTTCCTCACCCGATGTGATTACCGGTACATTTTCTCTTTATGATATTAATGTTATTGCTTTGATTGATCTCGGTTCTACTCATTCATATGTATGCATGAAGCTGTTGTCTAGTATGAATATACCTGTTGAGAACACTGAATTTATGGTTAGAGTGTCGAATCCGTTAGGCAAATGTGTGATAGTTGATAAAGTATGCAAGGAATGTCCTTTAATGATTCGGGGTCATTACTTTCCAGCTGACTTGATGTTGTTGTCGTTTGATGAATTTGATGTTATTTTGGGTATGGATTGGTTGACATTGCATGATGCTATAGTAAATTGCAAAGAAAAGGTTATAGAATTAAAATGTGAAAACGTTGAAACTCTACGGGTTGAATCAGATAAATCAGAGGCATTGTCTAGTGTGATTTCTTCGATGTCGGCTCAGAGATATTTGAGAAAGGGTTATTAAGCTTATTTGGCGTATGTAATTAATACAAAAGAAGTTGAAAAGAAAGTTGAATCGGTCTAGGTTGTGTGTGAATTTGCAGATGTATTTCCGTAAGAATTGTCGGGTTTGCCTCGATGTGAAGTAGAATTTGGTATTGATTTGATAAGGAACACTCCGATCTCGATTGCTCCATATAGAATGGCACCAACAGAGTTGAAAGAATTAAAGTCACAGTAGCAAGAGTTGACTGATAAAGGCTTTGTAAGACCGAGTTTTTCACCTTGGGGTGCTCCTGTGTTATTTGTGAAAAAGAAGGATGGTTCTATGAGATTATGTGTTGATTATCGGCAGTTAAACAAGGTGACAATCAAAAACAAGTATCCATTTCCGAGAATTGATAATTTGTTTGATCAGCTAAAAGGAGCGACATGGTTTTCAAAGATTGACTTGAGATCTGGGTATTATTAGCTGCAAGTAAAAGAGTCAGATGTGCCTAAAACTACTTTTAGAACAAGGTACGGTCATTATGAATTTTTAGTTATGCCATTCGGGTTGACAAATGCTCCTGTTGTGTTTATGGATTTAATGAATCGCATATTTCAGCCATACTTGGATAGATTTGTTATGGTGTTTATAGATGATATTTTAATTTATTCAAAAGATGAGACAGAGCATGCTGAGCATTTGAAGATAGTTTTGCAAACTTTGAGAGATAAACAGCTGTATGCTAAGTTTAGTAAAAGTGAATTTTTGCTCCGGGAAGTTGGATTTTTGGGTCATATTGTTTCAAGGGATGGTATACGGGTTGATCCTAGTAAAATTTCAGCCATTATTGATTGGAAACCACCGAAAACGTAACTGAAGTTAGAAGTTTCTTGGGGCTAGTTGGGTATTATCGGCGGTTTGTAAACGGATTTTCTATAATTACTGCTCCTATGACTAGACTACTCTGAAAGGATGTTAAATTTGAATGGACGGAAGAATGTCAACAAAGTTTCGAAGAATTGAAAAAGTTATTAACTGAAGCACCAGTGTTAGTACAACCCGAATCAGGTAAAGAATTTGTGGTGTATAGTGATGCTTCTCTAAATGGCTTGGGGTGTGTACTTATTCAAGAAGGAAAAGTGGTGGCTTATGCTTCGAGGCAGTTAAAACCTCATGAGAGGAATTATCCTACTCACGATTTGGAATTGGCGGCGGTGGTGTTTGCTTTGAAGATTTGGCGACATTATTTGTATGGTGAAAAGTGTCGGGTATATACCGACCACAAAATTCTTAAGTACTTGATGTCCCAAAAAGACTTAAATTTGAGACAGCGTAGATGGTTGGAGTTATTGAAAGATTATGAGCTTGTTATTGATTATCATCCGAGAAAAGAAAATGTGGTTGCCGATGCTTTAAGCAGAAAGTTGTTGTTTGCTTTGAGAGTTATGAACACTCAGTTGAAAATGTCAGATGATAGTTCGATTGTAGCAGAGATAAGAGCTAGACCGATGTTTTTACAAGAGATTTCTGAAGCTCAAAAAAATGATCAAGATTTGCTAGCCAAGAGAAGACAGTGTGAAGCTGATACGGGATCAGATTTCAGAATCGGTTCTGATGGTAGCTTGATGTTTAAAAATCAGATTTGTGTACCGAAAAATGATGAGTTGATTCAAAAGATTTTGCATGAAGCACATAATGGCTGTTTGGCGGTTCATCCGGGCAGTACGAAAATGTATAATAACTTGAAGAAAATGTATTGGTAGAGTGGAATGAAAAGAGATATTTCTGAGTTTGTATCAAAGTGCTTAATTTGTCAACAGGTGAAAGCTGAACACCAAGTACCTTCAGGATTACTTCAGCATATTATGGTTCCTGAATGGAAATGGGATCGGATTACTATGGATTTTGTTTTAGGGTTGCCATTGACTCGGGAAAGAAAGATGCCATCCGGGTAATAGTTGATGGACTAACTAAATCACTCATTTTATTAGAATGCGTCTGATTATTCTCTTAATAAGTTGGCTGAATTGTATATCCATGAGATTGTTAGACTTCATGGAATACCTTTGTCAATCATTTCGGATAGAGATCCGAGATTTACTTCACGGTTTTGGCAAAAGTTGCAAGAGGCATTAGGTACAAAGTTAAATTTCAGCATTGCCTTTCATCAACAAACTGATGGGCAATCAGAGAGAGTAATTCAGATTCTTGAAGACATGCTCAGATGTTGCGTATTGGAATTTCAAGGTAGTTGGGAAAGGTACTTACCGTTGGTAGAATTTGCTTATAATAATAGTTATCAGACGAGTTTGAAAATGGCACCTTATGAAGCATTATATGGTCGTAAGTGTCGAACGCCTTTGTATTGGACTGAACTCAAGGAAAATCAAATTTATGGAGTTGATCTAATAAAAGAAAACGAAGAAAAGGTGAAAGTGATTCGAGATTGTTTGAAAGCTGCTTCAGATAGACAAAAATATTATGCGGATTTGAAACGAAAAGAAATCGAGTTTCAAGTTGGTGATAAGGTATTTTTGAAAGTGTCTCCATGGAAGAAAGTCCTTAGATTTGGACGGAAGGGCAAGTTAAGTCCGCGTTTTATTGGGCCGTATGAAATAATTGAAAAAGTTGGACCGGTAGCATATTGGCTAGCATTACCACCTGAATTAGAGAGGATTCATGATGTGTTCCACGTATCTATGCTACGTTGGTATCGTTCGGATCCTTCACATATAATTTCGCCGACAGAAATTGAACTACGGTCGGATATGACTTACGAAGAAGAACCGATTAAGATCTTAGCTCGAGAGGTCAAGAAACTAAGAAATAAAAGTGTCGCTCTCGTGAAAGTATTGTGGCAAAAGCATGGGGTAGAAGAGACTACATGGGAACCTGAAGAAACTATGAGAAACCAATACCCACACCTGTTTACCGGTAAGATTTTCGAGGAAGAAAATCCTTAAAAGGGGGGAGAGTTGTAATATCCTGAATTAGGGCTTAATCGGAATAGTGGTTTCGTGACTACAAATCCAAGATAGAAATAATTATTTTATAATTATTTTGATGATTATGATATGACTGCATGATTGTGTGAAAATTTCGTGATGAAATTCTATGCCTAAAGTGTTTAAATTGAAAGTAGGGACTAAATCGAATAAGTTGCAAAATTTGCATTCTAGAAGTTTTTAGTATGAAATTGCATTGAAATGTTAATTAGGAGGTCTTAAATAGCAATTTGACCAATTTTAAGTTCATGGACAAAATTAGGACATGGAAGGAATTTTTGAAAGTTTAGTAGTAAGGGCATTTTGGTCATTTAGTTATTAAAATGAATTAAAAACAAAATTAAAAGCCAATTTTTGCCCATCTTCTTCATTAGGCCGAAATTTCAAGGATTCTCCATAGCTAGGGTTTGTTTCAAGCTTCCAAGCTCCATAGTAAGTGATTCCAAGCCCCGTTTTTAATTTTCTTTACGTTTTTGGAATCCCAGTAGCTCGATTAAGCTTATGCTAGCAATAATTCAACCTAGGGTTTATATTTGGAAAAATACCCATAGGTGAAATTTGTGTATTTTGATGTTTTATGATAGAATATGAGGTTTTAAATTATGTTAGACAATTTCTGCTACTCGGTTTTGAGTGAAAACGAGTAAAAGGGCTTAATCGGTAAAAATACCTAATAGTCATAAGTACATGTTAGAGTGTGAATTTGATATTGTCATAGAAGGGAAAAATGATCAACATGTCATAAAACATAAGAATAAGGGATAAAGTTTAATTCCCAAGCCTAGGGGCAAAAGTGTAATTATGCAAAAGTTTAGGGGCAAAAGTGTAATTTTCCAAAGTTCGTATTAAATGCTGTTTTGATGAATGTATGTATTAAAATAAGATTAATTTGGTATTATAGATCAAGAGAAACGGGAATCAAGTCGCGATCGAGGAAAAGAAAATATTGTGGACTAAATTGCAAAATCTTTATATTTTGGTACCAAGGTAAGTTCATGTGTAAATAATGTAGCATAATTGTTATTTTTAAGTTATTGATATTAATTATATGATATGCTGATTTTTCTATCGTGAAATATTATGCTTTGTGGTTAATGTTGAGTAATATACAAATTATATTTACTACTTGATAAATATGAATTGCTAGCGAGTATCGGTTCCGATATTCCGTGGAAGAAGGCTAATGTCAGATCAAGGGAAAAAGCTCATTTGAACCTTAGGAATAGATTAGGATACAAGTGACATGTCAGTAGGATGGTTGAGCATCCGAACTCGTTGAGTTGAGTCCGAGTTCACTTACGGATGAGAATGTTCGAACTCGTTGAGTTGAGTCCGAGTTCGTGAGATGTAACTAGGCATCCGAACTGGTTGAGTTGAGTCCGAGTTCACTTATTGATGCGAACGCCCGAGCTCGTTGAGTTGAGTCCGAGTTCACTTATGGGCGGGTTACATGATTGCTTGATTACATATGTGGCACTTATGTGCAAATTATCCGTGTATCCGAGTTATATTCCGATGTGTTCAACGGGTGAAAATTTCTATGAAATGGAAGAATACTTAAGATGCAAGTGACATTTTGGTAAGTGTTGTGAGATGGGCACTTTGGACAGGTATGTACTTAACCCTCGGGTTGAAAATAGATACAACAACGATAAAGTGGTAAGATGATGAAAGATGTTTAGAAATGTGATATATGTTTTGGTGATGCCATGCTAAGGTTGTTTGGTATAATTGTATTGTTATGTTACTTGTTATTTGCATATGAACTTACTAAGCATTTATCCTTACTCCCTCCTTTTCATTCATTGTAGTTTTGAACAAGTCAGCTCAGGAATCGGGACAGGTCGAAGTTTCGATCACACTATCCGAAGGATTTCTATTGGTAATGGCTTGTAAAACTTAAGTATGGCATGTATAGCAATGTACCTATTTTGTGTAAATAATTTTATGATATGGCCATGTTTGGTTGAGAAAATGTTTGATATTGATAAGTCATGGTGATGGCTAATTAGATCATGTTTGATATCATGGAAGTTTAATAGGTTATCTAGTTCATAAAAAAAATTCATGGAAAGATGAAACTTGCCTTAAAACAGAATATTGCTACAGCAATGACATGAATTTGAAATTTCACTAAAAATAGTATAAGTGGAATAAATGATGAGTAAGTTATGAAATTAAAGCTTATTGAGTCTATTTTCATGTGGATTGAACAAAACAGGCATATAAATTATATTTTATGAGATATTTAAACTTTTGTGAAACAGGGCCAGAATGATTTCTGGATCCCCTGTTCTAACTTTTAAAATTTATAATAAATTTTACAAAAATAATTATAAGTTGTTCTTTACATGTACAGATTCCTTATTGAGTCTAGTTTTAATAGAAACAAACCTTATAGTCATTGAAATTTTGCATAGAGAGATATCTGATTCGTAATACACAGAAGTCAGAGCAGTCGAACCCTGAAATAGGGGAGAATTTAACTAATAAACTGTACTAATTGGCCCAACCAAAAATTCTAGAAAAAAATTAGTAAATATATATATGAGTCTAGATTTAACAAAAATTTATGGATCTTGATTTTGAGTTTCGTAACTTGAGATATGATTTTTCTTGTAACTGTGACGCAGATAGCTAGAAAGCTGTGAATGTAGAAACAAATGATTCGAAGTACTTAAATTGATAAATTATGTTCGGTAACACCTCAAGCTCGATTCCGGCGTCGGTCTTGGGCGTGGGGGCGTTACAATGTGTGATTTCGTGTAAGACCATATCTAGGATATGGCATCAGTATATGATTTCGTGTAAGACTATGTCTGGGACATGGCATCGATACGGGATATCGTGTAAGATCATAGCTGGGCTATCAGCATCGATATATGTGATCCCATGTAAGACCATATCTGGGATATGGCATTGGCATCTTACTATGTGTATGAAATTTCTCGGGTATCCTTTAGCATTCCAAGTGGTTCAACGGGTAATTTAAAGGGTATGTTAATGATGTGAAAGGCTAAGATTATGTTATGAAGTGGTATAGGTACGTACTCAAAACTCATGAGAAATGAGCTTGGTTCATGATGCATTATCAGTAAGGAAGCAAATGAGTAAGATATGCCTATGATCATTTGATGGTTATGTGCAAATTTATAATATGCTATGTGTATGTTATATCATGTTTAATGTTGTTTACTATTTACATACAAACTTACTAAGCTTAAAACTTACCCCTTCCTCTTCATTCCTTATAGTGTCGCCAAGCTAGCTTGGGGATCGGAAGTCGTCGTAGCAATCGATCACACTATCAACTTAGTCATTTGGGTATAATTGGTTTTGATATTTTGAATATGGCATGTATAGGGGGCTTGGTCTTTTTGTTTATGTGTCATATTAATTTGGCCCAATACGTTGGCTAATAAGGACTTGACTATTCATTTTGTATATGGCCATGAGATATGGTTCATATTGATTATTTGGATGTAAACCTATTCATTTATCAATGCATGTGCTAAGGTCATACATGTTGTGATTGGCATGGTTGAATTGTGAATGTGATCGCGGATGTTGGTGATGGAATCGTGAGTAAATGGCATGATGACAACTAAGATATGAATGTGTAAAATGGAGTAAATTGATGTTACATACTGCATGTGATTTGGTAAACTTGGCTTAACAAGGTATGGTAACATGAGCATGTATAAGTTGATATGATGTTGCCATTAACATGAGTTAATTGATGATGTTTAAGCACTTAATTATGCCATGTTAAATGCCTTGGAAATTATGTATGTGTTTGAGAAAATAAGGGTGGCAATTGGCTTGGAAAATAGCCTCAAAGTTGTCTACACGGGTAGACACATGGGCAGGTGTCTAGGCCGTGTGTGACACACGGTCTGCCCCCATGGGCATTTGATCCAGCCGTGTGTCCCCTGCACCTTAGTTTTAAGAAAAAAATGCCCAGCAGTTAGCACACGGGCACGAGACCAGCCGTGTGTCTCGGCCGTGTGAGAGACACGGTCTTAGGACATGGGCGTGTGCCCTAGACGTATGAAGTCTGCACGTTATTTATGAAAATTCATGAAAATTAAATTCACCATACGGCCTAGCACATAAGCGTGTGACTTGGCCGTGTGACCCTATTTTGTTGATGATTTCATAAACAGAGAGTTACACGGGCTGGGGACACAGGTGTGTCCCAAGCCACACGGCCTACCCACACGGGCGTGTGACCCTCCAAAACAAGAAAATTTTTTAAGTGTTGTAAAAGTTCTAAAATTCCTCGGTTTAGTCCCGAACCACTCCAAATGTATGTTTTGGGCCTCAAAGGTTAGTAAAAGGGATGATATGCATATGTATGAATGGTTTTAAATTAGACGCATTTTTTTTTTATTACTCAGGTTGGTATGGATTTTTATGTTTAAGTCTGGTAATGCCTCGAAACCTATCCCAGCATCGGATATAGGTAAGGGGTGTTACCGACAAGCATTACAACAGAAGTTGTGTGAGGATTAGAGGGATTTAGTCCACTTGTTCTTAATAGTGCCATCCTACCATCATCGGAAGGTGAGTTTAATATGCATTGTTAAGTCTAAGATTAAATAGAGGAGTAATGTTGAGTAAGATACATATTGAATTTTATTGCATCGACAATCACTTATACTTTTATACCTTGTGAGTACTTAGTATTCTGCTGAAGATTCATGTTGGGGATCCTAGTTTATCATCATCATATTTTATTTTATTATTTTTAAAGTTATTGCATCAACAACTATCCTAACAATTTATCTCGTTATTATCCAGTTATTGCACCGACATTGATAGACAAAAGACTACCATCCCTGTGGGATTAATATCCGATAGACTCACATCTATATACTATACTTGCATCAACAGTGTAAGCTTGCACATTATTCCTGTGACGTTAAATAGCGGATCAACTTATTAATCAGTATCAAATCACAAGCTAGATAGTTAGCAAAATCAGCAAACTAAGGGGTGTTATAGACATGATTTACTTTAAGTATGTGCTTGTCTAGAAATGTCTCCTAGATGGGTACAAGAGATAAAATTCCTTCTTATGGCTCCAATATGGAGAAGTGATCTGCTACTTGGTTTTCTACCCCTTTCCGATCTTGAATTTCTAGATCAAACTCTTAGAGTAGAAGTACCCATCAAATTAATCTTGGCTTAACATCTTTCTTGGTAAGTAAGTATTTAATTACTGAATGATCCGTATAGACATTCACTTTGGTACCTACTAGATAAGATTAAAACTTGTCAAAAGAAAAAAACAATAGCAAGTAACTCTTTCTCTGTTACCGTATAGTTTAGTTGAGCTCCCTTCAGAGTCTAACTTGCATAGTAGATGGGGTGAAAAGCTTTGTTCCTTCACTGTCCCATCATGGCTCCTACTACGAATTCACTTGCGTCACACATTAACTCAAATGCCAAATGTCAATGTGGTGTGACGATAATTGGTGCCGAAACTTACCGATCATTAAAAACTTTCAACCATTCTTCATCAAAGTTGAATGTTGTGTCCTTCTCCAATAATTTGCATAAAGGTTTAGCAATTTTGGAAAAGTCTTTGATGAATATTCGATGGAAACTAACATGTCCCAAAAAGTGCCTAACACCTTTTACAGATGTTGGAGATGGGAGTTTCTCAATAACATCTACCTTTTCTTTATCTACTTTGATACCATGTCTTGTTATTCAGTGCCCCAAAAACAATACCTTCTCATACCATGAAATGACACTTTTTTGAGTTGAGTACAAGGTTTGTTTCTTTGCACCGCCTTAGTAGCTTGGCTAGATTGGCTAAACAATCATTATAAGTGTTTCTAAACACTGAAAAATCATACATATTTGAAATGCAGCAGGTGCATTAAATAAACCAAATGGCATGTGTCTAAATGCAAATGTACCGTATGGGTATGTGAATGTTGTTTTGTGTTGATTCTCCAGTGCTACTGTGATCTAATTGCACCCTGAGTACCCATCTAGAAAACAATAATAGTCTCACCCTGCAAGTCTATCCAGGATTTTATCCAAAAACGATAAAGGAAAGTGATCTTTCCTAGTTTCCTTGTTCAACTTTTGATAACCTGTGCAAATTTTCCATCCTATAACTGTTCTGGTTAGTATTAACTCATTATTTCCATTCTCTATGACCATAATACACCTTTTCTTTCGCATGTACTAGACCAGACTTACCCATGAATTGTCTAAGATGGGGTAAATTATACTTGTATCTAGCCACTAAATGGTTTCTTTCTTTACCACTTCCTTCGTAATGGGGTTTAGTTTCTGTTGTCCATCAATTGTCCCTTTCTCGCCATCTTCTGATATAATTTGGTTCATGCACACAGATGGACTAATACCACGGATATCGACTATTGATAACTCTTGGAAATAGTTATATTTTAAGCCTCTAAACTGAAGTATTTTCTTCTAATCAGGAAAATCTGTTTGCATTTTAGACTTATTACTAGAACATTACATGCTAAAGCTTAGATTGTGTTTTAACTGTAAATTTATGTTACTTTTAATTGCTGGAAATAGGTTTAGTAGTCTTTGGTAGTAGGTGCAGGTAGGATGAAAGAGGCAGGAAGAAGGAAAAGAGAATAAATGAGGTAAAACATTGCCACGACAAATTGTAGGATAGATTGCCAATATATTGAGAAGAAAGATGATGCAATACTCAATCCACATCACTCAGCCAGCTATACGAGTACCAGATAAATCACCCTAAAAAAAATATAAGCAAAATATGTGTACTGGAAGGGATATATCTACCCTATAAAAGGAGGAGAGAGAAAATAGGAAACACATAAGGATTGTGAGGAGCAAAGAAAAGAAAGATAGTGGCTACTCTCTCTGCAATAGAATCCTATGGAGTAATTGCCTAAAAAATTTAGAGAAGAAGAAAAGGGTAGCAGCTAGAAAGAAGAGATCACAAATGTGAAGAAGGGGAAGAGAAATCTTCCTTGGGTTTTGCATAAAATCTTGAGAAAAAGCTGGAGTGCAGTCAGAACTTCCTACAGTTCTACCTTTGTTCTATTATTTTTCTTGGTTTTAATTTCTGTGATTCATAAAATTTGAAGAATGTTGATGAATGATTTAATTTTAGATTTCATTGCCCAACCCATGAGCTAATTATCTTTGGGTTGGAATTATTTGGGTGAATATTGAATTATTTGTAATGCCTATGATATGGTTTTGATTAAAATCATTTCATTTGATTCATGTTTATTTTGAATGCATGCATACAAGCTCTAGACATAGTTGACTACATGACATGTTTTTAGATGGGTTTGAATTTAAAAGGATTAAATACATCAAATTATTGATCGATTGATACATGCAAGTACTCGAAAGAATATTCATAGCATTCTAGACATAGAAGTTGTGATCTATACAAGTGAAGAACGTTAGTATGGTTATCATTTGTGAGTCTTGTAGACATACACAGACTCAGAATAATAACTAAAGTCTAACTCTCGAAAGAAGTAGACTGCACTATTAATTCTCTGAGCAGTAGTTTAGTCAAAATTTTGCCATGGCATTATTATGGTATTAAAATGTTCCCTGAGTAATTCCAACCTTTATCATTTGACAGCAAAAATACTCTCTACTTATTCTTTGTGAATTACCATGAGATTTAGATTGCTTTATCATTCATTTTTTTAGTTATAATTGATATTATTAGTTTATTCATTAATTCCCCTCATCAATTTATACTCTGTTTATTTTGCACTATTTCATTAGTTAAATCTACAATAATACTTTTCCAATTATAATCAATTTCCAATCATTTTGGAGATGATACTCACTCATCATTATATTACTTGAATCAACGTGTACACTTGCACATTTACATTACATATTTACACGCAAAAAGTTTTTGGCACTGTTGCCGAGAATCGACAACATTGGTGAAAATTTGTTTGTTATTATCTATTTAATTTTAGTTTGTTTGGTTTAATTAGTTGTTTTGATTTTTGTTTTTTATGTATGTGCTAGTGCATGAATAGAAATATTCTTGAGAATACAGAGTATTGTTTTGATCTAGAGATTGAGAGAACCTTAAGGCAAAGGAGAAAAAAGTTGCGAGAGATGGAAAGAATTAGAAACAATCAGGTTAGAGAAGAGCCACTACATTAGGAAAGAAGGGATGTTGATATTTCTCAAACTGTATATGACAGAGACAGACCCATCAAAGAACATGCAGTGCCAATCTTAGATGATTTAAATCCAGGAATAGTCAGGCCACATATTCAAGCTCAGCATTTTGAATTAAAGCCAGTGATGTTTCAAATGCTGCAAACAGTGGGGCAATTTAATGGGTTGCCTACTGAGGATCCAAGGTTTTAGTTATGATTTTTTCTGGAAATTTTCGATTCATTCAGGAAACAAGGTGTTCCTAAAGATGCCCTACGACTGAATTTATTTCCTTACTCATTGCGAGATCGTGTTAGAAAATGTTTAAATGCATTACCGTCAAGTACAGTGGCATCATGGAATGAATTCTATCTGAGGTTTTTGTTAAGATATAATCCTCCTAACATGAATGCAAGGTTGAGGAACAACATTATATCATTTCGATAATCAGAGGATGAAACATTATATAAAGCATGGGAGTGATTCAATGAGCTGTTGAGAAAATTTCTGATGCATGATTTCCAGCATTGGATACAAATGGAAATGTTTTACAATGGATTGAATGCTCATACAAGAATGGTTGTTGATGCATCTGCCAATGGGGCTTTACTCGATAAATCATATAACGAGGTTTATCAAATTCTGGAAAGGATAACAAATAATGATTATCAATAATCCATTACCAGAGTTGGAACTAACAGAAGAGTTACAGAAGTAATGGAGCTTGATGCAATTACATCTCTAACAGCTCAGGTATCATCTTTAACAAATATGATTAAAACATTGAAAAGGCCATTTGCAGTGCAGGAAATGAAAGTAGTAGAGTTAGTGTAACAACCTATTTTTAGTGAAATCAGAACAGTGGTTTTGGGACCACAAATCCAATGTGAGAATATTTATTTTATTATTATTTAGTGTCTACAAAATTTTAGCAAGGTCGTATAAAAAATTCGTTAAGAAATTTTATCTTTTGCATGTTTAATTTGGTAAAAAGGGCTAAATCATAAAAGATGCAAAAATTAGAGTTCTATAAGTTAAAGGTACTAACTGGCTATGAAATTAAATGATTAAGGGATTTAAATAGTAATTTTACCATTCATGAAGTTGGTGGACAAATATGGACATAAAATAAAGTGTTTTTAAAGTTAATTAATAAGGTTAAGTTAGTGATTTGATAAATATGTTATGTAAATTAAAGAAAACAATGATATCATCTTTGTTGTTATCTTTTTCCACTGAATATTGAAGAATAGAAAGCTATTGATAGGGTTTTGAAGCTTCAGTTATATCTCCCTTGCATGTAAGTGAAATTCGATTTCGTTTTTAATGATTTTTATGTTTTCATAATCGTTGTAGCTTTATCTATCTAGCCCAGGGACTAATTTGTAAAACTGTTAAAAGGTTGCAGTTTTGCCATGAATGTGTGCATGTGATTTTTTTTATGTTTTATGGAAGAAAATGAATATTTGATGATAAATAAACAACTTTTGTAAAGTGATTTTTGTTGAAAATGTCAATTAAGGACTTATTTGTAAAATGTGTTAAAATACATGGTGAAAATGTGAAATAATAATTTTTATGAGTTGGTATGGGCTTATATAGAATTCGGCTAGCTTAGTATGTCGATGAAATTACATGAATTTCAATTTACGGGCTTAATGACTAAATTGTAAAGAAGTTAAAATGTTAGGAGTAAATGTGTAAATTTGCAAAAGTATGTATTTTGGACTGAATTGAATAGAATGAATATTGAATGGATTGAATTTACTTATTTAGATCAAGTTAAGCCTCACAAGGATCTTGATCGAGGAAAAGATGAAGTCTTGGATTAGTGACACTATTTTGACATTTTTGTAATAGAGGTAAATTTGTATGTTTGAATAACATTTTAATGTATTTGATTTAAATGCTATTATGTTATTCATCATATCATGTGACGACAAAAATCCAACGATGTTACACAACTATCGAGCTCCGTTTAAACCTTAGGAATATATAGGATATAAATGACATGTCATTAGAGGTACCATGTTTCGGGTGCTGATCTTGAATGTCCTAAGGATGGCTTAGTTCTAGCATTTATTGCAGATACTCCTCAGCTTGTGTGAGCGGCATCATGTAGCTACATTCTGACCGTCAGCTTGTGTGAGTGACATCGTGTAGCTATATTTCAACTGTTAGCTTGTGTGAGCGGACCCATTTATGGCTTAAGTGAGCATCTATGTAATGGAAAATTAAAGGAAGGGTTTTGGCTATGTATTTAGCACACTTTGTGTGAGCTTCCCGCGTATCCAATATTATTCTAAATGATTCAACGGGCATAAAAAGGGGAAGAATGGTAAGTGTACCAAAAGCTACGTTAAGAATTCATGAAAAGGTATGAATTGTTGATGATCAAAGTATGAACACTCATAACTGTGAAAACTATGATTTAAGTAATGATATACTCATGTTCTATACCTTGCCATGTGATGATATTACTAAGTTATGCATTTAATCACTAACTTGTGTTGTTGATGATACTTAGGCTTGTGCCTAGCTATGTTGGATTGATTCATGTCTATTTATACAATTATGCATGGAAATGGTAAGCTATGTTCATGATTTATGAACTTAGTAAGCATTATATGCTTATGTTGTTCTTCTTTTCGATGTTTTATATATTATCAGAAACTCGATCGGTTTGGAAGCTTGTCAGAGAACTATCACACTATCCAGCGAATATATCGGTAGGTTTTAAGGTTTTGGTCATTGTTATAATACAATGTATAGGTGAATTGTGTTTGATAAGATAGTTGTCATGTTTGGCTTGTAAATACGGTACTATGGTTAGTGCGCTTTTGGCATTTTGATGCTTTGATGGTTGGTGTTGAAATGGTCAAGTGAATGTATGTTTTGAATTACCAATTTGGTATGTTTGAATGTGATTTGGCATATGGTCATTGTGGTACGATTGGTATGGAAATAGGCTAGAAATGTATGAGTGATGAATGACTAAATTATGTATATGTCTAAGTATGCTTGGTTGTGGTGATTGAAGTGCCTTTTGGGCATATTGGTTGTATGGATAAATGACCTATTGAACTGACTTTATTATGCATTTTTTAGGTATGTTTTAAGGCTTGATTGTATGTGCAAATGGCTTGTAGGTGTGTGCTTGATTTGGGAGAAAGAAATGGCTTGAAATTGACCTATTTCTTGCCCACACGGCCTAAGACATGAGCGTGTGTCCCTTGTAGGTTTGAAAGGGTTACAAGTCAAGCAGTTACATGGCCTAGCACACGGCCTGGCACATGGGCGTGTGAGGCCATTTCAAGAGTTACACGGTCTGGAACACGGGCGTGTGGCTTGGCTATGTGACCCAAGTCAGAGAGGTACATGAGCACAAACAGGGGCTAGGACATGGTCGTGTATCCCTATTTAGAATGTTACACGGCCTGAGACACGGGCGTGTGTCTCAATCGTGTGAGGCACACTGCCATGTGACCTTTGCAGTGTGAAATTTTTTGACTTTTTCCTTAAAGTTTCATATGTTCTCGATTTAGTCCCGAATCATTTCTAAAGTGTTTCTAAGGCCTCGAGGGCTCAAATAAAAGGCGATATGCATGTGCTTGAATGGATTTTTCTATGATTATGAAATGTTTGGAAATTGATGATTTTAAGATAAGTTTTTATAGTAATGCGGCATAACCCTATTTCAATGACAAATACAGGTTAGGAGTGTTATAGTTAGCATGTGTTTACTACGGAGAAGATCATGTCCTTGATGAATTCTCATCAAACCTAGCCTCAGTTTATTACATAGGGGACCTTAATCATAGCAAAAACAACCCATACTCCAACAAATACAATCTAGGGTGGAAACAACATCCTAATTTCAGTTGGAGTACTCAAGGATGGGGAAAATGTATGAATTAAGTAAGGCAAGTTGTCGAATAAGA
Source organism: Gossypium anomalum (assembly GCA_025698475.1). Classification (NCBI taxonomy): domain Eukaryota; kingdom Viridiplantae; phylum Streptophyta; class Magnoliopsida; order Malvales; family Malvaceae; genus Gossypium; species Gossypium anomalum. The sequence continues at coordinate 38,607,626 of CM046958.1, read as the reverse complement.
CCATAGTCGGGCTATGGCAATCGAATAATAAGACCATAACCAGGTTATGGCATGTGAATGAAAGACCATGGTAGGGCCTTGGAAATGTATGTGTAAGACCATAGTCGGACTATGACATCGGAAAATTGATGAATTTGTATCGTAAGCACTTATAAACCGGAGCGGTTTGATAAGAGTATTGATGAGAAATAGAAATGTATCAGTACAGGTATTTATGGAAAATTATTCCAGTATTGAGATAGAAGAAGTTGAGAACTCATGAATGAGGATATGAATAAATTATAAGTTAGCTCATGAATTGATGCTTTATATGTTGATGATATTATCTATTTTGAATTTCTATATGAAAGTTGTGATTATTTCATGTTCACATACGAACTTACTAAGCTTTATAGCTTACTTTGTTTAATTTTTGTTGTTTTATAGTTTTACGAAGCTAGATCGAACCTAGGGATTGTCAGAGACATCATCGCACTATCGATCATCTATTTGGTACTTTTGAAGTTATGTATATATGGTATATGACATGTATAGGCTTGAGTCATTTTGGTACATTTGATGAATATGTATTTTTTCCATTTGAGTTTGTATAAGATAATGAACTCGATGATGCTTATGAATGTGGAAATAGCTCTACTTTTAAAGTTTGGTAATAGACCTATAATGAATGAATGGGATTGAAGTGGTTATGTATGTTTGGATTGGTTTTGCTAAATGAATTATACTTGTGAATTATGCTTAGTAAAGCAAGTTAAATTGTTTGGTATTTGAATAGGTAAATGGTATGGATTTGAGTATTAAATTTAGTTGAAATGGATATGGTATGATTATGTATTGGTTGATGAACTTTGGTTGTATAACTGTGTTTTAAAATGATACCATATAAGCTTCTGTAGGTATGTGCAAAAAGGCTAGCAAATTGGCTTTGCAAAGGGTCTATTTTTGTCCACATGGGCAGAGTCACGGGCGTACATGACACATAGTTAGGTTACACGGCCGTATGTCCCTTGGTACTGAAATTACTTTGAAGTCAATATGATCTACACGATCTCACACACGGGTGTGTGACTGGCCGTATGGTATAAGTTAGTATACCCCCTTAAATGGCACACGGGCGTGTGTGGCCATTTCGTAGGGCACACGGGCGTGTGGTTAGCTGTGTGACCTAATTCAGTATACTCTCTAGTTTTCACATGGCCTGACACACAGGCATGTCCTCGGCCGTGTGATACAAGTCAGTATGTATGCCTTGTTTTCACACGGCCTAAGACACGAGCGTGTCTACTAGCCGTGTGAAGCACACGGCCAATTCACATGGGCGTGTGACTTTTGTTTACATGAAAAAATTTCTAAGTTCTCAGAAATTATCTTATGTTATTGGTTTTGTCCCTAACCATTTCTAAGGCATGTTTAAGGCCTCACAGGTCTTTATAAGGGACAATGTGGTTATATAGAATGATATATGAGAATGAATGATATGTGTTGTGTATTGATCGATAATACCTCGTAACCCTATTTTGATAACAGATACGGGTTAGTGGTGTTACATTTTATTGGTATTAGAGCTACGGTTTAGTCGATTCTAGGACTAACGTAGCGTGTGAGAGTCTAGCTATACATGCCATATATATACTCTACAATAGTATGATGATTTCTGACAGGTTAAACTGTGTTTTCGTATAGTAATGGATCCCGAATGAGCTATAGCAGATGATGGAGAGAGTAATGCGCCAGCTCCCACTCAAGGGATGGCACCTATTGAATCTAGATCCGTGTCGAGTAGTCACGGAGGTGAGGCTAAAGAAGCCTTTTTCCATATGATGAACGAATGGTTCACGTAATACATTCGTACTAATCCGGCTGTTCAACAACCCTACCCCCACTTATGCCTCAACAAATCCCTGTTGTTCCTCTAGTTGTAGATCTGATACGGTTGAACAAGCCACCAGTGGATAAAATTCCTAAAAATAGGGCCGAAGAATTTTGGGCTACTGTTAATGATGATGCAGAGAAAGCTGAGTTTTGGCTCAAAAATACGATTCGAGTATTTGATGAATTGTCTTGTACTCCTGAGGAATGTATTAAATGTGTTTTTATCTTTACTGAGTGATACTGCATATCAATGGTGGAACACGCTAATATCTGTGGTTCCGAGAGAATGAGTGACCTGGGAATTATTTCAGATGGAGTTCCGAAAGAAATACATAAGTCAGTGATTCCTTGATAAAAAACATAAAGAGTTCTTAGAGTTAAAACAAGACCGCATGACTGTCACCAAGTATGAAAGAGATTTCGTACGATTAAGTAAGTATGCTGGAGAATATGTGTCTAGAAGAAATAATGTGTAAACAATTCGTTGACGGGTTGAATGAAGATATAAAACTACTAGTCAGAATTCTAGAGTTGAAAGAATTTGTAGTTCTAGTTGAAAGGGCTTGTAAAGCCGAGGATCTTAGCAAAGAAAAGAGAAAAGCCAATTTAGAAGCTAGAGACTCGAGGAAAAGATCAATGAGTAAGCCGTATCACTCTTCATCAAAGAACTCTCGAGATTTGTTTAGTCAATCAAATACACCAGTGGAATACTCTAGTAGAGATCGTGGGAAGCAAATTACAAGTTCAAAAACTCCAGCTGTATCAGTGGCAAGTGTGGGTAATGTTAGATCAAATAAACCTGAATGTGGACGATATGGAAAATGACATTTTGGCGACTGTAGGATTGAATTATAAAGCCTGTTTTAGATGCGGCCCGCATGAACATTTCATTCGGGATTTTCCTGAGCTAGATAAGAAAGATAAGTCTTAGAACGTAAGATCAAGCAACCCTACTGTGAGAGGAAGATCATTCTATAATGTTGGAAATATGAGTGGTGGTAGAGGTGCAACCTGAGATACTGCTACGAGATCTGATGCTAGAGCACCTGCTAGAGCCTACGTTTTCGTGCTCGCGAAGAAGCGTCATCTCCAGATGTTTTCACTTGTACTTTCACTCTCTATGCTACTAATGTGATTGCATTGATAAATCCAAGATCAACTCATTCTTACATATGTATGAATTTAGTATCCAGTAAGACTTTGCCTGTAGAGTGTACTGAATTTGTGATTAGAGTATCGAACCCTTTAGGCAAATGTGTTTTGGTTGAAAAAGTTTGCAAGAATTGTTCATTAATGCATCGGGATTTCTGTTTTCCGGCTAACCTGATGTTGTTGCCATTCGATGAATTTGATACGATTTTGGGTATGGATTGGCTAATGATATATAATGCTATAGTGGATTGTAGATGAAAGACAATTGAACTGAAATGTTAGAATAATGAGATTATTAGAATTGAATCAGATGATCTGAATAGTCTTCCAACTGTGATATCGTCTATGTTAGCTCAGAGATTTGTGAAAAAGGGATGTGAAGCTTAACTTGCTTATGTACTTGATACGAAAGTGACAGAAACAATGATTGAATTAGTACCAGTTGTGTGCGAGTATCCAGATGTATTTCCTGAAGAGTTATTGGGTTTACCACCTATCAGAGAGGTTGAGTTTGGTATTGAATTAGTACCGGGTACAACACCGATATCGGTAGCTCCGTGCAGAATGGCTTCGATAGAGTTAAAAGAATTGAAAGCTCAATTGCAAGAGTTAACAGATAGAGGTTTTCCTAGACCGATTTTCTCTCCCTGGGGTGCATCTGTGTTATTTGTGAAAAAGAAACATGGCATGATAAGAATGTGTATAGATTATCGACAACTCAGCAAAGTGACAATCAAGAATAAATACCCTTTGCCAAGAATATATGATTTGTTTGATCAGTTAAAAGGGGAAACAGTGTTTTCGAAAATTGATTCGAGATTGGGTTAGTAAGAGTTGTGAGTTAAAGATTCAGATGTGCCAAAGACTACCTTTAAAACAAGGTACGAACACTATGAATTTCTTATTATGCCTTTTAGATTAACAAATGCATCTGCTATTTTTATGGTCTTGATGAACCGGATATTCAGGTCATATTTAGACCAATTCGTAGTTGTGTTTATTGATGACATTTTGATTTACCCTAGAGATGAATCGGAGCATGCCAAGCATTTGAGAATCGAGTTACAAACTTTGAGAGATAAACAGTTGTTTTCAAAGTTTAGCAAATGTGAGTTTTGGCTATGAGAGGTTGGTTTTCTGGAACATATAATTTTAGCTGAGGGTATCCGAGTTGACCCGAGCAAAATTTCTGCGATTATAGATTAGAAGCCTCCAAGAAATTTATCTGCAGTTCGTAGTTTTCTGGGATTAGCTGGCTATTATAGACGATTTGTGAAAGGTTTCTCGATGATTGCGACTCCGATGACGTGATTGCTTCAAAAAGATGTTAAGTTTGAGTGGTCAGAAAAGTGTCAACAGAGCTTTGAACAGTTGAAAGCATTATTAACAGAGGCACCAGTGTTAGTTCAACCTGAGTCAGGTAAAGAATTCGTAGTTTTAAGTGATACATCGTTAAATGGCCTCGGTTGTGTTTTTATGCAGGAAGGCAAAGTTATAGCTTATGCCTCGAGACAGTTGAAGCCACACAAAAAGAATTTTCTGACACACGATCTAAACTTAGCTGTGATAGTGTTCGCATTGAAAATTTGGCTTCATTACTTGTTTGGTGAGAAATGCCATATTTATACTAACCACAAAAGTTTGAAATATCTGATGAATCAGAAAGACTTGAATTTGGGACAAGGAGATGGTTAGAATTGTTAAAAGACTATGAATTAGTGATTGACTATCATCTGGGGAAAGTGAACGTAGTTGCTGATGCTTTAAGCCAAAAGTCTTTATTTAATTTACGTGCTTTGAACACACAACTAGCTTTGTCTAACGACGGTTCTATTATAGCTGAGTTGAAAGCAAGACCTTTATTTCTACAATAGATTTGTGAAGCTCAAAAGTTTGATAAAGAGTTGCAAGCAAAACAGGTTTAGTGTGAGTCGATTTCAGATTCCGAGTTTCGAATAGGGCCTGATGATTGTTTGATATTTTGTCATAGAATATGTGTAACAAGAAATTTTGAGCTTATTCGAAAAATTTTAAACGAATCGTACAGTAGTCATTTATCAGTACATTCGGGGACCACAAAAATGTATAACGACTTGTAACAGCATTATTGGTGGCAAGGCATGAAACGAGATACCTCAGAATTTGTTTCAAAATGCTTCATTTCTCAGCAAGTCATAGTTGAGCATCAAATGTCGTCAGGTTTATTACAACCTATTATGGTTCCTGAGTGGAAGTGGGATAGAGTAACAATGGATTTTGTATCAGGTTTGCCCTTATCTCCAAAAAAGAAAGATGCAATCTGGGTTGTTGTTGACAGATTGAAAAAATTGACTCATCTCATTCCTGTACGTACGGATTATTCACTTGACAAATTGGCTGAGTTATATATCTTAGAGATTGTTCAATTGCATGGAGTGCCACTATCTATTATTTCAGACAGGGATCCGAGATTCACTTCGTGATTTTGGAAGAAATTGAAAGAAGCTTTAGGTACAAAGCTGCATTTTAGCACTGCATTTCATCCTCAAACGGATGGTCAATCTGAGCGAATTATTCAGATACTTAAGGATTTGTTATGATGTTACATTCTTGAGTTTGAAGGTAACTGGTAGAAATATCTACCACTGATTGAATTTGCTTAGAACAATAGCTTCCAATTGAGTATAAAAATGGCACCATACAAAGCTCTAAACGATTGTAAATGCCGAGCACCGTTGTACTGGACTGAGCTTAGTGAGAGTAAAATTCACGGAGTTGATTTGATCAGAGAGACAAAAGAGAAAGTAAAAGTAATTCGTGATAATTTGAAAATGGCATCAGATCGACAGAAATCATATGCAGATTTGAAATAGAAGATCTTGAGTTTTAGATCGGGGATAAAGTGTTTCTAAAAGTTTTACAGTGGAAAAAGATATTGCAATTTGGTCGGAAAGGGAAATTGAGTCCGCGATTCATCGGACCGTATGAGATTACCGAGAGAGTTGGGCCACTGGCATATCGACTATCTTTAACGTCTGAGTTAGAGAAAATACATAATGTGTTTCATGTATCTATGCTTTGACGATATCGATCTGACCCTTCACATGTCATTTCCCCGACCAAGGTTGAAATTCAACCAGATATGTCATATGCTGAAGAACTAATTCAAATTTTAGCTCGTGAGATCAAAGAGCTAAGAAATAAGAGAATCGCATTAATGAAAGTATTATGGCATCGACATGGGATTGAAGAAACTAGGTGGGAACCCGAGGATGCTATGAGAAAACAATATCCAAACCTATTCATTGGTAAGATTTTCGGGGACGAAAATCCCTAAGAGGGAGAGTTGAAACAGCCCGTTTTTTAGTCAAATCAAAACAGTGGTTTCGGGACCACAAATTCGAGGTCAAAAAATTATTTTAATATTATTTTTGGTAATTACAGTATGATAGCAAGTATGTGCGAAATTTTCGTGAGTTAATTTTATTTCAATAGTTAATTTGAGAAAAAAGGACTAAATTGCGTAAAACATAAAATGCATGTTCTATTAGTTAAAGGTGTCAATTGGCTTTGGCTTTTAAACATGATGGCCTTAAATGATAATTAGACCATTTTAAAGGTTAATGGACATTAATGGACATCAATTATATGATTATATATGTATATAACAAAGGTTATATTAGTAAATTGATTAATTAAGTTATAATTATAATAAAACAAAGCCAAATTCATTTCATTCATCTTTGTTAACAACCTAAAATAGAAAAGAGAATAAGGTTTTGAAGCTTTCATAATTTTAGCACACTCCTAGCTTGATTAAGGTACGATTTTAGCTCGATTTTTAAAGATTTCTATGTTTTTGTAATCGTTGCTTCGTATTCTAGCTAGCTCGTTCCTTAGATTTTGAAATTGTTAAAGATTTTAAGAGTTTATATTGATGAGTTTATGTGTTCTTTGATGTTTGAAGATGAAATATGAAAGCTTGATGATAGATTTTAATGTTTTGTAAAGTGATTTTTGACAAAAATGTCAAACAAGGATTATGTTGTGAAATGTGTAAATTGAGGGGTTGAAATGTAAAATAAATGAAAGTTATAGGCTGCTAGGGACCTATAGGTAATTCGACTAAGCTAGAGTATAATGAAACTATGTGAATTTTGTGTATTTGTGAAATAAGGACTAAATTGTAAAAATGTGAAAGTTTAGGGGCTAATATGCAAATATGCCGAAATGAGTAATTTTGCACTAAATTGAATGAGTAGATGAATAGAAAAGTTAATTTTGGATTTATATAGATTAAGAAAGAAAGAATTCTGATTTAGATATGGGGAAAAGTAAGGTTGTCGAATAGTCGATCCAATTAGTCAATTCCGAAAACGAGGTAAGTTCGTATAAATGAACTTAAATGTGTATCTATGTGTTTGATGGATGAAATTGAAATAGTAATTATTCTATTTGATAAATGTTGAGATACTAGATGAAATGTATGAATTGAGTAAGGCAAGTTGCTGAATAAGACCATAGTCGGCTATGGCAATCGAATAATAAGTCCATAACCGGGTTATGGCATGTGAATGAAAGACCACGACAGGGCCTTGGCAATGTATGTGTAAGACCATAGTTGGACTATGACATCGAAAAATCGATGAATTTGTATCGTATGAACTTGTAAACCAGAGCAGTTTGATAAGAGTATTGATGAGAAATAGAAATGTATCAGTATAGGTATGTACGGAAAACTATTCAAGTATTGAGATAGATGAAGTTGAGAACTCATCAATGAGGATATGAATAAATTCTATGTTAGCTCATGGATTGATGCTTTATATGTTGATGGTATTATCTATTGTGATTGCTATATGAAAGTTGTGATTATTTCATGTTCACATACGAACTTACTAAGCTTTATAGCTTACTTTGTTTAATTTTTGATGTTTTATAGTTTTGCGAAGCTAGCTTAGACCCAAGGATCATCAGAGACATCACCGCACTATCGATCATCTATTTGGTACTTTTGAAGTTATGTATATATGGTATATGGCATGTGTAGGCTTGATTCATTTTGGTATGTTTGATGAATATGTATTTTTTCCATTTGAGTTGGAATAAGATGATGAACTTGATGATGCTTATGAATGTGCAAATAGTTCTACTTTTAATGTTTGGTAATAGACCTATAATGAATGAATGGGATTGAAGTGGTTATGTATGCTTGGATTGGTTTTGTTAAATGAATTATACTTGTGAATTATGCTTAGTAAATCAAGTTAAATTGTTTGGTATTTGAATAGGTAAATGGTATGGATTTGAGTATTGAATTTAGTTGAAATGGATATGGTACGATTATGTATTGGTTGATGAACTTTGGTTGTATAACTGTGTCTTAAAATGATACCATATAAGCTTTTGTAGGTATGTGCAAAAAGGGTGGCAAATTGGCTTTGCAAAGGGCCTATTTTTGTCCACACGGGCAGAGACGGGTGTGTATGACACACGATTAGGTTACATGGCTGTGTGTCCCCTGATGTTGAAATTGATTTGAAGTCAGTATGCTCTACACGGTCTCACACACGGGCGTGTGACTGGCCGTGTGGTATAAGTTAGTATACCCCCTTAAATGGCACACAGTCTAGGACATAAAGGCACTACTGGACAAATCGAAATATTTAACATTTATTTCATAAACATCAAAGCATCAGGGATCAAACATCAATATAGAGTCCCTTATATAGGTCATCGAGACCTTAAACATGCATTAGAAAGGAGTCGGGACTAAACCGAACTCATACAAAATTTTTCCAAAACTTAAACATTTTCAAAGAGGTACAGGGCACATGCCCGTGTGAACAGGCCGTGTGCCTTACACGACATTAGACACGCCCGTGTGTCTAAGCGGTGTCCAAACAGGGCATACATACTGACTTGCTCACACAGCCACAAGACACACCCGTGTGCCATAGCTGTGGTCGAGCCTGACTTAGGCCATATGGCTAGCCATACGCCCGTGTGCCTTTGCCATGCTCGAGCCTGACTTACAATTGTAGGGTACCCCAGGGGACATACGGACGTGCAACATAGCCATGTACGAGACACATGCCTGTGTCTCTGCCCATGTGGACAAAAATAGGCCATTTGAATAGCCAACTTGCCACCCCAATTAGGTCAAACCTACAAGCACCAAACCAAGAATATTTGTACACCAATTTCTGCCAATCTCTACACTAAAACATACATTATTCATGCCTTTACAATATCAATAAAATCCAACCTCAATTCATCAACCAAATCATATCAAAACCTAAATTAAAATCATACCAAAACATATGTTTCAATACATCATTCAATCTCATGCTTAAAATTTACCAAAACTCATCAACATTGACCATTTCATTTGGTCATTCAAAACATACCATGCAACAATTCCAACCATAAGTTCAAACATAAACTAGCCATATCACATGGCATAATATATACAAAACAAAACTTAACCAAAGTACTTCTAGCCTATGCATGCCATACTTTACTATATATTTTTTCAAAAGGTACCAAAATGAGTTTCAATAGTGTGATGGCGGTCCTCGACGATCCCCGAGCTTACAGTAGCTTCGATATCTATAAGACAATGCAAACACACACAAAGTAAGCTTTCATAAGCTTAGCAAGCTCATACTAGATATCATCAACAGTTTATAAAATATAAAACATCAACACATAAGTATTTATTAGTTCTAAATTCATCTATCAATTTTATGCCAATACAATTCATATGTTCGTACCAATTCAATGAACTTCATATACATAATATCATCTACCACATAGGTATGGTACATATTTGAACCTTCCCGTATTTATTCATTTTCATTCTTACCTCTCGTTCGGATATTTTAAGATTTTCTGAAGATTATTCATGCTTTAAAAATCTGCACACTTAGTGCCTTAAAGATTAGCCGAATCTAAAATGATTCAGCACACTTAGTGCCATCTCAATTAACTGAAGCTATTTCGGTATCGCATACTTAGTGCCAAATACAATTGATTTATCATTGTATTCAACCATAATAAAATATATATACAATCTATGTATAATCAAAGCATCAAAAATATACTTGTAACATCATGATTTATGTACAAACTTACCTCGTATTCAGAATTGTTGACTCGGATTGTCAACTCTATAACCTTCGACTTCCCTCGGTCTAAATCCGAATTCCTCTTTTCTTGATCTATATGTGTTCAAAATTAACCCTTTTATTCACCAAATAATTCAAATCAATCCATAAACATTTATTTAGGGCATTTTACAATTTAGCCCTCACATTTTCACATTTGACACTTTAGTCCTTAATTCACAAAATCACAAAATACACATAATTTGCATATACTCATGCTTGACTGAATTTTCCTAGTACTCATACTAGTCTATACATTTTATTTATTTCACATTTTAGTCCCTCAATTTAAAATTTTCACAATTCAGCCCATTTTACTCAAAATTATCAAAAATCTAAAGACAAAACATATAAACTGTAACGCACCAAAAATCCTGAACTTTCTTTCTTTTTTGATTTTGATAAAAGGTGTGCTTAATATTCCTAGTCAAGTGTTATTTATGTGATAGTAGGCCGAGTTAAGTTTTGAGTTTGAACTTTGGGGTGAAGGAAATTATAGTTTAATAATTAAAAGAACCTTGATGGCAAGTAGTTTGAGTTTTAAATAAATGAAGGAGGAATTGGACACAAGGAGCCTTGTGTTGGAGTGGCAAGTAGCGTCACATGTGGGGCCTAGAGGTGGCGTCACATGCATGGCAAGGAGGTTTGGGGTTCGTATCCCTCCTTGCTCAAAAGAATGATTTATTTTTGCTCAATAAATGGCCAGTAGTGGCGTTGGATGTGAACTCTGAAGGGAGTGATCAGAGGAGAAATTTAAGGAAGGGATTAAGGAGTTATCAAGGAGAAAAGTTAGGAGATGAGGGGTGTAGAGAAGTGGAGCCAAATAAGGAATTTGGGGATAGGTAAATTCAGCTATAGTATATATAGGTACTAATTTTGGGGATTCTAGGGTATTGCCAAAATTTCTTCTCTTTCTTTAGCCGAATTCCTCATTTTTGTGTTGTCGAAACACTTTTCTCTCTAAGTGCTCAGAAGCCGAATTCCTTATTCCTTGCTTGCCGATTTTCCATTCTTTCTTTTCTCAAATTCTCTTTTGATTCACCTTTGGTTTTAGCCAATTCCTTCTTTGCTTTTTCTTATTTGTGTCGAATAACCCCTTTCACCATACAAATCTCAAAAGCTGAATACGTCTTTGGCTGAAGACCCTTTATGCTGCCGCTACTCCCTCTGCTTCGATCGATTCTTGTGGGGTTAGTATCGAATCTCAGGTTTTAGATCTGTGTCGAATTACTTCTTAGGCATTTTAGGGTTGCGGATTTAAGGAATACTCATGATTGGTGATCAAGGAAGGGCTGTTAAGGCTTGTCGTTCAAGGTAAGGCAAATGTGAGATTTTTGGCTTTTGGTGATCGTATTTGATAAGTGTGTGATTAATTGTTGAGTGACATCATTTGTAGGTTCATGGCTGAGCAGATCGAAACACGTTTTAGTATCAGTTGTGTACATACACTGCACACACACAGTAGATCGGCAAATCCCGAAATGCCGAAAAGTTAAAAAGCTGAAATGCCAAAAAGCTGGGGTTTGGCTACAATAGACTTGCGAGTGCGCGAACACTTGTAAGGGGAAACTGATAGGTTACCATAGGCCCCATGAGCAATTTTGTGCACTTGGGCCGAGTATTTGCCAACCGGGCCAGAATGGGCTAAATAAGCCCGATGGGCTGTAGGACCCATAATAGGCAAAATTGGCAATTTGTTACTAAGTGATGAAAAATCATATGATTGCATGACTATGAATGTGATTTGGGCCTAATGGGCCATACGAATGTGATTTGGGCCTAATGGGCCATATAAATGAGATTGGGCCTAGTGGGCCATATGCATGTATGTAGACTCATTTGGGCTTTGTAAGGGGTTTTGGGCCTAGTATCTAATAACTGCTAAAACAGACAGAAAACTTAATTAATCAATTAATTGTGACCATGAACAAGCCATAAGGTTAAGGTGTGGCAATGGGTATATGCATGTCTAGGATTGGATCTAGGGAGAGCTTGGTACTTAAGCGGTCTTATTGACCTACCTCCTCTTCTCTAGATTCCTACCTGGTGCATAGTATCTATTCGCTTTAGCCAATGATGCCAAGGTAAGTAATAACCCATAATAAAGAGAAATTATCGAAATTCCCCTAATGGTGAAAATGACTAAAATATCCTATGTGTTGAATGTAAGATTTATGGATGTTACATGTATACCTGGTGCATTCATATGATATTCTGTTTTGGTTGCATATAGGTTGGGAATTATGGAACGGAGGAAGTATATGAGGATCGCATGGTTGCTTGACGATCGTGGATCTACCGATGGCTTTTTAAGCCCAACATATGATTAGCAGCTTTGCTGCAACATTAGGTAGTACCGCAACCGAGCTACCATTGGAGTGTATCAGATGGGTGGGTCAATATTTATATCCCCACCTAGTGTGTATCGGGGGATAAAAATGGTGTGTAGCGGTTGGATGGGTTGGATCCGTGCATATTTGATTGCTTTACATCTGTTATGATATTGAATTGGGCTCAGGCCCGAAAAGACTTGCTATTGTATGCTTTTCTTTTTGCCGAGGGTTGTGCACACTGAGTTTTCGAAAACTCACCCCCTCTTTTATTTTTCTCAAGTGATCCTCAGTAGGTGGTTCGACGGTAAGAGGGACTCCGAGGTGGCCAGCTAGCAAGACGACTTGGACTTATTTTCTTTAGCATGTAATTTCTAGTATTTTAAGTTATTTCAGTCCGGATTGTAATAAGGCCTTTTCTCTGGATATTATTTCAAATTAGGATTAATATTTTTTTATTGGAAGTAGAACATGGTTTTCCTAAACCATAACTGTTTTTTAATACCAAGTTTCCGCAACTCAATTTTTAAATGACAAGTTTTCGTAGATCAACTGTTTTAAATAAAGCTTCCGCAACTGAAAAGAGATTTTACAAAGTAATTATTATCATGCAAGAAGGAATAGTTTTTATTTAAATAAAGGTTTTTAATAAAAGCAAGGTTTTCAATAAAACACTTTAATGTGACACGCCGGATCTGGCTATAACAACCGGGCTGAGTTTGAGGTGTTACATTTAGTGGTATCAGAGCCAAGTTGCATAACTCGGGATGTGAAATGGGCCTTATTATATCACAATGTTTTGGAAAAAATCTTGTTGTGCGGCACACCAAGTCTCCGACGTCAAGCCAAGTTTTTTTATTATTAAGCTTGTTTAATTTGATATACTGTAGATAGTTAATAGGCTACTTTAGGTGATTATACTGAGGCTTTTACTTGGAGTAAAACTGAAGCCCATAGGACCTCGAACCTGTAGAGGATTTACGAAAACAATTCTCTTTTTAATACTTTCATAAAACATCGACTTAATTATTGAAACTAACTAAAACTTCATAAAAATTCTAATTCAGATAATATGTGCATCAACGATGAGTGCTAGAAGAGGTGCAAGAGGCCGTGGCCGAGACCGCGGAAGTGTTAGGGCTGGATCGTTGGCATCGGGCTATATGCCCAATGTTGGAGTGTGGTGTGGTAGTCTGTGTTATTAGTTGGAAATTTCATGGATGAAATTTCTTTAAGGGGGTACAGTTGTAATGCCCCAAAAATCCTAAACTTTCTTTCTTTTTCGGTTTTGATAACAGGTGTACTTAATATTCCTAGTCAAGTGTTATTTATGTGATAATAGGCCGGGTTAAGTTTTGAGTTTGAACTTTGGGGTGAAGGAAATTATTGTTTAATAATTAAAAGAACCTTGATGACAAGTAGTTTAGGTTTTAAATAAATGAAGAAGGAATTGGACACAAGGAGCCTTGTGTTAGAGTGCAAAAAGCGTCACATGTGGGGCTTAGAGGTGGCGTCACATGCATGGCAAGGAGGTTTGGGGTTTGAATCCATCCTTGCTCAAAAGAAGTTTTATTTTTGCTGAATAAATGGCTAGTAGTGGCGTTGGATGTGAACTCTGAAGGGAGTGATTAGATGAGAAATTTAAGGAAGGGATTAAAGAGTTATCAAGGAGAAAAGTTAGGAGATGAGGGGTGTAGAGAAGTGGAGCCGAATAGGGAATTTGGGGATAGGTAAATTCGGCTATAGTATATATAGGTGTCGATTTTGGAGATTCTAGGGTATTGCCGAAATTGCTTCTCATTCTTTAGCCGAATTCCTCATTTTTGTGTTGTCGAAACACTTTTCTCTCTAAATGCTCAGAAGCCGAATTCCTTATTCCTTGCTTTCTGATTTTCTATTCTTTCTCTTATCAAATTCTCTTTTGATTCACCTTTGGTTTTAGCTGATTCCTTCTTCTGTTCTTCTTATTTGTGCCGAATAACCCCTTTCACCATACAAATCTCAAAAGTCGAATACCTTTTTGGCTGAAGACCCTCTGTGCCACCGCTACTCCCTCTGCTTCAGTTGATTCTTGTGTGGTTAGTATCGAATCTCAGATTTCAGATCTGTACCGAATTGCTCCTTAGGCATTTTAGGTTTTTGGATTTAAGGAATACTCGTGATTGGTGATCAAGGAAGGGTTGTTAAGGCTTGTCGTTCAAGGTAAGGCAAAGTTGAGATTTTTTACTTTTGGTGATCGTATTTGATAAGTGTGTGATTAATCGTTGACTGACATCATTTGTAGGTTCGTGGCTGAGGAGATCGCAATACGTTTTAGTATCAGATGTGTACATACACTGCATACACACAATAGATCGGCAAACCCCGAAAAGTCGAAAAGCCTAAATGTCGAAAAGCCAGAGGTTTAGCTACAATAGACTTGCGAGTGCGCGAACACTCGTAAGGGGAAACCAATAGGTTACCAGAGGCCCCTTGAGCGATTCTGTAGACTTGGATCGTGTATTGGCCAACTGGGCCAAAATAGGCTAAATAGGCCCAATTGGCTGTGGGGTCCATAATAAGTAGAATTGGCAATTTGTTACTAAGTGATGAAAAATCATATGATTGCATGACTATGAATGTGATTTGGGCCTAATGGGCCATACGAATGTGATTTGGGCCTAATGAGCTATATGAATGAGATTGGGCCTAGTGGGCCATATGCATGTATGTAGACTCGTTTGGGCTTTGTAAGGGGTTTTGGGCCTAGTATCTGATAACTGCTTAAACAGACATAAAGCTTAATTAATTAATTAATTGTGACCATGGACAAGCCATAAGGTTAAGGTGTGGCAATGGGTATATGCATGTCTAGGATTGGATCTAGGGAGAGCTTGGTACTTAAGCGGTCTTATTAACCCACCTCCTCTTCTCTAGATTCCTACCTGGTGCATAGAATCTGTTCGCTTTAGCCAACGAGGACTTGTTAACGGGCCAAGGTAAGTAATAACCCATAATAAAGAGAAATTACCGAAATGCCCTTAAGGGCGAAAATGACTAAAATACCCTATGTGTTGAATGTAAGATCTATGGATGTTACATGTATACCTGCTGCATTCATATGATATTTTATTTAGGCTGCATATGGGTTGGGAATTATGGAACGGAGGAAGTATATGAGGATCGCGTGGTTGCTTGACGACCGTGGATCTACCGATGGCTTTTTAAGCCAAATATATGATTAGCAACTTTGCTGCAACGTTAGGTAGTACCGCAACCGGGCTACGGTGGGCCAATATTTATATCCTCACATGGTGTGTATTGAGGGATGGATATGGTGTGTAGCGGTTGGATGGGTGGGATCCGTGTATATTTGATTGCTTTACATCTGTTCTGATGTTGAATTAGGCTCAGGCTCGAAAAGACTTGCTATTGCATGCTTTTCTTTTTGCCAAGGGTTGTGCACACTGAGTTTTCAAAAACTCACCCCCCTCTTTTATTTTTCTCAGGTGATCCTCAGTAGGTGGTTCGACGGTAGGAGGGACTCCGAGGTGGCCAGCTAGCAAGACGACTTGGACTTGTTTTCTTTAGCATGTAATTTCTAGTATTTTAAGTTATTTCAGTCTAGATTGTAATAAGGCCTTTCCTCTGGTTATTATTTCAAATTAGGATTAATATTTTTTTATTGGAAGTTGAACATGGTTTTCCTAAACCATAACTGTTTTTAAATACCACGTTTCCGCAACTCAATTTTTAAATGACAAGTTTTCGTAGATCATCTGTTTTAAATAAAGCTTCCACAATTGAAAAGAGATTTTACAAAGTAATTTTTATCATACTGTAATGCCCCGTACCCGAGACCGTCGCCGGAGTCGAACACGAGGTGTTAACAGACTTAATTCATTACTTTAAACAGCTCAAACAATTTATTTTTAAAATTTTCAGTCAAGCTAGCAATCTGCATCACAGTCACTTAAAAATTCATATCTCGAGTTTCGAAACTCAAAATGCAATTCCGTAAATTTTCCCTGAAACTAGACTCATATATCTATTTACTTATTTTTTTATAGAATTTTTGGTCAAGCAAATTAGTACAGTTTATTAGTTAAAGTCTCCCCAATTTTAGGGTTTGACTGCTCTGACCTCTGTGTATTACGAATTAGATATCTCCCTATACAGAGTTTCAATGACTATGCCGTTTATTTCTAATAAAACTAGACTCAATAAATAATCTGTACATATAAATCATGACTTCTAATTATCTTTAAAAAATTTATGGTGAATTTCCAAAGTCAAAACAGGGGATCTAGAAATTGCTCTGGCCCTATTTCACAAAAATTTAAACATCTCATAAAATATAACTCATATACCTGTTTTGTTCCATCCATATGAAAATAGACTCATCAAGCTTCAATTCCATAACTTATTCATTATTTAATTCCATTTCTAATATTTTTAGTGATTTTTGAAATTCACGTCATTACTGCTGTCTGAATCTATTTTATGGTAAATTTTACCCATTTCATGGTTCCCATGGATTAGCTAGCAATTTAGCATACATAACACCAAATATGATCATGATTAGCCATTCCAATGGCTAATCATTACCAAGCATTTCCATACCACTCAATAACCATATCATAAGATCATATATACAAAATGATTATAATGCTATACATGCCATACTCAAAATATACAAGCCATTATGCCAAGATGGTATACGGATAGTGTGAGCGTGCCTCCGACCGTTTCCGATTTTCGAGTTGGCTTGTCAACACTACAAGGAATGAAAAGGAGGGAGTAAGCACAAATGCTTAGTAAGTTCACAAGCAAATAGCAAGTAACACAACTATATAAGCAAACATAAACATCATTTGCATGATCATCACCGAGACATTCATATCACATTTTCATTTATCATCTTACCATATTGTTGTTATATCGAGTTTTCAACCCAAGGGTTATGTACATACCTGTTCAAAGTATTCATTTCACAACACTTACCAATACGTCCCTTTCATCTCGAGTATTCCTCCATTTGAGTAGAATTTTACCTGTCGAACACATCGGAATATAATTCGGATACACGAAAAGTTTGCACATAAGTGCCTGTAGACAAGCTACCATGTAACCCGCCCATAAGTGAACTCGGACTCAACTCAACGAGCTCGGATGCCTAGTTACATCTCTCGAACTCAGATTCAACTCAACGAGTTCGGACATTCGCATCCATAAGTGAACTCGGACTCAACACAATGAGCTCGGATGCCTAGTTACATCTCTCGAACTCGGACTCAACTCAATGAGTTCGGACATTCGCATCCATAAGTGAACTCGGACTCAACTCAACGAGTTCGGATGCCCAAATATCCCAGTGACATGTCACTTGTATCCTAATTCATTCATAAGGTTCAACGGGACCTTTTTCCCAATCATGTGTCTCAACCATCTTCTACAGAATGCCGATACCGATACTCGATAGTATTTCACATTTTCCAAGTATATCACATAATTTGACATATTATCAAACAATTATCACGAGTATAATATTTCATAATAATTATCATATCATTTAAATAACATAAAAACATTTAAAATAATAACTATGTTACCAACATTTACATATGAACTTACCTCGTATGTGAAAATGGCTACTTTTACCATTTCGTCCACAACTTGGTATTTTCCCCATTTTAGTCCGAATTTTAGTTTTCCTTGCTCTATCATTTAAAATATAGTCTAATTAGGGCTCAAATTATTCAAATTAATCCAAAATCATATTTTGGTAAAATTATAGTTTTGCCCCTAAACTTTTGCATATTTACACTTTTGCCCCAAAGCTCGTAAATTAAACTTCAGCATATTTTATTATGTTTTATGACATGCTGAACATTTTTCCATTCTATGACAACATCAAATTCTCACTCTAACAGATAGTTATGAACAATAATAATTTTTACCGATTAAGCCGTTTTACTCATTTTTGCTTAAAATCGCTTAGCAAAAGTTGTTTAACATAATTTCAGCCTTCATATTCTACCATAAAACATCAAAATAAACACATTTCACCTATGGGTATTTTTCCAAATATGAACCCTAGCTTAAATTATTGCTAGAATAAGCTTAATCAAGTTAATGGATTCCAAAAACGTAAAGAACTTGAAAAACGGGGCTAGAACGGACTTACAATCGAGCTTGGAAGATTGAAAAACCCTAGCCATGGTTTCTCCTTTCTATATTCGGCCATGGGGTTGAAGATGAGCAAAATTAGCTTTTAATTTTGTATTTTAATTCATTTTACCCCTAAATGACCAAAATGCCCTTACTACTAAACTTTCCAAAAATTCCATCCATGTCCAATTTTTGTCCATAGACTTAGAAATTGGTAAAATTGCTATTTTAGACCTCCTAATTAATATTTCAAAACAATTTCATACTAGAAACTTTTAGAATGCAAGTTTTGCAAATTATTCGATTTAGTCCCTAATTTCAATTTAAGCACTTTCTGTATAAAATTTCTTCACGAAACAATCATGCAATCATATCATAGACCTCAAAATAATCATAAAATAATTATTTCTATCTTGGATTTTGTGGTCACGAAACCACTATTTCGACTAGGCCCAAAATTAGGATATTACAACTCTCCCCCTTTTAGGGATTTTCGTCCCTGAAAATCTTACTACAGGAAAAGTGGTCTTCACTTTTAATCTCATATTCGGTCTTTGAAGAACTTTCACTTAGGCTGTACCTCCAATACATCTCTTTAATTTCTCATATGGTCTAAAAGCTTACAGCCTCAACTCTCAACTGTTCTTAAATTTTCAACCCTTCTCGTTTCCCATGATATCATGACATAAAACCAGGATCTTAACTTGATTAATGGAGACCTGGAATTCCAAGAAATCCAACAATCAAAGAGACACGAAATTCCATGAATCGATGAGTAGGAATTCATTCAATACCGATATGATTTATAGATTTCTCCAAACATTTAAGAATAGGATACATCACATTTTTCCTCTTTACGCCATAGAAATAATTTCGATATGGCCTCAAGAATAATCCTTCTCATTTCCATCCCAATATCAACATTGACAAGGATAATTTTGATAGATCCCAATGCTTAACTTTTACCTCTTTAACAACTCAGATTTTATGTAACATCGAATGCTCTAAACTATCACATTACCTCACTGTCTTGAAACACATCACAATTCATACAACAAAGACATTACTTGAAAGTCAGGAAGTCTTTGCTCAATGTAGACTAGTCTAGTTCAGACGCTTCGGTTACCAATATTCTAATCTATCCGAACTCTGTCAACATGTAATAAACTTTTTAGCTTTCATAAGATGAAAACCTTATCATTCGTAGTGACTTTAACTAATATCCAACTCTTTCTAATAAATATAAACTTCTCGTTCAGACTATTTACTCTTTTATCAGTACAAAAATGAAATTCTATTATTAGACTTGAGAAAAATAATCCTGACATAATTGTAACATGAAATCTTTCAAATAAATAATTCACCATACCGACTGAAACTCACGCTTTTATCACCTATGCCTTTTCATCGATGTCAAATCCTTACGAAATTAGAAAAAAAATCCCAATACTAAAATCACCACATTACCAAGATCAAATTAGAAGTATAGTCATATTTGACATGATTATCACGAGATGAAGAACGCACTTCGAACATGAGTCGTAATTGACAAATTATGGAGCAAAGATAACAAGAAAATTGAATAAAGAAATCCAAGATAGAGAAACCCGGAATAAAGAAATCCAAAATAAAAAGATCCAGGATAAAGAAACACAAGATACGATACTATGCCGAAGAATCGAAAACCAAACTCATAGAGAAAATATAGAATACCCCGATAATTCTTCAATGAAAGAAAGTCCAAAAGAAAACATCATTTAATCCCACTGAAATCAAATATAACAAGATCAATATATCTTCCCATACATATATATCAGATGAAGCATCAAGTAGAAGAAACAGAATTATAATATCATATGTATTCTCTCATCAATTCTTATCAGACGAAATGAAATAGAATACCCGATGAAATAGAGCAATATAAATTATAAACCAATCGGACTACCAATGCTTTCATCCAACACTGTAATTAGAAGACATTCCCATATAACAATAATTTCTTGGAAGATCAATAGCCATAGAAATATTTACGAGAACGGGTAAACACATAGAACATCTCAAAAGAGATCGCTAAATCTGTCCGATCATAAGCTGTCACACTCGAGATAGTTCACATTTCAAATATCATTTCCCTAACTAGTTTCGCGCCTCACAAATTTCATATTAAACCATTCACTAAAGAAGGCGATTTCTGAATAAATTTTGATTTACACTTTTCTCGACCTTACACTGAGTAATTCGATTTACCAAAGAGAATTCCTTCTCTAATTGGGATGATGCATAACTCCAATAATCTTTACGTCAATCCGATACTTTCATCGGCTCTAACTTTACTTATCAGCTCATTTTCAATCTCTCGATCATACTTATAATTATTCTATCACTTTGAACTCTTTGGGTTCTCAACGAAAACTTATTCAATACAAATCTCATGAAATTCCATTATAAGTACCACTTCGGTGGGGAGGGGTTGTAGGACCTCGACTCGACTTTCTTATACATACACATATGACACAACTTCCATCATCATAGCAACATCATCAAAATCATGTCATTCATTCAGCAATGCAACATTCATGTTGGCTTACACAAATTTTTCCCTCTTGTCCCATTTAGACAATATACTTATGCATACATTCTATGTTTTCTAGATAGCTTTACTTATCCATTCATTTAATTAAATTAATTCATGGTCATGACATCATATAGGGCCAAACAAACATAGATATTTCCATCACAATCACAACTTTCATTTCATGCATCATCATGTACATATCATTACAATCATATAATTCAGTCCAACAATTTAACATAGATAAGTTCATTTCATTATAATCCTTTATCTCATAAAAATTATATATCATTAGCATTCATCAACATTCGACGTCCAAATCAAGACAAGGACATTTTCATTCATATCATAATATTATGACTTTTATTCATACCTCTACTACTTTCTGTTTATTCCGTTCATCTTATCAAGTAAGCCATATACACTGCATCATATGAGCATTAAGCAAATATGGATATTTATCACATATGTATCATAAACTTTTATTCATACTTTTCTGAACCGAGACTTATCATAATCATAATTTTACTCAAATACCTTCACATAACATTGAACATGGTCAATGCAGCTCGGTTACAGAGTACCCTGTCTAAATAAGACGGTACTCATATGCATCGGAAGACATCACACTATCACAGATCAGTGGCATGTATAGCTAAATTTTTACGCATGCTAAGTTACTCCGAGAATCGATTAAACCTGCTCTGATACCACCAAATGTAACGCCCCATACCCGAGACCGTCGTCGGATTCGAACACGAGGTGTTAACAGACTTAATTCATTACTTTAAACAGCCCAAACAATTTATTTTTAAAATTTTCAGTCAAGCTAACAATCTGCGTCACAGTCACTTAAAAATTCATATCTCGAGTTTCGAAACTCAAAATCCAATTTTGTAAATTTTTCCTGAAACTAGACTTATATATCTATTTACTAATTGTTTTATAGAATTTTTGGTCAAGCAAATTAGTACAGTTTATTAGTTAAAATCTCCCCTGTTTTAGGGTTCGACTGCTCTGACCTCTGTGTATTACGAATTAGATATCTCCCTCTACAGAGTTTCGATGACTATGCCGTTTATTTATAATAAAACTAGACTCAATAAGGAATCTTTACATATAAATCATGACTTCTAATTATCTTTGAAAAATTTATGGTGAATTTTCAAAGTCAGAACATGGGATCTAGAAATTGCTCTAGCCCTGTTTCACAAAAATTTAAACATCTCATAAAATATAACTCATATACCTGTTTTGTTCCATCCATATAAAAATAGACTCATCAAGCTTCAATTCCATAACTTATTCATTATTTAATTCCATTTCTACTATTTTTAGTGATTTTTCAAATTCACGTCACTACTGCTATCTGAATCTATTTTATGGTAAATTTTACCCATTTCATGGTTCCCATGGATTAGCTAGCAATTTAGCATACATAACACCAAATATGATCATTATTAGCCATTCCAATGGCTAATCATTACCAAGCATTTTCATACCACTCAATAACCATATCATAAGATCATATATACAAAATGATTATAATGCTATACATGCCATACTCAAAATATACAAGCCATTATGCCAAGATGGTATACGGATAGTGTGAGCGTGCCTCCGACCATTTTCGATTTTCGAGCTGGCTTGTCAACACTACAAGGAATGAAAAGGAGGGAGTAAGCACAAATTCTTAGTAAGTTCACATGCAAATAGCAAGTAACACAACTATATAAGCAAACATAAACATCATTTACATGATCATCACCGAGACATTCATATCACATTTTCATTTATCATCTTACCATATTGTTGTTATATCGAGTTTTCAACCCAAGGGTTAAGTACATACCTGTTCAAAGTATCCATTTCACAACACTTACCAATACGTCCCTTTCATCTCGAGTATTCCTCCATTTGAGTAGAATTTTACCCGTTGAACACATCGGAATATAATTCGGATGCACGAAAAGTTTGCACATAAGTGCCACATATGTAGCCAAGCTACCATGTAACCCGCCAATAAGTGAACTCGGACTCAACTCAACGAGCTCAGGCGTTCGCATCCATAAGTGAACTCGGACTCAACTCAACGAGCTCGGATGCCTAGTTACATCTCTCAAACTCAGACTCAACTCAACGAGTTTGGACATTCGCATCCATAAGTGAACTCGGACTCAACTCAACGAGCTCGGACGCCTAGTTACATCTCTCGAACTCGGACTCAACTCAACGAGTTCGGACATTCGCATCCATAAGTGAACTCGGACTCAACTCAACGAGTTCGGATGCCCAAATATCCCAGTGACATGTCACTTGTATCCTAATTCATTCGTAAGGTTCAACGGGACCTTTTTCCCAATCATGTGTCTCAACCATCTTCTACGGAATGCCGATACCGATACTCGATAGTATTTCACATTTTCCAAGTATATCACATAATTTGACATATTATCAAACAATTATCACGAGTATAATATTTCATAATAATTATCATATCATTTAAATAACATAAAAACATTTAAAATAATAACTATGTTACCAACATTTACATATGAACTTACCTCGTATGTGAAAATGGCTACTTTTACCATTTCGTCCACAACTTGGTATTTTCCCTATTTTAGTCCGAATTTTAGTTTTCCTTACTCTATCATTTAAAATATAGTCTAATTAGGGCTCACATTATTCAAATTAACCCAAAATCATATTTTGGCAAAATTATAGTTTTGCCCCTAAACTTTCGCATATTTACACTTTTGCCCCAAAGCTCGTAAATTAAAATTCAGCATATTTTCTTATGTTTTATGACATGCTCAACATTTTTTAATTCATTGCTATATTCGGCCATGGGGTTGAAGATGAGCAAAATTGGCTTTTAATTTTGTATTTTAATTCATTTTACCCCTAAATGACCAAAATGCCTTTACTACTAAACTTTCCAAAAATTCCATCCATGTCCAATTTTTGTCCATAGACTTAGAAATTGGTAAAATTGCTATTTTAGACCTCCTAATTAATATTTCAAAACAATTTCATACTAGAAATTTCTAGAATGCAAGTTTTGCAAATTATTCTATTTAGTCCCTAATTTCAATTTAAGCACTTTATGCAGAAGATTTCTTCACGAAATTTTCACACAATCATGCAATCATATCATAGACCTCAAAATAATCATAAAATAATTATTTCTATCTTGGATTTTGTGGTCACGAAACCACTATTTCAACTAGGCCCAAAATCAGGATATTAGACATACAAGAAGGAATAGTTTTTATTTAAAGAAGGGTTTTCAATGAAAACAATGTTTTTGATAAAACACTTTAATGTGACACGCTGGATCTGGCCATAACGTCCGGGCTAGGTTCGGGGTGTTACATAAACCCAACATAAAACTTTCATATTTCATCATATAACCACATAAAGCTCATGAATTCATCCATGGCACATTTCAAAATGACCATCAAAATCAAAAATTGAGACATGGGCCTGATAGTATACGAAGCAACAATCCCAAAAACGTAGAAATTATCGAAAATCGATCAAAACACATACCTCAATCACCAAAATAAGTAGTCAAACCCCAACAAGTTTATTTCTTTCTTTTTCTTTTGAATTTCGGCAAGGAAGGACACCAAATGACTTATTTCTTGCCTTATTTTAATTATAATTCACTTAATAATTAGTTTACCATTTTGCCCTTTTATAAACCATTATAAAATCACTTAATGGATGGTTATTAATGTCCATTCAAACTTCCAATGGTCAAATAACCACATAAGGACCTCTCATTTACAAAGCCATATCAAATAGACACTTTTAACAAGTAGTAGGCAACTTTTACATTTTATGCGATTAGGTCATTTTTCAAAATTAAGCACACAAACATTTAAATTTTCATACGAGACTTTCACACATGCATATTCACATATTATAAACACATAAAATAATATTTAAATATTTTTATGACTCGGATATGTGGCCCAAAACCACTATTCCGACTAGGGTCTAAATGGACTATTACATTCTAAGTTTTCAAAAATTATCTTATGTTATCGGTTTAGTCCCGAACCATTTGTAAAGCATGTTTAAGGCCTCGTAGGTCGTTATAAGGGATAATGTGGTTGTATAGAATGATATATGAGAATGAATGCTATGTGTTGTGTATTGATTGGTAATATCTCGTAACCCTATCTCGGTAACAGATACGGGTTAGGGGTGTTACAATAGCTCTCTGACTTGGGTCACACAGCCAAGCCACATGCCCATGTGCCAGGTCGTGTAACTACTTGACTTGTAAACCTTTGAAACCTATAGGGGACACATGCCCGTGTCTTAGGCCATGTTGACAAGAAATAGGTCATTTATATGCCATTTCTTTCACCCAAATCAAGCTCGCACCTACAAGCCATTTAATCATACAATCTAGCTTCAAAATGTAACACCCTGATTTTAGGCCTAGAAGTAGTGGGCCTTGAGTTTGGGATTGGTTAGAAGGCGGCTTGGATAAAAGAAAGGTGTTTAAATATGTTATAATTGTGTGTTTAGTTTAATTGTTAAATTATTTGGGAAGGGTTGGTAGTGTGGAAAAAGCCCTGGGTTCAATCCAGGGCTTTAGCAAAATTTTGCATTTTTTGTTCTAAAAGGGAACTAAGCATTAGGTGAAAGGCTTATTAATAAGGCCTGGTAAAATCTGACACAAGGAAATGCTTGGCCTAGTGGCAAAAGGTGTGAGTAGTAAGCAGGAGGTCCAGGATTCAAGTTCTAGCCTTGGCAAAAATTTTTATTTCGCATGTGACTAGTAAGGAAGCTAGCGTTTAGGCTTTATAAATATGTTAGGTGGAAATTTGACACAAGGATGCACTTGGCCCAGTGGCATGATGGCGTTAGGAGTATGGAGAGGTGTTGGGTTCAAGTCGCAGCATGAGCAAAAGTTGTAGGTTTTTTTTAAGACAACCTGGAGGTCGGCAGAAAGACTTTATAAGTAATTGGGGAGGAGAAACGACACAAAAGAAGCACGTGGTCAAGTGGCAAGGAGGCGTTAAGAGTGTGCATGTGGTCAAGGGTCTGTGTGACAGCCCTAATTTGACCCTAGTCGGAAAGTGGTTTCGGGACCACAAAACCGAGTAATAAAAATAATTAACCGTCATATTCTATGTTTATTTTATGTAAATATGAATGTGTGAAAAATTTCATGCTTAAATTTTGTTAATTGCATGTGAATTTTATTAATTAGGATTTATATGAGAAAATTTAGAAATGTGTTAGACAAATGTTAAAGTGATTAAAATGTGCATACAATGTACTTGTATGTCAATTAATCCTTTAGTTGAGCTAATGGCCGGCCATGACAATAATTAAAGCCTATTATAAGTATTATTTACTAACATTTTTAATATTTAAAATGAATTATGAATAAAGAATAGTAATAAAATATTGATTAGTGGGAGGAGAAACCAAAGTTTCTCCATCTTTGCTCCTCATTGCCGTACCTAGAAAAGAAAAAGCTTTGAGAAAGTTGGCTATGGTGGTTAGCTAAATTAAGGTAAGTTCAATGATGATTCTTGGATTTTTAGCATTTTTGAGTTAGTCATTAAGTTCCTTGCTTAACCCATGGCCAAATTTGGATTGGTGTGGTGTCTTGAGCATTCGACCATGGTAGAAAATGGAAGAGATATATGGTTGTTTTCATGTTTAATGAATAAGTTACAAATGGTTGTTAATTGAGATAGTTTAAGGTATGTGCAAGTAGTTTGAATAAATGAACAATAATAATAATAAATCATCTAGTGAATTGGTGTAATTGCCGAATTTTGAACTAGGAAGTTATTGAGTAATGTTTGTATTTTTAAGTGATAGAATAGAGTGAATGCTTGGAATGTGATATGTATGAATTAAAAGTTGGATTAAAGGCTGTTATATTGCCTTATCATTTTCGAAAATGTGCTTTGTCAAAGAAATTGAGGGTTGATGTTTAAGTGATGTAAGTATAGGTATATTCGGCTTGTAGTTTTATAAAAGTGACATGAGTATTTTGTTTTGTAAATGAGTAATAAGTAGGTTAAGAATGGTTCTTATATATATATATACGTATATACAATGATATATATTCTTTAAATGATTAGTATATGTATGTGAGATATTATTTCGATACATGAGTTTTGCATTTGAGTGAAAACGTACTAAGTTTAAACATGTCTTCTTGGCTTTGGAAGTGATTAATAATATGTTAGTGACCATATGAGTATTAGGTCGGAATGACGTTTAAGTACGAATGTATTTAGATGGATGTGCTTATAAGTATAACTTGAGATAAAATGGTATTTAGTCATTATAAATAACCATATTTGTAGAATGTATTAAATATATAATCGGCCTTAACATAGATATGCATATATCTATAAAGTTGTTAATGCCTAAGTAAGATGTTGGGTTGTGCATGACTAGAGAATATATATATATGCGTATGGTGTTTGATAGTTAACCATTAAGTCATATGTACCTCAACCTTATAATATACATGTATTATATTAAATCGCCAATTTGATTTGAAATTAAATGAACTCAATTGTTTTAAATTAAGCTCAAGAGCAAAGAGGATCTAGAACTGATAAGGGAAAGGAGAAAGCAATCAAATAGCCTATTCGCCACTGTTCAAAAATATCCAAGGTAAGTCCCTGAGTAATGGAACTTAGCTTATGTTTAGATAAAGCAATTATATAATTATGAGCATGATAAATAATTTATAACCTAGTGGTTCTACTTGCGTTACATGACCAAATAAATAAGTAGAGTATTTGCTTGAAGCCATATGGTTATAGAAAGCTTGTGGAATAATGAAACGGGATCATGTTATTTGTTTATGTTTAGTGAACTGAACGAGATATGGTTAGTATATATGCTGTAATTGTATTCAAGTATCAGGAATGATATCCAATTGTGAGATGATATATATATATGTGTGTGATTGTTAATCGAGGTTTAAATTCGAACTTGATTTCGAAGGGCTTTTGAGCCAGTGCTAATAATCCGAACTTAGTTTCGAAGGGCTTTTGAGCCAGTGCTAATAACCGAACTTAGTTTCGAAGGGATTTAGAGCCAGTGTCATAACCGGACTTAGTTCCGAAGGGTCTTCGAGCCAATGACCTAATCCGAGCTTGGTCTCGAAGGGCTTTTGAGCCAGTGCTAAGAATCGAGCTTGATTCCGAAGGGTGTTTGTGCCGGCATAATATTTGAGGTTGAAAACCCATAAGTGTTCGTACGAGAAATCATATAATACATGTTGAAACAATTTTAAACACATGTGCTACTTACTGTAAGATAACCAGGTAAGTAACTTACTCTCGTTGAGAATACGATTGATTTTAAATTAGGACTACGAAATTCGATAGGTATGCTTAGACCATTGTTAAAATCATTCAAATGTTTATGATCTGATCATGATGTATGAGTTCCAAATTAGAGAGTTCAATTTCACAATTATGAGATGTATATGTATATGCATGAGATTGACATGGAAATTTGAGATGAATGGGTTCGGCTATAGATGGAATTTAATTAGATATATTGATTTTACCTTTGTGATATGAATGATAAAAATGGTACCTTAATTATGTTACTATTCGGCCAAAGGATGGAACAAGTAAACTTTGATATTATTATGCCACTCTTTTAAATGATTTCATTACTTAAACTTACTAAGCATTGAAATGCTTAATCTTTTACTTTAATTCTCTGTTTTATAGATTTTGTTCGTCAGCTATCGGACTCAGGAGTGTCAAAGTCGAAGTCGTCCACACTATCTAAGCCCTTTTGGTACTCTTTTAGTTGAACTTTGATAATGGCATGTATAGGGTTGACTTTTGTTGTTAATTAAATACCTTTTGGTAATGTATATATATGTATAGCCATACGAAAATGGCTTGTTTAATTATTATATGTATTCCATATGGTTAATGTTTATGTATGATTGATATTAGATTAGGACTTTAAATATTTTTATGAGAATCGAACCTGGGAAAAGTATAATTTTGTTAAATGAAATTTTGTGCTTGTTTGTGATTACTCCTTAATCCTTCCAGCGATGGGGACGGGTTAAGGGTGTTACAGTCTGAATCTGAATGGTAGAAAATATTTTTAGGATAATCTGGTTGTGGATTAATAAGCCTTAAAATTAGTTAGGGGTGGAATATGACACAAGAGTGGCTACAGTGTAGTGGCGTGAAGCATGCTAAGGTTATGAGAGGGAGCAGGTTCGAATCCCAGGCCTGGAAAAGGTTAAATTTTTATTATTTAAAAAAATAGAGGCTTAGGCATATAAGCCTTATAGCTAATTGTGACCGAATGGTAGCATAAGGAAGGATGCGGTGCAGTGGCTAGCAGCGTATTAAGAGGTAGAGCAACCTTGAGGTCTTGAGTTCGAGTGGTAGCATGTGCAGAAGGGAGTATTTAATTTCGCTACTCAAGTGTTGTACGGTGGAAGCAATTTGAAAACAATTCAAATTGGAATTTTTGGCTAAAATCAAGGGATTAGGATGAGGAACAAGTGTAGATATGATGGTGATAAAATTAGAAAATTTGAAGGGAAATTATCTTGACAAGTTTAAGTCGATTGAGAAGTATAGGTGTATTTTTATTTATTTTTATGTATTTTTTAGTATAAATATGTGTGTCGTATAGGCGAGTAAGGGCATTTGTTATTTTTGTGTGCTTCAGTCGCAAATCACCTCCTCTTTTCTTTAAGCCAAAATCTTGATCTTTTTCCCCTATTTTAATCGAGTCAATCTCTTCCCTCTTCAACTTAGCCAACTGTTTCTTTTTCATTTAAAAGCTGACTTTTCTTTGCTCTTTCCAAAACTTTCGTTAACCGTCTCCATTTATTTTTTTCCTTCTTATTCAAGAGCGTGATCACTGATGGAAAAAGGGGGTTCTAGTAGAGAGGTTGGGATAGAGGCTCCCAAGTTTAAGCGACGTTAGGTGTCAGCTGTTAGGGACTTTCTGCCTAGATGCAGAAGGGGGATTACGTTAGATTTTGATTTACATAGGCAGATCGCAGTCGATCAATGTAGTCGTGGCAAGTATAGGTTGTTCTTCGGTAAGTAGTGGATTTATTTTGAATTAATGGAATGTGACTAATTTAGTATAATGTTGAATATAGGTTCGGGCGATTATGAATACTTGGTACTCCAGGTGGTAAGGTGTGTACGTCTACCCTATGATAACTTGGTATAAAGCCGAAGGTGTGTTCATACATTGCACACACACTATGGATCTGCAAAAGCTGAAATGCCGAAAAGTTGAAATGTCAAAATGCCGAAATGTCGAAAGTTTGGCTACGGTAATCTTGCGAATGCGCGAACACTCATAAGGGAGAGA
Source organism: Gossypium anomalum (assembly GCA_025698475.1). Lineage (NCBI taxonomy): Eukaryota > Viridiplantae > Streptophyta > Magnoliopsida > Malvales > Malvaceae > Gossypium > Gossypium anomalum. The sequence continues at coordinate 38,577,027 of CM046958.1, read as the reverse complement.
CCGATAGGTTGCCTGAGACCCACGGGCGATTCTGTGGACTTGGGTTGTGATTTGGCCATACGAGCCAGAATGGGCTAAATGGGCCCGATGAGCTGTTGGGCCCATAATAGGCAAAAACTTAATATTGATGCTATGTGATAGGAATTTGTATGTGAGCATGAATATGAATGTGACTGGGCCTAACGGGCCATATAAATGTGATTTGGGCCTAATGGGCCATATACAGGTGATTTGGGCCAAATGGGCCATATGAATATGATTGGGCTTAATGGGCCAAATACAGGTATGTGAATTTGTTTGGGCTTCGTAAGGGGTTTTGGGCCTAGTATATGATAACTACATAAGACTTAATTAATGTTTTGCGACCGTGGACAGGTCAGAAGGTTAAGGTGTGGCAACGAGTATATGCATGTCTAGGATTGGATCTAGGAAGAGCTTGGTACTTAAGCGGTCTTAATGACCCACCTCCTCTTCCCTGGAATCCTACCTGGTGCATAGTATTCGTTTAGCTTAACTCGCGAAACTTGTTAATGGGCCAAGGTAAGTGGAAACCATAATTAAGGGAAAATTACCGAAATGCCCCTAAGGGCGAAAATGACCAAAATACCCCTAGGTGTTGAATGTAAGTTTTATGGATGTGACATGCATACATATGATGTTCTGTTTAGGTTGCATATGGGGTGGGAACTATGAAACGGAGGAAGTATATGAGGATCGCATGGTTGCCTGACAATCATGGATCCACCGACGACTTTTAAAGCCCAATATGTAAATGAAGGTAGTTCCCCAACTGGGCTACCATTGGTGTGTGGGCTGGGTGGGTCGATATTTATATCCCCACATGGTGTGACAAGGGACAGTGCTGATGTGTAGCGGATGGATAATTTGGATGGGATTGCACTGCATTGCATTGCATGTATGATATTATTGTGATATTATTGCGATGTGGGCTTCAGCCCAACTGAGGCTAATTTGGGCTAAGGCCCAAAGACCAACGTTATTGAATTTGGCTCTGGCCCAAACTGACTAATGATTGCTTTATACTCGTTGAGGGTTGTACACATTGAGTTTTTGAAACTCACCCCCCTCCTTCTAAACTTTTCAAGTTATCCTTAGCAGGCGGTTCGACGGATGGATGGACTCGGAGGTAGCCAACTAGCATAAAAAGTTTAGACTTAGTCTTTATGTAAATTTTAATATATTGACTTTAAATTATCTCTATTTGATTTGGGTTGTCACAAGGTCTTTTTTTTCCTAGCTAGTATTTCAAATCAAGATTATTATCATTTTTATGCTTTATATTTAATTAGAAGTAAAACGTGGTTTCCTAAAGAATAACTATTTTTTTAAATACTACGTTTCCGTAACTCAATTTTTAAATGACTAGTTTTCATAAAATCATATGTTCTAAATAAAGCTTCTGCAACTGAAAAGAGATTTTACAAAGTAATTAAGGTTTTTCATTTTAAGGAAGTGTTTCCAATGAAAACAAGGTTTTCGATAAACACTTCAATGTGACACGCCAGATTCGGGTCTAACTTCTGGGCCGGGTTTGGGGTGTTACACAAAACATACCTAAAACCTACATAATAAGACTAAATTGAATACCAAACTCCATTCAACCAATATGCCATATAGGCACCTCAAGTGCAAACAAAAAATTTATCTAAACATATACATGTATTTAACACATTTCATTCATCAACACTTAGTTCATTTTCCATTACAAAACACATCATAATTTGACGTCATCTATACCATTACTAAATTGAATGAAAATATGTTTGCATGAGCTTAATTTGAATACGGTTAGATCAAGAACCAAAGAAATCAAATATGGATCGGGGGAAAACGAAAGTTACCGGCTAGCTGTCCTGTTCCATTTTACAATTGTTCGAGGTAAGTTTATAAGCAAATAGTCGTACTCAATTTTAAATAAATGCAAAGTATATATGCTGAATTGACATGTATGAATTATTATATGCTATAGCCAAATGTGAATAAGCTTGATTACTATGTTTCTGAATTTGTTTCGACCAAGTTACGACGTCCGAGAGCCCTGTATGAACCTTAAGAATAGCTAGGATACATATGTCATGACATAAGATTCCGATTTATGTGTGCGAGTAAGACCATGGCATTGATATGTGTTTTCGATATATGTGTACGAGTAAGACCCTATCTGGGATAGTGGAACCAATATATAATTACATGTAAGACCACGTCTGGGACGTTGGCATTCTACGACTTATGTGTGATCATCCGAGTGCACTATCCAATTTCGAATGGTTCACCGGGCAAAGACAAGTTGTGTTCGAATGTGTAAGATAAGCTAAATGGCCAGGTACAAATTGGCTTATTGTATATTTAAAATAAGGTAAATGAGAAATTTGGTACTTATTTCAAATTATGCATAATGCAATTGAAGGTTATATGTGAATTATGTAAGTGTACTCGTCCTTGTGAATAGTATTAAAATGAGTTTATATTATATGTATGTATGAATACATGTATTCGGCTACATAACTAAAATGCATATGAAATTATATGATGACATATAAGTTTATGTATTTGTGTGCATGTGAATTAGGTTGATATTAATTATTTGGCTTTGGAATATGATAACATGGCTATATAAGCATACGGTCAAAGTGACAAATATGAATGGATATATATATAATATAGATTTTAAATGTTTAAACCTAAATGTTTATAATAATATGCTTTGGCTTAGTTTAATTAATTGATGATATTTTTGGATTACTCATTTGTTTATGACTTACTAAGCTATAAATAGCTTACTATATATATATGTGTGTTTCTGTTTTATAGATTTTCGAGTCAAGCAAAGTTTCATCACACTATCAGCTATTTTGGTACCTTTATAAGTCAAATCTGAATTATGGCATGTATAGGCTGGGTTGCGTTTTGAAATGATGGATTTTAGTTTTGTATAATTTGAGCCATGCGAAAATGGCTTAATTACCCATAGATGATTTCAGTAATGCTTACTTTTGGTTGAGTTTGTTGTGGTTATGGTATTTTATGCTAAGGATGATTATTAAGTGTGATATGTGCCTTGTTGTGCATTGAAGTTGATTGGTGAATTGGATGTGGTAGGAATAAGTTGGTCAATATAAATATATATATACATAAGCATGTTTGTTCAATTTGAATGTGGTTTATATTAAGTAAAGTATTATATGTAACATTTTAGTTAATATATTAGATTAAGGTGATATAATTGATTTGGTAATAAAAGATGTATGGTAATGACCGTATATGAATGAAGATATATATTGTATAGTTTTTCATATGGTTCGTGAAAATTGGTGTCTTGGATGTATATATATATATTTATAATCAGTGAATGTCTTACCTTTGGAAAGTACATTTTATATTATGATTTGGTACTAAGAAGTATTCGACTATATTTTAATGTGATTAGGGTTATTATGGAGTATGTATTGTATAATATGTTTTGTGTTTGAAAATGGCATACTAGTTTCGATTAGCATTGATATGAAATGAATATAAAATTTATATAATTGTGATCAGGTATTAGCTGTTGTAATTCAGTTATAAAAGTAAAGTATGAGTATATATGTATACATAGGCTATAATTACTAATGTAGTGATTTGGCTAAGTGAAGACAAGTTGGGTATATTAACTCGACTTATTTATGCATTACTTAAATGGTTCGGCTAATGTGATAAGATTTGGTCATTAAATATTTGTTTATATGCTCATGTTATAATTATGCATTATAATAATTGTGGTTAAATAAGGTATATTATAATGTTAGGTAATATTTGATAAATGAAATGGACATTGAGATATATATGTTATTTTTATATAGCATTATGATATGTGACATTATTAATTTAAGTTAGTGAGTATAAATTGCAAGTTGACAGATACATTTATATATGTAAACCATTCGTATATTTTGCATGTCAAGTTTATATATTTCATTTGGATATGAAATGAATTATATTAGGTTATAAGTTAAGTATTAGATTCCTATGTTTATTTGTTTGAATTGAATTAACAAATTCAAATAATTAGTTAAATAGTGTATCAAAATGGGTGGTTTGATTTTCTTCTTTTAAAAAAAAATTAGATGATTTACTTGGTTGTGAAAGTTGTTACCAATTGTAATATGAATGGTAATACCTTGTGACCCTATTCCGGCGATGGTTACGGGTTAAGGGTGTTACATTTTATTAGTATCAGAGCTATGGTTTAGTCAGTTCTAGGACTAACGTAGCGCATATGAGTCTAGCTATGCATGCCATATTATATACTGCGATAGTGTGTTGACTTTTGACATTTGAAAATGTGTTTTCATATAGTAAATGGATCCCGACAGAGCTGTAGTTGATGATGTCAAGAGTGTAGCGCTTGTTCCCGCGCAAGGGATAGCGTCGGTTGATTCTTGACCGATTTTGAGTAACTAGGAAGGAGAGGCTAGACAAGCCTTTTATCAAATGATGAATGATTGGTTTACTCAATATATCCGGACTAACCTGGCTGCACAAAAATCTCTACCCCCGACTAATCCATCTTCGATGCTTGCTATACCTCAAGTAAGTGACCCATTGAGATTACATAAACCACCTGTCGATAAAATCAAAAAACACGGGGTGGAAGAGTTTAAAGCTACTGATGATGATGATGATGCTGAGTGAGCTAAGTTCTGGCTTGATAATACTATCCATGTGTTTGATGAGCTGTCCTGTACCCCCTGATGAGTGTTTGAAATGTGCTATATCTTTGCTTTGAGACACAGCATACCACTAGTGGAATACCCTAGTATCAGTGGTTCCGAGGGAGTGGGTGACTTTGGAATTCTTTCAGACTGAGTTCCATAAGAAATATATCAGCCAGAGATTTATTGACCAGAAGCGCAAAGAATTCTGGAGCTAAAACAAGGTCGGATGACCGTGACAGAGTATGAGCAAAAATTTGTGAGACTCAGTCGATATGCCCGAGAGTGTGTTTCTACCAAAGCCATAATGTGTAAAAGATTTGAAGATGGAAAAATGAAGACATTAAACTATTAGTTGGCATACTTGAGATAAAAGAGTTCGTAGTACTGGTTGAGTGAGCCTACAAAGCTGAAGAGCTTGGGAAAGAGAAAAGAGAAGCTAACTTTGAAGCTAGAGATGTACATAAAATAACATCCGGTAAGTCAATCCAGTCGGCACCAAAGGTGTTCCGAGATGATTTCAGCCATTCTAAAACCACTTCAGGTTATTCTAGACGGGATCAGAGTAGACCACCTATGAGCTCGAGAGCTACCTCAGTAGGTAGTGTGGGTAATGCTAGATCAAATCAACCTGAGTGTAAACATTGCAGTAAACGACATCCCGACAGTAGAAGATTGCATGATCAGGCTTGTTTTAAATGTGGATCGATGGATCATTATATTCATGATTGCCCAGTGTTAGCTAAAGAAGATCTAGTGCAGAATACGAAATCGGGTAATACTGCAGCTTGGGGTAGACCACCCAGAAATACGGGTAATGCAAATGGCAGTCAGAGGGGGACTAAAGATACAGCAGTCAGATCTGAGGCTCGTGCACCTGCCAGAGCCTATGCTATTTGCGCACGAGAGAAGGCTTCATCCTCAGATGTCATTACTGGTGCATTCGCTATTTATGATACTAATGTAATTGCATTGATTTATCCTGGTTCAACTCATTCTTATGTGTGTGAGACTTTAGTATTTAGTAAGACTTTGCCTATTGAGTCTACTGAGTTTGTGATTAGAGTGTCAAACCCCTGAGGCCGGTGTGTTATGGTTGATAAAGTGTGTAAGAATTGTCCCTTGATGGTTCGAGATTCGTGCTTTTCGGCTGACCTGATGTGGTTGCCATTTGATGAGTTTGACATAATTCTGGGTATGGACTGTTTGAGTTTGCATGATGTTGTTGTAAATTGCAAGAGAAAGACTATTGATTTACGGTGCCAGAATGATGAGATTATTCGGATTGAATCTAATGATCTGAATGGGTTACAAGTAGTGATTTCTTTGATGTTAGCTCAGAAATATGTGAGAAAAGGCTGCGAAGCTTACTTTGCATATGTACTTGACAGTAAAGTGGCTGAAAGAAATATTGAATCAGTACTTGTTGTGTGCGAGTATCCAGATGTGTTTCCTGAAGAATTGCCAGGTTTGCCACCTATTCGGGAGGTAGAGTTTGGTATTGAGTTAATGCCTGGGATGACTCTGATATCCATAGCTCCATACAGAATGACACCTACTGAATTAAAAGAATTGAAAGCTCAGTTGTTAGAGTTGACAGATAGAGGTTTCACGCGACCAAGTTTTTCTCCTTGGGGTGCACCAGTGTTGTTTGTGAAAAAGAAAGATAGAACTATGAGCATGTGCATCGACTATAGACAGCTCAATAAGGTGACTATAAAGAATAAGTATATGTTGCCAGAAATTGATGATTTGTTTGATCAACTGAAGGGGCCACAATGTTTTCGAAGATAGACTTGAGATCAGGCTACTATCAATTGCGAGTTAAAGACTCCAATGTGCCAAAGGCTACTTTCCGAACGAGGTACAGACACTATGAGTTTTTGGTTATGCCTTTCAGACTTACTAATGCACCTGCTATTTTTATGGATTTGATGAATCGGATCTTCAAACAGTATCTAGATCGATTTGTAGTTGTATTAGATGACATTTTGATCTACTCCTGTGATGAAATAGAACATACCGAACATCTGAGACTGGTGTTACAGACTTTGCGAGATAAGCAGTTGTATGCGAAGTTCAATAAATGTGTGTTCTAGTTAAGTGAAGTCAATTTTCTAGGCCATGTTCTATCAGCATCGGGTATTTGGGTTGATCCAAGTAAAATTTCAGCTATACTTGATTGGAAACCTCCGAAGAATGTTTCTGAAGCCCGAAGCTTTCTAGGACTTGCTATGGTTCGTGAAAGGTTTCTCTATGATTGTAGCCCCGATGACGAAGTTATTGCAGAAAGATGTTAAATTCGAGTGGTCAGAAAAGTGCCAGAAAAGTTTTGATCAGTTGAAATCCCTTTTGACCGAAGCTTCAGTATTAGTTCAACCAGAATCAAGTAAAGAATTTGTTATTTATAGTGATGCATCATTAAATGGTCTGGGTTGTGTTTTGATACAGGAAGGCAAAGTTATAGCTAATGCCTCGAGACAGTTAAAGCCACATGAAAGGAACTATCTGACACACGACTTAGAATTGGCAGCTATTGTGTTTGCATTGAAGATATGGTGCCACTATCTGTTCAATGAGAAAAGTCATGTTTATTCTGATCACAAAAGTCTAAAATACTTGATGACTCAGAAAGATCTGAATTTGAGACAATGTCAATGGTTAGAATTGTTAAAAGACTATGAGCTTGTGATTGACTATCACCCGAGAAAGGATAATGTTGTTGCTGATGCTTCAAGCTAAAAATCACTGTTTGCTCTGCATGCAATGAATGCACATATCTATTGTTTCAGCCGATTATGATACCTGAATGGAAATGGAACAGACTTACTATGGATTTTGTATCTGGTTTACCGTTGACACCGAGCAAGTAAGATGCAATCTGGGTTATTGTGGATAGATTAACTAAGTCGGCTCATTTTGTTCTGATACGTATAGACTACTCACTTGATAAGCTAGCTGAATTGTATGTTTCTCAGATTGTGAGATTACATGGTGTGCCTATATCTATTGTTTCGGACAGAGATCCGAGGTTTACATCGCGGTTTTGGAAGAAACTGCAAGATGCACTAGGTACAAAAATACATTTTAGCACTGCTTTCCATCTGCAAATAGATGGTCAGTTCGAACGAATCATTCAGATACTTGAGGATATGTTGAGATATTGCATTCTCGGTTCGAAGGTACGTGGAAACGATTCCTACCTTTGATTGAATTTGCGTATAATAATAGTTTTTAGTCGAGTATTAAAATGACACCTTATGAGGCTTTGTACAGTCATAAATGTCGTACACCATTTCATTGGACTGAGCTCAGTGAAAATAAGATATACGGAGTCGATTTGATCAGAAAAACTGAACAGAAAGTGAAAATGATCCGTGAAAGTCTGAAAGTAGCATCATATCATCAGAAATCGTATGCGGACTTGAAACGAAAAGATATAGAGTTTCAAATCGGAGATTAAGTCTTTTTAAAAGTCTCACCGTGGAAAAAAATACTCAAATTCGGTCGTAAAGGCAAACTGAGTCCAAGGTTTATTGGGTCATATGAGATAATAGAATGTATCGGGCCGGTTGCTTATAGACTATTGTTACCACCTGAATTAGAAAAATCCACAATGTATTCCATGTTTCGATGCTTTGTAGATATCGATCTGATCCTTCACATGTGATTAGTCCGTTTGAGATTGAGATTAAGCCCAATATGATGTACGAGGAAGAACCGATTTGTATTCTGGCTCACGAGATTAAAGAGTTGCGAAATAAGAAGATTTCATTAGTTAAAGTACTATGGCATAAGCACGAAGTTCAGGAAGCAACGTGGGAACCAGAGGATGCAATGAGAGAACGTTATCCAAACTTATTCACCGGTAAGATTTTCGAGGACGAAAATCACAAAGGGGGAGAGTTGTAACAACCCGATTTAGACCCTAATCAGAACGGTGATTTTAGGACCACGAATCTGAGTCAAAAAAATATTTAAAAATTATTTTTTGTGTTTATTATGTGTGAATTTATATCTGTGAAATTTTCGTGATTTAATTTTGTCATTTGAGTGTCTGATTAAATAAAAGGACTTAATCGCGTAAATTGAAAATTTGGTAGTTTAACGTATAAGGGCTGAATTGCTATTGGCTTTATAAATGGAAGCTTTTAAGTGGTAAATAGCTCATTGTTAAGTAAATTGGACGGTAATGGCCATAGTTATAATGGTTTTATAATTAAATAAATAAGGTTAAATAAGTAATTAGGTAAAATGTTATTATATGCTATAATATACCAAATTAAAATAAGTTTTCAATTATCTTTTTCTTGCCCGAAACTTAAACAAGAAAGAAAAAGAAAACAAAGCTAGGGTTCGGTTACATTCAAGCTTGACAAAGGTATGAGTTTAGCTCATTTTTTAATAATTTTTACGTTTTTGAGATCGTTGTTAAGTAATCTACAAGGCCCATGCTTGAATATTTGATTTTGATGAATATTTTGAGTTATGCCATTGATGAAAGCTTGTGATTTTTATTTGTTTGATGATGAAATATGAAAGATATGTTTTAGATTAACATGTTTTGTATTGGAGTTTTTGATGATTTTGAGTAATTAGGACTAAATTGAAAAAATAATAATTTAAGGGACTAAAATGTGAAATAAATGAAATATATGGACTTGTGTGAATACTAGAAATATTCAGCCAAACATGGGTATAGTGAAATTTTGTATATTTTGTGTTTCATGCAATAGGGACTAAATTGTAAAAAGTGTAAATATCAGGGGTAAAAGGGTAATTTGCTCATTTATGTGTTTTGGGACTAACTTGAATGAAAATATGTTTGAATGAGCTTAATTTGAATATGTTTAGATCAAGAACCAAAGAAATCAGATTTGGATTGGGGGAAAATGAAAGTTGTCGACTAGCTGTCCCGTTCCGTTTTACATTGTCTGAGGTAAGTTTATAAGCAAATAGTCGTACTCAATTTTAAATAAATGCAAAGTATATGTGCTGAATTGATATGTATGAATTATTATATGCTATAGTCGAATGTGAATAAGCTTAATTACTATGTTTCTGAATTCGTTTCGACCGAGTTACGGCGTCCAAGAGCCCCGTATGAACCTTAGGAATAGCTAGGATACATATGTCATGACATAGGATTCCGATTTATGTGTGCGAGTAAGACCATGGCATCGATATGTGTTTCAGATATATGTGTATAAGTAAGACCCTGTCTGGGACAGTGGCATCGATATGTGATTACATGTAAGGCCACGTTTGGGACCTTGGCATTGTACGACTTATGTGTGATCATCCGAGTGTCCTATCCAATTTTGAATGGTTTATCGGGCAACTACAAGTTGTGTTCGAATGTGTAAGATAAGCTAAATGGCCAGGTACGAATTGGCTTGTTGTATATTTAAAATAAGGTAAGTGAGTAATTTGGTACGTATTTCAAATTAACGTATTTCAAATTATGCATAATGCAATTGAAGGTTATATGTGAATTATGGAAGTGTACTTAGCCTTGTGAATAGTATTAAAATGAGTTTAAATTATATTCATGTATGAATACATGTATTCAGCTACATAACTAAAATGCATATCAAATTATATGATGACACATGAGTTTGTGTATTTGTGTGCATGTGAATTAGGTTGATATTAATTATTTGGATTTGGAAGTTAGTTGATAATATGATAACATGGCTACATAAGCATATGGTCAAAGTGACAAATATGGATGAATATATATATAATATAAATTTTAAATGTTTAAACCTAAATGTTTATAATAATGTGCTTTGGCTTAGTTTAATTAATTGATGATATTTTTGGATTACTCATTTGTTTATGACTTACTAAGCTAAAAATAGCTTACTCTATGTATATGTGTGTTTCTGTGTAACGCCCCAATTTTTGGGAATTTTAAAAATGTTGGCAAAATTTAATATTCTGTGTTTTGTCTGCTTGGCGTAGGATTAATTATGTTAGTGGGCCTCTTTAAGTTAAAACCCGGTAGTTTTAGTTAATTTTAATTCCATAAGAAAAAGGGGGATTCTGGTTAATTGGGCTTTTAGGTATTAATTGTGTAAAATAAATCACAAGGAAGCATGTGGTAAAGTGGCTAAGTGATGCCACTGGGAATGCTATAAGTGGCGTGTGGATGATTGGGAGGACCTAGGTTCAAGTCACAATGACAGCAAGTTAAAGGATTAATTTTTATGTGCAAAAAAGGGAAGTAATGGAACTGAAGTAAAAGTTTGTCAGGAGGAGTTTGAGTTGCTTAGGAGATTGAGTAAGGAGGGGATAAGGGAGAGGATTTAGGAGCTGATCAAGGAGGATGGTGTTGGCCGAATAGTGGACTCTTGAGGAGCAAGAGTTGGCCGGCCAAGGGTTTCTTTAGGGGGGTAGATTTCGGCTAGGTCAAAAGCTAGGTATAAATTCGGCATTTGGGAGTGTTGTGCCATTTTTTCTGACCATTCTTCCTTCTCTTCCTTTGTTTTCTTTTTCTCTCCATCTATTTTTCTTCTTCTTTCCCCCATATTCGAGTCTTTCCACTATTCTATTCATCTCCACGTTCTTATCATTTGTTCTTAAGCCTTATACGCAAAAGCCGAAATCCCGAAAGCTTATAGTTCTTTTGTGCCAATTTCTCCTAGCCGAACCCTGTGGTTTTTCTCTATCTTGTGGTCGATTCTTCCTTCTTCTAAATCTAAAAACTCTGTCGACAAAGCCACTACAAAACCCTATTATTCCATCTTTTCTTTCATTGTTACAAAAAAAAATCAAAAAACCCCATAGTCTAGGGAGCATAGCCGCATACTGAGATCACTGAAAGCTTGAATTTTGTTATCATTTGAGGGCTTAGATCTACATCGGGATCAAGTGGAAACTCATTGGAATCATTGACTAAGGAATCGGTGGTAAGTCTTTCCAAAACTTAGTCTTTCTTTCGTATTTTAGGAAAAGCCGAAATCCCTAAATGTTAGAGAGGCTGTCGATTTGGACTTGTAGCCCTACGGGGTTGTGATAACTGTTCAGCTTTGGTAAATGGTGTGATTTAGAAGCTGCTGATCAAGGGCTTGGACAAGTGGAACGATCAGATCTTTGGATTTAATCATATTTAGGCAATAAGGTAAGAGTAATAGGGTTTTAAGCATGTTGGCCGAATATGGTAAGGGACTATTTACTCAGTGTTATTTCAATATCTAGAGTAATATGTTAGTAATTCAATTGTAGGAAGTTCGTGCGTGGATCTCGTCAGTGAATCGTCATAAAATAGGTGTGTAACTGACACCCTCTCGTAGACTAGATCGGCAAGAGCCGAAAAGCTGAAATACCGAAAAGCCGGTATTTTGGGTACTTGCGAGTGTGCGAATGCTTGTAAGAATAATAATTGAAGTGTATGATAAATTAAAGGGTTAAGACTACAAAGTGCACGAATCCGTGCATTTCGACATTTTTAGGCTTAATAGGGTCAAAATCGGGAAAAATGGGCTAATGGGCCCAATTCGGTAAGTACGTGCGGTAAGTGTTTTTGATAGTACGTAAATGGTAGAATATGCATGAAAACTCTAAGACAGTTAATTTACTAGAATAACCCTATGTATGAAAATTACCGTTATACCCCTAGGAGTAAAATGACCTTTATACCCCTAGTGTAATTTTGTCTGAAAGGTATGATGATTTAAATCTGTATGATGTATGACATGAATGAATATCTGTTGCATGGGGACATGGGTTATATTATGGAGGAAGCATCCTGGTGGCTATGCTACAAATTATCTGTTTTGGTGGCTCTGCCACATATATCTATTCGTGGCTTAGCCACAATTATCCATTTACTCGTGGTGAATCACATTATTCTGCTGCGCAGCCATGCTGCATATTTCTGTGGCGTGTAGCAGTTGGGTGGGTCAAGTAGTCTCCCCACATGGTGAAAGGATGGTATGGGGTTGTACATGGTTGGATATGGGTTGGGTTTCTGCATAAGCATGATATATCTGTTCTGATCTGTTCTGGGCCTATGGGCTTTATTCTGAAATCTGTTCTGGACTAAGGCCACCTTATTCTATTTCTGTGGTTTGAACTGATTTAGGCTATGGTTGGGTTAATTTACACACTGAGTTTCCCTAAACTCACCCCTTTATTTTTATCCTTGCAGGTAATTCCCAACCATAGTGGGCTTGGAGCTGTGAGGGATTCGGAGTGGCCACATGTTTCTGCAAATTCGATTTCTTTCTGATGAAATGGACATCCTTCTATTTTCGTTTACGATTTTGGGTTTTAAAATGTAATAAGGCCGCTTAATTATTTTTATGGTTTTGATTTATATTTTATTATGATAGAAATGATTTATTTTAATTATCAAAATGGATTATTTCTAGGGCGCGTTTTCCAAAACAATAATTGATTTCAAAAATAACACGATTACAAGTAAGGCGTCCGCTAAGCAAATGATTTTCAAAAGACTAATCACTTTTCTAAAATGGACTTAATCCATTGGGTTTTCTTATAAATAAACGCGATGTTAGAGTGTGGCAATGGTGGTGTGCATGTCTAGGATTGGATCTGAAGGGAGCTTGGTACTTAAGCAGTCTGACGAACTCACCTCCTCTTTTCCGGTTTCCTACCTGGTGCACAGCTTCCATTCACTTTAATCTATTTAAAAGGTATCTTTTAAAACATCAACTAAGTTTTCTAAACTAAGTAATACGGAATATTTTAAACGCTTCGATGTGGCATGTCGGATCCGGTCATAACGTCTAGGCCGGGTTTGGGGTTTTACATTTAGTGGTATCAGAGCCAAGTTGCAACAACTCGACTGTGGAATGGGTTTGCAAAAATAAATATTTTCAAAAACAAGATTACAAAACTCGATTTTCAAAAGTTAGATTTTTAGAAGGTGGCATTCTGAATCTCCGACCCAACCCTATAAGTATTCTAAAATTTTTTTGAATATATATTCTGAATTATCTGTCTGTACTGAAACCCTTCTAGACTAGATAGGATGATACTGAAACCATAGGAAAAATTTGATGAGAAACTGAACTATAGCTAGACATCGATTCTGCGAAAACCAACTCTGAATTACTGTCTGATTCATATAACATCTGTAAAAATCACTAGAATAATGAATTAGTGCATAAAATTTGTAGTCAGATAAAATGATATGAGTACAAGAGCCACGGGTGGAAGAGGCCGTGGACGTGGCCGAGGAAGTGGTCGAGCGGGATCTTCGTCTTCGGGACATATACCGGCGGCAGATGCACCGGTACCTCCGGCAACAGAAGTGGAGTCTCATGATCGTGGTGCCAGGGATGACGCCCTGTTACAGGCTATGCTCTGTGTTCTGGAAAGGGTGGCCGGGGCAAGTACCAGTAATGGAATTCGAGGATCAATTTCTGAACGACTCCGGGCTAATGGAGCGGAGATCTTTAGGGGCGTATCTGGCGTAGCCCCGAATGTGGCAGAATATTGGTTGGAGGCCACAGAACGGATTATGAATGACTTGAACTGCTCTGTGGAGAAAAAGCTGAAGGGGACCGTTTCGTTGCTGCGAGATGAGGCTTATCAGTGGTGGCTCACCGTGAGAGATGGAACCCCAGCTGATAGGGTCACTTGGGACCTGTTTAAAATGGCCTTTAAAGGAAAGTACATCGGGGCAAGTTATGTGGATGCCCGCAGGAAGGAATTCCTGAATCTAGTTCAAGGAAATAAGACGGTCGTGGAGTACGAGGTTGAGTTTCTGAGGCTAAATCGGTATGCTGTGGGAATAGTCGCTACGAAATATGAGCGTAGCGTGCGCTTCGAGGATGGACTCAGAGATGATCTTAAGGTGCTGATTGCTCCGCAGAGGGAGCGAGATTTCGCGGTTCTGGTGGAAAAAGCTAAGATAGCTGAGGAGGTAAAGCGTACTGAGAGGCAAGACCGTGAGAAAGATCGGAACCATTTTCGGAAGGATTCTGGACCTTCGGGTGGAGTAAATAAGAATGTCAAAAGGGCGAGAGTGGAAGAGCCAGTTCGAGTAGTTCCGATGAATATGGTTAGACCGCCAATTTGTGGAGACTGTGGTAAGATACACTTGGGTGAGTGTAGGAAACGTTCTGGTGCTTGCTTCCGATGCGGATCTATGGAGCATAGAGTTAAAGACTGTCCTCAGAAAGCTGATCAGGTTTAAGTTACCGAACAGAGGGTTGCTCAACCCGTGAGAGGTGGACCACAACCACCACGTGGACGTGGACAAGGTAGGGGAGGAAATGGAAATGGTCGAGGACGAGGGGCGCCTGGCAGAGGTACCGGAAATGCTGAGGCTCGACAACCAGCATTGGTGTATGCGCTCGTCGTCGAGAGGAGGGCGACGCACCTGATGTCATAATTCAGAAAGGTTGTGAGGCCTATTTGGCATCCGTAAGTCAGTCAGTAGAGGAGGGGCTAACAGTGGATGAGGTTAGGACTGTAAAAGAGTTCCAAGATGTTTTTCCGGAAGAGCTTCCGGGATTACCTCCAGACCGAGAAGTCGAGTTTGGAATCGATTTGTTGCCTGGAACGGCGCTAGTGTCCATCGCACCGTATAGGATGGCACCGAAGGAGTTAGTAGAGCTGAAAGCTCAAATTCAAGGGTTGATGGATAGGGGCTTCATTAGTCCAAGTGTGTCTCCATGGGGAGCACCGGTGCTATTCGTGAAGAAGAAGGATGGGACGATGTGAATGTGTATTGATTATCGCCAGTTGAACAAACTGACGATTAAGAATAAGTATCCACTACCGAGGATTGACGATCTGTTCGACCAACTTAGAGGAGCTTCTGTATTTTCCAAGATTGATCTTCGATCTGGATATCATTAGTTAAGGGTCAAGGAGGTAGATATCCATAAGACGGCATTCAAGACTCGGTACGGTCATTACGAGTTTCTGGTTATGCCTTTTGGACTAACGAGCGCTCCTGCCGCGTTTATATATCTGATGAACCGTGTATTCCAACCATTTCTGGATCGATTCGTGGTCGTCTTTATTGATGATATTCTGGTATACTCTGAGACTGAAGCAAAACATGATGAGCATCTTCGCACTATGTTACAAGTGTTAAGGGAGAAGAAACTCTATGCGAAGTTGAGCAAGTGTGAATTCTGGTTGAGGGAGGTAACCTTTTTAGGACA
Organism: Gossypium anomalum; assembly: GCA_025698475.1. Taxonomy (NCBI): domain Eukaryota; kingdom Viridiplantae; phylum Streptophyta; class Magnoliopsida; order Malvales; family Malvaceae; genus Gossypium; species Gossypium anomalum. The sequence continues at coordinate 38,561,165 of CM046958.1, read as the reverse complement.
CGTGGTCTCTGCTGAGGGGAATAAGGTGGACCCTCGTAAGATTGAAGCAATTCTGGAATGGAAGCCGCCTAGGTCGGTGTCGAAAATTCGAAGTGTCCTAGGCTTGGCAGGATACTATAAGAGGTTTGTGGAAGGTTTTTCTGTGATGGTAGCACCTTTGACGAAACTTATAAGGAAAGGAGTACCGTTTGTATAGACTGAGAAGCAACAGGAAGCCTTTGAGAAGTTGAAGAAAGTTCTGACAGAAGCACCTGTATTAATTCAACCAGAATCTGGGAAGGATTTTACTGTGTACAGTGATGCATCACATGTAGGTTTGGGTTGTGTGTTGATGCAAGAGGGTAAGGTGGTTGCTTATGCATCATGACAGCTTAAGCCTCATGAAGGGAACTATCCTACTCATGATTTGGAGTTAGCAGCAGTGATTTTCGCACTTAAGATTTGGTGACATTACTTGTACGGAGAAAGGTGTATTATATACACAGACCATAAGAGTCTGAAGTATTTGCTGACTCAGAAGGAACTGAACCTTAGGCAAAGGAGGTGGATCGAGTTACTTAAGGATTATGATTGTTCGATCGAATATCACCAGGCAAGGCTAATGTGGTAGCCGATACTCTAAGTCGTAGAACTGTATCTAATCTGAGAGCAATGTTTGCTCGTCTAAGTCTGTATGATGATGGAAGTCTGTTGGCTGAATTGCAAGTAAGGCCAACGTGGGTGGATCAGATTAAGGAAAAGCATTTGAAAGATGAGTCCTTGGTCGCTCATTTTCAACAAGTTAAAGAAGGAGGAACTTCTGAGATTGGGTTAAATAACGAAGGAGTTCTATGCTTCCGAGGAAGAATTTGTGTTCCGAAAGACTTTGACTTGAGACAGTCAATACTTAAGGAAGCTCATGGGGGACTTTGTGCCATGCTTCCTGGAGGGAATAAGTTGTATCACAACTTGCGAGAACTGTATTGGTGGCCTGGGCTGAAACGCGAAGTAACAGAATTTGTAGGGAAATGTCTGACATGCCAGCAAGTGAAAGCTGAGCATCAATTACCTTCTGGATTATTGCAGCCAGTGAAAATACCACTTTGAAAGTGGGAGAGGGCAACTATGGACTTTGTGAGTGGGCTACCCTTGACACCATCGAAAAAGGACTCGATATGGGTGATTGTGGATAGGTTGACCAAATCGGATTATTTTATACCAGTTCGCACTGACTTTTCACTTCAAAAGTTAGTTAAGTTGTATGTGGTGGAGATTGTGCGACTTCATGGAGTTCCAGTTTCGATTATCTCTGATCGAGATCTTAGATTCACATCTCAGTTTTGGCAAAAGCTACATGAGGCGTTGGGAACGCGATTAAACTTTAGTACGGCTTTTCATCCCCAAACTGATGGTCAGTCAGAAAGAGTTATCCAAATTTTGGAGGACATGTTGAGGGGATGTATTATTGATTTTCGAGGTAGTTGGGAGGATTACTTGCCATTGGCAGAATTTGCATACAATAATAGTTATCAGGCGAGTATTCGAATGGCACCATATGAAGCACTATATGGGCAAAGGTGTCGAACACCTAGTTGTTGGACCCAACTAGGAGAGCGACAAGTTCTTGGACCAGAGTTGATAGCTGATACTGAGGAAAACGTCAGAATAATTAGAGATCGGTTAAGAGAAGCGTCTGATAGGCAAAAGTCGTATGCAGATTTGAAGCATAAAGAGATTGAATACTCAGTGGGGATATGATCTTCTTGAAGGTCTCTCCTTGGAAGAAGATAGTAAGGTTTGGTAAGAAGGGCAAGTTGAGTCCGCGATTCATTGGGCCTTATCAGGTTTTGAAGCGAGTAGGCCCAGTAGCTTATCAGTTGGAATTGCCTCCAGAGTTAGACAGGATTCACGATGTTTTTCACGTCTCCATGTTAAGGCGCTATCGTTATGACCCTACTCATGTCGTGCCGGTTGCAGAAATTGAGGTGTAAACTGATTTGACCTTTGAGGAAGAGCCTGTGCAAATTTTGGATCGAGATGTTAAGATTCTGAGAAGGAAATCTGTCCCATTAGTAAAAGTGCTTTGGTGTAACCATGGCAAAGAGGAAGCTACTTGGGAGCCAGAAGAGGCGATGCAACAGCAATACCCCCATCTGTTCGGACCAGGTAAATTTCGAGGACGAAATTCCTTTAAGGAGGGTAGAGTTGTAACACCCCAATTTTTGGGAATTTTATAAATGTTGGAAAAATTTAATATTCTGTGTTTTGTCTGCTTGGCGTAGGATTAATTATGTTAGTGGGCCTCTAGAAGGCCCAAGCTTAAGTTAAAACCCGGTAGTTTTAGTTAATTTTAATTCCATAAGAAAAAGGGGGGTTCTGGTTAATTGGGCTTTTAGGTATTAATTGGGTAAAATAAATCACAAGGAAGCATGTGGTAAAGTGGCTAAGTGATGCCATTGGGAATGCTATAAGTGGCGTGTGGATGATTGGGAGGACCCAGGTTCAAGTCACAATGACAGCAAGTTAAAGGATTAATTTTTATGCACAGAAAAGGGAAGTAATGGGATTGAAGTAAAAGTCTGTCAGGAGGAGTTTGAGTTGCTCAGGAGATTGAGTAAGGAGGGGATAAGGGAGAGGATTTAGGAGCTAATCAAGGAGGATGGTGTTGGTCGAATAGTGGACTCTTGAGGAGCAAGAGTTGGCAGGCCAAGGGTTTCTTTAGGGGGGTAGATTTCGGCTAGGTCAAAAGCTAGGTATAAATTCGGCATTTGGGAGTGTTGTGCCATTTTTTCTGACTATTCTTCCTTCTCTTCCTTTCTTTTCTTTTTCTCTCCATCTATTTTTCTTTTTCTTTCCCCCATAGCTGAATCTTTCCATTATTCTATTCATCTCTACGTTCTTATCATTTATTCTTAAGCCTTATACACAAAAGCCGAAATCTCAAAAGCTTATAGTTCTTTTATGTCGATTTCTCCTAGCCGAACCCTGTGGTTTTTCTCCATCTTGTGGTTGATTATTCCTTCTTCTAAATATAAAAACTCTGTCGACAAAGCCACTACAAAAACCCTATTATTCCATCTTTTCTTTCATTATTACAAAAAAAAAACCGAAAAACCCCATAGTCTAGGGAGCATAGCCGAATACTGAGATCACTGAAAGCTTGACTTTTGTTATCATCTAAGGGCTTAGATCTACATCGGGATCGAGTGGAAACTCATTGGAATCATTGACTAAGGAATCGGTGGTAAGTCTTTCCAAAACTTAGTCTTTCTTTCATATTTTAGGAAAAGCCAAAATCCTTAAATGTTAGGGAGGCTGTCGATTTGGACTTGTAGCCTTAAGGGGTTGTGATAACTGTTTAGCTTTGGTAAATGGTGTGATTTAGAGGCTGCTGATCAAGGGCTTGGACAAGTGGAACGATCGAATCTTTGGATTTAATCATATTTCGGCAATAAGGTAAGAGTAATAGGGTTTTAAGCATGTTGGCCGAATATGGTAAGGGACTATATACTCAGTGTTATTTCGATATTTAGAGTAATATGTTAGTAATTCAATTGTAGGCAGTTCGTGCGTGGATCTCGTCAGTGAATCGTCATAAAACAGGTGTGTAACTGACACCCTCTCGTAGACTAGATCAACAAGAGCCGAAATGCCGAAATGCCGAAATGCCGAAAAGTTGATATTTTGGGTACTTGCGAGTGTGTGAATGCTCGTAAGAATAATAATTGAAGTGTATGATAAATTAAAGGGTTAAGACTACAAAGTGCTCGAAACCGTGCATTTTGACATTTTGGGGCTTAATAGGGTCAAAATCAGGAAAAATGGGCTAATGGGCCCAATTCGGTAAGTACGCGTGGTAAGTGTTTTTGATAGTACGTAAATGGTAGAATACGCATGAAAACTCTAAGACAGTTAATTTACTAGAATACCCCTATGTATGAAAATTACCGTTATACCCCTAGGAGTAAAATAACCTTTATACCCCTAGTGTTATTTTGTTTAAAAGGTATGATGATTTAAATCTGTATGATGTATGACATGAATGAATATCTGTTGCATGGGGACATGGGTTATATTATGGAGGAAGCGTCCTGGTGGCTATGCCACAAATTATCTGTTCTGGTGGCTCTCCCACATATATCTATTCTGGTAGCTCAGCCACAATTATCTGTTTCTGGTGACTCGGTCACATTATTCGCTCAGCGCCCATGCTGCATATTTCATGGCGGCGTAGCGGTTGGGTGGGTCGAGTAGTCTCCCCACATGGTGAAAGGATGGTATGGGGGTGTACATGGTTGGATATGGGTTGGGTTTCTGCAGAAGCATGATATATCTGTTCTGATCTATTCTGGGCCTATGGGCTTTATTCTGAAATCTGTTCTAGGCTATTATTCTATTTATGTGGTTTGAACTGATTTAGGCTATGGTTGGGTTAATTTACACACTGAGTTTCCCCAAACTCACCCCTTTATTTTCATCCTTACAGGTAATCCCCAACCATAGTGGGCTTGGAGCTGTGAGGGATTCGGAGTGGCCACATGTTTCTGCAAATTTGGTTTCTTTCTGATGAAATGGACATCCTTCTATTTTTGTTTACGGTTTTGGGTTTTAAAATGTAATAAGGCCGTTTAATTATTTTTATGGTTTTGATTTATATTTTATTATGATAGAAATGATTTATTTTAATTATCAAAATGGATTAGTTCTAGGGCACGTTTTCCAAAACAATAATTGATTTCAAAAATAACACGATTACAAGTAAGGCTTCCGCTAAGCAAATGATTTTCAAAAGACTAATCACTTTTTCTAAAATGGACTTAATCCATTGGGTTTTCTTATAAATAAACGCGATGTTAGAGTGTGGCAATGGCGGTGTGCATGTCTAGGATTGGATCCGAAGGGAGCTTGGTGCTTAAGCAGTCCGACGGACTCACCTCCTCTTTTCTGGTTTCCTACCTGGTGCACAGCTTTCATTCACTTTAATCTATTTAAAAGGTATCTTTTAAAACATCAACTAAGTTTTCTAAACTAAGTAATACGGAATGTTTTGAACGCTTCGATGTGGCACGTCGGATCCGGTCATAACGTCTAGGCCGGGTTTGGGGTGTTACATTCTGTTTTATAAATTTTGGAGTCAAGTTACGAGCTCGGGGACTGTTAGCAAAATTTGATCACACTATCAGCTATTTTGGTACCTTTATAAGTCAAATCTGAATTATGGCATGTATAGGCTGGGTTGCATTTTGAAATGATGGATTTTAGTTTTGTATAAGTTGAGCCATGCGAAAATGGCTTAATTCCCCATAGATGGTTTCAAGTATGTTTACTTTTGGTTGAGTTTGTTGTGGTTATGGTATTTTATGCTACGGATGATTATTAAGTGTGATATGTGCCTTGTTGTGCATTGAAGTTGATTGTTGAATTGGATGTCGTAGGAATAAGTTGGTCAATATAAATATATATATACATAAGCATGTTTGTTCAATTTGAATGTGGTTTATACAAAGTAAAGTATTATATGTAACATTTTAGTTAATATATTAGATTAAGGTGATATAATTGATTTGGTAATAAAAGATGTATGGTAATGACCGTATATGAATGAAGATATATATTGTATAGTTTTTCATATGGTTCGTGAAAATTGGTGTCTTGGATGTATATATATATATTTATAATCAGTGACTGTTTTACCTTTTGAAAGTACATTTTATATTATTATTTGGTACTAAGAAGTATTCGACTATATTTTAATGTGATTAGGGTTATTATGGTGTATGTATTATATGATATGTTGATCGTGATTTTCAGTGATAAGTTTTATAAATTTATAATTAATCGTTCTTGAAACTAACTATTATCACGATGTAGGCAAGTGTATCTATCAAACAGTAGTATAGCTTTAGCAAGACCGGATTGTCGAACCCAAAAGAACTAAAAGCACTAGTAATGACTGTCTTTTTATTATCTAGCCTAAGAATAAAGGTGTTTGTTTTAATTAACTAATTAACTAAACTAAGAAATTGTAGAAAATAGGATTGGGAAATTACTTTTGGAAAAACGATTGATTTAGGACAATACCTAAGGAAAAATCCACCTAGACTTCACTTGTTATTTTGGCTTTGAATCGGGCGATTTATTCATTTAACTTGTTCCGTAGAAATCCCTAAGTTATGTTATTATCCCTATTCAAGACTAATAACGTTTAATCCCTAGATTGAATAATTGAGACTTTTCTATTAGCACCCTAGGGTTGCATTAACTCGATCTATGGATCCCCTTATTAGGTTTCACGCTAATCCGACAAAATCTTGTCACCCTATCTCTACACGCGCAATCAACTCCGCTTAATTATGACAAAGTCACTCTTAGACAGGGACTATTCATCCTCCAACTAAGAGCATTAACTTGAATCGATATCCTGAAATGTCGAAACAAGAATTATGAACACATAATTAAGAATAAGTCAAATATTTATCATACAATTCAGAAAATAATAACAAGATTCGTCTTAGGTTTCATCCCCCTTAGGTATTTAGGGGTTTTAGTTCATAACTAAATATGAAAACATCTCAGAAGAATAAATAATACAAAACATAAAGAAAACCCAAAACTCCTGAAGGGAAACTGAGGAGAGATCTTCAGTCTTGATGATGAATCCAGCTTCTGAGATGGATCAATCGGCTTTCTTGGAGTAATTCCTTGCTCCCTACTCTCCGTCCCCTTTTAGTCTTCCTCTAGGGTGTTTAAATAGGCTTTAGAATGCCTAAAAGCCCTCAAACTTGCCCTTTTCCAAATGGAACTTAGCTAGGGCTCGGCAGGGACACGCCCCGTGTGCGATTACTTCAGGCCGTGGTCGAGCCTGAGATATCAACATGCCCATGCTTGGATTGTTTTAGGCCGTGGTAGAGCCTGTTAGAATGGCACGGGCATGTGTTCTGCCCGTGTGAGGAAGTCCAGGCCGCGTTGTTTTCCCACGTCAGCCCATTTTCTCCGTTTTTGGCCCGTTTCTCGTTCTTTTCACTCTCCTATGCTCACCTAAGTATAAAACATGAAATTAAAGGATTAGGAGCATCAAATTCACCAAATCTAAGGAGAAATCATTCATAAACGTGTTAAGCGAGGGATAAAAATATGTATAAATTACGGTTTATCATATGTTTTGTGTTTGAAAATGGCATACTAATTTCGGTTAGCATTGATATGAAATGAATGTAAAATGTATATAATTGTGATCAGGTATTAGCTGTTGTAATTCAGTTATAAAAGTAAAGTATGAGTATATATGAATACATAGGCTATACTAATGTAGTGATTTGGCTAAGTGAAGACAAGTTGGGTATATTAACTCGACTTATTTATGCATTACTTAAATGGTTCGACTAATGTGATAAGATTTGATCATTAAATATTTGTTTATATGCTCATGTTATAATTATGCATTATAATAATTGTGGTTAAATAAGGTATATTATAATGTTAGGTAATATTTGATAAATGCAATGGACATTGAGATATATATGTTATTTTTATATAGCATTATGATATGTGACATTATTAATTTAAGTCAGTGAGTATAAATTGCACGTTGACAGATATATTTATATATGTAAACCATTCATATATTTTGCATGTCAAATTTGTATATTTCATTCGGATATGAAATGAATTATATTGGGTTATAAGTTAAGCATTAGATTCCTATGTTTATTTGTTTGAATCGAATTAACAGATTCGAATAATTAATAGTGTATCAAAACGGGTGGTTTGCTTTTCTTCTTTTAAAAAAAAATTAGATGATTTACTTGGTTGTGAAAGTTGTTACGAATTGTAATATGAATGGTAATACCTTGTGACCCTATTCCGGCGACAGTTACAGTTTAAGGGTGTTATAACAACATTAGCCTTTCCTGGATGGTAGTCAACCACAAGCTCGTAATCTTTTAATAACTCTAACCACCGACGCTGTCTCAAATTCAAATCTTTCTGAGTCATCAAATATTTCAGGCTTTTGTGATCAAAATAAACATGACATTTCTCACCGAACAGGTAATGACGCCATATCTTCAATGCAAACACAATAGCTGCTAATTCTAGGTCGTGTGTCGGATAGTTCTTTTCATGCAACTTTAACTGTCTCGAGGCATAAGCTATGACTTTGCCTTCCTGCATTAACATAAAACCCAAACTATTTAAAGATGCATCACTATAGATAACAAATTCTTTACCCGATTCTGACTGAACTAGCACTGGAGCTTTGGTCAACAAGGCTTTCAACTAATCAAAACTTTTCTAGCACTTTTTTGACCACTCGAACTTAACATCTTTCTAAAGTAGCTTTGTCATCGGGGTTGCAATCATAAAGAAAGCTTTCACAAACCGTCTATAGTAACCAGCAAGTCCCAGAAAACTTTGGACTTCAGAAATATTTCTTGGAGGTTTCCAATCAAGTATAGCCGAAATCTTACTCGGATCAACCCGAATGCCCAATGTTGATACGACATGGCCTAGAAAACTGACTTCGCGTAACCAAAACTCACATTTACTAAACCTCACATACAACTGTTTATCTCGCAAAGTCTGTAACACAAGTCTTAAATGTTCGGCATGTTTGGTTTCATCATGGGAATAGATCAAAATGTCATCTATGAGCACAACCACAAACCGATCCAAATAATGTCCGAAGATCCGATTAATCAAATCCATGAAAATAGCAGGTGCATTAGTAAGTCCGAAAGGCATAACTAGAAACTCATAATGTCCATACCTCATTCGGAAAGCAGTCTTTGACACATCAGAGTCTTTAACTCGCAACTGATAGTAGCCTGATCTCAAATCTATCTTCGAAAACACTATAGCCCCTTTCAGTTGATCAAACAGGTCATCAATCCGTGGCAACGGATATTTATTTTTAATAGTCACCTTATTGAGTTGTCTATAGTCGATACACATTCTCATAGCTCCGTTTCTCTTTTTCACAAATAAAACTGGTGCACCCCAAGGAGAGAAACTCGGTCCCACAAAACCTCTATCTGTCAACGTTTGCAACTGAGCTATCGATATCAGAGTCGTCCTTGGCACTAACTCAATACCAAACTCTACCTCCCGAATAAGTGGCAAACCTGACAATTCTTTAGGAAACACATCCGGATACTCGCACACAACTGGTACAGATTCAATCTTTCTTTCAGCCACTTTACTATCAAGCACATATGCAAAGTAGGCTTCACAACCCTTTCTCACATATTTCTGAGCCAACATCGAAGATATCATTGCCGATAAACCATTCAAATCATTAGATTCAATCCGAATAATCTCATCATTCTGGCACCATAAATTAATAGTCTTTCTTTTGCAATTTACAACAACATCGTGCAAAGTCAATCAGTCCATACCCAGAATTATATCGAACTCGTCAAACGGCAACAACATCAAATCAGTAGGAAAACACGAATCTCAAATCATCAAGGGACAATTCTTACACACTTTGTCAACCATAACACACCAGCCCAAGGGGTTTGATACTCTAATCACAAACTCAGTAGACTCAATAGGCAAAGTCTTACTAAATACTAAAGTCTCACACACATAAGAATGAGTTGAACTAGGATCAATCAATGCAATTACACTAGTATCATAAAGAGTGACTGTACCAGTAATAACATCTAGGGATGAGGCCTCCTCGCATGCGCGAATAGCATAGACTCTGGCAGGTGCACGAGCCTCAGATCTAATTACTGTATCTTTAGTCCCTCGCTGACTGCTACTCACACTATCCATATTTCTGGGTGGTCTACCTTGAGCTACAGTGTTATCCGATCTCATATTTTTCACTGTATCTTGCTCGACCAACTCAGGACATTCACGGATGAAGTCATCCATCGATCCACATTTAAAACAGGCCTGGTCGTACAATCTACAACTGTCGGGATGTCATTTACCACAATGTTTGCACTCAGGTTGATTTGATTTAACGTTACCAACAGTAGCTACTAAGGTAGCTTTCGAATTCGCAGGTGGTCTATCCTGATCACGTTTAGTATAACCCGCAGTAACCTTTGAATGACTAGAATCATCCCAAAATCTCTTTGATGCCGACTGAAAAGACTTACTCAATGATCTCTTACATGAATCTCTAGCTTCAAAGTCAGCTTTTCTTTTCTCTTTCCCGAGCTCTTAGGCTTTGCATGCTCACTCAACCAGTACTACGAACTCTTTTATCTCAAGTATGCCAACAAGCAGTTTAATGTCTTTGTTTATCCCGTCTTCGAATCTTTTACACATTATAGCTTCGATCAAAACACACTATCGGGCATATCGACTGAGTATCATGAATTTTCGCTCATATTCTGTCACAGTCATGCGGCCCTGTTTCAATTCTAGAAATTCTTTGCGCTTCTGGTCGATAAATCGCTGGCTGATGTATTTCTTATGGAACTCAGTCTGAAAGAAGGCCCAAGTCACCCGTTCTTTTGGAACCATCGATACTAGCGTATTCCAACAGTGATTTACGGTGTCTCGTAACAAAGATATAACACATTTCAAATATTCAACCGGGGTATAGGACAGCTCATAAAACACACGAATAGTATTATCAAGTCAGAATTCAGCTCGCTCAGAATCATCATCATCAGTAGCTCTGAATTCTTCAGCCCTGTGTTTTCTAATTTTACCAACAGAAGGCTTATGTAATCTCAACATATCACTCACTTAAGGTATAACAGGTATTGGAGAAGAATTAATCAGGGGTGGAGGCTATTGTGCAATCGGATTCGTCCGGATATACTAAGTAAACTAGTCATTCACCATTTGGTAAAAGGCTTGTTTAGCCTCCCCCTCTTGGTTACTCGAAGTCGGTCGAGAATTGTTGTCCCTTGCGCGGGAGCAGGCACTATACTCTCGACATCATCAGCTATGACTTTATCGAGATCCATTTACTATACGAAAACACATTTTCAAATGTCAAAAGTCATCACACTATCACAATAAAAAATACGGCATGTATAGCTGGACTCACAAGTGCTACGTTAGTCCTAGAATCGACTAAACCTAGCTCTGATACCAATCAAATGTAACACTCCTAACCCGTATCCGTCGCCAGACTAGGGTTATGAGGCATTACTGATCAAAACACAACTCAAAACAGGCAATTAAAACAATTTATGCTTCGTGAATAAATCACATGAATACTCTCATCTTATTTAAGATTTCAAATTTTAATTACAAATACATATCACATACCAAGCATATACCAACCAACTCACTTATTAACTAAATATCAAAACAATTTCATAGCTACTGCTCATGCACATACTAACAACAAATTATACATACTTCATGATTACCAACAATCGAATCATAAATATAACTATGAATCAAACAAATTTTATTTCATTTATATATATATAAAAAGTCAAAAATAAGTTAAAGTTAAACACAAAACCAGAGTTAGGGGAAAATAAGGCAACCGGCCAACACCCTATAACACAAGCCATGCACCAAAGTTCAACACATGATAAATAAGGCCAATTTCCCTTTAATTGAGTACAGAGAGATATTTAATCGCTTCAATATTACTGAATAGTCCTTCACTTCTCAAAAAGGTTCTAAAAATCGAAAGTGATTCAATAAGCAAGAAAGAAAAAAGGGGATTCAGCAACAAGAGAAAAAGGATATTCGACTTAAGCAGCGAAAGAGGGAAGCCTGATGCAAACCAAAAGAGTAGAAAGAGAAAAAGAGAAGAACTATTCGGCAACATAACCAAGGTGCAAACGTTGAAACCCAAAAGAGTTGAGAAGGGGGAAGGAGAAGGGTATTCAGCCAAAGAAGAAATTGATTGAGAAAAGGGAGAAAGAATTGAGAGAAGAAAGGGGAAGAGAAGAAGCAAAATCAGAATAGCCAACAAAAGAAATGAGAAGATACTCAAAAGTCATATTCGACCTCCAAAAGGGAGAAAACCAAACTGAAAAGTAGAGAGAAGGGATAACAGAAGCTAAATTCGGCACCAAAGGTAAAAAGGGTGAGCTAATGCTGATTTTGCCAAAAAGAAACTCCTAATTCGGCAAGGCCTCTAAAAACTCTCCACACTTGACTCTTCCAACCTCAGCCGAAACTCTCTGATCAAGAATTCAATTTCGGTACAACCTCCCCCCTCTTTTAGAATCCCTCAAATCTATCCTAAAATCACTCATAAGTTTACTCTCCCCAAATCCCTCCACAACTCACTCCAACCTATCACTCCTCTATCCAAATCCATTATTTTCTCCTACAATTCCTCTATGCCGTCCACTCCCCTCTCAACCTACTCAATTCAAAGTCCATTCAACCACCTCAGTTTTGGCCAACCTAGGACACTTCCACAGTACTTGCAGCAAAATAAAATGCTCATTTTTCATCGCCATGCCTCGAACCTCAAACTCCAAAGAACACTCCACGCGCTACTTACCCCTAGACCAATAGGCCCTTTTTGTCATGTTTAATCCACATTCATTTAAGAAGCCCACTGATTAGAGGCAAGGTTTATTCAAGTAAAATAAAATTTTGTACAAGCCAAGGCTTGAACTCAGGACTTCTCCAACACTTCTCGGGACACTTAACCACTGAAGCAAGCATGCATTTATGCAACACAACATACAAAATAAATACATAGATTTTGGGGCATTACAGAAACTGACTTGGGTCACACGGCTGACTACACGCCTGTGTGTCAAGCCTGTGTACCCTTTGAAATGGCCACACACGCCTATGTGCCAAGACTATGTACCTCACACGGCCACCAGACATGCCCGTGTGTCCAGGCCGTGTTCAAGGCTAACTTAAAATTGTAGGACTACCCCAGGGGACACATATCTGTGTAACATGACCGTGTGTCGCACACGGTTGAGACACACACCCGTGTCTCTGCCCGTGTAGACAAAAATATGTCATTTATAAAGTCAAATTGCCACCCAATTTCGGTCATCCCTACTAGCATCAAACCAAGAACATTTTATACCAAATTTTCAACCCATTCATAACTAAAACATACACCTTTCATGCCATATCATCATCAACAAATTTCATGCTTATAACATATATTCAATCATACCAAATCATAATCCAAAATCATACTAAAACATATGTTTCATAACTTCATTTCATTTCTTTCTCATACATGATCAACATCTCAAATTACCATATCAATCTCATACCAAGTTTATACCAAATCCATAACTAAATCATTACTCAACCAAAACATGTAACCAAAACACCATACACACATATTATGAAACATACTTCTCAAAATGAGCTTGTACCATGCCCAATTATACACAAACATTAACATTATTAACAAGCCATTTTCGCATGGCTATATATATACAAATCAAAATGAACCATATCGAAACTAGCCTATACATGCCACATAACCAAAAACTTAAAGCTTTTATTTACCGAAGCGATAACTGAATAGTGTAATAAGGTCTTCTGTGACTTTTAACCCAAGCAAATCTCTGAAACTCTATAAACATAGGAAAAACACATAGAGTAAGCTTTTAAGCTTAGTAAGCTCGTATCTTAATAAAATTAGCATAACAAATACTTTCATTACAATGCCATAAGCATAATATGCTTTTTCACACAATTTTTTTCTAAATTTTATAACATGTTCTCATATCGAATTGTCATCATTCAATATTATACTTACTTACTTAACTAACTTTAGCTTTCACAAGCTTATTCAATTCAATTCTCATATATCATTCAATCCACACTTTCATATATCCAAATGAGCACATTATGGGAAATAACACATTTAATTATATATATTTCTCATATGAATCTCATATCATCATTTATACTCAAATTCACCTTTTAATCATATAGCATCTGACAATTTCACATATACAACTTTATAAATCACATCTTATTGATTTGTTCATGTTTCATTGGCTCATATTCATATCTCATTTTCATATACATCACATATCATTCTTTGCACATATACTTACCTTTCATTTTCAAACATTGTATATATTTCAACGTACTTGAATCGGAATGTCATTCACTTTATCATTTATTTCTCAGAATCAATAAGAATACTTGGATAACTCGAAAAGTTCGTACAATGCCAATGTCCTAGACGTGGTCTTACATGCAATCAATAATCGATGCCTCTGTCCCAGACAGGGTCTTACACGAAATCATATACGATGCCAATGTCCCAGACATGGTCTTACTCGTAAATCTCAAATCGATGCCAACGTCCTAGACGTGGTCTTACACGATAACACATATCAGAGTCCTATGTCATGACATATGTATCCTAACTATTCCTATGGTTCGTATGGGGCTTTCAGATGTCATCACATTGTCGATACTTTCTCGTATTCATATATTCTGCTACTCGAACAATTCAATATCATAATAACATATATAACTTATTCAAAATACATATATATTTACATTACCATTCGGCATTAAATTCATTCACACAAATAATATGCATTTATAATATGATTTCATAACGTCTATTAAAATACAAACTTACCTCGTTCGTAGTAACGACAAATTAAATTGACTAATCCAATACTTTGACTTTCCCTCGATCTAGATCTGAATTCTGTTTTTGCCAATCTAATTAATATTAAAATTAACTTACTTATTCAACAATTCATTCAATTTCATCTAAGAACACATAAATGGGCTAATTACACTTTTGCCCCAGACATTTCACATTTTTTGCAAGTTAGTCCCTATTTCGCAAAACACAAAATATTCAAAATTTAACCATACCCATGCTTGGCCGAATTTCACTAAGGTCCCTAGCAGTCCATTTCTTTCATTTATTTCACAGTTTAACCCTCAATTTACAAAATTTACAATTTAGCCCAAAATACTCAAATTCATCAAAAATCCCAATACAAAATATATTTGTCTATCATCAAGCTTTCATATTCATCAACTAACATTACAAATCTCACAATTTCATCAATGGCATAACTCAAAATAATTAACAAAAATCAAAAAAATGAGACATGGGCTTGATAGAACACTAAGCAATAATCACAAAAACGTAGAAATTATAAAAAACTGATAAAAAACACATACCTAATTGATCTTCAAAGTGTCGAATGCTTAAATCCTAAAATGGTTTTCTTTCTTCTTCAATATTCGGCTGCACAAAGTGTTTTTGCATGTTTTCATTTTGTTTTCTTTATTTAATAACCATTATTAATTGTTTTACTATTTTATCCATGGCATATATCATTAAAAAGTCATTATCTAATGTCCATCTAAGTCATTTCAAGAATTAAATGGTCCATTTACAACATAAGGACCTCACATTTAATAAGCCATAACAAATAGGCACACTTAACATATAGCATGCAACTTTTACATTTTACGCGATTAGGTCATTTTCAATAAATCGGCACACAAACGATAAAATTTTCATACAAAATTTCACAGATATCAATTCAAATATTATAAACACAGAAAATAATATTAAAATTTTTTTCTGACTCAATGAATTTGATATAATTTTGGGTATGGATTGGCTAACATTGCATGATGCTATTGTGAACTACAAATGGAAGACTATTGATTTGTGATGCCAGAATGATGAAATAATTTGGATTGAGTCTAATGATCTGAATGGTTTACTGGAACGGTGGAAATGTGCAAGTGTACACAATCGTAACAAGTAATAAAGTGACAAGTAAATGTCGAGTTATCGTATCCATGAGATTTGTAAAAAGCAATATTTATGAAATTAATTAAAACACTTTGGTGAGGTAAAAATAATTTTGGTTTGAAAAGAGTGATTTATAAACTAAGATTTTGAAACTAAGCAAACAATTTAAAAAAAATAAAAGAGTTCTAGTGCACGATTTCAATTAAGATTTAATCAAGATGATATAATTGTGTTGGATTAATTATACCTTTTTAACTTAGAAATATTAAATTCGTGCTTATGCTGTTATGAATAGATTCACAGGAACCCAGTAATTTGCTAACTTATGAACACATTTACTAAAAAAAATTCCATTTATCTCTTGGACATATCCCTATGCCCATTCAACCGACTAAACAGATTTAATAAAGTAAACATGCTATCGCACATACATACTTATTGAATTAAATTATCTTTCGCATATTCCTATGTCGATTCAACCGATTAATTCAACTTAATAAACATGTAAAAGATTATGTAAAGTAACAAAGTAGCCATATCTTGAAACAATTTAATTACAACAATCTTGCAAGTTATGCAAGGCATATGTATCGCCAAATACAATGCTAATTTAATTTTCAGTTACCTTAAAAGAATTAAGCATGCACTGATTAAGTACTGAGTCCATTAATTACAATTTCAATCTGCTTAAACAATTAATTCTTTAGTTATCTAAACAATTATAATGCCAGATAACCTAAGTATGATTTTACTTAATCAAGCATTTCACTGAGGCCTATAACATCATAAACACTATTTTAACAATTCAAGTAGGCAAAATATAATCAACCCAACACGAATTAAATTCAAGCTAAATTGATTAAAATAACCATTTCAACAAGAATATTATTCATAGATATGTTCATCATAAAAACAATAGAAATTAAAAAGAAAGGGAACAGAAAGCAAATCCAGTGTTTCTCTGCGGCTTGACTGTTGCTCCCTTCTTTTGTCTCCGTTGTCTTCATCGAGCAAGGCTTCTATGAATCCTCGATTGCTGCCCAATATGGTTGAAGAACACCTCTTTCTCAAGAGAGGAAATCGGCACAAGAGGAAGGGAAAATGGGATGGAAAAATGGAGAGGAAACTTTAAGAGAAGTGAAGAAAGGATGAGAGAATGTTGTGGAATGAGAGATGTTGAGGGATGCTTTGAAATGAGCAGCATAGGGTGGCTTTTATAGCTGAAGAGGGCTGCTAAAAATATCAAATTCAGTAGCCAAGAGAGCCCTCCCATGGCCGGCCACACACATGGCAAGGTTGAAGCTTTCAACCTTGCTAAAAATAGGCTGGGGCAAATCTTCAAAGCCTAAAATAAAGGTGGGGTTTGAACGTAATTTGGAAGTTTTTCAAGGGCCCTTTTGCAAGCATATTTTATCAGAAAATTTTCTGATTTTGGTCAGCCAATGGACGGTTCTGGTCAGCCCAATTAGTGGCTGGTTCGGCTCACTTCATTCGGTTCAACCAGTGCTGTTCACTAGGCCCTTTCTTCATAATTAATTAAAATTAATTCATTTAACCTAAATTAAATAGGAAATAAATTAAAATTAATTTAATTATGAATGAATACACATTTTTGGACTGTCTTGGGCTGGAAATTAATTGGCCTCGATACTTCAAATTACTCTCGGTTCTGTTCTTCTCGCAGTGTTCACAGGGCCCTTTTTCTCCAATTGTGTAATTCTGTCAAAAATAACCAAATTTAATCAAAATTAACTATAAAATTAATTAAAATTCATAATTTTCATATTTTTAACATAATTTAATTATTTTATAATATTTAATTATTTTTCGACAAGAATTTAACCGGAATAGCTTGGTTTTAAGTTAAAAAGGGTATGAAAAAGTATATAAATTTTTGTGTTTCCATTTACCAATAGTGATTTCTTTGATGTTAGCTCAGAAATATGTGAGAAAGGGTTGTGAAGCTTATTTTGCCTATGTACTCAATTCTAAAGTGACTAGAAAGAAGATTGAATCAGTACCAGTAGTGTGCGAATATCTGGATATGTTTCCTAAAGAATTACCAGGTTTGCCACCGATCGAAGAAGTAGAGTTTGGCATTGAGTTAGTGCTAGGGACAAGTTCAATTTCGGTAGCTCCGTACAAAATGGCACTGACCGAATTGAAAGAGTTGAAAGCTCAGTTGCAAGAATTGATTGATAGAGGCTTCACACGATCGAGTTTTTCTTTTTGGGGTGCAGGTTTTGTTTGTGAAAAAGAAAGACGGAACTATGGGAATGTGTATCGACTACCGACAGCTTAATAAGGTGACCATAAAGAATAAATATCCTTTGCCATGAATTGACGACTTGTTTGATCAGTTGAAAGGGGCTACAATTTTTTCAAAGATAGATTTGAGATTAGGTTACTATCAGCTACAAGTTAAAGAATCCGATGTGCCAAAAGCTACTTTTCGAACAAGGTACGGGTACTATGAGTTTCTGGTTATGCCTTTCGGACTTACTAATAGATAGTATTTGGATCAATTTGTGGTTGTGTTTATAGATGACATTTTGATCTATTCCCGTGATAAATCTGAGCATACCGAACATTTGAGAATTTTGCTGCAAATTTTGCGAGATAAACAGTTGTATGCAAAGTTTAGTAAATGTGAGTTCTGGTTGCGTGAAGTTGGTTTCTTGGGACATATTGTATCAGTATCAGGCATTCGGGTTGATCCGAGCAAGATTTCAGCAATACTAGATTGGAAGCCTCTGAGAAATGTTTCCGAAGTCTGAAGCTTTTTTGGACTTACTGGTTACTACAGATGGTTTGTAAAAGGTTTCTCTATGATTGCAACTCTGGTGACGAGACTGCTTTAGAAAGATGTTAAATTCGAATGGTCAGAAAAGCGTTAAAATAGGTTTGATCAGTTAAAAAATTTGTTGACTGAAGCTCTGGTGTTAGTTTAGCCAGAATCGGGTAAATAATTCGTGATCTATAGTGATGCATCTTTGAATGGTTTAGGCTATGTTTTGATGTAGGAAGGCAAAGTCATAGCTTATGCCTCGAGACAGTTAAAACCACATAAAAAGAATTATCTGACACATGACTTGGAATTGGCAGCTATTGTGTTTGCATTCAAGATTTGGCGCCACTATCTATTCGATGAGAAATTTCATGTATATTCTGATCACAAAAGCTTAAAATATTTGATGACTCAAAAAGATCTGAATCTACGACAGTGAAGATGGTTAGAGTTGTTGAAAGATTATGAGCTTATAATTGACTACCATTTGGGAAAGGACAATGTTGTTGTTGATTCTCTAAGTCAAAAATCTCTGTTTGCTCTGAGTGCGATGAATGTGCATATGACTCTATCCGATGACGGTTCTATTGTAGCCAAGTTGAAAGTGAGACCATTATTTATGTAGCAGATTTGCGAAGCTCAGAAAGTCAATAATGAATTGTTAGCGAAACGGGCTCAGCGTGATTTGGATACTATTTCAGAATTCCAAGTTGATGCTGAGGGTTGTTTGAGATTCAAAGGCCGAATATGTGTTCCGAGAAATTCAAAGTTGATTCAGATGATTTTAAATGAAGCTCCTAATAGTCGATTATCTATTCATCCGGGAAATACGAAAATGTATAACGATCTGAAATAGCTTTATTGGTGGCCTAGTATGAGATGCAATATCTCAGAATTTGTTTCGAAATGTTTGATCTGTTAGCAAGTCAAAGCTGAGCACCAGGTACCGTCTGGGTTACTGCAGCTGATTATGACTTTCAAGTGGAAATGGGACAGAATCACAATGGATTTTGTTTCATGTTTGCCCTTGTCTCCGAGTAAGAAAGATGTAGTCTAGGTAGTTGTTGATCGACTGACCAAATCAGTTCATTTTGTTGTAATACGAACGAATTATTCACTCGATAAGTTAGCTGAGTTGTACATCTCTCAAGTTGTGAGATTGCACGGAGTACCTATTTCTATTGTTTCGAATAGAGATCCGAGGTTCACATCGCGATTTTGGAAGAAACTACAAGATGCGTTAGGTATGAAGCTACACTTCAGTACTGCTTTTCACCCACAGGCAGATGGTCAATCTGAGCAGATTATTTAGATACTCGAGGATATGTTGAGATGTTGCATTCTTGAGTTTGAAGATACATGCGAGTGATACTTGCCATTGATTGAATTTGTGTATAATAATAACTTTCAATCGAGTATAAAAATGACACCTTACGAAGCTTTGTACGATCGAAAATGTCGAACACCATTGTACTGGATAAAGTTTAGTGAGAATAAGATACACAGAATTGATTTGATAAAAGAGACTGAGTAGAATGTGAAAGTAATCCGTAATAGTTTGAAAGCAGCTTCCAATCGACAGAAACCATACACAGATTTGAAACGAAAAGACAAAAAATTTGCGACTGGTGACAAAGTGTTTTTGAAAGTATCTCCTTGGAAGAAAATACTCCAATTCAGTCGTAAAGGCAAATTAAGTTCGAGATTCATTGGGCCATATGAGATTATTGAGCGTATCGGGCCGGTTGCTTACAGATTGTTGTTGCCACCTGAATTAGAAAAGATTCATAACGTATTTTACGTATCGATGCTTCGACGATACCGATCTGATCCCTCGCATGTGATTTCTTCATCTGAGATTGAAATTAAGCCTGATATTGTAACACCCCTAATCCAAATCCGTCACCGGAATGGGATTATGAGGTATTACCAGACCAGACATAACTTTCAAACGATTACATAAACTCTTAGGTCACTACGAATGCATACATAATAATTTATAAAAGACATAGTAAAATTTTACGAAACGTTAACATTAAACAAACATCTTATTTCATACTTGAACCCTGTCATATTCAAAAACAGTCATATAAATATAATGTGTAACCATGCTTTGAAACATATAGTAACAATTGTTAATTTAAGCATAAAACAAATATTGCATTAATAAATCACACAAATATCTAAAGCATAATTTTAAAATTTATAACATTATGCGCATGATACATATTAGTAGGAACCATTTGATTAATAACTTAAAAATCAGATTACCTAATTTGCATAAAAACAATCATGATTCCTTATAACTCGATATGTGACTCTGATGTATGTGTGCGGTAAGACCACGTTTTATACGTTGGCATCGATATGTGACTCTTATATATGTGTGCGACTAAGACCCTATCTGGGACAGTGGCATCGACATGTGATTACATGTAAGACCACATCTGGGATGTTGGTATTTAACGATATATGTGATTATCCGAGTATCCTATTCAATTTCGAATGGTTCAACAGGCAATGATAAGTTATGAACGAAGGTGTGAAACGAGCTAAAACGATCAGGTATGAGATAGTTGATTACCTATTTGAAAATAAGGTAAGTTGGCCATTTGATATGTGATTCATATTATATAAGTTATTAATGTAAACATATGTGCACTTGCAAAGTATATTCGACTATAGGTTATGTATATGCATGTGATGTTGTATTTTTGGTTCATAAGTACATGTATACATGTGTGAACACATTTGGTTATATAATGATGTTATGTCTTTGAAATTTAATAATACTTTGAATGTGTATATATATACAATCAGTTAAGATAAGATTATTTATGAAAGCATATGTTAAATATGAAATCTTGAGCTTGACATTATGTGTAACTATGATAGTATAAATTGGTTTGGTTAAAATAAGTTGACAATGTTATTGTGTTGTTATTTGCTTATGAATTACTAAGCTTAAATAGCTTATTGTATGTTATATTTATCTCTGTTTTATAGATTTTGAGATCTAGTTACGAGCTCAGGGACCGTTAGCAAAGTCTATCACACTACCAACTGTCTTCGGTATTTTATAAGCTGAATTTTTGAAACTATGGCATGTATAGGCTGGATTATATTTTGAAATGTTTGGTTTTGGTTAATGAAATCATGAGCCATACGAAAATGGCTTATTACTTTGTTATGTTCAGATTTAATGCTTCGTTTTGATGATGGTCATGTTTGATTTTGATGTTCAGCTATTGCTTATATGTGTATATATATATGTGTGTGAATCTTGGTTGATATGCTTTAATAAGTTTTTGTTATGTAACTTAATATTAATGCTTTCATGCATTCAGTTTTGGCATAAGAATGTTAACAGGATATATTATGGTAGGTATGTTTTATGATATATTTGAAATGTAAATTAGGTATAATATGAAATGTTGTGGATAGATCTTCTTGTCAAATAAATATGTATGTTATATATATATATATATATGATGAGCTTGGTTTTGGTAATTCGGTATTGGTAATTATGGATGTATATGTGATTGATTTGGCGATGGTTTATGCATAGATGAATTATACATGTGAAATTAGTTGTTATGTTCGATTAAGGTATTATACATGATTTGGTATTAAAGGACATTGGTAATAATCAACTTGGTGATTCGGCACTTGCGCATATATATATATTGATAAACCGCAATTTATACATATTTTTATCCCTCGCTTAACACGTTTATGAATGATTTCTCCTTAGATTTGGTGAATTTGATGCTCCTAATCCTTTAATTCCATGTTTTATACTTAGGTGAGCATAGGAGGACGACAAGAACGAGAAACGGGCCAAAAACAGAGAAATGGGCTGACAAGGGAAAACAACACGGCCTGGACTTCCTCACACGGGCAGTACACACGCCCGTGCCAATCTAACAGGCTCGACCACAGCCCAAATGAACCTCAGCACGGGCGTGTTGATATCTTAGCCTCGACCACGGCCTGAAGTATTCGCACACGGCCATGCCGCATGGGCGTGTCCCTGCCGAACCCTAGCTAAGTTCCATTCTGAAAAGGGCAAGTTTTAGGGCTTTTAGGCATTCTAAATCCTATTTAAACACCCTAGAGGAAGACTAAAAGGGGGGAAAAGAATAAAGAGTAAGGAATTACTCCAAGGAAGTCGATTGATCCATCTCATAAGCCGGATTCATCATCAAGACTAAAGATTTCTCCTCAATTTCCCTTCAGGAGTTTTGGGTTTTCTTTATGTTTTGTATTCTTTATTATTCTGAGATGTTTTCTTATTTAGTTATGAACTAAAACCCCTAAATACCTACGGGGGATAAAACCTAAGACGAATCTTGTTATTATTTTCTGAATCATATGATAAATATTTGACTTGTTCTTAATTATGTGTTCTTAATTCTTACTTTGGTATTTTAGGATATCGATTCAAGTTAACGCTATTAGTTGGAGGATGAATAGTCCTTGGCTAAGAGTGACTTTGTCATAATTAAGAGGAGTTGATTGAGCGCCTAGAGATAGGGTGACAAGATTTTGCTGGATTAGGGTGAAACCTAATAAGGGAATCCATAGATCGAGTTAATGCAACCCTAGGGTGTTAATTAGAGAAAAGTCTCGATTATTCAACCTAGGGGTTAGACGTTATTAGTCTTGAATAGGGATAATAACAGAACTTAGGGATTTCTACGAACAAGTTGAATGAATAAATCATCCGGTTCGGAGCCAGAATAACAAGTAAAAGTCTAGGTGGATTTTTCCTTAGGTATTATCCTAAATCAATCGTTTTTCCCAAAAGTAATTTCCCAATTCTATTTTCTACAACTTCTTAGTTTAACTAATTAGTTAGTTAAAACAAACCCCTTTATTTCTTAGGCTAGATAATAAAAAGACAGTCATTACTAGTACTTTTAGTACTTTGGGTTCGACAATCCGGTCTTGCTAAAGTTATACTACTGTTCGATAGGTACACTTGCCTACGTCGTGATAATAGTTAGTTTCATGAGCGATTAATTATAAATTTATAAAACTTTTCACGAAAAATCACGATCATATATCTATATATATATATACTTTTACACAAGATATATTGGTATGATATATATAAATATATTCTCAATGTATATATATATGTGAGGTGGTTGGTTATGTGTTTTGGTTGGATTTATGCATGTAAGTTTGTGGAATATCAAATTTATATGCTTGTTAACTTTAACTTATTTTTGACTTTTTATATATACATAAATGAAATTAAATTTGTTTGATTCATAGTTATATTTTCGAATACCATAGTTATTAAATAACCCTATGATTCGATTGTTGGTAATCATCGAGTATGTATAATTTGTTGTTAGTATGTGCATGAGCAGTAGCTATGAAATTGTTTTGATATTCAGTTAATAAGTGAGTTGGTTGGTATATGCTTGGTATATGATATGTATTTGTAATTAAAATTTGAAATCTTAAATAAGACGAGAGTATTCATGTGATCGATTCAAGAAGCATAAATTATTTTAATTGCCTGTTTTGAGTTGTGTTTTGATTAGTAATGCCTCGTAACCCTAGTCTGGCAACGGATACGGGTTAGGGGTGTTACATTTGATT
Source organism: Gossypium anomalum (assembly GCA_025698475.1). Lineage (NCBI taxonomy): Eukaryota > Viridiplantae > Streptophyta > Magnoliopsida > Malvales > Malvaceae > Gossypium > Gossypium anomalum. Next base: position 38,537,109 of record CM046958.1, on the reverse strand, counting down.
GGTATGATATATATAAATATATTCTCAATGTATATATATGTGTGAGGTTGTTGGTTATGTGTTTTGGCTGGATTTATGCTTGTAAGTTTGTGGAATATGAAACTTATATGCTTGTTAACTTTAACTTATTTTTGACTTTTTATATATACATAAAAGAAATAAGATTTGTTTGATTCATAGTTATATTTTTGAATACCATAGTTATTAAATAACCTTATGATTCGATTGTTGGTAACATGAAGTATGTATAATTTGTTGTTAGTATGTGCATGAGCAATAGCTATGAAATTATATTGATACTCAGTTAATAAGTGAGTTGGTTGGTATATGCTTGGTATATGATATGTATTTGTAATTAAAATTTGAAATCTTAAATAAGATGAGAGTATTCATGTGATTGATTCACGAAACATATGTTATTTTAATTACCTGTTTTAAGTTGTGTTTTGATCAATAATGCCTCGTAACCCTAGTCTGGTGACGGATACGGGTTAGGGGTGTTACACTGTGTAGTTCACATAGCCAAGGGCATTTTTGGGCTTTGTGGGCCACACAGGCATGTGGGCCCACATGGGCCCGCATTATGGGCCTTGGGCCCGTTTTCACTATTTAACTGTTAAGGTTGCACAGGTCGCCGGAGATGACTGTGGACCTACTGTTGGGTTGGTAAGTATACCTAGACCCCAAATTGATAATAGTTGTTATGCCCTTATGTACGTATGACTGTAATTGAGCATGCCATTATATATATATTTCATACATGTATGATATTATGATATGTTGTATAGGGATAGGTTTATTATAATTGGAGGAAGTGTATTGTACTGGCAGCTCTGCTGCAAATACTGTTTGGTGCTGCAATCGGTGCTAATTTTGGAGTGTAGGGATAGGTGGGTTGATTTTATCCCCACATGGAGTGTAAGGCTAAACGGAGTGGAGTGTAGAGGCTAGTTGGCTAGGATGTCTGATTGCATATCTGTATTGTTACTGTGACTGAAATGGGCTAAGGCCCACACTAATACTGTTACTGTATTAGGCTAAGGCCCTAACTGAAATTGAACTATTACTGAAATGGGCTTAGGACCAGACTGTAATTGCCAACTGTATGACTGATTGTTGTTAAGGGATTAGACACTGAGTTTTCATAAACTCACCCTTTTGATTTTCTGCGCAGATAATCCTTAGGTGGATCGGTGCTGCGAGGGGCTCGATGGTGGCCACACAACCGCATTTGCTTTCATTTTTAACTTTTAATTTATAAGTAATTTAATTTAGGTATTTTTCTTGTAATAAGGCCTCTTTAAGTTTTATTTTAACTTGGGATTTATTCACTTGATTCATATTTGTTAATAGTAGGCCGTGAATTTTCAAAAAAAAAATAAATGCTTTTCAAAACACCACGTTTACGCAACATATTTTAAAAGCTTCTGTACCAAACAATGTTTTAAAATGCAATAACTAATTAATATAAATAACCTTTGCTAAACGATATGAGTTTTAACAATGAACCAGACATCCTAAATTTTCGTTAAGATTACAAAGAGGTTTAGCATCGAACGGGCTTTTCAATGAGATTATATTTTTCGAAAAAACACTTCAATGTGACAATGCCAGATTCAGCCAGAACGTCTAGGTCGGGTTTGGGGTGTTACATTTAATGGTATCAGAGCCAGGTTGCAAAACTCGGATGTGGATTTGGGTTTCTTTTAAACTTGAAATTTCAAAAAAGAATTGTTTCAAATGATTTGAAATACTTGGAAATGTTTTACTGAACGTGTGGTACACCGAGTCTCCGGCTCTGAACCTGTAAGTTCTCTGAAACTACTATTTGTTTAAATTGAAATACTGAGAATACTGTAGGCAATAGACTGTACTAAAACACTCTGTTTAGGGTAACCTAAAACTGTAGTAAGACTGCGATCTGCAAAAACAAAACTCTGAGTTATTGGTAATATTTTTCATAAAATATTCATTAATAAACACTGGAATTGTAAAATTGATGCATAAAATTGTTAAAACAGATAAAAGCGTAATCGATAACGAGCACCAGAGGTGCTCGTGGAAAAGGTGCAAGAGGCTGCTGCAGAGGCTGTGGAGGTGCTCGGGCTAAGTCTTCGTCATCAGGTTGCATGCCTAACATGGAAGCTAGTGAGGCACCGGCTTCACCTATGGCTGAGACTAGGTCTCACAATCATGCGGCTGGGGACGACGCATTGTCTCAGGCCATGCTACGAATTTTGGAGAGGGTGGCTGAGCCCAATACTGGTATTGTGGGCCGTGGGTCAGTTACGGAACAACTCCAGTCCAATGGGGCTGAGATTTTTAGGGGTATCACTGGAGTTACCTCTAATGTGGCTGAATATTAGATTAAGGCCACGGAGAGGATCATGGAAGACCTCGGCTGTACTCCCGAGCAAAAACTAAAAGGTGCAGTGTCATTGCTAAGAGATGAAGCCTATCAGTGGTGGCTTACAATTAAAGAGGGTACTCAGCCCGACCGGTTGACCTGGGAATTTTTCAAGACTGTATTCAAAGGAAAATATGTGGGCGCTAGTTATGTGGATGCTCGGAGGATAAAGTTTCTGTATTTGACTTAAGGGGATAAATCTGTGGATGAATACGAGGCTGAACTTTTGCGACTTAGCCGCTATGCACGTAGGATAGTGGCAATTGAATATGAGCATTATGTTCTATTCGAGGACGGCCTCAGGGATGGTTTAAGGGTCTTGATAGCTCCACAGTGTGAGTAAGATTTTGCTGCATTAGTGGATAAGGCAAAGATCACCGAAGATGTGATGCGTACTGAGTGCCAGAACCATGAAAAGGAAAGAGGTAGGAACAAAAGGGACTCAGAGCCCTCAAGTTCTTTTCTGAGGCCTAAGAAAAAGGCCAGAGTCGATGGCTCAGTTAGAGTTGGGCCCCCTATTGCTGCTTCTGGACCGCAGCCCTGTACGGATTATGGGAGACGCTATCAGGGCGAATGCTGGAAAAAGATTGGGGCATGTTTGAGGTGTGGATCATTAAAGCACCGTATCAAAGATTGTCCACGAAGGCCCGATCAAATGCAAGCTATTGGTATGGGTACTGTTCAGCCACTAAGAGGTGTTCAGTAGCCACCAAGAGGCCGTGGCCAAGCCAAAGGTGGAAATGCTATGGGTCGTGGTCGTGGAGCACCGAGCAGAGGTGCTGGTCATGCTGAGGTGAGGCAGTCAGCACTGGTTTATGCTGCACATCGCAGAGAGGACGGAGACGTCCCAGATGTTATTACGAGTACGTTCTTTATCTATAAAGTACCTTATACTACATTGATTGATGTTGGGTCTACGCATTCTTATATAGCATGCATTATGTCTAAGACTTCGAGTATAATGGTTGAAAACACGGCGAGTGAGGTTACTGTGTCAAGTCTATTAGGGTAGTCAGTGAGAGTGAATAAACTGTTTAAGGATGTACCTTTGGAGGTTCAAGGAATGATCTTTTCGGCAGATTTAACATAACTCCCTTTTGGAGAATTCGACTTAATACTGGACATGAGCTGGCTGGTTGAGCATCAAGTGAATTTAGATTGTGCTACTAAACGGGTGGTATTAAAAACTGCAGAAGGTGATGAAGTAGTTGTAATTGGGGAGTGTCAAAATTATTTGTCAAATGTGATCTCTGCACTAAGGGCCCAAAAATTGGTTTGGAAGGGTTGTGAGTCGTATCTAGTCTACATCTGTGTTTCTGATTCTGAGGTTTCTTTTGTTAAGGATATCAGAACAGTTAAGGGCTTTCTGGATATTTTTCCTGATGAACTGCCTGGGTTACCACCAAACCACAAAGTTGAGTTTCAGATTGAGCTCCTGCCTGATACAGCTCCAGTGTCCATCGCCCCTTATAGAATAGCACCGAATGAGCTAGTGGAGCTTAAGGCTCACATTCAAGAATTACTGGATCGAGGGTTCATCCGACCTAATGTGTCTCCATGGGGAGCACCAGTTTTGTTAGTGAAAAAGAAGGATGGATCCATGCGTATGTGCATCGACTACCGGTAACTGAATAAATTGACTATTAAAAACAAGTACCCCCTATCGAGGATAGACGATCTATTTGACTAGTTCTGAGGAGCTTCAGTTTTCTCTAAGATTGATCTCTAATCGGGGTACCATCAACTGAGGGTCAATGAGACTGATGTTTACAAGACTGCGTTTAGGACTCGTTGTGGTCATTACGAGTTCCTAATGATGCCGTTTGGACTGACGAATGCACCAGCGACTTTTATGGATCTGATGAACTGAGTGTTCCAATCCTATCTGGATCGGTTCGTAGTGGTTTTTATAGATGACATCTTGGTGTATTCGAGAACTGAAGATGATCACTATGTACATCTTCGAGTTGTTCTACAGATTTTGAGGGAGAAACAACTGTATGCCAAGTTCAGTAAATGCAAGTTCTGGTTACGAGAGGTAACATTTCTAGATTACGTGGTATATGCTGAAGGGATTAGGGTTGATCCTCAAAAAATTGAGGTTGTTCTGGATTGGAAGCCACCTAGGACAGTATCTAAAATTCAAAGTTTTCTAAGTCTGGCAGGGTATTATAGATGGTATGTTAAGGGGTTTTCGTCGATTGTTGCACCACTGACTAAGTTGTTGCGTAAGGGTGTGTCGTTTAATTGGACTGATGTGCAGCAAGAAAGTTTTGAGAAACTTAAGAAAGTTCTGACTGAGGCCCCTGTCTTGATACAGCCAGAGCCTGGGAAAGAGTTTATTGCCTACAGCGATGCATCACACGTTGGTTTGGGTTTTGTGTTGATGCAAGAGGGTAAGGTGGTGGCATACGCGTCTCGCCAGCTTAAGACACATGAGGGAAATTATCTGACGCATGACTTGGAGTTGGCTACGGTGGTATTCGCACTGAAAGTTTGGAGGCATTATCTGTACGGTGAGAAGTTTATCATTTACACAGATCACAAGAGCCTCAAGTATCTCCTCACTTAGAAGGAGCTAAAACTTAGGCCGCGTAGATGGATTGAGTTATTTAAGGATTATGACTGTTCAATTGAATACAATCCTGGTAAGGCCAATGTGGTGGCTGACGCACTGAGCCGTAAGGCTATGACGGATCTGAGGGCAATGTTTGCTCGTCTCAGCTTATTTGATGATGGTAGTTTGTTGGCCGAACTTCATGTTAAACCAATGTGGATTAAGCAGATTAAGGGTAAAAAGTTAGAGAATGAGCCACTGAGTCCTATATTCCAACAGATTGAGAGTGGGGAAACTTCAGATTTTGGACTGAATAGCGAAGGGGTACTATGATTTGAGGCAGTCTATACTGCGAGAGGTGCATAGTAGTCCTTATGCTATGCATCCCGGTGGGAATAAGATGTACCAAGACCTTTGTGAGTTATATTGGTAGCCAGGTTAAGGCTAAACATCAGTTACCTTCAGGGTTGCTTCAGCCAGTTAAGATTCTACTTTGGAAGTGGAAGAGAGTGACTATGGACTTCGTAAGCAGACTACCCTTAATGCCTACTAAGAAGGATTCAGTATGGGTTATCGTGGATTGATTGACCAAATCTGCCCATTTCATACCTGTTCATACTGATTACTCGTTGTAAAACCTGGCTAAACTATATGTGTCTAAGATAGTGCGACTGCATGGGGTACCAATTTCCATAATATCCGATAGGGATCCTCGTTTCACGTCTCGGTTCTGGAAGAAGTTACGTGAGGCTTTAGGTACAAGGTTGGACTTCAGTACTGTATTCCATCCTCAGACAGATGGTCAGTCAGAGAGGGTGATTCAGATATTGGAGGACATGTTAAGGAGTTGTGTAGTAGATCTCCGAGGCAGTTGGGAGGACTACTTGTCACTGGAAAAGTTTGCATATAACAATAGTTATCAGTCTAGCATACAGATGGCACCTTACGAGGTATTATATGGTTGTAGGTGTCGTACTCCTTCGTGTTGGACTGATTTAGGTGAGCGGCGAGTTCTAGGCCCTGAGTTAGTTTCTAATACTGAGGATAAAGTTAGACTAATTCGGGATCGACTGAAGGCAGCATCAGACAGACAAAAGTCGTATGCAGATCTAAAGCGTAAGGAGATTGAGTTTTCTGTGAGGGATTTCGTGTTTCTCAAGGTCTAGCCCTGGAAAAAAGTACTGAGATTTGGATGGAAGGGCAAGCTAAGCCCTAGGTTCATTGGGCCTTACTGCATACTGAAACGTGTGGAACCGATTGCATATCAGCTAAAGTTACCTCTAGAGTTAGACCAAATTCATGATGTGTTCCACGTCTCTATGTTGAGGCACTACTACTCTGATCCTTCGCATATTATCTCGACTGAGGAGATTGATGTTAGGCCAGATCCGACCTTTGAGGAAGAACCGGTTCAGATTCTAGACTGGGATGTAAAGGTCCTGAGGAAGAAGTCTATCCCACTGGTTAAGGCACTTTGGCATAATCACAGCTCGGAGGAGGCCATGTGGGAACTCGAGGAGGCGATGCGACAACAATATCCTTATCTATTTTGACTAGGTAAATTTTGAGGCCAAAATTTTCTTTTAGGGGGTAGAGTTGTAACGCCCCAAAATGTAAGTATTTATTTTGTATGTTGTGTTGCATAAATGCATGCTTGCTTTAGTGGTTAAGTGTCCTGAGAAGTGTTGGAGAAGTTATGAGTTCAAGCCTTGGCTTGTACAAAATTTTGTTGTATGTGAATAAACCCTATCTCTAGTCAGTAGGCTTATTAAATAAATGTGGATAAAACATGACAAAAAGGGCCTGTTGGTCTAGGGGTAAGTAGCGTACGGAGTGTTCCTTGGGGTCTGAGGTTCGAGGCGTGGCGATGAAAAATGAGCATTTTATTTTACTGCAAGTACTATGGAAGTGTCCTAGGTTGGCCGAAACTGAGGTGGTTGAATGGACTTTGAATTGAGTAGGTCGAGAGGGGAGTGGACGGCATGGAGGAATTGTAGGAGAAAATAGTGGATTTGGATAGAGGAGTGATCTATTGGAGTATGTTGTGGAGGGATTTGGGGAGAGTAAACTTAGGAGTAATTTTAGGATAGATTTGAGGGATTCTGAAAGAGAAGGGATGTAACACCCCAAACCTGGCCTAGACATTATGGCCGAATCTGGCAGTGTCACATTGAAGTGTTTTTCAAAACCGTGATTTCATTGAAAAACCCTTCTTACTATTTAAAACTTATGTAAAGTCTCAGTTTCTGCTCGTTTAATTTCAAAACATGGTTCATTGAAAAGTTAATCACTTGTAAAAATGTTATTAATTTCGTTAAAAATCTCTTTTAGTTGCGGAAGCTAATTTAAATTAAAGAAGTTTAAAACATATGTTTTTGAAAACAATAATTGGTTTAAAAACTCGTCTTTTCCTAGACTAGCAGTTTAAACTGAGTAATCAAAAGCCCAATTAAAAGTAAATCCCACAAATGGTCTTATTACAAACTAGAAATCCAAAATCAAAAATACGAGTAAGTAATTTAACGTAATAAATGAGGGGCGATCGTGTGGCCATCTCTCGAGTCCTCGCAAGACCGATCCGCCTAATGTCGGGACTACTCACACGATTAAAAAGCGAGGTGAGTTTACGAAAACTCAGTGTGTAACCCCCTCCTAATATAAAAATAGTCAGCCATATAACAAGATATCTGAAGCGATGCGGGCTTAAGCCCATTATAGAATCAGAGGCCGAATATATATGGGCCTAAGCCCAATACAGTAACAGTGTCAGTAACAGAAATGCAACAGTGCAATTATGCAACCCATTCCAATCCAGCCAACACACCACCCGTACCAACCAACACACCATGTGGGGATAACATCGACCCACCCAGCCAGCACACCAATATCGCAGCAAAGCTGCCAGTAATAGTAAAGCAGCAGGGCTGCCAGTAACAGTATAGAGGCAAGGCTGCTAGTAAAAGAATGGCTAAAAGCCATAAATATGATAGCTATAAGCTATGAACAGGATGGCACAAAGCCATCAGTAGCTGTAATATAATCAGCACAAAGCCATTAGTAGCTGTATTATGATCGGCACAGAGCCATCGATAGCTGTAGTATGATCAGGATAGAGCCATCAGTAACAGTAATATGATCAGAACAGAGCCATGATCAAGATGGCACGGATCCATAATCAGGATGGCACAGAGCCATCTTTAGAATGAAACAGAGCCATAAACAGATAAAGTGGCTTAAATTCGCCCAGAGGTCCCACGATCGTCTCGCGCGACTGCATGCGACCATAATGAAACGATCCACGATCGTGTTGTGCGACCCGCGTAACCTTAACAGAATAGTCCACAGTCATCTCGTGTGACCCGTGCAACCTTAGCAGAACAGTCCACCTCCTCCATATGCAATATCCCAACCCCATGCATTATGTCGTGCGTGTATGCAGAACATATAAATATCATATGGCATGCACAATCAATCATATACGTATATCACAAGCACATCAGTTAAACAGAACATACCTTGTAGTGTTTTATTCAAACTCCACTACTCACACAGAAAAGGAGTGAAATAAATACTCCTTTGTGCATAGAGTGACTCGAACTCAAGCTCCCTTGCCACCTTAATAACGCCACAACCACTGGACCACAAGCTCATCTTGTGTCACATTTTAATCTTAGTTATTTAAAAGGCTTACTTCGAAGTACCAAGGGTTTTATTCACTTAAATTAAAATTTTCGCTAAAGCCCAGGTTTGAACCCAGGACTTCTCCAACACTCCCAAATATGCCCAAATACTTAGCCACTAAAGCCAACATGTAATTTTTGATATTTCTCGCACACATAAACTTTTATGTGTTCCCACGCTCAAGGCCCACTCCTTCTAAGCCCAAATTCGGGGCCTTACAGAGGAGGTTGTGCCGAAATTAAATTCTTGATCAGAGAGTTTCGACTGAGGTTGGAAAGGTTGGAAGAGTCAAGTATGGAGATTGTTTAGAGGCCTTGCCGAATTAGGAGTTTCTTTTTCGAAAAATCGACATTAGATCACCCTTTTTGCCTTTGGTGCCGAATTTAGCTTCTGTTATCCCTTCTTTCTGCTTCTCAGTTTGGTTTTCTCCCTTTTGGAGGTCAGATATTGCTTTCGATTATCTTCTCATTTCTTTTGTTGGCTATTCTGATTTTGCTTCTTCTTTTCCCCTTCCTTCTCTCGATTCTTTCTCCCTTTTCTTAATCAATTTCTTCTTTGGCCAAAAACCCTTCTCCTTTCCCCTTCTCAACTTTCTCGAGTTTCAACGTTTGCACCTTGGTTTTGTTGCCAATTGTTCTTCTTTTTTTCTCTCTCTACTCTTTCGGTTTGCATCAGGCTTCCCTTTTTCACTGCTTAAGCCGAATATCCTTTTCCTCTTATTGTCGAATCCCCTTTTCTCTTTCTTGCTTGTTGAATCACTTTCGGTTTCTGGAACCTTTTGAAGTGATTAAATATCTCTCTGTATTCGATTAAAGGTAACTTGGCCTTATTTATCATGTGTTGAACTTTGGTGCATGGCTTGTGTTATAGGGTGTTAGCCGATTGCCTTATTTTCCTCTAACTCTGGTTTTGTGTTTTCAATAAGTCAGTATATGTTAATTCAAGCCATGTGTTTATACAATCATCGTTTATGGTTTTCACTGGTAATACAGCTTTTCGACAAAGAGGGTGTAATCAACCTTCGTCAATGGTTTAAGCGGGCTAAACCATACTCTTCCAATCAAGGTTTGGTGCTCGTGGAATATTCGCACATTTTTGCAAACAGGTGTGTAAACACTGCCCAAATCGTAAATCGACAAAAGCTGAAAACTGTGACCATTGAGGCCACACGTGTGTGCTCTCGCTCGTGTGGTAATCCGAATTCATAAACATGGGTGTTTGATCGTAGAGGCCACCATGAGCGATTTCATGGGCTTAGGCCATTTTTGGGCCATGTTGGGCCAAAATGGGCCGTGTGGGCCCCACAAACTTGTGGGCCCCACAGGGTAAGCCACACAGACATGTGGAGAATAGGGGTGAGCATTCGATCGAATCGAATTGAATCGAATGAAAAAATTTCGAGTTAATCGAGTTGACGAATCATACTTTATCATCCTAATTTGATTTGAAATTTTCTCGAATCGAGTCGAGTGAGATGGAATTCGAATTGAATCGAATTGAATATATTTGTTCAAGTTAAATTTTATAAAATAATTTTGGGTCCTTGTAACCACTGTCACTCATCGTAATAAAATTTGTCCACCTTAATCAAAATTTTTATTAACTTTCATCACCTCATAATTTATTTATTAATCTTTTATATACGGGTTAGCTTCTTTGTTTGCTTAGTTGTCACTTTCAATTATCTTCAGATTCTTGTCATTATGTATTTTGGAATTAAAAAATATATTAAATGTAAAAATACGATTTTTTAATAAAAGTTATTTTAAAGATAAAATGTGAAATTGATACCAATATAAAATTTTAACATGAATATTTAATGGCATAATTAATAATTTAATTTTAATATAAATATTCAATACAACTAAACAATTCAATAATATAAATAATATAAAATGTGAAATTTAATTTAATAATATAAATAGTAGATATAAATAAAATTATTACTATTTATGTTTAGTGATTTTTTTTTTGGATAACTTTATTTTTTATTTGAGAGTAAAAGGTAAGAAGTAAAAATTTAGGGGGAAAATAAAAAGTTTTGAGGAATAAAAGTTTGAGGGGGAGTAAATAGGGGAGTAAAATTTTGGAGGGAAAATATTAAAAAAAATTAGGGGGGATGGATTTGGGGTAGAGGTGTCATGGGCCGGGCCGAGCCGAGTTCGGGCCGGGCCCATAAAAAATTTTGGCCCGCTTTCAATGCCCGGGCCCGGCTCGAGAAAAAAATGGTAGGCCCGAGCCCGGCCCGGCCCGACCACATTAATTTTTTTCTTTTTTATTAAATAAAAAACTTTAAAATATAATAAATCAAATACATTTAAAAACATACAAAAACAAATATTAAAACAAAAAATAAATAAATAATGAGACTAAAATAATTCTTAAAATAATATATAAATTAAAAATATAATAAAAAGTAATTATATTAAAATTGAAAATTTGAAACAAATTAGAACTAAATTAAAAACCAAATTATATTAACAACAAAAGTTTTACAATATCAAAATAACATTAAAAACAACAAAAAGTGTAAAGTAAAAGTACTAAAGTTACTTAAAATTAAAAATAAAAAAATTTAAAAATAATTTAATATTAAAATCGGGCCGGGCCGGGCCTGGGCCAAAAAGATCTTACCCGAGGCCCGGCCCGTTTTCTAAATGGGCCTCATTTTTTGTTCAAGCCCATTTTTCGGGCCTATATTTTTACCCAAATCCTCCCATTTTTCTAAGTGGGCCTTGGTGGCAAGTGGTCATGCTTTACCATGCACACCTCTAATTTGGGGTAGATGGGAGGTGGGATGGGAAGGAAGTAAAAATTTTAGGGGAAAATAAAAAGTTGAGAGTTTTTGGGAGTAAAATTTTGAAAAAAAAGTAAATGGGAGAGTAAAATTTTGGTGGGAAATGGATTTTGGATAGATTGGGGGGTTGGGATGGAAGGGGAGTAAAAGTTTTGGGGGGAAAGTGGGAAGGAGTAGAAGTTTTGAGGGAAAAGTAAAAAGGTTTGGGAGTTTGGGGTAAAAATGTAAAATATTATAGTTTGATATTCGAATTATTTGAATTATTCGAGTTATTCGAATTCGAAAACTCAACTCGATTCGAACTCGAAATTCAAAAAAAAAACTCTAGTTGACTCGAATAACTCGATTCGTTTAACTCGAAATTTAAATTTTTTTTTAATTTTTACGAGTCGAATAGAGTTTTACTCACCCCTAGTGGAGAATATTGGGCCAGGCTGTGTAGTTCACACAGCCAAGGGCATTTTTGGGCTTTGTGGGCCACACGGGGTGTGTTGGCCCACATGGGCCCTCATTATGGGCCTTGGGCCCATTTTTGCTGTTTGACTGTTAAGGTTACACGGGTCACCCGAGACGACTGTGGACCTACTGTTGGGTCGGTAGGTATACCTAGACCCCAAATTGATAATGACTGTTACGCCCTTATGTACGTACGATTGTAATTGAGCATGCCATTATATATATATATTGCATACATGTATGATATTATGATATGTTGCATAGGGATGGGTTTATTATAATTGGAGGAAGTGCACTGTACTGGTAGCTTTGCTGCAAATACTGTTTGGTGCCTCAACCGGTGCTAATTTTGGACTATAGGGATGGGTAGGTTGATTTGATCCCTACATGGAGTGTAGGGCTGGACGGAGTGGAGTGTAAAGGCTGGTTGGGTAGGATTTCTGATTACATATTTATACTGTTATTGTGACTGAAATGGGCTAAGGCCCACACCAATACTGTTACTAAATTGGGCTAAGGCTCTAACTGAAATTGAACTGTTACTGAAACGGGTTTAGGCCCAGACTATAATTGCCTACTGTATGACTGACTATTGTTAAGGGATTACATACTGAATCTTCATAAACTCACCCTTTTGATTTTCTGTGCAGGTAATCCTTAGGTGGATCAATGCTGCGAGGGACTCGATGGTGGGCACACAACCGCATTTGCTTTCATTTTTAACTTTTAATTTATAAGTAATTTAATTTGGGTATTTTTCTTGTAATAAGGCCTCTTTAAGTTTTATTTTAACTTGGGATTTATTTACTTGATTCATATCTGTTTATAGTAGGACGCGGATTTTCAAAAAAAATAAATGCTTTTCAAAAAACCACATTTACGCAACATAGTTTAAAAGCTTTCGCAACAAACAATGTTTTAAAATGGAATAACTAATTAATATGAATAACCCTTTTGCTAAACGACTTGAGTTTTAACAATGAACCAGACATCCTAAATTTTCGTTAAGATCACAAGGAGGTTTAGTATCGAACGGGCTTTTCACCAAGATTATATTTTTCGAAAAACACTTCAATATGACATTTCCAGATTCAGCCATAACGTCTAGGTCAAGTTTAGGGTGTTACACTTTCGACCATGGCCAAGGCACACGGACGTGTCTCCGGCCGTGTGGATAAGTCAGTATGTATGCTCTGTTTTGCTACGGTTTAGACACATGGGCGTGTCTACTGCCGTGTGAGGCACATGGCCTGTTCACACAAGCGTGTGACCTTTATAACTTTAAAAAAATATTTAGGTTTCGAAAAATTTTGTATGAGCTCGGTTTTGTCCCGACCCCTTTCTAAAGCATGTTTAAGGTTTCGTTGACCTACGTAAGGGACTCTATAATGCTGTGTGATTTTGATGTTTTGATGATTGTGAAATGAATACGAATTGTTTCGATATGTTTAGTAATACTTGTTAACCCTAGTCCGGCGACAGATACAGGTTAGGGTTGTTACAATAGCATAAGCTCTGGCAGGTGTGCGAGCCTCAGATCTAACAGTTGTGTCTTTAGTTTCCCTCTGGCTGCCACTCATATTACTCGTATTTCTGGGTGGTCTACCTTGAGCTGGCATGTTACTCAGTCTCATATTCTGCACTGTGTTTTGCTCAACTAACTCTGGGCATTCGCAAATTAAGTCCATCAATCCACATTTAAAACAAGCCAAATCATTCAATCTACAATTACCAGGATGTCATTTACAGTAATGTTTGCACTCAGGTTAGTTCAATCAGACGTTACCAACACTAGTTACTGAGGTAACTCCCGAGCTCACGGGTGGTCTGTCTCGATCCCGTCTAGAATGACCCCCAGTAGCCTTTGAACAACTGAAATCATCCCAAAATTTCTTTGATGCCGACTGAAGTCACTTACTCAATGATCTCTTTCGTGAATCTCTAGCTTCGAAACCAGGTCTTCTTTTCTCTTTCCCGAGCTATTCGGCTTTACATGCTCTCTCAACAAGTACAATGAACTCTTTTATTTTGAGAATCGCAACTAGTAGTTTAATGTCTTCATTCAGCCCGTCTTCAAATCTTTTACACACTATAGCTTTAGTCGAAACACATTCCCAGGAATATCTGCTGAGTCTCACAAAATCTCTTTCATATTCTGTTACGGTCATACAACCCTGTTTCAACTCAAGGAATTCTTTCCGTTTTTTATCAATGAATCTCCAACTAATGTATTTCTTACGAAATTCAGTCTGAAAGAACTCCCAAGTAACTCATTCTTTTGGAACCACCGAAACCAGTGTATTCCACCAGTGATATGTAGAATCTTGAAACAAGGATACAGCACATTTAATACACTCGTCAGAGGTACAGGATAGCTCATCAAACACACGAATAATATTATTGAGCCAGAATTCAACTCGCTGAGCATCATCATCAACAGTGGCTCTGAATTTTTCAGCCCCGTGTTTTTTGATTTTATCAACTGGGGACTTATTTAATCTCATCAGATCAATAACTTGAGATATTACAGGTATCTGAGGAGGATTAGGCAGGGTGGAGGTTGTTGAGCAGCCAGATTTGTCTAGATATACTGTGTGAACCATTCGTTCATCATCCGGAAGAAGGCTTGTTTAGCCTCTCCCTCGTGGCTACTCGAAACAAGTCTAGAATCAGATTGCACTACCCCTTGAGAGGGAGCAGGTGCATTACTTTCCATGTCATCAGCTACGGCTCGATCGGGATCCATTTACTATATGAAAACACATTTTAAAATTGTCAGGATTCATCAAACTATCGCAGTATATAAATATGGCATGTATAGCTAGACTCACACGCACTATGTTAGTCCTAGAATCGACTAAACCGTAGCTCTGATACCAATAAAATGTAACACCCCTAACCTGTATTTGTCACCGGAATAGGGTTACGAGGCATTACTGGTCATAACAGCTCAGCACAGTTATATAATTTTTTTCATGTTCATGATATATAAATAAACTTTAAAATCAAATAGCTGTCCTTCACTTAATACATAGTAGTCAAATTTGCATATAAAAAAACATTAAACCAAATAAAATCATACATCCTTTACTATTTATAATTCGTATACAAGCCATGCTTCAAAATTTGACCATTCCAATAGCATCAATTTAATCATATATTCAATCCAATTAACATGACCCAAAGTCATATTACATGTACTTAACAAATATAATGTTCAAACCACTTGACTCTAATATTAATAACACTTGTATACTAAAAAAAAAAATATTCCAACATCTTTCATTACATTACAAACATCAAATTTATATCAATATATCTATATCATTAACTGAATATTAAACTTATCATTTCATAACTTCTGCGCAAGTGCATAATTAAAACCATCCGAACCATATTACACTAGTTAATATGCTATCACATATACGACCTTAATAATATTACAACATGGCCGAACATAATATTTTATGAGTTTTATACATGCTCATAATACCCTAAAACAAAGTCATTTCTAAATACAATTACCAAATCATGGCTAACCCAACTCATTAACTAATTTACATATTATATATATATACATATTAGCTTAAGTTGTACTATTCCATATGGCTTAATAGACAAAATTATATAAGCACAAATAAGCATTACCAAATGACCAAATTCCGATTGTAAAAAAAAAAGCTAATTTAAATACTATTCACTTGATTAATAATAGTCATTTCATAAGAACAAATGCCGAAACAAGACATGCCATTTTCACATATTATACATCATACCTAAACGTCACACAACCAATTTGTTTCTCATATATTCGGCTAGCAAATTAACCTCAAATTTTATACCATTACTAGCATTTAATATTAAGCTATATATATATATATATATATATATATATATATATATCAATTCATAACCTAACGCAACATCCATATGTCACTTTGTAACTACACATGTGATTAACAAAATTTACCTGTAACACATTCATTGATTGTCATTTAACAACCGAACCTATAAAGCCAATATACAATCAATACATAATCATCATTTTACCTCATTGCCAAACCAAATTATATAATTATCCACTACCCGAATTATACCACATTTCATACTTCCAAATTGAACTAACCATAAAATCGAATTATACCTCATGCTTACCATTTATCAATTCACAAAATAAATTTATTTGTATAACCAATTAATATAATAAAACCACACCCAAAAACACATCCATCAACCACATTAGTATCACTCAAACCGATTTCATAAAACCATACATCACACAAGATATACCATGAAACATACTTCCCAAAATGAGCTTATACCATGACCGAAAATACACAAACATGAATATCATTTCAAGCCATTTTCGCATGGCTGCATATATACAATTTCAAAACCAACCATAACAAATACTAGCCTATACATGCCATATGTTATAAAATTCAAGCTTTCAAAGTACCAAAATAGTGATCGATAGTGTGACGATGATCCTTGACGATCCCCAAGCTCATGGCTAGCTTCCAAAATCTATAAAACACCGAATAAACACACAAAGTAAGCTTGAAAAGCTTAGTAAGCGATAAGCAAATAAATCATATTAATAATGTTTATAATTCAATTCAACTAGGCCAAATTTAACAAATCTCAACCACATATACTTTCATCATATTTGTAAATTCATATAATCACATTAAGTACTTTACTTACCTTTACTTTTCATAAATACATAAACTTCACACATACCTGATTCACTTAGCTTAATTTCACAACCAGTCTCGTATTGTCATTACTCGTTGAACCGTTCAAAATCAATAAGGATACTTGGATAGCTCATAAAGCTCGTACAATGCCAACGTCCCAAACATAGTCTTACATGTAATCAAATATCGATGCCACTGTCCCCGACAGGGTCTTACACATAAATCTCAAATCGATGCCAACATCCCAAACTTGGTCTTACACGAAATCTCATATCAGAATCCTATGTCATGACATATGTATCCTAACTATTCCTATGGTTCGTAATGGGCTTTCAGATGTCTTAATTCGATTGATTCGAGCTCGATACAAGTCACACCATGCTTATACCAATTCAGCAATATGTCAAATATATATACATACCAATTCGGAAACATTTAGAATGTATACATTCAAAATTTAATAATATTTATTTACTTATGAACTTACCTCGTACAGACACGAACGGACAGAAATGACTATTCGACAACCTTCGATTTTCCCCGATCCAAATCCGATTTCCTCTTTTCTTGATCTAAATAGATTCAAATTTATCTTATTTAATCACACATTTAATCAATTCAATCCACAAATACATAATTAGGCCTTTTCTACACTTTGGCCCTTATAATTTCACACTTTGACATTTTAGTCCTTATTTGACAAAACACAAAATATACATAATTTCCTTATACACATGCTTGGTCGAATATTCCATTAATTCATATAAGCCCATATCTTTCATTTATTTCACATCTTGACCCCTCAATTTACAAATTTTACAATTTAATCCTTAATACACATTTTTATCAAAAATCACATAATTAAACATAATAATCTATCAACAAAGATTTATTTTTCATCATCAAACAACAAAAATCTCAATCTATCAATAATGTAAAATCACAAAATCCACAAGCAATTCAAAAATTCAAGCATGGGCTAGCTAGTATTTCAAGCAACGATCTCAAAAACGTAAAAATTATAAAAAACCGAGACAATTACATACCTTAATCAAGCAAAGTGAGTTTATTTTGTAGTTTCGATCATGAAAGATGAACAAAACCATGTTTTTGTAATATCCCAAATTAGGGCCTAATCGAAATAGTGGTTTCTTGACCACAAATTCGAGGTAGAAAATTTTATTTTATTATCATTTTAAGGTCTATGGCATGATTTCATGATTTTTGGAAAATTTCATTTAGAGATTTTATCGAGAGAGGGTCCAATTTGATATTTAGGACTAAATTGCAAAAGTTGTAAAATGTGTGTTCTAGTTCATAAAGGTATTAAGTACTTGTGAGTAATGGGTTTTTAAAGTGGAGGTCCTTGGATAGTAATTAGACCATTATACTAGTTTGGACAAAAATACCTAAAGGAAAATAAAGCACCATAGTTTTTAATTAAAGGCATTTTGGTCATTTAGTTATTAAAATGAATTAAAAACAAAATTAAAAGCCAATTTTTGTCCATCTTCTTCATTAGGCCGAAATTTCAAGGGTTCTCCATAGCTAGGGTTTGTTTCAAGCTTCCAAGCTCCACAGTAAGTGATTCCAAGCCCCGTTTTTAATGTTCTTTACGTTTTTAGAGTCCCGGTTACTTGATTAAGCTTATTCTAGCAATAATTTAACCTAGGGTTCATATTTGGAAAAATACCCATAGGTGAAATTTGTGTATTTTGGTGTTTTATGTTAGAATATGAGGTTTTAAATTATGTTAGACAACTTGTGTTACTCGATTTTAAGTGAAAACGAGTAAAAGGGCTTAATCGGTAAAAATACCTAATATTCATAAGTACATGTTAGAGTGTGAATTTGATGTTGCCATAGAAGGGAAAAATGATCAAAATGTCATAAAACATAAGAAAATAGGATGAGGTTTAATTTACGAGCCTTGGGGCAAAAGTACAATTATGTAAAAGTTTAGGGGTAAAATGGTAATTTTTCCAAAGTTCGTACTAGGGGATGTTTTGATGAATGTATGCATTAAATAAATTAATTTGGTATTATAGATCAAGGGAAACAAGATTCAAGTCGTGATCGAAGGAAAAACAAAGTTTACGAGGAATAGGCTCGATTGCTAATATTTGGTATCAAAGTAAGTTTATGTGTAAATAAGGTAAAATAATTTTTATTTTAAGTGATTTAACTATATTTATATGATACGATACTTATTATCATGAAATATTATGCTTTGTGAATTATTATTTGGTAATTATGCAAATTATGTGACAAGTTGATAAGTATGAGATGTTAGCAAGTATCGGTTTCTATATTTCGAAGAAGACGATTAAAATGTGTAATTGAGAAGAATCTCGTTTGAACCTTGGGAATAGATTAGGGTGCAAGTGACATGTCACTAGGATGGTTGAGTTCCGAACTCATTGAGTTGATTTTGAGTTTGTGTGATGTAACTAGGCATCCGAGCTCGTTGAGTTGAGTCCGAGTTCATTTATGGATGCGAACACCGGAGCTCATTAAGTTGAGTCTGAGTTTGTTTATGGGCGGGTTACATGGTAGCTTGACTACATAGATTTCCAAAGCTATTGAGCTTGTTTAGCTATGAGTATAGCACTTACGTGCACACTATCCGCGTATCCGAAATTATATTCTGATGTGTTCAACGGGAGAATTCTAAGAGAATATGGAGAATACTTAAAACGAAAGTGATTCAATGATGAATGTGTTGCAAAAGTGAAAATGGGCAGGTATGAGTTTAGTCCTTGGTTAAGAACTTGGTGAGACAAAATTGTGGTAAGATAGTAAGTATTCTTATGTTATGGGTGTCTTAATGATGTTTATGTTGGATTGCATGATCATGTTACTTATTATTTGCATGTGAACTTACTAAGCATTTATGCTTACTCCCTCCTTTTTATTCATTGTAGTTTTGACAAGTCGGCTTGAGAATCGGGATAGATCGAAGACTCGTTCACACTATCCGAAGACTTAAATTGGTAAATTGACTTGTATATTTTGAGAGTGGCATGTATAGCAATATACTTACTTTGTGTAAATGATCTTATGATATGGTTATGGTTTGGTAAGAAAAGGGTTTGTAAATGATTAGCCATTGGAATGGCCAATCTAAATCATATTTGATATCATGTATGTTTAAAATGCTATTTAGTACTTGAAAATCTATAGCAAAGTGAAATTTGCTATAAAATAGAATCTCAAAGCAGCAGTGACGTGAGTTTGAAAAATAACTAAAAATAGTAGAGATATAATTAAATGATGAATAAAATATGGAATTGAATATTAATGAACCTATTTTCATTTGGAAGAAACAAAATAAGGTAAATGAGTCATATTTTATGAGATATTTAAGTTTTGGTGGAATAGGGTCAGAATGATCTCTGAATCCCCTATTCTTAATTTAAAAATTCATCATAAATTGTAAAAAAATAATTAGAAGCCGTACTTTATATGTACAGACTCCTTATTGAGTCTAGTTTTAGGAGAAAGAAACAGCATAATCTTTTAAACTCTGTACAAGGAGATATCTAATTCGTAATTCACAAGGGTTAGAGCAGTCAAACCCTGAAACAAGGGATACTTTAACTAATAAACTGTACTAATTGGCCCAACCAAAAATTCTGGAAAACAATTAGTAGATAGATATATGAGTCTAGTTTCAGGAAAAATTTATATATCTTAATTTCAAGTTTTGAAACTCAAGATATGAATTTTTAAGAGACTGTGATGCAGTTAGCCAGCTTGTTTGAAAATTTTAAAATAAAATTTTTTGAGCTGTTTAATTAATGAATTAAGTTTAGTAACACCTCAAGCTCGACTCCGGTGATGGTCTCGGGCATGAGGGCGCTACATTTAGTGGTATCAGAGTAGGTTTAGTCGGTTCTCGGACTAACGTGTTGTATGTAAGGGTTTTGCTATACATGTCATATATATATATATATTGTGATAGTGTGACGACTTCTGATCTTTTAAATGATTTTTTTTATAGTAAATGGATCCCGATCCAGCTGCGGCTAATGATGTAGAGAGTAATGCTCCAACTCCGGCTGAAGGGGTGGTGCCAACTGAAAATCCACCTCCTACTGTTGGTCAAGGAGGAGGAGAAAGGGCTCGGGAAGCCTTTCTCCAGATGATGAATGCCTGGTGTACTGAGTTCGTTCGTACGAACCCAAATGCACAACCTCCCCCACCTCCCCAATTCCTCAACCTGTACCCCCGATACCTCAAGGTGTAGATCTAATGAAATTTCACAGAACTTTAGTTGACAGAATCCTTAAGCAAGGGGCCGAAGAATTCAGAGCAAATGTTGATGATGATGCCGACAAAGCGGAGTTTTGGCTTGAGAATTCTATTCAGGTATTTGATGAATTGTCATGTACACCTGAGGAATGCTTGAAATGTGCTATATCATTGTTGAGGGATTCAGCCTATCATTGGTGGAAGACATTGATTTCGGTAGTACCGAAAGAGAAAGTAACTTGGGAATTCTTTCAAGAAGAATTTCGGAAGAAATACATCAGTGAAAGATTTATTGATCAAAACCGTAAAGAGTTTCTTAAGTTGAAGCAGGGCAACATGACAGTTACTGAATACGAAAGGGAGTTCGTCAGGTTGAGTAAGTATGCTAGAGAATATGTTCCTACAGAGGCTAAAATGTGCAGACGATTTGAAGACGGACTCAATGAAGATATCAAAGTATTTGTTGGGATTCTTCAATTAAAAGAAATGGTAGTACTTGTTGATCGGGCTTGCAAGGCTGAAGAACTACTTAAAGAGAAGAAAAAAGTAGAGGCTGAGACTAGAAATTGGAAGAAAAGATCGACGAGCAGTTCATTCTCACAGTAATCTAGAAAATCTAGAAATAGGAATCCTCGTTCTCAGGTTTCGGCCGGACAATCATATGGAAATTTTAAGAAGCAAAATGTAGGTCTTAAATCTCAGACCACTTCCGTGGCTAGTATGGGGAATTCAATATTTGTTAAACCCGAGTGCCAGCGGTGTGGTAGAAATCATTTTGGCCCATGCAGAGCGAATGAATGTTTTCAGTGTGGTCCTCCAGATCATTTTATTAAAGATTGCCCAGAGAGAGTTAAGAAGGAAAAATTTCAGAGTGTAAAAGCTAGTGGTGCAGACTCGAGGGGAAGATATTTGAGAAAAGCTAGAAATGAAGCAAGCAGTAAGAATGTAGTCAGAGATTCAACAGCTAAACCTAAAGCAAGGGCTCCAGCTAGAACTTATGCCATTAAGGCACGTGAAGATGCTTCATCACTCGACGTGATTACTGGTATATTTTCTTTTTATGATGTTAATGTTATTGATTTGATTGATCCCGGTTCTACTCATTCATATGTGTGCATGAAATTGGTGTCTAGTATGAATATACCTGTTGAATACACAGAATTTATGATCAGAGTGTCGAATCCATTAGGCAAATGTGTGATAGTTGATAAAGTATGCAAGAAATGCCCTTTAATGATTTGGGGTCATTACTTTCCGGCCGACTTGATGTTGTTGCCGTTTCATGAATTTGATGTTATTTTGGGTATGGATTGGTTGACATTGCATGATGCTATAGTAAATTGCAAAGAAAAGGTTATAGAATTAAAGTGTGAAAGTGGTAAAATTCTGCGGGTTGAACCAGGAAAATCAGAGGCATTATCTAGTGTGATTTCTTCGATGTCGGCTCAGAGATATTTGAGGAAGGGTTATGAAGCTTATTTGGCATATGTAATTAATACAAAAGAAATTGAAAAGAAAGTTGAATCAGTGCCGATTGTGTGTGAGTTCGCGGATGTATTTCTAAAAGAGTTGTCGGGTTTGCCTCTAATCAGGGAAGTAGAATTTGGTATTGAGTTGATACCGGGAACAGCTCCGATCTCGATTGCTCCGTATAGAATGGCACCAGCAGAGTTGAAAGAATTAAAGTCGCAATTGCAAGAGTTGACTGACAAAGGCTTTGTGAGACTGAGTTTTTCACCTTGGGGTGCTCCCGTGTTATTTGTGAAAAAGAAGGATGGTTCTATGAGATTGTGTGTTGACTATTGACAATTAAACAAGGTGAGAATCAAGAACAAGTATCATTTGCCAAGAATTGATGATTTGTTTGATCAACTGAAAGGAGTGACATGGTTTTCAAAGATTTACTTGAGATCTGGGTACTACCAGCTGCGAGTAAAAGAGTCGGATGTGCCTAAAACTGCTTTTAGAACAAGGTACGGTCATTATGAATTTTTAGTTATGCCATTCAGGTTAACAAATGCTCCTGCTGTGTTTATGGATTTGATGAATCGCATATTTCAGCCATACTTGGACAAGTTTGTTGTGGTATTTATAGATGATATCTTAATTTATTCGAAAGATGAGACAGCTCATGCCGAACACTTGAAGATAGTTTTGCAAACTTTGAGAAATAAGCAGTTATATGCCAAGTTTAGTAAAAGTGAATTTTGGCTTCGGGAAGTTGGATTTTGGGGTCACACTGTTTTAGGTGATGGTATACGGGTTGATCCTAGTAAAATTTCAGCCATTGTTGATTGGAAACCACCAAAAAATGTAACCAAGGTTAGAAGTTTTTTGGGGCTAGTTGGGTATTATCGGCGGTTTGTAAATGGATTTTCTATAATCGCTACTCTTATGACTAGACTACTCCGAAAAGATGTTAAATTTGAGTGGATGGAAGAATGTCAACAGAGTTTTGAAGAATTGAAAAAGTTATTAACTGAAGCACCAGTGTTAGTAGAACATGAATCAGGGAAAGAATTTGTGGTATATAGTGATACTTCTCGAAATGGCTTAGGATGTGTGCTTATGCAAGAAGGAAAAGTGGTGGCTTATGCTTCGAGGCAGTTAAAATATCACGAAAGGAATTATCTGACTCATGATTTAGAATTGGCTGCTATAGTGTTTGCTCTAAATATTTGGCGACATTATCTGTATGGAGAAAAGTACTGAGTATATACCGACCACAAAAGTCTTAAGTACTTGATGTCACAAAAAGACTTGAATTTGAGACAGCGGAGATGGTTGGAGTTATTGAAAGATTACAAGCTTGTTATTGATTACCATCCGAGAAAAGTGAATGTAGTTGCCGATGCTTTGAGCAGAAAGTTTTTATTTGCTTGAGAGCTATGAATACTCAGTTAAAGGCATCAGATGATGGTTCTATTCTAGCAGAGTTAAGAGCAAGACCGATTTTTTTACAAGAGATTTGTGAAGCTCAGAAAAGCGATAAAGATTTGCAAGCCAAAAGAAAACAATGTGAGGTTGATACAAGGTCAAATTTCAGAATCAGTTCTGATGGTTGCTTGATGTTTAAAAACCGGATTTGTGTACCAAAAAAATTGATTCAAAAGATTTTGCATGAAGCACATAATGGTTGTTTGGCGGTTCACCCAGCAGTATGAAAATGTATAATGATTTGAAGAAAATGTATTGGTGGAGTGGAATGAAAAGAGATATCTCCGAATTTGTATCAAAGTGCTTAATTTGTCAACAAGTGAAAGCTGAACACCAAGTACCTTCGGGACTACTCCAGCCTATCATGGTTCCTGAGTGGAACTGGGATCGGATTACTATGGATTTTGTATCAGGGTTGCCGTTAACTTCGGGGAAGAAAGATGCCATCTGGGTAATAATTGACAGACTGACTAAATCAGCTCATTTTATTTCAATACGTATGGATTATTCTCTTAATAAGTTGGTTGAATTGTATATCAGTGAGATTGTTAGACTTCATGGAATACCTTTGTCAATCATTTCGGATAGAGATCCGGGATTTACTTAGAGGTTTTGGCAAAAGTTGCAAGAGTCATTAGGTACGAAGTTAAATTTCAGTACTACTTTTCATCCACAAACTGATGGACAGTCAGAGAGAGTGATTCAGATTCTTGAAGACATGCTCAGATGTTGTGTATTGGAATTTCAAGGTAGTTGGGAAAGTTACTTACCGTTAGTAGAATTTGCTTATAATAGTAGTTATCAGACAAGTTTGAAGATGGCACCTTATGAAGCATTGTATGGTCGTAAATGTCGGACGCCATTGTATTGGACTGAACTCAAGGAAAATCATATTTATGGAGTTGATCTAATAAAAGAAATAGAAGAAAAAGTGAAAGTGATTCAAGATTGTTTGAAAGCTACTTCAGATAGACAAAAATCTTATGTGGATTTGAAACGAAAGGAAATCGAATTTCAAGTTGGTGATAAGGTATTTTTAAAAGTGTCTCCACGGAAGAAAGTTCTTAGATTTGGACGGAAGGGCAAGTTGACTCCGCGTTTTATCGGACCGTATGAAATAATTGAAAAAGTTGGACCAGTAGCTTATCAGCTAGAATTGCCATCTAAATTGCAGAAGATGCATGATGTGTTCCACGTATCTATGCTACGTCGGTATCGTTCGGATCCTTCACATATAATTTCACCGACAGAAATTAAGCTACGACCAGATATGACTTACGAAAAAGAACCGATTAAGATTTTAGCTCGAGAGGTCAAGCAACTAAGAAATAAAAGTGTCACTCTCGTGAAAGTATTGTGGCAAAAGCACAGGGTAGAAGAGACTACATGGGAACCTAAGGAAAATATGAGAAATCAATACCCACATCTGTTTATCGGTAAGATTTTCGAGGACAAAAATTCTTAAAGGGGGGAAAGTTGTAATATCCTGAATTAGGGCCTAATCGGAATAGTCATTTTGTGACCACAAATCTGAGGTAGAAAATTTTATTTTATTATCATTTTAAGGTCTATGGCATGATTGCATGATTGTGTGAAAATTTCGTTTAGAGATTTTATCGATAGAAGGTCCAATTTGATATTTAGGACTAAATTGCAAAAGTTGTAAAATGTGTGTTCTAGTTCACAAAGGTATTAAGTACTTGTGAGTAATGGGTTTTTAAAGTGGAGGTCCTTGGATAGTAATTAGACCATTATACTAGTTTGGACAAAAATACCTAAAGGAAAATAAAACACCATAGTTTTTAATTAAAGGCATTTTGGTCATTTAGTTATTAAAATGAATTAAAAACAAAATTAAAAGCCAATTTTTGTCCATCTTCTTCATTAGGCTGAAATTTCAAGGGTTCTCCATAGCTAGGGTTCGTTTCAAGCTTCCAAGCTCCACAGTAAGTGATTCCAAGCCCCGTTTTTAATGTTCTTTATGTTTTTAGAGTCCCGGTAACTTGATTAAGCTTATTCTAGCAATAATTTAACCTAGGGTTCATATTTGGAAAAATAACCATAGGTGAAATTTGTGTATTTTGGTGTTTTATGTTAGAATATGAGGTTTTAAATTATGTTAGACAACTTGTGTTACTCGCTTTTAAGTGAAAACGAGTAAAAGGGCTTAATCGGTAAAAATACCTAATATTCATAAGTACATGTTAGAGTGCGAATTTGATGTTGCTATAGAAGGGAAAAATGATCAGCATGTCATAAAACATAAGTGTGACAGCCCTAATTTGACCCTAGTCGGAAAGTGGTTTAGGGACCACAAAACCGAGTCATAAAAATAATTAACTATTAAATTCTATGCTTCTTATATGTGTAAATGCATTTGTGAAAGTCTCATGCTTTGATTTTTTCATTTGTATGTGAAAATTTTAAATAGGACTTAGGTGAGACAATTGTGAAATGTGATAGGTGAATTTTTAAAGTGATCTAATAATGCATGTTGTCAAAAAGGTGGACTTGCATGTCAAATTAGCCAATTTTTAGATAGTGGTCAGCCATGATAATGATTAAAACATATTATATTTATTTTCTATTAACATTTTAATTTACAAAATGAAAAAAATGAATAAAGAAAAATAAAATATTGGTTAGTGGGAGGAGAAACCAAAGTTAGTCCATGCTTGCTCCTCCATTGTCGTAACTAGAAGAAGAAGAAGAAGAAAATCTTTGGGAAAATTCGGCTATGGTGGTTAGCTAAATTAAGGTAAGTTCAATGTCATTATTGGAAACTTATGCATCATTTGGATGATTAGTTTAAATTCTACCTATTTTATGGTTTGAATGAAGGTTTTGAATGAGTTAAGATTCGGCTAAGGAGCTTAAAAAAAATTATTATAGTAGATTGCTTTGATGTCATTAGCATGCTAAGTGTGAAGCATTAAGTAGATGATACATATGATTTTGAAGTGGCTAATCAGGTTTTATAATGAAATTATGCCAAAGCCGAATGTGTCATGAAGTAAAATGCTATATGTGCATTATATAAGTATATGTGTATTCGGCCAAATGAATTTGATTTGAAGTTTTGATAGGTTGAGGGATGAATGGCCGAATGAGCTATAGGTTAAGTATGGATGAACTTTATGCATAAGCGTGTATGTGTGTGTATGGCATTAGTAGTTAATAACATTCGGTCAAGTATTATGTGTGTTAGCAAGTTTGGTATAATGTATAAGCTAGTTTTGTAGTTAGTTATTTCGGGGATGAATGTATATTTAAGCCATGCGAAAATGGCTAAATTTTTGAGTTGGTTTTAGTTGTGTTTTGGTTATGATTATTTCTCCATTTGAATTCGGTTATGTATGATCATGGTATGAGCTCATTAGGGTTAACATTTTATAAGTGGAGTTTTAGTTAACCTAATGTGATATGTGTGTTAAAATAGTTGATGATTTGGGTGTTACGTAAGGTTGATTCGGTTATGGTCTTTGCATGAATAAAAACATACATATGGAAATGGTTGTTATATTTTGCTAAAGTGTTACTATAGACAATTATGCTAAGGAATATTCAGCTATGTTATTTATCTATGAAATGATTATAACGGATAATATGTAAGAGTAATCTCGGTTTGTTAAAAATGCGGTACGTGTATGGCAAGTTGTATAAACACGATGCATTGAAGTTACCCTATATGATTAAACAGGTAATTAAATTATTGGTGTGTATGTATTTTTATTCGTTGTAGCTTGGCATGTGAAATGGGTGTATGTTAGTCAATATATGTGCTTTAAGTGATGTGTTAAAATAATTAGGTATATGGTTCGATTTCATTATTGAGTATAGGGTTAAGTGCTTTAAATTTGCCTTTGATGTTCGGAATGATTAAACAAATTCATTTGTTTAAATTAAGCTCAAGAGCAAAGAGGAACTAGATCTGATAAGGGAAAGGAGAAAGCAATCGAATAGCCTATCCGCGATTGTCCAAAAATATCCGAGGTAAGTTTTGAGTAACTACAGTTATTAGATAATTGATGTAATAGATAAGTATGATAAATAAATAAGTTGAGTATATGGTATATAACCGAATGGTTATTAGGAGATAAGCTGAGATAGTGAAATGGTTATGTGTTCTTGCGTATAAATGTTGAACCGAAAGTTATATTAAAGGTGTGTTTCTTTGTGTGCTTATACTTGAATAAAGAAATTGAAGTACAAATGTGATGTGTTATGTGAGCTGAGTTATCATATGGGTAGATATGCTTAGCACTCGATATTATATATATATTCGGGTTAAATCCCGTAGGCTTCGTGCTGGTAATATATATATCTAGGTTAAATCCCGCAGGCTTAGTGCTGGTAATATATATCCGGGTTAAGTCCCGCAGGCTTAGTGCTGGTACTATATATATCCGGGCTTAAAGTCCCGCAGGCTTTGTGCTAGTGACTGGATTTGAGTTTTGAAACCTAGCAGGCTTAACGCCGGTGATTCGAGTGAGATTACAAATTCAAATGTTCAAAGCAAACTATTAATGATTATATATGATACATGATAATGACCAAGTACGTATTATGTACTTATATGTGAATTGATTTCAAGTGAGTTAATAGTATCAAATAAGGATATGTGTGGATGATTATTATATCTACGAATAAGAGAAGGACCTATTTGGTCGATGTCTATCATTATGAAAATATATAAATTAACTTAGTTGTATGAGCCTTAAAATAAAGTGAAGCATGTGCTACAAATTTCTTTATGTATATATATGTATATATATATATATATATATTCGGCCAATAGGATTTATATGTGGTATACTTGTGTAAATTCGGCCGAGTGATGGTAATTTAGAATACGAGTTTTGTGATATTAAATGTTCATTTTAAATGACACGTTTAAATTGTTTGAAATGCTTAAAACTTACTAAGCCTCGAAAGCTTACTCTGTTCTTTGTTTCCTTATTTTATAGATTGTTGATATTAGCCATCGACTCAGGGATCATCAGTAGTTCATCATACTATCGCCCCTTTTTGGTACTGTTACATTTTGGCCTCGATATGGCATGTATAGGTTAGGCCAGCGAAAGTTATGTTTTGTAATTGTAAATATTTTGGCCATGTGAAAATGGCATTTATATATATATATAACTCAAAGATCGGTATGCATTTTAGATTGAATTCTGTTTTAGTTGACAGATTATGTGAACGAAATTTAATGTTTAGCTCTGTAATACCTCATAGCCTAAGCCGGCGATCGGACTTGGGCTAGGGGTGTTACAATAAGAAAATAGGATGAGGTTTAATTTACGAGCCTTGGGGCAAAAGTACAAATATGTGAGTTTAGGGGTAAAATGGTAATTTTGCCAAAATTCGTACTAGGGGTTGTTTTGATGAATGAATGTTTCAAATAAATTAATTTGGTATTATAGATCAAGAGAAACAAGATTCAAGTCGTGATCGAGGGAAAAACAAAGTTTACGAGGAATAGACTCGATTACTAATATTTGGTATCGAGGTAAGTTTATGTGTAAATAAGGTAAAATAATTTTTATTTTAAGTGATTTAACTATATTTATATGATACGATACTTATTATCATGAAATATTATGCTTTGTGAATTATTATTTGGTAATATGCAAATTATGTGAACAAGTTGATAAGTATGAGATGTTAGCAAGTATCGGTTTTTATATTTCGAAGAAGACGATTAAAATGTGTAATTGAGAAGAATCCCGTTTGAACCTTGGGAATAGATTAGGGTGTAAGTGACATGTCACTAGGATGGTTGAGTTCCGAACTCATTGAGTTGAGTCCGAGTTCGTGAGATGTAACTAGGCATCCGAGCTAGTTGAGTTGAGTCCAAGTTCATTTATGGATGCAAACGCCGAAGCTCGTTGAGTTGAGTCCGAGTTCGTTTATGGGCGGGTTACATGGTAGCTTGACTACACAGATTTCCAAAGCTATTGAGCTTGTTTAGCTATGAGTATAGCACTTACGTGCACACTGTCCGCGTATCCGAAATTATATTCCGATGTGTTCAACGGGAGAATTCTAAGAGAATATGGAGAGTACTTAAAACGAAAGTGATTCGATGATGAATGTGTTGCAAAAGTGAAAATGGACAGGTATGAGTTTAATCCTTGGTTAAGAACTTGGTGAGACAAAATTGTGGTAAGATAGTAAGTATTCTTATGTTATGTGTGTCTTAATGATGTTTATGTTGGATTGCATGATCATGTTACTTATTATTTGCATGTGAACTTACTAAGCATTTATGCTTACTCCCTCCTTTTTATTCATTGTAGTTTTGACAAGTCGGCTTGAGAATCGAGATAGATCGAAGATTCGTTCACACTATCCGAAGACTTAAATTGGTAAATTGACTTGTATATTTTGAGAGTGGCATGTATAGCAATATACTTACTTTGTGTAAATGATCTTATGATATGGTTATGGTTTGGTAAGAAAAGGGTTTGTAAATGATTAGCCATTGGTATGGCCAATCTAAATCATATTTGATGTCATGTATGTTTAAAATGCTATTTAGTACTTGAAAATCTATAATAAAGTGAAATTTGCTATAAAATAGAATCTCATAGCAGCAGTGACGTGAGTTTGAAAAATAACTAAAAATAGTAGAGATATAATTAAATGATTAATAAAATATGGAATTGAATATTAATAAATCTATTTTCATTTTGAAGAAACAAAATAGGTAAATGAGTCATATTTTATGAGATATTTAAGTTTTGGTGGAACAGGGTCAGAATGATCTCTGAATCCCCTATTCTGAATTTAAAAATTCATCATAAATTGTAAAAAAATAATTAAAAGCCATACTTTATATGTACAGACTCGTTATTGAGTCTAGTTTTATAAGAAACAAACGGCATAATCTTTGAAACTCTGTACAGGGAGATATCTGATTCGTAATACACAAGGGTTAGAGCAGTCAAACCCTGAAACAGGGGATACTTTAACTAATAAACTGTACTAATTGGCCCAACCAGAAATTCTAGAAAAAAATTAGTAGATAGATATATGATTCTTTTTTTAAGAAAAATTTATGGATCTTAATTTCGAGTTTCAGAACTCGAGATATGAATTTTTAAGCGACTGTGATGCAGTTAGCCAGCTTGTTTGAAAATTTTAAAATAAAATTATTTGAGCTGTTTAATTAATGAATTAAGTTTAGTAACACCTCAAGCTTGACTCCGGCGACGGTCTCGG
Organism: Gossypium anomalum; assembly: GCA_025698475.1. Taxonomy (NCBI): domain Eukaryota; kingdom Viridiplantae; phylum Streptophyta; class Magnoliopsida; order Malvales; family Malvaceae; genus Gossypium; species Gossypium anomalum. Next base: position 38,506,093 of record CM046958.1, on the reverse strand, counting down.
GCATGAGGGCATTACAGTTTTTATGTTTTATTTTATTTAATATCATATTAACACATAATTTACTATTTTAACCTTCTTAATTTCATTTAAAATCCACTAACCTTAGGCTTTTGTGTATATCCATAATTTCAATGGTATAATATCAACATATGGACCTCACATTACAAAAGCCATAGCAATTTAGCACTTTAACAAAAAGCAAGTTACTTTTGCATTATACGCGATTAAGTCTTTTTGTTAAATCGAGCACATAAACAATAAAATTTTCACACGAAACTTTCACACATATCAATTAACATGCTGCAAACACAAAAAATAATATTAAAATAATTTTACGACTTCAAATTTGTGGTTCCAAAACTACTATTTTGATTTAGATAAAACCGGGCTATTACACATCCGGAAGGTAAAATCGAAGACGTGTTGGTAAGAGTTGATAAATTTATATTTCCACTATATTTTATTATTCTGGAATGTGAGGCTGATAAAAAGGTACCAATCATACTTTGGAGACCTTTCTTAGCAACGGGCAGAACATTAATTGATGTCTAAAAAGGTGAATTAACTATGAGAGTTAATGATCAACAAATAACTTTTAATGTTTTTGATACTATGAAGTGTGCAAATATTGATAAAGAATGCCATACTATTGAGACTATTGATACAACAGTACAAGAAAAACTTAAAGATTTTTGTTCTAACAATTCAGAAAATGATGTAGATGTATGTAAGCTAATTGACGTAGGCATGATTATAGATCTTGATAAACTGATGGAAGTTCAGCAAATTGGAAATGGTTCAAAGAGAAGTTTCGAATCATTAAATGTGTCTGACCATTTTTTTAAACCTCCTCAACCATTTATAGAAGATCCCCATGCTGGAACTGAAGCCTTTTCTAGTACACTTGAAGTACACGTATTTGGGAGATAGCAACACATTGCTAGTAGTTATCTTTGCTTAGTTAACAACAGATCAAGAGGCTCAATTGTTGAAAGTTTTAAGGAAATCTAAGAAAGCCTTGGCATGGTCAATTGCAGATATCAAGGGGATCAGTCCAACAATTTGCATGCATAAGATAATATTGGAGGATTATCATGGCAAATCTATTGAGCAGCAGAGGAGACTGAATCCCTTCATGAAAGAAGTGGTGAAAATGGAGATTATAAAATGGCTGGATGTTGGAATTATATACCCAATTTCTGATTGTTCTTGGGTGAGCCCTGTTCAAAGTGTACCTAAAAAGGTGGTGTCACTGTGGTAAGCAATTATAACAATGAACTTATTCCCACTCGTAATGTCATGGGATGGAGGGTTTGTATGGATTATCGGAAACTCAACAAAGCAATAAGAAAGGACCATTTCCCTCTACCATTTATTGATCAAATGTTGGATAGACTAGCGAGGAAAGCCTTCTACTACTTTCTGGATGGATACTTAGGTTGCCAAAGCTCCTTCTAATCAAGAGAAAACCATATTCACATGTCTATATGGAACTTTTGTATTCCAAAGAATGCCATTTGGATTATGCAATGCCGCAGAAACTTTTCAGTGTTGCATGATGGCAATATTTTCAAACATGGTGGAGAAATTCTTAGAAGTGTTTATGGACAACTTCTTAGTGTTTGGAGATACATTTGAAGACTGTTTGCAAAATCTAGAGTTAGTTTTTTATCAATGTCAAGAAACCAATCTTATGCTGAATTGGGAAAAATTCCACTTCATGGTCTGTAAGGGCACTATTCTGGGACATAAGATTTCACAACAAGGGATTGTTGTTGACAAAACAAAAATTGAGGTTATTGGGAAATTGCCACCACCTACTTCAGTAAAAGGTATCCGAAGCTTTATCGGCCACGCAGAATTCTATTGTCAATTTATGAAGGATTTTTCTAAAATATCCAAACCTTTTTGCACATTATTGTAACATAATAAATCTTTTAATTTTGATGTGCCATGCTTGCAAGCATTTGAGGAATTGAAGAAGCTATTCATCACAATACTAATAGTCACTGTACCAGACTGGACTTTACCATTTGAACTGATGTGTAATGCAAGTGACTTTGCCATAGGAACAGTCCTATGACAAATAAAAGCCAAAGTATTTCATGCTATATACTATGTTAGCCGTATGTTGACAGATTCACAGCTAAATTACACCACCACTGAGAAGGAGTTGTTAGCTGTAGTATTTGTCTTTGACAAATTCAGAGCTTATCTCGTGGGCACTAAAGTCACAGTGTATACGGGCCATTCTGCTATTAAGTACTTGGTGACTAAGAAAGATGCTAAACCCAGATTAATTCGATAGATATTACTGGTGCAGGACTGGAGATTAGAGATAGAAAGGGCACAGAAAATCAAGTGGCTGATTATTTATCATGCCTGGAAGCGGGGAATGGAGATGGTAATTTTCAAATGATTCAAAATGAATTCCCTGATGAGCAATTGCCGGTTTCCATGGCATTACCATGGTATGCTGATATTGTTAACTTTTTGGTCATTGGATTACTGTCACTCGAGCTTTCTAGTCAAGGAAGAAGGAAATTCCTCCATAATGTTAAGCAATACTATTGGGATGAGCCATTCTCATTCAAGTAGTATGTAGACCAAATCATTCGAAGATGTATTCCAGATGATGAAATTTAGAGCGTCCTACACCACTGTCATTCAGCACTTTATGGAAGCCACTTTGGGGGCATGTGAACTATTGCAAAGGTTCTCTAGTCTTGTTTTTATTGGCCGACAATGTTTAAAGACACTCATGAATTCTGTAAGGCCTGTGATCGCTGTCAAAGAACTTGAAATCTATCTAGGAGATATGAAATGCCCTTGTAAAATATTTTAGAAGTGAAACTATTTGATGTTTGGGGAATTGAGTTTTTGGGGCCATTTCCACCCTCTTGGGGCAATATCTATATACTGGTCATTATTGATTACGTCTCCAAGTGGGTTGAAGCTTCTACTCTACCAACAAATGATGCCAAATCGGTACTAAAATTTCTTCATAAAATATTTTTATGTGGTTTGGTACCCCTCGTACTCTAATCAGTGATGAAGGTTCACACTTTAATTACAAGTTAGTTGCCAAAGCTCTTAACAGATATGGGATGTGACAAAATTTCCACGGCATATATCATCCCTAGGTGAATAGACAAGCAGAAATCTCTAATAGAGAGATTAAACAAATTCTAGAGAAGATAGTCAATCCCAATCGAAAAGATTGGTTAGCAAGACTGGATGAAGCTTTGTGGGCATATCGAACAACTTTCAAGACACCATTGGGTATGTCACCTTTCAAGCTTGTTTATGGTAAACCATGCCACTTGCTTGTTGAACTGAACCACAAGGCATTTTGGGCAATCAAGAAACTGCATATGGATTGGAAATCTGTTGGAAATAATCACTTACTAGAGCTAAATCAAATGGACAAATTTTGAGCTCAAGCCTATGGAATCATCAAGCTGTACAAAGAAAAGACCAAATGATGGCATGACAATAAAATTTTGCCACTACAATTTGTTCCTGGACAACAAGTCTTAATTTTCAACTCCAGGTTTAAATTGTTTCGTAGAAAATTAAAGTCTCAATGGTTGGGTCCATTCGAAGTTGTTTAGGTATATCCTCATGGAGTGATAGATGTCAAAGACAAAAAAAATGGGTCTACTTTTAAAGTCAATGGCCAGTGGTTAAAGCATTACTTTGGAGCTCCTATGTTTCGTGATAAAACTTCCATCATTTTCTCAAACTGATTAATATTTCTCTCCTGTACTGTTTGTTCAATTATTTTATTTTTAATCTCTTTATTTCATTTGATTTAATAAATTTAATTAACTTTTATTTTCTTTTTGTTGCAAGTACGTTGCGACGCAGGTTTGTAGGCCTCAACCCACTCATTCTATTAGCCACTTTTTAGTTTAATAAATTTACTTAGTATTTTATTCTTTTCCTGCTTAAATATTTACTGTTACTTATGCCAGATAATGATTAAGGCCCAATCTTATCACCCACATCACGGATTCTTTCCCCTCAAATGTTTTTACCCTAGCCGATTCAGTTTCCTCTTCATCGTTACCTTCACCTTATTTCTCTGTTATTTTTCTCTCTGTTTTCATCCCAAGCTTTTAAAAGTCTCACCTTTTTCATTCTTACAGTTACCATCTTTTTTGTAATGGCTCGTCAAACACCATCTACTTCTACCGTTGCACAGCCATGTACATTTTTCAATAAGATAGTAGAAACAAAATACCACCAAAACATCTCCAAATGCCCTCTGTGCATTGAAAAAGGAATCCTTTTTCAAGATGCCCCTTTTATGGGCTATACTAAAGCGATTTCATTAGTCATTGAGCAACATGGATGACAAGTTATTTGTCTCCATCTTGACAATGTTTCCTCTAAAGTAGTAAAGGAGTTATACACTCACCTTACCTCCGCTAAAAATGCCTTTATATATGTTTGGAGTGCTTTAGTACTATTTGATGCCAACTTGATAAATGCATAATACGGGTTGTCTAATGGTCCCAATGAACACGCTGATTTTGTCAAGATAGTAACAACAAAAAGATTAAACCACGTGCTTACTAATGCCTGTGTTGAGGGCACAAAATGGACTAACTTTGAATCCCCACTGCAGGGTTTGGTATCATTTCCTAAAAAAATCGTCTCATTCCATCCATCCACAATTCTACATCTCAAAGGACCGTCTGTTGCTACTCCATTTGATTATGGTGGGATGAAATATAAATGTTGGGAACATTATATTTCAAGAGATCCACTATTATGCTTAGAAAAATAATGGTACCTTGAACTTTCCATCGCTTATCATTGCGCTCTGTCAGAAGGTCAACATTCCTATTCAAGTCAATAAAGACTGAAACCCTAACAAAAGTGCTATCACTAAGCACATTGCTCTGAAATTTTCTAGTAAGGAACTACCACAACATTCAGATCCTTCCCCAACATCTTCTCCACCCAGGCCTAATGATGTTGCTCCATCAACCTCTAAGAATACATTTGAGCAAAAGGTGGTCAAGACTCTATAGGTCTTACAGCAACAATTTTAGAAGCTGGAAAAGCAACAACATCTGATGGTCATTGATCATGGCAAGGCTCAAGAGGAAATGGCATATTCTGGGGCTATGTTAGAAGAAGGGACAAAGCTATTAAGAAGTCCCTTCAAAAAAAACTTTACCCATTCAATAATCGTACTTCTTGTTTTTCCAAAAGAATTATTGTTAGAACTAAATGATGAAGAACCTACCACAGCAGAAAAAGAGGGAGGAGAAGAGTGAACTAAATCTGTAGTTTGACAAAGATAAAGATGAGCGACAACATACTTCTACACCACCTACTGTAAAATCAAAATTATGTAGGGTTTTTCTATATGTTTTTACCACCTTTTTACTTAATTATTTTGTTTATCTCGAGTAATTATTATTGAAATAAGTGGATTTTAAACATGAATTTGGAAAATATGTGACATTATGCTTAATTACATGATTTTCATGCATATTTTATATTAATTCATGTTGATTTATTAATGTATGTATTTTTCAATATGTAGGTAGGCTTTTGGAGACATGATTTAAATATATAAAAGATGGCCATGCATAAATTATCCATGTGGACGGCAAGACAATGTAATTTCGGGCATGGGATAAAGAAGGTGATAAAAGATGGACATGTCCGCTAAGTTATTGGACTGAAAAAGCTATTCAACAAGGGGAATTAAAAGCCTAATTTTGGCACTTGATGTTGGCTACCCAAAATGTGTTTTAGGATATTTAATGGAAGGTCACTGTAGTTGGAAAATAATCAGAATTTAGCCTAACAACTTCCCTGTTGAAACCGTCCACTCTATAGCTATTTTTAGCTTGAAAGTTGAATTCAAATTGAGAAGACTTGGTCATCCCTTTTCCTTGAAGCATGGAAGGGCACATGAGAAAGAGAAGGAAGGAAATTGTAACACCCCTAACCCGTATCTGTCGCCGGAGTAGGGTTACGAGGTATTACCGATCAATTCACAACATATAGCATACATTTTTCAAACATAAATCATTCAATCTCATAAATCATTCAACACAATCTCATTTTCCCTTATAAAGGCCTACAAGGGCTTAAACATGCTTTAGAAGTGGTTCGGGACTAAACCGATAACATATGAAAATTTTGGAAACTTAGAAAAATTTCAACCATATAGGGGTCACACGCCCGTGTGGCACACGGCTCCAGACACACCCGTGTCTCAGGCTGTGTGGAAATAAGGCATGCATACTGAGTTGTATCACACGGTCGAAGACACACCCGTGTGCCAGGCCGTATGAAAACTGGAGGGTATACTAACTTATGCAACACGGCCAAGTCACACGCCCCGTGTGCTAGGCCGTGTTTCAATTAGGGGGTATACTGACTTGTACCACATGGCCAGTCACATGCCCGTGTGTGAGACCGTGTGGAGCATACTGACTTCAATTCAATTTCAACACTAGGGGACACAAGACCGTGTAACATGACCGTGTGTCACTCATGGCTGATACACACGCCCGTGTCTCTACCCGTGTGGACAAAAATAGGCCATTTACAAGGTCAATTTGCCACCCCAACATCAATGTACCTACACAAGGCAAAATATACCATTTTCATACACAAAAGGGAACCAAATCAATCCCAAATCATGCACAATTCATACCATATTAATTTCATCTATTCCAAATCTCAAATCACTACCATTTACTTAGCTAAATACATACTAAAACAATATCAACAATATGGCTTATTTACCATAATTTACACATACGTAACTTACCCTATAAATAACCAACACAACATCTAAAATCATATTTCAACAAGGCATTTCTCAAGTATTTATACTCCACAAATCAATTAACCATTTGAGCAACTAATAGACTATAACCACATTCATACCAAAGCATACCAAAATAAGCCATCACTCATGGTTATATATACAACCAAAACTATATATTTACAAGCCATTGCATATAGCCAAACACACATCAATATTAACATCATTTACAAGCCAAATCTCATTGCTATAATAACAACCAAAATACCACATCTAACCTATACATGCCATATCCTATAATTGTATATTTCAAAAGTACCAACTTAGATATTTGATAGTGTGTTGATGTTCCTGACGACTCCTAGATCCGAGCTAGCCTTGATTCACTATAAAACATAGAAAAATAATACGAAGTAAGCTTTATAGCTAGTAAGCTCGTATGAGAAAAACTTAATGCAATCACATAAACATAAATCAATATGTAACATTCATTAACTATCAAACCTTTCGAGTACTCATTCACAAAACTATATACTCTCATTATCTTATCTTCGATTCAAATCTAAAATGGTATGTTCACATACCTGTACCATCTCGTACCAATCTCATGTACGTTATCGTCTTTCATTTACTCGTTGAACCATTCAAAATAGAAGTTGGATACTCAAGGGTATTATATGATACGTACCTATACCATGGCCCGAAGCCAAATCAATGTAACTTATCCAAAATTCTGATATTATGGATCAAAGCCAAATTAGCTGATATGCATGGCGCAAAGCCAAATCGGTATCTCTCGCACCCGAAGGCAACTCAAGTATACCTAATGACATGTCACTAGTATCCTAAACTATTTCTAAGGTTTAACTGGGATTTCAATACCAAATCATAGTTAAACCACTTTCAATTCATTGTAGAGTCATTCTCGAATCGTTGTTGAACATGTCTATAGTATCGTTTCCACAATTCATGCAATATCAAAGTATTTAAACACAATTATAAATAAGGCTCATTGTGTAATAGCCCGATTTTGGGCCTAGTCAAAATAGTGGTTTCGGGACCACTAACCCGAGGTCAGAGAAATTAATTTTGATATTATTTTATTTGTTGTGGTATTATTATATGAGTGCATGAAAAATTTGGCGAGGTAATTTTAGAGTTTTTGAGCTTAATTGCGAAAAAGGATTAAATCGCATAAAGTGCAAAAGTCCTATTTTGATAGCTAAGGGTGTCAAATAGCTAGAGAACCTAAATTGGGGGTCTTTAAAGGGAAATTAGACCCTATAGAGAGGCTTGGCCTGCCATGAGACAAGGAAATTGAAATAGTCAAAAACTAGGTGAAGTTTGGTGACTTATTTGACTAAAAAGAAATAAAATAAAAGAAAGATAATATCATCCCTTTTCACCATTTCTTCCCCATAAAAAATTCAACCATTTTAGGGGTTTGAAAGCTTGAAAATTTCAGCCACTTATTCCTCTCACAAGTGATTTAGATGGTTATTTGTGGTTATTTTTGTGTTTTTAAAACCCCTAAAGCTTAATCTAGCTAATGAGGGGACTATTTTGTAAAATGGTTGAAAGTTTAGGGTTTTTCCATGATAGTAGACATGTTGTTTTCTAAAATTTTATGGAATAAAATGAATCATGGTTGTGAAATAAATAACTTTTGTGAAGAGATTTCTCATGAAAACCCTAAAAAGGACCATTTTTGCATAAGTTGTAAAATAGGTGATAAATGTGTGGAATATTGAGAATTTTGGACTGCTTCTTGTATAAAAAGTAATCGGCTAGGCTTGGTTAGTGAGAAAATGTGATGAAAATAGATTCCCGGGCCTAGGGGTAAAATAGTCATTTTGTAAAAGTCTAGGGTCTATCCAATTTAGTAGTTTATATTATGTTTTTGGTATTTAGTATTTAGGATTAAATATTAATAAAATAATTATTTTTTAACACATTTTGTGAGTGTTGTGGCCTATTAGGTCAACACGAGCCTTAAGTGGTGCTAATATGTGAAATTGAGTGTGTAGGATGATGGATTATAAGCCCAGCTCACATAGGAACTTGAGACGAGTGATGCACAAGCTTCCCAAGCTGTCAAAGCATGAAAAGAACCATACAAGGCATAAATTGACTATTGTGTCGTACCATAAACCTTGTATGGCATAACATAGGTTGACATGATACCCAAGTATGGTAAGGCTATTTTTGTCCACACAATCAACTTTATACAAAGACCTAGGACCTAATTCGAGCTGTTAACACTCCTATAAATAATACCTTAGGGGTTTGATGTAACTATGTTGTCTTGGACGCATTCAAAAAGCCTAGTAGTTTAGGAGTAGGATTAGATTTAGTTTTCTTTTGGCTTTTATAAACTCTTTGTTATTGAAGTATTTCAGTTTACTTCTTCTTTATAAGCGACATTATTCGTTATTCCGATCAAGAGATTCACTAATTCATTTTTTATTTGACATCAATCCCAAGATTATTCTAATCCTTTTTCTCTTCTGATTTATTTGTGTTCTTTATATGTTTATTTCAATTGAGATTAAGATTATGAATAACATGAGTGGCTAAATCTACTAGGAGAGATTAACGAGTGGACGGGGATGTGATTAACTAAGAATTTAAAGTTTCTTGAGAGAATTAGTTGGTATAAATTACACATTTTTAAACCCTAGGCTTGACAACCTTAAGAAGTAATCATAGGTTAGACAAGATCAAGAAATAAGTCAAACCAAGTAAATCATAGTTTATCCTGGTTGAGAAAGTGAGTTTGTAAGATAAATGAGTATCAACCAATCAATTAATTAGTTTAAGGATAGGATGTAATAACTGGTTAATCAATAGCTAATTCATCCTAAACCCTAATTTGAAGTTAATTACAAACCCTGAAACGGGTTAATCTTCCTAATTGGTTTTATTGATTTAAGTTGTTTATTTATTTTCTTGTTAACTTATTTAGTTATTTAATTTCTCTTATTAATCCCCTTTTATGATTTGTGGTAATATAAGATTTAATTATTACTATTTAGACTTATTATTGTAAAAGGATTTTTATTAGATTTATTCCATCCTCCCTTAGGTATGATATACATATTACTTCCTATGTTCTGTTGTACACAATACTGTGTTACGATTTGAACCGTATACTTGATGATACCACCGTTCTAATTATATATATTTTTGGTGTGATATTTTTACTATAAACAATAACATGTTTATATGCAATCACGCACCAACTTTCAATCTCTTATCTATTCAAACTCAAGCTTTTACTTATATCAAAGTATACGAGTCACACATAAATTGTTCGTCATCCACTTAGGATTTAGGTATGTCATACTATGAACGTCACAAGTGAATAAAACCATAAACAAATTCAAGATTTATTCTTCTCGAGTCCTATCCGATGTACTATCAGTCCAATCAGCCACATATATGTCTCTATCTTCTAAAAGTCATCCACTCCAATGCCGAAGACAAATCGTCTCCCCAATTGGACTTGATAGATGAAATATTAATTTTTCAATCAGTTTGCTTATTTTTGGTTAGGCTAAGGACATGGTTCTACTAATACAACCTATTTTTCCATATTACAATCCGACCACGTAATATCGCTTAATATTAGTTTAAACATCAGACAACCAATGAGCAACGTTTGCTTCGATTTTGCTTTGCATGCAAAAACCATATAAGGACAATTATACAAAGTATATTAATATAATCAATGAATTTGTTTTGTTAACCAATTTGTTTGAAAAAATTACAAGTTTACAAATGAATATACTACACTTAGGACACCAGATCCAAGAAACAACACATTTGTTTTTGTTCTTATGAGTGTTATTTGTTGTATCAAACTTTTTAAACCTTCTAGCTTGCTTCTTAAAGGTTTTAACTTGCTTCTTAAAGGCCTTTTTGAAGTTTTAAGTAAGTAGAGCAATCTACTCTTGGAGTTATTCTATAGCAAAAGAATTAGGAATTGGCACTTTATCAACAACTTGGAGTGCAATGCTCCTTTCTCCCTTAGACTTAACCTTCTTGCACTTATCCAAGTTCAACTCGAAAGTTTGTAGGGATTTTATCAACTCATCAATCTTCAAGTTCTCCAGATATTTGGCCTCTACAATGACAATCACTTTAATAGATAATCTTTTTGGCAGTGACCTTAAGACCTTCCTTACCAATTCAGAGTTTTAATACTATTCTCTAAGAGCAAATGCTTGATTTTGACAGGTCACATAACTTAGCATAAAATTTATCAATTATCTCATAGTATTGCATTCTCAAAGTCTCGAATTTGGTGGTCAACATTTGTATCTTGGATTACTTGATAGTATTAGTTCCCTTATAAATAGTTTAGAGAATTTCCCAAGCTTATTTTGTCATAGTACATTTGGAAATTTGTTTGAGCTATTGCATATGAATGTTATAAAATATGAATATAAAGCCTTAGAGTTTGCATTGGAAACTCTCTCTTCTTCTATAGTCTATTTAGCCTTATACTTAGGAACCTTTCTAACATCTCATCCAATGAGTATAGAACGTTGGGCTTTCTCATCAATTGACTTAATATAGGTTTTCATCCTTACCTACCAGTAGGGATAGTTCCATTCTCAAGCATAGGGGGACGAGTAATCAAAAAACCTTCTATGGTCAGCAAAACGCAACACTAGGATTCACCACTAGATATGTTAAGTGTCTACTCAGATACCAATTATTGCTCTACTCAGATACCAATTGTTGCTACCTTAAGTTGCTTTTTTTCTTAAAATAACAAGTGCAATGAAAGTGCTAGATTGTAGTGGCCACTACAGGTTAGCAGTGAACAAAACTACACCAACAAAACGAAAATAACACCAAGGTTTATACGTCAGCAAGCCTAGCTCAGTGAGTAATTCCACTATCCTTTATCACGAATAGAACAAGTGATTCGACTCTATCACTCCCTAAGTATAAAGATCTCAGTTTTGTACCTAAAGACTAGAACACTCACCTCCAAATCCTCTTCTGAGAACTTGGGCAATAAACACTCAACAATGTTTACAATTTAGTTTGCACTCTCTTACAAGATAGTTCCATACTAAACACATTATAATTCACTCAAAAAGCTATCATACACAACATATACAAGCCTCAAAATAAAATATTCGAATTTGGCTTGCTAACATAGAATCTAAGTGAATGGAAAGTAACTCTTTAAAAATAACTATTACATCAATGAAAATCAAAATAGAATCACTCAAAGATATGCTTTCCAAAATGACCAACACTATCTCTATTATATCTCCACATTCCAAGGACTTAATTGATTCACTCGAATCCAATCCAATATTTTCAAATGCAAAGGATTAGTTTCCATAAATGGACCATTTTATCTTTAAAAATACATCACATTAATAGGTTCAAATATTTTATTCATTAAATTGGAAAATCAAATAGGGTAAATTTTTAACCACCTTAGTGGCAGTGTATAGTTGGCACTACCGAGTGCCATTTAGCAACTCTCGACTCATTTTGCCTCGACATCTTTGTACCTCAAAAATGGTGAAACGAATAATTAATCTCAGTGCATTTGTAAACAAACTCTCAAATGTTGATTTCACTATCAAAGAAGACAACAATAGGTAAATGGATTATTAAAGACACGATTTTTTTTCCCTTATAAATCTATTGATTTCCCCCTTTTCCCCTTTTTTTCTTGGCAATCGAACAGAAAAGAGCCATGTAAGCAATGAATCCAAACTGTAGATGCATTGAAAAAATAATCTCTTTCAAATTGCAGAAACTTAAAATCCACAAAATTGATTCACATGAGATATTTTAAAACAAAATTATCAATCAAATAGAAGATACACAATTCCAGATATAATCTTCAAACTCAATTGATTTTTTTCTTCGACCAATATATATATAATGGTGAGTTCTTGTTTCCATTTTTTGAGGTACATAGAGAAGAGAGAGAAAAAAAAAGTGCTTTAGAATAATTATGGAAAGGCCCCCAAGCTTTAGTCAAAAGTAAAAAAAGAAAAAGAAAAAAAGAAGTGTTGTATCATCATTTAATTGGTTAATGTGCCACATAAGCAATTCGTTAGTAGATTAATGAAATTTTTATTCGAACAATTATTATAATTAGAGTGATTAAATTGAGAAAAAAATTAGAGTGATCTTGAGTTTCCTTATTCTTTTTTATATAATTGGAGGAGAAAAATGATGTTATTTAGAATTAAACCCAAACTTTCATATTCATAACATAATACTCTTACCATTGGACCAAAAGCTTGTTAGCGATTGTTATGTAATAGTTACGATAATTATCTTAGTGATAATTGTTTATATGATCATTAGAATTGATGTCAACATAATTTTACCATTAAGAACAGTATAGTTTAACACAGATAAACTTCATCCATAATTGATTATATTATAAAGAATATTGTTGGATACATTATAACCTATGTAATGAGATACGAGGGATTAAGATAAAATTTATCTTTTCTATTGTAATTAGAACAATTTAATTATAATAATATAATAATTATATTATAATTATTACAACTAGTTCGGCACATATGGTTAACATCTGACTTGAATAATTATATTTACCAAAATTTTTTAATTAGTAAATTATATTCACTCCGACACACATAAAAAAGCGATAAGATTTTGTCATTACAACTACAAAAAATGTCGAGAAAAAATGGGCTTTAAATGGAAGTATTGATTTTGGGAAGTGGATAACAAAAAAAAAAAAACTGTCTGCTTATTTTTAACCAACTCAACTCCATCTATTAAAAGCAAACTTCATTGATTGGCCAATACAACAATATATTGCCCATTCTTCACTCCCATTCCTCCATTTCACCACAAAACGCAAAGCAGGCAATCCATTTTCCCCAAGTAAAAAGCCAAAGAAAACAAAAATTATGAGAGAAATCTTGCACATCCAAGGTGGTCAATGTGGGAACCAGATCGGGGCTAAGTTCTGGGAAGTCATATGCGACGAGCATGGAGTTGACAACACTGGAAAATATAACGGTGACTCCGACCTTCAGTTGGAGCGCATCAATGTCTACTACAATGAAGCCAGTGGTGGAAGGTATGTCCCACGCGCTGTTCTTATGGATCTGGAGCCGGGCACTATGGATTCCGTCAGATCTGGTCCTTTTGGACAAATCTTTCGCCCCGATAACTTCGTCTTCGGACAGTCTGGTGCTGGCAACAACTGGGCCAAGGGTCATTACACGGAGGGAGCTGAGCTCATTGATTCTGTTCTCGATGTTGTCAGGAAAGAGGCTGAGAATTGTGATTGCTTGCAAGGTATAAACCCTACAGCTTTGACCCTTTTTTTTTTTTTTCTTTTTCCCCGAAGCACTTTTAACCTTTAGGTTTTGTTGAGATCTCTGTTTTTTCTTTCATTTTTTAATGTTAAATTTATCCTTTCACCCCCGTCGATTTTGGATCTCATAATTTATTTTTGTTCTTGAGTTCAGTGAGCTATTTTGGGTGTTTTCCAGGAGATTTTCTTTCATTTTCCTTTCTCCTCTTTTGGTGGATTTTAGGGAGGTCTTTTATTTCATCTTTAGTGCTGATATATTTTCTCCTTAGTCTGGATTATGTCTTCTTGTCTGTTATACCTATTGAACACTTCTATTTTGAAGTAAAATTGTTATAAACAAAATGGAGGTTTTATTAAGCAACGTGGGTTATTTCTTCCATTGGCTTGGAGGGCATGAAATTTGTTTGAACTCTTTGAAGTGAACCGTGGTTGCGTTTAGCTTTTTGTTTTTTTTAAACAAGTATTTGTTTGATTTATGTTTTCCTCAAACTTTTTATAGTAGGAGTTTCCATTTTCTTTTTGCAATTCCCATCAAAGCTTTAAGATGCATTGCTTTAAAGTGTGTTATCCCACATTATTTAAAGTTAAACCTTCCCTATAGCCAATTGTTTTTAGGTTAGATGCTTAATATGTTATCGAAGCTAGGGTTATAATTTGTTGTTCTTGCTTGGTACTATTGTTATTCTTTGTTAGTTCGTCACATGATAGGCTCTTTTGTCTCGGTTTACTTACGATGGTAGATTAACATATGATTCCAAGTTTGTCCTCAATATTCAACCCATTTGTTTCTGTTTTCTGTAATTATTATGACTGGAAATGTATCTTGATTTATTGTGTTTTGGTTCCTTCATAGGCTCTTAACTTTCTGTTGTGAACTACTTGTTGCTTTAGCATCTCATTTGTTATTTGTTGCTTTTTGGTTAACAATAGATGGTCTAATCCCTGCACTGATAACGATTCCTAATTTCTCATCTTGGTCACCACCTTTCATTTTGTCTTGCATATCCACCAGAAAATGGCTATACCTCCAAATCTCACTTTATGGGCAATTGTGACAGGATTTCAAGTTTGCCATTCTTTGGGTGGTGGTACTGGATCTGGAATGGGAACCCTTCTTATTTCGAAGATCAGGGAGGAGTATCCAGATCGCATGATGTTGACATTTTCGGTCTTCCCCTCTCCCAAGGTATCTGATACAGTTGTTGAGCCATACAATGCGACCCTTTCTGTTCATCAGCTTGTGGAAAATGCTGATGAATGTATGGTGTTGGACAATGAGGCTCTATATGATATCTGCTTCCGCACTCTCAAGCTTGCCACTCCAACTTGTAAGTTCAAATCCATCGCTCTAATGCCTCGTTTGGTTATATAACACAAGGGAAAACTAAATTGTTACATAAGGATTAAAATTGTTTGTCGTAACATAAAAGAATAATTAGCATAGTTTTAAACTTGAAATTAGAAATATGAGTAAAACTTAATAAAAAATAAGTCCTCTTCAAAATAAGTAAGGCCTTGTTTAGTATTGTTTAAAAAAAACACTTTTGGAAGAAAAGTTGTTGTAAACAAGTGTTTTTGCTTGAAGTTTTTGAGTTTTCAAAAGTAAAATTTTTAGTTTTTCCTCTACCAAAAGTATTTTTATTGCTTAATTACTTTTTTACCCCTCTAACAACATAATGTTCTCCTTTTTCCTTTTGTTGGTGCTTAATTACAAATGCGTTAAAATTATTAATTAAAAATAAAAAAGTATTTTTAAAATAATATAAATGTGTTAATATCTAATTACAAATATTTAATGGTTATATTTAATTATTTAAAATATAGTTTATATATTCTAATTAAATTTTATAAATAATTAATATTTATTGCTAACAATAAGTTATAATAAATTATTTTTTATATTCTTACTAAAATATAATAATATTAACTAATTTAAACATTATTTAAATACATATTTGTTACTTAATAATACTATGTCTAAAATGAACATTTTATTTATCAAAAACACTTTTTAACATTAATGCTAAAGACTCAAAACTTAAATCAGACTTTTCAAAAATAGTTCTCAAAAAACACTTCTCAAAAGTACTTTTCCACAACATTTAATTCTACTAGCATATTAGCTCCTATATGTGTTAGTCTTAGTTGGCTTCCTCATAATTAACTTTCTTAATCAGAGATAAATCCACCTTTTGTCCCTACAAACATAACGTGTCATGAATGAATGTTAGCATTGTTTTTCTACGACTTAGGGATAATAACTAGTATTTTCATGTCCTGCATCTTCTAAAATTTCGAGTAGCTTCTTTTAATGGAATTAATTTCTAGCGTATACATGCTCAGGTCTCTGTGCTTATAGTCTTCTTTTAATTTGACTCAGTTGGTGATCTTAACCACCTCATATCTGCTACCATGAGTGGTGTGACATGCTGTCTGCGGTTCCCTGGACAGCTAAACTCTGATCTCCGCAAGCTGGCCGTTAACCTTATCCCCTTCCCACGATTACACTTCTTCATGGTTGGATTTGCTCCCTTGACATCCAGAGGATCACAGCAGTACCGGGCACTGACTGTGCCTGAACTGACTCAGCAGATGTGGGATGCTAAAAACATGATGTGTGCTGCTGACCCACGCCATGGCCGTTACCTAACTGCCTGTGCAATGTTCCGTGGTAAGATGAGCACTAAGGAGGTTGATGAGCAAATGATTAATGTCCAGAATAAGAATTCGTCGTACTTTGTGGAGTGGATCCCTAACAATGTCAAGTCTAGTGTGTGTGACATCCCACCTAAGGGTCTGAAAATGGCATCCACTTTCATTGGAAATTCGACCTCAATTCAGGAGATGTTTAGGAGGGTTAGTGAGCAGTTTACAGCAATGTTCAGAAGGAAAGCTTTCTTGCACTGGTACACCGGCGAGGGAATGGATGAGATGGAATTTACTGAAGCTGAAAGTAACATGAATGATTTAGTTGCTGAGTACCAGCAATACCAGGATGCAACTGCAGATGACGAGTACGAGGACGAGCTGGAGGAGGAAGAAGAGGAAGTGGGAGCTTAACGGAGGAGTCTTTATAGTTTTTGTTTTAAATGGTCTGAGATTTGAGTTGTCCTTGGATTGAGTGTCGTTGGGTGATATATTTATGTTGTGTTGGGGTCAAATTTAGATTGACAACTATATGTATGGATGTCGTGGCTCTTTGTATTTTGGATGGGTTCTTTTCCGACTTCTATTTGCCTTTTAAAGCTTGATGGTGAATGATGGATGTTTGTATTTACTACAATGCTGGGGCAGTATAACATTGTCAAAATCCGATTTGCCCAACGGATTTCAATCGAATGATTTTTCTCCGCTTAAATGATAGGGATGTGCGTTGGTCAATTCTGTTGATGCCATTTTTATACGTTAAAAAATGAGTAAACCCATTAAATAATTAAAATTAATTAAACTGAACCATTTAGAATTAAAATTAAATTTAATTAAATTGAAAATTTTGTATTTCATCGTTATAGATTTATTTTATTAGGATTTATTTAAAAAGGAAAGACGGTAAAAAGTTCTCAATTTTTTGCAAAAAAAGTAATTAAGCCATTATTATTATTTTCACTTAATTGGGTATTTAAATGGTCAAAATGCATTTGCCCTTTGACTGTTAACTTTAACAGTTGACTGTTAAAGTTAACTATCTTTAATTTTTTTCAATTATAGACACCATGAGTCACAATCATGGCGTGACATGTGACAAAAAATAATAAAAAATAAAAATTAATAAAACTTATAAATTTATTAAATTTAAATGAAAAATATAAAAATATATTAAATTTTATTAAAAATTTAAAAAATATAAAAATCATAAAAAAATATAAAAAATATAAAATTTTATAAAAATCGTTAAAAATATAAAATATATAGAAATATAGAAAAAATTATAAAAATTATCGTAAAAAAAGAAGCATTTTATAATTTTTCTATAACTTATTAAATTTTATTTTTTATCATTTTTGTCACATGTCACGTTGTGTTGCAACACGTGATGGCTTTAACTAAAATAAAATTGGGTGTTGTTAATTTTAACGGTCAACGGTTAAAGTTAATGGTTAAAGGGCCTTTATGATGCATTTTATAATTTTTTATATTTTTTATATTAAAATTTAATATTTTTATAACTTTTATTGATTTCTATTTTTATAATTTTTTACCACATGTCACGTCATGATTATGACACGGGGTGGCTTTAACTGAAAAGAATTAAGGGCAATTAATTTTAAAGGTCAACTATTAAAGTTAAAGGTCAAAGGGTCTTTTTGATGTATTTTGACAGTTCAAATAACCAATTGGGTGCAAAAAAAAAGGGGGAGGGCTTAATTACTTTTTTTGAAAACTTTGAGGATTTTTTTTGATACATTTTGAAAGTTCAAATATCCAATTAAGTGCAGAAAAAAAAAAGGGACTTGATTACTTTTTTTCAAAAAAAAGTTTGAGAGCTTTTTAAGTATGAAAAAACTTAATCTCGTAAAACTTTAAGAATTGATAGATTTTTTTCTCAATGAATTTATCAAAATTAATTGATGATTTTTTTATACAATTTATAGTTTTGATTATAAAAACACAAAACGCATATATAAGAGAAAGAAATTTCAATCTGTGATTAAACATTTACTTACTATTGTGGTTGATTACATATACCATTTGAGTCAATATCATAAAACAAGAAATCAAGAAAGGGATAATGGTAGATTTGACCATTTTACTTTATCAAACCCATTATTGTGGTATTTCTATTTTTAAAATATCGATTTTAATATATAATTTTGTTTACCCACTTTTATGTTGCCACATTACACTATTTTTTTGTAGAAAATATATTAACTAAACTAGCCAAATCAAAGAGCTTTGAAACTGTTAAACTAAAATTTCTTGGAAAAGATAAAGTATAGGGTAAAGTATATTGCAAGTTACCCAACTATGCTTAAGTTATTTTTTTATCATCTAACTTTAAAAAGTTGCAAAAATGGCCATTTAGCTAATTGCGTTTGTCTTTTTTATCCAATTCTATTAACTGTCGCTAACTTTGGTGATGTGGCTATAACACCCTACATCCAACTATGCTTAAGTTTATTTTGTAGGATTTTTGATGATCGCTTCTCTGTTGACTAAGTGTAATAGCCCGATTTAGGGCCT
This sequence comes from Gossypium anomalum, assembly GCA_025698475.1. Lineage (NCBI taxonomy): Eukaryota > Viridiplantae > Streptophyta > Magnoliopsida > Malvales > Malvaceae > Gossypium > Gossypium anomalum. The sequence goes on along the minus strand of CM046958.1, from coordinate 38,486,768 downwards.
AGTCAGAACAGTGGTCTCGGGACCACAAATCCGAAGTTAGAAAAATTATTTTATTATAATGAGGTTATAATATGATTTTATTGGTGCATGAAAAATTTGGTGAGCTAATTTTAATGTTTTCTAGTCCAATTTTGAAAAAGAACTAAATCGCATAAAAAGCAAATGTAACACCCTTCGCCCGTATCCCTCGCCGGAATAGGGTTCGAGGTGCTACCAGATTTAAACTCAACTATTTATATAAAACAAGGCCGTAAAAATTTTTTTTTATCAATATTAAACTTTTCATATACGCGTATATTATGCTATAATCGGGCTTACAAGGCCCCAAAACATTTATGAGGCATTATTAAATATTTACCAATATCTTAGTCTTGTATCATTTACTTACTCAACAATGAATCACAATTCAAATTCTAAATATACATGCTATAAACCACATCACAGGAGATAATAACATACAAGCATATGAATAATCAAACTACCTTAATAACAAGCCAAAGTCCTTGGCTTAATCATAATATTACATATTCAATTTTACAACCCTATACATGCCATAGACTCGAAACACTAAGATTTACTTATGCCGATAGTTTAGACTCGACAATGTGATAATATCTCTGACGGCCTCCAACCCGAGCTAACTTGGAAACCCTAGGGAATATGGGAAAGAAGAGGGGAGTAAACTTTACGCTTAGTAAGTTCATAAGAAATTAATAAATAACTCATTAACAAGTTTTATCAATGTTTACAACATAATCACAAATTCACTACAAGTTGTCTTCCTGAGAAACAGTCACTAAATTATTTATAACTGGAGCTACGAAACTCCAAATCAATTGCCGTTAATTTTTCCTAAAAATAGACTCATATATCTTCTATCGATAAAATTTTCAAAATTTTTGGTTTGGCCAATCAATACCAGATTTTTCCAAAAGTTTCCCCTGTTTCACTGTTTGACTAATCTGACCACTCTTCACTACGAATCAAATTTCTCATTGTACAGAATTCAAAATATGTTCTTGTTAATTTCATTTGAAACTAGACTCATTAAGGAGTCTGAGAAAATAAATTTTATCTTATAATCCATTTTTTTACAAATTATAATGATTTTCTAAAAAAAGAATAGGGGACCCCGAAGTCATTTGACTTTGTCCCACGCCACTTCAAATATCTCATTATCAGAAATTATTTTGCTTACAAAGTTTCTTTTATAAGAAACTAGACTCATTAAGATTTAATTACATAATTTACTCAGCTTCTAACTCAACTCCCACAATTTATGGCGATTTTCCAAAATCACGTTACTGCTGCTGTCCCAAGCAGATTTATTACAAATTTACTCTTTCACACATTCTTGGCATTCATATTTTTTAAACATGTATATCACCAATCAATTTCATCACATATCTATAATTTCACTTAAGCATAATCTCAATACAATATATCATGCTCAATGATTCGCACACAACCGTTCAAATTAGCAATTATAAGATGGTTCGCTTTATAGCCCACCCTTATCGATAATTTACGATGGTTTTACCCATACTCACATATATGACATAGGTATTTAAATACTTCAGTGTCAACTTTAATTTAACCGAATTAAACCATTGTACCATTTCATAACCACAGTTACTTTCGTCATTCATATCTAAATGGTATTTCACATTATTCACATAACCTTTCACCATTACCGAATACACACATACACATATGACATCTTCACCTATGCTTCTCATTTCACATTCATGATTCAATTCCAATCGATCTAACATGTATAAGTATATATCACATACCTGGCGAACTTAATATATTGAACGAATTCAATTGTCGATTTAACACAAGGTCTCATAGTCTTAGACTTTTATCAAATCACTGGCATTTAGCCTACTAGGGTTTAAAACCTGAATTTATTCACCGACATTTCGCCTGCTAGGCTTGAAGCCCGATATCATTTCACCGGCATTATAGCCTGCTAGGCTCGAAGGCCCGAATAGAATCTCACCGGCATTATAGCCTGCTAGGCTCAAAAGCCCGATAATATTATTCACCAGCTTAAAGCTTGATAGGCCGAAGCCCGAATATCACATTTCGATAAACAATTCACCTGTTCTTTCATACTTTCATAACTTATACTTCAATTACGTATAACTGAAACACATATCTATGAACAAAGATTTTCATCCTTTCAACCACATAAGGTTTAATTTCCACATTGGAACACATATCTTAGTACATCATTTAATATTATTAAAGTAGACTAGATATGCTAGTCACATACGGCTCTTAACTTTAATTTAATATTTATTCAACACAAAGTACATATGTATATGTATATATATATACAATCAAACATCTTCTTAATTATGATTATTCAAATCTTAAGCATATAACATGATCAAACACAAACACTTAAGAACTTACCTTGGATTTTATCGAATAGCTACGGATTGACTAATCGACTAGTTTTGCTTTCCCTTTATCCAAAATTGGCTCTCTATGCTCTTGAGCTGATTCAAACAACATTTAACTTATTAAAGTCCCAACATGCTAGCTTATGGCCGAATATGACAAGAAATTTTTATAGGCCATTTAGCTACTTTTAGCTCAAATACAAAATGGTTATACACATTTTTAATCACCTTAAGCAATTTAATACCATTTATTTAACATTCAAGCATTTTATACCAAAATTTCTTCCAAGGCCGAATTCATCAACAACCTTTGGTACTTATACAAAGTTTATATTTTAATTTATACACGCCATTAATCTAGTATCAATTAACTAAGTACTTTAAAAATTTTCTTTAACCTTGTAACTTGTAGGAAACAATAAGGGCAAATTTAACACTTAACTATGTAACTTATCCGGAAATAATAAGGGCAAATTTAACACTTAACTATGTAACTTATCCGGAAATAATAAGGGCAAATTTAACAAGCTTTATTTTCAACTTATAATATTATACTCAAAATTCAAAGCATTTAACATCACTTCATCAATTCGTTTTTCCACTTAATTACATCATTTCAAAGCTCAATCTAATATGAACATGCTTAATCTAAATAAAAACAAATTTCCTTTCCCAAAAGCATATATATATATATATATATATATATATATATATATATATATATACGGCAAGTTCAACTTCATCCTCTCAACAATGAATTCAACTTAATCATTCATTAACATTACACTCATTCGACCATCATATAAGCAAATTTAACATCTAAACAACACCTTCCAGAAGCTATCAAATTATCACAATTTAACAAATTGCCGAATGCACATATGTTCAAAAATTCATGAATTTAAACCATGGGTTATCTATACAATGCACTTATCCATTTAATTTCATAAACAATTACATAAAAATCACATTAACATACCTTTGATTTATGAAATAACCATGGCCGAATGCCTTGGCTTCTTCTTCTAATTTTCTTTCACTAGTTACGGCAATGGGGAAAAGAAAGATGAACATGCATTGTTTTTTTTTATCACTCTTTTCTTAATTATTTATTCTTTATGACATAAAATAAAGCCATTAATTATTATAATGCTAAAATAAAATGTATATATTATCTATCAACCATCATTATGGCCGGCCACTATATTAAAAGTGGTCCATTTGACATGCAAGTCCCCCATGTCTATAATTCATGCATTATTTGGCCACTTTAAAATTCACCTATCACATTTTCAAGTCTTATCACATGAGTCCTTTCTTATAAATTAACACCTAATTGATAAAATCAAGGCACGAAATATTCACACATACTAATTCCACATACAATAAGCACAGAATATAACATCTAATTATGTTTGTGACTCAGTTTTTTGGTCTCGAAACCACTTTTCGACTAGTGTCAAATTAGGGCTGTCACAACTCTCCCCCTTAGGAATTTTCATTCCCGAAAATCTTACCAGTGAATAAATTAGGGTATCATTCTTTCATTAGAACACAATTTAAACTATTCATTAACATATGGTTGAAGATCATAAACTCATTGTTAAACTCAAGCTGAATCAGAACTGACATTTCGGTTGATAATATCTTCGTGCAAAAAGAAGCTTCAACAATCGAACTAACTTTAACTTTTCTCGTGGAATTGCTCCGATAGGTATAATTTTTGTACCAAATCTTCATGAATACAGAATCTTCTTCTAGACTATCCCTCAAATCACATCTTTCTTCTTGTTAGAAAGATAACCTCTGAAATATCACTATACAGATTTTTCTGTTGATTTTCATATTCACATATGGGAATAAGTACCAAAGAAAGACATAGCAATGTCGAACATAAACCAAAGAAACCAACGATGCTTTCGTTTATTAGTATGCTGAACTAATGTTCTCATATGACAAAAATTCTTTCTGAAATTAAACCGTCACATATACTTCTGAAGATAAATGTACACACAGAATGCCCCGAAGAAGTCATAGTAACTGCCCGACTATAACTACCGCACTCAGCCATCAATATAATTCAATCATGACTCAACCGTCTAATTCTGTTTTCACTAATCTCATAATATTACACTATTGTACTCTTTAATTTCACTTTTGCAAACTCATACAATGTATCTCTCGAGAATCTCACTGTATAAATCTATTCTGGTAAGGGGAAAAAATTGTAAAGCCTTTAAACTTTTGACTCTCAAGCAAGTACACATTCAAGAACAACATAGCATTACGCACATTGATTCAAACATTTCAAATTTCCAACTTATTACGAACACGTTTTCATACATCTCAGTAATACATGCAACTTTATTTCCTGTGAATGTCAGCAAAACATAAGTGAATTTATCACAATTCAAACTTTCATTTTTTTTTACCCAAATTACCGAAAATTTCTTATCAAGTTTCCATGTCAAATCTTGGTCACTTGTCACTATTTATCAAATTGGAGAACGTCTTATGGTTTTGAGTACATCGCCTACTTGATGCCATAGTCCAACTATGGTCTTATACTAGCTCTGCTATTGTCGTGCTGATGCCTATCCCAGATAGGTCTTACACTTAGCACAAGTTGAGTCGATGCCACGTCCCAGACAGGTCTTACACTAGCTCCTCTGTCTCGGTGATGATGCTTGTCCCAGACATGTCTTACACTTGCACCTACGAGGCCGATGCATGTCCCGGACATGTCTTACACTGGCTTTATGTATTGCTATGGTCCAACCATGGTCTTTTCTGTCAATTCATTAGTAAACGATCGTACTCATTCCCTGCGTTCCACCCAATTTGATCTTTCATTACAATTTTCATACTATTGTGACATTTATGAATCTATAACTGAGATTATAAAGCATAACATTACGACATCTTGACTTCATTAGTCTAGACATAAATGTCAATCTCATGCATATACTGATTACTAACCAGGCAATAAAAGCATTTATTCATACATTCTGTCATTTCAAACAAATTTTCTCCTTATAATTACTAAGCCAAATGAGTTAGGTATGTATCATCATGTGAATACTAACATGTACGAAAGATCTTATCACAACTTAAGTTTCATTTCATTCCACGTTTCCCTATTCTTTAACTCATTAGTATCACAAAATGAGTACTAGTTCATGTAAAAAGAATCATAAATTTCTTTTCATACCTTTTCCATTTTCAGCATATCACAAGCATGATTCATTAATCTCAATTTTACTCTTATCTCTATCAAGATTTGCTCGGTTGGAACTCATTCCTGCCTTAACCAATAATTTTGTTAGGGCCAGGAGATATCACACTATCACGAGTAATACTATGACATGTATACCTAGACTCTCTTAAGCTAGGTTAGTCTGAGAATCGACTAAACCATGCTCTGATACCATTAAATGTAATTCCATTCGCCCGTATCTCTCGTCGGAACAGGGTTCGAGGTGCTACCAGATTTAAACTCAACCATTTATATAAAACCAGGCAGTAAAAATTTTTTTTGATCAATTTTAAACTTTTCATATACACGTATATTATCCTATAATCGGGCTTACAAGGCCCCAAAACATTCATGAGGCATTATTAAATATTTACCAATATCTTAGTCTTGTATCATTTACTTACTCAACAATGAATCACAATTCAAATTCTAAATATACATGCTATAAACCACATCACAGGAGATAATAACATACAAGCATATGAATAATCAAACTACCTTAATAACAAGCCAAAGTCTTTGGCTTAATCATAATATTACATATTCAATTTTACAACCCTATACATGCCATAGACTCGAAACACTAAGATTTACTTACGCCGATAGTGTAGACTCGACAATGTGATAATATCTCTGACGGCCTCCAACCCGAGCTAACCTAGAAACCCTAGGGAATATGGGAAAGAAGAGGGGAGTAAGCTTTACGTATAGTAAGTTCATAAGAAATCAATAAACAACTCATTAACAAGTTTTATCAATGTTTACAACATAATCACAAATTCACTACAAATTGTCTTCCTGAGCAACAGTCACTAAATTATTTATAACTGGAGCTACGAAACTCCAAATCAATTTTTGTTAATTTTTCCTAAAAATAGACTCATATATCTTCTATCGATAAAATTTTCAAAATTTTTGGTTTGGCCAATCAATACTAGATTTTTCTTAAAGTTTCCCCTGTTTCACTGTTTGACTAATCTGACCACTCTTCACTATGAATCAAATTTCCCATTGTACAGAATTCAAAATATGTTCTTGTTGATTTCATTTGAAAATAGACTCATTAAGGAGTCTGAGAATATAAATTTTATCTTATAACCATTTTTCTACAAATTATAATGATTTTCTAAAAACAGAACAGGGGACCCCTAAGTCATTTGACTCTGTCCCACACCACTTCAAATATCTCATTATCAGCAATTCTTTTGCTTGTACAGTTTCTTTTATAAGAAACTAGCCTCATTAAGCTTTAATTACATAATTTACTCAGCCTCTAACTTAACTCTCATAATTTATGGTGATTTTCTAAAATCACATTACTGCTGCTGTCCCAAGCAGATTTATTACAAATTTACTCTTTCACATATTCTTGGCATTCATATTATTTAAACATGTATATCACCAATCAATTTCATCACATATCTATAATTTCACTTAAGCATAATCTCAATACAATACATCATGCTCAATGATTCGCACACAACCATTCAAATTAGCAATTATAAGATGGTTCCGCATATAGCCCACCCTTATCGATAATTTACGATGGTTTTACCCATACTCACATATATGACATAGGTATTTAAATACTTCAGTGTCAACTTTAATTTAACCGAATTAAACCATTGTACCATTTCATAACCACAGTTAATTTCGTCATTCATATCTAAATGGTATTTCACATTATTCACATAACCTTTCACCATGACCGAATACACACATACACATATGGCATCTTCACCTATGCTTCTCATTTCACATTCATGATTCAATTCCAATCGATCTAACATGTATAAGTATATATCACATACCTGGCCAACTTAATATATTGAACGAATTCAATTATCGATTTAACACAAGGTCTCATAGTCTTAGACTTTTATCAAATCACCGGCATTTAGCCTGCTAGGTTTTAAAACCTGAATTTATTCACCGGCATTTCGCTTGCTAGGCTTGAAGCCCGATATCATTTCACTGGCATTATAGCCTGCTAGGCTCGAAGGCCCGAATAGTATCTCACCGGCATTATAGCCTGCTAGGCTCAAAAGCCCGATAATATTATTCACCAGCTTAAAGCTTGCTAGGCCGAGGCCCGAATATCACATTTCGATAAACAATTCAGTTGTTCTTTCATACTTTCATAACTTATACTTCAATTACGTATAACTGAAACACATATCTATGAACAAAGATTTTCATCCTTTCAACCACATAAGGTTTAATTTCCACATTGGAACACATATCTTAGTACATCATTTAATAGTATCAAAGTCGACTAGATATGCTAGTCACATACGGCTCTTAACTTTAATTTAATATTTATTCAACACAAAGTACATATGTATATGTATATATATATACAATCAAACATCTTCTTAATTATGATTATTCAAATCTTAAGCATATAACATGATCAAACACAAACACTTAAGAACTTACCTTGGATTTTATTGAATAGCTACGGATTGACTAATCGACTAGTTTTGCTTTCCCTTTATCCAAAATTGGCTCTCTATGCTCTTGAGCTGATTCAAACAAAATTTAACTTATTAAAGTCCCAACATGCTAGCTTATGGCCGAATATGACAAGAAATTTTTATAGGCCATTTAGCTACTTTTAGCTCAAATACAAAATGGTTATACACATTTTTAATCACCTTAAGCAATTTAATACCATTTATTTAACATTCAAGCATTTTATACCAAAATTTCTTCCAAGGCCGAATTCATCAACAACCTTTGGTACTTATACAAAGTTTATATTTTAATTTATACACGCCATTAATCTAGTATCAATTAACTAAGTACTTTAAAAATTTTCTTTAACCTTGTAACTTGTCCGGAAACAATAAGGGCAAATTTAACACTTAACTATGTAACTTATCCGGAAATAATAAGGGCAAATTTAACACTTAACTATGTAACTTATCCGGAAATAATAAGGGCAAATTAAGGGCAAATTTAACACTTAACTATGTAACTTATTCGGAAATAATAAGGGCAAATTTAACACTTAACTATGTAACTTATCCGGAAATAATAAGGTCAACTTTAACAAGCTTTATTTTCAACTTATAATATTATACTCAAAATTCAAAGCATTTAACATCACTTCATCAATTCGTTTTTCCACTTAATTACATCATTTCAAAGCTCAATCTAATATGAACATGCTTAATCTAAATAAAAACAAATTTCTTTTCCCAAAAGCATATATATATATACGGCAAGTTCGACTTCATCCTCTCAACAATTAATTCAACTTAATCATTCATTAACATTACACTCATTCGACCATCATATAAGCAAATTTAACATCTAAACAACACCTTCCAAAAGCTATCAAATTATCACAATTTAACAAATTGCCGAATACACATATGTTCAAAAATTCATGAATTTAAACCATGGGTTATCTATGCAATGCACTTATCCATTTAATTTCATAAACAATTACATAAAAATCACATTAACATACCTTTGATTTATGAAATAACCATGGCCGTATGCCTTGGCTTCTTCTTCTAATTTTCTTTCACTAGTTACGGCAATGGGGAAAAGAAAGATGAACATGCATTGTTTTTTTTTATCACTCTTTTCTTAATTATTTATTCTTTATGACATAAAATAAAGCCATTAATTATTATAATGCTAAAATAAAATGTATATATTATCTATCAACCATCATTATGGCCGGCCACTATATTAAAAATGGTCCATTTGACATGCAAGTCCCCCATGTCTATAATTCATGCATTATTTGGCACTTTAAAATTCACCTATCACATTTTCAAGTCTTATCACATGAGTCCTTTCTTATAAATTAACACCTAATTGATAAAAACAAGGCACGAAATATTCACACATACTAATTCCACATATAATAAGCACAGAATATAACATTTAATTATGTTTGTGACTCAGTTTTTTGGTCTCGAAACCACTTTTTGACTAGGGTCAAGTTAGGGCTGTCACAGAAAAAGTAGTATTTTAATACCCAAATGTGTTAATTAGCTTAGAGAAATTAAATTGAGGGTTTTTAAAGGGCAATTAGACCCTTTTTAGGATGCTTGGCTGGCCATGGGAGACAAAATTGGTCAAGAAGTCCAAGTTGGTTGGGTTAGGTGGCTAATTTGACCAAAAATATTAGCAAGAAAATGGTGTTTGAAGGCTCAAAACTTTCAGCAACTTAAGGCCCTCACAAGTAAGTGATTCTCACACCCTTTGTTGATGAGTAAAATCTTGCAAAATGGTTAAGAGTTTAGAGTTTTACCATGGATGCATTTGTGATGTTTATTGAGTTTTTATGGAAGAATATGAGTCCTAGATGGGTTATGAACAACTTTTGTGAAAGGTGTTGGCATGAAAACACCTAAAGGGGCTATTTGGCATAAATTGCAAAATAGATGATAAGTGTGTAAAATATTGAGAATTTGGGATTGATATAGTAGCAAAAAGAGTTTAGCTAGGCTTGAAATAAAAATAAATTCGATAAAAATCAATTTTTGAGCATAGGGGCAAAATGGTCATTTTGTCAAAGTCCAAGGGCAAAATGGTCATTTTAACAAAGGTGTGAATTTATGATTGTTTAATCCTAATTAGTGACTAAATGAGTGCATATTGTCATTATAGATCAAGACTTACCAAATCTGAACCTAGATCGGGGGAAGGCCAAGCATACTGATTAAACCGAGTAGTCAAGTACTTTTTGTAAATCGAGGTAAGTTGTATGTAAATAATACAAATACACTGTTAATGTTTGCATTCATATTGCCTTTGAATTGATATTGAATGAATTACTAAGTTATGAATCGAGAATGCCTAGTAATATTTGAGATAATAGAAGTATCCCATTGAAATATTAGGGTACGAACTGGATATTCATGCCAAGGCATTGGGTGAATTGTGCGCCAGTGTAAGACATGTCTGGGACATGCTTCGGCCACATTCTGATAGCTAGTGTAAGACCATGTCTGGGACATGGCATCGGCTTCTAGACGAGGGCTAGTGTAAGACATGTCTAGGACATGCATCAGCCATACAAAGACAGCCAGTGTAAGACCATGTCTGGGACATGGCATCGGCACAAAGATAGCCAGTGTAAGACATGTCTGGGACATGCGTTGGCTAAGAGTTGTGCTAGTGTAAGACATGTCTGGGACATGCATCAGCACGCACATATGGGTGCTAGTGTAAGACATGTCTGGGGCATGCATCTGCCTCGATAGAGATAGCCAGTGTAAGACGTGTCTGGGACATGCATCGGCAATATATACCATGTTAAAGGTTCAATAAATATCCAGTCGTATTCCAAACGTTTCAATGGTGAGAGTTGCAGATCAATCTTGATAAAGAAAGAATAACCATGTTGTGAGTGTTACAGGTACCTATATGGTAAGCATGAGTATCAAGCTTAATTTAGAAAATGTGACTCGAGTAGATGACAAAGAGTAAGTTGAGATATGTTTACATTTGAGGATGATAAGTAATGGTGAGATTGTTGTTGTATATTTATTTACATGCAACTTACTAAGTTTTATGCTTACCCACTTTCCTTTCCCTCTTCTTTCAGCGTTATCTAGCTAGCTCGAGGATCCCTTAATGTCAGAGATATCGATCACACTATCATCCGCAAAATTCGGTATAGTTTGATTTATATTTTTGAAGGTGGCATGTATAGGGCTAGACTAGGATATTCATCATGAGAATTGTTTATGTATTTTGGCGTAAGTCAAAAGCCCTTTATTTTGTATTAAGCCTAGAATAATGGCTATTATTCATTTTGATGAATGCATACAATGTTCTTTCTATGGTTGAATTAATGTTTATTGTGATGAGATGGGTATATTGAAAAGATATTGTGTAGGTTGTGCAAGATGGGTGACAAAGGGCTTGGAAAATAGACTAATTTGTCCACACAGGTAAGACATACGGACGTGTGTCTAGGCCGTGTGTGACACATGGTTCACGCCCACGAGTGTGTGTTATGGTCGTGTGTCCCCTGCACCTAAAACTTTAAAGTCATTCTAGCACACGGGCAAGCCACACAGGTGTGTGTCCATGCCGTGCCATGAAGTCAGTATGTATGCTAGTAGCACACGGGCAAGAGACATGACCATGTGTCTCGGCCGTGTGAAGGACATGGTTACAGGGCACGGTTGTGTGCTTGGGCCATGTTGTGTTGGCAGGATGCCCAGGTTTTCAGATACGGGCTCGGGACATGGGCGTGTCCCTAGCGCACGTGCGTGTGCTCTATACCCATACGGGCGTGTGAAGCTTTGATGCAAGAGATTTTTGTAAGTTTTAAATGAGTTCCCGATTGGGTCTCGAACCACCTCGAATGTATGTTTAGGGCCTCGTAAACCCGTATAAAGGACATACTACATGGGAAAGGAAAAGTTTTAAATTGACTGAGATTTCATGGCCCTGTTTTACATAGTTGATTGAGTTAAAGTTAGGTAGCACCTCGAACCCCATCCTGGCGTCGGATGCGGGCGAGGGGTGTTAGATTTGGTGGTATCAGAGTATGGTTTAGTCGATTCTAGGACTAAACTAGTTAGGGTACGAGTTTAGCAATACATGCCACATATATGCATATTGATAGTGTGACGATTCCTGACAGTTATAAATTGTGTTTTTATAGTAATGGATCCTGATAGAACCACGGCGGATGACGTCGAAAGTAATGCGCCGGATGTCGTAGAAGGGATTGCGCCAGTAGAGAGTGAACCCGTGAGTATGGGCCAAGGCAGAGGGGCTAGGGAAGCCTATCTTCGAATGATGGATGCTTGGTATATAGAGTTTGTTTGTGCAAACCCAAACACTCCACCTCTCCCACCTCCTCCGATTCCTCAATATGCCCCGGTGGCTCTGCAAGGTGCGGATGTGTTCAGGCGAGAGAAGCCTTTGGTAGATAAGATCCAGAAGCAAGGGGCCGAGGAATTTCGTGCAAGTGTAGATGATGACCCAGAGAGAGTAGAGTTTTGGCTAGAGAATACCCTGAAAGTATTTGATGATATGTCATGCATGCCTATAGAGTGCGTGAAGTGTGCCGTGTCATTTTTACGAGACTCGGCTTATCAGTGGTAGAACACTCTCATGTCGGTAGTACCGAGAGAAAAAGTAACTTGAGAATTCTTCCAAGGAGAGTTCCGAAAGAAGTACATTAGCCAGAGGTTTATAGATCAGAAAAGGAAGGAATTTCTATAGTTGAAGCAAGGTAATAAGACTGTGACAGAGTATGAGCGGGAATTCATGAAACTTAGCAAGTACGTACTAGAATGCGTATCCATTAAAGCTACCATGTGTAAGAGGTTTGAGGATGGCCTCAATGAAGACATTCGAGTATTCATGGGCGTCCTAGAGTTAAGAGAGTTTGTAGTGCTCGTTGAGAGAGCGTGTAAAACAGAAGAGTTAGTGAAAGAAAGAAGGAAAGTAGCCAGTGAGTCGCGAGATTACAAGAAAAAATAGATGGGGAAGGCGTATCAGTCCACCTCCAAAAGGTCAAAAGAATTTACTACTCGATCGAATACTTCGGTAGGGTATTCGAAGAGAAATAAGAATCAGCAGAACGTGGCATCTAGAGCCCAAACTACTTCAGTTGCAAGTGTTGGTAGCGCTCGGCCAAATAGGCCTGAGTGTTCACAATGTGGAAGACGTCACTTGGGCGAATGCTGAGTAAATAAGAGGGGCTGTTTCAAGTGTAGGTCACTTGACCACTTTATTTGCGAGTGTTCTGAGATAGACAAGAGAGAGAGAAAATAAGATGCGGAAGTAAGCAGTGCTCCCTTGAGAGGTAGGCCTCAAAGGAACCTTGATAGTGGGACTGGTAGTAGAGGTGCACCGAGAGATACTACGATGAGGTCTGAAGGCAAGGCGCCAGCGAGGACCTATGCTATACGAGCCTGAGAAGAGGTAGAGTCTCTAGATGTGATCACGGGTACCTTTTCTATTCATGATATAAATGTTGTTGCTTTAATTGACCCAGGATCTACCCACTCTTACATATGTATGGATTTAATACCTCGTATAGACATGCCTATAGAGTCCATCGAGTTTGTTATGAAAGTGTCTAACCTGTTAGGCAAGCATGTATTAGTGGACCAAGTATGTAGAAATTGTCCTTTGTCAATTAGAGGCCGTTGTTTTCCGGCCAACTTGATGTTTTTTCCGTTTAATGAATTCGATGTAATTCTTGGGATGGATTGGTTGACCTCCCATAGCGTTGTAATAGATTGTGGAAGAAAAGTAATTCAATTAAGATGTGAGAATGGTAGTGTTATACGGGTTGGGCCAGATAAGTCAGATAATCTGCCTGTAGTAATATCGTCTTTGACGGCCGAAAAATATTTGAGAAAGGGTTATGAATCTTATTTAGCATTTGTGCTGAATACTCAAGTATCCAAGTCGAAGATTGAGTCAGTACTGGTGGTTTGTGAGTTCATAGATGTCTTTCCAGAGGAGTTACCAGGGTTACCTCCAGAGAGAGAGGTTGAGTTCGGTATCGAGTTGGCTCTAGGTACAACGCCAATCTTGATTGCACCATATAGGATAACCCCCACCGAGTTAAAGGAGTTGAAAGTATAGTTGCAAGAGTTAACAGATAAAGGTTTTGCTAAACCGAGTTATTCACCATGGGGTGCTCCAGTACTTTTTGTGAAAAAGAAGGATGGGTCGATGAGGTTATGTATCGACTATAGATAGCTTAACAAGGTGACAGTAAAGAACAAGTATCATTTGCCGAGGATCGATGATCTCTTCAATCAACTGAGGGGACCTACGGTATTCTCCAAGATAGACTTGAGATTAGGTTACTACCAGTTAAGGGTCAAGGAACAAGATGTGCCGAAGACTGCTTTTCGGACGAGATATGGGCATTACGAGTTCCTTGTTATGCCTTTTGGATTAACGAATACCCCGACAGTGTTTATGGATTTGATGAACCGCATCTTCAGGCCATACTTGGATAGGTTCATCATTGTCTTCATAGATGACATACTGATTTATTCGCGTGATGAGAGTGAGCACGCGGAACATTTGAGGACTGTGTTATAGATTTTGAGAGATAAACAGCTTTATGCTAAGTTTAGTAAGAGCGAGTTTTGGCTTAATGAAGTTGGATTCCTAGGACACATTGTGTCGAGCGATGGGATCAGAGTTTACCCAAATAAGATTTCAGCTATTCTGGAGTGGAAACCGCCGAGGAATGTAACAGAGGTTCGTAGTTTTCTAGGGTTAGCAGGGTATTACAGACGCTTTGTAAATGGATTTTCTATGATAGCTACTTTGATAATGAGATTATTACAGAAAGACGTCCAGTTCGAATGGACAAAAGAATGTCAGCAAAGTTTCGAGAAGTTAAAGGCTTTGTTGACCAAAGCCCCAATTTTAGTGCAACCGGAGTCGGGTAAAGAATTTATGATTTATAGTGATGCCTCCTTGAATAGTTTAGGGTGTGTACTCATGGAAGAAGGCAAGGTTGTGACCTATGCCTCGAGACAGCTAAAACCATACGAGAAGAATTATCTGACCCACGATTTAGAGCTAGCAGTTATAGTGTTCGCCTTGAAGATTTGGTGACACCATTTGTACGGAGAGAGATGTAGAGTATTTACCGACCACAAGAGTTTAAAGTACTTTATGACTCAAAAGGAGTTGAATTTGAGGCAACTTCGATGGTTAGAACTATTAAAAGATTATGAGTTGATCATTGATGACCATCCAGGAAAGGTGAATGTAGTTGCCGATGCCTTGAGTAGAAAATTGTTGTTTGCCTTGAGAGCTTTGAATACCCAGTTAACCGTGTTTGAGGATGGTTCGATCTTAGCAGAACTGAGAGTTAGACCAACTTTTCTTCATGAAATTCGAGAAGCTCAGTATAATATGAGAAGTTTCAAGTCGGGAAAAATCAGTGTGAGTCGAGTGCTGAATCAGATTTTCAGGTTGGTATCGACGGATGTTTGATGTTCAAAAATAGAATTTGTGTGCCTAAAGATAGTGAGGTCATTCAGAAGATTTTACAAGAAGCACATAGTGGTAGTTTATCCATCCACCCCGGTAGTGTAAAGATGTATAACGACCTGAAGAAAATGTATTGGTGGTTGGGAATGAAAAGGGATATTTCGAAGTTTGTTTCTAAGTGCTTAGTGTGTCAGCAAGTAAAGGCTGAACACCAAGTACCTTCTGGGTTACTTCAGCCTATTTTGGTTCCAGAGTGGAAATGGGATCGTATCACCATGGGCTTCGTGACCAGTTTGTCATTAACCCCGAAAAAGAAAGATGTTGTATAGGTTATCGTCGACAGATTAACTAAGTTAGCCCACTTCATGCCAGTGCGTACAGAATACTCTCTCGAGAAATTAGCTGACTTCTATGTTTCCGAGATAGTAAGGCTACATGGTGTATCCTTGTCAATTATTTCAGACCGAGACCCGAGATTCACCTTGAAGTTTTGGAAGAAGTTACAAGAGACTCTAGGAACCAAGTTAAGTTTCAGTACGGCTTTTCATCCACAGACGGACGGACAATCGGAAAGAGTGATACAGATTTTAGAAGACATGCTAAGATGTTGTGTTCTCGAATTTCAAGGAAGTTGGGAAAAATACTTACCATTGGTTGAATTCGCCTACAACAACAGCTATCAGTCAAGTCTGAAAATGGCACCTTATGAGGCCTTGTACGGGCGAAAGTGCCAAATGCCGTTATACTGGACAGAGTTGAAAGAGAGTCAGATTCACGGGGTTGAATTAGTTAGAGAGGCTGAGGAAAAAGTTAAAGTGATTCGAGAATGCCTAAAAGCCGTTTCAGATAGGCAGAAATCCTACGCAGATTTGAAATGAAAGGAGATCGAGTTTGAGGTCGGTGATAGAGTATTTTTGAAAGTTTCCCCTTGGAGGAAAGTCCTCAAATTTGGTAGAAAAGGCAAGCTGGTGTTTCACGTGTCTATGTTACGCCGATACAGATCTGACCGTTTGCACGTAATTGCGCGTACTGAAGTTGAAATTCTTCCAGATATGTCTTATGGGGAAGAACCAGTTAAGATCTTAGCTCGAGAGGTTAAACAGTTAAGAAATAAGAATATACCACTTGTGAAAGTTTTATGGCATAGACATGGAGTCGAAGAAGCTACATGGGAACCCGAAGAATCTCCTAGAGAACAGTACCCAAACTTATTTACTGGTAAGATTTTCGAGGACGAAAATCCCTAAGGGAAGGAGAAATGTAACAGCCCGATTTAGGGCCTAGTCGGAACAGTGGTCTCGGGACCACAAATTCGAAGTTAGAAAAATTATTTTATTATTTTTAATGAGGTTATAGTATGATTTTATTGGTGCATGAAAAATTTTGGTGAGCTAATTTTAATGTTTTCTAGTCCAATTTTGAAAAAGGACTAAATCGCATAAAAGGCAAAAGTTCTATTTTAGTACCCAAATGTGTTAATTAGCTTAGAGAAATTAAATTAAGGGTTTTTAAAGGGCAATTAGACCCTTTTTAGGATGCTTGGCCGGCCATGGGAGACAAAATTGGTCAAAAAGTCCAAGTTGGTTGGGTTAGGTGGCTAATTTGACCAAAATAGAAATAAAATAACAAAAGATGATATCACCTTCTCATCTTCTTCTATACCACCAAAAAATCAGCAAGAAAATGGTGTTTGAAGGCTGAAAACTTTCAGCAACTTAAGGCCCTCACAAGTAAGTGATTCTCACACCCTTTGTTGATGATTTTTGTATTTTTGAGACCCTTGAAGCATAGGCTTTCAAATGAGAGTAAAATATTGCAAAATGGTTAAGAGTTTAGACTTTTTCCATGGATACATTTATGATGCTTATTTAGTTTTTATGGAAGAATATGAGTCCTAGATGGGTTATGATCAACTTTTGTGAAAGGTGTTGGCATGGAAACACCTAAAGGGGCTATTTTGCATAAATTGCAAAATAGATGATAAGTGTGTAAAATATTGAGAATTTGGGATTGCTATAGTAGTAAAAAGAGTTTAGCTAGGCTTGAAATACAAAGAAATTTGATAAAAATCAATTTTCGAGCATAGGGGCAAAATGGTTATTTTATCAAATTCTAATGGCAAAATGGTCATTTTACCAAAGGTGTGAATTTATGATTGTTTAATCCTAATTAGTGACTAAATGAGTGCTTATTGTCATTATAGATCAAGACTTACCAAATCCGAACCTAGATCGGGGGAAGGCCAAGCATACCGATTAAACCAAGTAGTCAAGTACTCTTTGTAAACCGAGGTAAGTTGTATGAAAGTAATGCAACTACACTGTTAATGCTTGCATTCATATTGCCTTTGAATTGATATTGAATGAGTTACTAAGTTATGAATCAAGAATGCCTAGTAATATTTGAGATAATAGAAGTATCCCATTGAAATATTAGGGTACGAACTGGATATTCATGCCAAGGCATTGGGTGAATTGTGCGCCAGTGTAAGACATGTCTGGGACATGCTTTGGCCACATTTTGATAGCCAGTGTAAGACCATGTCTGGGACATGGCATCGGCTTCTAGACAAGGGCTAGTGTAAGACATGTCTGGGACATGCATCAGCCATACAGAGACAGCCAGTGTAAGACAATGTCTGGGACATGGCATCGACACAGAGATAGCCAATGTAAGACGTGTCTGGGACACGTGTCGGCTAAAAGTTGTGCTAGTGTAAGACATGTATGGGACATGCATCAGCACACACATATGAGTGCCAATGTAAGACATGTTTGGGACATGCATCAGCCTCGACAAAGATAGCTAGTGTAAGACGTGTCTGGGACACGCATCGGTAATATATCCCATGTTAAAGGTTCAGTGAATATCCAGTCGTATTCCAAACGTTTCAATGGTGAGAGTTATAGATCAATCTTGATAAAGAAAGAATAACCATGTTGTGAGTGTTACAGGTACCTATATGGTAAGCATGAGTATCGAGCTTAATTTAGAAAATTCGACTCGAGTAGATGACAAAGAGTAAGTTGAGTTATGTTTACATTTGAGCATGGTAAGTAATGGTGATATTGTTGTTGTATATTTATTTATATGCAACTTACTAAGCTTTATGCTTACCCACTTTCCTTTCCCTCTTCTTTCAGCGTTATCTAGCTAGCTCGAGGATCCGTTAAGGTCAGAGATATCGATCACACTATCGTCCGCAGCATTCGGTATGGTTTGATTTATATTTTTGAAGGTGGCATGTATAGGGCTGACTAGGATATTCATCATGAGAATTGTTTATGTATTTTGGCGTAAGTCAAAAGCCCTTTATTTTGTATTAAGCCTAGAATAATGGCTATTATTCATTTTGATGAATGCATACGGTGTTCTTTCTATGGTTAAATTAATGTTCATTGTGATAAGATGGGTATATTGAAAAGATCTTGTGTAGGTTGTGCAAGATGGGTGACAAAGGGCTTGGAAAATAGCCTAATTTGTCCACACAGGTAAGACACACGGGCGTGTGTCTAGGCCGTGTGTGACACACGGTTCACACCCACGGGTGTGTGTTATGGTCGTGTATCCCCTGCACCTAAAACTTTAAAGTCATTCTAGCACACGGGCAGGCCACACGGGCGTGTGTCCATGCCGTGCCATGAAGTCAGTATGTATGCTAGTAGCACATGGGTAAGAGACACGGCCATGTGTCTTAGCCGTGTGAAGGACACGGTTGCAGGGCACGGGTGTGTGCTTGGGCTGTGTTGTGTTGGCAGAATGCCCAAGTTTTCAGACACAGGCTCGGGACACGGTCGTGTCCCTAGTGCACAGGCGTGTACTCTATACCCACACGGGCGTGTGGAGCTTTGATGGAAGAGATTTTTCTGAGTTTTAAACGAGTTCTCGATTGGGTCCCGAACTACCCCGAATGTATGTTTAGGGCCTCATAAGCCCGCATAAAGGACATATTACATGGGAAAGGAAAAGTTTTAAATTGATTGAGATTTCATAGACCTGTTTTACATAGTTGATTGAGTTAAAGTCAGGTAGCACCTCGAACCCCGTCCTGGCGTCGAATGTGGGCGAGGGGTGTTACACTAAGCTACTTTAGAAAAATGTCAAGTTAGATTGGACAGATAAGTGCTAGCAAAGCTTTCAGAGAATGAAAACAACTTTGACCGAGACACTTGTTTCGGTGCAACTTGAGTCTAGAAAGGATTTTGTGATTTTTAACAATGCTTTACACAATGGACTTGGATGTATGCTGATGTAAAATGGCAAAGTGGTTGTGTATGCTTTGCAACAAATAATACCTTACAAGAACTACCTCATGCATGATTTGAAATTTGCAATGGTTTTTTTTTCTTTGAAGTTTAGGAGACACTAACTCTATGGTGAAAAGTGCTACATATTCATCGGTCATAAGAGTTTGAAGTTCTTGCTCTCTTAGAAAGAATTGAATTTAAGGTAGCGAAGATGGGAGGAATTGTGACAACCCGAATCAGGGCCTAATCGGAATAGTGGTTTCGTGACCACAAATTCGAGATAGAAATAATTGTTTTATAATTATTTTATAATTATTTTGAGGTTTGTGATATGATTTCATGATTTCGTGAAAATTTCGTGAAGAAATTCAATACATAAAGTTCTTAATTTGAAGTTAGGGACTAAATTGAATAAGTTGCAAAACTTGCATTCTAGAAGTTTCTAGTATGAAATTGCTTTAAAATATTAATTAGGAGGTCTTAAATAGAAATTTGACCAATTTTAAGTTCATGGACAAAATTAGGACATGGAAGGAATTTTTGAAAGTTTAGTAGTAAGGGCATTTTGGTCATTTAGGGGTAAAATGAATTAAAATACAAAATTAAAAGCCAATTTTTCTCATCTTCTTCATGGAGGCCGAAATTAGCATGGGGGAGGCCATGGCTAGGGTTTTCAAGCTTTCCAAGCTCAATAGTAAGTGATTCCAAGCCCCGTTTTTAATGTTCTTTACGTTTTTGGAATCCTGGTAGCTCGATTAAGCTTATTCTAGCAATTATTTAAGCTAGGGTTCATATTTGGAAAAATACCCATAGGTGAAATGTGTTTATTTTGATGTTTTATGGTAGAATATGAAGCTTGAAATTGTGTTAAACAACTTTTGCTAAGTGATTTTTCAGAAAAACGAGTAAAACGGCATAATCGATAAAAATATCTATTGTTCATAACTATGTGTTAGAGTGAGAATTTGATGTTGCCATAGAAAGGAAAAATGATCAGTATGTCATAAAACACAAGGAAATAGGATGAAGTTTAATTTTTGAGTCTTGGGGCAAAAGTGCAAATATGCAAAAGTTTAGGGGTCAAAATGCAAATTTGTAAAAATATGATTTTTAGACCCACATGAATAGTGTGATTAATTATTAGGCTAAATGTGATATTATAGATCAAGAAAGGCGTGGAATCGATCTCGAACGGAAAAGGAAAATGTTTTGGACTAAATTGCAAAATTTCTATATTTTGCACCGAGGTAAGTTTGTATGTAAATAATGCATTAACTTCATTTACATTTTTATATTTCAGCCTATTATATATATTTTAGCCGATTTTGAAGCATAAATTGATTATTGGAAGAATGGAAATAAGTAATAGAGAGAGAAAATCCCGGTTGAACATTCGGAAGAATTGAATAATATAGATGGAGTGTAGCTAGGTCACATGTATGATGCCGAGTGCACATCATGTGTACAAGAAAGCTACACGATACTATGTAGTAGCTAGGTCACATGTGTGATACGGGAAGTATCCCATGTAGACAAGAGAGCTACGGGAGAGAGATAAATGTAGCTAGGTCACATGTGTGATACGGGAAGTAACCCATGTAGACAAGAGAGCTACGGGATATATGTAGCTAGGTCGCATGCGTGGTTCCAGGTGAAGGACACCATGTAGACAAGAGAGCTACGAGATAAATTGGCTAGGTCACATGGGTGGTACTAAGTGTTCACCATGTGTACAAGAGAGCTGAATTATATGAAATATGATGGTGGAGCTGTGTGCTGAAACCATCAAGTATCGGGAATTGATCCGAATTGTTCAACGGGATGGCTTTATGGTGACAATGTAATTATGGACCTATACTTGTAATGTATGAAATGTAGTGAAAATGAATTGTGATATGTATGTTAAAATGAGGTTAATACAAAGAAAGTGTGAAAGAGTGAATTAGCACTAAAACTGTTGTGGGACAGTAGCAGTGACGTGATTTTGAAAACTCACCAAAAATAGTAGGAATTTAACTAGAGGCTGAATGAGATGTGAAATTAAAGCTTGATGAGCCTATTTTCATTTAAAAGAAACGGAGAAAGTAAAGGAATTCTATATTTTGAGATATTTATAATTGTGTGTGACTTGCTCAGAATGACTATGTGATCCCCTGTTCCAGCTTTGAAAAATCATTAAAAAATTGTACAAAACAAATTAAGAAATATAGTTTATATGCATAAATTCATTATTGAGTCTAGTTTTAAATGAAACAGGTTTCATGATTATTTGAATTGTATACTGGGAGAAATTAAATTCGTAGTGAACAGAGGTCAGATCAGTCGAGCTGTGTAACAGGGGAAATTTTAACTAATAAACTGTACTAATTGGCTTGACCAAAAATTCTATAAAAAAAATTAGTGAATAGATATATGAGTCTATTTTCAAGGAAAATTTACGGAATTGGATTTCGAGTTTCGTAACTCGAGTTATGATTTATTTAGTGAACATGACGCAGGAGAGACAGCTTGACCAAAGTGGAATAAATAGTGAAATTAAAAGTAGATACACTTGAGTTATTATGTAATCATACTAAATTCTTTATTCATTATTTATGTACTTGCTTACTAAGCGTAAAGCTTACTTCCTTCTTTTCATTTATTTTTAGTTTGTCAGGTCAGCTCGGGGGTTGAGATCGTCGGAGGCAAAGATCACACTATCAAACCATTACCCTTGGAGTATTGGCTAGTATATGTTAAATGTTTTCATGTGAGTGGCATGTATAAGAAGTTTATTTCATGTCATGTATTATTATTATGATTTGGTTTACCTATTGGCCTACATTGATCTTTTGTACATGGCCGTGAGATGTGGTCTTTATTTATTGTGGTTTGCAAGTTTTAATTTTGGGCAGAACTTTGTGACCCGATTTTATATGTTTGTGAATGTTTAAGTCCGGTAACGCCTCGAACCTTGTTCCGGAGTCGGATACGGGTGAAGGGTGTTACAGGAATTCTTTTAATATTGTAACTTTTTCATTGGCTACCCATCTAGAGAAAGCTAATATTGTGGTAAATGTAACACCCCACACCCGACCTGACCGCTAAGTTTCAGCTATAGGGTGCTACATTCGATACTGTAGCAACTATGGTCGATTACAAAATAATTTAACAATTTATATATATTGATAAGTGTATTACACAATAAAAATGTTATAAAATGATTTTTTGAGTCATATACAATTTTACAAAAGCTCTTTTACTAACTCGAGGTCAAACAAGGACCAAGTTGTAAAGTTTTTAAACTATCTGGTTAACATCGTAACTTCGGGGGTTCAAGGTCGTAACGTAACTCATTAAATTGATCTCGTCGTGAAATTAAGAAAACGTCATTGTGACGTAACTCACTACTTGTTCTCGTCATGACGTTGAAAGTAAGTCATCGTAATGTGACTAACTATTTCTATTTGGACCAAATGGTACCTGTAACACCCCTAGCTCGTCACCGTCACCAGATTAGAGTTACAAAGCATCACGATACAATTCAAAACATTTAACCTTAAAATAGGAACAATTATGCAATTAAAATGTTAGCATTTCACAATTCAATGTAATTAAAGCAAAAATAAACTTATGGGCCTTAAATCGAGCCTACAAAACCTAAAAATAACTTTGGAAGCAACTAGGGATCAAATTGAAACAAAACAATTTTAGAACAACATGAAAATTTGGGAAACAGGGTTCATACAGTCGTGTGGCTAGGCCATGTGACATAGCCTAGATCGTGTGAACATTCAAAGTCTGGACATACGATCGTGTCCCAGCCCATGTGTCTACTTGTGTGCATATTCGAAATAGGGTCACACGGCCATGTTGCAGGTTGTGTGCCAAACTGTGTATGCATTCGATGTTTGGTCACACAATCGTGTCATAGGCCGTGTGCCAGACTGTGCTACATACTGACTTGGGATATACAACCATGTAGTAGGCCGTATGAATCCTGCACCTAAAATCAGTTTGACACATGACCGTATGGTGTGGCCGTGTCTGGCACACGGTCATATGAAAACCTGTGTCTCAGGCCGTGTGTAGCTAAGTGACTTCATTTTCAAGCCAAAACAACCATTCATACTTAGACACCAAGCACCCCATTTTCCACCAAAATGACCTATTCAAAAACACCTTAAACACACCTAAGACATACCAAATTCATACAACTAATATACCAATGTATCCTCATTGATACCACAATTGTCACACAAATACCATAAGCACATTAACTAAAAGCTTACCATTACACACATGTTATTCATTTAACAACCATGTTACCGTTACTTAATTCCAAACACATACTATAAACAAGTCCAACATGTCCAACACCATACAGTACCTATCATAATAGCCATACCACATTTCAACATCATTAAGGATACTAAATCAAAACAATGTCTAACCAAAAGCACAAACATTTACATACCAAAATAATATCATCATAAAACATAGCTTACCAATTCAAAACCATAATAGCTTAATTACAATTCAGCTAACATGTTAACCTTATCCATATCAAACCCTATATACATGCCACAACCAAAATGACTGAAAAACAAAAGCTACCAAAAAGAGTCTAAATAGTGTGAACGTTGAAGCTGATCCGTGAGAACTATTCCACAAGACGTTAACTATAGAAACAAACAAAACAAAACAAGTAAGTTTATGTAACTTAGTAAGTCCATAGTCAAAATTTAATTTAATTTAACTTACCTTAACTATAAGATATCACTAATTAACTTTAACTATTATAATCCTAAGAACCATTCCCAAAATCATATCTCATTAGTACCAAAATATTCAAACATATAACTCAATATCCATAATGGCTCAAGGCAAAGCAATCCACGTTACCATACATATTCATGTATACACAAACAGATCATTATACATACATTCAACTGAAAGAATAATTTTATATTTAAACACAAAGTTTCATGGCCCGTTGAACTATAACAAATTGACTTAGATACTCGGGTTTCCTCCAAAACACACTAAAGAGCATCGTAATGCTATTAGAGGCACTGAAGTGAAAATAGAGGTACCAAAGTGTAATCCTGTTCAAGCACGCATACTAACCCTATTGGCATGCCAAAATCATCCAAACTTCACAAGAATTCCATGTAAATTTTAATATTTAATAAATTAATCCTTTAACTAAAAATAACTAAAATCACTTTACAAAATAATCTTAAACATCAACTAAGACTACAAATTCATCATTTAACTTCAAAAATACCTAGAATTCATTAACAGTAAATTCCAAAAGCTTTAACAGTTTTAAAAATGAATCTCTAGGTTAGCTAGATTAAGCTACAACAATTACAAAAACATAATTTTTACAAGAAATAGATGAGAAAAATGCTTACATGCATCAAACTAAGCAAGGCCAAAAGTTGAATATGGTTATGGTGATTTCTTTTCTTTTAAATTTGGTGGAAACAAAACTAAAGGAGGTGATGAACTTTTGTTTTGTTTTTGTTTATTCAATAATTACCTTTTTACAATTTTACCATCTATAATTTAACATTAATATCACCAAACAAAATCCCTTTAACCGTCCGTCTCAAATTATTATAGTCTAAATACCACATAAGTCCTCCTTCTTTTAGTAATTAACACATCTAATCATTATGATTCAATAGTAATTAGATTTTACATCTTTTACAATTTAGTCTTTTTTAATTAATTAACTATCTAAACATTAAAATTTCTGAACCGAACCTTCACATATCAAAATAATAACTTCATAAATATTTTATAAAAATATTTATAGACTAGTTTACAAAAACGAGGCCTCAGTACCTCATTTCAAAAAACCACTTAACTTATGGAACAAACCACTATACTAAACTATTTGTTCAATAAGTTAAAATTTATCTAATCAAAATTCAATAAAAATTATAATCGACTCGTAGGAATTAAATAATAATTAATACAGACTTACTCATCAGATTTGTGGTCCTAAAACCACTGTTTCTAACATTGTAACATCCCGATTTTGGGCCTAGTCAAAATAGTGGTTTTGAGACTACAAATCCAAAGTAGAAATAATTATTTTATGATTATGATGAGGTCTATGATACAATTGCATCCTTGTGTAAAAATTTCATGAAGAAATTTTATGCATAAAGTGTCCAATTTGATAATTAGACTAAATTGAATAAGTTGCAAAATACATGTTCTAGAAGCTTTGAGCATGAAATTGCCATGGATTTTTAGTTAGAGGGTCTTAAATAGAAATTTGACTAATTTCTAATTTTATGGAAAAAAAAATGGGCATGGATAGGAAAAATTTAAAAGAAAGGCCTTAAGGGCATTTCTATCATTTGGTTAATAAAAGAATAAAAAGGGGAAAATGAAGCAAAAATTGGCTCATCTTCTTCTTGTGTGTGCTGAATTTTAGAAGGGACATAGCTAGGGTTTTTCTTCAACTTTCAAGCTTAATAGTAAGTGCATCCTAGGCCGTTTTTAATGCTCTTTACATTTTTTAAGTTGTCATCAACTGATCTACGGTTTCATATTTAAAAATTGACCCATGTGTGACAAGCATGTATTTTGATGTTTAATGGAGGAATATGAATGTTTTATGTGTGTTAGACAACTTTTACTAAGTGATTTTTTCATGGAAATACCTAAAAAGGACCTTTTTGTAAAAGTTGTAAAAAGGAGTAGTAAAAATCTGATTTGAAGGAAAATGTAGGCTGCCATGAGCATCTGTTAAGTTTGGCTAGGCTTGGGTGACAAAGAAAATGGACACATTTTATTTTACGAGCCTAGGGACTAAGTTGTAAATATGTGAAAAGTTAAGGGTAAAAATGTAATTTTTCCAAAATATGAGTTATAGACTGAATTGAATAATGTGTGTATTGAATAAGCTAAATTTGGTATAGTAGAGCAAGAAAAATGAGGAACGGACTTTGATCGGGAGAAAAACAAGGTGTACGATGATTAGATCCGTTTTTACTATTTTTGTACTGAGGTAAGTTCATATGTAAATAATGCAATGTTGTATCATGTTTTAATTCCTTATCAATGTATGAATTTCTATATTTAATTGTTATGATGATTGTATGAACGGCATTATGGTATATGAGAATGACATTGTGAACGAGTTTGACGAAGATGTGGCATTGAGAAAATCTCGTTTGAACCTTAGGAATAATTTAGGATACAATGTGACATGTCACTAGGAACTATGTGATTATGAGCTCAAGAGATTATGCATATATGTGGCTATGTGAATCTAGGTGCTGGTCCTGCATGTTCTACCAGTGGCTGGGTAGCCCAGCATGTGTTGCGGGTACCTATCAGCTTGTGTGAGCAGCCCGTGTAGTTACGTCCTGATTGTCAGCTTGTGTGAGTAGACCCATGATTAGCTCGAGAGTGAGCAATGTGTGATATGTGATATGTGATATGAGGTAGCATTTGGCTATGTATGAGGCACTATGTGTAAGCTTTTCATCTATCCGATAGTATTCCAAGTGTTCAATGGGTAAATTAGTGAGTTATGCGACAAGAAAGTCAATGATGAGGAACTATGAGAATGTGCTACGAGTTGGTGCAGGTATGTACGTAAAACTCATGAGTAGAGAACTCGGTATGTTATAAACATGTGGTAAGAATGCATATGAGAAAGTTGTGCTTATGGGACTTGATGACATTTCTGAAACTTTGCCTTATATTAATTGTATGATTTATGTTGCTTATTTTTTACATGTGAACTTACTAAGCTTTAAGCTTACTCCCCTTACTTTCCATTTCTTACAGTGTCGCCAAGCTAGCTCGGGGATCGAAGGACGTCGGAGACTCGATTAAACTATCAATTGGACATTTGGGTATAGATAGTGTCAACATTTTGAGTATGGCATGTATAGGAGACTTGGTCATTTTGTTATGTGTCATTTTGAATAGCCAAATTGTGTTGGCTCATGATGATATTATGATTCATTTTGTATAAGGCCATGAGATGTGGCTTATATTTGCTTCTCGGGTTGTAACCCTAATTATTTATGCATGCATGCAATATGTTTAGACTTTGTGATGTGGTTGGTGGCTACTTGTTTGTAGTGGATGTGATAAATGGCACATAAGCTTAATGAATGAATTGGGACTAATAAGTATGACCATAACTATGGTATAATTGAGTAGATTGAAGGTAGGTTTATAAGAATGAATAAATATGAAATTGGTGTGGAATGTCGTATGAAAGCATGATGGTTTGAGTATGTGATACGTTGACATTACAAAGTCATGGATTAATTATGATTGTGAGTATTTGAGTGACTAAATATGCTATGTTGCATGTCATCAAAAATGTATAAGTGAGTGAGCATTTAAGGTTGGCAAATGGCTTGGAAAATACCCTCAAAGTTGTCCATACGGGTAGACACATGGGCATGTGTCTAGGCCGTGTGTGACACACGGTCTGCCCCATAGGCGTATCATTCGGCCGTGTGTCCCCTCCACCCTAATTAATGCAAAATAGAATGCCCAGTAGTAAACACACGGGCAGAGTCACGGCCGTGTGTCTCAGCCGTGTGAAGGACACGGCCTTAGGACATGGGCGTATGCCCAGGCCGTGTAAAGTCTGCACTTAATTATTTTGGAATTTAATTCGCCACACGGCCTAGCACATGGGCGTGTGACTTGGCCGTGTGACCCTAATTGCATTGATGACATCATGAACAGAGAGTTACACGGGCGTGTCCAAAGCCACACGGGCGTATGTGTGACCACACAGCTTACCTACACGGGCCTGTGACCCTATTTCCATGAAATGTTTTTTTTAAGTCTTCCAAATGTTTTCAAGATTCTCGATTTAGTTCCGAACCACTCCCAATGTATGTTTTGGGCCTCGTAGGCCCATAATAGGGATGATAGGCATATGTATAAATGGTTTTAAATTGGATGAAATTTTATGGCTTGGTTTTGTATCTTTGCTTACATTTAAGTTCGATAACGCCTTGAACCCTATCCCGACGTCGGATACAGGTAAGGGTGTTACAAACACCACTGAAAAACAGGCTATTACAGTATCAATTTACAATGACCTAACAAATTGGCCAATTTCGATTTTTTCCCTGATTGAACATATAAATACACTCACAATACTTTATAAAAAACCATAGATATATCATCATTATCATACTCATCAAGCTAAACAAAATATACAAAACAAAATCTACCTTTGTAACATTGAAACTAGAGACTATATATGCAAATATCTACTCAACACTTTAAAACATGAACTTTAATTAACTTATGCCAATTAAATGTACCAAAAGACCATTTGATACAACACCAACTCAAAACCTAAGTACACGCCATTTATCAAAACAAGAGGAACTATAAAAACATTACTGAGTCAAGGGTCCTATCTGGATGTTAGATCAGTTTTCATAATCTTAGATTCACTTACACCTGCGCACGGAATAAACAAACCGTTCGTTAATCGATAAAGCTCAATTATACCTCCATGATTCAAGTCATAAAATGAATATGATCACAAGAATATTTCAATCAATATATGCTATGATACAACCATTTCAAATTCCATGCTCATCACACAAATATCAATTTCATACACAATCTCATTTGTTAATCCATCTCAATTTCACACACATACAAACACACATATATGTTTAACACTATGATAATAAACATCCATTATTCAATCAATAACATCTAATCTTTCATTTTTCAATTCAATTTTGTCTCTCTCGAGTCTATGGACTTGTTCAATCAATTCGATCTCTACGACTCATTTTTAATTGGTCTGCATGGTCTTTCACATGCTATCGATAGTCACATATCTCATATATGCATTTGCAATACCATTTTTTATTATCGAATCATTTCAAATAATCATTTAACCAACTCACATTTTATATTTCCTATTAACCTAGTACTGGATTTGGTGCCCTAGGCATAGTATAGTCATTTGCATACTTGTAATTTTTTCAAATAGATTGGTTCATAGAACAAAATCATTGGTTACATTAAGTTACTTTGTATGATTGTCCTCATATGGTTTTTTCACACAAAGCAAAATGGAAAAAAGTTGCTTATTGGGTGTCTAATGTTTAAAACTAATACTAAGCAGTATTACATGGTAGGATCATAATATGGAAAGACATTTTATATTAGTAGACAACCTAAACATGCCCTTACTCTAATAAAAAATGAGCAAACCAATTGAAAGACTAATATGTCGTCTATCAAGTTTAATTGGGGAGATGTTTTGTCTTGGACATCGGAACAGGTGACTCCCATATATGTGGCTGAGTGGATTGACAACACATCGAACTAGACCCAAAAAGAATAGATCCTGAATCCTTTTATGATGAAACGATGCAGAGTGCTTATTCCAAACTCTTGGAAATAACTATGAAAGTTGAGATGGATTCTATAGACTCTAACTCAGTGTAAGAACTTGTAGACTTACCAAAAGGGATAAAACCCATAAGCTGTAAATGGATCTATAAGAGGAAAAGATATGCGGATGGAAAAGTGGAAACTTATAAGGCTGGACTTGTAGCAAAAGGTTATACTCAGAGAGAAGGTATCCATTACGAAGAAACATTCTCTCTAGTAGTCATGCTAAAGTCAATCCGTATATTATTATCCATTGCAGTAAATTTCAATTACAATATCTGGAAAATGGATGTTAAGACAATGTTTTTTAGCGACTATCTTAAAGAGAGCATCTATATGATGCTACCCACCAGATATATAGCTAAAGGAAATGAGCATAAATTTTGCAAACTACTTAGATCCATATATAGACTTAAGCAAGCATCCCGCTCATATTGGATCTGGTGCCCTAAGTATAGTATTTTTGTCTAAGTGCACTTATAATTTTTCGAATAGATTAGTTAATAAGATTATTCATGAATTACATTAATACTTTGTATTATTGTCCTCTAACGGTTTTTGCATGCAAAACAAAATGGAAGCAAATGTTCCTCATTGGTTGTCAAATGTTTAACTAATACTAAACAATATTACGTGGTTAGATCGTAATACAGAAAAACATCTTGTATTAGTAGAAAACCTAAGTATGTCATTAGTCTAATTGGAAATGAGCAAACCAATTTAAAGACTAATATGTTGTCTATCAAGTCCAATTAAAGAGATGCTTTGTCTTGGGCATCAGAGCTGATGACTCCTAGAAGATAAAGACATAGATGTGACTGACTGGACTGAAAGTACATCGGATAGGACCAAAACAAAATAGATCTTGAATCTATTTATGGATTTATTCAGTTGTGACATTCATAGTGTGGCATACCTAAATCCTAAGTGGATGGCGCACTATGTATGTGCAACACCCCTTACCCGAGACTGTTGCCAAAATCGAGCACGAGGCATTACTAAACTTAATCTATCACTTAAATAGTTTTAAAATTTTTTATTTAAACTTTTCGGAATGTGCTGTCATTCTGCGTTGTAGTCGCCTAAAAATTCATATCTTGGGTTCCGAAACTCAAAATTTAGATCCGTAAATTTTTCCTGAAACTAGACTCATATATCTATCCACTAAATTTTTTCTAGAATTTTTGACTTAGCCAATTAGTACAGTTTATTAGTTAAAGTTACCCCTGTTTCAGAATTCGACTGCACAGACCTCTACTTACTACGAACCACTTTTCTCCCTATACAAAATTTATATAACTATACCGTTTGTTTATATTAAAACTAGATTCAATAAGGATTCTAACCATATAAATTACACCACCTAATTATTTTTGTACAATTTATGGTGAATTTCCAAATTTAAAATAGGGGATCTAGAATTTTCTCTGACCCTGTTTCACTAAAACTCAGATATCTCATAAAATATAATACGTTTACCTGTTTTGCTTATTCCATAAGAAAATAGACATAATAAGCTTTAATTTCATATATTATTCATCTTAAAAATATGTTTATACAATTTTTAGTGATTTTTCAAAGTCACGTCATTTCTGTTATTTGAATCTGTTTTTAGGTTACTTTCACATTTTTCATAATTTTCATGTGATAACCACCATTCAATCATACATATTAATAAATATGCATATCATCGGTCATTTTCATTAGCTAATCTCTAGCAAGTATTTACACATCATTCATTGTTCACATTATACTAAAAGTAGCTAAGTTTCTATACATGCCATACACAAAACAAAACGTCTAATTATACCGAGTTATTTCTTTGATAGTGTGATCGGCCTCCGACGTTTCCTTCGATCCCCGAGTGGCTAGATAAGTACTATAAGAAGAAGAAAATAAAGGGATTAAGCACTAGGCTTAGTAAGCTTACAAGCAATTAAATCACAACATTCAACATGATGGATAATTATGCATAATATCATCTAACGTCATAAATTTCTTTACTTCTCAATTTCTATCTTCTTCTTTATTCCTTTACCTTCTTTCTTATCTGACCTTTCCTTTTCATAAATATAATCTACTTTTCCTTTGCTGTTAATTCACTGTAATCTAACTCAGTATCCGACCCGTTGAACCACTCGGAATACTAAGGATATTAGGTCGCTTTCATCTATCAATATCCCGCCAATGCCATGTCTTGGCATGGACTTACATGAATTATTCTGTCTCCAATGCCATATATATATAATATGGGCTTACATGGCTCATTCCTGTCTCCAAAGCCATATATCCGATATGGACTTACACGGCTCATTTCTATCCCGTCTCCGTCTCACAACCCTAATATCCTAACATTCCTAAGGTTCAAACGGGACTTCCTAATGCCTTTTTCTCTGTCTCTTCGCCTTTAATTCGACTTTAAATATTCTCATAAAATAAGTATATAAATGCTAGAAATTAACAATAATAATGTAAAATAAAATAATATTGCATTTATTTTATTGTAAACTTACTCGATATAAAATGTGACTAAACTTTACAATTTAGTCCTTTTACTTTTTTTTTTTCCCGATCTACTCCCGAATTTCGCTCTTCTTGATCTATAATAGAAAATTTAACTTATTTAATATCAAAATTTATCAAAACAGTCCTTTACTCAAACTTTGCAAAAATTACATTTTTGCCCCTAAACTTTTGCATATTTACACTTTTGCCCCAAAGCTCGTAAATTAAGCTTCAGCCTATTTTCTTATGTTTTATGACATGCTGGTCATTTTTCCCTTCTATGGCAGCATCAAATTCATACTCTAACATGCACTTATGACTATTAGGTATTTTTACCTAAGTTAAGTCCTTTTTACTCGCTTTTTGCTTAAAACCGAGTAGTACAAATTGTCTAACATAATTTAAAATCTCATATTCTATCATAAAACACCAAAATACACAAATTTCACCTATGGGTATTTTTCCAAATATGAACCCTAGCTTGACTTATTACTAGCATAAGCTTAATCGAGCTCAAGGGACTCCAAAAACGTAAAGAACATTAAAAACGGGGCTTAGAATCACTTACTATGAAGCTTGAAAGTTGAAGAAACCCTAGCTATGGAGAGAGGTAAGATTCAGCTGGTACTTGAAGAAGATGATACAATTTTGTCATCTTTTTACCTTTTTATTAATGTTAATAACCAAATGACTAAAATGCCCCTCCTTACTAAACTTTCAAAAATTCCTTCCATGTCCTAATTTTTTTTTCCATGAACTTAAAATTGGTCAAATTGTTATTTAAACCCTCCTAATTAATATTCCAAAGCAATTTCATACTAAAAACTTCTAGAATGCAAGTTTTGCAAATTATTCGATTTAGTCCCTAATCTCAACTTAAGCACTTTATGCATAGAATTTCATCACGAAATTTTCACACAATCATGCAATTATATCATGAACCTCAAAATAATAATAAAATAAATTTTTCTACTTCGAATTTTTGGTTTCGCAACCACTATTCCGTTTAGGCCCTATTTCGGGATGTTACAGTATGCGTGACTCATACACTTTAATGTAAGTAAAAGCTTGAGTTCAAATAGATAAGGAACTAAAAGCTGGTGCTTAGATGTACAACTTCAGCAATATGTAGCGTCATTCATAATAGTGGAATCCATAACCTGAGACATTGTAACACCCCAAACTCAGCCTAGACGTTATGGCCGAATCTTCGATGTCACATTGAAGTGTTTTTTGAAAAACACAATTCCGTTGAAAAATTTGTTCTATATTAAAACCTCTTTGTGATCTTAAGAAAATTTAGGATATCTTGTTCTTTGTTAAAACTCAAGTCGTTTTAGCAAAATGTTAATCATATTAGATTATCATTACACTTAAAAATAATGTTTGTTGCTGAAGCTTTTGAAATATGTCGCGTAAACGTGGTGTTTGAAAAGCATTTGTCTTTTTGAAAATCCACGACCTACTACTAGCAGATATGAATCAAATAAATAAGTCCCAAATTAAAATAAAAACTTAAAGAGGCCTTATTACAAAACAAATACCCAAATTAAATTACTTACAAATTAAAAGTTAAAAATGAAAGCAAATGCAGTTGTGTGGCCCCCATCGAGTCCCTTGCAGCACCGATCCGCCTAAGGATTACCTACGCAGAAAAATAGAAGAGTGAATTTATGAAAACTCAGTGTGTAATCCCTTAACAATAGTTAGTCATACAAGAGGCAATTCTGGCCCTGGGCTAAGCGAGCCAAAGAATGATCCGATGTCGGTTGGGGCCTTAGCCCAGTATAATATCAGTATCAGTGTGGGCCTTAGCCCATTTCGGTAACAGTAATAGAAATGCAATCAGAAATCCTACCCATCCATCCTCTACACTCCACTCCGTCTAGCCCTACACTCCATGTGGGGATAAAATCAACCCACCCATCCCTACACTCTAAAATATAGCACAAGTTGCAAAGACTAAACAAAGATTTACAAAGCAGAGTCACAAGACAAAGACACTTCCTCCAAACATAATAAGCCCGTCCCCATGCAACATATCATAATATTATGCATGTATGCAATATATATATAAAATGACATGCTCGATTACAGTCTACATACATAAGGGCATAACAATCATTTTACCTCATAGGGACATAATAGTCATTTATCAATTTGGGGTCTAGGTGTACTTACCGACCCAATGTAGGTCCTCAGTCATCTCGGGTGACCAGTGCAACCTTAACAGTCAAACAGTGAAAATGGGCCCAAGGCCCATAATGTAGCCCATGTGGGCCCACATGCCCGTGTGGCCCACTAAGCCCAAAAATGGCCTTGGCCGTGTGAACTACATAGCCTGGCCCAATAATATCCACACGTCCATGTGGTTTACCCGTGTGGGGTCCACAGGCCCGTGGGGCCCACACGACCTGTTTTGGCCTATTATGGCCCTAATCGACCTTAGACCATGAAATCACTCATGGCCGGCCTTAACGATCTTACGCTCACGTTTTGACGTTCGGACTACCAAACAAAAAAGCGCACGCTCGTGTAGTGTCGACGGTCACCTATTTCGGCTTTTGCTGATTTACGATTATGGCAGTGTGATTACACACCTATTTGCGAAAGTGCAACTAGCCTACGAGCACTCCATCCTATTTCAAACAAAAGCTCTAGTTAATAGGCTAACAAATGAGTCGAAGCGAACTTTAATCAAACACTTATTCATAAGATTACCTATCACTTGTCCAAATCGACCACACACTAAAACCGTTGCAAGAGATCACTTGGAATCCTTAAAGACTACCTGCATCCCAATCGCCATTTGTTAACTAAACCCTACTCGTAAGACATTGAACCAAAAGTATAGTAACTTACCGAAAGTACCAATTCAGAATAGGAGAAGAAGCAAATCAGCCCACACCCCTAACAAAAGCCGAAAGCACACGATTCGACAAAAGCAAAGGCTAACACAACCACACTCCTGATATGGAATATTCGGCTAACACAAAAAGTAGAGAACTGACAGAAAGAAAAGAGGGGAAGAGTATTCATTTTTAACAATGCAAGGAGGGTCACTCGAAAAGAACTGAGGAATAGAGTGAAAAGGAAAAAAAGTATTCAGCCAAGCTAACCGATTGAGAAAGCCAGAGAAAGAGGGCAATTGATCAATAAGAAACCGATTGAAGAAGGAAGAGGAAGAAAAGAATTGGCCAACAAAGACTGAATAGATTTGAGAGAGAAGAAGGCAATAGGTATTCGACCAAAGAGAAGAAAACCGATTGGGAAAGAAAGTGAAGGAAAAGAAAATAGATGGGCAAGAGGTCTAGAGAGAAGAGCAAAAAGAACTGAAAGGTACTCAGAAAATCAATAGAAATTCTTAGCTTCAGAAACAAAAAGTGAAAAGAACCCAAAAGTTTGGCAAAACCTGAAATAGAGAGAATAGCTACCAACCTCAAGGTCGAATTCCTGTGTGATCAAAGTACCTATTCGGCTATAACTCCTCTAAAACCCCAACACCCCTAATTTTTCTCCAAAAATCCCTCATCATATTCCCCAAGCCGATCACTATCCAAATCCCCCATATTCCCTCCTAAATTTTGGCTACACAATCCCCTCACCCCTCAAACACTCCAACCGCCCATTAGCATCAGAGTTCCACTGATATTTAACCTCTTACACGGTACAGTAGCAAAATAAGATGCTCTTCTTGAATCGCCAAGCCTCGAACCTCAGACCCCAAGGAACACTCCACACACCACTTACCTTTAGACCAACAGGCCCTTTTTGTCATGGTTTATCCACATTTATTTAAGAAGCCTACTAACTAGAGACATGGTTTATTCAAGTAAAAACAAAATTTGATACAAGCTAAGGCTTGAACCCAGGACTTCTTAGACTTTTCCCAGGACACTTAGCCACTAAAGCAAGCAAGCATATATGCAACATAACATGCAA
Source organism: Gossypium anomalum (assembly GCA_025698475.1). NCBI lineage: Eukaryota > Viridiplantae > Streptophyta > Magnoliopsida > Malvales > Malvaceae > Gossypium > Gossypium anomalum. Next base: position 38,450,037 of record CM046958.1, on the reverse strand, counting down.
ATTTGATCATTTAAGATTTGGGGCATTACAGACATGGGTAATTGATATTCTTTCATTGGAATTACATGGTTGATGAAAAGTAAACATGGCCACAGGTTGTTCGTCTTTGTGATGAATGACTTGATTATTATTCGATAGTAATTGACTTTTCATGAAGGAAGTTGTAATGCTTACCATGAGATAAAATAATATTATATTAGGAGAATGGATATTATCTCAAAGAGATCTAGGATATCCTATAAGGGTAACACACTTATGAAAAGGTCATTAGATGAGCATTGAGTAGTTGCTTTCATAATTTTATGTCTTTAGGCAGAGCTCAGTTACGATACCATAGTAGAATGATTTCATGACTAAATAAGTTTATAATTAATAGGCGAAAAGCTGGAATTTAATTATAAATCATTTGAGACCCAGTTACATATGTCCAATTGGTCCCTCCACTACCATTTCCATTTCCATTTTAAGAAACCTACATTCGTTTCCAACTGATTCAATTTATCCATTTTGAAAAAAACCATAATCATTCCTGAATGTTTCCCATTTCTCTATTTTTATTCATTTTTTTCATTTCAATCAAAACATGTAATTCATTTTTGGTTTCAAAGAGCTAACGGAGGGATCGTTTGGCCAAGCAACTAGGGCTCAAATGATTTATAATTAATTTTTGGCTTTTCTCCTATTAATTATAAACTCATTTAGTTACAAAATCATTTCACTATAGTATCATTACCGAGATCTCCCTAATGACATACCATTACAAAAGCATATACTCAGTGCTAGTCCAATGACCTTGTCATAAGTGTGTTACCCTCATAAGATACCCTTAATATTTTTGGGATAATATTTGCTCTCCCAATATGATCATATTTTATCTCATTGTAATCATTACATCTTCCTTCATGAAAATTCAATTACTATTAAATAGTAATCAAATCATTCATCACAAAGACAAACAACTCGTGGCCCTGTTTACTTTTCATCAACCATGTAAAGCCAATGAGAGGATACCATTTACCTATGTATTGAAGAAATCGTCCAAGCACCAGGTTTTGGTTCCTTATCTATTCAAACTCAGGCTTTTATTTACATTAAAGTGTATGAGTCACGCATACATAGTTCACCATCCACTCAGGATTTAGGTATGCCAACTATGAATGTAACAAGTGAATAAATCCATAAATTAATTCAAGATCTATTCTACTTGGGTCTAGTCTGATGTATTGTCAGTCCAGTTAGTCACTGTAACATCCCGATTTTCGGCCTAGTTGGAATAGTGGTTTTAACACCACAAATTTGAAGTAGAAATAATTATTTTATGATTATGATGAGGTCTATGATATGAAGAAAAAATTGGCTCATTCTTTTCTTGTGTGTGCCGAAATTTTGAAGGGCCATAGCTAGGGTTTTTCTTCAACTTTCAAACTCAATAGTAAGTGCATCCTAGCCCCGTTTTTAATGTTCTTTACATTTTTGAAGTTGTCATCAATCGATCTACCTATTTTTAGCCTTATTTTGAGCTAGGGTTCATATTTAAAAATTGACCCATGTGTGATATGCATGTATTTTGATGTTTAATGGAGGAATATGAAATGTTTGACGTGTGTTAGACAACTTTTACTAAGTGATTTTTCATGAAAATACCTAAAAATGACCTTTTTGTAAAAGTTGTAAAAATGAGTAGTAAAAATCTGATTTGAAAGAAAATGTGGGCTGTTATGAGAATGTGTTAAGTTCGGCTAGGCTTGGGTGACAAAGAAAATGGACACATTTCATTTTACGAGCCTAGGGACTAAGTTGTAAATATGTGAAAAGTTAGGGTAAAAAGGTAATTTTTCCAAAATATGAGTTATGGACTGAATTGAATAATATGTGTTTTGAATAAGCTAAATTTACTATTATAGAGTAAGAAAAACGAGGAGTGGACCTTGATCGGGGGAAAAACAAGGTGTACGACGAGTAGATCCGTTTTTACTATTTTTGTACTGAGGTAAGTTCATATGTAAATAATGCAATGTTGTATCATGTTTTAATTCCTTATCAATGTATGAATTTCTATATTTAATTGTTATGATGAGTGTATGAACGATAGTATGGTATATGAGAATGACGTTGTGAATGAGTTTGACGAAGATATCGCATTGAGAAAATCCCGTTTGAACCTTAGGAATAATTTAGGATACAATGTGACATGTCACTAGGAACTATGTGATTATGAGCTCATGAGATTATGTGTATATGTGACTATGTGAATCTAGGTGCTGGTCTTCTAAGTTCTACTGCTGGCTGGGTAGCTCGGCATGTGTTACGGGTACCTGTCAGCTTGTGTCAGTAGCCCATGTAGTTACGTCCTAATTGTCAACTTGTGTGAGCAGGCCCGTGATCAGCTCGAGAGTGAGTAATGTTTGATATGTGAAATAAGGTAGCATGTGCCTACGTATGAGGCACTATGTCCAAGCTTTCCGTATATCCGATAATATTCCCAGTGTTCAATGGGTAAATCAGTGAATTATGCGACAAGTAAGTCAATGATGATGAAGTATGAGAATGTGCTACGAGTTGGTAACGTTATATACGTAAAACTCATGAGTAGAGAACTCGGTATGTTATAAACATGTGGTAAGAATGCATATGAGAAAGTTGTGCTTATGGGACTTGATGACATTTATGAAGTTTTGCCTTATAGTAATTGTATGATCTATGTTGCTTACTATTTGCCTGTGAACTTACTAAGCTTTAAGCTTACTCCCCTTCCTTTCCATTTCTTATAGTGTCACCAAGCTAGCTCGGGGATCGAAGGACGTCGGAGACTCGGTCAAACAATCAATTGGACATTTGGGTATAATTAGTGTCAACATTTCTAGTATGGCATGTATAGGAGACTTGGTCATTTTGTTATGTGTCATTTTGAATAGCCAAATTGTGTTGGCTCATGATGGTATTATGATTTATTTTGATAAGGCCAAGAGATGTGGCTTATATTTGCTTCTCGGGTTGTAACCTTAATTATTTATGCATGCATGTAATGTGTTTAGGCTTTGTGATGTGGTTGGTGGCTGCTTGATGGTAATGGATATGATAAATGGCATATATGCTTAATGAATGAATTGGGACTAATAGGTATGACCATAACTATGGTATAATTGAGTAGATTGAAGGTAGGTTTATAAGAATGAATAAATATGAAATTGGTGTGAAATGCCGTATGAAAGCATGATGGTTTGATTATGTGATATGCTGACATTACAAAGTCATGGATTAATCATGATTATGAGTATTTGAGTGACTAAATATGCTATGTTGCATGTCATCAAAAATGTATAAGTGAGTGAGCATTTAAGGGTGGCAAATGGCTTGGAAAATATTCTTAAATTTGTTCACACGGGTAGACACATGGGCATGTGCCTAAGCCGTGCGTGACGCATGGTCTGCCCCATGGTCGTGTGGTCCGGCCATGTGTCCCTTGCACCCTAATTAGGTAAAATAGAATGCTCAGTAGTAAACACACGGGCAGAGACATGACCATGTGTCTCAGCCGTGTGAAGGACACGGCCTTAGGACATGGGCGTGTGCCCAGGCCTTGTGAAGTGTGCACTTAATTTTTGGAATTTAATTCGCCACGCGGCCTAGCACACAGGCATGTGACTTGGTCGCGTAACCCTAATTGTGTCGATGACGTCATAAACAGAGAGTTACATGGGTTGAGGACATGGACGTGTCGCATGCAACAGAGGCGTGTGTGTGACCACACGACCTACCCACACAGGCATGTGACCCTATTTCTGTGAAATTTTTTTTAAGTCTTCCAAATGTTTTCAAAGTTCTTGGTTTAGTCCCAAACCACTCCCAATGTATGTTTTGGGCGTCATTGGCCCGTAATAGGGACGATATGCATATGTATAAATGGTTTTAAAAATTATGAAACTTTATGGCTTCATTTTGTATGGTTGCTTACGTTTAAATTTGGTAACGTCTCAAACCCTATCCCGGTATCAGATACGGGTAAGGGGTGTTATATTTAGTGGCATCAAAGCTACGTTTTAGTGGATTCTTGGAGTAAGGTAGCACATGTATAAGTGTAGCTATACATGCCATACATATATTATGATAGTGTGATGACTTTTGATGATTTTAAAATGTGTTTTCATATACAAAATGGATCTCGACAGAGCAGTGGCAGATGATGTTAAAAGTAACGCGCCTGCTCCTATTGAAGGGGCAGTGCCGTCTGATAGTAGACCCCCTATAGTTAGTTGAGGAGACGGAAGCAGGGAAGTCTTTCTCCATATAACGGATGCCTGGTATACGAAGTTTGTTCGAACGGACCTGAACACTAACCCCCTCCACCCCAGCCTATTCCTCAACCTATCCTTGTAGCACCCCAAGGTATGTACTTCATAAGATTGAATAGGCCTCCAATTGATAAGATTCGAAACAAGGGCCGAAGAATTCCGAGTGGGTATGGATGATGATCCCAAAAGGGCAGAGTTTTGGCTTGAGAATACCATTAGGGTATTTGATGAGTTATCGTACACACCAGAGGAATGTATGAAATGTGTTGTGTCACTCCTGAGAGACTTGGCTTATTAGTGGTGGAACACCCTTGTGTTGGTTGCACCAAGGGAGAGAATTAATTGGGAATTTTTCCAAGAAGAGTTTCGTAAGAAATACATTAGCCAGAGGTTTATTGATTAGAAAAGAAAGGAATTCCTTGAGTTAAAACATGGCTGAATGACAGTAACGGAATATGAGTGTGAGTTTGTGAGACTAAGCAAATACGCTCGAGAATGTGTACTGACTGAGACCATTATGTGTAAATGATTTGAAGATGGGTTAAATGAAGACATCTGATTGTTGGTTGGTGTCCTTGAACTAAAAGAATTTGTTATGCTCGTAGAGAGAGTTTGTAAGGCTGAAAAATTGGCTAAGGAGAAAAGAAAAGTTGAGTTAAAGTCCCGAGATTTGAAGAAGAAACAAATGGGTAAGTCATTTCAGTCTTCATCTAAGAAACTGAGAGAGTTTAATACTCGATAAAGTGCTTCAGTTGGGTTTTCAAATAGAAACCATGGGAAACAGTATTCAGGTTATAAGGCTCAGACTACTTTGATAGTGAGTGTGGGTAATGCTCGACCTAATAGGTTCAAGTGTCAACATTGTAGTAGACGTCATCCCGGTGAGTGCTGGATGAATAATCGAGCATGTTTTAAGTATGGATCACATGATCATCTTATCAAGGATTGTTCTGAGATGGTTGAGAAAGAAAAATTCCAGCGTGCAAGATCCAATAATATTGCTTCTAGAGGGAGGCCACAGAGAAATCTAGGAAGTGGAGCGAGTAGCAAGAGTGCACCTAGAGATCTAGTTGTGAGTCCCGAGTGTAGAGCACTTGCGAGAACTTATGCCATTCACGCCCGCGAAGAGGCTTAATCTCCTGATGTGATTACGGGTACTTTTTCTCTCTATGATACTTTTGTTGTTGCTTTGATTGATCCGGGATCTACCTATTCGTATGTTTGTGTGAAATTGGTATCTAGCATGAATATGCCTGTTAAGCCTATAGAATTTGTGATAAAAGTGTCAAACCCACTAGGCAAATATGTGTTAGTTGACAAAGTATGTAAGAATTATCCTTTGTTTTCCGACTAATCTTATGCTTTTACTGTTTGATGAATTTGATATAATTCTTGGTATGGATCAATAAATTGCTTATGATGTGATAGTAAATTGTGGAAGAAAATTTATTGAATTGAAATGTGAAAATAGGGATATTCTTCTAGTTGAACCAGATGAATTGGATAACTTGCCTGTAGTTATTTCTTCTATGACTGCTCAGAAATGTATAAGAAAGGGTTATAAAGCTTATCTTGCCTTTGTACTGAACACAAAAGAGTTTGAGTTGAAAATTGAATCCGTGCTGGTAGTATGTGAGTATCTGAATATATTTTCGGAAGAGTTGCTCGGATTGCCTCCTATTAGAGAAGTTGAATTTGGTATTGATTTGATTCCTAGTACAGCACCTATTTTGATTGCTCCGTATAGGATGGCTCCGACAGAATTAAAGGAATTGAAAGTTCAGTTACAAGAGTTAACGGATAAAGGTTTTGCGAGACCTAGTTATTCCCTATGGGGTGCTCCAGTACTATTTGTGAAAACGAAGGATGGTTCAATGAGATTATGCATTGACTACTGACAACTCAATAAGGTGACCATAAAGAACAAGTATCCCTTGCCAAGGATTAATGATTTTTTTTATCAATTGAAGGGAGCCATAGTGTTTTCAAAGATAGACTTGAGATCCGGTTACTACCAGTTGAGAGTTAAGGAGTTTGATGTGCCAAAAACTGCATTTCGGACGAGGCATGGTCACTATCCATTTTTGGTTATGCCTTTTGGTTTAACGAATACTCCTTTTGTATTTATAGATTTGATGAACCAAATTTTTCGAACGTATTTGGATAAGTTTGTTGTTGTTTTTATTAATAATATACTGATTTATTCTCGTGATGAGATCGAATATGCCGAGCACTTGAGAATGGTTTTGCAAACATTGAGAGACAAACAGTTGTATGCTAAGTTTAGTAAAAGTGAATTTTGGCTTAGAGAAGTTGGATTTTTGGGTCATATTGTTTCGGGTGATGGCATTAAAGTTGACCCGAGTAAGATTTCGACTATTGTTGAATGGAAATCATCGAGGAATGTAACTGAGGTTAGAAGCTTTCTAGGCTTGGCCGGTTATTACAGATACTTTGTTAAAAGATTTTCCATAATTACTACTCCGATGACAAGGTTGTTACAGAAAGATGTCAAGTTCGAATGGATAGAAAAGTGCCAACAGAGTTTTGAGAAACTAAAAGCGTTGTTGACAGAGGCACTAGTTTTTATACTTGAGCCGTGAAAAGAATTTGTGGTTTGTAGCGATTCATCCTTGAATAGTTTAGGTTGTGTACTTATGCAAGAAGGCAAGGTAAGAGCTTATGCCTCAAGGCAGCTGAAACCACATGAGAAAAATTATCCGAACAATGATTTGGAACTAGCCGCCATTGTGTTTGCATTGAAGATTTGGAGACATTATTTGTATGGTGAGAAATGTCGGGTATTCACTGACCATAAAAGTCTAAAGTACTTAATTACTCAAAAGGATTTGAACCTAGGGCAAACGAGATGGTTGGAGTTGTTAAAAGATTACCAGTTAGTGATTGACTACCACCCGGGAAAGGTGAATGTGGTCGCCAATGCTTGAGTAGAAAGTCATTATTTACGTTAAGGGCTATGAACACTCAGTTAGCTTTATCAAATGATGGTTCTATTTTAGTTGAGTTGAAAGCTAGACCGATTATTCTACAAGAGATTTATGAAGCTCAGAAAAGTGACAGTGATTTACAAGACAAGAGGGTTCAGTGTGAGTCGGGTCTTGAATCAGATTTCTGGATTGGTTCCGATGGTTGCTTGATGTTTCGAGATAGGATTTGTGTTCCTAAAAATACTAAGTGATTCAGAAGATTTTGTATGAGGCACATAGTGATTGTTTGTCTATTCATCCGAGTAGTACGAAAATGTACAATAACTTGAAGAAATTGTATTGGTGGCTGAGTATGAAAAGAGATATTTCTGAGTTTGTATCAAGATACCTAATTTGTCAGCAAGTAAAAGCTGAACACCAAGTACCTTCTGGATTACTTCAACCTGTGATGGTTCCCGAGTGGAAATGTGACCATATTACTATGGACTTTGTGACGGGCTTGCCATTAACACCCAGAAAGAAAGATGCCGTATGGGTTGCTGTTGATCGATTGAAAAAGTTGGCTCACTTTATATCGGTACGTGCCGACTAATCACTTGACAAGTTAGCCGAGTTGTATATTTCTGAAATTTTGAGATTGAACGGAGTGCCTTTGTCAATTATTTCGAATAGAGGTCTGAGGTTCACATCACGATTTTGGAAAAAGTTACAAGAAGCTTTGGGTACAAAGTTGAATTTTAGTATTGCTTTCCATCTGAAAATAGACAGTCAGTTTGAGCGGGTAATTCAGATTCTTGAGGATATGCTGCGGTGTTGTGTTCTTGAGTTCCAAGGTAGTTGGCAAAAGTACTTACCGTTGGTGGAATTCGTCTACAACAATAGTTTTCAGTCGAGTTTGAAAATGGTGCCTTATAAGGCATTGTATGGGTGTAAGTGCCGAACACCATTGTATTGGATCGAACTTAGAGAAAATCAGATTCATGGAGTTGATTTAGTCAAAGAAACTGAAGAAAAGGTAAAGGTAATTTGTGATTGTTTGAAAGCTACTTCAGATAGATAGAAATCCTACGTGGATTTGAAACTAAAAGAAATTGAGTTTCAGGTCGATGATAAGGTATTCCGATTGAGTTTCAGGTCGATGATAAGGTATTCCTAAAAGTGTCTCCGTGGAAGAAAGTTCTCAGATTTGGCCGGAAAGGCAAGTTGAGTCCGCGTTTTATTGAACCGTATGAGATTACTGAAAGGATAGGGCTAGTAGCATATCAGTTGGCATTGCCGTCTGAGTTGGAAAGAATGTGTTTCATGTGTCTATGTTGCGCCGATACCGATTAGACCCTTCACATATGATTTTACTGACAGAGGTTGAGATTCGACCGGACATGACTTATGGCGAAGAGCGGGTTAAGATTTTGGCTCGGGAAGCCAAGCAATTGAGAAAAAAAAGTATTACCCTTGTGAAAGTATTATGGCAAAGACATGGGGTGGAAGAGGCTACATGGGAGCTCGAGGAAAACATGAGAAACCAATACCCAAACCTTTTTACCGGTAAGATTTTCAAGGACGAAAATCCCTAAAGGGGGGAGAGTTGTAACATCCCATTTTGGGCCTAGTCAAAATAGTGGTTTCGAGACCACAAATCCAAAGTAGAAATAATTATTTTATGATTATAATGAGGTCTATGATATGATTGCATCCTTGTGTGAAAATTTCATGAAGAAATTTTATGCATAAAGTGTCTAATTTGATAATTAGGACTAAATTGAATAAGTTACAAAATACATGTTCTAGAAGCTTTGAGCATGAAATTTCCATGGATTTTTAATTAGAGGGTCTTAAATAGCAATTTGATCAATTTCTAATTTTATGGACAAAAATGGGTATGGATAGAAAAAATTTGAAAGAAAGGCCTTACGGGCATTTTTGTCATTTGGTTAATAAAAGAATAAAAATGGAAAAATGAAGCAAAAATTGGCTCATCTTCTTCTTGTGTGTGTCGAAATTTTGAAGGGCCATAGCTAGGGTTTTGCTTCAACTTTCAAGCTCAATCGTAAGTGCATCCTAGCCTCATTTTTAATGTTCTTTACATTTTTAAAGTTGTCATCAACTGATCTACCTATTTTTAGCCTTATTTTGAGCTAGGGTTCATATTTAAAAATTGACCCATGTGTGATATGCATGTATTTTGATGTTTAATAGAGGAATATGAAATGTTTGACGTGTGTTAGACAACTTTTACTAAGTGATTTTTCATGGAAATACCTAAAAATGACCTTTTTGTAAAAGTTGTAAAAATGAGTAGTAAAAATTTAATTTGAAGGAAAATGTGGGCTGTTATGAGAATGTGTTAAGTTTGGCTAGGCTTGGGTGACAAAGAAAATAGACACATTTCATTTTACGAGCCTAGGGACTAAGTTGTAAATATTTGAAAAGTTAGGGGTAAAAATGTAATTTTACCAAAATTTGAGTTATGGACTGAATTGAATAATGTGTGTATTAAATAAGCTAAATTTGGTATTATAGAGTAAGAAAAACGAGGAACGGACCTTGATCGGGGGAAAAATAAAGTGTACAACGATTAGATCCGTTTTTACTATTTTTGTACCAAGGTAAGTTCATATGTAAATAATGCAAATTTGTATCATATTTTAATGCCTTATCAATGTATGAATTTCTATATTTAATTGTTATGATGTGTGTATGAACGATATTATGGTATATGAGAATGACGTTGTGAACGAGTTTATCAAAGATGTGGCATTGAGAAAATCCTGTTTAAACCTTAGGAATAATTTAGGATACAGTGTGACATGTCACTAGAAACTATGTGATAATGAGCTCATGAGATTATGTGTATATGTGACTATGTGAATCCGGGTGTTGGTCTTGTATGTTCTACCGGTGGCTGGGTAGCTTGTCATGTGTTGCGGGTACCTGTCAGCTTGTGTGAGCAACCCATGTAGTTATATCCTGACTGTCAGCTTTTGTGAGCAGGCCTGTGATTAGCTTGAGAGTGAGCAATGTGTGATATGTGAAATGAGGTAGCATGTGGCTACGTATGAGGCACTATGTACAAGCTTTCCGTCTATCCGATAGTATTCCAAGTGTTCAATGGGTAAATCAGTGAGTTATGCGACAAGAAAGTCAATGATGAGGAAGTATGAGAATGTGCTACGAGTTGGTACAGGTATGTACGTAAAACTCATGGGTAGAGAACTCGGTATGTTATAAACATGTGGTAAGAATGCATATAAGAAAGCTGTGCTTATGGGACTTGATGACATTTATGAAGCTTTGCCTTGTACTAATTGTAGGATTTACGTTGCTTATTGTTTGCATGTGAACTTACTAAGCTTTAAGCTCACTCCCCTTCCTTTCCATTTCTTATAGTGTCACCAAGCTAGCTCAGGGATCGAAGGACATCGGAGACTCGATCACACTATCAATTGGACATTTGGGTATAGTTAGTGTCAACATTTTGAGTATGGCATGTATAGGAGACTTGGTCATTCTGTTATGTGTCATTTTGAATAGCCAAGTTGTGTTGGCTCATGATGGTATTATGATTGATTATGTATAAGGCCATGAGATGTGGCTTATATTTTCTCCTCGGGTTGTAATCCTAATTATTTATGTATGCATGCAATATGTTTAGGCTTTGTGATGTGGTTGGTGGCTGCTTGATGGTAATGGATGTGATAAATGGCACATATGCTTAATGAATGAATTGGGATTAATAGGTGTGACCATAACTATGGTATAATTGAGTAGTTTGAAGGTAGGTTTATAAGAATGAATAAATATGAAATTGGTGTGGAATGCCATATGAAAGCATGATGGTTTGAGTATGTAATATGTTGACATTACAAAGTCATGGATTAATCATGATTGTGAGTATTTGAGTGACTAAATATGCTATGTTGCATGTCATAAAAAATGTGTAAGTGAGTGAGCATTTAAGGGTGGCAAATGGCTTGGAAAATAGCCTCAAAGTTGTCCACACGGGTAGACACATGGGCATGTGTCTAGGCTGTGTGTGACACACGGTCTACCATATGGGCGTGTGATCCAATCGTGTGTCCCCTACACTTTAATTAGGGAAAACAGAATGCTCAGTAGTAAACACACGTGCAGAGACACGGTCGTGTGTCTCAGCTGTGTGAAGGACAAGGCCTTAGGACATGGGCGTGTGCCTAGGGCGTGTGAAGTTTGCACTTAATTTTTGGAATTTAATTTGCCACACGGCCTAGCACATGGGCGTGTGACCCTAATTGTGTTGATGACATCATAAATAGAGAGTTACACGGGCTGAGGACACGGACGTGTCCCAAGCCATAGAGGCGTGTGTGTGATCACACGGCCTACCCACACGGGCGTGTGACCCTGTTTCCATGAAAATTTTTTAAGTCTTCCAAATGTTTTTAAAGTTCTCAGTTTAGTCCAAAACCACTCCGAATGTATGTTTTGGGCCTCGTAGGCCCGTAATAGGGATGATATGCATATGTTTAAATGGTTTTAAAAATGATAAAATTTTATGGCTCGATTTTGTATGTTTGCTTACGTTTAAGTTCGGTAAAGCCTCGATCCTTGTCCCAGCATCAGATATGGGTAAGGGGTGTTACAGTCATATATATGTCTCTATCTTTTGGGAGTCATTCGTTCCGATGACCAAGACAAGATATCTCTCCAATTGGACTTGGTATATGACATATTAGTCTTTCAATCAGTTTGCTCATTTCTGATTAGACTGAGGTCATGTTTAGTTTCATATACTAATACAAGTTGTCTTTTCGTATTACGATCTAACCATGTTATATTGCTTATTATCACTTTAAACATTAGACAACCAATGGGCAACATTCTATTCTATTTCACTTTGTATGTAAAAACTACATGAGGAAAATAATAAAAGGTATATTAATTGTAATCAATGAATTTATTTTATTAACCAATCTATTCAAAAAAATTACTAGTTTATAGATGAATATACTACACTCAAGGCACCAAATCCAAAACATAAGAAACAATGATATAGTAAGTATAGGGTTCTTATAATTAAGTGCCTAAATGAAAAATATTGAGAGAACAAAAGCATTGTAAAGGTTAAAAGCCAAGTGAGAGACATAAAAGCATAGAACAAGTTAAAAGCAGTGTGAGTGAAAAAGAGAAGAATAAAATGATAAAAAAAAAGCCACAAATATTTGGGAAATTTTCATTCATGTTGTACAAAACTCACTAAGCTGACTGTACTTACCAATGTCATGTTGTGTCTTACATATGGAGAAATAAGGAAGGTGAGAGAAGGAGAAATAAGGGGGTGAGACCTAAAAAGATAAAACCGTGGAAGAAAAGGGAACAATGCCATGTGCCTAATTGTTTCTAGTGTTTGAATAATTTTAAGCCATAATTATTTGAACTCATTCTGCTTTAAGCCTTAGAACATTAGAAGCCTAGAAAACCTATGTGACTTAAGCATTCTCTTTGCATAGTTTTCTGGAATTGCTAACAAGTGAACTTTAATGAATATTTTTTATTCGCATGATTGTATATGCTATATATTTGTATGAATCAAATTGATGGTAATAGAGTTAAATATTTTATTATGGGAATTACTTCTAAGATTGTTAGTAATGTAACTTTGTAAACTAATCAGAATATACTTTAAAATTTTTCAAGTTATGAAAATTAAGTTGCATGTGAGATAAAAGTTGTTATAACTTTAATAATTGACAACCATGCTCTTAATAACTAAGATAATCCAAGGGACGTCTTTTTGCATGCTATATGTCTAGACTTGGTTTGCTTAAGGACAAGCACAAAGTTAAGTGTAGGGAGTAGTTGAGTTCAAGTGTAGGGGTGTGATATTCCACAATCTAGGTTCTCATTTACATCCAATTTTACTAACTCTAGCTTGTTTAAATAGAGAAATCAAGTCATTTTCATATTTTTTTTTCCTATTTTATTGCATGTATGTGTTATGGTTTGCTTGAGGACAAGCAAAAGGTTAAGTGTGGGGGGGTGATCTGCCACGAGTTACACTATTATCAACATCCCTTTTTCACATAACTTTAGCTTATTTAATAGTTAAATCAAATCATTTTAGTATATATCTATGTCTTTATACTTTGATTAGTACTTTATGTTTTTTATTAGTTTTTATTACATCTTAGATATCTAAATAGTGTTATATGGTTATGTAGGTCAAATCAAAAGCTAAAGATGCACATTCGAGTCGAAACTACTATTGCCCATGTCATGACACTAAGACACCAGTGTCACAACACCAAAGACAGAAGCAAAAACAAGGCTTGGAATGAAATTGCCTACTATGTCGCGACACACCTCCTACTGTGTCGCAACACTAACCTATGTTGCAACACAGTAGACAGATGTTGCAACACAACTTCTGTGCGGCCCAAAAATCCCTAGGTGCTCCGAATGAGATTTTTAGGGGCAAGTAGGGTCTTTTGCCAACCTAAAACCTTAATTAACATTATAAATGAAGGGGCACTTTAATCTTTTGGATTTTAGCCTATATAAGCAACATTATAACCAGATTCAAGGGGGATTGAACAGAGATTATTGTTTAGCTTTCAAATTTTATTCTTAGTTTTTAGTTAATTATTTTTATATTCACTTAATTAGAGATTTCTATTCCGATGTTGAGACAGTTGTGAGCAGAGATTGTTATGGATCTACACTTCCATTGATCTATTAATAAGCATTCTCTTCTCCCTATTCTTTTATTTACATCTCTTTCATTGGTATTATTGATCGAATGTTTGTACAAATATGAGAATAACTTGTGCTTCAGCAATATCTCGCACAATTCAAACAAATTAATTGGCTAAGTAAATAATCATATAAAATTAAGTACTTATTTAAGAGAACTTATTATACTAGGAAGTGACTCCTTTAGTAGAAGATCTAGACAGGTGAGACCGAGAGAGTATCTTGTTGAGTAAAATTTGTGCCAGGTAGTGAGCCCAGGAGGATATCTGTATGCTTAAATGATACCGAGAGGGTCTCTTAGGTGGTAATCATTAGTAAAGATGAGATTGAGAGGGTATTCATACCTAAGGGTGGTAAGTAATTGAATTAAGGGTAATTATAATTAAGGTTTCAATTTATTTTAGGCTGGAGAGCTCACATTGTCAAAACTAAGAATATGAAAATCCAACAACTTAACCTAGAAGTAGCCTTTAGTTTAACTTACTTATTATCCTTATTTTATTCTGAATCAACACTACTAACTTTTGGCTTAATTAGATTAGTATTTACTTTTGGTAATTGATTTAATAATGATTTTCTCCAATCTATAATCCCTTTTGTACAATCCTCGAAATACTTACCAAGTGTTCTTTGTAACATATCTATATTACAACACGCTTGTAGAAACAGTGTAACACCCCTAACCCGGTCCAATCGCTGAACTCGAGCTATAAGATGTCACAATAGATAACATAACATATAACATTTGAAAACTCAATTAAACTTAAAAGATTTCATGCAAAGATCGTAACTAATCATGTTTCATATCAATCGTAACCAAACAAGGTCTCAAATAAACTTACAAAAGCCCTTAAATCAAATCGAGAACATATGAGGACTCAATTGTGAAATAAACAAAAAGTATAGAAATTTTATAAATTAAAGGTCACATGGTCTTGTGATAGACTGCGGGCGTGTGTGCTAGAGTTACATAATCGTGTCACTAAGCCGTATATCTAACCCAAGCCATGTGGGAGGGATTCACACAGTCATGTTGTTAGGCCGTGTAAGAAGCTGAAACAGTGTACAACATACCACATGGGTGTGTGGCTAGCTCATGTAACTCTCTGTGACCATGTCAACTTGAAACCTTGTGGGATTTTTGCAAATCGTGCATAGTGACTGTATGTAGTACACAACCGTATAAGATTATGTAGCCTATATGGCTAGGCCGTGTAAGACACATGGTCTTCTGGATCTTTACAGACCGCGTGGGTGAACCGTGTGGGGCACACAAGCTAGATTTTTGGATCGTTAGGCCTTTTTTGCTAATTTCAAGGCCCAATTAACTATTATTTAGGGGAAGTGATATTTAGATCTGAGGACACCACGTGGGTCGAAAAACTGTAAGCTTTGTCCTAAAGTACGTTTGAATAGCTTGAAAAACATGGTAAATATGTTAAATTGGGTTTAAAACTAATTTTTTAAAAATGTATTCAGTAAGTTATGTGTACGAGTATGACATGTAATAAATGTATGTGATTATGCCATCTATTTTGAGATTACGATATGTATAAAGCATGTGTATGATATGTATGTGTCAGGGTGGGATATGTATGACAGAGGTAGTGTTTACAATAGTTTATACTGCAAATATGGTGGCCAGACCACAACATTATATGTGAGGCAGCTCAGTTGCAGATTGTTAAGTGGCATCCCGCCACATATTCATGTGATTGGATGGATGGACTTTTTTAGTCCCATGTGGTGTGATTGGTTGGACGGAGATGGTGTGTAGCAGATTGTGGTAGGTTTATGGTATATGTGTTATGGTTTGATAAGTTGTGATCTAACATGTTACACTACTGTATGGATTTGATATCATATGAACATTTGAAACAAATGCATTGTGTGATATTTTGCTATAAAGTTAATGTATATTAAATGCTTGAATTAGGGCAATGGGCCAAATCACTCGCTGGGTTATTAGCTTATGGTTTTGTATAGATTCAGGGAACCTTTCGGTCTATCACTGGACAGCGTCTCGGTAGGCTCGGGTTTCACATCCTCAACACAATATTTTATGGTTTTATTATGTTTGTCTTAATTAGACATTACGAACTTTATTTTGGTTGTTAATTTTGGATAATTTATAGATCGTGTAGATCATTAGGACTCAGATGGCTCATTTTGCCAACACTCAAATGGTTAATAATCTTATTTAAGGTAACTAAAATTAAACGATAAGTTTTCAAGTAATAGCCGCCGCAAGTTAAGTTTAAGGTTTTCAATAAAACGAGTTGATATGATTTGGTTAAGGATTTTTTAACTTGGGATTTTAACGTGATTGAAATGATTTACTAATAACAAGATGGTGTAACTTCTAACTTACATAAAATTAGTTTTTCTTCTACTATGAAAAGTTGTTTTCTTGGTATTTTGTTTTGCAATGTGACCCCATAATTTGACCATAACGTCTAAGTCAGGTAAAGAGTGTTACATTTGGTAGTATCAGAGCTAGTTAAGAAACTCAGCTGTGCATTTTTGGGTTCAAATTGTTATTTTTAGAACAAAAATGGTTTGAATTGGGATTTCGTTGAAATTATTTTTGAACTTTAGGATAAGTGAAACCGAGTCTCCGATGTTGATCCAAGTAAGTACTTTAAACCTTAGTTATACATTAAGGACACTTGGTATGTGGTACTTTAAGCATAGAATATAGCCTTTAGAAACTGTGGTAAAAAAATATGTGTGATCTTTAAGTTCTGATAAGTATTACGATAAGACTCTACGAATAAAAGTTTAAAAACCTAAAATTATTGCATAAATTTTTTGGAAAGTTATAGATAAGAAAATGAGTACTCATGGTTCTCGTGGACGTGGTACCCATGGGCGCGGTGGACACCGTCAGGGTAGATAAGTTGAGTCTACTTCAATGGGCAATATGCCCCAGTTAGATAAGGATGAGACTGTGGGGACTCCGGCTACTGAGATTGAGTTTGCAACTCAGAATGCTGGGGATGACACACTATCCTAGGCAATGTTGAGGGTTTTGGAGAGGGTCGCTAGGACCCATACTGGAGTTGGATCAGGGAGCTGAGGGTCGATTATAGAATGACTTTGGTCTAATGGAGTTAAATTATTTAGGGTAGCCACTGGAGTTCCTCTGACTGTGGCTGAGTAGTGGTTGGAAGCCACTGAGAGGATCATGAATGATTTAGACTACACCCCCTGTGTAGAAATTAAAAGATGTAATATCCTTGCTTCGTGGTGAGGCATATTAGTGGTAGCTGACAGTTCAGGAAGGCACTCAGCCATAGCAGGTAACATGGGATTATTTTCAAAATTCGTTTCAAGGTAAATACATGGGTGTAAGCTATGTTGAGGCTCGCAAGCGAGATTTTATGAGTCTGATCCAAGGAGAGAAATTAGTGGCTGAGTATGAGGTCAAGTTTTTACGATTGAGCTGGTATGCTCGGGGACTTGTTTCTAATGACTATGAAAAGCCTGTAAAGTTTGAGGAGGGCTTGAGGTATGACCATAAGGTTTTAATAGCCCCTTAGAGAGAGCGACTATTTACAGTATTGGTAGATAAGGCAAGGATAGTTGAGGAGGTCAAGCGCATTGAGTGCAAGAGGAAGGATAAAGAGAAAATTCAGAATATGAACAAGAAGGATTCGGGTCCTTCTAGTTCTTCTCAACGGCCTACGAAGCAGGCTAGATTTGATAAGCCACTACAGACAGAACCAGTCGCCAGAGTGGAGCCAACTGTTAGAGCTGAGTAGGTTTGAGTATGTGGTTATTGTAATAGACATCATTCAGGCAAGTGTTGGAGAAGAATTAGGGTTTGTTTTAGGTGCGGTGCAGTGGGGACAAGATTAGTAAGTGTCTCCTCATGGTTGAGCTTGAGCGGGCTCCGGTTTAGGGTCAGATTCCACCTCAGAGAGTTGGTCAGCAACCTGTCAGGGATCGTGGTTCGATTCGAGGTGGTAATGTTAGTAGTCGTGTTCAAAGAGCACTGGGTAGAGGTACGGGTCAGGTTGAGGCTAGATAACCAATGTTGGTTTATACATCGAAATGCCGAGATGATAGAGATACGGTTGATGTGATTGCTGGTACGTTCACTATTTACTCGTTGCCTTATTTTGCTTTAATTGATTGTAGATCTACGCATTCTTATGTATCTAGTGGTGTTGTGGGGAATTTGGGAACTGTGACTGAGGACACTAGTGGAGAACTTTCTGTAGTTAGTCTTTTAGGTCAATCAGTACGAGTTAGTAAAGTGTATAAGAGGTACCTGCTGGAAGTTCAGGGATTTATATGCCCTATTGATTTGATGAAACTGCCCTTTGGGGAATTTGATTTGATTTTGGGTATGGATTGGTTGGTGGAGCATCAGGTTGGATTTCACTGTGAGTCCAAGCGGGTGACTTTCCACATTGGGGACAATTTGGAAGTTGTGATGGTGGGTAAGCATTGAGAATATTTGTCTAATGTAATTTCTACTTTAGTGGTTGAAAAGTTAGTTCGCAAGGGTTGTGAAGCATATCTGGCTTACGTGTATGACACAAGTAGTGAGGGTTCAGTTATAAAAAAGATTCACACTATTAAAGACTTTCTGGACATGTTTCTTGAGGAACTACCAGGATTGCCTCCAAATAGAGAGGTTGAGTTCAGGATTGAACTTTTACCGGGAACAGCTCCAGTGTCCATCACTCCTTACCGTATGGCACCGAAGGAGTTAAGGGAATTTAAGTTACAACTTCAGGAACTTCTGGATAGGGGATTTATTTGACCTAGCATGTCCACATGGGGTGCATCGGTACTTTTTGTTAAGAAAAAAGATGGGTTGATGACGATTTGTGTAGATTATCGTCAGTTGAACAAGTTGACGATAAAGAATAAGTATCTCCTTTCGAGGATTGAGAATCTATTTGATCAGTTTTGAGGGGCATCTGTGTTCTCAAAGACTGATCTTCACTCCCGGTATCATCATGTAACACCCCTAACCTTTCTCCGTCGCCGGATTAAGATTATGAGGCATTATTGATCAAAAACTCAGATCCAACGATATATATATTTCTTTTGCTTTCTTCCAATCAAGTCAAAATCCATTTATTAAAAATTAATAAATAGTCAACTTTCAAACTTACATTTCAAAACATATATTATTAAGTCATTAATGAGCTATGCATAACCATCAATTATCACAAGCTTACTCATATAATATAACAAGTCATAATATATCTAAATAAAATTTCTTACGCATGCAACTTAAGTCAAAATCAATTTTTTTAAACTTGCATGCTTGAACTTATATATGAAATGATACATCCAATCGGCACCAACCATACATTATGTAATAATAAAAAAAAACTTACGTCATAGTCTAGCAAAAACCAAAATTAAACATAGACTTTAAAGCCATTTTCTCATGGCCTTTATGTACAATGTGATCAATTCAACAAAATCTCCCAAAATATTATCCTATACATGCCATAATGTTAACTTAGGATTAACCAAGAAAGGGTACCAAAACGTTGTAGGCTGGTGTGATGACTTCGACGACGGTCCCGAGCAAAACGGATTAAAGAGATCTAAATGAGAGACAAGTAAACACACCAAATGAGTATTCAACTTGAAGAAGTCATAAGCAATATAATACGGACTGTAAACATAAGATTATAAGAAAAATAATATAAGATCAACTACTACTGCCATACTGAACTATGCCATAGCTACTTAGATTATCGATCCAACACAAGCCAAATCCTACTATACAATCAAAAATCAAATCAACTAATGATTTAAATCCAATCTCAAGATATGAAACTATGATGAACTAGACGAAACCATGCATATACGTTTCATGTCTCAAATTCGATATTTCCGTTAATAGTTCTATCACTATCTTCTTTTCCTGCACATATTATATTATCAACCAAATTCGTACACATAGTGCTAATTGAATTCGCACACTTAGTGCCATACTAAACCGCACACATAGTGCCTGGAATTTCCCTCATGTATCACCATCCAAATCAACACACCTAGTGCCATTCAATTCCGCACACTTAGTGCCAAAGTTGACTCATTATAGTATGGCTATTTACTTAATTCAAATAGCATACATAGCCACATTAATAAATACAAATATTACTCCAAAAGAATACCTAACAAAAGAACTTCTTTCATGATTCACTAGTATTATTTATGTACAAAACTAATCAACTTACGATTGCTTAAGGACTTACCTGGTGTTGGATAAAAGGTTCCAAATCGGCTACTCGTTGATCTTCGCTTTGTCCTTGCTTGATTCCCCTCCTTTAAGTTCTTGAGCTTAATCAAAAGACATTAACTAATTTAATTACCTTGCTAGTTATTTATCTCCAATAATATTAATGATTACATAACACAAGAAACTCACGGTAATATTTTTATCATTTTACCTTATACTTTTATGCTATTCGGCTATCAACCACCTAATATCACTTTATTAACAATAATCCAATCAATACTTTAATTACATTCATTTATAAACACACATATATATATATATATAATATATGCACGGTAACCACCCTAGCTAATTACTCACATATATATTTTATGATTTTCACTTCGTTTTACAACCATTATTGTTCAAAACATTAAAACCTTAACTAATATTTATAAAGTGTCACAAGGCCGAATGCATTCTTACTTCCAAAATAACATAGCCTATGATATATTGCACTCCAATGTACATATTCATGAATCAAATTCAAGATTATAAGTCATTATCACTCATTTAGTCGATTATAAGAGATTAAATATAATATCACAAGTATATACCCTATATGGCCGAATATACCAAATTAAATTTAACAATACCTATGTAATTACCTATAAGTTCTTATACTTCAAATTTCATACATTTAACCTTTTAATGCCTATTAATCATTCTTTTGATCTTAACCTAAAATGGCAACTCCCATTCTCAATACTTCAATCGAATTATCCCTATCACCAAGACTAAAATTCGCACCTTAAACTTCATACATTTTTATTATGACTTTCATAATTCATTCGGCCCTATCAAAGAACCATTTAACATACAAGGAAAATAATCATAGAGAAGGAAATTAACATTCCAATTAGACTTAATATAACCGAATGTACAAGGTGCTATTAAACTACATGTTCAAAATCTTCATCCCATTCTATCATTCCCCTTTTATTCCATCCAACATGAAAATAATCCTCTAACTCTAACACTTAGATTCACGGCATAATGCCCAAACCACCATAAAAGTTTCAACTTTCTTGACATTACCAAGAGTGCATCCAAATATTAACTTAACCTATCATAAAACTAAATCAACAATTCAAAACCTACCTCTTACTAGCTAAAGAAGAATGCCGAATTGCTTTAGGGTGAATTCCCCTTATTCCTTCATCTTTGTTTCGGCTTTGAGAGAAGAAGGAGAAGATGAACATCCTCTCTCTCTTCTCTTTCTTCTTTTATTCATTTTATTAAAATTATTTAATCATTTGTTAACTTAAAAATTATATTAAATTAGAATTAGTGGAGCATCATCATTTCTTGGCCGGCCACTATACATTTTATGGGTAAATTGATTTGCAAAACCACTCTTTTTAATACATGCACTATTAGACCATTATAAAAATTAACCTATCACATTTCTAAAGTTTTTCATATAAGTCCATTTTAAATAAATTCACTAAAAAAAAATGACCAAATTAATGCATGAAACTTTCACACATGCATTTACTCACATTACAAACATAGAATATAACTTTTAATTATCTATAAAACTCAGTTTTTGTGGTCCCGAAACCACTTTCCGACTAGGGTCAAATTAGGGCTATCACACATCAGTTGATAGTTAAGGAGGTTGATGCATACAAGACTACTTTTAAGACTCGTTATGGGCTTTACGAGTTTCTTATGATGCCATTCGGATTGACTAATGCCCCGACAGTGTTCATGGATCTCATGAACCAGGTTTTTCAACCATATTTGGATCAGTTCGTCGTTGTGGTTATTGTCAATATTTTAGTCTATTCTAAGTTAGAGGAGGAGCATGATGAGCATCTTTGTACAGTACTTCATATTCTTTGGGAAAAAGAACTGTATGTTAAACTAAGCAAATTCGAGTTTTGTTTGGGTGAGGTTACCTTTTTAGGACACATGGTTTTTGCTGAAGGTAACCGAATGGGTCGTAAAAAGATAGAGGAGATTTTAGAATGGAAGCAGCCTCGAAATGTAACTGAGCTTTGGAGTTTTCTAGGTTTGGCAGGATACTATGGAAGATTTGTGGAAGGGTTTTCTTTTATAGCGACACCTTTGACTAAGTTATTACGTAAGAATGCTCCATTTGTTTGGGCTGGCGAGCAGGAGTTGAGCTTCGAGAAGCTCAAATCGGTTTTGACTCTGGCACCCGTATTGATTTACCTTGGGTCTAGGAAGGAGTTTATTATGTATAGTGATGCATCGCATACTAGTTTGGTTGTGTGTTAATGCAAGATGGTAAAACGGTTGCTTACACGTCCAGACAACTTAAGCAGCACAAGGGTAATTATTCAACTCATGATCTTGAGCTTGCTGCTGTATGTTTTTCACTTAAGAAATGGAGGCATTACTTGTATGGTGAGAGATGCATTATTTATATAGATCATCAAAGTTTGAAATATCTCCTCACTCCGAAAGAATTAAATCTTAGGCAACATCACTGGATCGAGTTGCTTAAGGATTATGATTGTTTGATACAGTATCATCCTGGCAAGGACAATGTGGTAGCCGATGCTCTTAGTCAGAGATCGATGATTGATTTGAGGGTGATGCTTGGTTGTCTAAGTTTATTCGATGATGGTGAGATTCTAGCTGAGTTTCAAGTTAAGCCATCTTGTTGGGTGAGATTAGGAGCAAATAGTCTCATGATGAGTCTCTGATTAAGCAGGTTTAGTCGATGGATGAAGATAAGGCTACAGATTTTGGATATAATGATGATTGAATTATGTGTTTCTGAGGTCGTATATGTGTACCTAAGGATATGGAATTAAGAAACTCTATCTTGCATGAAGAGCACAGTAGCTCTTATGCTATGCATCATAGGGGTAATAAAATGTATCGCGATCTTCATGATTTGTATTGGTGGCTGAGGTTGAAGCGTGAAGTGACTAAGTTCATGTCACATTGTTTGATGAATCAACAAGATAAGGCTAAGCATCAACTTCCTTCTGGGTTGTTGCAGCCCGTTAAAATTCCATTGTAGAAGTGGGAACAAATGACTATGGACTTTGTTAGTGGGTTGCCTCTGACGTCCACTAAGAAGGATTTAGTCTGGGTTATTGTAAATCAATTAACTAAGTCTGCTCATTTCATTCCGGTAAGGACTGACTACTCATTATAGAAGTTAGTGAAATTGTATGTTTCTAAGATTGTTCGATTGCATGGGGTTCTAGTATCCATTATTTTGGACTGAGATCCTCATTTTACTTCACATTTTTGGCAGAAGCTACATGAGGCATTGGGTACTCATATGAATTTTAATATGACTCTCCTCAGACTGATGGTCAGTTGGAGAGGGTAATCTAGATTTTAGAGGATATGCTTTGGAGCTGTGTGATTGATTTTCAAGGGAGTTGAGAGGAATTTTTGCCGCTGGTTGAATTTGCTTATAATAATAGCTTTCTGTCGAGTATTCAGATGGCGCCTTATGAGGCTTTATATGGTTGGAAGTGTCGCATTCCTCTTTATTGGATTGAGTTAGAGGAAAGGAAAGTTTTGGGTACCAAGTTGGTGGCAGAGACCAAGGACAAAGTTCGTTTAATACGGGATCGACTAAAGGCCACTTCTGATAGGCAAAAGTCTTATGCAAATCTTAAAAGGCGTGAGATAGAGTGTAAGGTTGAGGATTTTTTTCCTTAAGGTGTCTCCTTAGAAAAACGTACTTAGATTTGGTCATAATGGTAGGTTAAGCCCTCATTTTATTGGGCTGTATCGGGTTTTGAAGCGTGTTGGGCTGGTTGCTTATCAGCTTGAATTATCTTCGAAGTTAGATCATATTTACGATGTATTTCATTTGTCCATGTTGAGACATTATTGATCTGACCCTTCGCATGTGGTCCCAGTAGAGGAGATTGAGTTAAAGCAAGATTTATCTTTTGAGGAGGAGCAGATTCAGATATTGTACCGTGAAGTTAAAGTTTTGAGAAGGAAGACCATTCCTCTGGTTAAGGTACTTGGGCAAAATCATGGTTCTAAGGAAGCCACTTAGGAGCTTGAGGACTTGATGCACCAGCAGTACTCTCACCTTTTCTAGTCAGGTAAATTTTGAGGCCGAAATTTCTTTTTGGAGAGGAGAGTTGTAACGTCCCTAAATTTGTAGATTTTTGTAACGTGTAGGTTTGTGCAAGTGTACATAGCCGTTATCAAGTAATAAGTAAGTATCGAGTTATCGTCTCCACAGGGATTGTATTTGTGTTTAATCACTTAATTGTAAAATTATACTAACAACTTGGTAAATAAAAACACAATATGGTTGAGAAGTGAAAATTGAATATATTAAACTAAATGCAATGATCCCTAATGCAGATTATCCTAAGTATGCAAACTATATGAATGAAATAGATTTTAGCAAAATTAAACACAATTTGCAACAATTATAACATAAATAAACTAGGACAATTACATTAATTAAACTCAATTTCTTATCAACATGCTTAATAACATTTGGAAAAGCATTCCATGTCAACTCGATCTTTCACGAGTTTGGAAACCACATTAGGTCCTTTCAAAATCCTTTACTTAGTAAATACGCATTTTACTGATCCTTATTTACTAAAGATTTCTTAGCATTCATGTGAGGTAACAGGGACGTGTTAGGTTTGAAACAGTTTAATCACACAAATCTAAAACTATGCAGATAATAGAGCTTGGTTAGAGTTGTTATGCAACCTGCAATTTAATCGGGTTAGGATCTAAATTGAGCATGCACATTTCAATTATGTGTCCAATAGCCGTCGTTTGATTAGGATCACTTAGCTAATTCAGGTGTATTTCAATCACATATGAATGAAATAAAGACTTGATTTTAATTGAAAACATGATCGATTGAGGCACAAACATTATAGGTATGAATCAAATAAATATTATTTAATCAGACCAATCATCCTAGCTTAAATAAAATTAAGCTAACATTGTTGTAAATAAGAACAAAGAATACATAGCAAACATTTTTAGATTAAATTAAAGAAAAGAAAGATTAAACCCAAAATAGAGCGGCTGTCACCCAAGACTCTGACCGACGAAGCTCCTTCACTCCTTTGCCTTGCTCCTTTGCTGATGGCTCTCCAAGGTGGCCAAACAAGGGCTCTTTAAGAGGCTTAATTGCTAAAATCTCTATGAACAGATGATGCTAGGTGTGATAAATGGAAAATGCTAAAGAGAATTGAGAGAGAAGAGAGAATGAAGATGGATTAGGGATGAATGATGATGGATCAAATGAGGTCTTATTTATAGGTGAACAGAGGAGGGTAGTTTGCTAAAAATAGAGAGGTTTAGTCTCTTCAAGCTTTTCCAATGAGTGGCCAGCCATGCTTGGTGGATTTGAGTTGAATTTTTCTTAATTTTTAAGCAATTTAAATGCCATAACAACTCAGGACTGAGACTCGGTCAAATGTAAATCTTCGGGCAAATCTTTAATTTCTTCAACATTGCAAGGACCTTGTATAATTAAACCAAAAAGTGGTTTATGTGGACAGCCATGTGTAGCCGAATTTGGGTTGACTTGGTCTTCAATTTGGATGGCTTTTTTGTAATTCAGTAAAACTATCAGACCTATCCAAAATAAATAGATAAATTAAAGAACCAAAGAACAAAATTTATCCAATTTAAATAATTAATTAAAACCCAAATTATTAGTGAATATTTTAAAATTAATTATTAAATATAATTTTATATTTTATTATTTAATTTAATCATGCATGGCCCATTTTATGTCTTAAAAATACAATATGTTCAAATAAATCTAAAATAAACCATTTTATGCATGGAAACTATATAATAAAGCATAAAATCACATTTTAATAATTTCCATGTCCTAATTTCATATTTTCACATATTTCATTAATTTATTAAACAATTACTTAGTTTTAACAACGAATTTAAGTAAAAAGGTGATAAATTACATAGAAAACATCCTATATATTTCTCAGTTTGCACGCCCCCAAACTTAAATCATTGCTCGTCCCGAGTAATGTTTATGCACAACAAAAGGTCTTGCTAAGGCAAAATTGCTAACTGTGTAAGTAGCATCAATCTTTGTCCCATAATCATGCATTAATCACTTCATGTTCAGAGATCTTCTTTATTAACAAGTAATTCATATGCAAGCATTTTTAGAGTTTTATACTAAGTTTCAAAATATGCCAACATGAATCATAGTTTGTATGTATGTCACAGCCACAGATAACATTCTTCATTCAACATAACAATCATAAGGCTTATTTATGATCTTCATATGTTGAACTTAGTACTTCCTCTCCACTAATGTAGGTGACATAATCATCAAATCAATAGGTCTTTTACAAGGTTGTAATAGGGCTCGATTAAAGGTAGGGATTTTAAGAGATGAGACATTTTGGTTTCAAAATCTTAACCTTTAAATTTGTTTTGGATTTCTCAAAATATAACCTTTTCTTTTAAGTGAACCTTTGGAACACCCCCAAACTTATTTTGAACTCAAGCTCATACATTTTTCCTTTTTGGAGACTGAGTTTCTTCGTTCTTCCTTCATCTCTTCTTTTTTAAGCATGAGCACATACATCTTTTTGAAAATTTCCTCAAATGTTGATTACCAAGACAACTTTAGTTAAGATGGGTGCAAAAAATTAGGATAATTTAAAAAGATGGTAATGTGGCTTATAATGTAGGTTCATAGTAATAAATAGACCTTTAAGCTCAAAATTGAAGTTTCAAGGGTCTAATATCATAGGGTTGGCTTGAAAAGGCTCAAATGATCCAATGAAATAGTGCCTATATCATTTTAGATTTTTATGTCCCCTAGGATTTCACCTCAAGAAAGTTACTAAGTCAATTCTAAAGATATAAACCTTCATGCATGTCTAATCTCAAGAGAAACTAAGTTTTCATGGCAAACATTACTAAGGCTAAGATCATACAAGCATTCCATTCTTCATGATAACATACTTTCATTCAGATAAAATCATCATTCATACTTTCATACAAACTATCTCATTAACAAAAAATGTCTCTAAAAATTCATTTATTAAAACATACTTATGAAAGAAATGATTGAAACATACTTGAAAAATTTTAAAAATTTGAGAAATTTATTTGCCTTACCCCCTTTAAAAAGAAGCAATGTCCTTATTGCAAGAACAAAGTAATGAATGAAAAATGAACACCAGGTAGGGTTGTAAAGAAAGAAAGGTGAGTCATTAAGACTGCTTAAATACCAAGTCTATCCTAATAACCCAATCCTAGACATGTTCATTCCCATTACCACATTACTTAGTGTTTTTCTTTCTAAAAAAGTGTTAAGTTTACTCATGCTTGTTATGCTTTATTTTGTAGAAATTAAATCCTAATTACGAAAGAAATAAATTCCTAAAGACCTAAAAATGATTAAATAAATAACAAGACAAGAATCTCACTTTTATTTTTCTGACTTATTCCTCTTGCCTTCTTTAGCTCCATCTTCGCTTGCATAGTCAGTATCTTTCGTCTATTTCTCAAAGATAGCATCTGGAAACTTAGGAACAAAAGTATTATAGATATTCTTAAAAGTATTTCGAATTGAGTCATCTATAATTTTTGCATATTTCCAATAAGTTTGCTGTTGATTGTGCATGAACTTGCACATATCCATCATAATTGACAACTTTGATTTCTTTGAAGCACTTGCAGAAGTCAGCATTGGAGTTGCAGACTCAGGTTCAACACTTAGCTTGACTATTTCTTTTTCTAGCTCAACCACTGGTTAAGGGGTTGTAGATCCTTCAACTGGTTTAGGACTGTTCGGTTCCTTGTTAGATTCTTTTTCTTTAGTGTCTGTAACTGAATTAGTTTCAGTTTTAGTTTCCTTTGTTGACTCATCGGTATCTGACTCAGTTGGCTGTTCTTGCTCGCCTTGATTCAACTCATGCACCTTCTCTACTAACCTTTCAAGATCATGATTTGTAATGCACCCTTGAACGTATTGCCACTTCAGATTTGCTTGTGTTTTAACATAGGCCCTTAAGCAAAGTGAAGTGATTAACGATAGGAAATAAGCACTTCCTTTCTTCTTTTTAGCACAATCATGAATATCCTTGAGAATAATTTTCCCAACATTAATGGACTTTTCTTGTCAAGATTGCATATAACAAGAGCATTCGTTCCATCGAGATGGTGGAACTATGTGAAATAGGCATAAAACTGTAATGAACGAAACAAAATCATACCTTTGCTACTTGTTCTAGGTATTCCCTTCAGTAAGAATGGCTCTCACACTTTCTTATAATCCATTGGGGTCCCAAATTTGTCACAACATCAAGCACTTGTTGAAGAAAATCCCAATTGATATTGTTCATCATAGGGTAGTACTCGTCTTCTTCAACATCAGGTAAGTTAAATAAATCATTGATGGACTTAGAAATAAGAGGTACCTTTTTCTTTCGAACGGTAACCTCAGTAGCATCTTGCATAGTCAAACTAGCATAGAATTCTCGAACTAGTTCATCATCGGGAAGTGAACTAGCATCACAAAATCGTTCCCACTGGAGAGCATTGATTTTCTTTCTAATCGGTATAGGAACAACCATCAAATTATGACTTTTCAAGTTAAAATCTTTTTCCGGCATCATAGGTTGATGCTTGAAGATTGAATCAAATCTCTCTTTCACTTCCTCATCGGTCAAAATAGGGTTTTCAAGAGTAGTATTTGAAGATTTGGTTCTTTTGTGAGACATGGTATCTTTTCTTGAGAATTTGGCAAAGTTTTTGCATAAGGGGGAACAGAGAAATCGACAAGGTAGGTAAGACTTGCTACAACAAAAATCTTGTGATGGCAAGGATGGTGTAGCAGTAATGACAACGCGTGATAGTAACGGCAATGTGTAGCAGTGACAACAGCAATGTACGGCAGCAACATTGATGCTTCGACAATCTTTTTGCTGCAGCAATAGGTGATTTTGGCAAAAAGAGAAGAGAAACTTAGGTTTTCTTTTAGGATTTGAGGCTAGCGGCACAAGAGGGAAATTTAGGGATTTTTAGGGTTAAGCAAATTGCTTTGAGGGATATGAAAAATAGTAAATGAAGAGGAATTTATATAGGGAAGAATTAGGGCAACATGTAGCGAAAATTTAGCTACATTAGGGTTATTTGGGCAGCAAGTGATGGGAGTGGCGACTAAGTATGAAATTTTCCCTTCTTTTTGTTGTCTTGGGCCTCAGACTCAGACTGTATTTATAAATTTACTTAAGAAAAAAAACTGATTAGTACTTGGGCCAAATTTGACCCCCTTTATTAACATAAAAATTTAAAATTTAAACAAAACAAATGAAACTTAAAAATTTTAAATCTTAATTAGAAAAATTCTTCTTAACAAATTACATTAAATTAATTCCCAAGAAAGGTTAGAGGGGTCACAACGGTCTCGCTTAAATTCCAATCTCCTTAAACAGAATTAATTAAATGTAATAAGTTAAGAAAATTAGTTATAATTATTTATTTATTTACAAAACGAATTCGTGAAAAATCAAGGGTCTGTTAATTTGAACGAGGATTCAACTCGCTCAACTTCACCATCCCAGTAGTGTTTGAGACGTTGACCATTAACTTTAAACGTACCTCCGTAATTGTCGTGTAATTCAATTGCTCCATAAGGATAAACTCGATAGATGGTATAGGGTCCTTTCCAGTGGGACTTAATCTTCCCAGGAAAAAACTTCAACCATGAATTAAACAACAAAACCTTTTAACCATTTTTAAACTCACGAGGTTGTATATGACTATCATGCCATCTCTTTGATCTTTCTTTACACATTTTGGCATTCTCATAGGAAAACAACCTCAGGTCTTCCACCTCATCAAGTTGTAACATCCTTTTCTCACCGACTTGCTTAAGATCAAAGTTCAACTGCTTCAAAGCCTAGTGAGCTCTATTCTCTAACTCTAATGGCAAATGACATGCCTTCCCAAAGACTAACCGATAAGGAGTCATTCCTAATAGTGTCTTAAATGCTGTTCGATAGGCCCATAATGCATCATCGAGCCTCGAGACCAATCTTTTCTGCTAGGGCATACTACCCTTTCTAGGATACCTTTGATTTCACGGTTCATTCTTTCATCTTGCCCATTAGACTAGGGGTGATAGGCAGTAGCAATCTTATGCTTCACATCATATTTTTCAAGCAACCACTTAAGCCATTTGTTCACAAAGTGAGAACCTTCATCACTAATAATAGCTCTTGGTGTCTCAAATTGTGTAAACACATGCTTATGTAGGAATCGCATGACTTGTAACACCCCAAACCTGGCCTGGACGTTATGGCTGAATCTGGCGATGTCATATTGAAATGTTTTTCGTAAAGCGTGATATCATTTGAAAAGCCCAATCTTTAGTTAACCTCTTTGTGTGATCCAAAAGATGATTTTAAAACTTGCGTCACTATCAAAAAGTATTTACTTTAAAACGTTATTAATTTCAAAATCTTATTTATAGCGGAAGCTTTTTAAAATAGTTGCGTACTAGCATTTACTTGTAAAACGTTGTTTATTTTGGAAAACTCGAGCTTTCCTAACACTAGCAGATATATACCAAAACAAATAAAAATCCCAAATTAAAGTTAAAATTCATAAAGGCCTTATTACATTAAAAATACCCAACATAAAATTACTTGTAAAATAAAACAAACATGAAAGTAAATGATGTCGTGTGGCCACCTTTGAGTCCCTCGCAGCACCGACTCGCTTAAGCTTAGGGATTACCTGTATAGATAAACAGATAGGTGAGTTATGAAAACTCAGTGTGTAACCCTATATCCAAATAAGCAAACAGTGCATATACAGTCTGGGCCTAAGCCCAGTTTAGTAATGGTTCAGTCTCAGTTAGGGCCTTAGCCCATTACAATATCAGTATCAGTTTGGGCCTAAGCCCATCTCAGTTACAATAGCAGTACAGATATGCAATCAAGAGATCCTACCCAGCCAACCTCTACACTTCATCTCTGTCCAACCCTACACTCCATGTGGGGATATAATCAACCCACCCTTCCCTACACTCTAAATAGTACTGGTTGCGGCACTAAACAGTATTTTTAGCAGCACTGCCAGTACAGTACACTTCTCCAATCATAATAAAACCCCACCCCATACAACACATCATGCATCATGTCATGTCATGTCATAAAAGCATATATGTACTCAGCACAGTTAAGATAGCATGCTGAATATAGTCATACATTTCATAGGGGAAAAATAATCATTTTACCACAAATGGGGTAGGTAAACTCTCTGACCCACCAGTAGGTCCACAGTCGTCTCGGGTGACCCGTGCAACCTTAACAATCAAATAGTAAAAATGGGCCCAAGGCCCACAAAGCGAGCTCATGTGGGCCCACGCACCCGTGTGGCCCACATGGCCCATAATGGCCTTGACCGTGTGTATTACACAGCCTGACCCAATAATTTCCACATGTTCATGTGGTTTACCCGTGTGGGGCCCACACGACCCAATTTAGCCCAAAGTGGCCCAATACGACCTCGACCTATGAAATCGTCCATGACCGGCCTCAACGATCATGCACCCATGTTTAGGCGTATGGACTACCACACGAGCGAGCGCACGCCCGTGTAGCGCTTTTTTCGACTTTTGTCGATTACCAAAGCCAAAGTTGCGTTTGTACACACCTGATAGGATTCTAGGTACACAACCCCTCTTGAGATGCACCGCACCTAAAAAACCGAGAATTCCATAACCAATATTAGTCACGCTTGAAACCAAACCGATAAAACAACAACCATTGACCTATATTCGTGTTGCTTACCCTTACTGCTCCAAAAGGTATAGTATGATACCACTGGTAAACAGAGTTTATTACGACCTATTGCTTCCCACCATAATGCGA
Organism: Gossypium anomalum; assembly: GCA_025698475.1. Classification (NCBI taxonomy): domain Eukaryota; kingdom Viridiplantae; phylum Streptophyta; class Magnoliopsida; order Malvales; family Malvaceae; genus Gossypium; species Gossypium anomalum. Next base: position 38,417,951 of record CM046958.1, on the reverse strand, counting down.
CATGACCGCATGTTAGGAACTTAACAGATTAATAAATAAATAACAATATTACTCAAAATGTTTGAGGCACAACTTCCACCCTTACCAAGAGACTTACCAACCGAAAGTACTCGCGTTGGACAGAACCAATAGCTTAAGAGAGAAAAATTGACAGAAGAGAGAGGATGGGGAAGATCAAGTATTTGGCCAAGGAGACAGAGATAAACCCACGCCAATTCCCTTCTTTCAGAGAGAAACTGAAAGTCTAGAGTAGAGAAAGAATAGAGATTCAACAAGGTCTTTAAGGAAAATGAAGAACTTGAAGTGAATAATACCAGCCAAAGAAAGCAAAACGATAGTGGTAGGAAGTAGAAAAGAAATCGGTAGCAGAAGGAGAAGTTGTAAAAACAAAAAGAATTAAGAGATAGGGAGAAAGGTCATTTGGCCAAAGAGGAAAAACCAAATGAGAGAGCGAGAGAAGAAGGCCAACAAAGAACTCTAGGGAAGAGCAAACTCAAAAAAGACCAAAACGAGCAAAACCCAAAGGATCTCAAGCAACAATCGTTCCCAAAAAGAGAGAAACACGAAAGACGGAGAGGCAGCAAAACCAAACGTAGAAATTCGGGACAAGGGAGAGAAGGTGAGCTATTGATCGATTTTGCAAAAAGAGACTCCTTAATCCGGCCTACTCCTAAATAGTTCCCTTACTTGACTCCTCAAAATACTCCAACCACTCCACTATTCAAATCCCCAATGTTTCCTCCTAAAATTCGGCACAAATCCCCACACCCCTCAAACACTCCAACCGCCCACTAGCATCAGGGTTCCACTGACATACAACCACTTATAGGGCATCCAGCAAAATAAAACAGTCCCCTGCATCGCCAAGACTCGAACCCCAGACCTCAGGCATCATCAACACGCCACTTATCCCTTAGACCAGCAAGCCCTTTCTGTCATGAAATACCCACATTTTTTTAAAATCCTACTGACTAGAGATAGGGTTTATTCCTTTAAAAAAAATTTTGCACATGTCCAAGCTTGAACCCAATACTTCTTAGACACTTCCCAGAACACTTAACCACTGAAGCAAACATGCATTTGTGTGTCACAAACATACAAAAATAAATACTTTAAGATTTTGGGGTGTTACAACTCTACCCCCTAAAAGAAATTTTGGCCTTAAAATTTTACCTGATCAGAACATATGAGGGTATTGTTGTCGCATCGCCTCCTCAGGTTCCCACGTGGCCTCCTCAAAGTTGTGACTACGCCAAAGAACCTTCAGTAGTAGAATAGACTTCTTTCTTAAAATCTTTACATCACGATCTAAAATCTGAACAGGCTCCTCCTCAAAAGTCAAATTTGGTCTAACCTCAACCTCCTCAACTGAGATAACATGCGTAGGATCAGAGCGGTAGCACCTCAGCATAGAGATGTAAAATATATCATGAATCCAATCTAACTCTAGAGGTAACTCCAATTGATATACAACTGGTCTCACACGTTTCAATATGCGGTAAGGCCCAATAAACCTAGGGCTCAACTTTCCCTTCTGACCAAACCTCAGTACCTTCTTCCATGGCGAGACCTTGAGAAAAACAAAGTTTCCCACAAAATACTCAATCTTTTTATGCTTTAGATCCGCATATGACTTCTGTCTGTCTGATGCCGCCTTTAGTCGATCCCAAATTAGTCTAACTTTATCCTCGGTATCAGATACTAGCTCGGGGCCCAGAATACGCCACTCGCCCAACTCAGTCCAACATGAAGGAGTACGACACCTACGACCATATAATTCCTTGTAAGGTGCCATCTGTATGCTAGACTGATAGCTATTATTATACGCAAACTCTGGTAACAACAAGTAGTCCTCCCAACTGCCTCGGAAATCTATCACACAACTCCTTAACATGTCCTCCAGTATCTGAATCACCCTCTCTGACTGACTATCTATCTGAGGATGGAACGCAGTACTGAAGTCCAACCTTGTACCCAAAGCCTCGAGTAACTTCTTCCAGAACCGAGACGTGAAGCGAGGATCTCTATCAGATATTATGGAAATCGGTACCCCATGCAGTCTTACAATCTCAGACACATATAGTTTAGCCAACTTCTACAAAGAGTAATCAATACGAACTTGTACGAAATGGGTAAACTTGGTCAATCGATCCACGATGACCCATACTGAATCCTTCTTAGTAGGCGTTCGGGGCAGCCCACTAACGAAGTCCATAGTCACTCTCTCCCACTTCCAAAGTGGAATTTTAACTGGCTGAAGCAACCCTGAAGGTAACTGATGTTCAGGCTTAAGCTACTAGTAAGTTAGACATTTACCCACGAAGTTAGTAACTTCATGCTTAAGACCTAACCACCAATATAACTCACGAAGGTCTCAGTACATCTTATTTCCACCAGGATGCATAGCATAAGGGCTACTATGCGCCTCTCACAGTATAGACTGCCTCAAATCAGTATCCTTTGGTACACATATTCTCCCACGAAGACAGAGTACCCCTTCACTATTCAGCCCAAAATCCACAGTATCACCACTCTCAACTTGTCGGAAATGAAGACCCAGTGACACGTCGTCCAATTGTTTACCCTTAATTTGCTCAATCCACGTCGATTTAACTTAAAGCTCAGCCAACAAATTACCATCATCAAAAAAATTGAGGCGAGCAAACATCTCCCTCAGATCAGTTATAGCTCTAAGACTCAGTGCATCCGCCACCACATTGGCCTCCCCAGGATGGTATTCGATCATACAATCATAGCCCTTAAGCAGCTCAATCCATCTACGCTGCCTAAGATTTAACTCCTTCTGAGTGAGGAGATACTTGAGGCTCTTGTGGTTAGTGTAAATGATACACTTCTCACCGTATAGGTAATACCTCTAAATCTTCAGTATCTCCTCCAAATCATCCGTTGAATAATTTGCCTCATGAGTTTTAAGCTGACGGGATGCATATGCAACCACCTTACCCTCTTGCATCAACATACATCCCAACCCAACATATGATGCATCGCTGTAGACAGTGAACTCTTTCCCAGACTCTGGCTGTATTAAGACAGGGGCTTCAGTTAAAACTTTCTTGAGCTTCTCAAAGCTCTCTTGCTGCACATCAGTCCAGTTAAACAGCACACCCTTACGCAACAACTTAGTCAGAGGTGCAACAATAAATGAAAACCCCTCAACAAATCATCGATAATACCCTGCCAGTCCCGAAAAACTACGGATCTCAGATACAGTCCTAGGTGGCTTCCAATCTAGAATAGCTTTAATCTTTCGAGGATGAACCCTAATCCCCTCAGTAGATACCACATGGCCTAGAAATGTTACCTCTCGTAACCAAAACTCACACATGCTGAACTTGGAGTACAGTTATTTCTCCCTTAGAATTTGCAGAATAACTCGGAGATGTGCATCATGTTCATCTTCAGTTCTCGAATACACTAGAATGTCATCAATAAAAACCACTACGAACTGATCTAGATAAGGCTAGAACACTCAGTTCATCAGATCAATAAAAGCTGCTGGTACATTCGTCAGTCCAAACGGCATCACCAGGAACTCGTAATGACCATAACGAGTCTTAAACGCTGTCTTATAAACAACAGTCTCTTTAACCCTGAGTTGATGGTACCCCAATCAAAGATCAATCTTAGAGAAAACTGAAGCTCCTTGAAACTGGTCGAATAGATCATCAATCCTCGGTAAGGGGTACTTATTCTTAACGGTCGATTTATTCAGTTACCAATAATCGATGCACATGCGCATAGATCCATCCTTGTTTTTCACAAATAAAACTGGTGCTCCCCATGGAGACACACTAGGTCGGATGAACCCTCGATCTAATAACTCTTGAATCTGAGCTTTAAGCTCCACAAGCTCCTTCGATGCCATTCTATAATGGGCGATTGACACCAGAGCTGTACCAGGTAGGAGCTCAATCCCAAAGGCAACTAGGTAGCTCATCAGGAAAAACATCCAGAAAGTCTTTAACTGTTCTGATATCCTTAACAGAAGAAACCCTAGAATCTGAAACACTGATGTAAGCTAGATACGCCTCACAACCCTTACGAACAAATTTCTCGGCCCTTAATGTAGAAATCACATTTTACAAGTAATTTCAACGCTCCCAAATTACATCTACCTCGTCATTCTCTGTAGTTCTCAGTACCATCTGTTTAGAGCAGAATCCAAGCTTGCCTGATGTTTCACCAGCCAATCCATTGCCAGCATTAAATTAAATTCTCCAAAAGGAAGTTCCATCAAATTCACCAAAAAGATAACTCCTTGAACCTCCAAAGGCACATCTCTGAATAGTTTATTTACCCTCACTGACTGCCCCAATAGACTCAACACAGTAACCTCACTCGTAATGCTCTCCACTAAGATACCTAGAGTCTCAAACACATTACAAGCTATATAGGAATGAGTAGATCCTATATCTATCAGTGTAGTATAAGGTATATTATAGATAAAGAACGTACTCGTGGTAATGTCTGGGACATCCCGATCCTCACGGCGATGTATAGCATAAACCAGGGCTAGTTGCCTCGCCTCAGTATGACCAGCACCTCTGCCCGATGCCCTCTGACCATGACGCAAACCATTTCCACCTCTGGCCTGACCACGGCCTTTCGGTGGCTGCTGAACACCCCTCGGCGGCTGTACAGTACCCATACCAGTGGCTTGCATCTGATCGGGCCTCTGTGGATAATATTTGATATGATGCTCCAATGATTTGCATCTCAAACATGCCCCAATCCTTTTCTAGCACTCGCTCTGATAGCGTCTCCCACAATTAGCACAGGGTTACGATCCAGTAGCAGCAATAGGGGCCCTAACTCTGACTGGCCCACCAACTCTGGCCTTTTTTTTAGGCCTCAAAAATGAGCTTGAAGGCTCTGAATCCCTCTTGTTCCTATTTCTCTCCTTCTCACAGTTCTGGCACTCAGCACCCTTCAACTCCTCGGCGATCTTCGCCTTATCAACCGAAGCAGTAAAATCTCGCTCCCTCTATGGAGCTATCAAAACCCGAAGACTATCTCTGAGGCTGCCCCCGAAATGAACACACTGCTCGTACTCGGTTTCCACTATCCCTCGCGCATAGCGGCTTAACCGTAAAAATTTAGCCTCATATTCAGCCACTGATCTATCCTCTTAAGTCAAATTCAGAAACTCTCTCCTTCGAGCATCCACAAAGCTAGCACCCACATATTTACTTCGAAAAGCAGTCTTTAAAAATTCCCAAGTCAACCGTTCGGGCTAGAGGCCCTCTTTAACCGTAAACCACCACTGGTAGGCCTTATCTCGCAGCAGTGACACTGCACCATTTAATTTCTGCTCAAGGGTGCAGTCGAGATCATCCATGATCCTCTCTGTGGCTTTAATCCAATATTTAACCATATTAGGGTAACTCCAGCATAAAAATCTCAGCTCCGTTACACCGGAGTCCTTCCATAATCGACCCACGGCCCACAGCACCAGTATTGGGCCCAACAACCCTCTCTAGAATCTGCAACATAGCTTGGGATAGTGCGTTGTCCCCAGCCGCACGATCGTGAGACCTAGTTTCAATCACAGGTGAAGCCGGCACCTCTCTAGCTTCAACATTAGGCATGTGGCCAGATGACGAAAACCCAGCTCGAGCACCTCCACGGCATTCGCCGTGGCCTCTTGTACCCCTTCCACGAATAACTCTGGTGCTCATTATCGAACTGTGTTTTATCTCAGATAATGATTTGATGCATCGATTCTAGCCCAAAGTGTTTATTAACAGATATTTTATGGAAAATAGTATCAGTATTTCAGAGTTCGTTTTAGCAGATCGCAGTCTTACTATAGTTTTTAGTTTACCCTAACTAGAGTATTTCAGTACAGTCTACTAACTATAGTAGTCCCAGCATTTCATTTTAAACAAATAAAAGCTTTAAAAGACTTACAGAATCGGCGTCGGAGACTCAGTGTACCACACATTCGATAAAACATTTCAAAATACTTTAAATCATTTGAAACAATTCTTTTAGAAATTCCAAGTTTAAAAGAAACCCAAATCCACAGTTTAGTTTTGCAACCTGACTCTGATATTACTAAATGTAACACCCTAAACCCAGCCTGGACGTTATGGTTGAATCTGGCAATGTCACATTGAGATGTTTTTCATAAAACGTGATATCGTTTAAAAAGCCAATCTTTAGCTAGCCTTTTTGTGTGATCCAAAAGATGATTTTCAAACTTGCGTCACTATCAAAAAGTATTTACTTTAAAACGTTATTAATTTCAAAATCTCGTTTATAGCGGAAGCTTTTTAAAATAGTTGCATACTAGCGTTTACTTGTAAAACATTATTTCTTTTGGAAAACTCGAGCTTTCCTAACTCTAGCAGATATATACCAAAACAAATAAAAATCCCAAATTAAAGTTAAAATTCATAAAGGCCTTATTATAGTAAAAGTGCCCAACATAAAACTACTTATAAAATAAGGCAAACATGAAAGTAAATGCAGTCGTGTGGCCGCTTTTGAGTCCCTCACAGCACCGACCCGCTTAAGCCTGGTGATTACCTATACAGATAAACAAATAGGTGAGTTATGAAAACTCAGTGCGTAACCCCATATCCAAATAAGCAAACAGTGCATATAGAGTCTGGGCCTAAGCCCAATTCAGTAATGGTTCAGTCTCAGTTAGGGCCTTAGCCCATTACAATATTAGTATCAGTTTGGGCCCGAGCCCATCTCAGTGATAAAGCAGTACAGATATGCAATCAAGAGATCCTACCCAGCCAGCCTCTACACTCCATCTCTATCCAACCCTGCACTCCATATGGGGATATAATCAACCCACCCATCCCTACACTCGAAATAGTATCGGTTGCAGCACTAAATAGTATTTGCAGCAGCGCTACCGATACATTACACTTCCTCCAATCATAATAAAAACCCACCCCATGCAACACATCATGCATCATGTCATGTCATGTCATAAAATCATATATGTACTCAATATAATTAAGATAGCATGCTGAATATAGTCATACATCTCATAGGGGTAAAACAGTCATTTTACCATATAGGGGCAAAACAGTCATTTTGCCATATAGGGGGTCTAAGTAAATTTACCGACCCAACAGTAGGTCCACAGTCATCTCAGGTAACCTGTCCATCCTTAACAGTCAAACAGTGAAAATAGGCCCAAGGCCTAAACGCCTATGTGGCCCACATGGCCCATAATGGCCTTGCCGTGTGTATTACACAGCCTAATACAATAATTTCTACACGTCTGTGTGGTTTACCCGTGTGGGGCCTACACGACCCAATTTGGCCCAAAGTGGCCCAATAAAGCCTCGACCCATGAAATCGTCCATGGCTAGCCTCAACAATCATGCGCCCATGTTTAGGCGTACGGACTACCACACGAGCGAGCGCACTCCCGTGTAGTGTCATCATCACCTTTTTTAGCTTTTGTTGATTACCATAGCCAAAGTTGCGTTTGCACACACCTGATAAGATTCTAAGTACGCAACCCCTCTTGAGATGCACTGCACCTAAAACAATGACAATTCCATAACCAACATTAGTCATGCTTGGAACCAAACCGATAAAACAACAACCATTGACCTATATTCGTGTTGCTTACCCTTACTGCTCCAAAAGGTATAGCTTATGACACCACTAGTAAATCGAGTTTGTTACGACCTGTTGCTGCCCACCACAATGCGACATGACCGTATGTTAGGAACTTAACAGATTAATAAATAAATAACAACATTACTCTAAATGTTTGAGGCACAACTTCTGCCCTTACCAAGAGACTTACCAACCGAAAGGACTCACGTTCACAGAACCAATAGCTTAAGAGAGGAAAATTGACAGAAAAGGGAAGATGGGGAAGATCAAGTATTCAGCCAAGGAGACAGAGATAAACTCACGCCAATTTCCTCCTTTCAAAAAGAAATTGAAAGTCCAGAGTGGAGAAGGAATAGAGATTCAGTAAGGTCTTTAGGAAAAAGGAAGAACCTAAAGTGAATAATACCAGCCAAAAAAAGTAAAATGATAGTGCTAGGAAGTAGAAAAAAAATCGGTAGCAGAGGGAGAAGTTGTAAAAACAAAAAGAATTGAGAGATAGGGAGAAAGGTCATTCGGCCAAAGAGGAAAAACCAAATGAGAGAGGGAGAGAAGAAGGCAATCGGTCAACAAAGAACTCTAAGGAAAAGTAAACTCGAAAATGACCAAAACGAGCAAAACCTGAAGGATCTCAAGCAACAATCGGTCCCAAAAAGAGAGAAACACGAAAGACGGAGAGGTAGCAAAACCAAAAGTAGAAATTGACACAAGGGAGAGAAGGTGAGCTATTGACAAATTTTGCAAGAAAAGACTCCCCAAATCGGCCTACTCCTAAACACTTCCCTTACTTGACTCCTCAAAACACTCCAACCACTCCACTATTCAAATCCCCAATATTTCCTCCTAAAATTCTGCTACACAATCCCTATACCCCTTAAACTGTAACGCCCTAATTTTTGGGATTTTTGGGATTTTTGTAATTTTTGAAGAATTTTAGAATTTCTGTGTTTTAACTGTATAATGTATGTCTGAGTATGTTAGTGGGCCTTTAGAAGGCCCAAGAGTAAATTTAACCCAAAGTAATTTTAGAATTTTCAATTTTAGAGAGAAAGGGTTCTGGCGTTATGGGCTTTCAAAATAAAGGTGGTAAAATAAGCCATAAGAAGATCTGTGGTAAAGTGGCATGTGACGCCACATAGGTGCTTGGGGAGTGGCGTATGGATGTTTAGGGGGAGCTAAGGTTCAAGTCACAAGGTAAGCGAATAGAGGTACTATTTTTTTTCTTTTCTTTCTATGAGTAGGAATGGTATGTGATGGAACTCAGGTAAAACTCTGTCAGGAAGAGTTTGAGTTGTTCAGGGGATAGAGTAAAAGAGGGATAAGGGGAGAAAATCAAGGAGCCTAAGTAGGAAGCAAGAGTTGGCCGTATAGCGGACTCTATAACTGCAAATTTGGCTAGGTCTCTTAGTTTTGCAATCTCGGTATTTGGATTAGTGGTTGCTGAATTATTTTTGTGCATTTCCGGGATTTGTTTGGTTATTCTCCTATTTCACCGAAATAGGGTAGGTTATCTTAGGTTTTTTTCTTTTTCTTTTTTTTGCTAGAAGCCGAAACCTACACTCTACACTTGTGCCGGCTTGTGTAAGACAAAAACTATCATCCTTTCTCTTCTTCAAAACTGAACTCTCTCATCTCCTCCCCTCTTCTTTTCTCTTTTCTTATTGACCCTCATCTTCTTCACATTTGTTTTCCCTCAAAACCAAATACCTACTGCCGATTTCTCCTTAGCTGATCCTATATCCTCCATATTTCTCTTCTTCTTTTCCTCATTTAACCCCTATCAAGCTGGTTAGCCAAATCTCCAATGAAGCCGAACCTCTCATCCTTTCTTTCAAACCAAAACTTTTCTACACTGAGGTACTTCTGAAGCCGAATCTTTGATTATACTTTTCTCTTCTTGTACGGTGGTTGGATCTACAGTAGATCGGGAGTAGTGTCATAACATTTTAGGTAAGTTCTCGAATCTTTCATTAGTTACTCATGTGTTACGGTAAAAGTCGAAATCCGTATCAACTAAGGGTGGCTAACGTTTCGACCAAGGGCATATTGTCCTTTTTCTTGTGGTTTGGTGTGCGCTAGTGTGGACAAGAGGGACATTCAGCAAAAAGGGCTTTGAAAGCTAACACTGTTGGACATCTAGATCTAGTCCATATTTCGGCAAAAAGGTAAGAACTTTAGGGACTAAGGCAATGTTGGCTGAATATGGTAAGGAGATTAGTACGTATTTCATTTTTGATAGGTAGTCTGATGTTTCAGTAACTTGATTGTAGGCAACTCGTGTGTGGATCTCACCAACGTATCATTACAGATCAGGTGTGTAAACGACACCCACTTATAGACTAGATCGGCAAAAGCCGAAAAGCTGAAATGTCGAAGAGCCAGCATTTTGCGAACTTGTGAGCGTACGGGCGCTCGTGAGATAGTTGTTTGTTAATCTTGGTAATCTCAAGCGGTAAGATTGCAGAGTGCGCAATTTCGTGCACCTCGGTATATTTGGGCTTAATGGGCCAAAATTGGGTTAATGGGCCAACGGGCCCAATTCGGTAAAAATGCTCGGTAAGTGCTTCTGTTAATACATTAATGGTTGTAATATGCTTGAAAACCCTAAAATAGTAAATTTACTAAAATACCCCTGAGTATGAAAATTACCATTATACCTCTAGGATTAATTTTGACTAAAATGCATGATATTCTGATTCTGTGTGTTGTATGCCATGACATGTATACCTGTTGCATGGGGCATGGGTTATATTGATGGAGGAAGCCTTCTGGTGGCTATGCCACAAATATCTATTCTGGTGGCTATGCCACAATATCTGTATCTGGTGACTCTGTCACAATATCTGTTCTGGCAGCCATGCTACAAATTCTGTGGTGTGTAGCGGATGGGTGGGTCGAGTTGTCTCCCCACATGGTGTAAGGTTGGTACGGGGGTGTATACGGATGGATATGGGGGGGTTTTTTCTGCATATATAAAATATCTATTCTGTCTCTGTTATGGGCCTAGGGGCTTCATTCTGAATTCTGTATAGGGCTAAGGCCCAACTTAATCTGTTTCTGTGGTTTAATCTAATTTGGACTATGGTTGGGTTATTTTACACGCTGAGTTTTCCTAACTCACCCCCTTAATTTCATCAATGCAGGAAATCCTCAACCATAGTGGACTTGGAGCTGTGAGGGATTCAGAGTGGCCACATGTTATGCAAATTTGGTTTTCTTCATGTGATTTGATCAGCCTTTGCTTACTTTAATTATTTTAGGTTTAAAGTTGTAATAAGGCCGCTCGTAAATTTTATGGTTTTATTAATCGTTTCACGTATACTCGATTTAAACTGTTAGATTCAGGCTGTGTGGGTTTTGTTTAAAATTAACAAACGATTTCAAAACACACGAGCGTAACAAATGGATAACCTAAAGACTTAATTAATCGGTGTTTTTCTTTCTTAGGCAACAATTAACCATCGTTTTACAAAATCACCCTGATTACCATAAACAAAGAACACAATCAATCGTAAGTCAATGTGACACGTCAGACTTGGCCATAACGTCTAGGCTGGGTTTGGGGCGTTACATTTAGTGGTATTAGAGTGAGGTTGCAACAACTCGACTGTGGAATGGATTTAAAAAAAACAAACAAACAAACAAAACTTTTTGGAAATTTAAAAAAATAATAATAATAAAAAGATTTTTGAAAATCGCTTTGGGAATTCATTTTTTTAAGATTTTCTTTCTACAATAAATGATTTCAAAGATTGCAAATACGGTTTTCAAAAATTTGGATTCTGAGTAGGTGGCATACCGAACCTTCGGCCCAAGTCTGTAAGTATCAGTCTGAATTTTTTTGAATGTTTCTGAATTATTAGCTATATGCCTATACTGAAACCCTATCATGATACTCTAGTTAGGGTGATACTGAAACTATAGGAATTTTGGTAAGTAGACTGAGACTGTAGCTAGGCTACGATTCCGCAAAAAACAAACGCTGAATTATTGTCTGCTCATAAAACATCTGTAATAAACACTAAAATATGTAATTGATGCATAAAATTTGTAATCAGATAATACAATATGAGTACGAGAGCAACTCGTGGAAGAGGCCGTGGACGTGGCCGAGGTAGTGCACGGGTTGGATCTTCGTCTTCAGGACATATACCGGCGGCAGATGCACCAGTACCACCGGCAACAGAAGTGGAGTCTCATGATCGAGGTGTTGGGGATGACGCTCTATCTTAGGCAATGCTTCATGTTCTAGAAAGGGTTACCGGGGCAAGTATGGGTAACGAAATTCGAGGATCTATTTCTGAGCGACTCCGGGCTAATAGAGCAGAGATCTTTAGGGGCGTATCTGGTGTAGCTCGAATGTGGCTGAATATTGGTTAGAGGCCACGGAACAGATTATGGATGATTTGGACTGCTTCGTGGAGCAGAAACTGAAGGGAGCCATATCATTGCTAAGGGATGAGGCTTATCAGTGGTGGCTCACTGTGAGAGATGGGACCCTAGCTGACAGGGTGACTTGGAAGCTGTTTAAGACGGAATTCAAGGGAAAATATGTTGGGGCGAGTTATGTGGACGCCCACAGGAAAGAATTTCTGAATCTGGTTCAAGGGGGTATGACAATTGCTGAGTACGAGGGTGAGTTTCTGAGGCTGAGCCGGTATGCCTTTGGGATAGTCGCTACAGAGTATGAACGTAGTGTGGACTTTGAGGATAGTCTTAGAGATGGACTTAGGGTGCTGATTACTCCGTAGAGGGAGCGTGACTTTGCTGCTTTGGTGGAGAAAGCTAAGACAGCTGAGGAGGTGAAGCGTACTGAAAGGCAGAATCATAAGAAGGATCGGAACCATTCTCGGAGGGATTCAGGACCTTCGGGTGGTGCAAATAGGAATGTTAAAAGAACAAGAGTGGAAGAGCCAGTTCGAGCAATTTTGATGAATATTGTTAGACCACAAGTTTGTGGGGACTATGGTAAGGTACATCTGGGCGAGTGTAGGAGACGTTCTGGTGCTTATTTTCGGTGCGGGTCTATGGAGCATAAAGTTAAGGACTGTCCTCAGAAAACAGATCAGGTTCAAGTTGCAGAACAGAGGGTTGCTCAACTAGTGAGAGGTGGACCGCAACCACCGAGAGGACGTGGACAATGTAGGGGCGGTAATCGAAATGGTCAAGGTCGAGGAGCACCTGGCAGGGGTGCTGGAAATGCTGAGGCTCGTCAGCCAGCGTTGGTGTATGCAGCTCATCGTTGAGAGGAGGGTGATGCATCCGATGTCATAACTGGTACGTTCTTGATTTCTAGCATGCCGTACACTGCTTTGATAGATATTGGATCTACTCATTCGTATATTGCATGTTCCATATCTGGGTCGTTGGGTGTGCACTCTGAGGAGACTGTGTGTGGGGTATCGGTGCTAAGTCCTTTGAGCCACTCAGTTAGGGTAGACAAACTGTATAGAGACGTGCCTTTAGAAACTCAAAGTAAGATTTTCTCTAGAGACTTGATAGAGTTACCGTTCAGAGAATTTGACCTTATTCTGGGAATGAACTAGCTTGTTAAGCATAAGGCAACTCTGGATTGTGCTGCTAAGCGAATGGTGTTAAAGACCGCGGAGGGTGAGGAGGTTATGGTGATAGGTGAGCGAAGGGATTATTTGTCCAATATGGTGTCGGCGATGAGAGCTAAGAAGTGGATTCGTAAGGGTTGTGAGGCTTATTTGGCATTTGTAAGTCAGTCAGAGGCTAAGGGACTGACGGTGGATAAGGTTAGAATCGTTAAGGAATTCTAAGATGTTTTTTCAGAGGAGCTTCCGGGATTGCCTCCGAACCGAGAAGTCGAGTTTGGAATTAACTTGTTGCCTGGAACGGCACCAGTGCCCAATGCACTGTACAGGATGGCACCGAAGGAGTTAGTGGAGCTGAAAGCACAGATTCAAGAGTTGTTGGATAGAGGCTTTATTAGGCCGAGTGTGTCTCCGTGGGGAGCACCAGTGTTGTTTGTGAAAAAGAAGGATAGGACGATGTAGATGTGCATCGATTATCGGCAGTTGAACAAACTGACAATTAAGAATAAGTACCCTCTACCAAGAATCGACAATCTGTTTGACCAACTTAGAGGAGCTTCGGTATTCTCCAAGATCGATCTTCAATCTGGATATCATCAGTTATGGGTCAAGGAGGTAGATATTTAAAAGACGACATTCAGGACTCGGTATGGTCATTACGAGTTTATGGTTATGCCATTTGGACTGACGAACGCTCCTGCAGCATTCATAGATCTAATGAACCGTGTATTCCAACCATTTTTTGATCAATTCGTAGTTGATGATATTCTGGTATATTCTGAAACTAAAGGGAAGCATGCTGAGCATCTACGCATTGTGCTACAAGTGTTAAGGGAGAAGGAACTTTATGCGAAATTCAGTATGTGTGAATTCTGGTTGAGGGAGGTAACCTTCTTAGGTCATGTTGTCTCTACTGAGGGGATCAAGGTGGACCCTCGAAAGATTGAAGCGATTCTGGAGTGGAAGCCACCTAGATCAGTGTCAAAAATTTAGAGTTTCCTAAGTTTGGCAGGGTACTACAGAAGGTTTGTGGAAGGTTTTTCTATGTTGGCAGCACCTTTGAGAAAGCTTATAAGGAAAGGAGCACCATTTGTTTGGACCGAGAAGCAGCAGGAAGCCTTTGAGAAATTGAAGAAAGTTCTGACCAAGGCACCTGTATTAATTCAGCCAGAGTCTAGGAAGGATTTTACCGTGTACAGTAACGCATCACATGTGGGTTTCGGCTATGTGCTGATGCAAGAGGGTAAGGTGGTTGCTTATGCATCGCGACAGCTTAAGCCTCACGAAGTAAATTATCCAACTCACGATTTAGAATTGGCAGCAGCAATCTTTACACTTAAGATTTGGAGACACTACTTGTACGGAGAAAGGTGTGTCATATACACGGATCATAAGAGTCTTAAGTACTTGCTGACTCAGAAGGAGCTGAACCTTAGGCAACGAAGATGGATAGAGTTGCTTAAGGATTATAACTGTTTGATTGAGTATCACCCAGGCAAGGCTAATGTGGTAGCCGATGCCCTAAGCCGTAGAGCTGTATCTGATCTAAGAGCAATGTTTGCTCGTCTGAGTCTGTATGATGATGGTAGTTTGTTAGCTGAGTTACAAGTAAGGCCAATGAGTCTTTAGTTTCTCAATTCCAACAAGTTAAGAAAGGAAAAACTTCTGAGTTTGGGTTGAATAGTGAAGGAGTTCTGTGTTTCTGAAGAAGAGTTTGCATTCCGAAGGACTCTGACTTAAGGCAGTCAATACTGAAAGAAGCTCATAGAGGACTTTATGCTATGCATCCTGGAGGGAATAAGTTGTATCGCGACTTGCGAGAACTGTATTGGTGGCCTGGGCTTAAACGAGAAGTAACGGAGTTCGTGGGGAAATGTCTGACATGCCAGCAAGTGAAAGCTGAGCATCAACTACCTTCCGGACTTTTACAGCTAGAGAAGATACCACTTTGGAAGTTGGAGAGGGTAACCATGGACTTTGTGAGTGGGTTACCCTTGACACCAACGAAGAAGAACTCAGTTTTGGTGATTGTGGATTGGTTGACCAAATCTGCTCATTTCATACCTATCTGCACTGATTATTCACTTCAGAAGTTAGCTAAGTTGTATGTGGCAGAGATCGTTTGACTTCATGGAATCCCAATCTCAATTATTTCTGACCAAGATTCTAGGTTCACATCTCGGTTCTAGCAAAAGTTGCATGAGGCGTTGGGAACACGATTGAACTTTAGCACGGCTTTTCATCCTCAGACTGATGGTCAGTCGGAAAGGGTTATTTAGATTTTAGAAGACATGTTGAGGGGATGCGTTATTGACTTTCGAGGTAGTTGGGAAGATTACTTGTCGATGGCAGAGTTTGCGTATAACAACAGTTATCAGGCGAGTATCCAAATGGCACCATATGAAGCGCTGTATGGACGTAGGTTTCGTACACCTAGTTGTTGGACTGAATTGGGAGAACGACAGGTTCTTGGACCTGATTTGGTAGCGAATACTGAAGATAAGGTCAGAATAATAAGAGATCGATTAAAAGAAGCATCTGATAGGCAAAAGTCGTATGCAGGTTTGAAGCGTAAGGAGATTGAGTACTCAGTGGGTGATATGGTCTTCTTGAGAGTTTCTCCTTGGAAGAAGATATTAAGGTTTGGTAAGAAGGGCAAGTTGAGTCCGCGGTTCATCGGGCCTTATCAGGTTCTTAAGCGAGTAGGTCCAGTGGCTTACCAATTGGAATTACCTCCGGAGTTAGACAGGATTTACGATGTTTTTCATGTCTCCATGTTAAGGCGATATCGTTTTGACCCTACTCATGTCGTGCTGGTTGCAGAGATTGAAGTGTAGCCTGATTTGACTTTCAAGGAAGAGCCTATACAGATATTGGATCGAGATGTTAAGGTTCTAAGAAGAAAGTTAGTTCCATTGGTAAAAGTGCTTTGGCGTAATAATGGCAGAGAGGAAGCTACTTGGGAGCCAGAAGAGGCGATGCGACAACTATACCCTCATCTGTTTGAATCAGGTAAATTTCGAGGATGAAATTTTTTAAGGAGGGTAGAATTGTAACGCCCCAATTTTTGAGATTTTCGTGATTTTTGAGGAATTTTAGAATTTCTGTGTTTTGACTTTATAATGTAGGTCTGAGTATGTTAGTGGGCTTTTATAAGGCCCAAGAGTAAATTTAAACCCAGAGCAATTTTAGAATTTTCAATTTTAGAGAGAGAGGGTTATTGCGTTATGGGCTTTCAAAATAATGGTGGTAAAATAAGCCACAAGAAGATCTGTGGTAAAGTGGCATGTGATGCCACATAGGTGCTTGGGGAGTGGCGTGTGGATGTTTAGGGGGAGCTAAGGTTCAAGTCACAAGGTAAGCGAATAGAGGTATTATTTTTTTTCTTTTCTTTCTATGAGCAGGAATGGTATGTGATGGAACTCTGGTGAAACTCTGTCAGAAAAAGTTTGAGTTGTTTAGGGGATTGAGTAAAGGAGGGATAAGGGGAGAAAACCAAGGAGTCTGAGTAGGAAGAAAGAGTTGGCCGTATGCACATTTCAATTACGTATCCACTAGCTATCGTCTTGTTAGGATCACTCTGCTAATTCAGGTGCATTTCAATCATGTATGAATGAAATAAAGACTTGATTTTAATTGAAAATATGATCGATTGAGGCACAAACATTATAAGCATGAATGAAATAAATATTATTTAATCAAAGCAATCATCCTAGCTTAAATAAAATTAAGCTAACATTGTTGTAAACAAGAACAAAGAACACATAGCAAACATTTTTAGATTAAATTAAAGAAAAGAAAGATTAAACCCAGATCATAGTGGCTGTCACCCAAGACTCTAACCGACGAGGCTCCTTCAACCCTTCGCTTTGCTCATTTGCTGATGGCTCTCCAAGGTGGCTGACCAAGGGCTCTTTAAGAGGCTTAATTGCTAAAATCTTTATGAATAGATGATGCTAGGCATGAGAAATGGAAAATGCTAAAGAGAATTAAGAGAGAAGAGAGAATGATGATGGATGAGGGATGAATGATGAGAGATCAAAGGAGGTCTTATTTATAAGTGAAGAGAGGAGGGTAGTTTGCTAAAAATAGAGAGGTTTAGTCTCTTCAAGCTTTTCCAATGAGTGGTCAGCCATGCTTGGTGGATTTAAGTTGAATTTTGCTTGATTTTTAAGCAATTTAAATGCAATAACAACCCAGGATTGAGACTCGGCCAAATGTAAATCTTGGGAAAATATTTTATTTCTTCAACATTGCAAGGAATTTATGTAATTAAACCAAAAAGTGGTTTATGTGGACAGCCATGTATAGCCGAATTTGGGTTAACTTGGTCTTCAATTTGGACGGTTTTTTTTGTAATCCGGCAAAGCTATCAAACTTATCCAAAATAAATAGATAAATTAAAGGACCAAAAAACAAAATTTATCCAATTTAAATAATTAATTATTAAATATAATTTTATATTTTATTATTTAATTTAATCATGCATAACCCATTTTATGTCTTAAAAGTATAATATGTTCAAATAAATCTAAAATAAGCCATTTTATGCATGAAAATTATATATTAAAGCATAAAATCACATTTTAATAATTTCCATGTCCCAATTTCATATTTTCACATATTTCATTAACTTATTAAACAATTACTTAGTTTTAACAACTAATTTAAGTAAAAAGGTGATAAATTATATTGGAAAAATCCTATATATTTTTCAGTTTACAATTTTTAATGTGTTTGTTTGTCAAATAAGTTGACTTAGTTTGGTGGTTAAGTGCCTTGGGTGTTCAAGTTGGGTCCTATGTTTGAGTCCTGTTGGGGGTGAATTATGGGTTCTTTTTCTTTTGCGTGGGGTTGTTGAGAATTAGAGTTTTGTTTAAATTTCAAAAGTTCAAAGTATGTGGAGATTTGGATAGAGACTAGGATTATCAGTAGATTTAATTAGATTTTAATTAAATCAAAAATCCCTTTTTTTAAATCTTTTATAACTACCCAAAACCCTTCTTTTGGGGTTTCACGTTCCTTATTTTTTGGCTGCCTATTTGCCACTTAAAATTTCCTTCTTTTGGTTCATCTTTTGTTTGGCTACCATACACTTTCATCTTTCTTTCTTGTTGCCATTGCTTCATTTCTTTTGTGCTTTTGATTTTGGTTTTCGACACTTTCATCTTGTGGGGGCTTCGTTATTACAGTTAGGAGGCTCAGTGGAATTTGTATAGGTTGTGGGAAGATAAATTGGTCTAAGTTTTTGGGTATTCTTTTGGCATTGTTCGTTTCTACTCATCTTTGTTTGGTAGTTTAACAATTAGTTTTGTTCTGTAAAAATATTTTCTTTTTAATACTTAGTGCGATTGGTTCGTTCTTTCTAGGCAAAGGAGTAGTGAATCAAGACGCTCCGGTAGTGTAAACGTTGATTTTGATCGTTATGCGTGAAAAGTAAGTGTTTGAACTCATTCTTTGGAAACTATTTTGTATGGAAAAGAGGGTATTCTAGAGTAGGCTTTTGTGATGATTGATGAGTAATTAGTTCATTTTAATGATTGATTGTAGGTTTCTTGGGCTTTGGGTAGCGTGGTTGATCGTTTACGCAATCAGGTGGGTGAAAACAACCCAAAAATCTGTTTAAAATTAGATAAAAATCGCAAAGTCTATTGCAAAACTGCCCAGTTTCCACACTGCCATCTGGGATTTTTACAAACCATGCATAGTGGTCGTGTGTAGTACACAGCCGTGTGAGATTGTGTAGCCTGTGTGGCTTTACAGACCGTGTGGGTGGATCGTGTGGGCCACACATGCTAGGTTTTTGGGCCGTATATTTTTGGCAAATTTCAAGGCCCAATTAAGGGTTATTTAGGGGAAGTGATATTTGGATCCGAGGACATCACGTGGGTCAGAAAACTGTAGTCCTAAAGTACACTCGAACAGCTTGAAAAGCATGGTAAATATGTTAAACTGGGTTTAAAACTAATAGTTTAGAAATGTATTCGGTAATTTATGTGTATGAGTGTGACATGTAATATATGTTATATGTGATTATGCCATCTATTTTGAGATTACGATATGTATAAAGCATCTGTATGATATATATGTGTTGGGTTGGGATATGTATGATAAAGGTAGAGTTTACGATAGTTTATACTGCAAATATGGTGGCCAGACCGTAACGTTGTATGTGAGGCAGCTCAGCTGCAGATTGTTAAGTGGTATCTCGCCACATATTGGTGTGATTGGATGGATGGACTTTTGTAGTCCCATATGGTGTGATTAGTTGGATGGAGATGGTGTGCAGCAGATGGGGGTAGGTTTATGATATGTGTGTTATGGTTTGATAAGTTGTGATCTAACATGTTACACTACTGTATGGATTTGATACGATATGAACACTTGGAACAAATGCATTGTGTGATATTTTGCTATAAAATTAATGTATATTAAATGATTGAATTGGGTCAATGGTTCAAATCACTCACTGTGTTATTAGCTCACAATTCTGTATGTTTTTATTTAGAGAATCCTTTGGTCTACCAGAGGACGGCGTCTCGGAAGGCTCAGGTTTCACATCCTCAACACAGTATTTTATGGTTTTATTATGTTCGTCTTAATTGGACATTACGGACTTTATTTTGGTTGTTAATTTTGGATAATTTATAGATCATTTAGATCATTAGGACTCAGATGACTCATTTTGCCAAAGCTCAAATGGTTAATAAACGATAAGTTTTCAAGCGATAGCCATCGCAAGTTAAGTTTAAGGATTTCAATAAAACGAGTTGATATGATTTGGTTGATATGATTTGGTTAAGGACTTTTTAACTTGGGATTTTAATGTGATCTAAATGTTTTACAAATAACAAGATGGTGTAACTTCCAACTCACATAAAAATAATTTTTCTTAAACCTATTCCAAGGACACAAAATCATACTAATGACATAACCAAATCCTATTTCTAACCAATATGCCTTAAGGCACCTCAATCACATTCAACATAAAGTGAAACATCTCAATTCATCTAAACATTTAATACCAAATATTTATTCCATCTAATACCAATCATACATCAATATTCATTTCATTCCCTATATTCATCAATTAGGCATTTAACCATTCAAAAACACAACATTTATCAAAGTTTATAACGTACCATATAACCTTTTTATAAGTTTACACATTTGGACATTTTATACCATTTCTGTTGAAATTTACCATCATTAAAAATGACTCAACCATAGCAGGACTTATAAACATACCATATCATGATCAAACTCAAGCATTTGGCACACATATCATAGTCATTATTATTCAAGATGATATTATACATATCAAGCCTATATACATATCATATGCACATTCAAGGCAAGTATGATATATATATATATGGATCATTTCACCATCAATCCAAAATAAACTTATATTCACATTAAAACCTAGACACATGCCACATAACTGGTTCAAGTACAATTCAGAAATTTATCGAGTTTGAAGCTAGGTAGTGTGAACTCTAGAGTGATTCAACTAATACGTTCCACAAAAAGGTTCACTACAAACATAGAAAATGAAATAGAGTAAGCATTACAAATGTTTAGTAAGTTCATAATAATTAAAATAGTAAACTCACATTGTTGACTAATAATATAACGAATTAACTACTATCCAACTTTCCTGTTTCCACATTTAAACACAATAAGGTGAGATCATCAGAGGTAAGTCTCAAAGCAATTCAATGTCACTAAATCAATATCAGTAATTATCTATATACTTCTATCATATTATCCAGTCATCATATAACGTATCAATTTGGAACACACATCATTTGTTCATTCATATAACATTTTCAATTATAAATTTCAATTCATAAAAATGTTATTCTATCAAAATCTTTGAGCAGAGACAACATTTACATCATTCCAATTTTTTCAGATAACAAATTCCAATCCATCATATTTATTCATCATATATGACTTTTACAACAACCATATACCATTTGGACATTTCCACTTTCATTATTCATTCCACTCAATCTTTTACTCAAGTCTCGTGCATCCATTCAAAGCATTTATCTCTTTTACTTAAATAGATTACCTCAATGAAAAATAGTAAAATAATCTTGGATACACGGGATATAAATTGCTCACACGAGCTGTGGGTCGGGATGGTAACTTTACATGATGCTTCTCAAATAAGCTGTGAAAGATCCATAACAAATGCAGGACCTTAGCCATTGGTAAAACATCCAAGGCTAGCGCCAAAAACTATATAAACCTTAATGACATGCCATTTGTATTCTAATCATTTACTAAGTTCAAATAGGCATTTATACAAAATTCAAGATCTCAACATTGCCATAGCATTTTCAATGGATCAGAACATATATCATAATCATATCACAACTATTAAGCCTTTCGCATGAATTGTCATTAGTGTGTATACATGACTTTACAATTAAATCCGAACTCACATTTTATACCATTATGCTAATAGTTTCAAATATATTAAAAATGTAAACACTCGTCATTCAAATAGAAAACATTTAGAATATACATACACCGTATGAAATTACTTAATATAATCAGCTAGTGACTTGAGTTGTAGGGACTATTATGCAATTTTCCCTTTTTCTCACTTAGCCTCCGATTGATTCAATCATTGATCTATATGATAATTAAGTTCAATTATCAACTCCAAAAGTCTTATAGCATAAAAATACATGCTTATGACCCTTTAATCTCATTTTACATAATTTCCCTAAAGTTTTTTATTTTATTCAATTTAGTCCCTAAAACTGAAATAGTTATATCTTTCAAATTCAAGCTTTGATTTTCAATCCAACTAAAAATTCATCATTTTACAGCCATAACTTTTTAGAAATTTCAAGCCAAATTTTACATTATTACACTTTGGTCCTTATACTCAAAACTAACAAAACTTACTTAACAAATTAGTCCTATTTCATTTATAAGATTCAAAATCTACCATAAACATTCAAAAACTTCAATTAACATCAATGGAAACTTTAGACATCTTTAACAGTTTTGAAAACAGAGATACAGGTTAGCTGGATCTAGTTGTAACGATTTCAAAAAACATAAAAATTACGAAAAATGGTTATCCAAATGACATACATGCAAGAAGTATAGCTTGGCTAAAACTTTAAATCTTTCAACCATAGTTATTTTGTGGAGAGCAAAATAAAACATGAAGAAGATGACTTTATTTTATGTTTTTCACTTGTCTTTTATTAAATTTAACATTAATTTAATTAAAAGTTAATTATAAAAGTTAAATTAAAGATTATCATGATTGGAAAATAACATTTAAAAGGTTAAATTTCCACATAAAACCCTTAATTTTAATCTATTTTTCCTTTTAACAAATAAAAACCAATATCGATTAACTGTTATAATTCTTACAATTTAATCCTTTTTCAAAATTAACTATCAAATACTCAAAATTTTTATGCCAAAGTTTAGTCCACTTATATAATTTATTTTCTGTAATTCGATGTAGCAAATTAAACTAGTTTTCGCGCTTTAGGAGCTTGAATACTTTGGTTAAGTTTTAGTTAAGTTTTCGTAATTTTATTTACATTCAATAAAATGTGTAAATTGAGTCTTTTATTGACCTTAGGGGTCGACTGAGGCCTAAGGGTGAGCTAATATGCTTTGTAAGTGTGTAGGAGACCATTAGAGGGTGCGCTAACTCAATACTGGTCGCTGTGTTGCAACACAAAGACTTGGATGTCGCAACATAAAGAGTAGAATAAAAAAATTTCAAGACTGTCTTCGGTGTCGTAACATAGACTGAGGATGTCATAACACACCCCCTGAAGTTACCCTAAAGATGAGCATATTGCCTTCAATGTCACGACACATGACCTAGTGTATCGTAAAATTGTTGGGAAATGTGCCAATATTGTAGTAAACATGTAAATTTTTTCTATTTATTTGAACAATGAATAAATAAATCAAATTAATTTCACATTTCAATATTATGTCTTTTGTATCTTTTTCTTTCATATTTTGCATGCATAGTGAAATTGGGACAAGCAAATATTAGCTCATTGATTGTATAAGTTCAAACTGAAGATAAGTGGCATTGTAAGAATGCTGACATTGCGAGAAAGACAACTTACTTAAGTAGATAATCTAAATGAGTTCATAATTCCATGAAAGAATCAAAGCCAGAATTTGATTCAAATACTGAGAAGGATTATTATGTCATCTACAATTCCAATTGGGAAGGTCAGTCTTGCCTATCGGAGCAATTGACTCCACGGGTAGAGACATAGATGTGTTCATTGGTAGAATGATACATTGGACTGGACACAAGATGAATTAATTTTGAATCAATATGTGAATTAATTCACTTGTGACGTTCATGGTGTGATTTGCCTAAATCCTAAGTTAGTTACTGACCATGCGTATGCAACTCATGTGCTTTGATATAAGTAGAGGCTTATGCTCTAAAGATGATCGAGCCCATAGTCGATATGTTGGGTACATGACTTGTGTATGGCATGGTTTTACTAGCAACAGTGAAATTCATAACTCAATTGAAAGAGTTAATGATATCCTCTTATTAGCAATATGTGGATTGATAAATATGGAACGTGGCCACGGGTAACTTGTTCTCGAGTGAGCAATTTATCACAGTCATTTGTTGGCAGTGATCATATTAATCATTAAGAAGACACAATGGTGACAATGAGATCAAATAGGATTGTAATGAGTGAACAAGTTTAACCCAAAAGAATCAAGGATATCATATGAGGGCAACACACACATGATGAGGTCATTGGACAAAGTAGTTGGATGAATTGCTTTCGTAAAGAGTGTATAATAAGGAGTTTCAATCATGGTACTTCTTGTGGATTGACTCCATGATTAAGTAATTGTGAATTATCGGAATGATGCTTCTAGACATAATTTCAATTACTAGAGTCTAATTGTATATGTCCAATTGGTCCCTCCGCTAGCTTAACAAAAGCTCAATCAGACTCTATTTGAATTAGAAGAAAATTCTACGACTTTGAAAATAATTTAGGTGGACGGGAGAATTGTTCAACTAGAGAATTTGATTAAAGAATTTTCTTGAAAAATTAATTTGGAAAACCTATGTGATTTTTGAAAATATTAATTTTGGTCAAGTAAAATTCAATTAATTAAATTAATTAAAACTAATATGATATTTTTGGAAATTAATTTTCAAGTCAGACAATTTGCCCAATAGGTAATTGAAATTAAAAATTTGACCTGACATCATAAATTAGGCTCGAGAGCCCAAAACTGAGAGCAAGACCTAAAAACTAGTCGAACTAGGCCGATGGTCCAATTGGTTGCTAGACTGGACCAGTTGGGTCGTCACTAACCTAGATCAAATCGGCAACAACCGAACCGACACAGGGTGCCATAAGGGTGTTGTACCTGCATCACTAGACATGGCATGTCGGTGGCTGCCGCGACAGCGTTCCAGTGGCTGGCGGTGGTTGGTCTTTGGTGGTTGAGCAGTGGAAGAGTTACACTGGTACTGGACTCTACCAGAGAATCTGATTTCAGATTAACTATTCCAAAAATTATATTATTTTAATATTTTAATATTAGATTTAATTTATTGATTATCTTAATATTTAATTTAATTTAATATTATCTTGTAGATAAATATTCTATTATTTTAATAAGATTTAATATTAAATTTAATATAATATTTATCTTGATAAATTAGTTGATAAATATTTATCTTGATAAATTTAATATAATATTAAATTAAATTAGTTGAACCCTATAAGCTCTCCCTATATAAAGAGAGTCTTGGGTAATTATTTTTCACACACTTGAATTAAAAAAAAAAGTTGTAGATAGAAAATTCTCTAAAGAGATTATTTCAAAAAATTTCTAGAGATATTTTTTTGATTTACAACTTGACCCAAAATTTTAGAGAAATTATGAAACTACCCCACCGATAATTTTTGTGAAACTTTTCTTATTCGAAGCGTGCCCACACTCGACAAACGTAAGCTTGAGAATAGTGGAGAAGACTACTCAGTTAAAGCGCTTATCCTAGACGAATCGTAGTAGAGGAACAACTATAGATCTAGTCATAGATCTAGAAAAATCGACAGCTACAACAACTATGAAATCATGCCAGTTATGGTCTAGATGACCATGAACAATTTGCAGTTTCGAGGAACAATGACGAAAAACCCGAGTCAACATTTATACCAGATCCTTCAGCTTTGTGGCACTTTTAAATATAACGGGGTCACGGATGATGCTATTCATCTTTGGTTGTTCCCCTTCTTATTAATATATAATGTCTTTTCTTGGTTAGATTCGTAGGCACTAGGGTCCATCTCTGTAACAATCCGATTTTGAGACTAGTCAAAATAGTGGTTTTGAGACCCCATATCCGAGTCAGAAAAATATTTTAATATTATTTCCATGCTTATTATAAGTGAATTGACATGTGTGAAAGTTTCGTGTGAAAATTTAACTGTTTGTGTGCTTAATTTGCAAAAAGGACCTAATCGCGTAAAATGTAAAAGTTGTGTGCTAGATGTTAAAAGTGCCTTTTTGACTTGGATTTATAAATGAGAGGTCCTTATGTGGTTATTATACCATTTATATTGTTAACGGACATTTATGAACTTAAAATGGATGAATTAAAATGTTTTAAACAAAAGGCAAAATTGGTATTTGATAATTAATGTGTTAAAACTAAATAAACATGAAAATAAGGCCATTATCATCTTGTTTGGCCGAATATATCAAAGAAAATGAAAGAAAAATTCAAGCTTAGGGTTCGACACTTACTTTGCTTGATTGAGATCAAGAAAAGAGGAATTCAGAATTAGACCGAGGGAAGTCAAAGATTGTAGAGTAAACGTTCGAGTCAACAACTTCGAGTATGAGGTAAGTTTGTATGTAGAACATGATAATATAAGTACATGTTATTTTTTTGATTATGCATAGATGTATATATAATTGAGTTGGATGAATACGATGATGAATCAAAAGTATTTGGCACTAAGTGTCCGGTTTGTACTAGCTTCGGCTATATGAGGCACTAAGTGTGCGATACCAACTTAGCTTCAGTTAATTGAGATGGCACTAAGTGTACAGAATCGTTCTAGCTTCGGCTAACCTTTATAGCACTAAGTGTGCGGATATTTAAAGTATGAATAATTTACGGAAAGTCTTAAAATATTCAACAAGGGGTAAGAATGGAAGTGAATAAGTACGGGAAGATTCAGGTATGTACGATACCTAAGTGGTAGATAATATTATGTATGTGAAGTTCATTGAATTGGTATGATCATATGGACCGAAAATGTGTAAATACTTATGTGTTGATGTTTTATGTTTTATATATTGTTGATGATTTTAGTACGAGCTTACTAAGCTTTTGAAAGCTTACTTTGTGTGTGTTTGCATTGTTTTATAGATATCGAAGCTACTGAAAGCTCGGGGATCCTCAAGGATCGTCACCACACTATCGAACCTCATTTTGGTACTTTAAATGTATATTTTGAAGTATGGCATGTATAGGCTAGTAGTTGGGGAAGTATGTTTTGTGATGTATATACTTAGCCATGTGATTTGGCTAGTTTGTGTTTGAACTCATAGTTAATAATGTCTTATGGTATGTGATGTTAGTTTGCAATTGAGGTATGTTTTATTTGGTAAGTTTTGGTAAGTTTAGCTTGAGTTTGAATAATGTATGGAAGGAAATATTTTGGTATAATCTTACCTTATGTTTGGCATGAATTGGTAAGGTTTATGAGTATGCATTTGAGTGACTACTATATGATACGATTGGTTTATGTTTTGGGTGTTGAAATTGGATGAAATGGTGGTGCAAATGCTTGTTTTCTTTGCTTGTAGGTTGACCAAATTAGGGTGGCAAATTGGTTATTCAAATGGTCTATTTTTGTCCACACGGGCAAAGACACGGGCGTGTGTCTCAGCCGTGTGTGACACATGGCTATGTTGCACGGTCGTGTGTCCCTTGGGGTACCCTACAATTGTAAGTCAGACCCGAGCATGGCCAAAGCACACAGGCCTGTGGCTAGCCGTGTGGCCAAGTCAGGCTCGACCACGGCCAAGGCACACGGGCGTGTCTTGTAGCCATGTGGGCAAGTCAGTAGCTATGCCCTATTTTTCCATGGCTTAGACACACGAGCGTGTCTAAGGTCGTGTGCCCTTTTAAAAGTTGAAATTTTTTTTAAGTTCTGAAACTTTTATATGTTGTCAATTTGGTTCCGGATGCATGTTTTAAGTATTGTATACTTGCTTTTACGATTTTAATGAATGTGAATGAATGAGATTTACTGCAGTGAAATGATATTTGATATTCGATTATCCTAAATTGTGTTATGGATTAAGTAATGCCTCTTAACCTATTCCGGCGACAGATACGGGTTAGGGGTGTTACATTTTATTGGTATTAGAGCTATGGTTTAGTCGGTTCTAGGACTACCATAGTGTATATGAGTCTAGCTATACATTCCATATTTATGAACTGCGATAGTGTGATGAATCCTGACATTGAAATGTGCTTTTATATAGCAAATGGATCCCGAAAGAGCTGTAGCAGACGATGTTGAAAGCAATACGCTTGCTCCCGCGCAAGGGACGGTGCAAGCTAATTCTCGACTGACTACGAGTAGCAGTGATGGTGAGGCTAAACAAGCCTTCTATCAGAAGATGAATGATTGGTTCACCCAATACATTAGAACCAATTCGACTGTACAACAACCTTCACCCCCGGTTAGTCCTCCTCAAACTCTTGTTATGCCATCAGTGAATCTGGTACAGTTAAGTAGACCACCAGTTGATAAGATTAGAAAGTATGGGGCTGAAGAGTTTCGAGCTACAACAAGTGATGATGTAAAAAAAGTCGAGTTCTGGTTAGAGAACACAATAAGAGTGTTTGATGAGTTGCCTCTGAGTCCAAAAGAATGCATAAAATGTGCTGTCACTTCTGAGAGATACGACGTATCATTGATGGAAGACTTTAACATCTGTGGTTCTGAGTGAACGAGTTACATGGGATTTCTTCCAAGCTGAATTCTAGAAGAAATATATCAGTCAAAGATTCATTGATTAGAAACGTAAAGAGTTTCTCGAGCTTAAACAAGGTCGTACGTCTGTCACAGAATACGAGCGGGAATTTGTAAGGTTGAGTCAGTATGCCCGTGAATGTGTATCTTCAGAAGCAATAATGTGCAAGATATTTGAAGATGGTTTGAACGAGGATATTCGATTGTTAGTCGGGATTCTGAAAATCAAAGAATTTGTAGTGCTTGTTGAACGAGCATGTAAAGCTGAAGATCTCGGGAAAGAGAAAAAGAAAGTTGATGTTGAAGCTAGAGAGATATGAAAGAGATCATCGGGAAAATCATTTCAATTTGGATCAAAGAAATTTAGAGATGACAGCAGTCGTTCAAAGACTAGTGTGGGACATTCGAACAAAGATCGTGCTAGATCGCAATCGAATTTCAAATCTTCAGCTACGTCTGTTGCCAGTGTTGATAATGCAAAGAATGAAAGGCCTGAGTGTGATCATTGTGGAAGACGACATTTCAGTAAATACTAGGGAAAAAGTAATAACCGAGCTTGTTATAGTTATGGTTCAATAAATCATTTTATAAAAGATTGCCTAGATTTAGCTGAAAAAGATAATGTTTAAAATCTGAGGCAGAGTGGTAACGCTTCTCGTGGTAGACCTCCTAGAAACACGGGAAATGTAAGTGGTACTCAATGAGGAATGAAAGACACAACGGTTAGGCCTGAGGCTTGTGCACTTGCCAGAGCCTATGCCATCCGAGCACACGAGGAAGCTTCATCGTCAGATGTGATTACAGGTACATTTACTGTAACAGTCCGATTTAGACCCTAGTCAGAACGGTGGTTTCGGGACCATGAATCTGAGTTAGAAAAATATTTAAATATTATTTTCCGTGCTTATTATATGTGAATTTACATGTGTGAAAGTTTCGTACGAAAATTTAATTGTTTGTGTGCTTAATTTGATAAAAGAATTTAATCTCGTAAATTGAAAAGTGGGTAGTTTATTTTGTAAAGGGCTTATTTGTTAATGGCTTTCTAAGTGGGAGTATTTAAGATGAAATTAGCCCACTATATATGATATTGGACGGTAGTGGGCATGATATAAGTGATTTTATAATTTCTTAACTAAGGTTAAAAAGGTAAAATAATAATAAGTAATATAAATGTTATAATATATGATAAATAAAACAAAGTGCTCATATTATTATTTCCACCATAGCCAAATATAAACAAAAGAAATAGGAGAAATTAGGTTCGGCCATCTTCCAAGCTAAAATCAAGGTTCGTTCTTTGTCGATTTTTGATAATTTTTATGTTTTTGAGATCGTTGCTCCGAGTACTATCCGACCCATGTTTAAATTTCTAATTTTGATGCATATTTTGAGTTATTTCATTGATGAATATTTGTTTTTTGTGATGTATGATGATGAAATATCAAAATATGTTTTAGACTAATATGTTTTGTATTGGAGTTTTTGCAGATTTTGAGTAATTAGGGCTAAATTGCAAAAATAATAAATTGAGGGACTAAAATGTAAAATAGATGAAATATATGGGCTAGTATGAGTATATGGAAAATTCGGCCCAACTATATTGTTGTGAGATTTTGTGTATTTTGTGGTTTATGCAAATAGGACTAATTTGTAAAAGTATAAAATATTAAGGGTAAAATGGTAATTTGCCCATTTATGTGTTGTTGGATTAAATTGAATGAAATTGTGTTTAAATGAGGTTAATTTGAAATTATATGGATCAAGAACAAAGGAAATCGGACTTGGATCGGGGAAAAACAAAAATAGTCGAATAGCTTACATTGTGTGTTTTTGTTACTCGGGGAAAAACATTGTTTGAAATGTTTTGATTACTCATTTGAGTTGTTTAAATTACTTAAGGCCTACTAAGCTATGTTAGCTTACTCTGTGTGTTTTTGTAACTCTGTTTTATAGATTTTGGTTGTAAGTCACAAGCTCGGGGATTGCTATCAAAGTCATCCACACTATCGTCAACTTTCGGTACTTTTAAAAGTCTATTTTCGATCATGTATAGGCTAATATGTATTTTGTTCAACCTTAGATATGTATAAATTTAGCCATGCGAATATGGCTTAACTTCAAAGTTAGAATGTGGTGTTTGATTATATGACATGTATGGCTTATAATTAGCTCATTTTGGTAAGCTTGATGCATGGTATGATATGCATTTGTGGATTGTTATAATTAGGCTCAAGTGATGTAATTATGGTTGATAGATGTGTTTTGGTTGTGGTTTATTATTGACCTATATTTTGATGTATAATTTAAATGTTCTATGGAAGTTAAGTTGGATATTTAGGTTCGAGTTATTAATGGCTTATTAGATGGTTTAAAAGGGTGATGTTTAAACAAAATTTTTAGTATGTGAACTAAGCATGATATGTTTTATTTTTAGTATTTGAAAATGGTCCAAATGCGTGGTGGTGAAATGTGCGTAAGGTTTTAATATAATGAAATCTATTTGGTCATTTTGTGAAGTTGTTAATGCCGCATAAGCTAATGGACAAAAAGCCTTGTGATATGTTTTAATTGGTTCAATATGCGCATGTAAAGAGTTGTAAAGTAAAATGTTTATTTTTTTTTTTAGTATTCGAATACCATTAAAGTGATGACCATATGATTCGTGTTATGTATTTATAAGGTATATGTTGGAAGGTTTTTAAGCATGTTTGTTACTTTGAAAATATTTATATGCATGGTATGGATTCGGTTAAATTTTGAGCTATGAATCGTATATGCAAAATGATTAATAATGTATGTTTAATATTTAATTAGCCATGTGCTTTATATATACAAATATGACTTGTGTGAATATGTGAATGTTCAGAATTATGCTTTTGATCAGTAATGCCTCGTGACCCTAATTCGATGACAGATACGGGTTAGGGTTGTTACATTTTATTGGTATCAGAGCTACGGTTTAGTTGGTTCTAGGACTAACGTAGCATGTGTGAGTTTAGCTATACATGCCATAATTTATACTGCGATAGTGTTATGACTACTAACATTTGAAAATGTGCTTTCATATAGCAAATGGATCCCGATAGATCTGTAGCTGATGATGTCGAGAGAGTAGCGCCTGCTCCCGCACATAGAACAGTGCCAGTTGAATCTCAACCTATCTCTAGTAGCCATGAGGGGGAGGCTAAGCAAGCCTTCTATCAAATGATGAACGACTGGTTTACTCAGTATATCCGGACTAATCCGGCTGTACAACAACCTCCACCCCCAAATAATCCATCTCTGATACCTATGGTACCTACGATGATTGATCCGACGAGATTTAACAGGCCTCCTGTAGATAAAATTAGAAAACACGGGGCCAAAGAATTTAAAGCTAATGATAATGATGATGCTGGACGGGCTGAGTTGTGGCTCGATAATACCATTCATGTGTTTGACGAGCTATCTTATACTCCAGACGAATGTTTAAAGTATGCCATATCCTTATTACGAGACATTGCATATCACTGGTGGAATACACTAGTCTCGGTGGTTCCAAAAGAGATATTGACCTGGGAATTCTTTTAGACTGAGTTCTGTAAGAAATGCATCAGCCAGAGATTTATCAACCAGAAATGCAAAGAATTTCTAGAATTTAAAGAGGGTCGTATGACCGTAACAGAGTACGAGCGAAAATTTGTGAGACTTGGTCGATATGCTCGTGAATGTGTTTTGACCGAAGCTATCATGTGTAAAAGATTTGAAGATGGTTTAAATGAAGACATTAAATTGCTGGTTGGTATACTTGAAATCAAAGAGTTCGTGGTACTTGTTGGACAAGCTTGAAAAGTTGAAGAACTCGGGAAAGAAAAAAGAAAAGCTGATTTTAAAGCTAGAGATTTCCGTAAAAGATCATCGGGTAAGACTTTTCACTCAACATCGAAGAAGTTCAAAGATGATTGTAGTAGATCTAAGGCTACTTCGGACTTTTCTAGATGAGATCGAGATCGACCTCCTGTGAGTTCACGAGCCACTTCGATAGCTAGTTTTGGCAATGTTCGATAGAATAGAGTCGAGTGCAAGCATTGTGGTAAATGGAATTCTAGAGATTGCAGATTAAACGATAGATCTTATTTTAAATTTGGATCAAAGGATCATTTTATTCAAGATTGCCTGATGTTAGCCGAGCAAAACGCTATTCAAAACACGAGACTGAGTAACATGTCAGCACGAGGCAGACCACCCAAACATTTGGGTTATGTAGGTGGTAGTTAGAGAGGGACGAAAGATACAGTAGTTCGATCAGAGGCTCATGCACCTGCCAGAGCATATGCTATACGCGCTCGTGAGGATGCTTCTTCCCCAGATGTTATTACTGGTACTTTCACTCTTTATGATACTAATGTTATTGCATTGATAGACCCTGGTTTGACTCATTGATATGTGTGTGAAACATTAGTATCCAGTAAGACTTTGCCTGTTGAGTCTACTGAGTTTGTGATTCGAGTATCAAACCCCCTGGGCCGGTGTGTTTGGTTGATAAAGTGTGTAAAAATTGCCCGTTGATGATTCGAGATTCATGCTTTCCAGCTGATTTGATGTTGTTACATTTCGACGAGTTTGATATAATTTTGGGTATGGATTGGTTGACTTTGCACGATGCTGTTGTTAATTGCAAAGAAAGATCATTGATTTGAGATGTCAGAACAACGAGATTATTCAGATTGAATCTAATTATTGAATGGTTTACCAGCAGTAATACCTTCGATGTTAGCTCGGAAGTATGTGAGAAAAGGTTGTGAAGCTTTCCTTGCTTATGTGCTTGATGGTAAAGTAACTGAAAAGAAGATTGAATCTGTACCAGTTGTGTGCGAGTATACGGATGTGTTTCCTGAAGGATTACCGGGTTTGCCACCTATCTGAGAGGTAGAGTTTGGTATTAAGTTAGTACCAGGGAAAACTCCGATTTCGATAGCTCCGTATCGGATAGCACCTACTGAATTAAAAGAGTTGAAAGCACATTTGCAAGAGTTAACAGATAGAGGTTTTACACGACCGAGTTTCTCTCCCTGAGGTGTGCCAGTTCTATTTGTGAAAAAGAAAAACAAAACTATGAGAATGTGTATTGATTATCGCCTGCTAAATAAAGTGACTATAAAGAATAAATACCCGTTGCCATGGATTGACGACTTATTTGATCAGTTAAAAGGGGCTTCAGTGTTTTCGAAGATAGACTTGAGATCGGGTTATTATCAGTTGCGAGTCAGAGACTCCGATGTGCCAAAAATTGCTTTTTGAATGAGGTACGGACATTATGAGTTTCTAGTTATGTCATTCGGACTTACTAATGCACCTGCTATTTTTATGGATTTGGTGAATCGAATCTTCAGGTAGTATTTAGATCGATTTGTGGTTGTGTTCATTGATGATACACTGATCTACTCCCATAATGAAACCGAACATGCCGAGCATTTGAGACTTGTATTACAGACTTTGCGAGAAAAATAGTTGCATGCGAAGTTTAGTAAATGTGAGTTTTGGTTACATGAAGTTAGCTTTCTAGGACATGTTGTTTCAGCATCAGGTATTCGGGTTGATCCGAGCAAAATTTCAGCAATACTTGATTGGAAACCTCCGAGAAACGTTTCTAAAATCAGAAGTTTTCTGGGACTGCTGGTTACTATAGACGATTTGTGAAAGGTTTCTCTATGATTGCAACTTCGATGACGAAGCTACTACAGAAAGATGTTAAGTTTGAGTGGTCAGAAAAGTGCCAGAAAGGCTTTGATCAGTTGAAAGCTCTTTTGACCAAAGCTCTAGTGCTAGTTCAGCTAGAATCGGGTAAAGAATTTGTTATCTTTAGTGATGCATCTTTAAATGGTTTGGGATGTGTTTTGATGCAGGAAGGCAGAGTTATAGCTTATGCCTAGAGACAGTTAAAGCCGCATGAAAAGAACTATCCGACACATGATCTAGAATTAGCAGCTATAGTATTCGCATTGAAGATATAACTTCATTATCTGTTCGGGGAGAAATGTCATATTTATTCCGATCACAAAAGTCTGAAATATTTG
Organism: Gossypium anomalum; assembly: GCA_025698475.1. Lineage (NCBI taxonomy): Eukaryota > Viridiplantae > Streptophyta > Magnoliopsida > Malvales > Malvaceae > Gossypium > Gossypium anomalum. The sequence goes on along the minus strand of CM046958.1, from coordinate 38,383,667 downwards.
ATGACTTAGAAAGATTTGAATTTGAGACAGCATCGATGGTTGGAATTACTGAAAGACTATGAACTTGTAATTGACTATCACTCGGGAAAGGCTAATGTTGTTGCTGATGCTTTAAGCCAAAAATCACTATTTGCTCTGCGTGCAATGAATGCACATATAGCCATGTCAGATGATGGTGCGATAATAGCTGAGTTAAAAGCAAGACCATTATTTACTCAGCAGATTTGTGACGCTCAAAAAATCGACAATGATTTGATAATGAAACGGGTTCAATGTGATTCAAATGTGAATTTAGAGTTTGGAGTTGATGTTGATAACTGTTTGAGATTTAGAAACTGAATATGATTTTTGAGAAATATAGAGTTGATTCAGATGATCTTGAATGAAGTCACAATAGTCAATTATTTTTTCATCCGAGTAGTACGAAGATGTATAATGATCTGAAATAGTATTATTGGTGGCAAGGTATGAAACGAGACATTTCTGACTTTGTATCGAAATGTTTAGTCTGTCAGCAAGTAAAAGTCAAGTATCAGGTACCTTCTGGATTACTTCAGCTGATCATGATACCTGAATGGAAATGGGATAGAGTCACAATGGATTTTGTATCCAGTTTACCGTTAACACCGAGCAAGAAAGATGCAATCTGGGTTATTGTTGATAGATTAACTAAATCTGCTCACTTCATTCCGGTTCGTACAGATTACTCGCTTGATAAATTGGCTGAATTGTATGTTTCTCAGATAGTGAGGTTACATGGTGTGCCTATATCTATTGTTTTAGATAGAGATTCGAGGTTTACATCGCGGTTTTGGAAGAAACTGCAAGATGCATTAGGTACTAAACTGCATTTTAGTACTACTTTTCATCCCCAGATAGACGGTCAGTTCGAGCGAATTATTCAGATACTTGAGGATATGTTGAGATGTTGCATTCTCGAGTTCGAAGGTACGTGGGAATGATATCTACCTCTGATTGAATTTGCGTACAATAATAGCTTTCAATCAAGTATCAAAATGGCACCTTATGAAGCTTTGTACGGTCGTAAATGCCGTACACCTTTGTATTGGACTGAGCTCAGTGAAAATAAGATACACGGGGTTGATTTGATTAAAGAAACCAAACAGAAAGTAAAAGTGATCCATGAAAGTTTGAAAGCAGCATCAGATCATCAAAAATCGTATGCAGACTTGAAATGTAAAGACATAGAGTTTCAGATCAAGGATAAAGTATTTTTGAAAGTCTCACCGTGGAAGAAAATACTCAGATTCAGTTATAAAGGTAAATTGAGTCCGAGATTTCTTGGACCGTACGAGATTACAGAGAGGATTGAACCTGTTACGTATAGACTGTTGTTGCCACCTAAGTTAGATAAGATCCATAATTTATTTCATGTTTCGATGCTTCGACGATATAGATCCGACCCTTCGCATGTGATTTGTCCATCGGAGATTGAAATTCAGTAAGATATGTCATACGAGGAAGAACCGATTCGTATTTTGGCTCATGAGATTAAAGAGTTGCGAAATAAGAAAATTATATTGGTTAAAGTATTGTTTTATAAACATGGAATTGAGGAAGCAACGTGGGAGCCAAAGGATTCAATGAAAGAGCGTTATCCGAACCTATTCACCGGTAAGATTTTCGGGGACGAAAATCCCTAAGGAGGGGAGAGTTGTAACAGTCCGATTTAGACCCTAGTTGAAATGGTGGTTTAGGGACCACGAATCTGAGTCAGAAAAATATTTAAATATTATTTTTCGTGCTTATTATATGTGAATTTGCATGTTTGAAAGTTTCGTACGAAAATTTGATTGTTTGTGTGCTTAATTTGATAAAAGGATTTAATCACGTAAATTGAAAAGTAGGTAGTTTATTTTGTAAAGGGTTTATTTGTTAATGGCTTTCTAAGTGGGAGTATTTAAGATGAAATTAGCCCATTATATATGATGTTGGACGGTAGTGGGCATGATATCAATGATTTTATAATTTCTTAACTAAGGTTAAAAAGGTAAAATAATAATAAGTAATACAAATGTTATAATATATGATAGATAAAACAAAGTGCTCATATTATTATTTCCACCATAGCCGAATATAAACAAAAGAAATAGGAGTAGTTAGGTTCGACCATCTTCCAATCTAAAATCAAGGTTCGTTCTTTATCGATTTTTGATAATTTTTATGTTTTTGAGATCTTTGCTTCGAGTACTATCCGACCCATGTTTAAATTTCTGATTTTGATGCATATTTTGAGTTATGTCATGGATGAATATTTTTGTTTTGTGATGTTTGATGATGAAATATCAAAAATTTGTTTTAGATTAATATGTTTTGTATTGGAGTTTTTGAAGATTTTGAGTAATTAGGGCTAAATTGCAAAAATAATAAATTGAGGGACTATATTGTGAAATATATGAAATATATGGACTAGTATGAGTATATGGAAAATTCAGCCCAACTATATTGTTGTGAGATTTTGTGTATTTTGTGGTTTATGCAATTAGGACTAATTTGTAAAAGTATGAAATATTAGGGGTAAAATGGTAATTTGCCCATTTATGTGTTGTTAGATTAAATTGAACGAAATTTTGTTTAAATGAGGTTAATTTGAAATTATGTAGATCAAGAACAAAGGAAATCAGACTTGGATCGGGGAAAAACAAAAATAGTCGAATAGCCGATTTATAACGTTTGTTGATATTCGAGGTAAGCAATTAAACATTGTTTATTTCGAACATAGAATGTTTTACTATGATGATTTGAATTTTATAGTATATTAGTATAATAGCCGAATGTGATTTATCATTGAATAAATGTGGTTGAGTTTTAATTGACTGAGTTAAAACCTCTGAAAGTTTGTATGAATTATATGGAATAATTGGACAATTCGATATATGAATTGTTATGGAATGATTTTATAATTGTGATATTCAAGCTTTGAGCCTAGCAAGCCTTATGCTGGTGACTTTGATCGGGCTTTGTGCCTAGCAGGCTTAGTGCCAGTGAATAAATAAGAATCAGACCTTGAGTCTAGCAGGCGTTGTGCCGGTGTGTGTTTCAGGCTTGTGCCTAGCAGGTTTTATACCGAGGATTTATTTTCAAGTCTATGATTATAAGAATTCAAGTGGTTGTGGAAATTGAGCAAGTGAAGTTGAGCTAAATGAAATTGTATGTATTCGGCCACATAGGTATGTACATATGTGATGCTATATTGAACTTGTAAATTTGGCTACATGTGATGTTTTATTTAACTTGTATTTTCGATCATATATGATGAAATATTGAATTTGTATATTCCGCCAAATGTGATGATATAACGAACCTTGTGTATTCAGTCATACATGTAAGTATTTATAAGAGGTTATATTAGATCTTGTATATTCGGTTATATATGTAAGTATTTATGTGGTTTTATAATTCACCTTGAACATTCAGCCAAGGTAAATTATTTGTGTTCATGTATAATATTAGTGATACAATTTGGCTTGTTTGAAATGTTTTGATTACTCATTTGAGTTTTTTAAATTACTTAAGACTTACTAAGCTAAGTTAGCTTACTCTGTGTGTTTTTGTTACTCTGTTTTATAGATTTTGGTTGTAAGTCACGAGCTTGGGGATCGCTATCGAAGTCATCCACACTATCGTCAACTTTCGGTACTTTTTAAAGTCTATTTTTGAACTTATGGCATATATAGGCTAATATGTATTTTGTTCAACCTTAGATATGTATAAATTTAGCCATGCGAATATGGCTTAACTTCAAAGTTTGAATGTGTTGTTTGATTATATGACATGTATGGCTTATAATTAGCTCATTTTGGTAAGCTTGATGCATGGTATGATATACATTTGTGGATTGTTATAATTAGGCTCAAGTGATATAATTATGGTTGATGGATGTGTTTTGGGTGTGGTTTATTATTGACCTATATTTTGATGTATAATTTAAATGTTCTATGGAAGTTAAGTTGGATATTTAGGTTCGAGTTATTAATGGCTTATTAGATGGTTTAAAAGGGTGATGTTTAAACAAAATTTTTAGTATGTGAACTGAGCATGATATGTTTTATTTTTAGTATTTGAAAATGGTCTAAATGCGTGGTGGTGAAATGTGCGTAAGGTTTTAATGTATAATGAAATCTATTTGGTCATTTTGTGAAGTTGTTAATGCCGCATAAGCTAATGGACAAAAAGCCTTGTGATATGTTTTAATTGGTTCAATATGCGCATGTAAAGAATTATGAAGTAAAATGTTTAATTTTTTTTAGTATTCGAATATCATTAAAGTGTTGACCATATGATTCGTGTTATGTATTTATAAGGTATATGTTGGGAGGTTTTTAGGCATGTTTGTTACTTTGAAAATATGATTATATGTATGGTATGGATTCGGTTAAATTTTGAGGTATGAATCGTATATGCAATATGATTAATAATGTATGTTTAATATTTAATTAGCCATGTGCTTTATATATACGAATATGACTTGTGTGAATATGTGAATGTTTGGAATTACGCTTTTGATCAGTAATGCCTCCCTAATCCGGCGATGGATACGGGTTAGGGGTGTTACATTTACTCTCTATGATACTTCTGTGATTGCTTTGATAGATCCTGGATCAACACATTCGTATATATATGCATGAATTTAGTGAACAATAAGACTTTGCCTGTAGAGTCTACTAAATTTTTAATTAGAGTTTCGAACCCCCTAGGCATATGTGTTTTGGTTGATAAAGTATGCAAGAATTGTTCGTTAACGTTTCGAGACAATTGTTTTCCAGCTAATCTGATGTTATTGCCTTTTGATGAGTTTGATATAATTCTGGGTATGGATTGGTTAACTTTGCATGATGCTATGGTGAACTGCTAACTGAAAACTATTGATTTGAGATGCAAAAATGATGAAATAGTCAGAATTGAATCTAGTGATTTGAGTGGATTGCCTACTATAATATCTTTGATGAAAGCTTTGAGTATTGTGAGAAAGGGTTGTGAAGCTTATTTTGTATATGTGATTGATTCGAGAGTGTCTGAAAAGAAAGTTGAATTACTGCATGTTGTATGTGAATTCCCTGATGTGTTTCCTGAAGAACTTCCGGGATTACCTCCGGTTAGAGAGGTAGAATTTGGCATTGAATTGGTACCAGGTACTACTCCGATTTCGATAGCTCCGTACAGAATGGCTCCGACTGAATTAAAAGAATTAAAGTCTCAGTTGCAAGAGTTGACTGATAAAGGGTTTGTTAGACCGAGTTTTTCACCTTGGGGTGCTCCGGTTCTATTTGTGAAAAAGAAAAATGGTACGATGAGAATGTGTATAGCTTATCGTCAGTTGAACAAAGTGACTATTAAGAATAAGTATCCTCTACCCCGAATTGATGATTTGTTTGATCAGTTGAAAGGAGCTGCTGTGTTTTCAAAAATAGATTTGAGATCAGGCTATTATCAGCTGCGAGTGAAAGACTTAGATATTTCGAAGACTACTTTCAGAACGAGGTACAGCCATTATGAATTCTTAGTTATGCCTTTTGGATTAACTAACGCACCTGCTATCTTTATGGATTTGATGAATAGAATTTTCAGACCGTATTTAGATCAATTTGTTGTGTTATTCATTGATGACATATTGATTTATTCACGTGATGAATCTAAACATGCCGAGCATCTGAGAATAGTGCTACAGATTTTGCGAGATAAATAGTTGTATGCGAAGTTCAGTAAATGTGAGTTCTGGTTGTGAGAATTTGGTTTCCTGGGCCATACTATATCAGCATCTGGTATCTGAGTTGATCTGAGAAAAATTTCATCTATTCTGGATTGGAAACCTCCGAGGAATGTTTCCGAAGTCCGTAGTTTTTTAGGACTTGCTGGTTACTATAGAAGATTCGTGAAAGGTTTTTCGATGATTGCAACTCCGTTAACAAAACTGCTATAGAAAGATGTGAAGTTTGAATGGTTTGAAAAGGGTCAGAATAGTTTTGATCAATTGAAGACCTTGTTAACTGAAGCCCTAGTTTTAGTACAACCCAAATCGGGCAAAGAATTTGTGATTTACAACGATGCTTCGTTGATTGGTCTGAGATGTGTTTTAATGCAAGAAGGAAAAGTCATTGCTTATGCTTTGAGACAGTTGAAGCTGTACAAAAAGAACTATCCGATGCATGATCTTGAGTTGGCTGCGATTGTGTTTTCTCTAAAGATTTGGCGCCATTATTTATTCGGTGAGAAATGTCATGTGTATTCGGATCATAAGATTTTGAAGTATTTGATGACTCAGAAAGACCTAAATCTGCCTCAGAGAAGATGGTTAGAATTGCTAAAAGATTATGAACTTGTGATTGATTATCACCCGAGAAAAGAAAATGTTATTGTTGATGCTTTGAGTCAAAAATCGTTATTTGCTTTAGATGCGATGAATGCTCATTTGGTTTTGTCTGATGATAGTTCAGTTTTAGCTGAATTAAAAGCAAGACCTTTATTCTTACAGTGGATTATCGAAGCTCAGAAGATTGATAATGAGATTTTAGCTAAACGAGCTCAGTGTGATATAGAAACTAATTCAGAATTCAGAGTTGATAAAGATGATTGTTTAAGATTCCAAGATCGAATTTGTGTTCCGAGAAATCCAAAGTTAATTCAAATGATTCTGATTAAAGCTCACAATAGTCAGTTATCTGTGCATCCGGGTAGTACGAAAATGTATAATAATATGAAACAGTATTATTGGTGGTCCGGAATGAAAAGAGATATCTCTGAATTTATTTCTAAATGTTTGATCTGTCAGCAGGTTAAAGTTGAACATCAGGTGCTTTCTGGTTTGTTACAACCGATTATGGTCCCGGAGTGGAAATGGGATCGAGTGACAATGGATTTTGTTTCGGGTTTACCCTTGTCTCCGAGAAAGAAAGATGCAATTTGGGTCGTAGTTGATCGATTGATGAAATCAACTCATTTTATTCCGATTCGATCCGATTACTCGCTTGATAAATTAGCTGAGTTATACATTTCTGATATAGTGAGATTGCATGGTGTGCCATTGTCTATAGTGTCAGACAGAGATCCGAGATTCACATCACGATTTTGGAAGAAGTTGCAAGATGCTCCAGGTACTAAATTGCACTTTAGTACTGCTTTTCATCCGCAAATGGACGGTCAATCCGAGCGAATTATTCAGATACTCGAGGATATGTTGAGATATTACGTTCATGAGTTTGAAGGTACGTGGGAACAATACCTGCCTTTGATTGAATTCGCTTATAATAATAGTTTTCAGTCGAGCATTAAAATGGCATCGTACGAAGCTTTATATGGTCGCAAATGTCGTACACCTTTGTATTGGGCGGAGCTCAGCGAAAATAAGATTCATCGGGCTGATTTGATAAAAGAAACTGAATAGAAAGTAAAAGTAATCTGAGATAGTTTGAAAGCAGTTTCCGATCGTCAGAAATCATATCAGTTTTGAAAAGAAAAGACATTGAGTTTGAGATCGATGACAAAGTGTTTTTGAAAGTATCTCCGTGGAAGAAAGTGCTTCGGTTCGGTAGAAAGGGCAAATTGAGTCCGAGGTTCATCAAGCCGTATGAGATTATCGAGCGCATGGGGCCGGTAGCGTATAGATTGTTATTACCACCAGAGCTAGAAAACATTCATAATGTGTTTCACCTATCCATGCTTCGATGATACAAATCCTATCCTTTGCATATGATTTCCCGGTCTGAGATTGAAATTCAGTCTGACATGACTTACAAAGAAAAGTCGATCCGTATCTTAGCTCACGAAGTTAAAGAATTGCGAAATAAGAAAATTTCATTAGTTAAAGTGATGTGGCATCGGCACGGTATTGAAGAGGCCACGTGACCACATATCTGAGTCAAAAAAATATTTTAATATTTTAATATTGACATGTGTGAAATTTTCGTGTGAAAATTTAACTGTTTGTGTGCTTAATTTGCAAAAAGGACCTAATTGCGTAAAATGTAAAAGTTGTGTGCTAGATGTTAAAAGTGCCTTTTTGACTTGGCTTTATAAATGAGAGGTCCTTATGTGGTTATTATACCATTTATATGGTTAACGGACATTTATGACCTTAAAATGGATGAATTAAAATGTTTTAAACAAAGGGCAAAATTGGTCTTTGATAATTAATGTGTTAAAACTAAATAAACATGAAAATAAGGCCATTATCATCTTGTTTGGCCGAATATATCAAAGAAAATGAAAGAAAAATTCAAGCTTAGGGTTCGGCACTTACTTTGCTTGATTGAGATCAAGAAAAAAGGAATTCAAACTTAGACTGAGGGAAGTCGAAGATTGTAGAGTAAACGTTCGAGTCAACAACTTTGAGTACGAGGTAAGTTTGTACGTAGAACATGATAATATAAGTACATGTTACTATTTTGATTATGCATAGATGTATATATAATTGAGTTGGATGAATACGATAATGAATTAAAAGTATTTGGCACTAAGTGTGCGATTTATACTAGCTTCGACTGTATGAGGCACTAAGTGTACGATACTGACTTAGCTTCGGTTAATTGAGATGGCACTAAGTGTACAGAATCGTTCTAGCTTTGGCTAACCTTTATAGGACTAAGTGTACGGATGTTTAAAATACGAATAATTTATGGAAAGTCTTAAAACATTCAACGAGAGGTAAGAATGGAAGTGAATAAGTACGGGAAGATTCAGGTATGTACGATACCTAAGTAGTAGATAATATTATGTATGTGAAGTTTATTGAATTGGTATGATCATATGGATTGAAAATGTGTAAATACTTATGTGTTGATGTTTTATGTTTTATATACTGTTTATGATTTTAGTACAAGTTTACTAAGTTTTTGAAAGCTTACTTTGTGTGTGTTTGCATTGTTTTATAGATATCAAAGCTACTGAAAGCTCGGGGATCCTCAAGGATCGTCACCACACTATCGAACCTCATTTTGGTACTTTTGAAAATGTATCTTGAAGTATGGCATGTATAGGCTAGTAGTTGTGGAAGTATGTTTTGTGATGTATATACTTAGCCATGTGATTTGGCTAGTTTGTGTTTGAACTCATAGTTAATAATGTCTTATGGTATGTGATGTTAGTATGTAATTGAGGTATGTTTTATTTGGTAAGTGTGACAGCCCTAATTTGACCCTAGTCGGGAAGTGGTTTCGGGACCACAGAACCAAGCTATAAAAATAACTATAAGTTATATTTCATGTTTATGAAGTGATTAAATACAAGTGTGAAAGTTTCAAGCTTTGATTTGGTCATTTGCATGTGAATTTATTCAATAGGACTTATATGTGATACTTTTGAAATGTGATTGGTTAATTTTTAATGGTTTAAAAATGCATGTGTTTAAAGGAATGGTTTTGCATGTTAATTTACCCATTCCTAGTTAGTGGCCGGCCATGTTACTTTTATATTATAAAATATGACAATTTTATTAGTTTTATTTAGTAAAAATGTCATATTACCATGAATGAATGGAATAAAATAAAGAAATAAAATAGTAAGTGGAAAAAAAAAAACAACCAAATACTCACCTTGTTCATTCCAAAAACCGAAAGAGAAGAAGAGTTGGGGAGAAAGAAGCCATTCGGTCATTTAGGTCTTCATCAAGGTATGAAATTCATGTAAATTTTTGAAATGTTAGATAAATTTGAACTAATCACCAAGTTCTTTAGGTAACCCATGTTAGAAATTTCGGTATTGAGGTGTCTAGGACTTTCGGCCATAGTAGCTATGGAGAAATAAGGTTTTTGTTTCTTGTTGAATTACATGAATCTTGTTTTATGAGTACTTGAACTAACTAGGATTTAAATAGATGCATAGATTTAAAGTGGGAAGAATCGGCTAGTATGTTTGATGCTAATGCCGAATATGAAAATGTTGTACTTGAGTAATTTGGGTGGTTTGAGTTTATGAAATGAAAAGAATGCCCAAATGTGTTATAATTGATTTGGTGTTAAATTAAAAATTGCTAAAGACTTCCATTGTTCTAGCCGAAAATGTGTGATTAAAGAAGAAATTGTTTAAAAAATGTAGGTGAATATGGCAAGTGTATTCGGCTTAGGGCATAAAAGATATGAAAATTTTGGTATTTATTTTGATTGTGTGTGAATGACCATGGATAATTGATCGCATAAATATTATAATACAAGATGTTATATTATAATTATTAAACTACAAAACATTGTACATGTTCGGCCAAATAGATAAATACAAGTAAGTTTATATCAAACTTGAGTATTCGATTACATGAGAAATTATATTGAACATGTGCATTTAGATACATGTGAGGTTATATTGAATTCATAGTTTCGGTCATATGTGTTGATCTATTGAGTTGGAATATTGGGTTATTGTGGTATTAAAATTGATCTTGAATATTTGGCCAAGGTAAACTATTTGAGTAAAGCATATCTTGATGGTACATTTCGGCTAGTATAAAATGTATTAAAGCTATATGTATAGTTGTTTAATGTAACTTACCAAATATACAATTTTGAAAACGAAATGGTGATAGACTTAAGTGGGCAATTAATTCATGTGAATTGGTTCTAAAAATGTATATGAATGCCGTATGATTGTGTTTGATTGGGAAGTAAATTGTTTGATTTAGCTCAAGAGCTTAGAGGATCAAAGTTGGATAGGGGAAAGGAAAAAGTGATCGAATAGCCGTTGAAATCGTTCGACAACATCCGAGGTAAGTCTTCGAGCAATGAAACTTAGTTTATGATTTGATTAAGTCATGACATATAAGCATAACAAATAAACGGTGATATAACGATTCTATTTGAATTATTTATTGAGGTGATTAGTTTATACCAATGACGGGTAGCCAAATGTGTATAGAGATCATGTTATAAAGCCAATAAAAATCATGCTCTTTGTATGTGACTATTGAGCCCTAAATTGGTAAGGTTTGATAAGTGTCTTGTGTTTGAGCTTCAGTAATGAAAATTAAATATGGATGTATCATGATTAAATGACATATGTGCATGATTATTCGGATGACATCCGGGCTAAGACCCGAAGGCATTTGTGCTAGTGACTACATCCGAGCTAAGTCCCGAAGGCATTTGTGCTAGTGACTATATCCGGGCTAAGTCCCGAAGGCATTTGTGCTAGTGACTATATCCAGGCTAAGACCTGAAGGCTTTTGTGCTATTGAATATATCCGGGCTAAGTCCCGAAGGCATTTGTGCGAGTTGCTATATCCGGCTAAATTCCGAAGGTACTTGGATTTGGAAATGAGCAATCTTGCTGTAATAATTTCAATTAATACGCTTATAAAAATCTAAACGATAAGGTATGTTTTGTATATGTATCGGAAAAGTAAATTCCTTTTTAGATAGTAATTGCTTTATTGATTAACAACTTCCGGCCTTTAGTTAGGTTTGATCCCATGTGTATGAATATACTGGTTGATGTGTGAGGTAAGCATGATTTCGGGAATATGCGTATATGCAACTATTCATTTAGTCATATGAATGCTATACTGTAATCGTAAATAATTTCATTACTTGAACTTACTAAGCATTAAAATGCTTACTTTGTTACTTTGATTCTCTGTTTTATAGATTTTGTTCGTCAGCTATCGGATTCGGGAGGGTCAAAGTCGAAGTCATCCACACTATCTAAGCCACTTTTTGGTACTCTCTTAGTTCTATTCTGAAAACGGCATGTATAGGACTAACCTTGTTGTTAATTAAGTACCCTTTTGGTAATGTATATATATATATATATATATATTCGGTTGGCCATGTGAAAATGGCTTATATATTTTGAGCATAGCGTTATAATCATTTTATATATATATATGGTTATAAAGAGGTGTAGAAATGCCTGGCAATCGTTAGCCATTGGAATAGTTAATCCCGATCATAATTGGTGCCATGTATGCCAAATAGCTAGTTGAATTATGGAAACTAGGAAATAGGTGAAATTGGCCTTAAAATAGATGCTGACAGCAGCAGTGGTGTGAGTTTTAAAAATCACTAAAAATAGTATAAATGTAATTAAATAATGAATAAATTATGTAATCAAACCTTTATGAGTCTATTTTCATATGAAAGAAGCAAAACGACCATATGAGCCGTATTTTATGAGATGTTAAAGTTTTCGTGAAACAGGGCCAGAGCAATTACTGGATCCCCTGTTTTGAATTTGGAAATTCACCATAAATTAACCAAAGATAATTAGAAGTCATGTCTTATATGTACAGATTTCTTTCTGAGTCTAGTTTCATTAGAAACAAACATCATATGTATTGAAGCCCTGTACAGGGAGATATCTAGGTCGTAATGCATGAAGGTCAGAGTAGTAGAACCCTGAAACAGGGGAGACTTTAAATAATAAACTGTACTAATTGGCCTGACCAAAAATTCTAGAAAAAAATTTGTAGATGGATATATGAGTCTAGTTTCAGGAAAAATTTACGGAATCAGTTTTCGAGTTTTGAAACTCGAGATATGATTTTTGAAGTGACCGTGACGCAGTTAGCCAGCTTGTCTGGAAATTTAAAATGAACTGTGTAAATAAAAGTATTGAGTCCGTTAACACCTCGTGTTTGACTCCGGCAACGGTCTCGGGTACGGGGCGTTACAGTAAGTTTTGGTAAGTTTAGCTTGAGTTTGAATGATGTGTGGAAGGAAATTTTGGTATAATCTTACCTTATGTTTGGCATGAATTGGTAAGGTTTATGAGTATGGATTTGGGTGACTACTATATGATATGATTGGTTTATGTTTTGGGTGTTGAAATTGGCTGAAATGGTGGTGCAAATATGCTTTTTTTCTTTGCTTGTAGATTGACCAAATTAGGGTGGCGAATTGGTTATTCAAATGGACTATTTTGTCCACACGGGCAGAGACACGGGCGTGTGTCTCAGCCGTGTGTGACATATGGCTATGTTGCACGGCTGTGTGTCCCTTGGGGTACCCTACAATTGTAAGTCAGACCCGAGCACGGCCAAAGCACATGGGCATGTGGCTAGCCGTGTGGCCAAGTCAGGCTCGACCACAGCCAAGGTACACGAGCGTGTCTTGTAGCCGTGTGGGCAAGTCAGTAGCTATGCCCTGTTTTGCCACTGCTTAGACACACGGGCGTGTCTAAGGCCGTGTGCCTGTTCACACTGGCGTTTGACCTTTTAAAAGTTAAAAACTTTTATATGTTATCAATTTGGTCCCGAATACATGTTTAAGTATTGTATACTTGTTTTTACGATCTTAATGAATGTGAATGAATGACATTTACTGCAATGAAATGATATTTGATATTCGATTATCCTGAATTGTGTTGTGGATTAAGTAATGCCTCTTAACCTATTTCGGCAACGGATACAGGTTAGGGGTGTTACAATCATAATATGGAACGAGCTTGTAGGAAAATTCCTAAAAAAGTTATTCCTATTAACAAGATGGTCCAGCTAAGGAGAGAGATTGAAACTTTCAAGTAACTAGATGGATAGAGTTTTCATGAAGCTTGGGAGCATTTTAAAACACTAATCCAAAAATGCCCACATCATGGACTACTCGAGGACTACAAACGTTTTATAATGGGTTGGATGCACACGCAAGGTCGGGATTGGATAGAGCAACAAGATGAGCTTTAATGAACCGAATGTATGAGAATGTGTACAAATTAATAGAAAATATGGCAATGAACTCCTGCCAATGGCCAAATGAAAGATATACATATGGCCAGAGACCATTTACTTTAAAGGCTGTCCAAGAGGATGACAGATATCGGCAATTAATGGATAGAATCAACCGTATATAGTCTGCAAATTGTGCATTATCCATATATGGAGGCGATAAACTGTTTTTCTATTATATCAACAATCCAACCAATGACGTGAACTACATTAGAAATAGGGGTGGAAACCCTTATTCGAATTCTTACAATCCTGGATTGAGAGATCACCCAAACCAGAGATGGGGAGGAAATCATGGAGGATGTAATAATTCTAATCAAGTTAAAAATGCTAACTATCAACCTCTTTATTTACAGAAACCTCAGGAAAGGACCAACCTAAATGACCATATTGTATATGGTCAACGCTTGGATCGGATAGAGGGGGAAATGCAACCAATGAGAATAGATGTGAACCAAGTGCAGTCTAAGTACACTAACTCGATAAAAACATTGACTAAGCTGGAAGATTAGATGAGCCAATTGATGAGTATGATGAGAGATATCAAAATACAAATTAGCACCTGCATCCCTAGCAATACTAAAAATAATCATTGAAAGGAAGGGAAGGAGCATGTGAAAGCAATCGCGCTCCGTTCAGGCAAAGTCTTGAGTAGCCCAGAAACTCTGACACGAAAGAAGAAAGAGAGAGTGCCGTAAACCTTTAAGAGGACCCCCGAAAGGCTGATAAAGAACTAAAACTAGAGAAGGGAACTGAACCAATAGCTGAGCTGGAGAAAGAATCGACTAAGGAACCTTTCATCACACAGGTACCATTCCCTTCAAGGTTGGAAGAAAGACAAAAACGAGATGCAGATGAGTTCGTAAGCTTTTTTAAGTTGTTTCAAACATTAAGCGTTAACTTGCCCTTGATTAAACTAACTGATAAAGTCCCTGAGTATGCCAAATTTTTAAAAGAAATCATGTTTAGGCATAGGAAAACTAAGGCAGGTAAACAAGTTAATATGAGTGCTTTTTGTAGTGCTATTATATCTAGACAAGTTCGTTAAAAGCTAAATGATCTGGGAAGTTTTACAATTCCCATAGAGATAAGGAGCATCCATTTCAATATAGCCCTATGTGATTTAGGAGCCAACATCAATTTAATGCCTTTATCTATATGTTAAAAACTTGGGTTAGGGAACCTCAAGGACACACAAATTACACTACAGTTGGTTGAAAAATATTTAATGCATCTGAAAGTAGGGGTGAGCAAAATCTGATTCGATTTAAAAAACTCGATAAAATTTTCAAATTTTGAATTAAATAGTTTGAATTATTTGAGTTAATCAAGTTATTTGGATCAACTCGAATAAAAATTTAAGTTTTTCGGTTTAACTCGAATATGAATTATACAATTCGAGTTATCCAAAAATCTAATAAGAAAAGGCAAAACTACTCCATTTTGATAAATGTTTACCTTTTCTAAAGTTAAAAGTCAAAACCATTAAATTAAAAGGCAAAACTACGTTGTTTTGATAACTGTTTACTCATTAAGTTAAAAGGCAAAACCATTATATTGTTTATGTAGTTAAATAAATTTATACTTCGTTTACTAGTTAAATAATCGGTTCATGTAAACGCAACATTGAGTATAAATAATAAGATTCGTTAACTCGACTCAACTTGACTCGAAATTTTTTGACTCAATTCGATCTGATTCAAAAAAATTAAAATTGAGTTTGGTTGCTAAAATAGGATTCATCAACTCGACTAACTCGAAATTTATTGACTCAATTCAACTCGACCCGACCGAATACTCACCCCTATCTGAAAGGAGTATTAAAAGATATGTTAGTCAAGGTACACAGCTTTATTATTCTGGAAGATTTTGTAATCTTCGACTTTGAAGAGGATCGTGAGATACTCATTCTGTTAGGTAGACATTTTCTAGGTACATCAAGATCCACCATTGATCTAGAAAAATATGAATTTACCATGAAGATTAATGGTGAAACAGAAATTTTTAAATATGGTCACTGATCTACCGTAATTTGAGATAATAGATTAAACTAGTTTTCATATTTAAGGAGCTTGAATACAAGCATTTTTGTTATGTTTTAAGTAAGTTTATTTAGTTTTACATCCAATAAAGTGTGCACATTGAGTCTTTTATTTACCATAAGGGCTGAATGAGGCCTACGGGAGAGCTAACGTACTTCATAAGTGTGCAAGAGACCATTAGAAAGCATTTCGGGTCAATACTGGATGCTATGTCACAACATAGGAGATCCGATGTCGCAACATAGAGAAGAGGATAGAGAAACTGAGAAATTGCCTTCAATGGCAATACCTCATTCCCTAGAACCACTGACTTTTGATACGAACCACTTGTACCTTGACTAACTGACCAATTAATAAAATCTAATAAATCACGATTCACTATTATAATATACTTAACTCATAAATATTAATTAGATACATCTACGGACTCTCTAGTCGGAATTGTGGTCTCAAAACCATTGTTTTCAACACCACCAAAAAAAAGGGCTTTTACAAACCGCACTTAACTCTTACCTTTATATTTTTACATGATTTTACACTCTTGACATTCGCATGTTGAGAGGAGGTCACAGCTCGATTTTTAAAATTTTAATTTTTTGCTGTGATAGAAAATCATTTATTAAATTAGACTTTCTAACAGAAATAGCGATAGGTACCATTGTTAGGTCGTCTACGAAAGGGTCATGGAGAAGGCTCTGCACTTCACTCCATCAGATGCTCCTAGTATATTCATGTGGTTGCTATATCAGGCCAAGTGGTGTTCTAGATCCCCCAATCTATTGTACAGGAACTTTCAGAACTTAGAAGAGTTGGAGATGTGGTTTTCCAGAACTTCAGATGCAATTGGTTCATTGGAATAATTCCAAACAGATTCATTTGATCTTCTTTATTTTACTTCTTGCATCAGTTTTGCGTTGAAAACCTTAAGTTGTTCTTCCACAGAGATGATGTTGTTTCCCCTAGAGCATTAGGATGTTGTCGCAAGGTTGGCATTCTGCATGCAGAGACATTTCAAATTGTCACACTCATTACTTCCTCAGAGCGCGGATTAAGCTTCATCCTTCCTATGCTCGATACTTTCCTATCTCGAGACCTTCCGCCCAACTCTCAGTTCCACGATAAGCTACTTATTCTGAACGTTTCTTTGGTCAAAGATATTTTATCGATCCTTGAAGCGACATCTTTGCTAGAGAATTGCTCTTCAAGATGTCCTAGTTTCTCCTAAGTCTCTAAGTCATGAGGCTGAGGACCTGGTGCCTTTTAGTGACAACCCTGGTCTAGTGGAATGGGACTCGCGGGCTGTAAAACATTTTACTGCTTCTTGCAAGCAACGGACTATATGGCCAAAAGGCTCAAAAAGAGTCGCGCTAGGTTGCCATTGAGGCAATGCAACTATTGGGGGAGTTGAGGTGACTAGAAGAGCAGTTCCTATTGGTGCAACATGAGTGGTAGGGTTGGTGGCTAAAAGGTCTTTCAAAGACTTCACCAACTATTGTAAGGTGGTGAGAAGGATGCTTGGGTATTGCAGATATGTTCCAACAGGAATGGAGGCAAAAAGAAGGGTTTATGTAGAGTTCAAGCTAGAATAAATACTTAAGATAGACGGGATGTAAGTGTTGAGTGAACCAGAAGAGTTGACTTAGTCAGCTGGGCTATTGATCTGGTTGGTTTGATCAGCTAGGCTGCCATTTCGAGATTGAGAAGTCATGTTGTCTACTCACCACACATATTG
The DNA here is from genome assembly GCA_025698475.1 of Gossypium anomalum. Taxonomy (NCBI): domain Eukaryota; kingdom Viridiplantae; phylum Streptophyta; class Magnoliopsida; order Malvales; family Malvaceae; genus Gossypium; species Gossypium anomalum. Next base: position 38,366,230 of record CM046958.1, on the reverse strand, counting down.
TTGATACAGAATACAGTAAGGGATAAGTATGGAGGAGAGAAGGGTGGTGGCTATGGGGGTCGCTTCACCCTGTAGGGGTGAAGAGCTAAAGTTTATTGATGGTGGTGAGAAGAGAATGTAAAGGATAAGGGCTGAAAGAGTGTTAACAGAGTGTAGGCTTAGTATTCTTAAAAGGTCAATACATTCTTTATTGTTCCTAGAGGTATTTCTAAGTAGGGGTCTCATGTAGGATGGTGTTAATGTGTTGGACATGCCATCTAGCCATCATTACAGAACGTGTGGGGAGATGTCTTCGATGGGATAAGGATATCTGTGACAGGATAGATCCTGCCATTCATTCTGACTCCAATGCGATAAAGCAATTGAGCCCATGTAATGTTTGGTGACCGACAACTTCATATTCCCAATGAAATTTAGGCCATCTATTGCCCAAGTAGTCATCCTAGAATGGTGAGCTTACAGGTGACCTCCCTCATTGCTAGTGGCAGGCTTACTATTTAGTAGTCATCCCAGAATGGTGAGCTTGTAGGTGACCTCCCAACTTGCTGATGGTAGGCTTATTGTTCATGCATCTTCTTGGCTTGCCACGTACACTAAAATGGATGGGGATATAACATATATAATATCTTAAAAAGTTAAAATATAAAAAGTAAAAGGTAATATTTAATTTAAATTTTCTTAGAACATTTATTTATTATTGATCATAACTAAAACTCATTAAAAATAAATATTTTGTTTGGTATTAATATATATATATATATATATATATATATATATATATATATATATATAATATAAGCTTGGTTTTCAAATAACTGTTGGAGAGAAGGAAATGAAGGAAATTGTAGAAGCCGTAAGAATTCCAATAGCCCAAAACCCGACATATATCTAGGAATATCATTTATTGTTTATTGATTATTTTTCTCTTTTTTTAAAAAAAATGATTGGATCGAATAATAAAAAGTTCGATTTTCTCTAAGGTCTTGAGTTTGAATATTGTAAATGAAAAATTAATATTGGGAGAGCTTACCTCGCATTTAAAGTTTAACCTAATTCGACTTCATATTTAGTTAGAGCCCGTCTTGACTAATAGACAATAAATAAAAGGTAAATTGTAATATTAGACACTAAATTATGGGTATGTTGTTTTTATCACTTAACAAAAAAAAGTTACACTTTGGTCATTGAACTATTCAAAAGTTTTCATATAAGTCACTAGGCTGTTAAAACCGATGCTACACTGCATGCACTAATTGAAAGCTTTCTTTCCCTTTGTCTAAAATTTAGTTTTTTTCATGAAACAATTTTAGACGTCACAAATCTGCGAGCTAAAATTCAAACAACTTTTTTATCCGATCTTTGACACTGACCATCAAATTGACTTGAATCCAATACTCATACCGGCCATCAAATCATCTCTTAGAACTCACTAGCAGAACTTTAAAAAAAAATAATAATAGCCCAATAACTTGTATAAATTTTTTTGAATAATTTAATAACTTGAATGAAAATTTTGGAATAATTAATTAACATTATAACTTTTTTTAATAAAATAACAAAAAAAATCACCCATAATTTTAGCGAGTAATAGGTATAATAGAGCTTAAAAAAACACTAAAACAACGAAAATACTAATTGCTATGCATGGACAAAATGGAGTATTATTTGGAGATTCTCTTTATTCTTTTTTCTTATGATTGGCGTGTTACTTTTTCCTCTGATCAAAATGGTCAGGATTTTGTACAAATGAACCAATGATGGGAGATTTGTTGTAGAAATTTGGCATAGCAGGAGATCCAAATCAAAGAACTTGAAGAGTGAAAACCCACTCAACCAACGGAATTGCGTTGTAAACTTTCTGATCAACATTTTGAATCAAAACTAAAATTCAATGAAGCAGAATTGTAATAAACCATGGATTAAACAAAAAATTTAAATGTTTAAATATATGATGTGCTCAACTTCAACAGGATGTCTTAAAAGGACACTAATGACAAGTACAACAGCAAGATTATATCTATTTTATGTGTGAATCATCAAAATTTTGACATCTGAACAGACAAAAAGGGACAAACTTGTTACATCCGAATACCCAATTTTGGCTGTTTTCTCACCTTCACCTTGTAAATGTAAAAGAACAAAAACCGGGGGAGGGGGGGGGGTTGGTTTAAGGAAAAGGCAACAATGAATGAAAAACAAACAAACACCAAAAAAAATATAAGCTTCTCTCACAAATTGCTTTATACGTGTTACTCTACATCTTCTGTGTAAAAATCAAAAATAAAAATTGGGTGCTTTGTCATACTGGTTGCTTGATGTGAGCCAAGAAACTTCAATCCATGTTCATTTCGTGTTTCGGCGAAGAAGGTACATGCAGAAGAGGGTTCAATCATGGGTCATCCAATCTGCATCAATCATATAGCTATCAAACCTGATCTAAATACCCAAAACTCACCTAATTTGTTCAAACCCGAATTAGAATCAATTTGATATGAGCAGGAAAAAAAAAAAAAAAAAAGGAAACACTAACGTTAGATCAACTCAAACCTAAATGATTTCAACTAAAAAACAATCAAATCCAAAATAATTCAAACCTAAATAAACTGGAAACGAAAATGATCCAAACCAAAATTACTCCAAACTAGCTAATATAAAACATATAAACCTTTGAAGATCATCTTTCTTAATCACAAGTATCCTTTTAATTATATAAAAACATTAAAAAATATTTTTATAAATTAAGTTCGGTTTACACAATTATATATTATAATTCTTTTTATTTTTCCTAATTATGAAACTACTCTTAAAAAATACAATCAACTAGTTTGGGCTCATATCCCAACATTTGCAATGTTACCTATGTTCTGATAAAATCTCACTTTGTCTACTCAATTCATTCAAAATGGAACAACTTAATTACAATTGATAAAATCTGACTTTGTCTACTTAATTCATTCAAAATGGAACAACTTACTTACTATTGATAAAATCTGACTTTGTCTACTCAATTCATTCAAGATCCGATTTGGTTTGACTTTAAAAGTCAATGACTTGAATGATCCAATTCCAAAAAAAAAATTGAGGGTCAAGCCTAAATAACTAGAATAAAAAATTACAAGAACCAAAATATGAACTAACGTCCATTAGACCCAAAATAACCCAACCTAAAGTAATCCAAACCAAACCCAAGACCGCTACTGATTCGACATCTCTAATCAATCTCCGAGAGAATCTGTTCATGTTATGGATACCATCTAAGAACATAAAGCATTTCTTTCCTAACTCTGCTTGTAGAGATGGAATGATTTTCAGGAGCAAGGACAACAAATAAAAATCTTGAAAAACATATAGCCTATGTTGCTTTGACTCTTCATTTTTCGTGAAGTACACTTGTCCTACGCTAGTGTGTCAGGCAAACATATGACAATGTGACCTCCAAATACATGGAAAACCTTAAAAAATCTAACCATACTCATATAAGATATACATCCATATTTTATACTTACCAGAACCCAAGTAACATAGCATATAGTAATAAATTAACACAAGCAAGCTATTAATTATGATCAAGTCATCAAGCCTCTTAAGTGTTTGCATTCAGGTTGGAACATACATATCAAACTGAGCACTGAATAAATTACAAATGAAAGAAGCGGAAAGAAGTGAAATCAGAAAGAGAATGAACTCACACTGCTTTCCATTCACTGCAGGAAGTCCATAATCGGCAAGCAGGTACGAGAGGAAAATTTCATTCCAGATATCAGGTAAGCCAGGAAGACACCAATGGCTACAATCAGGTACCGTTGGATTGTCACTCCACCCACCCACATGTGCATCTCTTCGGAAAGCTGACATGGAAGTTACTTGCAGAACGGTTATAGGAACAGTCGTATTCTTTATCACCTCAAATATAGTCTCTGAAAAAATGCTTTGATCCCTCCCTTCAGTATCTAACAATGGGTTCTGGGTCACATTGCAAAACCTACGGGATTTTTCACTGATGCAGAAACCAAAAAACAGTAATGGTTTATAAATTGACAAACACATTTCATTTGGAAATTACCCAAATAAGCAAACAATGTAATAGATAATATGTAGATAATTGACCGCATAAGGAACCCATGAAATAGACCCAACTCTAAAGCCTTTTTATCAGAAGAATGAAGAATGAAAATGAAATTAGGAAACAGTAAAGCAGATATCAAGTTGTGAAGTTGTTCAAATTGTACATACAAGCCAATTCAGGGTTGTTTGCTGAAAAAGAGCAACATAATATCTGCTTGTGGGATGCGAAAGGGATAAGAGGGAGAGAATAGCTCATAATGGCATTCAAAAACTGAACATGTATATATGCCACTGACAACACGACAATCCAAAATAAGGATATAAAACTCATTTAATTTAGCAACTAAAAGGATTTCCTTTTGAGTGTGCTTTTTGAAATAGCATCATGGTGCAGCTGAAAATTCCACTGAGTCATTGGTACAAGCATTTTCCTGCTCAAAGGGCTGAGTTCAATTCCCCCTTCCCCCAAAGTTATACTTGATGAAAGCAAAAAAAAAGGACATAAGAAAGAGCATCATAGTATCATTGGTTACCTCCAGTGTGATGGCTCAAATGTTCTGAAAAAGACAAGTGTTCTGTTTGTGTCAATCGTGTTCTCAACCCATGATGCCCAAGTACCTAATGCCATTTTGAATGCAGCAGGAATTGACATTCCAAGCTTTACTGAGTTCCCAACCTGGAAGTAGCAACCACTGCAAAAGAAGAAAATTAGGAAATTGTCTTACATGTGTATGTAAAACCATCTAGGAAATGTCTTTTGAGTTAGTCATAGTAAGTTAATTGGATACTAAATGGTGAGAAAAACACATTTACAATACAACAAAGGCCAGTAAGGTCTGACCAGTATTCTCTTTCGGTTTAGAATATTATGAATTGAACCCTTCAAGCGTTAGTTTAAATTGAAAAAGCTGCAAGTTAACAGTTGTAGTAAGAATTCATGTAGAAACTATGAAATATTCTCATTAATTATTGTTGTATAAAAGTTTAGTCTCAAACTCTGCACTTGCGGCCAAACCATACAGTACCAAATACTTGAATCATTGCAACCTAAAAAAGAGATAAATACTATTAATTGAAGTAGACTAATCCCAATTCAGGTAGTCTCCTAGAAGTAAAACACTAAAATGACTTATTTGCAGGGACAATTGTGGGTTTCATAATTTGCCCTGATTCTGAAGTGCAACAGGGTAAGTGTTCCTCCACTAAAGCATCCTTTCATAGTCAGAATTCAGACATCCATTAGAAAAAGTGACAAGAGTATAAATGCTGCACAAAAAGTAAAAGATAGAAAGTACACATATAGGCCAATTATCTAGGAAACCTTCCACAAGCTGCTGCCACAGCTAGTTTTCCCCTCTATAAGGTCTACAAAGGGAAGGTGGAGGAGAAAGGAAGGCAGAGAAAAGGGAAAAAAGGAACCTTTCCTTAAGATTCAATAATGCGGACTTTGAATAATGGAAAAACATATATAATCCAAAACACAGAGTATCATTTACACAAATTATATAAATTTGGAAAATGACAACGCAAAAGAGATTACAGCAGTGCTTTGTAAGTGCTACCAAATCATTCATGAGAACCCAGAAACTAGAGGATCTTTCTCTAGAAGTCAACATGAAATTGAATCTGTGTCATGATATAAGTTTATAGACAGACAGAAGGCAACTTACGTTTCAAAGAGCTTCCCTGGAACCCACCATTGTCCAGTGTTGAATATAAGAACATCTGCATTAATCCACTCATTGCTAACATCATCCAATTTATCCAACTTAAGGGTTGACCTAACACGCTTTGGTGCATGTCTAGGCATCCAACCATGTTGCACCAAGAACACCGAGCGAAAGAACTCAATGGTAAAATTGAAGGAAGTAAACCGAACACCTAGAAATCTGATCCGTTTTGTTATCTTATTGCCATTAACTTCATAAACACTCTTCTTATCTTCTACTCCGGTCATGAGCAAGCAAATCAATGATTCCCACTGCGTTCTACTCATAGAATCTCCAACAAAAACTATCCTTTTATCTCGGAGCATTTCCAGAACATTGTGAACATTAAACCTTGGAATATCACAATTTTTTGGTTTCCACCTCCATTTGAGATAATCTCTATCTTTCCGGCCATTTCCCAAGCAATTGAATCCTTGTTCTGCAAATGGACAATCTGAAGCATTGTATAATGGGTAATCATCATCTATAACCCAGCTTCCATCAAAAATATCACAAACGTTGCTTGAATCATTGAATTTTAACACACCATGTCCATAAAATGCTTGACTCAGACTAGGGAGAACATATATATAACCCCCATGAAGTAGTATAATAAAAGAAATCAAAGCCCCAATGAGAATAAGGACAGGAAACAAGCGTGAGACCCAGCCCAACCTATGATAAACTCTAGAACTAGTGAAACACAAAGGTTTAGTGCTTAGAACATTCAAAGCTTTGGGGCTTGAAACATTCAAAACTCTCGGGCTTTCAGCATTCAACGCCCTTCGGTTAAATGATGTACTCCTACTAAAATTATTCACCATCTCAATCAATTCATAATGCCAATATATTCAAAGTACAATTTTTGAGACTAGGCATCTTCCTTTTACCATCTTATCTCACCAACATTCAACAAACTCCCAACCAAAAACAATGAAAACTTTACAACTTCAAGATCTTCAATAGCCCTTTTCTCTATAAACAACTTCAAACCCATTATAGAATTGATCCAATGTATATGCCAAACTAACGATTAAAAAATTTTCACCATCAGTTCAATCAATATTCCCCATTCGGCTCAGAGAAGTATAAGAGTTTCACAGTAGAGCAACACATCACATCAAAGTAAATCATTCAAGTACAAAGAAACCAACACATCTATGCATATTTAACACTCAAATTACAGCTTTTTCAAAAATTCAAGCTGAAAACTGTGATCTACATAACAACCCATTTCGCATCAGTGGCCAATGAAACAAAAGGGTTACCCAAATCTCAAGAAAGACAGACCCAGATTCCCAAAAGAAAAGAATTCAACAATCTTGTTTTAAGAAGAAAAAAGATCTTACTTAGCTGGCGGAAGAAGGCAAAGTTAGAGAGAAATATAGCATTCAATGAGTGAGAAATGACAGAACGCTTGAATGGAAAGAAATGGGGGAGATGAGAGAGCTGTGAAGCGAAGGAGATCGGAGAGGTGGTTAAGAGAAAAGGACAGCAATACATCAAAATCAAAAACGAAATGTACAAACAAATGGCTAGAGAATGGAACAAGTGCTAATATAATTATTTATAACCATAAATTAGTATTAATACATGAACCAAAAAATATTGATCTTCTGTTAAAAAAATATTTAAAAAACAATGTTTTCTCTCACCCTTTTAAAGAATATATTTATATAAAATCAATAAAAACTAAAAACAATATAATTTTTAGGCACAATGATTTATTTGGCTTTCAAATTTACAAAAAAATATATATAATTTTAGCCATTAATTTAATTTTTTCCGTATGTTTTAACTTTTAAACTTATCAAATCATCTAAAAACGATGAAAAAAGTTAGTGCTTGTTAACTTTGTTGATGCGGTATATACGTGAATTGTCATGTTAGTAATTAACTAACTTTTTATAATTTAAAATTTTCAAAAAAAATTATAATTTTTTTAAAAAATATAAAAATTAAAAATATTTTAATACTTTTTAATTTTTAAAAAATTAATTAATTGCTAACTGGCATACACCTAAACTGTCACATTATAAAAGTTAATAAACATTAACTTTTTCATACATTTTTAGATAATTTGACAAAAAAATACAAGTTTAAGGGTTAAAAAGAGTAAAAATTTAAATGGAAGACTAAAATAATTTTTTTTATAAAATTAAAGAGCCAAATAAATTATTACACTTATTTTTTAAAATTTTTAACTGTGCCATATCAATTAATCAAGCTTCATTTGGTTTTTTAGATAAATTATTTATAAATACTACGATTAAAAATAGAAAGTATATAAAAATATATTTATAAAAATAATATAAATATTATATGAAATTTTAGTTGAAATGGTAAAATAAAAATATAAAAATTACAATGTTTTAGATTCAAATGTCATTATATATATATATTTTTTAATTTTTACAAAAGATATAAAAATAAAAAATAACCTCAATAATTTACTTTGTAAAATAATTATTTTTTAGTCACTTAACTAAGTTAGTACCCGATAAGCTTAATATACTTTTTTTTGGGTACAACTCACACACCGCTACTAAGAGTAAATTAAAGTCACACACAATTAGTAGGCGATTTTTACAATTCGATCTCATAATATGAGTATGAGATAAACACCCTTGACTAATGAGTTAAACATTAAAGTTTATCTAACGGCTTAATATATAACATAAATTTTTCTTACGTAAATTTGTTCTCTCACTCATTTCGTGGAAGTACCATAATGTAGTTTAATATAATAACTTAATAAATAATTGGATATTTGGTAATATATTATTAATTTGTTATCCCATGCATTTCATGTAACACCATTCACCTATCCCAACAATTGGTATGGATGAGAAATACCACTTGAACATTTATGGAGCAAGATACTTGACTTTTTTTAAGAAAATATATATTAGAAAATTTGTATGAAATCATTAAAAATAGGTAAATCAATTTTTAGTATTCTAAAAATCATGTTAAGCGTTTAAAAAAGGTTCGGAAGTGTTTGGGGGTCCAAAATAGCTCCCAAAGCAACTCCAAACATAATATGCATGAAACATGCTTTAAATTTAATCAAGGATCGATATCATAATGGTGAATTCTTTCATTATCTCGGCGATTTGTGTTCTTCAGATGCATCAAGCTTATTCATTCTTGTGACTTTTCGCATCAGTCACACCGCAAACTCTATTTTAAACACTGCCCCCTCTCTTGATAAACTGATCCGCGGACCTTCCATTAGTGATCCCCATGTTTTACGTCCTGGCAGACCTCCCCATATTTATTGTCCCAGTAGACTACCTCGTATTTAGTGTCCTAGCAGACTACTCCGTATTTAGTGTCTCGACGAACTACCCAGTGTTTATTGTCCTAGCAAACTACCCCGTGTTTAGTGTCTCGATGGACTACCTCGTGTTTAGTGTCTCGACGAACTACCCTGTGTTTAATGTCTCGATGGACTACCCCGTGTTTAGTGTCCTAGCAGACTCTATAGGTTTCCATAGCCGATCTATCGTCTTATACATTAGACCTCTTTTAAGGTGTTACCCCGTAGGACCTTATCACCGTTGCAGTGTCGCCCCATAGAACCTACTGACCGACATCGGTGTTGCTCTATGGAACCTAATAACCGTCATCGCATGTTACCTAAAACAGTCGATATCACTCTATTTCTCATTTAACCTTGATGCTCGAACATCATAGTGTCCCCTCCGCAAGGCCTGAAGCTTCACACATCATGGGTTGCACTTAGCAATACCATATGGCAGAATCTTAACGGAATTTCATTTCCCTATTCATCCGCCCATACATCCAGTTCATCATAACTACCTTGATGCTCGAACACTGAAGTGTTCCCTCCACAAGGCCCGAAGCTTCAAACATCACAGTTTGCACCCAGCAACATCGTATGGCGGCATGTAAAACACCATTTTCCCAATCCTAACTTCATCTAACCCATCAATTATTCTCCCCTCCATACTCCGCCATTTTGAACATGCAATCCACATACTACGACACTATATACCCACACAAAGTATGTCAAATATTCAAATATCGAGAAGTATTCATAGACGAACAACAATCGTTCATACAACATCACATACTACCACTAGTCTATGCACTAATAGCATACCCATTCAACACTTTTCATTCACAATCACAATATGTAACAGGCAATAAAGTATTTATATCTAGAAGCATAACACCATAGACTACCCAAAAAGTAGAGTACAGAAACTCACATTGCTTCCTTATCCTTGATAGCTTAGCTTGTCCAAAAGCCAGAGCTTCCTTTGTCCTGACAGCTAAGCATGAAAACCATTTATTGGTTAAATTAAAGGTGTTCAGCCCTTACAAACCCAGAATCCATAATTGTACAGAAGCTTTTAAATTTTCTTACTTTGTTTCTTTCTTTAGTCCACAAGTACAAAGAGGTAAAGAAGATTACCAGTTCTTAGATTTTTCTACTACTAGACTTCAATTCACACAACTGTTGCAACATGTAGAGCTTCTTTCCGCTACATCTTTGTTTCTTCTTTAGAGTGACTAAAGAAGATGATGCTATGGTGAGAAAAAGATTGGTAAACAGAATTACGAAAAAGTTTTCTCCACAAACACCTATATATATATACCTTTAGCACGATTTTCACTGACCATGTCCACCATTCATCCTTAATCATGTTGTCCCACACTATGGGACTAGTCGGTTCCATTCTAACCGAACTATAATTGAGATCCAACTAATCGCAATTCAGTCACTAAAATTTTTAAATTTTCTGGTAGAGTCCGACATTTACTACTCCTTTCAATTTAATCCCAACTTTTCTTAGATTTTGGGTCAATAAAGATACTCGAGTGTTACATAAACACACATAGCCGACAATGGATTTTGACACCAGTCGTTTTGAACACCAGGATGTTGAACATTATTTTCCAAAAATTCAAGGAAAAATATTTATCTAGGAAATGGGTTTTGATTCATCGTTGACTCTATTCAATGAGATTTGGAACTTAGCTAATTATCACGGGTGGGCTGATGTTTGTTTAACCCCAAAAGAATCAGCTTTCATCCCTATAATCCAAAAAATTTATGCTTTACTAAAATACCAGGAAAACACGATACTACAGAGTGACATCCATACACATGGAATTGTTAGGGGTAGGCAAGTCCTTGTCACTCCTAAAGAAATATATAAATATTACAATGTTCCATATCATATGGATGATTTTATTGAAAGTGTTAATATGAATTTTTATAGAAATATTGATATGGACAATGTAATAAATTGTCTGATAGAAAGGAAGGTTGAGTGGAAACGTCACCCCCACACTAATAACCCACTTTCATTTAATCAAGTGATTATGTTCCCAATCACTAAAATTTGGATACAATTTTTATGTACTCAAATTTCACTTGACTTTAACATGTCTAATGTTAATTCTTTTGAGCTATTTTGTTGTATGTTGTTTTACAGAGGAAATAGGTTTGCATAGGGACATGGATTCACCAGTCTATGGTAAAGTGCATTAGTGGCTTGAAGGTCAAGATATTCTTCCCGCACCTTGTGACGACACTATTCTAGAAAGCAAAGGTTCTAGTAACTGCCACCGTCTCACACCTTGGTTTGGCGAACCAGATCGGTTCAGGAGATTGCATCAGCGAAGACCGCCTAAGTTGTAAGGCTTAGACTGTATAAGGTTGGTAACTTCATGGTGGAGAACTTTGTAGAATTTCGCCAATACTGTGGAGTACCATTTCAAGTGATGGCGAGACTATAGTTAAGGTAAGGACCTTATTATGCTAACTTTCCCACTACTCGTATTTTTAGTGTTGCTACTAAAGTAAGTATGATAGCTTGTGGGATACGTCTAAGTCTTCTAACATCCTAGTAGAGGCAACGTGTCAGTAATTAGGATACTTGGAGAGCCTTGTAAGATGTGATTAATTCATAAAAAGCGTGAGGAAACAAGTAATGATTAGATATAATCCTGATTGGGATTTGGATGTGAGTTATCTACAAGTAGGATAGCATGATAGTGGAGAGAAGATTTCTAATTCTTCTTCTTTACTAGACTTTGTTATTATAAAAAAAATCAAGAGAGTTCTTCTTTGCTAACGAAGGTGTTAACTATTAAAGATTAGGAGAGCTTCTGCGCTAATTGTCTACTGGTAAATTCTTAAATCTTCCTTTAAGCATTACCAGATAGATAAAAGCTAACGTAAGAAAGGTTTGGGAAGATTTCTTTGAATACTGAGTATGAAGGAAACTTCTACTTAGAAACTATTTTCATATCTATAAATTCTTGCTATATTGTAAAGTTTTGGCCATTTTTTATTTTTAAAGAAGTTGTTTTATTGTTTTAGCTAAAGAAACGTGAGAAGGTCCGGATATTAAAAGGAAGGAACTGGTAGAGTAGAAAAAGCTCTGAGTAAAGTATTCTGGTGAGTTCCTCTGTACCTTGTGTCTGGTACCTGCGTTAATTCGTTTACTCCTAAACATTGTACAACCAGGTAAGTGGCTCTGTCATTTGTCTCTAGTGTTCAAGTTTAAGGAAACATATTCAAAGAGTTAATGCATATAAGGTTATCTACAATTAAACAAACCCAGAAAACCTGGTATGGGCTCTCCTTCCTTTGTGCACAGGCTCTATATTAGGGTTAGGAGGTAACGGAGGGATGTTATGTATAATGGTAAAGAAGACACGAGATAAATTGTTTTACCTCCGATATGACACTTTGATACAAATCGTGACTATTGAAAATCCAGCCTTGTAGGGGAACACTTATGTGTTTGATAACTCTTAAAAAGAGTTATATTGTAAGCTTCTAAACTTGATTAATTGTTTGTACTTAAGTGGATATATTTGCATTTTTAAGATATTTTTATAACATTGTATCATGAAGCTTGGACTGTACTTTCAATGTTACTATATGTTACTTTTTTTGGTGGAAAGAAAGGAATTGTTTATGTTTGTAATAGGCATAGGAAGGAAGAAGAGAAATGAATGAGTGAAGTATTGTCATGGAAAAAGTTGGACAGATTACAAGCATAAATGCCATGGAAATTCTAGAAAGATGCTGACGTAACACTCAATCCTCATCACTCTCAGCTAGTTGGATGTGTACCAGATAAATCCACCTGAAAAGAGGGAGAAAAGTGTGTGCTGAGAGAGGGGACCTACCCTATAAAAGAGGAAAGAGAGGAGAATTCTACACACAAATTTTTTACATGAGGATTTAGGAGCAGTTTTTCTTCTCCAACAAACTCTCATGAAAAATCTAGAGAAAAACAAGAGAGGGTGGCAGCTAAAGCATATAGCAAAGACGCAAGAAAGGGGACAAAACTTTCAACCCTACGTCTTGTACAATATTGCAACACTAGAGTTGGGAGCTAATTTGGCGAGAGCTTTTTAAAGTTCTTCCTTAATTATCTTGTTAAATTTCTATGAATTTTAACTGTTAAATAATGTTGTTGAATGATACCTTTATTTTGGTTGTTAATTTCCAACCCATGAGCTAATTTCATCGAGTTGGAATTACTTGATGAATCTTTATTTCCATTAATGACCAGGCTTTGTCTTGATTAGATCTATTGTTTCTTTCGATTTGTGTTATTTTGAATGTATGTATGCAATCTTTAGACATAGATGGATTTATGGTATGTTCACACACTTGATTTATTTCTGAAAAGGTTAGATGAGTTGGATTGTAATTGAATGATACAAGTGAGTACTCGAAAGAATATTCGTAGCACTCTAGACATAGAGATTTTCTTTATACAGAGTAAGGAAAAAACAATATTGTGTATTATCTTGAAGCTTGTAGACATAAAAATCCTTAGGTATGGTAGCTTGAAGTTTGACTCTCAAAAGAAGCAGACCACTGTAGCTAGAATCTGAATAGTAGACTGGTTAAAACTTTTCCATGGCATTATTGTGTTATAAAGATGTAATTTGAGTAATTCCAACCTTCCCATTCAACAGAGTAGTTTCTCTCAACTTTGTCTCGTTAAATTGCCACATCATTTTAAGTTAGTTATCTAATTTTAATATTGGATACGTGATTATCCTTTACAAATTTGTTATTTTATTTTTGCCATAGCATGATTCATATAGTTCATAGTCATAACTTAACCAAATTAATCCTAACCAATCCTTGTGGAGATGATCTTACTTACTATTTTATTCCTTGATTCGACGTGTACACTTGCATATTCGCATATTATTTCACACGCGTCAAGTTTTTTACGCCGTTGCTGGGGATCGGCAAATTGGTGAATTTTGGTTTGTGATTATCAATTTAATTTTGTTAGTTTTAACTTTTTTTTTTTATTCCTTTTCAGGTCTGTTGCTAGTTTGTGAGTAGAGGTATTCCCGAAAATGAATAGTTGATAAGCCGTAATTCATACATATTTTTACCCTATGCTTGGCATATTTATGAATGATTTTTCCTTGGTTTTAGTGAATTTGATGCTTCTAATCCTTTAATTTCATGTTGTATACTTAGGTGAGCATAGGAAGGCCAAAAGAGCAAGAAACGGGCCAAAAACAGACCAAATAGGCTTAAAACAGTGTTTCACACAGCCTAAGCACTTCCACACGGGTGATCAACAAGCCCGTGTGAGTCACACGGAAAGGCCACACGCTCGTGTGACATGACTGTGTCAACTAAAAATCAACTCAGTATTACACACGGCTTAAGTACCTTCACACGGGCATGGCACACGGTCGTATCCCTGTCAAGCCCAAGTCTAATTCTACTAGGAAACGGCTTATTTTGGGTTATTTTGGGCATTCCAAAGTCTATATAAACACCCTAGAAGAGGATTAGGGAGGCACGCAGAGCAGAACGCAGAAAATACTCGAAGAAAGCCATTGGAATCAGCTTGGAAGCAGGATTACATCAAGACAGAAGATCTCCATTTAATTTCTAGCGAAGTTTTTGGGTTTCTTTATGTTTTGTTATTTCCCCAATTTTGAGATGTTTTCCTCTATTATTATGAACTAAACTCCCTAAATACCTAAGGGAGATGAAACCTATGATGAATCTTATTATTCTTTGATTTATATGATAAATATTTGTTCTTATTCTTAATTGTGAGTTTTAATCCTTATTTTAATATTTCAGGATATTAATTCAGGTTTTTGATGTGCTTATTCAGTGGAGAAAAAGTCCCTGTTTAAGAGTAGATCATTCACAATTAAGCGAAGTTGAATGCAATACTAGAGATAGGACGACGTAAAACTACCAGATTAGAGTCAAACCTAATAGGGGAATCCATAAATCGAGTTAATGAGGTAATAGGGGTTTTAATTAGAAAGAGACTTCAATTAATCAACCTAAAGTCAATTGTTTCTTGTCTCGAGAAAGATAGTAACATAAATTAGGGATTTCTACGGAATAAGTCAAATGAATAAATCGTCTAAATCCAAGGTAATAAGTGAAGTCTAGATGGATTCTTCCTTGGGTATTGTCTTATCATTGGTTTTTTCAAAAAGTATTTTTCCACTTTCCTCTATGTCGTAGTCTTAGTTAATTAGATAATTAGTTTAGTTTAAAAACACCATTTAATTCTTAGGCTAGATAATAGAAAGAGAGTAACTTCTAGTACTTCTAGTCCTCGTGGATACGATATTTCGGTCTTACCATAGCTATACTATTGTTCGATAGGTGCGCTTCCCTTAAGTCAAATTTTTGGTTAGTTACACGACCATCAAGTTTTTGGCGCCGTTGCCAGGGACTAAGATATTAGGAACACTTAATTTTTATTACTTTAGCCATTATTTTTATTTTTATATTTTTATTTACTAAATTCTCTTTTGTTTACTTCTGATAGGTTTTTATAGTTTATGACTAGAAGAAACCCGTCGGGACCTTTACTTTTTGATAGTGAGATCGAAAGCACAGCTCTAGAAATCGAAGAGAAATAAGGCGAAGCCTACAATACATAAAGGAAGGGTAAGAGGACGATATCCATACTACAACCGAAGAGATGGCTGATAATCAGAATAATCAACTACCTCCTGTGGTTGCTGTAAATCCAGTAGACCAGAATCTTGCTCCTCGTACTATGTATGATTATGCTAAACCTACTTTGACAGGAACTGAGTTGAGTATAGTTAGACCTGCTGTTGCTGCAAATAATTTTGAACTGAAACCTAACACAATTCAAATGATACAATAGTTTGTTCAGTTTGATGGTTTGCAGGACGAGGATCCAAACACTCATCTAGTAAATTTTTTGGAACTATCCAACACTTTTAAAATCAATGGCATTTCTAATGATGCCATTCGCCTTCGATTATTTCCCTTTTCATTGAGGAATAAGGCTAAACAGTGGTTGAACTTGTTACCACGAGGGTCAATCACTACTTGGGAATAAATGACCAAAAAATTTTTACTTAAATATTTTTCGCCGGCTAAAACAGCTAAATTGAGGAATGATATCTCTTCTTTTGTGCAGATGGATCTAGAAACTCTTTATGATGCATGGGAGAGATACAATGACTTATTGAGAAGGTGCCCTCACCATGGGTTACCTCTATGGTTACAGGTTTAGACTTTTTACAACAGTGTGAACCCCTCAACTAGGCAACTTAACGATGCAGCCGCCGGTGGAACTTTAAACAACAAAACACCTGAAGAGGCTTACGAATTTATTGAAGAAATGTCATTGAATAACTATCAGTGGCAAGTCATGAGAACAAACCTGACAAAAGCTACTGGTGTTTTCAACCTCGACGCGGTTACTATGCTATCTAACAAGGTAGAACTTTTAAATAAAAAGATTGATGGTTTGTATGGTTCTACTCAAGTACATCCAATGATGAGGTGCGATTCAAATGGAGGAGGAGTACACATAGAATATCAATCCTTCAACCCTAGCATCGAGGAGGAACAAGTTCAATATATGGGTAATAATAATTTTAAACCTCAAAATAATCCATACAGTAACACTTATAATGCAGGTTGGAGGAACTATCCCAACTTCTCGTGGGGTGGTCAAGGAAATCAAAGGCCACAACATCCTCCGGGCTTTCAACAACCACTTTACCAGCAGGAAAAGAAGCCGAACCTTGAGGAGATGCTAACAAAATTTATCTCGGTGTCAGAAACTCATTTTCAGAATACCGAAATAGCACTTAAGAATTAACAAGCGTCGATCCAAGGGCTTGAAACTCAAATAGGCTAGCTCGCTAAATTAATTTCTAAATGACCACAAGGTAGCTTACCGAGTAATACTGAATCTAACCCAACGAAATAGCTTAATGTATTACTGTTCATGATGAGGAAGGGTTAGTTGAACCTGAACCAGAACCGAGGCAAGGAATTATGGTTAATAAAGGTAAAAGTGAGGTGGACCACAGTGAGCAAAAATCGGTAAGTAGAGAATACAAACCTCGTGTGCCATACCCCAGTGCGACAAGGAAAGACCACACGGACGAACAATTTGGTAAATTCCTTAAATTATTAAAGAAATTACATATTAACTTACCGTTTATTGAAGCTCTTTCGCAGATGCCAAACGCAGTTAAATTTTTAAATGAGCTTTTAACAAATAAGTGGAAGTTGGATGAGGCGTCGCATGTAGAGTTGAAAGCAGTTTGCTCAGTCGTTTGACAGAATAAGCTAGTAAACAACTTGAAAGATCCAGGGAGTTTTACGATTCCTTGTTTAATTGATAGTCTAAATGTTAACAATGCATTGGCTGATTTAGGGGCAAACATTAATGTCATGCCCTATAAAACGTTTAAACAACTAGGTCTTGGGAAACCCAAACAAAATAGGATGAGCATTCAGTTAGAAGATAAAACCATTAGATTTCCTAGGGGTATCGTTGAAGACGTACTTGTCAAAATCGATAAATTTATATTCCTAATTGATTTTGTTGTTCTAGACATGGAAGAGGATAATGACGTGCCTTTAATTTTAGGAAGGCCCTTTTTAGCAACTGCTAGAAATATCATTGATGTTGGCACAGGTGAATTGATACTTCGTGTAGGCGATGACGCGATTATTCTCCAAGCTCGTGATTCTGCTAAATATCTAGTAATCGAGATGATTGTTTAAGTTCGGTTAATTTAAATAATGTTACAACTCAAACTTCTTTACAGGAATCCCCTAGGAAGAACGTGACGGAGCTTTATTCTAATCCATGCCACAAAAATGGAGCAACTCAAGAAGAACGAAGGCCCTTTAATTTTAGGAAGGCCCTTTTTAGCAACTGCTAGAAATATCATTGATGTTGGCACAGGTGAATTGATACTTCGTGTAGGCGATGACGCGATTATTCTCCAAGCTCGTGATTCTGCTAAATATCTAGTAATCGAGATGATTGTTTAAGTTCGGTTAATTTAAATAATGTTACAACTCAAACTTCTTTACAGGAATCCCCTAGGAAGAACGTGACGGAGCTTTATTCTAATCCATGCCACAAAAATGGAGCAACTCAAGAAGAACGAAGGCTTCAGATTGATGAACTAGATGAATGGTGAACACAGGTCAAGGAGAAACTAAAAGCGCATGAAAAATCAAAGCAACACCACGAGAAGCGTAGGGATGAAACAAAGCAAATTAAAGTTGAGGATAAAGTATTGTTCGATGAAAAGGACCCCCACATTGCTACTTCAGAGCTTAAACGAACGGAGCAACCCCTTTAACAGTACTGAATGTTTTCCTATACGGTACAGTCGAGGTAAATCATTCTAAATTCCGCACCTTTAAGGTAAATATTACTTGACTTAAACTTTATGTGGATAATAGAACTGATAGTGAGAAAGAGGAGTCTCGACTCCGTGATCCGCCATAATCATGCGAATGAGAGGTAAGTCAAGCTTAGACTTTAAATAAGCGCTTCTCGGGAGGCAACTCGAGCACTAACACCACTAACTAGTTTCTTTTTACTATTTTTAAAGTTTTTGTGCAAGTACAGTGGCCCACACGACCTGGACACACGGGCGTGTTCTTGGCTGTATGGAAATAGGGCTAAAAATTTCCCAAGTATCGAGCCACACGGCCATGTGAAGCACACGGCCTGGACACACGGGCGTGTCTTAGGCCGTGTGAAAACTGGAGCTAAAATTTTCAAATTTAAATAAGTCAAAGAGCCACACGGGCGAGGCACACGGCCATGTGTTCGGACACACAAGCGTACAGGATACCACACGGGCGTGGGAAAAGCGAACCACATCGCACACGGTCATGCGATACTACCGTGTGAACCACATGAGCGTGTCCCTAGGATGTGTGAGGATTGGGCATTCAAATTTCGCAATAAACACGAGCTAGAAGTGAGCCACACGGGCGTGTGACACAGCCGTGTGGCCCAACACGGGTCTCACACGGCTGTGCCCTTTTTTAAACCCTCCAAACCCTAAATTTTCTTCTTCTTCTTCTTCCCCCAATTCTCCCTAAACCCTAGCTGCCACAAGCCTTCAAAAACCTCCCCCACGACCGTACCTCTCCCTCCTCCGGCCATCCCCCACCACCGTTTGAACCCCCTCCTCCCATTCTCTTTTTTTCCCTTATTTTTCCTTTTTTCTTTCCTTTTTCCTTTCCCTTCCTCCCCTCTCTTTTTCCTCCTCCATTTTCCTCTTCACCGCACAACCCCACCCCACCACGCACCACATGGCCTCACCCCCACGCCCGTGCCCTTCCCCCGTGGCTGACTCCGACCACCAGCACTGTCCACCGCTGCCCGTACCTCCGACCACCGCCCATGGTTTCACCTTTAACCTCACCTTTCTTTTATTTTTAGTATTTATTTTATTATTTATTTCATTATTTCTTTGTTATTTATTAATTGTTAGTTTTTTTTAATTTCATTTTAGGATATTTATATATATTTAGTGGGTTTCATTCTCATTGCTGTTATTGTTGATTATAATAATTACTTCTTTACATTGCTTATTGTGACTTTAACATTTTTGTTTCTTGTTTTAGTCAATTTTATTATTCTTATTTTATTATTTATTTTTGCACCTATCTTTTTAGTGAGATGTAGTCATTTTAGTATTAGGAAATATGTTTTTTAGGATTATAGCTTTATTTCTCCTTTGAATCTAAAACCTTTTCTTGTGTTTAAATAACTGGTTGTATTTGATTTCTATTATTTTCATAAATATAATGACAAACATACGAGGCAAGAAAACGGTCATTCCCGCTTTGAAAAAGCGGAAGGGTCCCGACGCAACATCCTCGAGCGCCTCGACCGAAGCTCGCCACCCTCTACTTTAGTTCTCGTCAGGCCAACAGGAAGACCTGTTCCAGCTTATTCGAGTACGACTATTGGGAGTGGGCCGTTGTATTGATTGGGCCGCTTTGGAGCAGGTCCAACTTGCTCACCTCGTTCGATTCCATCTCGATACTGCACCATGGGATCGGTTCTTTACAATCATCGAGCCATCGACATACTCCCTCCACTGTGAGTTTTCGAGGAGTTTACTGATTTTCATCGATACTGTACTCAGAGGTTTGACAGTCTTGATGCGAGGTTTGACAGTATCGATGAGACTTTATGGCAGATTCGCGAGCATCTCCATATTGCTCCTCCAGCGCCACCGGCTCACGACACCGACGATGAGGACCTTTGAGTCCACTTATTTATTTTATTTTTATCTTTCTTTTATTTCTTTTTGAAAACTTATGTTTTTATATTTTAAACTATGTTTATCTTAATGGTTATTATCGAGTAAGCCCTTAACTCTCTTCCACAGTGGTGTTTATTTTCTTATTACTAACTCAGAATCATGCCTTTCATTGGTCATATCTATGAATCCAGCCTTAGGTATTCCAAGGATTCCGTCCAAAAATTTAGGGCAGTTTCGCTTCTCCCCCTCTCTTGATATTATGCTTCTATTGTTATTATATATCTTTGTACATTGAGGACAATGTACATCTTAAGTGTGGGGGGGTTATTTACATGATTATCAAAAAATCCCTAAATTTTTATCTTCTTCTCAAATAATTTTCTCATATCATTATTAGAGTGAATTCTGATTGATTTATAATTTTAATTGATATGTTTGGAATTAAATCATAGGTAATTGTGCATTGATTGTTTAAACTTTGAGACATTAGAAAATCAAGCATGATAAGTTGACTTTTGAGAATTAAAATTCCTAGGTTACTTCCCTGAATTGAGGTATTATCTTGAAATTTTGAATTTGCAGGATTGACATCAAAACCCATAAATTTCATGAGATTTTGAGCCTTTTAGAGCATATATCTTTCTTGCTCACTTATTTTATTGGTCATGAGTGTGTCACCATTGATTTGTTATTCTAGAACTTGCATCGATTATACATATCAAGACCACACCTTTGATTTGGTATACTAAAATGATAAAGGCACTTAGGTTTTAACCCATTTACCCCATAAAAAGCCTACCCACATAATTGACCCTTAGTGAACCCCTTTGGGCCTTAACCTTTACTTCTTGAATTTTCCCTTAATAATAACCCACAATTTAACCCTTTTTGATTCATTAAGAATTTCTCCCTTTTCATTAACTCCTTTTTATTGAGATTTGATTTAATTAGTTACCTAACTATTTTCGTTCATTACAGTTGCTGAATTTTTCTTTATGATATATTCTCCATTATTTATACTTGTTCTTATTAAAAAAAATATTTGTTCTAAAAAAAACACGAAAACGTATAGTTACAATTAGTCATTGTTATAAAGAGCTTGGTTAAGTAAAGTTATATTATCGAGAAGAAGCTCACATCATTTGCTTTAGATGGTTCAAATTTTGGCACTTCCTTGTAATTCAGCAATTAGCTTCATTCCTCTAAGTTTGGTAATTTATTTAAATTAATCTGATTCTAACCCTCTTTTTTAGCCTTTATCCACACCTTTAACCCAAGCCCTATTTCAACCCTGTTAAAGACCTTTTGATTTGTGTATCATCTCATTTATAGTGGTGGAGATTTGATTTTCATGCAAGCCTATGGTACTAACTTTTCATGTTTGACTATTGAGTGCTTAATTGTTAAGCCTTAAACACTTCGAGTGATTTGAGTGAATCTTTAGTGAGGATGTCAATCTTTATTAATTTGGAATTAAAGATAACTACTTAGATGAAGGGGGATGCCTATGATTTTATGATTAAAATGTTCAACTTGGATTGTTTGAAGCTTTAATGTTCTTTTGGTTAAGCACTTAATGTATGATTACTTGTGGATTATTTCAAACATTATTTATGAGAATTATAAGTTGAGAAGGATTTATTTTAATTGGTAGTTGAGGATTTTGCTTGAGGATAAGCAAATGGTCAAGTGTAGGGATATTTGATAAACCGTAATTTATACATATTTTTACCCTATGCTTGGCATATTTATAAATGATTTTTCCTTGGTTTTAGTGAATTTGATGCTCCTAATCCTTTAATTTCATGTTTTATACTTAGGTGAGCATAGGAAGGTGAAAAGAGTAAGAAACGGGCTAAAAACGGACCAAATGGGCTTAAAACAGTGTTTTACATGGCCTAAGCACTTCCACCGGTATTTTCACTCTCTATGATACTAATGTGATTGCATTGATAGATCCAGGATCAAATCATTCTTATATATGCATGAATTTAGTATTTAGTAAGACTTTGCCTGTAAAGTCTACTGAATTTGTGATTAGAGTATCGAACCCCTTAGGCAAATATGTTTTGGTTGACAAAGTCTGCAAGAATTGTCCGTTAATGCATCAAGATTTCTGTTTTCTGGCTAATCTGATGTTGTTGCCATTCGATGAATTTGATGTGATTTTGGGTGTGGATTGGTTAACGATGCATAGTGTTATAGTGAATTGTAGATGAAAGACAATTGAACTGAAATGTTAGAACAATGAGACTATTAGAATTGAATCTGATGATCTGAACAATTTTCCAGTTGTGATTTCATCTATGTTAGCTCAGAGATTTGTAAAAAAAAGGTGTGAAGCTTACCTTGCGTATGTACTTGGTACGAAAGTGATAGAAACAAAGATTATATCAGTACCAGTTGTGTACGAGTATCCAGATGTATTTCCCAAAGAGTTGTCGAGTTTACCACCTATCAGAGAAGTTGAGTTTGATATTGAATTAGTACCGGGTACAATACCGATATCGATAGCTCCATACAGAATGGCATCGACAGAGTTAAAAGAATTGAAAGCTCAGCTACAAGAACTGACAGATAGAGGTTTTGCTAGATCGAGTTTCTCTCCCTAGTGTGCACCGGTATTGTTTGTGAAAAAGAAAGATGGCACGATGAGAATGTGTATTGACTACAGACAGTTGAATAAAGTTACTATAAAGAACAAATACCCTCTACCACGGATTGATGATTTGTTTGATCAGTTAAAAGGGGCAACAGTGTTTTCGAAAATTGATTTAAGATCGGGTTATTACTAGTTGAGAGTTAAAGACTCTGATATGCCAAAAACTGCATTTAGAACAAGGTATGGACGTTATGAATTTTTGGTTATGCCTTTCAGACTAACAAATGCTCCTGCAGTTTTTATGGATTTGATGAACCAGATATTCAGACCGTATTTAGACAGATTTGTTATTGTATTCATTGATAACATTCTGATCTATTCACAAGATGAATCTCAACATGAAAAACATTTGAGAATCGTGCTACAAACTTTAAGAGATAAACAGTTGTTTGTAAAGTTTAGTAAATGTGAATTTTGGCTACGAGAGGTCAGTTTTCTGGGGCATATAGTTTTAGCTGCGAGTATCCGAGTTGACCCAAGCAAAATATCTGCGATTATAGATTGGAAGCCTCTAAGAAATGTATCTAAATTCTATAGTTTTCTGGGACTAGCCGGCTATTATAGACAATTTGTGAAAGGTTTCTCGATGATTGCAACTCCGATGACAAGATTACTTCAAAAAGATGTAAAGTTTGAGTGGTCTGAAAAATAACAGCAGAGTTTTGAACAGTTGAAAGCATTGTTGACAGAGGCTCCAATGTTAGTTCAGCCTGAGTCGGGTAAAAAATTTGTAGTTTTTAGTGATGCATCATTACATGGCTTGGGTTGTGTTTTGATGCAGGAAGGCAAAGTTGTAGCTTATGCCTCGAGACAGTTGAAGCCGTATGAAAAGAATTATCTGACATATGATCTAGAATTCGTTACGATTGTGTTCTTATTGAAAATTTGGCGCCATTATTTGTTTGGTGAGAAATGTCATATCTATACCGATCACAAAAGTTTGAAATATCTAATGACTCAGAAATATTTGAATTTGCGATAGCGAAGATGGTTAGAATTGCTAAAAGACTATGAATTAGTGATTGATTATCATCCGGGGAAAACAAATGTAGTTGCTGATGTATTGAGCCGAAAGTTTTTATTTGCTTTACGTGCTTTGAACACACAATTAGCTTTGTCTGACGATGGTTTGATATTAGCTGAGTTGAAAGCGAGACATTTATTTCTACAATAAATATGTGAAGCTCAAAAGTTTGATAATGAACTGCAAGCAAAACGGGTTCAATGTGAGTCAATTTCTAATTCAGAGTTTCAAGTTTATTCTGATGATTGTTTGAGATTTAGAGATCGAATATGTGGTCTGAGAAATTCAAAGTTGATTCAGATGATTTTGAATGAAGCACATAGTAATTGTTTATCCGTACACTTGGGAAGCACGAAAACGTATAATGATTTGAAACAGTTTTATTGGTGGCATGGCATGAAACAAGATATCTCAGAATTTGTTTCGAAATGCTTGATATGTCAGCAAGTCAAAGCTAAGCATCAAGTGTCATCAGGTTTATTACAGCCTATCATGATTCCTAAGTGGAAATGGGACAGAGTAACTATGGATTTTGTTTTGGGTTTGCCCTTAACTCCAAAAAAGAAAGATGCGATTTGGGTTGTTGTAGACAGATTGACAAAATCGACTCATTTTATTCATGTACGCACGGATTATTCACTTGATTAATTGGCTGAGTTGTATATTTCAGATATTGTTTGATTGCACGAAGTGCCATTATTTATTGTTTTGGATAGAAATCTGAGGTTCACATCGTGATTTTGGAAGAAATTGCAAGAAGCTTTAGGTACAAAGCTGCATTTTAGCACTGCATTGTACCGGCAAATGGATGGTCAATCCGAGCGAGTTATTCAGATAATTGAGGATATGTTATGTTGTTGCATTCTTGAGTTTGAAGGTAGCTGGGAAAAATATTTACCGTTGATTGAATTTGCTTACAATAATAGCTTTCAATCGAGTATAAAGATGTCACTATACAAAGCTTTATACGATCGTAAATGTCGAATGCTATTGTACTGGAGTGAGCTCAATGAAAGTAAGATTTATGGGGTTGATCTGATCAGAGAGACTAAAGAAAGAGTGAAAGTAATTCGTGATAGTCTGAAAGTAGCTTCGGATCGATAGAAATCTTATGCAGACTTGAAACGGAAAGATATTGAGTTTTAAATCGGGGATAGAGTGTTTCTGAAAGTGTCTCCATGGAAAAAGATATTACGGTTTGGTCAAAAAGAGAAATTGAGTCTGCGGTTCATCAGACTGTATGAGATTATCGAGCGAGTCAGACTAGTTGCTTATCGATTATCTTTACCGTTTAAGTTAGAGAAAATTCATAATGTATTTCATGTGTCGATGCTTCGATGATACCGATCTGACTCTTCACATGTTATTTCCCCGACTGAGGTTGAAATCCAATCAGATATGTCATATGCTGAAGAACCGATTCGAATTCTAACTCGTGAAATCAAAGAGTTGAGAAATAAAAGAATAGCATTAGTGAAGGTCTTGTGGCATCGTCACAGGGTTGAGGAAGCTACTTGGGAACCTGAGGATGCTATGAGAAAGCAATACCCTAACCTTTTCACTGGTAAGAATTTCGTGGACGAAAATCCCTAAGGGGAGAGAGTTGTAACAGCCCACTTTTTGACTAAATCAGAATAGTGGTTTCGAAACCACAAATCTGAGGTTGAAAAATTATTTTTATATTATTTTTGGTCTTTACAGCATGATAGTATGTATGTGTAAAAATTTCGTGAGCTAATTTTATCGTTTAATAGCTCAATTTGATAAAAAGGACTAAATCGCATAAAATGCAAAACTTACATTCTAATTGTTAAGGTGTCTAATTACTATGATTTATTAAATGAAAGATCCTTATAATTTTTTTAGACCATTGATAGTGGAATTTGACATAGATGGCCTTATATTTGATGGTTGAAATGTTTATTAATTAAGATTAATTTAGTAAATTGTAAATTAAGTTTAATTAAACAAAACAAAAGCCATTTTCATGCTATCATCTTCTTCAATAGCCGAATGTGAGGAAGAAAATAAGGGTTTTAAAGCTTTGAAGGTTCGGCCATTGTTGTTCAAGCATGTAAGTCCATTTTGACTCGGTTTTTGATGATTTTTACGTTTTTGAGATCGTTGCTTCGTATTCTAGCTAGCTTGTGCCTTAATTTTTTAATTTGATCATGATTTCGTGAAGTTTCATTGATGAATATTTGAGCTTTTGAATGTTTGATAATGGAAAGTGACTATTTGTGGATAGATTTAAATGTTTTGTAAAGTGATTTTTGGTAAAAATGCATTTTAGGGATTTAATTATGAAAAGTGTAAATTGAGGGGTTGAAATGTGAAATAAATGAAAGTTTAGGGCTGCTAAGGACCCTATAGAAATTTGGCACTCATGAATTTAAAAAGATTTTGTGTAAATTGTGTTTTTATATGTTAAGGACTAAATTATAAAAATGTGGAACTTTAGGGTTTAAAGTGTAAAAATACCCAAATATGTGTTTATGGACTGAATTGAATGATTTGAAGGATAAATGAGTTAATTTTGAATGTATATAGATCAAGAACAAAAGAAATCAAATTTAGATCAGGGAAAATCAAAGGTTATCGAATAGGCAATTTAGTCCGTTTATCCCGAATATAAGGTAAGTTCATATGCAAATAAATGTCTTTAAATTGAATTATATATGTTTAATTGTCATTGAACTGCTATGAATGTTGAATGATCAAATACGAGTAAGAATCAATAGGGTTACAATATCCAAAAGTCCCGTACGAACTTTAGGAATAGTATAGGATACGAATGTCATGACATTAGGATTAACGAGATGTGATTATGTGTAAGACCATGTTTGGGACATTGGCATCATTATGTGATTACGTGTAAGACCATGTCTGGGACATTGGCATCATTTTTTGATTTCGTGTAAGACCATCTGGGATATGGCCTTGTAAGAGCTATATGTGATTTTCGAGTATCCTTAACAATTCCAAAAGGGTCAACGGGCAAAGTCAAGTCGAGAAAGAATGTGTGAATAAGTTAAGTGACGCAGGTACCTATGAGATTCATACAAGTATTGAAAAGGGGTATTTGATGAATTCACTCATGATATTGAATATGTATACATTGAGAAAGGTTTGTAAGCTTATATGTGCTTACTCATAGTTTGCCTATGGATGGAAATGATGTTGATTCATGTGGTAATTTTATTT
Organism: Gossypium anomalum; assembly: GCA_025698475.1. Lineage (NCBI taxonomy): Eukaryota > Viridiplantae > Streptophyta > Magnoliopsida > Malvales > Malvaceae > Gossypium > Gossypium anomalum. Next base: position 38,338,980 of record CM046958.1, on the reverse strand, counting down.
GTTAAGCTTTTAAACTTACTTTGTGCGTTCTTTCCCTATAGATAATCGAAGCTAGCTTAGACTCGGGGATCATCAGGAACATTCTCACACTATTGATCAACTTGTTGGTACTTTTGATGCTTTGTAAATATGGTGTATGGCATGTATAGGCTAGTGTTATTGTGATATGTTTGAGTTATGAAAATTAGCCATGAGAGTTGGCTTATAAATGATGTAAATGTCTGGTATATTTTTAGCCATGTAAGGTGGTTTATAATGCCTTATGATTTGGTAAGATTGGTACGGTTTTTATGATGGCTAGATGGTTAAATTATTTTGGTTAATTATCAATAATATGTCATGGTTGAAAGGGATTTGGCATATTTGTGTATTGGTTGATGAATTTGGCTGCATTTTTGTGACTTAAAATGGTACCATATGAGCTTGTGTAGATATGTGCAAAAAGGGTAGCAAATTGGCTTTGCAAATGGCCTATTTTTGTCCACATGGGTAGAGACACGGGCGTGTGTCTCTGCCCTGTGTGACACACGATCATGCTACACGGCTATGTGCCCCCTGGTGTTGAAATTGAATTGAAGTCAGTATGCTCCACACGGCTTCATACATGGGTGTGTGACTGGCCGTGTGACATAAGTCAGTATACCCCCTTAAATGGCACATGGTCTAGCACATGGGTGTGTGTGGCCATTTCATAGGGCTCATGGGCTGGACACACAGGCGTGTGATTGGCCGTTTGACCCAAGTCAGAATACCTCCAATTTTCACACAGACTGGCACACGAGCTTGTCCTCGGCCGTGTGATGCAAGTCAGATGTATGCCCTGTTTCCACATGGCCTAAGACATAGGCGTGTCTACTAGTCGTGTGAGGCACATAGACTATTCACACGGGCGTGTGATCTCTGTATGCATGAAAATTTTCTAAGTTTTCCAACGTTTACAAATGTTATCAGTTTAGTCCCGAACCACTTCTAAAGCATGTTTAAGGTCTTATAGGCCCTGATTAGGGACAATATGATTATATTGAATGATATATGTATATGAATGTATGAATGCATGAGATTTGGATATTAAATGATGTGTATTGTTCAGTAATACCTTGTAATCCTACTCCAGCAATGGATACGGGTTAGGGGTGTTACAAGTCAAGACCCTTTGAACTAGCTCATGTCTACCTTCATGGAGCTATAGAGGTCAAAGATAAGAGGACCAGACTTACATTCAAAGTTAATGGACAACGGTTGAAGCATTATTGGGGTGCCCCTATAAATCAGGATAAATATTCCATTGCTCTTGGAAATACATAAGTTCCCACCTTTGCAATAGCTTCTTTGTTTTATTCATTTTTTCTTTGTTTCTTTTTCTTTATTTGATTGGGATAACTAATTTTCTATTATTTTTCCTTTGTAGGTATACTAAGGACTGGGCTTGGTAGATTAGTAGTTAGCCCATTAGAAATACTTGCCAACTTTTACTTTATTTACCTGCAATAAATTTTTTAGCTTCCCTCCTAAACTTTCTTTACTATGTCAGGTCATAATTTCAGCCTTCTTACCACCGACGTCATGGCCTGATTTTTCTCTTTCTTTTACCCGAATCGATTCATCTTCTTTCATAGTGACTATCAGTGTTTTTCTTCTTCAACATTTTCTTTGTTTATTCCATAACTACAAAGTTCTTACCTTTTTCTTTTTACAGTTACTCTACCTTATTTTGAATGGCTCGACGTACTCCTCCTTCATAGGCTAATGCACCACCAAGAAAATTTTTCAACGAAGCAGCAGAAAAAAGATATACCCATAATATCTCCAAGTGATCGTTTTGTTTTGAAAAGGATTCATTTTTAAAGATAAACCTTTTATGGGGTATGATGAGTCTATATCGTCCATTATTGAAAAGCATGGATGGCAGCTTTTTCGTGTCCATCGTGATGATGTTTTAACAAAGGTTGTCAGGGAGTTTTATGCCCATTTGACGTCTCCCAACAATGTTTTTATCTACGTAAGGGGAAATTTGGTGGTTTTTGATACATACTCCATTAATGCCCAGTATGCCTTACCTGACAAACAAGATGAACACACTCAGTTTGCTGCTACAATCACCACAGCTGGTCTAACTCAAGTTTTGCAAGACCTTTGTATTGCAGGAACAAAATGGATGGTGTCACAACAAGACTGCTACATCGTGGAAAGAACCTCGTTGAAACCCAAATATTGAGTATGGTACCATTTCCTTAAATCCTACCTCAACCCTTCAACTTACAACTCCACCATTTCTAAAAAAAAAGATGCTATTGCTTCATTCAGTTATGACAAGAAAGAAAATAAATGTAGGAAAAATTATATTCAAAGAAATCCACCATTGCACCTAGAAGAATGCTGGGAGCCTCAACTTTTCGTCTCTTATCACGACAATGTGTTAGCATGTTAATGTTCTCGTTCAAGCCAATGAAGATACTATTTCAAATAAAAGGGCTATCACAAAGAACATTGTTATGAGGTTTTTAGGGAAGGAAATTCCATGTTAATCACCCCCTGATTCTGCATCTACATCCTCTACTCCCACTTGTTCCCTAGCAACCCCTTCCATTTCTCACAATGCCTTTGAACAACATGTGCTCAATTCCCATGAGAAGTTGTACAAGCAGTTTAGTATGTTTAAAAAGTAGCAAGTGTGAATTGCCATAAACTTAGGTAGAGCACAAGAGGAGATGGCTCTCTTTTGGGGCTATGTAAGGAAGAGGGACGTTGCTATCAAGAAGTCCCTTTAGAATAATTTTACTAGGCCTATGCCTACATTCCCCAACTTTCCTAAAGAACTATTATCTGATGTAGAGGAAGGGGAAGAGGATGAAGCCAAAGCTAATACAACTGAACCTACCACCATCCACACTACCACTAATGAGAATGACCAAAAAGGACCAGAGGGAGAGGAAGAGAAGACAGAATCTGTGAACATTGAGTCTGACTAGGAAGGAGAAGAAACAAACACAATTTCTACACCAACTGAACCTGCTACTGCACCTATCCCACCTCCATTGATTGCACCAATATTAGAGCAAGATCATGAGATTAATAAGCTGATTGATGATCCCACCAAATCAAATGATGAGGAGGACAAGTTGCCAATCAATTCCTTGAAACAGAAGCATCGTTACAAACATGTTGCTCGCAAAACCACTTGTCCAAACTGAAGTAACATCAATTTCTTTCCAAGCTTTCATTTTCAATTTCATTTCATTTCATCATGCATTTATAACTGTTGTCTTTATATTTTCTTTATATATATGTCTTTGCATTTTTTTTTGTCTGTTCATGCATTAAGGACAATGCATCCTTTAGGTTTGCAGGTGTGTTGTGCATTAGATAGTTGTTTTAGTATTTGTTCATTTTGTCATTCATTTTTCCATGACATACAAATGCCAGAAAACTGTTAGACTGTGATGAGTATATTTTTGCTGATGATGTTCGATGTGGAATTTAATTCTTCGACATACCTAGAAATTTGTTACAGTGAATTAGGTTAGTTTAGCTTAAAATGGTTTCTTGAGAATTGATCTCTAAAAATAGATTGCCCTAATTCCAATTACAATTAGTCTATAGTAGGTTTCTTTTAATAAACTTAGAAATTCTTGAGCTAAGTTCAGGATAATGGTAATTCTCAATTTAAATAAATAAATAAATGCCATAAGTTACTTCAATGCTTGAAATTTCCAAGTATGTCAGCAACTTTTGTTTACTCCATTATGTTGTTAATTAGAAAATTAAGTTTAAATAAGAGTAACTAAATAAAAGAAATAGTTTAGGGACATTCCAATGTAGTGCTAGGTTGAGTAGCTAAGGAGGTAGTTGTCTACTCCATCCATCTTCTAAGTTAAAAGCCTTAACTTTATGAGTGCATTTTATTCAAATTGTGACATGATGGAATACATGGCAATTTAGTGTACACTCCGTTGAGATTGTCAAGTAGAGAAACCACATGACAAGATGACTCCCCTAGTAAAAATATTTGTAACTGAGTTATGCAAGTCCAAATTTAAAAAGAAAAAGAAAAAGAAACTGAATTTAGATGAAAGATAAACTAAGTACATTAGAAGGTACTTACTATAGTCAAAATTGTTTGAGCAATTAGGAATATTTATTTTTAGGGTAATATTTTCTGCACTTACTTTGCTAAATAAGCTTATGAACTTGAAACAATTGTCAAAGATAGAAGATCGTTGAGAATGGAAGTAAAAGAAATATGCTTCATATGGTTTGGCTGTACAAGAGATAACTATGTATCATAGAAATTCTTCCATTTATACATACATATTTTGCTTGAGGACAAGCAATAACTCAGCTTTGGGGGTGTGATAACTCTTGAAAAGAGTTATATTGCAGGCCTCTAAACTTGATTAATTGTTTGTACTTAAGTGGATATATTTTTAATTTTAGGATATTTTTATAACATTACATTAAGAAGCTTTGATTGTGCTTTCAATGTTACTATATGTTACTTTTCTTGCTGGAAGAAAATGAATTTTTTGTGTTTGTAGCAAGTGTAAGAAGGAGTGAAGTATTGTCATGGAAAAAGGCTAGATAGATTGCCAGCATAAATGTTATGGAAATTATAGGAAGATGCTCACATAACTCACAGTCCTCTTTACTTTCAGCCAGCTGGACGTGTACCAAATAAATCCACCTAAAAAAGAGGGAGAAAAGTATGTGCTGAGAGAGGGGACCTACCCTATAAAAGAGGAAAGAGAGGAGAATTCTATACACAGGTATTTTACACGAGGATTTAGGAGTGGTTTTTCTTATCCAACAAACTCTCGTGAAAAATCTAAAGAAAAGAAGAGAGAGTAGTAGCTAAAGCACAGAGTAGAGATGCAAGGAAAGGGGCAAAGCATTCAACCCTGGGTCTTACACAATATTATAACACCAGAGTTGGAAGCTGATTTAGCAAAAGCTTTCTAAAGTTCTTCCTTTATTATCTTAATCAATTTCTGTGAATTTTAACTGTTAAGTGATGTTGTTGAATGATACCTTTATTTTGGATGTTAATTTCCAACCCATGAGATAATCTCACCGGGTTTAAATTACTTGATAAATATTTATTTCCATTAATGACGAGGTATTCTCTTGATTAGATCTACTATTTCATTCGATTTGCGTTATTTTGAATGCATGCATGCAATTTCTAGACATAGATGGATGTATGTTATGTCTATAAACTTGATTTAATTTTAAAAAGGTTAGATGAGTTGGATTGTGATCGAATGATACAAGTGAGTACTCGAAAGAATATTCATAGCACTCTAGACATAGAGCAATGCTCTGTATAGAGTAAGAAAGAAACAAAACTAAGTATCATCCTTAAAGCTTGTAGACATACAAAGCCTTAAGTATGGTAGCTTGAAGTTTGACTCTCAAAAGAAGCAAACCACTGTAGCTAGAATCTAAAAAGTAGACTGGTTAAAACTTTGCCATGGTATTATTGTGTTATGAGGATGTAATCTGAGTAATTCCAACAGCGTAGCTTCTCTCAACTTTATCTCGTTAAATTGCATATGTGATTATCCTTTACAAATTTGGTATTATGTTTTTGCCATAGCCTGATTCATATTGTTCATAGTGATAACTTAACCAAATTAATCCTAATCAATTCCTATGGAGATGATCTTACTTACTACTTTATTACTTGATTCGACATGTACATTTGCACATTTGCATATCATTTCACACGCGACAATGTTTAAACAAGGAGGGGAGTTGACCCCTCTGAACGTATTAACGTCTAGAGTGTAACCATTCCAACTGAAGATATGAATTTGAGCCGGTGTTCACAAGTATACGAGTCAGGTTGTAATAGAGTTTTTACAATGATGTAGGTGAGTACTCCAAGGATCGCACCCAATAGAGGCAAGTACTAAATCAATTCTAACCTAAATGCAAAAATATCTAATTAGTACTTTTAAATAAATCATATTACGATTAAAAATAAATAGAAGAATTTTATTTATGAATCTAAGAAAATAAATAACATGCATAAAATAATAATAACAGAGAACCTAATTTCTAAGCTCAATCAAGTCTAAGAATGAGTGATTAGCTCGCTTTAGTGATCATAACTAATTCCTATTTTGGGTTTCTATCCAATCAACTAGTTGTTACCCTAGCAGGATCTCTTGATCTTCTACTAAATTAACGAGTCGGCAAGGATTTCTTATCTCTCGACCTGGCAGTCCAGACCAGTTTGCGGCTAAACTGTTCTCAGATAGGCCATACCAATTTTGGGTTAATTACCACCTAAATGACTTTTTAGGGTTGTTAGGCCTAGGGTTTAAGTTCTTCCTCACCCAAACAGCTTATCTGCTAAGAAAACCCTACATAACAATTAATTAATCACACCTCTACTCACTAACCCCCCATAAGAGGATTAGTTCCTCATGGAATCCATAAACAATATATGCTTGATGAAAAAAACTAAACATTAAGCACAAATCAAGAATAAGAGTTTATAGAGAAATCCAGATTGTATTGATTCAAATGCAGAATCCACGAAGAACATGATTGGATCTACAAACCAGATTCCCTTGATGAACACGAATGAAAAAAACTACAAATAAATCTAAACCTAAAAGAAACTAAAAACTGCAAACTAAATATAAGGAAAATTCTAAACTGTGAAAATTGTCCTTCAACAAGTGTTAAATGAACCTATTTATAGAGTTAGGGTTAGCCATCATCCTTAGCCCTAGGTTTGCTAATGTTTTCATGTTAATTTTCCTTGTGTGGTCCAAAATGCCCTCAACTCATAAATTATTCCCGTACAAGGTCAGTGTCGTGACACCCAGTGCCTGTGTCACAACACTGAAGGTAGTATACTTTGGCTTCAGGCTCAGCTTTAGGGGTGTGTCGCGACATCGCCTGGTTGTATCATGACACCAAAGGCAATATTGGAATTCTTGTATTTTGCTCCATGTGTTGAGACATTGGACTTCTAGCGTTGAAACACGGTACCCAACCTTGGGTTGTTATGTCTTTGAATGATGTCCTACACACTCACTAAGTACGTTATCCCACCTTTAGGCCTCTTTCAGCCCCTAAGGTCATCAAATGACTCAATATACACTTTTTATTAAACTTAAAGCTAAGATAGAAAAAGTAACTAAAACATAATAAAATTGCTTGTCTTCAAGCTCCTTAAGTATGAAAACTAGTTTAATCTGCTACATCAAATTGGGTAGATCAAACTCTGCCACACTTAAGTCATTGTTTGTCCTCAAGCAAGGAAAACTAAAAACAAAATAAAAGACAACCCTTGAACAAGTATGATACAAAGATTGGTTTGGAAACACATAACTAGGCATATTAGCATTTATGCATAACTCTAGCATGATATGTAAAGGACTTACCACTTTCAATATCAAACACCTAAGTTCTATATTTTACAAAGTATACAATTATTAAGGTTTTCAAATATATGAATCCATCAATAAATCATTGTTGGTAGCACAGCGAATATGCAAGTTGTGCAAGTATACATGTTGAACTAGTAATAAAGTGATGAGTGAGATTGTCTCCACAAAGATTAGATAGGTATAATTTGGTCGAGTTGTTATAGTTAAGTTTGATTAATGTTAAAGCAAAATAATAAGAAGAATGCAGTGGCAAAATGAGAAAATGATTATGTATAAAATGTGGAAAACAAAACAAGAATGTCTTGGTAAAATCACTAGGAAAAATGTTTGAGAAATTACAATGTTGATTAGGATGGCTGGGATTACTAATGAATCTACCTTCACTAACTATTAATGCCACAACAAAGTTGTGAATATTCTACTACTTGATAGGTTTCTACAGTAGTCTACTTCTCTCAAGAGAAAGACTTTAGGTTATCTCTCCTAGGGCATTATATCTCTATAGGCTTTGAGTTCGGCTACCACTAATATTTCCTACCTTCTTTCGTATGAAGCAAGGCTCTAAATCTAATGGTTGCTACAAATAACTAATTAATCATTCACTCATATTATCCAACTCCTACCCAATTAACCTAACCGTGTCAAAATTAAGTTATCTTTATAAACTTGTCGCATATTCGTCAATGTACAACCTGCATATAACATGAAATACCATTGAATAAAATGATAGAACAAACCAAACTTAAACTTTAAACATTAATAAAAATAAAGGTTTCATTAAATTAATCTCGAGCCTAAGAGATTTAGCTCATGGTTGAGTAAATCAAGTTTGAGTTTAATACAATAACCAATATCATTAATAACAAGTTAGCTTTAAAAGAAGCACGATATGAAATAAAGAAGAAAATATGAGATGACAGCTTTCGCTTATCCAACTCTTAACACAGGCAGTGCAATGTCTTGTGGTTGCCAAAGATTATTGCAGTCATTTTCTCGTTCTTTTTCCACCCTTGTTCTTGGCCCCTACCTGATATTTTTTGTTTCATCCAAGGTTGTTGTCCCAGTCTCTCCCAGTCTACTCTAGGCTGCTCCCTTCATTAGGGTTCCCTGCTTGGCTTTTATAAGTTTTGCCTTCTAGGGTAGATCCATTAGCCCATGATCTTTCCTCTATTTTCCAGGTAGATATATTTGGTACACGTACATGTGGGGCCAAGAGTGGTATGAATTAAGTGATGACTAGGCATCTTTTCGGCATTATCACAACATTTGTGTTGGCAAATTTTCTATACTTTACCACGACAAACCTTCAACCTTTTCCCCTTTTTTACAATCTGTACTTTCCAAACAATCAACAAACTAATCCCTCCCACAAGCGGTTAAAAGCAACGTGTAATAACAATCAAGCATAATCCAAGCTCTTCAATGTAATGCTTTAAAAGTGCTAATGCAATATCCTAAAATTCATGAAATATAACTCTTTTCTAGAGTTATCACACCCCCAAACCTTAGTCATTGCTTGCCCTCAAGCAAATTATGCATGAATGCGTGAATATGAAAATTGCCACGGCAAACATAACCACCTTTGTATTGCCCAACCATTTAGAGAGCATTTTATACTTCAGTTCTCAGCAATCTTCTATGTCTAAAAATTTGTTCAAGTTTCATAAGTTTATTTAGCAAAGGTAGTGCAGAAAATATTGCCCTAAAAGAAAAATTCCTAAGTGCTCATGTGTGCGTTTTGACTATAGCAAGCGTATCCTAATTTACTTATTTCATCTTTTACCTAAACTCAGTTTTCTTTTTAACCTTAACCCTTTTTTTAACATTAGAGGGCTCAGCTCATTACATGGTTCTTTGACTTGACAATCACAGTGGAGCATACACCAAATTGCCAAGTACTCAATCATGTCACGATTTGAATGGAACTCACTCATGAAGCTAAGGCTTTTGACTTAGAAAATGGATGGAGTAAACAAATACCTCCTTAGTTACTCAGCCTATTACTTCAGTGGAGTGCCCTTAAATTTCTTTTTCTTTATTTCACACTCTTGTCTAAGCTCACTTTTCTAACCAATAATATGATGGAGAAAACAAAGTGTTGCTGATCTCTTTAGCAATTCTAAACATTGGAGTGTTTTATGACATTTCTTTGGTTTTCCTTAAGCATCACCACTTATTAATTGTTTGAATATTTCCTTGGGAATTTTACTAAGTTCAGCTTCAAGAATCTCTAAATTTATTAAATGAAACTCGCTATAGTCCAATTGAAATTGAAGATAAGACATCTCATGTTTAGGGGTCGATTCTCAAGCAAACTATCCTAAGCTAAATTTGCCTAATCCAGTGACAAATCTTTCTAAGTTTATTGAAGAATTAAGCTCATCATTGAACATCACATGAAAAAAATACACTTATGATAGTCTAACCATGCCTTGGCAATTACGTGTCATGGCAAAATGAACATGCTTGAATAAATACATAATGCATCCTAAATGCCCAACACACTCCTAAACCTAAGGGATGCATTGTCCTCAATGTATGAATATACATGTAATGTGAATGCAATGCTATGGTAAAACAAATATATTTACAAATAAAATGTCATAGCAAAATATGAGTGCATGATGTAATAAGGGGTAGAGAACTCCCTAGGCTTGGAGTTTGGTTATCGTTGCTTTAATGTCTATGGGTAGATTTGTGTGTCGAATGCTTAAAACGCAGATTCATTTTCAGTGATTGGAGTGGCACGTCCTCTCTTCTTTATCAGACTTGGTGATTTCAACAACGATGCAGTGGATTTCGCGGTCTTGTGTGAACATTGCTTCAATTGGAGTTGGTGGAACAGCGTCATTACTATCCTCCGGTGGTGCAGGTGTAGGGGTTGCTTTTTCTGTCCCCTCGTGATCGGTCGCTATATTAATCGATTCAAGCTTGGTGGCTTCTTCTTTAGGTACTTGGGTTTCTTTTTCTGCAACAATAGTTTGGTGCTTGTAGGCTTTGCCTTCTATTATGTTCATCCTCTTGCTTCTTCCTAAATAACATCCACACTACAAAGTAAAAAAATTATTAAATTGAAAAAATGGTAAATGAAATAACAAGGAGAAACTTAAAAATTATGGAAATAAAACAAAAAAAAAAAGTATCGAGATGCTGAGGTTAAACATCTCAATGGTCAATAGACTATTTGTCTCAATCCACATAAGCACCCCAATAGTGCTTTAAACGTGGTCTGTTGACTTTAAATGTGACCCTCATATGCAAATCCTTGACATCAATTATTTTATGAGGGTATACTTTGGCTATTTCAAAGGGACCTGACCAACGGGATTTCAGTTTGCCAGGGAACAATTTCAACCTTAAGTTGAGTAACAACTCTGACATGGCATAATTCTCTTATCATGCCAGTGCTTGGTCTTCTCCTTATAAAGTTTAACGTTCTCATACGTTTGTGCCTTGAATTCTTTCACCTCATTTATCTCAAGCAAACTTCTATTGGCAACAGCTTTCCAATCCATGTTCAATCACTTCATAGCCCAGTATGCACTGTGCTCTAACTCAACCAGCAAATGGCATGGTTTTCCATAGACGAGCTTGAATGGTGACATTCCTAACAGAGTTTTACAAGTAGTGTGATATGCCCATAAGCCTTCGTCCAATCTTAAGGACCAATCCTTAAGATTTGGATTAACAACCTTCTCCAAAATCTGCTTAATTTCCCTATTGGAAATTTTGGCTTGCCCATTCATTTATGGATGATATGCCATGGAAATCTATTTGTTTTACTCTATACCTTTGCAAAGCATTGGCAACTAGCTTACAATCGAAGTGAGACCCCTCATAATTGATGATGGCTCGAGGCATATTGAATCTCATGAAGAGGTTTTTGTGTAAGAACTTCATTGCTAACTTTGTAACACCCTGAATTTGGGCCTAGAAGTTTTGGGCCTTGAGCATGGGAGCAGTTGAAGGCATCTTTTAATATTTTTTTGTGCATGTAAATTTTGTTAATGAAGGCTTGTTTTAGTGGTTAAATGTGCTGAAAAGTGTTGGAGAAGTCCTGGGTTCAAACCTGGACTCTAGCAAAAATTTTGGTTTAAGGTGAATCAAACCCTGGGTGTAGTAGGTAGGCCTTAAGAATATTGTTGGAGAAATTGTGCCACAAAAAGCCTTGTGGTCTAGTGGTAAAGTAGCGCCACATAAAAGGCAGGAAGGTGGCGTCATAGAGTTGGCAAGGAGGTCCAGGGTTCGAAACTCATGGCAATCAAAGAGCATTTATTTTGCTAACAGGGGGCGGCAAGAGTTGGTGTTGAATTTAAACTCTGATGATGGAGGGATCCCACATTGGGAAGCTAACATAAGAGTGGATGCGAAGCTGGCTTTAAATAGAGAGAACCATGAGGAGAGTAAATGTACCTTTCTTAGCTGATCCCTTTCGCTTTATGGCATGCTCGTTTGGGTTGGGCGTCGGCTAAGAGTGCTCGGAGCGCGGATTAACTCCAATCTCCTATCAGGTGTGTATTTCTCACTACTCTAGTTGTAGGATGGCTACTTCGGGCCGCGATGGGCTGAAAGGGGCCATGTGACCCAATGGGCCTACGGGCCCAATTGGATAAGTTGTTTGATTGTGTAGTAAATATTGGACTAGGCTAGGTGAATCTCATATCTGTGGCTAGATTTGGGCTAAAAGGGCCACACGAGCGTGTGGGCCCATTTGGGCCGAGAATAGGCTTTAGGCCCATTCGTATTGCTATTCCTGTTTAGAATACTTTAGTTCACCAAATTACTAAAATATACCAAAATACCCCCGATTTACAGAATTACCGTTTTACCCTCGATTTACAAAATTACCAAAATACCCCTGTTTTGCAAAATTACCAAAATACCCCTAGTTTGTAAAATTACTAAAATACCCCTGTAGGGTAGAATTACTAAAATACCCCTATAGGGTAAATTACCGAGATACCCTTGTGGGGTAAAATTACCATTTTTCCCCTAGAGTGTTAAATGACTGTTTTGCCCTTGTGGGCAAGTGACTGACTTGGACTGTGTGGTTGACAGATTTGATTGTGAATATATGTTGGTAATATGAATGACTTGACTGTGGTTGTTTGATTCAAATATGGGCATGATATTCTGACTGAAGGGGTAAGTTACAATTACGCCCTTGAGGGTAAATAACTGCTCTTACGCTATAATCTGACTTCATTTCTGAAGCATGCCTTGTTAATTATATATATTCTGCATACATGTCATACTGCATGGGGTTGGGTTTTGTTATGGAGGAAGAACCCGTTCTGGTGGCTGTGCCACATATTCTGATATAAGCAGCTTTGTTACGTATTATAGTTAGTACCGCAATCGGTGCTAACACTGTAAGTGTAGGGATGGCATAGGTAATTTATTCCCCACAGGAAGTGTAGGGATGGACGGAGGCAAGTGCAGGGTTGGATGGGGTTATCATGCATTAATCATATGAGATTGTTTTGTTATGGGCCAACTGTATTGAAATGGACCCAACTGTGTTGATATGGGCAAGGCCCAATATACCTTGACTTGTTATAGGGCTACGGCCCAGATTGATGTTGATATGGGCTACGGCCCAGTTAACTCTGATTTTTGTATAGGGCTAAGTCCCATCTGGTACTGTCTGTTATAATGGGCTAAGGCCCAATTGATACTGAAACTGTAAGTAGGGTTGGGGCCAGACTTTTAATTCTTTTATATGACTGACTGTCCCTTTTATATAGTTGGGGATTACACACTGAGTTTTCGTAAACTCACCCCGTTTATTAACCTTTCAGGTAATTTCCAGCCTTAGACGGATCGGAGCTACAAAGGGCTCGGAGGGAGCCACACACACTGTTTATGTTATAGTTTTGATTATTGCTTTTAAATTATTTTATGTGGGTTGTAGTAAAGCTGTTGTAATTTTCTGGATTTCTAATTTGGAATTTTATTTATTGTTCTTATAATTGCTAGTATTAGAACACGATTTTCCAAAGCAACTACTATTTTTAAAACATCATGTATCCGCAATTGTTTTTAAATTAAGCTTCCGTAACTACTAAGATTTTTACAAAGTTGTTAAGAATGTTATTCAGCAGAGGTTTTCTAACAAGGTTTAAAAATGGTATAAGTTTTTAATTATTAAGAAGGGTTTTTAATGGAAACATGGTTTTCGAAAAATACTTCAACGTGACACGCCAGATTCGAGCCAAACTTCTAAGCCAGGTTGGGGTGTTACAAACTTAGCGTCATTGGTAGGTAGATCTATGACTTCTACCCATTTGGAGACATAATCTACTACCACAAGTATGTATAAGTTTCCGAATGAGGGTGGAAATGGACATATAAAGTCTATTCCCCAAACATCAAACAACTTAATTTCCAAAATATTTTGTAGGGGCATTTCGTGTGTACTTGATAGGTTGTCTGTTCTCTGACAACGATCGCATGACTTATAAAATTCATGGGCATTGTTGAACAAATTCAACCAATAGAACCCATATTGGAGTACCTTTGCTACGGTTCTTACGCATCCAAATTGCCCTCATACGAGGCTGAATGACAATGTTGCAATACATTGTTCATCTCTTCATCAGGAATACATCTTCAAATTATTTGTTAAGCACACAGCTTATATAGATAAGGCTTATCCCAGTAGCAGAATCTTGCATCATACAAGAATTTCTGTTTACCCTGGCTATTCATATCAGGTGGCAATAGTCAACTGGCTAAGAAGTCTACAATATCAGCATACCAGGGAAATGTCTACAATATCAGCATACCAGGGAAATGTCGTGGCAGTTAACAATTGTTCATCTGGGAAGTCTTCCTTAGTAAGCCTTATATTGTTGTCTTCATTGTCAGTTTCAAATCTTGATAGATGATTTGCCACTTGATTTTCGATCCCCTCTCTATTTTGAATCTCTAAATCAAACTCTTGTAGCAAGAGTATCCACTAAATTAGTCATGGCTTTGCATCTTTCTTGTCACCAAATACTTTATGGCAGATTGGTCTGTGTAAACCATAACTTTGGTACCAACTAAATATGATCGAAATTTATCGAATGCAAATACCATAGACAATGGTTTCTTTCGGTGGTGGTGTAGTTAGGCTGTGCATCATTCAGGGTCTGGTTTGCATAATAGATCACATGAAATATCTTGTCTTTCTTTTACCCCAGCACTGCTCCCATGGCAACTGACATCACACATGAGGTCGAATGGCAATGTCCACTCAAGAGCTATTATAATTGGTGCAAACACCAGTCACTTTTTAAACTCCTCGAAAGCTAATAGACAAGGTTCATTAATGATGAAAGGTTTATTCTACTCCAACAAAGAACACATGGGTTTAGATATCTTTGAGAAGTCTTTAATGAATCTTCTATAAAAACCCACATGGCTTAAGAAACTTTTAATGCCCTTTGCACTGGTAGGAGGAGGCAATTTTTCTATCACCTCAATTTTTGCCTTGTCAACTTCAATTCCTTGTTGTGATACCTTATGCCCTAGAACAATGCCTTCACGGACTATGAAATGACATTTTTCCCAATTCAAGACAAGACTTGTTTCTTCACATTGGCGAAGAACCAATTCTAGATTTTTTAAAAAGCCTTTAAAGTTATTCCCAAAGATAGAGAAGTCATCCATAAAAACTTCGAGAAAATTTTCCACCATTTCAGAAAATATTGCCATCATACAACGTTGAAATGTTGTCAATGCATTACACAAACTGAATGGCATTATTCTGAATGCGAAAATACCATATGCAAAAGTGAAGGTTGTCTTCTCTTGGTCACTAGGAGCTATAGCAATTTGATTATACCCTGAATATTCATCCAAGAAGCAGTAGAAGGCCTTTTCAGTTAATCTTTCCAAAATTTGGTCAATAAAAGGCAAGGGAAAGTGATCCTTCCGAGTTTTCTTATTGATCTTGTGATAATCTATGCACACTCTCTATCCCGTGATAGTGCGAGTTGGTATAAGCTAATTGTTATCATTATTGACCACTGTGACACCTTCCTTCTTGGGCACACTGTAATATCCCGAATTAGGGCCTAATCAGAATAGTGGTTTCGTGACCACAAATCCAAGATAGAGATAATTATTTTATAATTATTTTGATGTTTATGATATGATTGCATGATTGTGTGAAAATTTTGTGATGAAATCCTATGCCTAAAGTGCTTAGATTGAAATTAGGGACTAAATTGAATAATTTGTAAAACTTGCATTCTAGGAGTTTTTAGTATGAAATTGTTTTGGAATATTAATGAGGAGGTCTTAAATAGCAATTTGACCAATTTCTAAGTCTATGGACAAAAATTGGACATGGATGAAATTTTTGGAAAGTTTAGTAGTAAGGGCATTTTGGTCATTTAGTTATTAAAATGAATTAAAAACAAAATTAAAAGCCAATTTTTGTCCATCTTCTTCATTAGGCCGAAATTTCAAGGGTTCTCCATAGCTAGGGTTTGTTTCAAGCTTCCAAGCTCCATAGTAAGTGATTCCAAGCCCCGTTTTTAATGTTCTTTACGTTTTTAGAATCCCGATAGCTCGATTAAGCTTATGCTAGCAACAATTCAACCTAGGGTTCATATTTGGAAAAATACCCATAGGTGAAATTTGTGTATTTGGTGTTTTGTGATAGAAAATAAGGTTTTAAATTATGTTAGACAACTTGTACTACTTGGTTTTAAGCGAAAACGAGTAAAAGGGCTTAATCGGTAAAAATACCTAATAGTCATAAGTACATGTTAGAGTGTGAATTTGATGTTACCATAGAAGGGAAAAAGATCGGTATGTCGTAAAACATAAGAATAAGGGATGAAGTTTAATTTTGAGCCTAGGGCAAAAGTGTAATTATGTAAAGTTTAGGGCAAAAATATAATTTTGCGAAGTTTGTATTAAATCTTTGTTTTGATGAATGTATGTATTAAATAAGATTAATTTGGCATTATAGATCAAGAGAAACGAGATTCAAGTCGCGATCGAGGAAAAACAAAGTTTACTGAAGAATAGGCTCGATTGCTAATAATTTTGTACCGAGGTAAGTTCATGTGTAAATGTAGTAACATAATTGTCATTTTAATTAACTTAATGATATTTATATGATATGATGATTATTATTATGAAATATTATGCTTTGTGGTTATTGTTGAGTAATATGCAAATTATGTTTATTACTTGTTAAATATGAATTGCTACCGAGTGTTGGTTTCGATATTCCGTGGAAGACGGCAAGGATATGTGATCGAGGAAAAAGCCTGTTTGAACCTTGGGAATAGATTAGAATACAAGTGACATGTTACTAGGATGGTTAAGTTCCGAACTCGTTGAGTTGAGTCCTAGTTCGTGAGATGTAACTAGGCATCGAGCTCGTTGAGTTGAGTCCGAGTTCACTTATGGATGCGAACGCCCGAGGTCGTTGAGTTGAGTCTGAGTTCACTTATGGGCGGGTTACATGGTAGCTTGGCTACGTAAGTTCCGCAGGCTATTAAGTTTGTCTAGCTGCGGGTATGGCTCTTATGTTCATGAGATCTGCATATTCGAATTATATTCTGATGTGTTCAACGGGTGAATATTAAGTGAATAAAAAGAAGGCCTAAAATGAAGGTGACATGTTGGTAAGTGTGGTAAATGAGAAAATTTGACAGGTATGTGCTTAAACCGTTGGGTTGAGAACTTGGTATGATGAAATCGTAGAAAGATATTAAATACAAATGAAACATGAATGTCTTGGTGTTGTTTATGCAAATAATGTTTTTATGGGATTGTGTGATTATGTTACTTGCTATTTGCATGTGAACTTACTAAGCATTTGTGCTTAATCCCTCCTTTTCTTTCATTGTAGTTTTGACAAGTCGGCTTGAGAATCGGGATAGGTCGAAGACTCGTTCACACTATCCGAAGGCCTAAATTGGTAAAATGGCTTGTGTGTTTTGAATGTGGCATGTATGGCAAAATACTCACTTTGTGTAAATGATCTTATGATATGGCTATGGTTTGGCAAGAAAAGGGTTTGTAAATGATTAGCCATTGGAATGGCCAATCTAAGTCATATTTGATGTTATGTATGTTTAAAATGATATTTAGTCCATGAAAATCCTTAGTAAAGTGAAATTTGCCATAAAAGCAGAATGGCAAAGAAGAGAGTGATGTAAATTTGAAAAATTACTAAAAATAGTATAAATGGAATTAAATAATGAGTAAGTTATGAAATTGAATATTTATGAGTCTATTTTCATATGGATTGAACAAAACAGGTATATGAATTATATTTTATGAGATATTTGAATTTTTGTGAAATAGGGCCAGAGTGATTTCTGGATCCCCTATTTTGACTTTAAAAATTCATAATAAATTGTAAACAAATAATTAGAAGTAATTATTTATATGCAAAGATTTATTATTGAGTCTAGTTTTAAGAGAAACAAACGTCATAGACATTGAAATTCTGTACAGAGAGATATCTGATTTGTAATACACAGAGGTCAGAGCAGTCAAACCCTGAAACAGGGGAGAATTTAACTAATAAACTGTACTAATTGGCTTGACCAAAAATTATAGAAAAAAATTAGTAAAAATATATATGAGTCTAGTTGCAGGTAAAATTTACGTAATTGGATTTCGAGTTTCGGAACTCGAAATATTAATTTTTAATCAGCTGTGATGCAGATTGCTAGCTTGACTGGAAATTTTAAAAAAATAAATCGTTTGAGCGGTTTAAGTAATGAATTAAGTCTGTTAACATCTCCTGTTCGAATCCGGCGACGGTCTCGGGTACGGGACTCCGGGAAGTTGGATTTTTGGGTCAAATTGTTTCAGGTGATGGTATACGGGTTGATCCTAGTAAGATTTCAGCCATTGTTGATTGGAAACCACCGAAAAATGTAACCGAGGTTAGAAGTTTCTTGGGGCTAGCTGGGTATTATCGGCGGTTTGTAAATGGATTTTCTATAATTGCTGCTCCTATGACTAGACTACTCCGAAAGAATGTTAAATTTGAATGGACGGAAGAATGTCAACAAAGTTTTGAAGAATTGAAAAAGTTATTAACTGAAGCACCAGTGTTGGTACAACCGGAATCAGGTAAAGAATTTATGGTGTATAGTGATGCTTCTCGAAATCGCTTAGGATGTGTACTTATGCAAGAAGGAAAAGTGGTGGCTTATGCTTCGAGGCAGTTAAAATCTCACGAAAGAAATTATCCGACTCATGATTTGGAATTGGCTGCTATAGTGTTTGCTTTGAAGATTTGGCGACATTATTTGTATGGTGAAAAGTGCCGAGTATATACCGACCACAAAAGTGACGAGTTTGAAGATGACACCTTATGAAGCTTTGTATGGACGTAAATGTCGCACACCTTTGTATTGGACAGAGCTTAAGAAAAATCAGATTTACGGGGTTGATCTAGTTAAGGAAACAGAAGAGAAAGTAAAAGTCATCAGAGATTGCTTGAAAGCAGCTTCAGACAAACAAAAATCGTATGCAGATTTGAAGAGAAAGGAGATTGAATATCAAGTTGGTGACAAAGTGTTTTTGAAAGTATCCCCGTGGAAGAAAGTTCTCAGATTTGGCAAGAAACGCAAATTAAGTCCACGTTTTATTGGACCGTTTGAAGTGATTGAGAGAGTTGGACCAGTAGCTTATCGATTATCATTGCCATCTGAATTACAGAAGATGCATGATGTATTCCACGTATCTATGCTACGTCGGTATCGTTCGGATCCTTCACATATAATTTCACCGACAGAAATTGAACTACGACCGGATATGACTTACGAAGAAGAACGATTAAGATTTTAGCTTGAGAAGTCAAACAACTAAGAAATAAAAGTGTCGCTCTCGTAAAAGTATTGTGGCAAAAGCACAGGGTAGAAGAGACTACATGGGAACCTGAAGAAACTATGAGAAACCAATACCCACACCTGTTTATAGGTAAGATTTTCGAGGACGAAAATCCTTAAAGGGGGGAGAGTTGTAATATCCTGAATTAGGGCCTAATCAGAATAGTGGTTTCGTGACCACAAATCCAAGATAGAGATAATTATTTTATAATTATTTTGATGATTATGATATGATTGCATGATTGTGTGAAAATTTCGTGATGAAATCCTATGCCTAAAGTGCTTAGATTGAAATTAGGGACTAAATCGAATAATTTGTAAAACTTGCATTCTAGGAGTTTTTAGTATGAAATTGTTTTGGAATGTTAATGAGGAGGTCTTAAATATAAATTTGACCAATTTCTAAGTCTATGGACAAAAATTGGACGTGGATGAAATTTTTGGAAAGTTTAGTAGTAAGGGCATTTTGGTCATTTAGTTATTAAAATGAATTAAAAACAAAATTAAAAGCCAATTTTTGTCCATCTTCTTCATTAGGCCGAAATTTCAAGGGTTATCCATAGCTAGGGTTTGTTTCAAGCTTCCAAGCTCCATAGTAAGTGATTCCAAGCCCCGTTTTTAATGTTCTTTACGTTTTTGGAATCCCGGTAGCTCGATTAAGCTTATGCTAGCAACAATTCAACCTAGGGTTCATATTTGGAAAAATACCCATAGGTTAAATTTGTGTATTTTGGTGTTTTATGATATAAAATGAGGTTTTAAATTATGTTAGACAACTTGTACTACTCGGTTTTAAGCGAAAACGAGTAAAAGGGCTTAATAGGTAAAAATACCTAATAGTCATAAGTACATGTTAGAGTGTGAATTTGATGTTACCATAGAAGGGAAAAATGATCAGCATGTCATAAAACATAAGAATAAGGGATGAAGTTTAATTCCCGAGCCTAGGGGCAAAAGTGTAATTATGCAAAAGTTTAGGGGCAAAAATATAATTTTGCCAAAGTTTGTATTAAATGCTGTTTTGATGAATGTATGTATTAAATAAGATTAATTTGGCATTATAGATCAAGAAAAATGAGATTCAAGTCGCGATCGAGGGAAAAATAAAGTTTCCGAAGAATACGCTCGATTGCTAATAATTTTGTACCGAGGTAAATTCATGTGTAAATATAGTAACATAATTGTCATTTTAATTAACTTAATGATATTTATATGATATGATGATTATTATTATGAAATATTATGCTTTGTGGTTATTGTTGAGTAATATGCAAATTATGTTTATTACTTGTTAAATATGAATTGCTACCGAGTATCGGTTTCGATATTCCGTGGAAGACGACAAAGATGTGTGATTGAGGAAAAAGCCCGTTTGAACCTTGGGAATATATTAGAATACAAGTGACATGTCACTAGGATGGTTGAGTTCCGAACTCGTTGAGTTGAGTCCGAGTTCGTGAGATGTAACTAGGCATCCGAGCTCGTTGAGTTGAGTCCGAGTTCACTTATGGGCGGGTTACTTGGTAGCTTGGCTACATAAGTTCCGCAGGCTATTGAGTTTGTCTAGCTGCGGGTATGGCTCTTGTGTTCATGAGATCCGCGTATTCGAATTATATTCTGATGTGTTCAACGGGTGAATCTTAAGTGAATATAAAGAAGGCCTAAAATGAAGGTGACATGTTGGTAAATGTGGTAAATGAGAAAACTTGACAGGTATGTGCTTAAACCCTTGGGTTGAGAACTTGGTATGATGAAATCGTAGAAAGATATTAAATACAAATGAAACATGAATGTCTTGGTGTTGTTTATGCAAATAATGTTTTTATGGGATTGTGTGATTATGTTACTTGCTATTTGCATGTGAACTTACTAAGCATTTGTGCTTACTCCCTCCTTTTCTTTCATTGTAGTTTTGACAAGCTGGCTTGAGAATCGGGATAGGTCAAAGACTCGTTCACACTATCCGAAGGCCTAAATTGGTAAAATGGCTTGTGTGTTTTGAATGTGGCATGTATGGCAAAATACTCACTTTGTGTAAATGATCTTATGATATGGCTATGGTTTGGCAAGAAAATGGTTTTTAAATGATTAGCCATTGTAATGGCCAATCTAAGTCATATTTGATGTTATGTATGTTTAAAATGATATTTAGTCCATAAAAATCCTTAGTAAACTGAAATTTGCCATAAAACAGAATCTGGCAGCAGCAGTGATGTAAATTTGAAAAATCACTAAAAATATTATAAATGGAATTAAATGATGATTAAGTTATGAAATTGAAGATTTATGAGTCTATTTTCATATGGATTGAACAAAACAGGTATATGAATTATATTTTATGAGATATTTGAATTTTTGTGAAACAGGGCCAGAGTGATTTCTAGATCCCCTGTTTTGACTTTAAAAATTCATAATAAATTGTAAAAAAATAATTAGAAGTAATTATTTATATGTAAAGATTTATTATTGAGTCTAGTTTTAAGAGAAACAAACGTCATAGACATTGAAATTCTGTACAGAGAGATATCTGATTCGTAATACACAGAGGTTAGAGCAGTCAAACCCTGAAATAGGGGAGAATTTAACTAATAAACTGTACTAATTGGCTGGACCAAAAATTATAGAAAAAATTAGTAAATAGATATATGAGTCTAGTTTCAGGTAAAATTTATGGAATTGGATTTCAAGTTTTGGAACTCGAGATATGAATTTTTAAGCGACTGTGACGTAGATTGCTAGCTTGACTGGAAATTTTAAAAAAATAAATCGTTTGAGCGATTTAAGTAATGAATTAAGTCTGTTAACACCTCGTGTTTGAATCCAGCGACGGTCTCGGGTACAGGGCATTACACACACACTGTACAGGACTCACCCAAGAGCTTTCTGAGATCGGGTAGATAATACCTACATCAAGCCATTTGATTATCTCTTTCTTAAAAACTTGCTTCATGATAGGATTCAACCTTCTCTGCTATTCAATAGAATTGCTATGGCAATCCTGCAATAAATGTTTATGCATGCATAAAGCAGGGCTGATTCCTTTGATTTTGGCAACTGCCCATCCTAATGCCCTCTTAGATCTCTGGAGAACATCCAGCAACTTTACCTCTTGATCGGCTTTCAACTTCGTAGAAATAACTACCGATAAAGTGTTATTTTCTCCCAAATAAGCATATTTCAAACGCAACAGTAAAGGTTTCAACTCTAATGTGAGAGGCTCCTCTATTGATGATTTAAGAGGATTGAAGGTGCTAGTTGATAAGTCTAAGGACTCAAATTTTTTTCCTGGTCTAACCACAATCTGTTTTGCCTCCATGAACTCACTGAATTCTCCAACAATCTCTGCTTCATTCAGCTCAATCGAATCTATATCACTATCTGAATTGCCATGAAAAAATATTGCAAACTCTTCTTCTACTGTTACTTCTAGCAAATCAATGGCATGGCAATCTTCACTCTCATCAGCATATTTTAGGGCATCAAATATGTTAAAAGTGATCTACTGATCATTCACCCTTATGGTCAATTCACCTTTTTGCACATCAATCAAAGTTCTGACTTTAGCAAGAAAATGTCCTCCAAGAATAATCGACACATCTTTGTTAGCGTCACATTCTAAAATAATGAAGTCGGTTGAAAAAATGAACTTATCTACTCTTACCAACACAACTTCAATTTTACCTTCTGGATGTGCATAGGATCAATTAACTAACTGCAGCGTTACTGTAGTAGGACTTGTTTTTCGAATTCCCAACATCCTAAATATGGACATGGGCATTAAGTTGATACTTGCTCCTAAATCAAACAGTGCCTTCCAAACATAATGATTTGAAATTAAGCATGGATAGTAAAACTCCCTAGGTCTTTCAACTTTGGAGGCAATTTATTTGTGTAACAACCCGGTTTTAGCTAAATCAAAACAGTGGTTTGAAAACCACAAATCTGAGGTTGTAAAATTATTTTAATATTATTTTTAGTGTTTGTAGCATGTAGTAATATATGTGTGAAAATTTCATGATCTAATTTTATCATTTAATAGCTCAATTTGAGAAAAAGGACTAAATCGCATAAAATGCAAAAGTTGCATTCTACTTGTTTAAAGTCTTATGGCATCAACATAGGGTCGAAGAAGCTACGTGGGAACCCTAGGATGCTATGAGAGAACAATATCCAAACCTATTCACTAGTAAGATTTTCGGGGACGAAAATCCCTAATGGGGGAGAGTTGTAACAGCCCGGTTTTAGCTAAATCAGAACAGTGGTTTTGGAACCACAAATCCTAGGTCTTAAAATTATTTTAATATTATTTTCAATTATTATAGCATGTGATTATATATGTGTAAAAATTTCGTGAGCTAATTTTATCGTTTAATATCTCAATTTGAGAAAAAGGACTAAATCGCATAAAATGCAAAAGTTGCATTCTACTTGTTTAAAGTGCTTAATTGACATGGATTATGACATGAAAAGTCCTTATGTTGTTATTATACCATTGATAGTGGGAATGGACATAAATAGGCATATATTAGGTGATTTAATAATGGTTTCATTAAGGGTAAAATGGTAAAATCTGTTTAGTATAATAAAATAAAAACAAATGTAATTTGTGTTCATCTTTCTTATTATCAACCGAAATTGAGAAAGAAAAAGAAGCCATTTTATGGCTTTGATATTCGGCTAGCATATTCCTTGATTAAAGTACGATTTTAGCTCAGTTTTTTTATGATTTTTATGTTTTTGGGATCGTTGCTTTGAGTACTAGCTAGCCTGTGCCTTAATTTTTGAGTTTTTTGGTGATTTTGTAAAATTTCATTGATGATACGTTGATGTTTTTGAATGATGATGATGAAATATGAAAGTTTGGTGTTTGATATACATGTTTTGTAAAATGATTTTGAGTCAAAATGCATGTTACAGATTAAATTGAGAAATGTGTAAATTTAGGGATTGAAATGTGAGATAAATGAAAGTTTTGGGTTGCTAGGGACCTATATGATATTAGGAACCTGTAAGTTCTAAAGCTCAAGCTACATCTATTGCTAGTGTTGGCAGTGTGAGACAAAACTGACCTGAGTGTAAACGTTGTGGAAAACGGTATATCGGTGATTGTAGATTGAATGATCGGGCCTATTTTAAATGTGGATCATTAGATCATTTTATTCGTAACTGTCCTGATTTAGCTAAGCAAGATATAGTACAAAACACGAGGTCGAGTAACATTGCGGTTAAAGATAGACCACCCAAAAATGCTGTTAATGTGAGTGGTAGTCAGAAAAAGACCAAAGACTCTACTATGAGGTCTGAAGCCAGAGCACCTGCACGAGCTTACTCTGTTTGCGCTCGCGAAGAAGCGTCATCTCTAGATGTTATTACGGTATTTTTACTCTCTGTGATACTAAATTTATTGCATTGATAGATCTAAGATTAACTCATTTGTATATATGTGTGAATTTAGCATCCAGTAAGACTTTTCCTGTAGAGTCTACTGAATTTGTAATTAGAGTATCGAACCCCTTGGGCAAGTGTGTGTTGGTTGATAAAGTGTGTAAGAACTGTCTCTTGATGATTCGAGATTTCTATTTTCCAACTGATCTAATGTTGTTACCATTTGATGAATTTGATATAATTTTAGGTATGGATTGGTTAACGTTGCATGATGCTGTTGTGAATTGCAAATGAAAGACGATTGATTTGAGATGTTAGAATAATGAGATTATCCAGATTGAGTCAGATGATTTAAACGGTTTACCAGCAGTGATTTCATCAATGTTAGCTTAGAAATATGTGAGAAAGGGTTGTGAAGCTTATTTTGCTTATGTGTTTGATACGAAAGTGACTGAAAAGAAGATCGAATCAGTTCCAGTTGTGTATAAATATCTGGATGTGTTTCCTGAAGAATTGTCGGGATTACCACCTATTCGAGAAGTTGAATTTGGTATTCAATTAGTGCCAGGAACCACTCCTATATCGATAACTCCGTATAAAATGGCTCCAACAGAGTTAAAAGAATTGAAATCTCAATTGCAAGAGTTAACAGATAGAGAATTTGTACGACCAAGTTTCTTGCCCTAGGGTGCTCCCGTATTGTTTGTGAAAAAGAAAGATGGCACGATAAGAATTTGTGTAGACTATCGATAGCTTAACAAAGTGACGATCAAGAATAAATGTCCTCTGCCCAGAATAGATGATTTGTTTGATCAGTTAAAAGGGGCTACAATGTTTTCCAAGATAGATTTGAGATTGGGTTATTACCAGTTGCGAATTAAAGATTTGATATGTCAAATACCGCATTTAGAACGAGGTATGGTCATTAGGAATTCTTAGTTATGCCTTTTGGACTAACAAATGCACCTGCTGTCTTTGTGGACTTAATGAACCGGATTTTCAGACCCTACCTAGATCGATTTGTAGTTGTGTTCATTGATGACATTTTAATTTACTCACGAGATGAAACTAAACATGCTAAGCATTTGAGAATTGTATTGCAAACTCTGCGTGATAAGCAGTTACATGCAAAGTTCAGTAAATGTGAATTCTGGTTGCGCGAGGTTGGTTTTCTAGGTCATATAGTGTCAGCCGCGTGTATCTGAGTCGATCCGAATAAGATTTCTACAATAATAGATTGGAAGCCTCTGAGAAATGCATCTGAAGTCCACAGTTTTCTGGAACTAGCTAGCTATTATAGATGGTTTGTGAAAGGCTTCTCGATGACGACTCCGATGATGAAATTGCTTTAAAAAGATGTTAAGTTCGAGTGGTCAGATAAATGTCAAAAAAGTTTCGAGGAGTTAAAAACTTTATTGACTAGAGGTCCAGTGTTGTTTAGCTTGAATCGGGTAAAGAATTCATAGTGTTTAGTGATGCATCGTTGAATGGTCTGGGTTGCGTTTTGATGTAGGAAGGCAAAGTAATAGCTTATGCCTCGAGACAGTTGAAGCCGAATGAAAAGAATTACCTAACGCACGATTTGGACTTAGCAGCTATTGTGTTTGCGTTGAAGATTTGGCGTCATTATCTGTTCAGTGAGAAATGTCATGTTTATTCAAATCACAAGAGTTTGAAATATCTAATAACTTAGAAAGATTTGAATTTACGATAGTAGAGATGGTTAGAATTGCTAAAAGATTACGGGCTAGTGATTGACTACCATCCTGGAAAAGTAAATGTTGTTGCTGATGCATTAAGCCGGAAATCTTTGTTTGCTCTTCGTCTAATGGATACTCAGTTGGCTCTATCTAACGACTGCTCAGTTATAGCTGAGTTGAAAACGAGACTATTATTTTTACAACAGATTTGCGAAGCTCAAAATGTTGATAATGAAATGTAACAAAACGAGCCCAATGTGATTCGAACCCTAATTCAGAATTTCAAGTTGACGCTAATGATTGTTTAATATTCAGAGACTGAATATGTGTTCCGAGAAATTTAGAGTTGATTCAAATGATTTTGAACGAAGCACATAATAGTCACTTAGTTGTTCATTCAAGAAGCACAAAAATGTATAATGACTTAAAACAGTTTTATTGGTGACATGGTATGAAATGAGATATTTCAAAGTTCGTTTCTAAATGTTTGATTTGTTAGCAAGTTAAAGCTAAGCATCAGGTACCGTCTGGTATATTGCAGCCGATTATGATTCCCGAGTGGAAATGGAATAGAATGACTACGGATTTTGTGTTGGGATTACCCCTATCTCTGAGGAAGAAAGATGTGATATGGGTTATAGTTGACAAATTGACAAAATCAGCTCATTTCATTCTGATACAAATGGATTATTCGCTTGACAAGCTTACTGAGTTGTACATTTTAAAGGTTGTTCAATTACACGAGGTACCTATTTCTATTGTTTCAGATAGATATCTAAGGTTCACATTGAGGTTTTGGAAGAAACTGCAAGATGCACTGGGTACAAAGCTACATTTTAGTACCGCATTTCACCCGCAGACGGATGGTCAATCTGAGCGAGTTATACAGATACTCGAGGATATGTTGAGATGTTGCATTCTTGAGTTCGAAGGTACGTGGGAAAAGTATTTGCCGTTGATTGAATTCGGGTATAATAATAGTTTTCAATCGAGTATTAAAATTGCACCGTACGAAGCTTTATACAGTCAGAAATGTCGAACACCGTTGTACTGGACTGAACTTAGTGAGAATCAGATTTTTGGGGTCGATTTGATTAAAGAGACTGAACAGAAAGTGAAAGTAATTCGTGATAGTCTGAAAGCAGCATCAAATTGTCAAAAATCATACGTAGATTTGAAATGGAAAGATATTGAGTTTCAGGTTGGGGATAAAGTGTTTTTGAAAGTATCTTCGTCGAAGAAAATACTTCGATTCAATCGTAAAGGCAAATTGATTCCAAGATTCATCGGGCCTTTTGAGATCATTGAAAGAATAGGTCCAGTAGCATATCGATTAGCTCTACTGAGTGAGTTAGAGAAGATTTAAAAAGTTTTCCATGTATCAATGCTTCAAAGATATTTCCCCGACCGAAGTTGAAATTCAGCCAGATTTATCGTATAATGAAGAACCGATCTGAATCTTGGCTCGTGAGATCAAAGAGCTGAGAAATAAGAAAATCGCATTAGTGAAAGTCTTATGGAATCGACACAGGGTTGAAGAAGCTACGTGGGAACCCGAGGATGCTATGAGAGAACAATATCCAAACCTATTCACTGGTAAGATTTTCAGGGACGAAAATCCCTAAGGGGGGAGAGTTGTAACAGCCCGATTTTAGCTAAATCAGAACAGTGGTTTTGGAACAATAAATCTTAGGTCATAAAATTATTTTAATATTTTTTTCAGTTATTATAGCATGTGATTATATATGTGTAAAAATTTCGTGAGCTAATTTTATCGTTTAATAGCTCAATTTGAGAAAAAGGACTAAATCGCATAAAATGCAAAAGTTGCATTCTACTTGTTTAAAGTGCTTAATTGACATGGCTTATTAAATGAAAGGTCCTTATATTGTTATTATACCATTGATAGTGGGAATGGACATAAATGGGCATATATTAGGTGATTTAATAATGGTTTCATTAAGGGTAAAATGGTAAAATGTGTTAAGTATAATAAAATAAAAACAAATGTAATTTGTGTTCATCTTTCTTGCTATCAACCAAAATTGAGAAAGAAAAAGAAGCCATTTTAGGGCTTTGACATTCGGCTAGCATATTCCTTGATTAAAGTATGGTTTTAGCTCGATTTTTTATGATTTTTATGTTTTTGGGATCGTTGTTTTGAGTACTAGCAAGCCTGTGCCTTAATTTTTGAATTTTTTGGTAATTTTGTAAAATTCCATTGATGATAGCTTGATTTTTTTGAATGTTGATGATGAAATATGAAAGTTTGGTGTTTGATATACATGTTTTGTAAAATGATTTTGAGTAAAAATGCATATTACAGATTAAATTGAGAAATGTGTAAATTTAGGGGTTGAAATGTGGGATAAATAAAAGTTTTGGGTTGCTAGGGACCTATATGATATTAGGCACACATGGGTTTGTAAAGAATTGGTGTAATTTTTGTGTTTAATGAAATAAGGACTAAATTGTAAGAAATGTGAAAATTTAGGGCCAAAGTAAAAATTGGCTTAAATATGTGTTTGTGGATGAAATTGATTGAGTTGGTGATTAAATAGATTAATTTTGAATATATATAGATCAAGAACGAAAGAAATCGGACTTAGATCGAGGCAAGAACAAAGTACTTGATTAATCGGCTAGTTTCGTTGTTTCTACGACCGAGGTAAGTTAATATGCAAATAAATGTCTTTGAATTGAATTATATATGTTTAATTATCATTGAATTGCTATGAATGTTGAATGAGCAAATATGAGCAAGAATCGATGAAGTTACGATACCCGAAAGTCCCGTACAAACCTTAAGAATAGTATAGGATACGAATGTCATGACATTAGGTTACGGAGATGTGATTACATGTAAGACTATGTCTGGGACATTGGCATTGTATTATGATTACGTGTAAGACCATGTCTGGGACATTGGCATCGTTAATCGATTTCGTGTAATACCCTGTCTGGGACAGTGGCATCGATATGTGATAACATGTAAGACCATATCTGGGATATGGCATTGTACGAGCTATATGTGATTGCCGTGTATCCTTAATGATTCTGAACGGTTCAACGGGCAAATTCAAGTCAAGAAAGAATGTGTGAATGAGTTAAGTGACTCAAGTACGTACGAGATTCATACGAGTATTGACAAGGGAAGTATTTGATGAATTCAAGTACGATATTGAATATGTGTACAATGAGAAAGGTTTGTAAACTTGTATGTGTTTAGCTATGCTTAGCAGATTTGAATTGATATGCAAATATTCATATGATGACTTTATTTTTATACGGCTTACTAAGCTTTTAAAGCTTACTTTGTGTGTTCTTTCCCTATTTTATAGATTATTGAAGCTAGCTCAGACTCGGGGATCGTCGGGAAACGTCATCACACTATCGATCATCTTGTTGGTACTTTTGAAGCTTTGTAATTATGGTATATGGCATGTATAGGCTAGTAGTTTGATGATAAGTTTTGAGATATGATATTAGCCATTTGTATTGGATTGTGAAATGATGTAAATGTTGGTGTGTATGGCCATTTAAGTTGGCTTGAATTAGGTGTTTGGTAAGTAATTCATGATGTATAAGTTGTCATATGTTTTGGTTTGTTTGGTATGGTTATATAGTTGCTCAAGTAACTAGTTGTCATTTGGTGAGTTAATGCTTGAATGAGGATATGTTATGGCTTGGTTTTAAGATGATGAAATGGTATGATTTGAAGCATGAAATAGATGATAAGATGATGAGGAAATGCATTTAGAAATTATGTAAGTTTGATGATTTTGGCATATTGATTTGGTATGTTTTGGTTATGGATTTGAGCAGTTAAGAGAATGGTTTATAAATGGCATGAAATGTGTATGAGTTGGCATGTTTTGGCTACCTATTAATGTACTGAAATGGTATTATATTGGTTATTAGGTGTGTTTGAGAAAAGGGTGCCAAATTGGCTTTATAAATAGCCTATTTTTGTCCACACGGGCAGAGACAGGAGCGTGTGTCTCAGCCGTGTGTGACACATGGTCATGCTACACGGCCGTATGTCCCCTGGGGTACCCTTCGAATTTAAGCCAGTATACCCTACAGGTTTGACATGGTCTGGACACACAGGCGTTTCTATTGGTCGTGTGTGGCACAGGGCTGGCACACGGGCGTGTGGCTGGCCGTGTGACCTAAGTCAATAACCCTTTTAGTTTTCCCACGGTCATGGCACACGAGCGTGTCCTCAGCCGTGTGGTACAAGTCAGAATGTATGCCCTATTTTCACACGGCTTGTGACACAAGCATTTGACCCTTAAATGCGTGAAAATTTTCTAAGTTTCCCAAAGTTTTCAAATTTTATCAGTTTAGTCCTTAACCTCTTCTAAACATGTTTTAAGGCCTCATAGAGCCTTATAAGGGACAATATGAATGTGTTGGATGGGTTTTATATATGAATGCATAAATGTGTTATATATGTGAATGATGTGTATTGATTGGTAATGTCTCGTAACCCTCTTTCGGAGTCTGATACGGGTTAGGGGTGTTACAATTCGTCAACATAGTCGTGTACACTTTAGTGAGAGAAACCATTTTGAATTCTCCCAATCCTTTTACAGAAAGAGTAACTGCTCTCTTTACTTTCTTTTTTACTCAAAATCCATGTGTTTTCTTCTCTTCTCTCTCCTCCTTTTATCGGGTAGATCTGTCCTTCTCAACACACATATTTTGCTCCTCTTTTTCAAGGCGATTTATCTGGTACACGTACAATTGACTGAGAGTGACATGGATTGAGTGTTGTATCATCTTCCTGTAATTACCATTGTATTTCTGTCAGCAATCCATCCCACCATTTATCGTAGCAATGTTTCACCTCCTTCGTTCACTTTTCCTCTTCCTCTTTTCCTTCTTCTTGTGTCTTTTGTCCTTCTTGCACCTACAACCAAAGACTACCAAACCTCTATCCAACCATTAAAAGTAATATAAATTTACAGTTAAAACATAATCCAAGCTTTAGTATGTAATGATCTAGTAATAAGTCTAAAATGCAAACATATTTTCTTAATTACAAGAAAATACTTCAGTGAATATGGCTGAAATATAACTCTTTTCAAGAGTTATCATGGCTCCGAAAGCATCCTCCCTCCAGTAGTCACATGGTCGTGCTACCAACCTGTATCAGTCACACAACCATGTGTGCCCAGCCCGTGTGACTCAAAAATAGGTCACATAGTGTTTATTTCAAATCAACTTATCAAGTAGATTATAAAAATGCATTTAACAACCTTTAAACATGTTCCAAACATCCCAAAACCATGTCAAAACATATCATAAATCATGATCCTAAACATATATCCCATATGCCTCGTTGGCACCAATACACAACAACATGAACATTTAAGCCATTCAAATACTTCACACGTAACTTACCACATTGTTATCATGCACACTTATAACATGTTATATAAACATTCAAGCCAAAAACAATTTAAGTTTAACTTGAGAAAAACCAAAGTAAAACATATACAAGTATTCCCCTACTTACATGCAGCATAATTGAGTTCGGAACAATTGAAAACCTACTAAGTCAAAGGCTGGACAGTGTGAGCTCTGAGGTGATCCAATTGTCTCATTCTACAAAAGACAACTATAGAAATAATAAACAAGACAGAGTAAGTATTTCGTATGCTTAGTAAGTTCATAGGTTTTAAACAGTAAACTCACCTCAATTCACAATTAACATATTGAAATAGCTAAATAAATATATTCTTGTAACAACATTTCATGATAGCGAGGTAAGCTTATCAGATAACCAATTCATAAACATTTCAAACTGTGCATATCAATCCAATCTAGTACTAAACATTCATAACCATTAACTACATTTCATTTGTACCATTCCAATATCATATAAACATATCCAATTACAACACATAACATTATTTAGTAATTTCCCTTTTTACAATAATAGTTTAGTCTGATGAACGAAAATAAATAAGTGCGAATACATAGGTAACTACACCACACTAGTAGGTACCGCAGTGCTAATCAATAGGCACTGCAATGCTAATCCCAGCAAGCGTGCAAACAACCCTATGGCATGCCATTTGTATCCTATCCTATCATATGTTCATCTGGGCACATTTAAACCATCCAAAAAATTCTTTACAATTTAGTCCATTTCCCCTTTTGTACCATTTTGAATATAATTCGAAATACAACTATACAATATAAATTCACCAATGAAACACATAGAATACATTTATACATGTATTTACACCGTACGAACTTACCAGACAAAAGTAATAATAAACGAGGTATCAAGGATTCATCCATAATTTTCCTTTTCCCCCAATTATCTATCAGTTGGTTCAACTTTAGATCTATATGGTAATTCATTTCAATTTATCAGTTCAAACTACCTTCTAAAAATTTATTTCATGCATGTGACAGTCAATTTTATTTATAGGAATTCCCTAAAGTTTTGTCTTTTATTCAATTTAGTCCCTGAAACCTAAATGGTTATAACTTTCATATTTGAGCTTCATTTTACAATCCGTTTTCAAATAAATCCTTCTATAACCCTCTACTATCCATTTTTATAGAAATATCATGATAGATTTACCATTTACTCAGTTTAGTCCTTAAGTGTGGAACTAGCTTTTAAACTTTACAGTTTAGTCCATTTTTCATTTCTAAGCTTGAAAGCTAACATAAAAACACCAAAATCTTCAAACTTAATCAATGAAAATTTTATAAACTTTAAAAATTTTAAAAATGGAGTTATGATTTAGCTAAATCGAGTTACAACGATCTCAAAAACATAAAATTTACGAGAAACGGGCTTAGAAATCACTTACATGCAAAGGATGAATGCTTGGCTACAAAAATGTCTTATTCTCTCCCTTTTTGGTTTGTGTGGATAGTGGAAAAAGAAAATAAGGAAGATGATGACTTGTTTCATCTTTAATTTATGTTTTAATTAACTTTAACTTTAACTTTTATGTTAATCAATTTTTTAACATGTAGTTGGCTAGAAACCATGCATGAACTGTCCATATAAATCACAAAGTGGTTAATTGTCACATTAAACCTCCAACAATAACTTTTCAAACCTTTTTTTGCTAAGAAAAATCTATAGTGATTAACTTTTACGATTTTTACGATTTAGTCATTATACCTTAATTATTAACCAATCAATAAAATTATCGGACCAAAATTCACTATAACACTATAAATGACTTGTAACTAGGGGTGTTCAATCGGTTAACCGACTCGAACTAGAATTAACCAAACTTTTTAAATCCTTACCTGTTAACCGAACCAAGATTTTTTCAAATAAAATTAACCAAACCGAACTTTTTCAGTTAATTCGGTTAGTTAACAAAATTAATTGAAATTTATATGTTTTTTTTTTTGTTAAAACAAGTATAAAACATATCAAAAATTAACCAAATTAACCAAATTTAATATATGTAAAACGTATAGAAAAAAATATAAATTTTCGGTTAATTCGATTAATTAACCGATTTCGAAC
This sequence comes from Gossypium anomalum, assembly GCA_025698475.1. Classification (NCBI taxonomy): domain Eukaryota; kingdom Viridiplantae; phylum Streptophyta; class Magnoliopsida; order Malvales; family Malvaceae; genus Gossypium; species Gossypium anomalum. Next base: position 38,305,118 of record CM046958.1, on the reverse strand, counting down.
CGAATTAACTGTTAATCGAACTTCCAAAAAATTATTATCCGACCCCCGAACGAATTAATTTGATTCACCGACCGATTAACCAAATTAATTCGGTTTAGTAGATTAAATCGATTTTACCCAAAATTTGCACACCCCTACTTGTAAATATTAATAAATAATATTTACTGACTCAATCATCGAAAAATGGGGTTCCGAAATTGTCATTTTTGGTACCACTAAAAAATGGGCTATTACAGGGAAAATGAATATGATGTATAATGTTGTGATGTCTAACCTTATTGTCCTAATTGTAATATCCCTAAATTGGGTCTAGTAGTTTCGGGTTTTGAGTGTGAAACTAGGAATTTATAGGGCTTCTAGTAATTCTTAATTTAATTTAGTGTAACTCCCCTAACCCATATCCGTCGTCGAAATATGGTTACGGAGCATTATCGTACTTATTACATAAAAAAACATACATTTCTCATACATTTTTCATATCCAAATAAAAGTCATTCACATTCAGTCATATTGTCCTTAATACGAGCCCTCGAGGCCAAAAACAAACATTCGAAGTGGTTCGAGACTAAACCAAGAACTCAGGAAATTTTTGGAAAACATAGAAAATTTTTCAAAATACAGGGGTTACATGCCCATGTCACAGGTCCTGTGGACATTCGAAATAGGATCACATGGCCGTGTCCCAGCCCGTGTTCTACCCCATGTAACTCCCTGACTTGGGTCACACGGCCAACTACGTGCCCGTGTGACTAGCCCGTATACCCTTCGAAATGGCCTCACACGCCCGTGTGCCAGGCCGTGTGCTAGGCTGTGCCAAAACTGTAGGGTATACTAACTTATGCCACACGGCCAAGTCACACGCCTGTGTGCTGACCCGTGTGGAGCTACTGACTTGTTTACTAATTAAGTACTAGGGCAAACACTACCGTGTCACCTAACCGTGTGTCACACACGGCTGAGACGCACGCCCGTGTCTCTGCCCATGTGGACAAAAATAGGTTATTTTCCAAGCCACCTTTCTCACCCAAATTTTGCATCAACCTAAACATGTCCAATGGCATATAACATAGCATAAATAGGCATTCAAACCAATCTCAACCAAACCTAAATCATGCTATTTCAATACCAACAACCACAAAGCACATAAGTATCACAATTAGCCATTCACTTTCATACCAATCTCACATCTAAAAATCACCTAAATGGTCACTTTCAACTATGCATTATTTTGCCTAAAACCATATGCATACCATATCTTAAATTCAACCATTTGGTACTCAAAATACCAATTCAAATAAAGTATTCACATAGCAATTATAAACCTCATAACAAAAAGGCCATTTACATATATAAATACAACACCAAATATACCAAAATAAGCCAAATCACATGGCTAAACACATAACCCTTACATATATCATTTACAAGCCAATTCAATTGGTTAAACACATCACAAACATATAGGCCATAATAACCACAACACCTATACATGCCATATAACCAAGTACCCAAGTTCAAAAGTACCAAAATGACAGCTTGATAGTGTGATGAGATCTCTGACGACTCCTAATACGAGCAAGCTTCGAAATCACTATAAAACACAGAAAAGTAAATAAAGTAAGCTATAAATCTTAGTAAGCTCGTATTGTTTAGGTAATATAAACATCATATACTACAATTCCATTTAATCACAAAGCTAATATATATGTTCATTCACATAGCAAATCATGGAAATCTTTAATTTCATGGATTTAATGCTTACATGGTTTACGTACATACCTGCACCGATACGTATCAATCTCATACTCTTTCATATCATTGACACACCCACTGAATCATTTGGAATAATATCATATACTCAGGAATCTCGCACCCAAGCGCCAATACATGGCTGAAGCCATCTCTATCTCATATCTCATATAATGCTTACTCTCGAGCTATCACAGGGTCTGCTCACACAAGCTGACAGTCAAGATGTAACTACACGGTGCTGCTCACACAAGCTGAAGAGAATCCGCAACACATGCCGGAAAACTCAGCCACTGGTAGAACGTACGGACCAGCACCCAAATACAATAACCCCTAATGGCATGTCATTTATATCCTTATTTATTACTAAGGTTCAATCGAGATTTCACACGTACCCAAATCTTCATCGAAAATTTTCGTAAAGTCATATTCATCAATAATACAATTATAAATCATTTAAAACACAATTATATTTATGCTTATTAACATACGAACTTATCTCGGATTTATACGGAGAGAATTAAGCTATAAATCAACAATTTTGTTTTTCCCCCGATCTAATTCCGAACTTCTCTTTTCTATATATAATCAAATTTAACTTATTCAAAATATATTCTATTCAATTCAGTCCAAAAATTCATATTATGGCAATTTTACACTTTTACCTCTAATATTTCAACTTCTTTACAATTTAGTCCTTAGCTCATAAAAATGTAAATTTATGCAATTAAGTCCACACCCATGCTAGCCAAATTTTACCCATACTCATAGCAACCCATATTTTTCATTCTTTCACACATTTACCACACAATTTATCACATTTCTCAATTTAATCCCTAATTGACAATTTTATCAAAAATCACTTAACAAATGTTGTTTATCTAACAACAACCATTCATTTTCTATCATCAAACATCAAAAAACACACATATTCATCAATGTTAAAACCCTAGACTTTTAAAAATTTCACAAATTAGTCCCTGGGCTAGCTAGATTAAGCTACAACGACTCCGAAAACATAGAAATCATTAAAAACGGATCAAAATTTCATACCTAAATGAAGAAATGAAGATGGCCGAACCCTAGCCGTGTTTTCGCCAAGAAGAATCGGTTTCAGTGTGTTTTTGAAGAAAATGAACATAAAATAAAATTGTTTTGTTTTATGAATATGTCATTTAATTACCCATTTACATAATTAACCTTTTAATAATTGCAAATTTACTCAATATGCCAAGCTAACATCCTCCACTATCTCACTTATGAGCTATTTATCATGCAAGGACCTCTAATTTAAGGTTCCATAGCTATTAGGCACCTTTAGCTATTAGAACACAACTTTTTTACTTTACACGATTTAGTCCTTTTTATCGAATTAAACTTGCAAACAGTAAAATTTCTTAACAAAATTTTTATACTAGACTACTAACATGTTGTAGACATTAAAATAATAATAAAATAAATATTTTGACCTCAGATTTATGGTCTCAAAACCAATGTTTCGATTTAACTAAAAACGAGTTGTTACATTTAGAAGGTTAATTTTATCTAAAATCGATTAAACAATAATCTATAAAATATAAATATAAATAAATATATATTTTTTTGAAAAATTAATTTTAAATATTTTAAATAATTATTAGTGAAAATAATCAATTTAGGTTGAAAAAGAATTTTAAAATAATTTTTTTAGGGATAATTTGAGTAAATTTTAAATATTAATTAAATAGGATTTAATTATAAAACAAGGGAAAATTTAGAGTATTTACATGGAAAATAAACCTTAAAATATGGAATTTTGAAGGGAAAAGATTAAATGGTAAAGTAAGGGAAATGTGGGAGTGGCCATTAGGTAAATGTCCCAATTTTTAAATTTCTGGTGGATGGTTTTAGTTTTAAAGCTAATGTATCTAGACCACTTTTCACACATTTTACAGAGAGCTTTAAAATTCATTTTCTTTGCATGATTTTAAAGATCTATCATCAAAGAATAGATCCAACCAATTTTCTTTTCAAAATACTCTCTCAATTCGTTCGAAATTATTCTCAAAAGTAGCCAAAAATATTCTAAAATTTTTTAAGTTTCCTGAATCAAGATTTTCAATCAACGAATTTAGAGCAAATCAAAAGTAATATTCAATCCTAAACTTGTTTTTATGATGATTAGAAACATTTTTTTACATGATTTGAGAGTCAATTAGAGGATTTTTATCAATGTCATCTTCTTCCAAGAACACATGATTCTTTAATGGTGGATCTTGAATTTTGAGAGGAAATCCACAAATCAGTGGATGTTCCAACTCAAAATGGATCTATTAAAAGGTTTTTGATCTTATTTATTAAGATTAAACATGATTTGTGTGGTAATTTAAAAAAATCTAAATTTCATCATCTTCATGAACTGATTTTCCGAAATTTTGTGAAATTGATTTAAAGGTGAAATTGATGCTTAATATAAGTGTATTTTGGTCCAATATTGATGATTGAAAGTGTTTAGGAGGGCTGGAGAGATCGATTTTGTGAGGAATTGAGTTTTTGAATTTATGTTACAAATCCGGTAAGGTAACTTTGTGATATGATTTTGATTAGTATGGTTAATTAAAATTCGTGTGTAATACAGCATTGGAAAGGTGGTAATGTCTAATTTATCTCTGTTGAAGCTCTGAATCTTGAAGAGGACCAAGATAACCAAAATTGAAGCTTGAATTTGCTTGGTTGATCACTTGTTTGTGGTAGAATAAATTATATGGTGAGTGTTTCTAAAGGCAATTTGGTAAATTAATCCTCATTTATGTTTAATTATGGTTGAATGGCTGATTTTTGCAAGATTGTTATTAAATGTGCAAGAATTTAATTTTTATTGAATAATGGTAAATAAGTTTTTAAGTGGTGTTGTGCTATTTAATTAGGTTAATTATAAGGATGATTAAAGTATGTTTACTAGAGTTTTTGGTCATGATATGTTGGTGTTACAATTGATAATTGAACATTAGAAAATCGTAAATGAAATGATTGATTAAATTGGATGTTAAATGGCTATGTTACATGTTACATATAAGCATTTTGTCACATTAAATTGAGCACAATAATGATTGATTTATATGCTATGTTTGACTGAATATATTGGCAACATACATGGTGGATCCATTGGATATAGTTGGAATGCATAAGTTTTGTGAGTACTCACCTTTATTTGTGACATTATGAGCATATGGCTCTAGAGGACTGATTTGTTTGGAGTAGATAAGGGAGTGTTGAGCATGAGTCTCCACTCATTGGGTTATTTGAGGTGCTATAAGGGAGCGTGTACTTCGGCTCGCTCAACTCGGTGGACTGTATTTGATTTTTGTGGAAATTCAGAGATCCGTTTATCCGATGTATGATCATCCGATTAAGCCATAAAAAGTGTATGCCAATATATTTATGTGTGATTGTTGCTATATCATTCAATGTTTGTAAGCCATGAATGATTGATATTTTATATTGATAAAGCATATGGAAATTTAATTAACATATTTCATTATTATGGCTGATAATTGGTGATTAATTGGATGTAATTTAAGCATGATTTGGATGTTAATTTACTAGCCATTTTTATTAACATTTACTAAGCTTTTTAAAGCTCACTCCCTCACAATTTGTGCAGATAATCGTCGAGATTGAGGAGTTGAGGAGCCGAGCAAGAGAGTTCTAAGAGATTTAGGCTTGGTAGAGACTTTATTACATGTTTCAGAGACTATAATCGGGCATTGTGGAACTCCCAGGAATTAGATTAATTTTGGTTGTAATTGGACTTTGGACATTGGATATTTTATTTTGGATGGTTTTATAATAATTTTGAAACATGTTTGAGTTTAATTATTGAATGATTTATGGTGTATTGTTGCTTGATAACACGGTGATTAATAACATAGTGTATGAGGCATGAAATTTGTACTAATGATTGTTTAAATGAAGCTTCCATAGAGTGGTTTACTAGCGACTAAAGTACGCTACTTGTTTGATTTATTCAATGTTTGTTATGCAGGAAATTGATTGCTTCATTCTATATAATTACAGATTAATTGATGTCAATAAATTCAATTTCTAGGTATATGTATATGTATGTTAATTAACTGTAGTTAAATCGGGTTTAATTGGCCATTAAAATATGCAAAATCGGGTTTTAAAATGAGTTTTTCGCAAAAATAGATGCAGCAGTTTTCACACGGGCGTGTGGGTAAGTGACACGGGCGTGTGGGATTTCCACATGGGCGTGTGCGATCAATCTAAAAGTTTTTTCACGATGCGAGCATAGTCATTTAGTGGCACATGGTCTGAGGGACACAGCCATGTGGGTTTTGGGGGTTTGAATTTTTGTCTTTTTAAATTGGTATTCTAGTTTGTTTAAGTTACAATTTAATCCCGAAAATTGATTAGTCTAATTAGAGCCTTAGATGATAAGGAAACTTGGTAAAATTTTAGGATTAGTCTTATAATGAGTAAAATTCAATAGGAACACACTTAATTTATGATTTTGAATAGGTTCTGATAGTTTGTATTTGTTACAATTTAGTCTCTAATAATAAAACTTGAATTAAACATAGTAAACGAACTCAAATTAAGCTGAAATTTTTAGGTTTGCATGATTTTGACTAAAAGAAGGTTGGTAAACACTTAGACCTGAAATTGGGTTACTTTTACCATAAGTGGTAAAATAACGAAAATGCCCTTTGGTTAAATTACCTAGGAAAAGTTTAAAATTGGCTCACAATTTGCTTTCGCATTAATAAATAACTAATAATTAGATAAGATTTAGGTGTTATAAGGTCGGGGTATGTCTTGGGTGGTCGTTAGCCAGAGAGTCACTTAGGTGGCTAATGTAACGCTTTAAATTCGGGTCAGTCCGTCCTAGTCGGGTTTGGGGGGTCATACTAATTGTTGTTCTTATTTATTTTTGAAGATTTTTTTAAATTTTATTTTATTTCTAGATGATTATATATTGAACTAAGTACTTTCAATAGATAGATTTTTTTTCATATATTGCATATTATGTCATTGTTCATTAACTTGCTTAGTTATAATTACGATTATTTGATTATTAATGCAAAATTCAGACAAAGATTAATGGTTAAATCACTTATTTACGTTTTAAGTTATTGGATTAAGGGGAATATGCTAAGGGGAGCATTTGTTGACTGATGTTTAAGCTTCCTACATTGAATTTGTTTTGTTCAAAAAATTACCAAATGGGGAGGTTGTTGAAATATTTGATGTTGCTACAATGTGCCAAGGCAAGTGTCTACTTCCTTCACCAATGCGACAAAACAACTTATATTTGGAAGATTAGCAATTTATTGAACTAAATCTTTGGGTTATGTTGATATCCTGGAATAATTCAAGCCTATTAATAAAGATCAATTCAATTGGAGAAACATGTTTAGAAGATTGGATCAAATTGGATCAAGTATATTAAATCCCTTGGATCGAGGAAGTTAGATTGGATCAAAACTTTAAAGACTTATCTACCAACAATCTATTTTACCTTGATTGTTAATGTAACACCCATAACTCGAATATGTCGCCAGAACAGGGTTATGGAGCATTACCAGAGATTACAAATCAAACAAACTAAAAATACGAACATCTCATATCATATAGTATTCATGTCAAAAATCAATCAAATCCATAAATATTGTCCCTTATACGAGCCCTCAAGGCCCAAAATATGCATTATAAACAAATCAAGACTAAATTGGAAACCAGAAAATAATTTAGAAACATTTAAAATTTTCAAAGCTGCAGGGGTCACACGGCCAAGAGAAACGACCGTGTCTTAAACCATGTCGGCATTCAAAATAAGGACACACGGCTGTGTTTAAGCCCGTGTCCTTACCCCTGTAACTCACTGATTTGGGTCACATAGCCAAGCCACATGTCTGTGTGCTAGGCTGTGTGAGCATACTGACTTGTACTCTTTAAAAGATACATGCGACACACAGCCATGTCACTTGGTCGTGTGTCACGAACTGTAACACCCCAAACCCAGCCTAGACGTTATGGCCGAATCTGGCGTGTCACATTAAAATGTCGTTCAAAAAATTGAGTTGTCTTTAAAAGTTCATTTCTATGATTAAAACCTTTTTCTCGAGTTTAGCAAATCATCTCGTCAAAAACGTTTACTTAATGTCTGGCATTGATACTTTAAGTTATTTCAAATCGCGAAAGCTATTAAAGTTTGAAATATAAAAACGTCTGTTTTTAAGTGTTTTTTTTAAAATAGTTATTAATTTTTGAAAATTCGTGTTTAGCGGTTTTTAAATAAGGAAATCAAAAGCCCAATTAAAAAATTAATCCCTCACAGGCCTTATTACAGAATTAAAACCCCAAGATATAAAATTCAAATAAAAAGACTATAGCAGAGCATCAGTAGTCGTGTGGCCACCTCTGAGTCTCTCGCGGCTCCAAATCGCCTAAGGCTGGGGATTATGAAAACTCAGTGTGTAATCCCCTTACCAGAGTAACAGTTAGTATATAGAAACGAAAAATAGAACAATACAGTCCAGTTTAGAGCATATGTGGGCCAAAGCACGTTAAAATATCATTTGGGTCACAGCCCAAAACAGAACCAATTGGGCCTAGCCCATATCGAAGAAACAAAGGTCGTGGGCCTTAGCGCATTCTGTAATCGTGAATCTAAATCGGATGTACAAAGATGTATAATGTATGAATGATACATGCGATCCCATCCAACCCTACACTTGCCTCCGTCCAACCCTACATTTACTGTAGGGATAAAATCGACTCACCCATCCAACACAGCAAGCTTAGCACCGGTTGCTGCACTAAGTCAACAGAACGACTCAAAGCCGTAGATAGAACGGCACAGAGCCTTAATCAGAATGGTTATAAACCATAACAAGATGGCACAGAGCCATAATCAGAATGGCACAGAGTAATAAATACGACACAAAGCCTTCAATTCGGTACAAAGCCTTTAGCAACGGGCACGAGCTTTCGATAATAAGAACAAAACTAAGCCTTCGATAATACGCGTGGCACAAAGCCATCAGTAAGAAGGACAGCACTAAGCCATCGATAACGAGTCTATAATCAGCACAAAGCCATCAATCACGGTAATATAATTGGCACTCAGCCATCGTTCGGTCCACAGTCGTCTCGTGCGACCCGTGCGACCTTAACAGATCAATACGAATGTTCAGCTTAAAGCCTTCGGTGGATCCACAGTCGTCTCAGTGACCCGTGCGATCCTACAGAACAGATCTTCCTCCATACAAAATCCCTACCCTATGCAATATGTCATGCCCATAATATCATCACAGTCAAGTTAGTCAAATCATAACCGTACAATCACTATCAAATCAGTCAAATTCATAGTCCAAGTCAATCATTTATCCACAAGGGCAAAATAGTTATTTTACCCTACAGGGGTATTTCGGTAATTTTACACTACAAGGGTAATCCAGTAATTTTACAAAATGGGGGTATTTTGGTAATTTTACAAACTGGGGGTCTTAACGACCTAACAGAAGGTCCACCGTCACCTCGAGCGACTTAAGTAACCTAAATAGACCTAACGGTGTAAATGGGCCTAAGACCTATACTCGGCCCAAGTGGGCCCACACGCTCGTGTGGCCCATTTAGCCCAAATTTAGTTACTGCTATGTGACCTACATAGCCCAGTCCAATATTTATCACTTACCGTGGATTTAATCTGTGTGGGGCCTATGAGCCCATTGGGCCCACACGGCCCATTTCTGCCCAACAAAGCCCTTAACGGCCTATGCCATGCACACGACATGACAAGCCCAACTACTTCCCATCTAACAGTTATATTTAAAAGGCCTACTTCCAAGCATCCAGGGTTTTATTCACTTAAACCCAAAATTTTTGCTAAAGCCCAGGTTTAAACCCAAGATTTCTCCAACACTTCTCAAGGCCATTAACCACCAAAGCAGACATTTAATTGTGTCACTTCCTTGCACAATTAAATACTTATATACAACCTCCTTACGGACCCATACTCAAGGCCCAATACTTCTAAGCCCAAATTCGGGGCGTTACACACACAGCTGAGACACACGCCCGTGCCTCTGCCCGTGTGGACAAAAATAGGTCATTTTACAAGCCACATTTCTCACCCAATTTGGCATCCACCTACACTCAACATTTTGTATATACACAAGTCATAAATAGGCATCCTAAAACAAGCCAAAATCAAGCCTTTAACATGTAAAATCATCACATACAACCAATATGCCTTTGGCACCTCAAATGACAACTTATAACATGTAAATCTAAACTTCAATATATCCAATTATTTAACTAACTTATATGCATATTTGCACCAAAACTTACCATGAAGATCATTAATCAAAACATACCATTTAGTACCATTTATGTACTTGATATCTAGCATCAAATGATCATATAAGTCATTTGTAACTTGTAACTAACATTATTTTACATATGTGCTTTCCACAACAAGCACTAAGTCACTCCAAATTATAATGCATATTCATATGCATATTCAACTACCATTTAATTTTCATCCATCAAACATAAATCCATTCACATATTAACCACACCAAACCACACATCAAACATGATAAGGCCATTTATATATACATAGCAAAATATACCAAAACACAAGCCAATTCAAATGGCTAAAAACATATAAGCTATCATTAGCCAAAATAACCTATACATGCCATTATAACCAAAATTAGTGTAACAACCCCACGCCCGAGACCGACACCGGAATCGAGCTTGAGGTGTTACTGAACATAATTTATCAATTTAAGTACTTCGAATCATTTGTTTCTACATTCACAGCTTTCTAGCTATCTGCGTCACAGTTACAAGAAAAATCATATCTCGAGTTACAAAACTCAAAATCAAGATCTGTAAATTTCCCCTAAATTTAGACTCATATATCTATTTAATAATTTTTTTATAGAATTTTTGGTTGGGCCAATTAGTACAGTTTATTAGTTAAAGTCTCCCCTATTTTAGGGTTCGACTGCTCTGACCTCTGTGTATTACGAATCAGATATCTCTCTATACAAAATTTCAATGACTATGAGGTTTGTTTCTCTTAAAACTAGACTCAATAAGGAATCTGTACATGTAAATAAAAGCTTATAATTATTTTTTTAAAATTTATTACAAATTTTTAAATTTAGAAAAGGGGATCCAGAAATCATTCTGGCCCTGTTTCACAAAAGTTTAAATATCTCATAAAATATAATTTATATGCCTGTTTTGTTCAATCCACATGAAAATAGACTCATTAAGCTTCAATTTCATAACTTACTCATCATTTAGTTCCACTTATACTATTTTTAGTGATTTTTCAAATTCATGTCATTGCTGCAGCAATATTCTGTTTTAAGGCAAGTTTCATCTTTCCATGAATTTTTTTATGAACTAGATAACCTATTAAACTTCCATGATATCAAACATGATCTAATTAGCCATCACCATGACTTATCAATATCAAACATTTTCTCAACCAAACATTGCCATATCATAAAATTATTTACACAAAATAGGTACATTGCTATACATGCCATACTTAAGTCTTACAAGCCATTTACCAATAGAAATCCTTCGGATAGTGTGATCGAAACTTCGACCTGTCCCGATTCCCGAGCTGACTTGTTCAAAACTACAATGAATGAAAAGGAGGGAGTAAGCATAAATGCTTAGTAAGTTCATATGCAAATAACAAGAAACATAACAATACAATTATACCAAACAACCTTAGCATGGCATCACCAAAACATATATAACATTTCTAAACATCATTCATCATCTTACCACTTTATCGTTGTTGTATCTATTTTCAACCTGAAGGTTAAGTACATACCTGTCCAAAGTGCCCATTTCACAACACTTACCAAAACGTCACTTGCATCTTAAGTGTTCTTCCATTTCATAGAAATTTTCACCCGTTGAACACATCGGAATATAACTCTGGACACGGATAATTTGCACATAAGTGCCACATATGTAATCAAGCAATCATGTAACCCGCCCATAAGTGAACTCGGACTCAACTCAATGAGCTCGGGCGTTCGCATCCATAAGTGAACTCGGACTCAACTCAACGAGTTCGGATGCCTAGTTACATCTCACGAACTCGGACTCAACTCAACGAGTTCGAACATTTGCATCCATAAGTGAACTCGGACTCAACTCAACGAGTTCGGATGCCAAATATCCTAGTGACATGTCACTTGTATCCTAATATATTCCTAAGGTTCAAACGGGATTTTTCCCTTGATCTGACATTAGCCGTTTTCCACGGAATATCGGAACCGATACTCGGTAGCAATTCATATTTATCAAGTAGTAAACATAATTTGCATATTACTCAACATTAACCACAAAGCATAATATTTCACGATAAAAAATCAGCATATCATATAATTAACATCAACAACTTAAAAATAACAATTATGCTACATTATTTACACATGAACTTACCTTGGTACCAAAATATAAAGATTTTGCAATTTAGTCCACAATCTTTTCTTTTCCTCGATCGCGACTTGATTCCCGTTTCTCTTGATCTATAATACCAAATTAATCTTATTTAATACATACATTCATCAAAACAGCATTTAATACGAACTTTAGAAAATTACACTTTTGCCCCTAAACTTTTGCATAATTACACTTTTGCCCCTAGGCTCGGGAATTAAAATTTATCCCTTATTCTTATGTTTTATGACATGCTGATCATTTTTCCCTTCTATGACAATATCAAATTCACACTCTAACATGTACTTATGACTATTAGGTATTTTTACCGATTAAGCCCTTTTACTCGTTTTCACTCAAAACCGAGTAGCACAAGTTGTCTAACATAATTTAAAACCTCATATTATATCATAAAACATCAAAATACACAAATTTCACCTATGGGTATTTTTCCAAATATAAACCCTAGGTTGAATTATTGCTAGCATAAGCTTAATCGAGCTACCGGGATTCCAAAAACGTAAAGAACAATAAAAGCGGGGCTTGGAATCACTTACTATGGAGCTTGGAAGCTTGAAACAAACCCTAGCTATGGAGAATCCTTTAAATTTTGGCCTAATGAAGAAGATGGACAAAAATTGGCTTTTAATTTTGTTTTTAATTCATTTTAATAACTAAATGACCAAAATGCCCTTACTACTAAACTTTTAAAAATTCTTTCCATGTCCTAATTTTGTCCATGAACTTAAAATTGGTCAAATTGCTATTTAAGACCTCCTATTTAATATTTCAATGCAATTTCATACTAAAAACTTCTAGAATGCAAATTTTGCAACTTATTCGATTTAGTCCCTACTTTCAATTTAAACACTTTAGGCATAGAATTTCATCACGAAATTTTCACACAATCATGCAATCATATCATAATCATCAAAATAATTATAAAATAATAATTTCTATCTCGGATTTGTGGTCACAAAACCACTATTCCGATTAAGCCCTAATTCAGGATATTACAATTAGATAGCCAAATGTACCAAAAGAGCCAATGGATAGTGTGATAAAGCTCTGACAAGCTTCCAACCCAAACGAGCTTCCGAACCACTATAAAACATGAAAAATAACACAGAGTAAGCATTTAAGCTTAGTAAGTTCGTATAACACAGAATTTAACTTACCATTTAACCACAATTAGGTAAGTAAACCAAAGTATATCTCAACTCAATTTGGCTAAAAGCCTAGTGCATATTCATCAACCAAGTTAGCCATGTAATTCATATAAAAACCGAGAATCATGTATGAGTTCAACAACTATTCAAATTCCATAAACATGTAACATTTATACCATGTATCCATATATCATATATAAACCATTTCCATGTAATTCATGTAAATACCTGTACTAGTTCGTATCGAACTCATAACAGAACTGTGTCCATTGAACCATTTAGAATATTATTGGATACGCGGGCAGTACACACGTGGTGTAATGAACTATAATCCGTCAATTCATGCATATGTATGCTCATACGAGCTGTAAATGGTAAGCTCATCTGAGCTGAATAACGGTAAGCTCATACGAGCTGAGTATCGGTAAGCTCAAAAGAGCTGAAATCGATTACCCTAATGACATATTTGTATCCTATAAATTCCTAAGGTTCAAACAGGGCTCGGTAGTCGTCGTACATCGTCGGATATGCGATCAGAACTCATATATGATGATAATGAAAATAACATACATCTCATTCAATCAAAGCATATAATTACACAATTTAATTACATGAACTTACCTCGACGAGTTTAAGTAGATACTAAGGCGACTAATCTGATATTTTTCCTTTGCCCCGATCTAATTCCGTCCGAGGTTTAATCAGATCTATACGAATGAATTTAACTCAATTAAATATAATTCATATTCAATTTAGTCCAACACACTTTTTTGGAAAAATGACCATTTTGCCCCTATACTTTTAATTCTTTGCAATTAAGTCCTTATCTCATAAAAATGGAAATTTGTACAATTTCATTACAACCCATCATAGTCGAATTATATACATGCTTATAACAGCCCAAATTTTTCATAAATTCACAATTTTACCATTCAATTTATCACATTTTTCAATTTAATCCCTAATTGAAAATTTTATAAAAAAATTCTTTGCAAAAGTTGTTTATCTAACAACAACCATTTATTTTCTACCATTAAACTTCTAAAATCTAACATTTTCATCAATGGAAAAACTCAAATACTTTAACAGTTTCACAAATTAGTCCTCAGGCTAGCTAGATTAAGCTACAACGATCCCGGAAACATAGAAATCATTAAAAAGGGACAAAAATCGTACCTAATTGGACAATGGAAGCTTGGCCAAATGTTTCTCAACAAAAATGGCTTTATTTCCTCTTCACAATAAGTTGAAGAAGGAAGAAAAGATGATACTTGGCTTTTATTTTACTTAAGTTTGTCTTTATTTACTTAATTACCTATTTAACCTTTTAAAACATTAATAATTACAAAATTGTCAAGCCATTATCATCCACTAACACACAAATGGTATAATTACCATAAAAGGGCCTCCACTTTAAAGTTCCATAGCTATTTAACACCTTTAACTATTAGAACTCCACTTTTATATTTTACGCGATTTAGTCCTTTTTATCAAATTGAGCATGTAAACGGTAAAATTTCTTAACAAAATTTTTATACGATATTTCTATCATGCTGTAAACCATATAATAATATTAAAATAATTTTTTTGACTTTAAATTTGTGGTCCCAAAATCACTGTTCTAATTTCACTGAAAACGGGCTGTTACAGTTAACATTATATTGTATTCAACTATTTTAGCTACTGTTTAGAATGAATCGTGATAGATCTTCATTATCTTAGCAAGTCTTGAAAGCCTTATATCATTAAGAGAAATGTATAGGTTGATATACTAATTTTTTTAGAGTATTTATATGTTCACCAAGAAATGTTATTTACGATAGTGCATTTGTGATTGTAAAACCTTTGTGTGGTTGATTGTATAAACTAGGTTCTCAGTGGGAGAATTTAGTGGTGAGAAATCTAGTCTTTGAGATACAAGAGTGAAGATTTTTCATTAGGTGTGTTAGAATTAGGGTCGCTAGTTGTATTTGATTTAAGGATAGTGGATTCTTCTCACTGAGCTAGGCTCCGTAGATGTAGGAAAACTAAACTACGTGAAAAACCTTGTTGTCCCCTATTTACATTGTGCATGTAATAGTTTTTGCAAAAGTCCTCACTTCCACAGTCACATCTGCTTAGACTTTGTCACTTGCAAATTTAGCAATTCGTAGTCTTAGCAACTATTTCAGGTCAACACTAACAAATTAAAGGAGATTTCTTAGTGAAAATTGTTTTTAGCCAATTATTCTAATAATTCAATATTGATTCTTGGAAAGCCTTATGGTGAAATTTCTAAAATTTCATGAATTTTAACATCGGAATTTTCAAGACATTATAACAACTTTAATATCCAAATTTGAATATGATTTGAATTCACAATATTTAAAATCGAAAAAATGAGATGGATATATCTAGATACTCAAATTCACAATCCGAATTGTCATTCTTAATTTTAGATTGAATTTATCTCAAGCTCAAATTTTCTTAAACTTGAATTGACATGACACACTTTTAAACTTGACTCTATTTTGTCAACTTTATTTATAGAGGAGACAAAGTTCCCAATAAAGAGGACTAACTGGAATGATATTAAAAGTGTAATACTTCGTAGTTTTGAAGGTGTTTTCGCGTACTTTAATTTTCTTCTCACTTAAATTTTCATTTTAGTTTTTAAATAATATCATATTTAAGGATATGTTCAATTCTTCATGCTAAAGCATACGCAATGCATGAAGCGTTAAACTCACAACAAGCAAAATAGGCCAAAGCCTAAAAACTGCTTGTGTTGATTTGAGTTCAAAAAGATCCGAACTCAAGAAAATTCAAGTTTGAGTTTATTCAAGTTGAGACGATTCGAGCCCAAGCTTAAGATAAATCCGATTCAAAACTTAAAAATTAATATAATTAATATAATTATAATTATATGATATTAATAATTAAAATAATTATATGATAAGAATTAAAACAAAAAACAATATAAATGAATAAATGATAATTATGTAATTTTGACACATTATTTTTTGAAGATTAATGAAACATTTATAAATTAAAACTTTATTAACAAAAAAAAAAAGAATTGATAATATATCTTTTTGTTAAATTAAAAAATGAAAACAATATTTTTTTTAAATATAGTAAGTTTTAAATTTAATTAATTAATGGATGTTTATGTTTATTTAAAATTGGATATTTATTTTTTAAATGTAACTTTTTAAATTATAATTTTTTATAAAATATATTAAAAAGTTGTAAAACATTATAAGAAAATGAGTAATGACTATAACAACAAAATAAATACCAATCTAATAACAACAAAAAGTTAAAAAAATATAAAATATCTAATTAAAAAATCAAAATATCTAATTGAAAAATTAAAAAAATTTCTTAATTTTTAAATTTCAAAATTTTGAAAAAAATTCAAAATGTTCTATGAAAGAAGATATCATTTGACATCTTTTTCGGAAATGGTATCCTATTACTTTTATATTTTAATATTTTTAACAAAAAAATTGTGAAAATTATTATTTTTGCCAAAATATTCATTAAAACTATCATTTCAAATTGGATTTTTAAGAGGAGAATGCAAACTCGTATCTTGTAGGTAACATTATTAGGAAGAAAAGTCATGAATCTTGGATATAGACTGTAAAATAGACATGCATAATACATAAAAACTATTATTTTAAATCAAATCCCAATGGATAGATATTCCATGAAAAATTAACATTTTTAAAATTTTAGAAATCTATATAACTTTTAAATTTTTTACACTTTTTTGATAATATGTTATTTTGTTAAATTATTTACTATTTTAATATATATTTAAAATATTTTATAAATGTTTTGAGTTCTTTGAATTCTTTTAAGATATGAATTTTTGAATTTTTATTATTATAATTTTTTAAAAGGTTCATTCTATAGTAGTTGGACAGGTAATATTTTAAGATGTAAGAAAATTTTGGTAAAATTAATTAATTTTTTTATAAAATTTTAAAATCGTAAGTGTTAATTCAAATTTTAAAACCTAAAATTATATTTATTTTAAATTTTTAAAAGAAAATTGTAAAAAAAAAAAAAATTTGTTTGCAAGTTGCAAGGGACTCGCGGACCTTCATTCTACTATTTTTCTTTTTAATTATGTTTGTTTACTCACTATTAAATTGCTTCAACAAATTTATACTAAATTAAATAATTATAATTAGGAGAGGTGTTATAAGTAGAGTTGCATTCTGTAGGTTAAATTTGTTATATTAAAATTTGAATAAATTGAACATATTTAAGGAATAAATGGTAGATTTAGATAGACGATGCGTTTATCTGTAGTTAATGTAAAAACAACAGTAGCGGTGAGATTAAATACTGTAACAATATTGTAGCGTAGATAAAAAGTAAGCTAAACGTACTGCACTGCAACTCACAGCCCATCCAAACCCACCCAAAATTGAATAAATCTGATCAAAAAATTTTTTTTTCGGTTTAGTTCAGTTCAATTTAATTTTTCAATTTTTAACTTTTTTTAGTTGGAAAAAAATTCTAATTGAGGTAGTTATAATTTTTCTCACATAATTATCTTCATTCTTCAATTTAATATATCATATTACTTTTAATATTATTATTTCAAATTCATTATAAAAAATATTAAAACTTAAATCAGACACTTATATTGAACTCAAAAAATATTTATCTTTTTTCATGGGCAACATACAATTTTTATGTCTTCTACTGTTCTTAATAAATATATATATCAATTTGGGCTTTTTTTATATTAAATAATAAAAATTAAAATGAATATCATAAAAAATTTAAATTATCAATTTGAATTTTAAATATTAATGAGTGTTGGATTTTAAATTTTATGGGTTTAGACTTTTAGAGGATGTTTGGTTGAAGGTAATGGCTATGCCATTACAAGCCTATTCTGCAGGCCCACACGAACAGATGTTTGGTTCGATGAAATGCTCTATTATAGGTGTATTCCATTCTAAGTTTAAGCAGAGATATTTGTTGATTTCTATTCTCTTCCCTCTTCACCGTTTACCCATTCGTTGCTTGAAGAACCCTATCTTACCCTTACCAAATTCTCACATCAAAAACACTCAATCGGCAATCATTTCTTACTTCTTCGACTCTCGCATTCCTCCCATTCATCCAAGGTCAAGTAAACATTTTTCCTTCTACTATTCCTTTCATTTTCCTGTCTGCGATTTTTTTTTACCCATAATTTTTTTTACCTCTTTTTGCTACTGCTTCCTTCACCATCATCTTTGATATTTTTTTAATAAACATAGTCTCAAATTTGAAATCACATTGGAAACTCAAAACTGTGTTGGTAAGTAACATTGAAGCTCTTCAACCCATTATCGAAAGAGAGTAGATTTGTATTTGTTAGAATTAAATAACCCGAATCCTTATTTAAATAAAATACAGTGGTAAAATAAAATAAAAGAAGAATCCATATAGAATTACACTTCTTTTATTTTATTTTAGAATAAGGTTTTTTAAACCTTATTAAATTCCATCTATTTGATATTGATTAGAATAAGGTGTTTCAGTCTTACTAGAATATGGCTTTACAAGCCTATAAATAGACATAGTCTATTCCTCTTGTAATAATTTGAATTCGACATAGTGAATTTTCTTCTCCTCTGCCCGTGGTTTTTTCCCGAAAGGGTTTCCACGTAAAAATCTGTGTGTTCTTTATTTTTATTTTATTTTATTTTTTCACAAATTGGTATCAGAGCTTCCGGATTGTTCATTTCGATCACGATAATGGTGTCTTTGAAGTATAAAATTTCACTGTTAGATTGTAACACAAGATTTGCATTGTGGCAGATTAAGATGCAAGCAGTTCTTGCGCAGATGGATCTGGAGGATGCCCTGCTAGGGATAGATAAGATGCCTTCGACTTTAACAGATGAAGAGAAGAAGCGTAAGGATCGAAAGGCGTTAACACAATTACATTTGCATTTGTCCAATGAAATTTTACAGGATATGATGAAAGAGAAGACCGCCGTTGCATTATGCAAGAGGCTAGAACAAATATGTATGTCAAAAACTCTAACAAGCAAGTTGCATATGAAGCAGCGTCTTTATGCTCATCGCTTGGAGGAAGGTGCATATGTACATGAACACTTAACAGTGTTTAAAGAAATTCTCTCAAACTTGGAGGCCATGGAGGTTTAGTATGATTAGGAAGATCTAGGGTTGATTCTACTTTGTTTGTTGCCCCCGTCTTATTCAACCTTTAGAGACACGATTTTATATAGCCGCGAGTCTCTCACAGTTGATGAGGTTTATGATTCTTTGACCTCGTATGATAAGATGAAGCATATTGTGGTTAAACCCGACTCTCAGGGAGAGAGTCTCATTGCTCGTGGGAGACAAGATTGGAATGCTGATAATGATCGTGGAAGGACATAGGAACGGAATCCTCACAGTAAATCTAAGGGTAGATCGAAGTCTTCAAACAGAGGTAAAACTTGTAACTTCTGCAAGAAGAAAGGGCACATTAAATCTGAGTGCTATAAGCTACAGAATAAGATTAAAAGGGAGGTTGCCAATTAAAAGGGAAAACAACCAGAAAATTTCGGTGAAGCTGATATTGTAGAAAACTACAGCGATGGTGAACTTCTAGTCGCTTGTGTCAATGATTCTAAAGTAAGCAAAGAGTGGATACTTGATTCAGGCTGCACCTTTCACATGAGTCCCAATCAGGCTTGGTTTACAACTTATGAAACAGTGTCTGAAGATGTTGTTTTAATGGGAAATAATGCTTCGTGTAAAATCGTAGGTGTTGGAACAATTAAAGTTAAGATGTTTGATGAAATTGTCAAAACACTTAGTGACGTACGACATGTTCCAGAATTGAAGAGAAATTTAATTTCGTTGAGTACTCTTGATTCAAAAGGGTACAGATACACAGCTGAAAGCGAGGTTTTAAAGATTTCCAAATGTTCTCTTGTTGTGATGAAAGGGCAAAGAAAGACTGCCAAGTTATATGTTTTGTAGGGTTCTACTGTTACTGGTGATGCAGCTGTCGCTTCCTCTTCCTTGTCAAATGATGATGGCATATGCGCCTGGGGCATATGAGTGAGAATGGCATGGTAGAATTGAGCAAAAGAGGACTTCTTGATAGGCAAGGAATTTGCAAACTAAATTTTTGTGAGCACTGTGTTTTTGGGAAGCAAAAGAGAGTTTGATTCACCAGAGGAATCCATAACACGAAGGGAAAGTTAGAGCATATTCATTCTGATCTGTGGGGGCCATCCAGAGTGCCTTCGAGAGGTGGAGCCAATTATATGATAACCTTTATTGATGATTTTTCTAGAAAAGTTCGGACGTTCTTCCTGAAGCAGAAAAGCGATGTGTTTTTCCGCATTTAAGTCTTGGAAAATTATGATTGAAAAATAGACGGGAAAACAAATAAAATACCTCCGCACAGACAATGGCTTAGAGTTCTGTTCTGATGAGTTTAATAGATTGTGCAAGTCAGAAGGGATCGTGAGATACTTGACAGTTTGTTATACTCCACAGCAAAATGGCGTTGCAGAACGAATGAGCAGAACGATCATGGAGAAGGTTTGATGTATGTTGTCAAATGCCAACTTACCGAAGTCGTTTTAGGCAGAAGCAGCCTCTACTGTATTTTTTTGATCAACCGATCTCCATTCGTTGCCATTGAGAAAAAGACTCCACAAGAGGTATAGTCTGGTAATCCTGCTAATTATTCTAATTTAAAGATCTTTGGGTGTCCTGCGTATGCTCATGCTGATAATGGAAAATTGGAACCGAGATCCATTAAATGTGTTTTTCTTGGTTATAAAGCTGGTGTAAAAGGGTATAAGTTATAGTGTCCTAAAAATAGAAAAGTTGTGATTGGCAGAGATGTTGTTTTTGATGAAACTACTATGCTACCTAACTTATCTCTTAAAGACTCTTCCAATAAAGAAAATCAAAAGTAGGTGGAGCATCAGATTAATACAGAGTCGACTCCTCAAGCCAGTACAAAAATTGAGAATAGAGTTGCTTCTTCACCGCAATACTCTATCGCCAAAAATAGAACTAGAAGAGAAATTAAACCTCCAAAGAAGTATGCCGAGGCTGATCTAGTTGCTTATGCTTTAAATGTGGCTGAAGATATAGATGCAAACCAAGAGCCATCTAATTATTCTAAGGCAATTAGCTGTGAAGACTCAGAAAAGTGGATGTTTGCTATGCAAGAGGAGATGGAATCACTTTACAAAAACAGAACATGGGATCTTGTGAAACTTCCTAAAGGTAAAAAGGTTGTTCGTTGTAAATGGGTATTTAAAAAGAAAGAAGGGACTCTAGGAGTTGAAGAACCCAGATATAAAGCTAGGCTTGTTGCAAAGGGTTACAATCAAATTCTAGGAGTAGACTTTACAGATGTGTTCTCCCCAGTTGTGAAGCATAGTTCAATTCGAGTTTTGCTTGGTATTGTGGCCATGCATGATTTAGAGCTTGAGCAGTTAGATGTGAAAACTGCATTTTTGCATGGAGAACTTAAGGAGGACATTTACATACAACAACTAGAGGGTTTTACAGTCTTAGAAAAAGAGGACTATGTTTACTTGCTAAAAAAGTCCCTTTACGGTTTGAAATAGTCAACAAGACAGTGGTACAAGAGGTTTGATTCCTTTATGACTTCTCATGATTTCAAAAGAAGTAATTTTGATAGTTGTGTTTACTTTAAGAAAAACAGTGATGGTTCTTTTATGTATCTACTTCTTTATGTTGATGACATGTTGATAGCAGCAAAAGATAAAGGAGAGATAAGAAAGGTCGAAGAATTTGAGATGAAAGATTTAGGACCAGCAAAGAAGATACTTGGTATGGAGATTCTCAGAGATAGAAAAATAAGTAAATTGTACCTAAGTCAAAAGGGGTACATTGAGAAAGTTCTTTGCAGGTTCAATATGCAGACTGCTAAGCCTGTTAGTACTCTTTTAGCAGCTCATTTTAGACTTTCATCGGCTTTGTCTCCACAATCAGATGATGAGATTGAGTACATGTCACATGTTCCATACTCTAGTGCAGTGGGATCTCTCATGTATGCTATGGTTTGTTCACGCCCGATTTATCATATGCGAACAAGATCTGATTAGCGAGATATATGGCGAATCCCGGTAAAGAACACTAGAAAGCGGTTCAGTAGATTTTAAGATACTTACGAGGTACTACTGATGTTTGCTTACAGTTTGGAAGAACTAAAGATAGAGTCATTGGGTATGTTGATGTTGATTTTGCTGGAGACCTTGATAGAAGAAGATCCCTCACAGGTTATGTCTTTACAATCGGAGGTTGTGCAATCAGTTGGAAAGCCACTTTGCAAACTATAATCGCTTTGTCTACCACTGAAGTTGAGTACATGGCGATTCTGAGGCTTGTAAAG
Source organism: Gossypium anomalum (assembly GCA_025698475.1). NCBI lineage: Eukaryota > Viridiplantae > Streptophyta > Magnoliopsida > Malvales > Malvaceae > Gossypium > Gossypium anomalum. The sequence continues at coordinate 38,282,321 of CM046958.1, read as the reverse complement.
AAGCTATTTGGTTGAAGGGACTCTTTAGTGAACTCAATGAAGACCTTCAAATCAGCATAATATTTTGTGACAGTCAAAGTGCCATCTTTCTTACAAAAGATCAAATGTTTCATGAGAGAACAAAATACATTGATGTTCGATATCATTTTGTTCGTGATATTATTGCTCGTGGTGATATTGTTGTGAGCAAAACTAGTACTCATGAAAATCCTGTAGATATGATGACTAAGTCACTTCCTATGGTGTTCATTGTTGAAGTCAAACCCTTAAGGGGTTTTATGGAAGATGTGGAGAACTTGTTCGTTGAGAGTTCAAGATAAAGAACCTGTTTATTGAGAATTCGTGTCAAGGTGGAGATTGTTAGAATTAAGTGACCCGGATTATTATTTAAATAAAATATAGTGGTAAAATAAAATAAAAGAAGAATCCATATAGAATTACACTTCTTTTATTTTATTTTAGAATAAGGTTTTTTAAACCTTATTAAATTTCATCTATTTGATATTGATTAGAATAAGGTGTTTCAGTCTTACTAGAATATGGCTTTACAAGCCTATAAATAGATATAGTCTATTCCTCTTGTAATAATTCGAATTCGACATAGTGAATTTTCTTCTCCTCTGCCCGTGGTTTTTTCTCGAAAGGGTTTCCACGTAAAAATCTGTGTGTTCTTTATTTTTATTTTATTTTTTTCACAGTATTTTCTTCCACAACTGTAACTCTTTTTTGGTATTGAAACGTGTAGACTTTCTTGAAAGGTAGACTTAAATTTTTCAAAGGAAATCTTATCTGGCATGATTGATGGTGATTTAATGTTAATTTTTTACTCTTTTAATTTCAATCGTAGGTTTAGAATAGATCTCATGGAATTTCCCTAGATAAAGTATTATGGATCTCATGAAACATATAGCCTTTGAGCTTTATTGTCATTGATTGCCTATTAAGAAATTTGAAAAGAAAATCGAATTGTATTTGAAACCTTACAGTTCGTTTCTTTCCAAGCTTAATTAATTAAATTGGTGTAAATTGAATTCTTATGAAGTTGTTTATAGCAAGTAAGCAAAAAAATTCTTTCAAAGTTAGTCAACTAAATTAAATCATTATATTTGGACTATATAACAGAACAAGCCTATTTCTACAAACTATTATTATGCTACTCAGTAAAGCATATGTGCATCTTGAATGTTGTACCTTATATTGCTGTTGAATGCATATGTGCTTTGGTTTCATGTGGAAATGCAATGAGATGCTTTACATATTTTTACAGTTTTTGTTGACAAAGGAAAACCATACTCACTTGAATCTTTGTTTGCTTTGTCATATAGGCCAAAAAGACACCATCAATGGAATCTGTTGATTCTTCTAGTGAAGAAGAGTAAGTTACTCATTACATTTATAGCTTTCTACTTTATTATTTAGATTTCTTTTAACTAGTATCTCTGCATTTGAAAACTTACCTAGGCTTTGTGCTTTTGCAATTCTTGCTTAGCACAAGCATGAATCTTAGTCTATCTTAATCATTTGATAGTCAATTGTTTGCATGATTTGATTCTAAGATTACAGCTAATGTGGACTGGTTTTTTTAATCATTGTTGATTTGTATTGATAACATTTGGATCAACAAATTTCCCATCCTCACTACTTTCCATATCTAAATGATTGACCTATTTAAAAACTAAACAATCTAACAGGTGATGGTGATTCCAATGAAACAAACCAACCCCTAAAATGGAATATAAATCATTTCCACAAACAAAAGGTAAACAAAAGAATCAACCCCAAAAAATTCTATTCTATAAGCAGTATCAATTATGAACTAAAACAAGATAAATCGATGCTTACCCACTTCAAGTATAGGAACAATGATTGATTCTCAAAATCTAGCTTTTCCTTTTTACCTTACTTTTCAAGTCGTTTTTTTCCCAGTTTTCTGAATGATATGTTAAGCAAAACAAGAATAATTGTTTGTATGATTAAAGGAAATTTTTATAAGTTGATAGTCAATTGTTTGTATGATCTGACTCTGAGATTGTAGCCAATGTGGGTTGGTTTTTTTAATCATTGATGATTTGTATTGATAACATTTGACTTGAAGAGGCTTTGTTTATTTTGTGTGCATCATCAATGAAATTAATACGTCAATTTTAGCCTAATGGTTGGCATCAATATATTGTTGTTTGTTTTTTAGATGTTTCGTTATCTACCTATCATTTGTTTTTGCAAATGTTTTTAATATTTGGGGATTTTTATTTTATTTGGTTTCCCTTGTGGATTAGACGTGATATTCTTTCCTAAATTTTTTTAATTAAAAATAGGGTTATATGCTTACGAGAGTTACTCTTCTTTAGCATCGTGTTTTCAGCATTGACTCAATTTTAGTTCATACATGTATATTTTGTTAATATATTATTGCTATTAATAGTAAGGGTTGCTGTTGTTTAATACTATTATGGTTTGTGTGTTAAATGTATATCCTCTTGAAATAATGGAATGATTTGTGTGTTTTAGCTAAATGAGTGGTTGAAGGTAGCAACAAGAAGGGGAAAGATATCGCGCGTTGAGCAAAATTCCAGACTATCCAACGCAAATGCTCATTTTCTTTAGTTTACCTTCTTCTGTGCGATTGGAATGGGTCAGAAGATTTTTTGTTGACCATTAAAAATCATGGTTGTATTGATGATATTTTGGTAATTTTTTGTGTTTGTAATATTTGGATGATATAATGGCATGATAGATTTTAACATATGGATTATGACATATAAGCTAATAAAATCATGTAAATTTTTGTTAATATATGAATATTATGTTTGGATATGAAATATAATTCTCAAGCTATTTATTACTTCTAATATTTTATTTTTTTATTGTAGAATAATTAAATTATTTATTTCACTAATGATATTTTAACACATTAAATATTTAATGCAGTTTAAAAATAATAAAGTAAATTATATATTATTTTAACAATATTATATATTATGATTTTTTAATTCATATAATAATTATATTAAGAATGCTATTAAATTGTATATTATTTTATTAAATTATATTTAATAATAATTATGTTAAAATATGATAAAATTATTTATTATTATTTTTAATAAAAATATATTAAACAATAATTTTATTAAAATTTAATAACAATAACAATAATTATCTACTTAAAAAAATTCTTCTAAGAGTACTTTAGTCATTTAAGCCTTTTTCTTTATACTATTACAACATCTATTCCATTCAACCAAACAAAAGAATACTATTACAGCTCTATTCCATTCCATTCAACAAAATAATTGAATTACTGATTACAACTCTATTCCATTACAGCTCTATTCAATTACAGCCTTATTCTATTACAGTGAACCAAACGTACCCTTAAGAGTATTAAGTTTTAATAGGAATTTAGGTTTGAGGTTTGAATTTAAGTTTGGGTATGTAATTGGGTTATAGGCTTTTAGCCTCATAGATTATGACTTATTCTTGTTATTCGATTTAAAATGTCAAAACCAAAAATCGATCGAATAAACAAATTAAACTGAACATGAAAATCAGTTAGATTGAAAAACTGAAAAAATTCAATATTTTTGTTCAATTCACTTTGATTTTTCAGTTTAGAATTTTTTTTCCACACCCATAGTTATGGGTAATTCTATGCTTTGTATAAAAAATAATTATAATTAGGAATAAATATCAAAATTACCATGAACTTTGTTTTAATATTCAATGTTATATCTAAATTTTTAATTTGTGGAATTTTATATATGAAAATATTATTGACATAACACTAATTTATGTTCATATATTACAAACAAAAATAATTATATTAGTAAGAGGATAAACATACTTTGACACACTTGAATTTATATATTTTAATATTGATAATAATATCAATATCAATTAAATTAAGACTCAATCAATAATAAATACTTTAAATATATACAACTAAACTAAAATTAAAAGTCAAATGCATATATTTAAACCGGATATACATAATTATATCAAATCAAATTTCATGTATTCAATTTCACATTAATATTTATCTATCTATTATTATTATTAATCGCAACAGAGACCCGAGCCGTATTTAGATCACAGCACATAAGTACATAATATCAGCTTTCTTATAGAAAAACCCTAGTCTTAAACCCTTCGGTTCTCGTCTCCTTTGCATTTTGAAGAAACACTTCATTTATTTAGCTGTTTCTTCATCTCTGATTGTTGAACTATGAAGAGCAAGAATGAGAAGAAGCGGGGGACGTTGGCCACAAAAGGAGGCCCAAAGGGGAAGAAATTTTCGCTGAAAAATGATCCCTTTTTCGAGACGGAGAGTAAGAAGCGGCGGAAAATGGACTACGAGGATGATGACATTGAGTCAGGGGGTTCTGAAGAGGAGGCGGAGATTCAGGGGGCTTCTGACGGAAACGGCGGAGAGGATGAGGATGAGAATGAGATTGAGGAGACTCCTGGTGAGATTCGGAAAAGAGTGGCGACGGAGCTTTTGGATAAGATGAGGGCAATAGCAAGGAAGGAGAAAGAGGGCAGGGATGGGGACGAGGAAGTGGAAGAAGAAGAAGCTAGGGATTCGCTTGTGGCCAAGATTTTGCAGCAGGAACAGCTTGAGGAGAGTGGCAGGATTAAGAGAGTCGTTGCTTCCAGGTAAAAACAATTTTTTTTCTATGTTTAAAACGTCTAATCATTGTTCTAGTTCTGGAATATCGTAGGAGCACTTTTGCTTTGTTATTGAGAGATTGCTTACATTGTTGAATGTACTCAACTCAGGCTTAAAAAGCCTGAAACTGCTGATGGATTTAGAGTCATGGTGAAGCATCCACACACTGTTACTGCTGTAGCTCTATCTGATGATGACTTGAAGGGCTTTTCAGCGTCCAAAGACGGTACTATTTTACAGTGGGATGTAGAAAGTGGGAAGACAGAAAGGTACCAATGGCCTAGTGAAGATATTCTTAAAAGTCACGGGGCCAAGGATCCAAGGGGTCGCCTTAAAAAGCACAGTAAAAGTGTATTCGCCTTGGCTGTTAGTTCAGATGGCCGGTATTTGGCTAGTGGAGGCTTAGACCGCCATGTTCATCTATGGGATATTCGTACAAGAGAGCATTTACAGGTAGTTCCGCCTTATTTATCAAACTTGGCAGATATACTAGATGATATTGACATATTGTATACCTTATTTTTGGAAAAAGCCCAAAAGTAGAAGGAAAAAGACAACATATTTCTGTTTTTAGTTTAGTCAGTAATATGTAATCTCAGCAACTTAACCCGTTCCTGTTTTTCAATGATGAAGTGTACAGTTTTCTAAATTTGGCCTTTCATATGTTCTCAACAGGCATTCTCAGGTCATCAAAAGCCTGTGTCGTGTTTAAGTTTTAGGCAATGTACCACAGATCTTTTTTCTGGATCGTTTGATCGAACAATCAAGTATTGGAACATGGAAGACCGAGCTTACATTGACACAATATGTGGTCATGAAAGTGAAGTGTTGACCCTTGATTGCCTAAGGAAAGAACGAGTATTGACAGTTGGCCGTGATCGATGTATGATGTTGTTTAAGGTAAACATGATGTAGAAGTTTTAGTTCATCATCCGAGTAGACAATCATGGAAGAAAAAATAACAATGTGATGTGGAGTAATGCTTCTGATAGAAGTTCACTTGTGTTCCCAATACAATCAAAATTGTTGGATATCTTCTAATATGCACACCCTACGACCCTTCCCCCCCCTATATTCTGAGCATATTATTGAACTACTAGTAGAATTTGTTTCATTGAACTGTAGGCTAGGTGGATACTGGGATATTGCTTTTGTTCTCCATATCTGATACGCATCCCTTTTGAACCATGCTGACTAGGTTCTTGACCAGTCTCGATTGGTTTTTCGTCCCCCACCAACATCTTTGGAGTGCTGCTGCTTTATTAACAATGATGAATTCTTATCTGGCTCGGACGATGGAAGTATTCAACTTTGGAACGTATTAAGAAAGAAACCTGTATACATTGTGAAGAATGCTCATGCTCTGCTGCCTGCTGGCCAAAATGTTGAACAAAAAGGCAGTGAAAATATCCCTGATAATTGTTTAGGTAATCACAAATATTTCAATTAACCCTGTTTTTCATGCGTCTTAAGCCCAACCCGGCCAGCCTAGATACACCTTTTATCATTTAAATACTTAAAAAAATTTTAAATGAATATGTGCAGGACTTTGTTTAGACTTTGGTCTATGTATTTGATTTATGTTTGTAGTTTAGTTGGATTTTGTTTGGCAACCACCCCCCCACCCCCCCAAAAAAAAAAAAATCAAATGAACTTTTAATCGTTTTTATATATTAGACTTAGTTTAAAACAAAACCTATGATTTGTTTAAAAATGTGATAACTTTACGACGGAATCAAGCTTAAAGTATCTTAGGCTGAGCCTTGCCTGAAGTAGCACTACCTCTGGATACCTCTTTCATTGGGTTTTTGTTCCTTAAAGGATTCTTTCTGTTTTTCAATTTTCTTTTAATTTACTTTATCAAAGTGCTGGTATGATATTGTTTTGACTCTAAAAAGGAGCAGCCAAATTGTCCAGGTTTTAAATATAATTTTAACTTCTCCGTACAGCTTGCTAGCCACTGTCGTTTAACTTGTTTCATGCCTACACTCTGCAGAAAATGATGATCACAAAATTGAGGGCTATAATTTTTCATCAACATATTCATGGGTTAGTTCAATCAGTGTATGTCGAGGCAGTGACCTTGCTGCATCAGGAGCTGGTAATGGTTGTGTTCGATTATGGGCCATTGAGACTGGCAGAAAAGATATCCAGCCTTTATATGACGTTCCATTGGTAAGTTAAAGACACCTATTCAATACATTAGTTAACAGTTTACTACTGCTTTATACTGCACTTTTAGGCTTTTGAATTATCCATTTGGACCGGATCTTTTGCAAATACCTAATAGACGCCACTGAAATAATTAACATTTTCAACATTTTATTTTCACTCTACTCAAACATGTCTTTGGGAAATACTAGTATTTGTTATTTCATAAGATGCATGTGAATAATTTTAAAATAATAGACCCATTAAAAGAAAGTCTTTTAATGGAAACTAAAACATGTAGGTTAGATAAATTTTATTTATAATGAAAATTTAAAATAGAAATATAGTGAATAACAATGTCCATTTTATGTCAATTCAAAAGTTCTCAACATTAGTAATGACTAGTATTTCTTCAGTGTTTTTAGCATTGAGGATTGATTTCATATCCAAAAAATTGGGGTTATGGAAGAATTTGCTTTAGATGTCTTGATTAGATACTTTATACAAGATGAGTTTTAAGGGTGTGCTTGTTTGAGTGAAAAATGTAGAAGGATAGAAAGAGGAGAAGAGAAGTGGAAAGAAAATAAATTTTAGGTGTGCTTGGTAGGAAACCAAAGTGAGGAAAGAAAATATTAAAGATGACCATTTTCAATCCTAATGTGTAAAACCAAATCATTCCAAATTGGAATGATAAGAGTGAAAATGAGAGATATGTTAGTTAAGTGTGCATAAACTAATGCAATTTCTAAAAGATTCATTTTCTTTCCTTTCATTTTTCAACTCCACCAGGCAGTGGATGGAAAAAAAATAAATTACTTCCATTTTCCGTCTTTTCCATCTAGCATGCTAATGTCAAGAAAATATATATTTTTCATGTTTCTACTTTTTTGCTCCTTTTCTAGCTTTCGATTTTCTTTCCATCCAACCCAGCAGAAATTGAATTAGAAAAAGTGGGAGGATAGAGAACATATATATATTTCCATTAGCATGCTTGGTAAGAAAAAAAAGTGAACAGAAACGAATAATTTTGTTTACACCAATTGCTTGGTATGATTTAAAAATGAAGGAAAAAAGTATGTTTTATCATTATATGCTTTGTAGTTAAGATGAAAACATAAAATTGGAAAATAATGGATAATCTTATAAATATACACAATTTTCTCACACCACTTGTATTTTCCTTTCATTTTATCTTTCCAATATGGATGATTTGTTTTTGTTAATAGGTAAGGGAAATGATTATTTTTGTTATTTTCTTTCTCACTTTTCTTTTTTATCAAGCGCACTCAAAATCATTTCTTTCCTCTTCTACCCCCCTCACACTTTTCCAATTGATTGTTAGTTCCTAGTTATAGTATCATTCCTTCATGGTGCTGGAATTGATCTGTGATTAAGCCATTTAACTTTAACACTTATCTGATAATAATGTATACATTTAAAACAATTAATCCATCAATTAAATCTTGTTTGACTTCCTCTGAGCTGGCTATAACGTACACCTAGTGCAAAAAGCTCGAGTAAAAGTTGACTGAGAGGTGACACTTTTTGGCCTTTCTAGCTTGTGGTCTAAGGCTAAGTAATCACTTCTATTAAACCTATATCACAAGAATGAGTAGCATATGGTTGAGAAAGGTGGAAAATACTGTTTAATTCTGTTGAGTCTTATGTGATAATTTTTGCTTTTCTCTTGGAGTACTATTGAGGTTGAGTCCAAATGGTTGTGTCCTTATTTCAAATAACCTTTCTTCTCATTTTTGTTACTTACCAAAACCCTTTCCATGATACAGATGGGATTTGTTAATTCCCTGGCTTTTGCGAAATCTGGACAGTTCCTAGTTGCGGGAGTTGGGCAGGTGACGTATTTCTCCTTAACAATATCTGGACAAATCTATTCTTTTAATGTTAATGGTTTTGTTGATTTTTTTTTTTGGAACTTGGGATGAGGTTTGTGAATATTATTTTATTTATCTTACATGAACTGAATTAGAAACAAAACATGATAATATAATTGCATCCTTCTGTGCTGATTCTGAGGTGGCCTCTGATTAAAGAAATTATTCCTAGAAAGGCATCCGCATCTTTCAGGGAACAGTATCTTTCAATTAATTAATGGTTTGGTGCCTTGTCTTATGTGTAATATGTGCATACATTGAGAGTTCCCCAAATTTTACATTTGTTTGTTTGTTATTTATATCCCTTAGGGACTATACCTCACTATCTCTTATACTGGCTAGCTGATTTTGTGTAAATAACATTTAGGCATTGCTTGGTAAAGTGGAATGAAAATTAGAAAGATGGAAATTGAAGTGGTAGAAAAATAGAAGGATAGAAAATATAATTTCTTTCCATAGGTGTGCCTGGTAGGAAAGATGAAAAAATTGAAAGAGTAATTCTTTCCATCAATTGCTTGGTGGAGTTGAAAAATGAGAAGAAAGAAAATGGAACTTTTGAAAATGCACAATTTTGATTAACATACACCTCTTTTATTTTCTCTCCTTTTATTATTTCAATTTGGAATGATTGGTTTTTAAGCATTAGAATGAAAAATGATTATCTCTTCTATTTTCTTTCCTACCGAGCACACAATTATTCTTTTTCCACTTTTCCACTCTCTCCTTCCATCCTTTCATTTCTTCACTCAACTAAGCACACCCTTAAAGATTAAACAGTATAGCTCTTTAATCATATATGATATATATAGATACGTGTGTACATATATGCTTGAAAAAATAGGTGCTACTTCTGTTACAGTTTTAAGCTGAGCTGCTGTGAGACTTGGATATGTGTTTGTGTGTGTACAGATTTTCTTGTTCTTTTTAGGTTTTTTTTTTTTTGGGCGAGTGGGTGGGTGCATGTGTATGTTTCTGATATCTTATGGCAAGTATGTCTGGACACATTCAATATGATTGAATATAGCAACTGTGATATTGGAATGCATAATAGCATATTTATTTTCTTTTGATAGTTTCATTGTTAGTCTTGTTGCTTAAAAATACCTTGGTTGCTGCAGGAACCCCGACTTGGAAGATGGGGACGCCTTCCAACTGCTCGGAATGGAGTTGCAATTCAGCCCTTGAAGCTCTTGTAAGGCTGGACAAGGTTTTGCTTGCACCTCTAACCTCTTCAGTTTTGACTACTATTGGCCCAACCAATCAGAGTAAACATACCAGTGTACCTTACAATTTAGTTTTTTTGTAATTTTTTGACCATCATATTATTCTCAGTTTATGAGTTATCTTTGTATCAAACTTGATGGCCTCTTGCAACAATTCACGCCCAGTAACAACTTTTTCTTCTTTCAATTGCAAAAGATAATCTTTTTCCATCCAAATTTCATCATTTTTTGTGAACGGACACTTTAACAAGAAAGCAAGTAAATCCACATAAAAGCCAAGAACCTCTTTCTCTCTTCCAAAAGCATCAAACAACCAGCAACAAAAGGAAAAGGAGGTTGAGAGATGTTTTAAACTAATTTTACGTTGGCCTCTTTTTATATTAACAAACAACAAGAAATAGAATATGGGAGCATCTTCTATCCATATTCTTTCACCTCTCTTTCTCGGTCCTAGGTTGTAAATGAGACATTGATGTTTGCAAGTATTCGAATTTGACTCGAAAAGAATTCAATTTGATTTGGTAATTATCAAGTCAAGCTCGAGCTCTAGCAGTTTAAGCTATCGATCGATTTGAATTCGAGCTTAGTAATACTTAAATGGCTTACGAGTTTGATTGAATTTTTCATATTTTTATATATTTATATTATTAAATTACGTTATCGCATTTCAATATATATTAACTCTAAGCTTAATTATTGAGTCGAGCTTGAGCTCGAGTTCTAGCGTAAGTATAAAAATTAGTACACGAACTTAATTGAGCTCGAGTAGTTTGATTAAATTTCGAATCAAGCTCAAACTTAAAAATATATATATTCATTCAAGCTCGAGCCGAGTATTGAGTTCCGAATTTCGAGTTGAGCTCGAGTTTGAGCTTAACAGTATTTGGGCTCAACTCGGTTACACCTCTACTTAATTTATTCTTTGCCAGAGCAATCGGGAGGATAATAAATGAATTCACGTTGAATAAATTTTATTTTGGTTTATGTTGTTTGTTTATTTTTAAGTTGGTTTGTGTTTGCTTTTATGTTTGTTAAGAATGTGTCCGGTTGAGAAATTTGTAAGAAGGATTTCATTTTTATTAAGGTTCTTAAAATTATAAAAAAACAAGTTTTATTTGTTTGATGTCCATTTATACTTCTTATGGCTATAAATAGAGAATTTGTAGAAATTTTGTATAAATTCTGATTGATCAATAGAAATACCCTCTCTCTTTACTCTCCTATTCTTTTTGTTCTTTATTCCCTATCTTTTATTTTATAACAAAAAATAATTTTTTATAATTGATAAAAATAAAATGAGTCAGATTAACATATATATATATATATATATATATATATATATATATATAAAGATTATCAATATATTGATAATCTAATCTATAATGTATAAATTTATTAATTTACTAATAAAGTTTTCATTGTCAATATAAAGGTTATTATCACTCAATTAGACTTTGGATCAATGTTAAATTACACTTGTAATTTTTTTATTAATTCTCACTTAATTAGCTTTACAATTATATGCCCATTAAAACTAATATTTAGCATTATAAATATATACATTAGCTAGGCATTTTCATTTAAAATAAAATCTAAAAAAATTAGTTGAAAATTTATATTTTACCATTTTGTAATAGGTTTGGTTCCCATCACTGAAAAAAAAAAGAAGACTCTTATTTAAGATTTTTAGTTTTTTATTATTTGATATTAAATAGTTCTACTATTCCTTGATTGTAATAATATTTATATAATTGTTAATGTATGTTGTGAAATATTATGTCAGAGACAATGTAATATTAAAGTAATGATTATTTGTAGGTGAAATTTTGACTCATTCAAATGACAAATTATTTTATCTAGTTACTTAATATTCTACTATTGGTTGTCTCCCATTTTTTTTCATTAATTTTAAAATGTTGTTTTAATAAAATTAACAGACTTTATTATAAATTAGACTAATTCTCATTTAATTAGAAAAAGTATATTTTTAAAAATTATTAAAATATATATTATTTAATAAATTTAAAAAATAAACAAATCAAATTATGTGCAACGTAGGTGACACAAGAACTAATAATATAAAAAACTTAATCTTCAAAAATCATTTTTATTTAATTATAATATATATTTTTATATTTTATTTTCAATATATTTATAATTTTTCACAAATATAATAGTGTCCATATTGATATTTTTATATTTTATATTTTAATATAATTATTCTTATTTTTAATTTGTAAAATCCTAATGATCTAATATTTTCTTAAATAAATTATTTATCCAAACAAAAAAATCCTTAATATTAGCATTTTGAAGTAATAAATTCTAAAATGCTAACATTTTAAAACTCTAAAAAAATTTAAATATCTTCATCCTAACTATAATACCCCATATCAGACTTGATCGCCGGGTCCAAGTTACAGGATGTCACATTCATTGTCAGAGCAACTATAGTCAATTACATTCAATTTATACTATTAAACACTTAATTACGAGTCATATAAGTATATAATACGATATACAATCATTTTCGGGTCTTAAGCAAGCCTACAAAAGCTCTGTAGCTCACCTAAGGTCGAACTAGGACAAATTTGTAATGTTTTCAAAATCATGGGTTGATGTTGCGACTTCAGGGGTTCCTCATTGCGGCGCAATATACTGACTTTGCCTCATGACAATGACAAATGCTCGACGTCACGGCGTGACATATTGACTTGGCCTAGTCGCGACGACAAATGCTCAACGTCGCGACATGACTGTTTGTTTCTAAATGATACAAATTGACACCAACCTGCATTTGCTGAACCAACCAAAACACATTTTCATAACACAGTCCCAGCCAAAAACACGATTCTCATGACTCAATTACAAACCATAGCACTTTATTCACAAATGTACTATTGTCATACTATTATTTCTTCAATGTCGTACAATTTATAAGTGAATTACCTAGTACAATTCATTCAAGCAATTGACATATGTGCATGATCAATTAGGCCATGGATAAATCAACTTGGTATACAATTTCAAACCTTGCATTACAGTCAAATACACGTGCAACTATATGATCATTTCCAAATATCAAATTCTAACTTCAAATGTACACAAAATCATGTTATTACACCAACAATCAACTCAACCTAGGTACATGCCATCCTTTTAAAAGAAATGGAATTATACTAACTTTTTTGAGTCAGAGATCGTTTCTTGGATGTTGGATCTATTGCACACACTCTCGGGAATCAACTATACATGTGCACGAAGAAAACAAACTGTAACACCCCTATCCCGTAACCGTCGCCGGAATATGACGAGACGTTACCAGAAATTAGGAATCGGATCAGAACAGTAAAATTTTGAACCTTTTCTTAAATAAAAGATCATTTATTTATATAACTAATAGACACAAACAAAGATCGAATTTAAAACTTATAAAAGTAAACTTCTATAAGATGTCATATTCGCATGGCTTATATACAATAGTCAAAATATCATTCTACTTATAGTCTAACCTATACATGCCATAAGCTAAGTCCAAATCACATGATTACCACAATAGTAGATAGTGTGACGAAGTGCCCGAGATAATAGTAAGAGTCAATGATCTACAAAAATAAATAGAGAAACATAACATTCAAAGTAAGCTTTCATAAGCTTAGTAAGTCTTAAGCAATTTAAACAGTTGAACTTAAAAACAAACCAAATGTTTGAAATCACATAACTCTTTCTGAGTACAATACTATTTGGCCGATTATGCACAAACACATATCATTTTACTCCGTTTATACTCAAACTCATATAAACATAGTATTTACAAGCTTCCGGATTAACTTTAATTCTTTCAAATTTCACTAGTGTATCAGTTCTTACCCACACTTACTTTCAACATTCATAGTTAAATGGCATATCGAAAACTATCTTGTAACTTTGCATAATGACTGAATGCATACATATACAAATATACATATGAATTTACAACATCTTTTCATATGCTTCTCATTACACATTCTTAATTCTCGTCAGATCAATCTCACATATATAATCTATATATCACAGACCTGAATCACTTAATGTGTAATACGAGTTCAATTTATCATCTAAGCATAGGATCTCGTAGTCATATACTTTATCGAATTCACTAGCATTTGGCCTGCGGGGTATAAAACCCGAACATCACACCAGCACGAAGCCTACGGGACTTTAAACCTGGATACAATCTCAGTACAATTTATTTTATATACTTTTTACTAACTTTGGCCTCATCAAATATCTAATAATACCCACTTTTCACAATTGGTCATTCGGCCACATTATATACACATAAGCACATATATAAGATAATGCTTTTATCATTACGTGCTAATACATCATATACTTTGCTTTCATTTAAATAACCACTCAGCCATATTACATTTCTAAGTAACCATTCGGCCTCACTATACAACTAAGATAGCACACATTTTCATAAAGGCCATTCAGATAACTTGCACACATTTAATATTAGCCATTTCGGCCTCACCACATATACATATCTTGTACATCAATTTCATCATATCAAAACCACTTATATATCATTTCCTAACGTCACAATTCAAAATTCACATATGGTTTTAATCAATATCTTATAAGCAACTCAAACAGTTTTATCAATGTTTACAACATAATCACGAATTCACTACAAGCTGTCTTCCTAAGCAACAATCATTAAATTATTTGTAACTGGAGCTATGAAACTCCAAATCAAGTGCTGTTAATTTTCCCTGAAAATAGACTCATATATCTTTCATCCATAAAATTTTCAGAATTTTTTGGTTTGGTTAATCAATACCAGATTTTTCTTAAAGTTTCCCCTGTTTCACTGTATGACTAATCTAACCACTCTTCACTTCGAATCAAATTTCTCATTGTACAGAATTCAAAATATGTTCTCGTTGATTTCATTTGAAACTAGACTCATTAAGCTTTAACTACATAATTTTTTTAGCCTCTAAATCAACTCCAACAATTTATGGTGATTTTCTAAAATCACGCTATTGCTGCTGTCCCAAGCAGATCTATTACAATTTACTCTTAAATTTCCAAAAGTTCAAACACTTAAGAACTTACTAAGACCTCAACTTCCCTTCTTCAATTTCCTAATCACATTAGTAGTTTCACTTACTTTGTAACATTAATCCACAATTCATCTCATAATTCATTCGGTAATTTCATCACATAATTTATTAAAATATCATTTCCTTATATTGATTTCAAATACATTCAAGAATTTGAAGCATAATTTCATAGCCAAATGTAATCACTATTCGGCATTTACAAGAAATTCATAGTATTTTATTCGCGTCTTAACTCATGATGCTTCCGGTTTTTCCATCTTATTTCATGTATTCAAAATACCATTCACACATATTAGTCCATAAGACATTTGGCTATCACACAAAGTCCTCACTAAATTCATACTCATTCTATTTACCATTACTTAACCGAAACACAGAGATCATATATCATTCTCTAAAACTCTTTTAGCATATACCTCATTTCCATGCACAATTCAATCGAGAAAGTTAGCCATTTTCAGCTCATATTATGAACATTATTAATCATTCGAAAATATATATATTTATATATCACATATACTAAAACTTTATTCTATATTCATTTAATCTTTACACACATAAATTCAACTTAATCGTTTAAGAGCTTACCTCAAAAGTTATCGTACGGCTATATCGACTACATGACTACCTTCGTTTTTTCCTCGATCCGAGTTTGTCCCCATAAGATCTTGATGCTCAATCAACAATTTTTAAATTCAATTTGCAAACAACAATGTCATCACTTTACATAACAGAAATTAAATTTCATTACTTAAACTATCCACGACAATCACCTTCCAAGCACCTTAATTTTTCTTTAAGCTAAACCACCTCACAGCATACATATACACATTCGGCTAATTATAAAACAAAATCAGCACTCATAACTGAATCATTAACTAAAATCACATTTGGTAATATGCTTAAATAATCTTCAATATTTAATAACATCTAAAACTAATTTGCTTGAGGTGCCATGAATTATTCAAATTGGCCGAATATCATTGAATTTCTAAAATCATGCTTATAACCACTTGGCCGAATTTCACATATCAAAGCCACTTATATATATTATTCAAAGTATTTAACAACACTTAAAAATCCAAAACCATAAAACTCAATTCATATAACACCTTCAAAGACACTCAAACAACCCATATATTTCAAAATTTCACATTTTAACCATTAAATTTCTACATTTCACAATTTAATCCAAAATTGACATTTTTACCAAAATTCACTTAACAAAACTTATTAATCTAACATCAAAGATTTATTTTCTATCATTAAACATCAAGATACTCAAACATTCAATAATGGCATCATCCAAATACTTTAACAATTTTAAAATTAGAGGTACGGGCTAGCTAGAATACGAAGTAATGATCTCAAAAACATAAAAATTATCAAAAACCGAACACAAAACATACCTAAATCACTTCATGCAAGTGTCGAAACTAAGGAAGCTTCAATGGCTTTCTTTTTCTCCTCCATATTCGGCCAAGAAATAAAATTTGCAAGGCCATTTTATGTTTTATTTTTATTTAATACATTTTAATATTCCATTTACCCTTTTGTCCTTTATAATAATACATAATTTCATATATGCCAAACCACAAATCTCCACTATCATAAAGTAATGGTTTAATTGATAAATAGGGACTTATACTTTAGTAAAACATGGAAAATAAACACTTAAACAATTAGAATGCAACTTTTGTATTTTACGCGATTTAGTCCTTTTTGCTTAATTAACTATCGAAACGATAAAATTTTTCAACGAAACTTTAATACCATCTTTTTGCCACTCCATAAATATTTATAAAAATATTTACGACTCGGTTTATAGAAATGAGGTCCCGATACCTCATTTCCTAAACCCACTTGACCTTAGAGTCATACCACTTGAACTTAATAAATCACTTATAAAACAAATATCACAATATCAAAAACATTTTTAAAATCATAATTAACTCGTAAATATTAAATATAATATTTACAAACCTACTCGTCGGATTTGGTGACCCCAAAACTACTGTTTCGGTTAATCCTAAAAACGGGCTGTTACACAAACCGTACGTTGAGTGAAAATGCTCAGTGAAAACACTCAGTGGTATTTTTATGATTCAAGTCAATATAGTACAAGTATATATATTTCAATGCAAATATTTTACTCTAATTCAATTATAGCCAAATCACATACATTTTCATGTCAAAACTTCCATGACCACATAACTTGCACATATCCATTTTTCAACTTTATCGTAAAATAATCTTTAAGAAAAATTATTTAATTTTTCTACATATAACGGATTCACAATGACCAATTAATTTAATTTCATTTTCAAGCAACAATTAATTAATAATTCGAAAAGCCATACATTAATTTTCAGGTCATTTCCATACTTAGTGAGAAAACCACATTCATTTTCAAATATTATCCATTTCTCTAACTTTATCATTTCTATCAATTTATGTTCATTTGATTCAAGATGCAATTGATTTCTAGTTTCAACAAGCTAGTAGACGGACCGATTGGACATATGTGAATAGGGCTCAAATGATTTATAATTAAGCTTTAGCTTTTTGCCTATTAATTATAAACTCATTTGGTCACAAAGTCATTCCACTATAGTATCATGACTGAGTTCTCCCCAAGTACATACCATTACAAAGATACTCGATCAGTGCTCGTCCAATGACCTTGTTGTAACACCCCTAACCCGTATTCGTCGCCAGAATAGGGTTACGAAGCATTACCAAAGTTTACAAAATAATTACAGATATTTCACATCATTTACTATTCATGTTCGATACTAATCATATTGTCCCTTGAATAGGCCCTCGAGGTCCAATATAAGCATTAGAATCAAATCGGGACTTAATTGGGATCTTAAAAATTTTTTCATGAAATTTTAAATTTTTTCCTAGATGCAGGGCTCACACACCCGTGTGGCCAAGGTGTAACAGCTCGATTTAGGGCCTAGTCAGAATAGTGGTCTCAGAACCATAAATCTGAGACCAAGAAATAATTTTAAATATTATTTTGAGGTCATAGCATGTCTATATGAGTGTATAAAAATTTTGGTGCATTAATTTTAACGTTTGTGAGCCCAATTGTGAAAAAAGACTAAATCGCATAAAGTGCAAAAGTTTTGGATTGATAGATAAGGGTGTTAAATTTCCATGAGACTTAAATTGAGGGTCTTTTAAGGGAAATTTGACCCTTTTAAGAGTGCTTGGCCGGCCATAGAGTCTTAGAGGAGACAATTTTAAAGTTTGGTATGTTAGGTGGCTTATTTTGACTAAAAAGAAATAAAATAAAAAAAGTTGTCAATTTCTTTTCTTCTCATCTCTTTCCACCGAAAATATCAGCCATGAAAGGGGGTTTGAAAGCTCAAAATTTTTAGCTACTTAGTTGACTCACAAGTAAGTGATTTTTATGTTCTTTGTTAATGATTTTTATATTTTTGAGACCCTTGAAACATAAGCTTTCAAATGAGGGGACTATTTGGCAAATGGTGGAAAGTATAGGGTTTTTCCATGAGAGCATTTTGGGTGTTTTTTTGAAAGTTTATGGAAGAATAAGAGTCTTGGGTATGTTATAAACAACTTTTGTGAAAGTTGTTAACATGAAAATACCTAAAAGGACCATTTTGCATAAGTTGTAAAATGGATGATAAATGTATGAAATAATGAGAATTTGGCTGCTTATAGTTATAAAACGCATTCGGCTAAGGCTAAATTGCAAGAAAATGTAATGAAAATCGATTTTTGGACCTAGAGGCAAAATGATCATTTTACCCAATTATGCATTCTTGAGTGTTTAGATTGTTGTGCTGACGAAATGAATGAATTTTGTTAATATAGATCAAGAGAAACGTGATTCGAGTCTTGATCGGGGTAAGAACAAAGTTTACGAAGATTGAACTCGTTTTCATCATTTTGTATCGAGGTAAGTACATATGTAAATAATGTGTTATTAAAGCTTATTTTGAAATATATTGAGTGATATACATGTGTAATTGCTTTATGGTATTCATGTGACCAAATTGCAATTGTTGCCATGATAGTGTAAATGATGTGTTATGAGAATAAAGTACATTGTGAGCAAGTGAAATGCTACCCGGTTAGATAAGAAACCCCGTTGAACCCTAGATTTAGTATCAGATACAAAAAGGGGATACCATGAGAATTAAATGGTCTGAACTCATGAGATATGTCAGAGTTCATGGGATGAATGAAATATGTAACGTGGGTCTGGATACTGACTTTGTTATAGACCCGTGAGTAGCTCAATGAGCGTATGTTACATGATAACACTATAGGGTTCGGGCACTGACTTAATAAAAAGGCCCGTGAGTAGCTTAAAATGAGAGCATTTCATAGTGTGTGGTAGCTTTGGCTACTAAACTTATAAGGCACTTGGGTGCAAATTCCCCGTGTATCCGTAAGTATCCCGAGCATTCAGCAGATAACCCAAAGGCTTAGTTAATGAGATTCTGATGAGGTATGGATACTGAACTCATGATTTGAGCTGAGCATGTGATGGAATGTGACAAGTATATGTGAATGAAGTGAAGAGTAAGATAGAGAATTTTAAGTGAATTACATCTTTTATTTTAAGTATGATATGTTAACATTTGGTATACGATTTAATCACACTTTATTTTTATATATGTACTTACAAAGCTCCCAAGCTTACCCTATTTCCTTTCCTTTCTTATAGTGCCATCAAAGTAGATCGTGGATCATCAGTCACATCAGAAAGCTAGTCACACTTATATTTGAAGTCTCTTGGTATAGTTGAAATCTTTTATTTTGATTATGGCATGTATATGACTTAGGCTTTTGAGTCTTGTGTTGTTGTGGATTGGCCAAGTATATTGGCTTAATATAATATTTGAATTGTTTTGTATAAGGCCATGCAAAATGGCTAACATTGAAAGTTCTTATATAAATGCAAGATAGTGTTTCATGAATGTGTTCAAATGAGATATTGTCTATTGAGGCTGATTTGGTTGTTTGATATAGTCTTTTATGGGTTTTAGATGATATTATATAGGTTGTATGAGTAAGGGTAGCAAAGAGGCTTGGTAAACAGCCTTATTTGGTCCATATGGGTAGACACACGGGCGTGTGTCTAGACCGTGTGTGACACACGGCCTGCCCCATGGGCGTGTGGTCGGGACATGTATCCCCTGCACGTAAAATTTTCAAGTCAGAATACATGATAGTAAACACACGGGCAGAGACACGACCATGTGTCTCAGCCGTGTGGTGGACACGGCCTGGCACACGGGCGTATGCCTTGGCAGTGTGACATTTTGGGTATGCTGACGTCAGAAATAGAATACCCATGTTTTTGCACACGGGCTACGCCACAGGCATGTTGAGGCCGTGTGAGGAACACGGGCCAGGGACACGGGCGTGTGTTTAGGCCTTATGAAGTCTGCACTTGATTTATGAAAAATTGTGGTAATAAATTGGCCACACGGGTAAGGGACCCAGGCGTGTCCCAAGCCACACGGGCTTGTACCTTATTTTGAAGGAAAAATTTATGTAGATGATTTAAGGGCCCTTATTGGTCCCAAATAGTTTCTAATGGTTGATTTGGAGCTTGCAGACCCATAATAAGAAGATAATGTAGAAATTGAAAAGTTTCAAATTGGGGGCCGAGTCATAGAGACTCGAAAATATTCGTAAGCACGAGTTCAAGTTGGTAATGCCTCGTATTCTGCCCCGGCGTGGGTTACGAGTAGGGGGTGTTATATTTAGTGGTATCAGAGCTACGGTTTAGTCAGTTTTCAGACTAATGTAACGTATGTATGAGTCTAGCTATACATGCCATAAATAAATTGTGATAGTGTGACGGCTGCTGAACTTTTTAAATTGTGTTTTCATATAGTAATGGATCTCGATTGAACCATGGCAGACGATGTAGAAAATAACGCGGTGCCATCTGATAATCGTCCTCCCACAGTTAGTTAGAGAGGAGGAGAAGGGGCTCGGGAGGCCTTTCTCCACATGATGAATGAGTGGTACATGGAGTTCGTCCAAGCGAACCCGGATGCTCCACCCCCTCCACCCCCACCTATTCCTCGACCTGTTCCTGTAGTACCCCAGGGTGTAGACCTTGAGAGGCAGAATAGACCTCCAGTGGATAAGATCCGGAAGTAGGGAGCCGAAGAGTTTCGTTCTAGTCAAGACTACGATCCTGAAGGAGCAGAATTCTGGCTTGAGAATACCATTAGGGTATTCGATAAACTATCTTGCACTCATGAGCAATGCTTGAAGTGCGACCCTATGCCATGCCCGTACATCAGGCCGTTTCCTGCCCTGTGTAACTCTCTAACTTGCATCACACGGCCAAGTCACATGCCTATGTGTTAGGCTGTGTTACCGACACGGCTGAGACACACGCCCATGTCTCTGCCCGTGTACTCAATTCTGAGCATTCTGTTTCTAAAATTTAAGATGTAGGGGACACACAGCCAGACCACATGCTCATGTGCTAAGCCGTGTGTCACACACGGTCAAGACAGACGCCCTGTCTACTCATGTGGATAAAATAAAGCCATTTCCTAACTTTATTTTTCACCCCTTTTAACCTTGCTCCTACACCAGCAGTTATACACAACTTATCACACTCACCAACCACATTTTTATACCAAAATTTAAGTCTTATACATGTCAATTTATACTCATATTTATCTAGAAACCATGTTCACATTTATGTATGTTGTATCAAATATGCTAATTTAATTCATTCATACATATCTCATTGTGATTTCTATTAATCAATCATTTTCAAACATATACCATGATATAGTCTTTTGTACATAAACACCAAAACATCTTCATAACTAGCCATTCCAATAGCTTGTCATTAACAAATATTTACATGCCATTCATTGGCCAATTTAACCTATACATGCCATTATAACTACAATTGTTTTACCTTATATATATCAAATTGAATTGATGGATAGTGTGAGTGATCTCCGTCGAGCTTCTAATCCAATGAGCTTCTGATTTACTATAGTAAAGAGAAAAATAAAATAGAGTAAACATATAATGCTTAGTAAGTCCATATAACTTGATAATTAACTTACTAACTATTCATATTAAAGGTAAACATGTAAATCACAATCAACCATTCGGTCCCAAGCCCTAACACATATTTTCATCACTTTTGTTAATAACTTAATTCGTATAAACATCAAGAAACACATATATAAGCTCAACAATATTCAGATTCTCATACATATATGTTTTTCACATCATGTATTCATATAATATATATACAAATTATTTCCATATTTTTTTGGTACATTCTATAATAAGTCATCTCAAGTTTTGATATATTTCATGTCAGAACTTTGCTCATTATTCAACTGAAATATTAATAATCACACAGATAATACACTCGAGATGTACAAATCTATTCTCATAGATGAATATATTCATCAAACAAATTTCCATGTTTGTATATCATAATTTCATACTTACATATTTCATATATCATCATTTTCATGTACTTCAAGCAGATACATGTAAAAACCTATTTCTTTTCATGTCAGGATTTTACCCGTTGAATTATTGAAAATATCGATGGATACTCAGGTAGTACACACAAAGTGTACAAATCAGTAAATCCATCAATTCATATTTAGGAGTACCCATTAGGGCACTTAATTAGGAAACACACTCTCAGGCCACATATCGTATAATTGGATTACCAGTCTAGGCTAAATCCTGTCTCCAACATATGCTCACAAGAGCTTAATTAGGATTACCAGTCTAGGCTAAATCCTAATTGTAACATATGCTCGGGAGGGATTATATTAGGATTACCCTTCTAGGCTAAATCCTATTTGTAATGAGGTCAATAGGATTACTCGTCCGAGCTAAATCCCGTCAGCAACAAATGCATGACCTCATTCATTTCGGTAAATCACATATCCATCGATTTTTCATTTATTCATACGAAATTTGACATTTATCAGAAAATTTTTGGGTATGTAACTAATCTCATATATTTATAAATTTATGCAATTCAAATGTTCACATTCAACTCAAGCATAAAAATAACATTTTTATGATTTATCACTTATCGGGTTTTATCATTTATTTCAGGCACTTTCATTTATCGAGCTTTAATGAATATGTGATTATTTCAAATGTTTATGGTAGTTATACAATTTACATACACAACATTCAATTTAAGCATATAAACATATACAATTTAGTTATACGAACTTACCTCAATAAGTGTTCGTGTACATAAAGTCTACTAATCCAACATTTTCTCCTCTCCTTGTTCTAACTCGATATTCAGTTTATCCGAATCTATATGAGTAAATTTAACATCAATTTAATGTAATTTATACTCAAGTTAGTCCAATTTACACTTTAAGCAAAATTGTCATTTTGCCCCTAAACTTTTAATAAATGACGATTTCGTCCCTAGACTCGGAAAATAAAATTCATGCAATTTAATCCTTGTTCCGAGCCTAACCAAATTTTTCATGTAATATTTACAGACCATATATTTCATAAAAATAAGAATTTTTCCATGGATTTCTCATTTTTACAATTTAGTCCCTAAATCAAGTTTTCATCAAAATTCACTTTGTAAAAGTTATTTATCTATCAACAATCTTTAATTTTCAACCATAAATTTCATAATTTCAGCATATTCATCCATGGTAAAAATTCTATACTTTGATATCTTTTCAAATTGATCCCCAAAATAAATAGATTAAGTTACCCCGATCTTAAAAATATAAAAATTAATAAAAACGGGGCTTTAATACCTACCTAATTTGGCCAAGAAAGCATGCTTTCTCTTTCCTAAGGTTTCCATGGAAAATATTTGGGAAAGATGATGATAAATGATGATATTTTCATCTTTTATTATTTATCACCTTTATTTTTTTATTCTTCCAATTTTGTCCTCTTCTTTAATTTTATTTGTAATGCCCCAAAATTTGTATTGTTGTTCTTGTTAAGGTGTGACACAAATGTGTATCTGATTCAGTGGTTAAGTATTCTAGGTGTGTGTGTGAGGTCCCAAGTTCAAGCCACAACTTGGGTAAATTTTGGTATTTTTATGAATAAAGCTCAGTCTCTAGTCAGTAGGCTTAAGTTTAAATGTTGGTAAAATTATATCAGAAGGGGCTTGCTGGTTTGGTGGTTGGGTGGAGTGTTGGTTGTGCTAGAGGTCATGTGTTTGATTCTCTGGGCAAGCAAGGGGATTTAATTTTTACCTTGGTTGACTAGAAGTGTTTGAATGGAGTCAGAATTCTGATGAGGCTGGGGGTTAGTAGACGATTTTGGGGAGCAAATTTAGGGATTAGAAAGTGATAATTGGGTTTTTATTTTTTATCTTTTATTCTTTTTCTCAATTTTGATTTTTCCCCCTCTTCCAAACTTCTGACGTGAGTTTTGCTGTCATCTTTCCCCTACCATTTTCATTTTGTTTGATCAGCAAATCTTTCCTTTTCTTTTTGTTTCCTTATCTTACCTTTCTACTTTGCAACAAATAGAGCGTTGGGCGCGTGTTGGTAAGTTTTGTTCTTGCTTCCTATTAACGTTTGCATTAGGGATTTAAAGGGGCTTTCTTTTGGTTGTTAGGAGTTGATCAAGGGGCTGGAGAGCAGCCATTAACGTTTTAAGGGTTCGGTGTTTCTACTTTTCGACCGAGGTAAGTTTCAATCATTCGTTGGATGAATACTTTATTTTGCATTCGGGTTTTGTTTGGCTGTTAAAGTGATTAATCGAATGTATACTGATTAATTTTAGGCTCGGGATTACTTGGAGTTGCTTTGGCATCACAAGCGTATTAGGTGTGTAGCCGAAAACATAGAAAACAAAAATCGGCGAAAGCCAAAAAATGATTCTGTCGACGCCACACGGGCGTGTGGTCCCCCGTGTGGTAGGCCGTGTGACAATACACGGGCGTGTGATCAACGAGGCCAGGCCATGCGCGAATGACACGACCGTGTGATGGCCAGAGAAGGCCGTATGCGACACATGGGCTCGACCAAATTGGGCCGTGTGGGCCCACATGGGTGAACCATACGGGCGTGTGAGATTCTGGGCCAAATGTGTGATCCACATGGGCGTGTGAGCCTATTTTTCTGAAATGATCCGTAAGGTTGCGTGAGTAGCCCAAGTCGACTGCGGGCCTATTGTAGGGTCGGTAAGCGTTACTTAGACCCCTAGTTATGTGATCTGATTATATGGTGTCTGACTGAGCACGATATCTGTACTGAACTGATTGTATGATCTGTTATTTGCATATTGCATGTCACATATGGTATGTTGCATTGCATTGGGGTGAGTTAATGATATTTTGGAGGAAGTATGTGAAAGGCTTAAAGCCTGTTATTTGACAGCTCAGTTGCATTATTCTATTTATGTGTCGCATTTTGGTACAGTATGGTGTGTAGGGATGGGTGGGTTGATTTTATCCCCACGTGGTGTGTAGGGCTGGACGGAAATGGTGTGTAGAGGCTGGTGGGTAGGATTCTGATTTGCATTTTATATCCGATTGGGCTAAGGCCCTTGTATATATATTTGATTCTACATCTGGTTGGGCTAAGGCCCTAATCCATATCAGATTTTGCATCTGGATGGGCTGAGGCCCGAACTGATTCGGTAATGGGCTTCTGCCCCATACTGTTATTTCTAACTTCTGATGTGTGTTTGATATGTATGATGTCTGTGGCGATTACATACTGAGTTCCAAAACTCACTCTTTTCTGTTTAATCTGTCCAGGTAGTCCCCAGCACTAGGTGGATCGGTGTAGCGGAGGACTCGACGATGGCCACAAGTAAAACTTTTGTAATGCCTCCACTGGTTTTTTGTTTTGATTTTTTAGTTCATGATTTCGATTGTAATTTTTGGGATGCTGGAATTTTTGGTTTTAATTTGGGAATTTAACTGTTTTATAATTCATGGATATTTAAATTGCAAACTCAACGAAACTTGATTTTTCACCAAAAAACGAAAGATTTTCGGAATCAAAGATAGTTTTCTAAAATAAGATATTTTCCAAAGCTTTCACTAAGTAAAAAGGCCCCTTTGAACTTAACGATGAATTTGTGTTTTTCAGACTAAATAAAAGTTAATAACAAGAACGATTTTTACTTGACAACTCATTTTTTTTTGTTTTTAAAAGAAAAACAATTTCCATGTGATATCGCCAGATTAGGCCATAACGTCTAGGCCAGGTTTGGGGTGTTACATTATTTTCCATGGATGAATCATCATCCTTAAGGACCAAGCATTTTTAATGGTCTAACTACCATATAAGGACCTCCAATTTAAAGTTCTATAGCTATTTAATCCCTTTAGCTATTAGAACTCAACTTTTGCACCTTGTGTAATTTGGTCCTTAATCGATTTAAACATGTAATCGATAAAATTTCTTTACGAAATTTTCACACAACATTATTATCATATTATAGACCATAAAATAATATTAAAATAAATTTTATTTCTGGAATCGAATTTGTGGTCCCGAAACCACTGTTCCGATTTCTTTAAAAATGGGCTGTTACACTTGTCATAAGTGTGTTACCTTAATAGGATATCCTTAATATCTTTATAATAAATCCATTCTTCCAATATGATCCTATTTTATCTCATGGTAACCATTACATCTTCCTTCATGAAATGTCAACTACTATCAAATAGTAATTAAGTCAATTATCACAAAGACAAATAACCCGTGACCACATTTACTTTTCATCTATCATGTATTGCCAATGAGAGGATATCATTTACCCATGTCTTGGAGTATGAAGTCCACTATTTTGAATGATGCTACATAGTAAAATTAAGGCACTAGATCCAACAAAGTTAATATCAATGCTTCTATCAACATAACTTTCAGTTTCTTGAAACTTTATTGAAACTAACTATTCCACTCATACGACATGTTCTTTTGCAGAAGCTTCGTCACAGGAATGGCTATTTTAGAAAACCCATTTACGAATCTCTTGTAATACCCAAATTCCATCGGACAAAATAGCGTGCCCCAAAATTACCACTTTAGATAACTAGAACTCACACTTATTGAGCTTTTCGAAAGGTTCTTCTCATACAACACTTGTAATACAATTCTCAGATGCTTTTCATGATCAACACTACAACAAATTCATCCAAAAAACGCAGAAAAATGCGGTTCATGAGATCCCTGAATGCCGTAAGTGTATGTTGGATCTAGTGCCTTGAGTGTAGCATATTCATTTGTAAACTTGTAATTTTTTCAAACAGATTGGTTAATAAAAAAAATCATTGATTACATTAATATACTTAGTATAATTGTCCTCACATGGTTTTTGCACACAATACAAAATGGAAGCAAATGTTGCTCATTGGTTGTTTAAATTGTTAGCTCGAAAGATTAACTCAAAATCACCAAATGGGGGGGTTAATTATCCTTAAGAAAATTTGTGAAAGCAACGAAAGAATATGCAACAAAGAACACAACATTTTATGGTGGCTTGACCCCAATTTACTACTCCACTACCTTAACTTTCGACAACTAAGGATTTTCCCAAATTCACTAATTTGACGACCTTTAAGGACAATGTTTAACCTTACAATATTCCTTAAGATTTCTACTGTAACACCCCTTACCCATATTCGATGCCAGAATAGGGTACAAGGCATTACCGGAATTAAACACAACATTCATACAAAACTGAGACACGAGTTTCCACTCAAATTTAAAAACTTTTCATAAACATTCACATCGTCCCTTAAATGAGCCTACGAGGCCCAAAACATATATTAGGAATGGTTTGAGACTAAACCGAGAACTGTAGAACTCTCGGGAGACTTAAAATTTTTTTATCATGAAATAGGTCCATATGCCCGTATGGTGAAGGGGCACGATCGTGTGGCATATCACACGCCCGTGCTTCAGGCCGTGTCTATCTTAGGGTGCATTCTGTTTATGATGTCATGCACAAAATGTAGTCACACGGCCAAGGCACACGCCCGTGTGATTAGGTCGTGTAGTCAATTAAAATTTTATAATTTTCCATAAAATAAGTGCAGACTTCACACTACTTGGGCACAAGCCCATGTCCTATGGCGGTGCCTCTCACACGGCCGAGACACACGGCCGTGTCTCTACCCATGTGTTTACTACTGGGCATTTTATTTTGCATTAATTAAGGTGCAGGGGACACACGGTCGAATCACACGCCCATGGGGCAGACCTTGGTACAATATTGCATTATTTACACATGAACTTACCTGGGTAAAAAATATGGACAATTAATTCAATTTAGTCCAAAATCTTGTTCTTTCCCCGGTCTAGGTCCGGACTCTTTTTTTCTTGATCTATAATAGCAAATTTAGCTCATTTAATCATCACATTATTCAAATCAGTCCAAAAACTATATTTAGGCAAAATTATGGTTTTGCCCCTAAACTTTCACATATCTGCAAATTAGTCCCTAAGCTCGTAAAATGAAATGTGTCCATTTTCTTTGTTACCCAAGCCTAGCCGAACTTAATCCATACTCATATCAACCCAAATTTCCCATTCAAACACACATCTTTCTACTCATTTTAGACCTTTTACAAAAAGGTCATTTCTAGGTGTTTTCATGAAAAATCACTTAGTAAAAGTAACTAAAAATAAGATTGAATCTGTACCAGTTGTGTGTGAGTATCCAAATGTGTTTCTTGAAGAATTACCGGGTTTGCCACATATCCGAGAGGTAGAGTTTGGTATTGAGTTAGAACCGGGGACAACTCTAATTTTGATAGCTTCGTATTGGATGGCACATACTAAATTAAAAGAGTTGAAAGCATAGTTGCAAGAGTTAACAAATAGAGGTTTTGCACGACCGAGTTTCTCACCCTGGGGTGCGCTAGTTCTATTTGTGAAAAAGAAAGACGGTTTGATCAGTTGAAAGCCCTTTTGACCGAAGCTCCAGTGCTAGCTCAGCCAGAATCAGGTAAAGAATTTGTTATCTTTAGTGATGCATCTTTAAATGGTTTGGGCTGTGTTTTGATCCAGGAAGGCAGAGTTATAGCTTATGCCTCGAGACTGTTAAAGCCGCATGAAAAAAACTATCCGACACATGATCTAGAATTGGCAGCTGTAGTATTCGCATTGAAGATATGGCGTCATTATCTGTTCGGGGAGAAATGTCATGTTTATTCCGATCACAAAAGTCTGAAGTATTTGATGACTCAGAAGGGTTTGAATTGGAGACAGCGTCGATGGTTGGAATTGTTGAAAGACTATGAACTTGTAATTGACTATCACCCGGGAAAGGCTAATGTTGTTGCTGATGCTTTAAGCCGAAAATCATAGTTTGCTTTGTATGCAATGAATGCACATATAGCCAAGTAAATTGATGGTGTGATAATAGCTGAGTAAAAAGCAAGACCATTATTTATTCGACAGATTTGTGAAGCTCAGAAAATCGACAATGATTTGATAATGAAACGGGTTCAATGTGATTCAAATGTGGATTTAGAGTTTCGAGTTGATGTTGATGACTGTTTGAGATTCAAAAACTGAATATGTGTTTCGAGAAATACAGAGTTGATTCAGACGATATTGAATGAAGCTCACAATAGTTAATTATTTGTTCATCTGGGTAGTACGAAGATGTATAATAATTTGAAACAACATTATTGGTGGCAAGGTATGGAACGAGACATTTTTGACTTTGTATCGAAATGTTTAGTCTGTCAGCAAGTAAAAGCTGAGCATCAGGTACCTTCTGGATTACTTCAGCTGATCATGATACCTGAATGGAAATGGGACAGGGTCACGATGGATTTTGTATCCGGTTTACCGTTGACATCGAGCAAGAAAGATGCAATCTGGGTTATTGTTGATAGATTAGCTAAATCTGCTCACTTTGTTCTGGTTCGTACAGATTACTCACTTGATAAATTGGCTGAATTGTATGTTTCTCAGATTGTAAGGTTACATGGTGTGCCTATATCTATTGTTTCAGATAGAGATCCGAGGTTTACATCGCGGTTTTGGAAGAAACTGCAAGATGCATTAGGTACTAAACTGCATTTTAGTACTGCTTTTCATCCCCAGACAGGCGGTCAGTCTGAGGGAATTATTCAGATACTTCAGGATATGTTGAGATGTTGCATTCTCGAGTTCGAAGGTACGTGGGAACGATATCTACCTCTGATTGAATTTGCGTACAATAATAGCTTTCAATCAATTATCAAAATGGTACCTTATGAAGCTTTGTACGGTCGTAAATGTCATACACCTTTCTATTGGACTGAGCTTAGTGAAAATAAGATATACAGAGTCGATTTGATCAAAGAATCTGAACAAAAAGTAAAAGTGATCCGTGAAAGTTTGAAAGCAGCATCAAATCGTTAGAAATCATATGCAGACTTGAAACGTAAAGACATAGAGTTTCACATTGGGGATAAAGTATTTTTGAAAGTCTCATCGTGGAAGAAAATACTCAGATTCGGTCGTGAAGGCAAATTGAATCCAAGATTTATTGGACCGTATGAGATTACAGAGAGGATTGGACCGATTGCGTATAGATTGTTGTTGCCACCTGAGTTAGATAAGATCCATAATGTATTTCATGTTTCGATGCTTCAGCGATATAGATCCGACCCCTCGCATGTGATTAGTCCATTAAAGATTGAGATTCAGTCAGATATGTCATACGAGGAAGAACCGATTCGTATTTTGGCTCATGAGATTAAAGAGTTGCGAAAAAATTCCATTGGTTAAAGTATTGTGGCATAAACATGGAGTTGAGGAAGCAACATGGGAGCCAAAGGATTCAATGAAAGAGCGTTATCCGAACCTATTCACCGATAAGATTTTCGGGGACAAAAATCCCTAAGGGGGGAGAGTTGTAACAGTCCGATTTAGACCTTATTCGGAATGGTGGTTTTGGGACCACGAATCTGAGTCAGAAAAATATTTAAATATTATTTTTCGTGCTTGTTATATGTGAATTTGCATGTGTGAAAGTTTCGTACGAAAATTTGATTGTTTGTGTGCTTAATTTGATAAAAGGATTTAATCACGTAAATTGAAAAGTGGGTAGTTTATTTTGTAAAGGGCTTATTTGTTGATGGCTTTCTAAGTGGGAGTATTTATGATGATTTTAACCCATTATATATGATGTTGGACGATAGTGGGCATGATATAAGTGATTTTATAATTTATTAACTAAGGTTAAAAAGGTAAAATAATAATAAGTAATATAAATGTTATAATATATGATAAATAAAACAAAGTGCTCATATTATTATTTCCACCATAGCCAAATATAAACAGAAGAAATAGGAGAAGTTAGGTTCAGCCATCTTCCAAGCTAAAATCAAGGTTCGTTCTTTGTCAGTTTTTGATAATTTCTACGTTTTTGAGATCGTTGCTTCGAGTACTACAAAACCCATGCTTGAATTTTTGATTTTGGTGAATATTTTGAGTTGTGCCATTATTGATAGCTTGTGATTTTTGTTGTTTGATAACGAAAAATGGAAGATATGTTTTAGATTAACATGTTTTGTATTGGAGTTTTTGATGATTTTGAGCAATTAGGATTAAATTGCAAAAATAATAAATTGAAGGGCTAAAATGATAAATAAATGAAATATATGGATTAGTACTAGCATAAGGAAGATTCGACCTAACTATGATGTGGTGAGATTTTGTGTATTTTGTGTTTTGTACAATTAGGACTAATTTGTAAAAGTATGAAATATTAGGGGTAAAATGGTAATTTGCCCATTTATGTGTTGTTGGGTTAAATTGAATAAAATTGTGTTTAAATGAGGTTATTTTGGAATTATATAGATCAAGAACAAAAGAAATCGGACTTGGATAGGGGAAAAGCAAAAATAATTGAATAGCCGATTTATAACGTCCTTCGATATTCGAGGTGAGTCTTTAAGCAATTAAACATTGTTTATTTCGAACATAGAATGTTTTAATATGATGATTCGAATATTATAGTTTACTAGTATAATAGCCGAATGTGGTTTATCATTGAATTAATGTGGTTGAGTTTATTCGATTGAGTTAAAACCTCTGAAAGGTTATATGAATTACATGAAATATTTGGACGATTCGATATATGAACTATTATAGAATGATTTTATAATTGTGATATTCGGGATTTGTGCCTATCAGGCTTAGTGCCGGTGAATAAATATCAAACCTTGGGTCTAGCAGGCTTGGTGCCGGTGTGTGATTTAGGCTTATGCCTAGCAGGCTTATTGCTGGTGATTTATTTTCAAGTCTATACGTAAAAGATTTCATGTTGATGTGGTAAGTGAACAAGAAAATCGTGCTATATGAACCTTGTATATTCGACATATTTGATGATAAATTGAACCTTGTATATTCGGTCTTATAGGAATGCACTTATGAAATGATATAATGAACTTGGTATATCCGGTCATATAGGTAAGTATTGATGTGGTGTTCAAATTGAATTTGTAAATTTGGCCACATAGGTATATATATATACACTTACATAAAGATATGTTTGATCTTGCAGATTCTGCTAAATAAGTGATGATGATATATGAAGTCAAATATGGTATTGTGAGCTTATATAGATGTGTGAAAGTATACTTTTAATTTATAATGATATTTGGCTTTGAAAGTGGTATGGAAACTTGCAAAATGCTAATCTTATAAGTATTCGGCTAAAATGGTAGATATGATAATCATGTGTGGTTTTGGATTTGTTAAGTTAAAATTTAATATACATTGATTTAGTAAATTAGTTTATTTGGATTTTTAATAAGTTGATATATATATATTATTGAGTTGATAATTGCTTAAGGCTTACCAAGCTAAGTTAGCTTACTTTGTGTGTTTTTGTTACTCTGTTTTATAGATTTTGATTGTAAGTTACGAGCTCAGGGATCGTTATCGAAGTCATCCACACTATCGTCAATCTTCGGTACTTTTAAAAGTTTATTTTCGAACTTGTGGCATGTATAGGCTAATATGTATTTTGTTCAACCTTAGATATGTATAAATTTAGCGATGCGAATATGGCTTAACTTCAAAGTTTGAATGTGGTGTTTGATTATATGATATGTATGACCTATAATTAGCTCATTTTGGTAAGCTTGATACATGGTATGATATACATTTGTGGATAGTTTGTAACACCCCATACACGCATTCCACACCGAAACAGTGTACGAGGTATTACCAGAACATAACACATACCAATAAATAAAACTGAAGCAAAAATATGGCATCCAATTGAATCATGAAACATTATAACATATGCCTTTAACAATATTAGCCAACTTCAATGGCTTTGTACAAAATACTCTATCACATATTGTAGCTAATATTTTTAGCCTAGGCAATTATGACACGTAACAAAATAACTAAGCCTACTATACATGCCATAATTCAAAATGTTTAGTTCAAATACCCAAAAATATTGATAGTGTAGGCAGATCTTCAACGATCCTTGACTCCTGTGCAAGCTGGACGACACTATTTACTCCACTTTGGTCAAGCTGTCTCTCCTGCATCATGTTCACTAAATAAATTATAACTCAAGTTACGAAACTCAAAATCCAATTCCGTAAATTTTTCTTGAAACTAGACTCATATATATACTTACTAATTTTTTTCTAGAATTTTTGGTCAAGCCAATTAGTACAGTTTATTAGTTAAAATCTCCCCTGTTTTAGGGTTCGGCCACTCTGACCCCTGTATATTACGATTCACATATCTCTCTATTCAGAGTTTCAATGACTATGCCATTTGTTTATTATAAAACTAGACTCAATAAGGATTTCATACATGTAATATAAAACTCCTAATTGTTTCTTTACAATTTATGGTAAATTTTTAAATTCTTAACAGGGGATCATGCAGTCATTCTGAACTGGTCTCACGAAAATATAAAATTTTCAAAATATAAGATTCCTTTACTTTCTATGTTTCTTTTAAATGAAAATAGACTTATTAAGATTTAAATTCATATCTCATTCATCATCTAATTAAATTTCCATTATTTTTGGTGATTTTTCAAATTCGCGACACTGCGTCTGTCCAAAACAGTATTATTGCTAATTCACTCTTTCACACTTTCTTTATATTAATCTCATTTTAACATGCATATCACAATTCATTTTCACCACATTTCATACATTACAAGTATAGGTCCATGATTACAATGTCACCATATAGCCATCCCGTTGAACAATTCGGATCAATTCCCAATACTTGATGGTTTCAGCACACAGCTCCACCATCATATTTCATATAATTCGGCTCTCTTGTACACATGGTGAACACTTAGTACCACCCATGTGACCTAGCCAGTTTATCTCGTAGCTCTCTTGTCTACATGGTGTCCTTCACTTGGAATCACACATGCGACCTAGCTACATTTATCTCTTCCGTAGCTCTCTTGTCTACATGGGATACTTCCCGTATCACACATGTGACCTAGCTACTACATAGTATCGCATAGCTTTCTTGTACACATGAAGTGCACTCGGCATCATACATGTGACCTAGCTACACTCTATCTATATTATTCAATCTTTCCGAATGTTCAACCGGAATTTCTCTCTCTATTACTTATTTCCATTCTTCCAATAGTCAATTTATGCTTCAAAATCGGCTAAAATATATATATAATAGGCTGAAATATAAAAATGTAAATGAAGTTAATGTATTATTTACATACAAACTTACCTCAGTGCAAAATATGGAAATTTTGTAATTTAGTCCAAAACCTTTTCCTTCCCCCGTTCGAGATCGATTCCACGCCTTTCTTGATTATTGAGCTTGAAAGCTTGGGAAAAACCCTAGCTATGGAGAACATGCAAATTTCGGCCAAGCTTAATGAAGATGAACACATTTTTGTGTTATTTTTCCCATTTTATTTCATTTTATATACAAATGACCAAAATGCCCTTACTACTAAACTTTCTAAAAATTTCATCCATGTCCTAAATTTTTGTCCATATAAAAGATAATGGTCTAATTTCCATTTAAGAACCTCTACTTAAAACCCCCAATTCAATCTAGTACTTTATGAATTAGACACACACATTTTTCACCTATTTCAATTTAGTCCTAAACGTCAAATTAAACATCCAATCGATAAAATTTCGTAACGAAATTTTCACACAATTATGAAATCATAATATAAACACTAAAACTTAATCATAATAATAATTTTTTAATTTTTTAATTTTTAAAATCTCAAATTCGTGGTTTTGAAACCACTGTTCCATTTTGGCCCTAAATCGGGCTGTTACATAGTTATAATTCAGGACAAGTGATGTAATTATGGTTGATGGATGTGTTTTGGGTGTCGTGTATTATTGATCCATATTTTGATGTATAGTTTAAATGTTCTATGGAAGTTAAATTGGATAACCGATTATAAAATAAATTGATTAGTTGTGTATATGCATTTTAAGTATGATAAATGGTAAATTTTATATTGATGAATTGGATATAATTTTTATAGGTTAACTTGCTAGCTGAATAGAGGATAGAATAAGTGGCAATGTGTGCACATGTTTTCTACTTGAATGGTTGGATATTTAGGTTTGAATTATTAATGGCATATTAGATGGTTTTAAAAAGGGTGATGTTTAAAATAAATTTTCTAGTATGTGAACTAAGCATGATATGTTTTATTTTTTTTATTAGTATTCAAATACCATTAAAGTAATGACCACATGATTCGTGTTATGTATTGATAAGGCATATGTTGTAAGGTTTTGAGGCATGTTTGTTAGTTTGAAAATACAATTATATGCATGATATGGATTCGGTTAAATTTTTGAGGTATGAATTGTATATGCAATATGATTAATAATGTATATTTAATATTTAATTAGTCATGTGCTTTATATATATGAATATGACTTGTGTGAATATGTGAAAGTTCAAAATTATGCTTTTGTTTAGTAATGCCTCATAACCATAATCTGTCGACGGATACGGGTTAGGGGTGTTACACTTGTGATGATGAATTTAATGATGTTTATAAATGTACAAATGGTTTTGTTTTGAGTTTGGTACTTGACTTATATTGTGTGTTTGAAGTTAAATTTATGATGCTTAATGATATTAGGTAATTTGAATGGTAAAGGATTGATATTTGGGAAGCTTTATGCTTGTGCATTGGTACATGATAATGCATGATTGGAAGGTTATAATTCGTTGAATTGAATATGTGAATTTAGGTATGAAATTAGATGGAAAATCGTAGCATATTGGTGATTGGTTAGTGGTATTTTGATGCATAGTGGTGTATTGAAATGGTACCATTTGATCTTGAATAGGTACGTGCAAAATGGGTGGCAAAATGGCTTGGTAAATAGCCTATTTTTGTCCACACAAGCAGAGACACGGGCGTGTGTCTCAGCCGTGTGTGACACACGGTCATGTCATGCGGTCGTGTGTCCTCTAGTGTTGAATTTGAAAACAAGTCAGTATGCTCCACACGGTCTCACACAAGGGGCGTGTGACTTGGTCGTGTGGTATAAGTCAGTATACCCTACAGGTTTGACATGGCCTGGCACACAGGCATGTATGGCCATTTTTTAGGGCACACGGGCTAGCCACACGGGCGTGTGTGTTGGCCGTATGACCAAGTCAGTGAGTTATATGGGGTTGGACACGGGCCGGGACACGACCATGTGCTCCTATTTCGAATGTCCACACGACCTGTGACATGGGTGTGTCTGGTGGCCATGTGAGACACACGACCTAACCCCACTGGCATGTGTCCCCTGTTTTGAGAAAAATTTTCAAAGTTTCATGAAAGTCTCTTGACTTATTGGTTTAGTCCCGAACCACACCCAAAGCATGTTTAGGGCTTCGTAGGCTCGTATAAGGGACAAATTGATTGAGATTGAATGATGAATGCTTGAAATGATAAAATGTATACTAAATGGATGTTTAATTGTTTTGTAAGTTCGGTAATGCTCCGTAACCCTATTCTGGCTTTGAATTCGAGTGAGGGGTGTTACACTTCTTTCCATACAAGTAATGGCTCCAAATCTTAAGCGTGAATACCACAACAACTAATTCCAAATCATGAGTAGTGTAGTTGTGCTCATGTTTCTTCAACTTCCTTGAAGCATAAGCTACAACTTTCCCTTCTTGCATCTACACACAACCATGACCCGAATGCGAAGCATCACTATAAACCACAAAATCTTTTCCAAGCTTTGTTTGAATCAACACTAGTGTCTTAGTCAAAACTGCCTTAAGCTATTCAAAACTCTTCTGCCTTTCATCAGTCCATTCAAACACCACATCTTTTTGAAGTAGTTTCGTTAAAGGTGCAGCAATAAGCGAAAACTCTTCAACGAATCTATGATAATAGCCAGCTAAACCTAAGAAACTCCTAACTTCAGTAATGCTCTTCGGTGGCTTCCACCTAGAATCATCTCAATCTTCTTTAAATCCACTCAAATCCCTTCTGCTGAAACAACATGACCTAAAAATTTCACTTTCTTAAGCCAAAATTCATACTTACTTAACTTCGCATATAATTTTTTATCTCAAAGAATCTGTAGAACAACCCTTACGTGCGCATCGTGATCCTCCTCAAAATGAGAATACACCAAAATATCATCTATAAAGAAAACCACAAATTGATCCAAGTACAAGTGGAATACTTGGTTCATCAAATCCATGAATACAACAGGGGCATTAGTTAAACCAAACAGCATCACCAAAAACTCATAATTCCCATATCGAGTCCTAAAAATAGTTTTCAACACATCAAATTCCTTTACATTCAATTGATAATACCCAAATCTAATATCCATCTTCGAAAACACTGTTGCACCTCAGAATTGATCAAAGAAGTCATCAATTCGAGGCAAAGGATACTTATTCTTAATAGTCAACTTGTTCAACTGCCTATAGTCAATACACATTCTCATCGTACCATTCTTCTTCTTCACAAACAAAACCGGTGCATCCCATGGAGATACACTCGGACGAATAAATCCTCTATCAAGCAACTCTTGCAACTGAATCTTTAACTCTTTGAGCTCTTTTGGTGCCATGCAATAAGGCGCTATAGACATCGATGCAGTACCATGATAAAGTTTAATA
Source organism: Gossypium anomalum (assembly GCA_025698475.1). Taxonomy (NCBI): domain Eukaryota; kingdom Viridiplantae; phylum Streptophyta; class Magnoliopsida; order Malvales; family Malvaceae; genus Gossypium; species Gossypium anomalum. The sequence continues at coordinate 38,244,173 of CM046958.1, read as the reverse complement.
CCAAACTCAACTTTACGATCCGGTGGAAAACTCGACAACTCTTCCGAAAACACATCAGGAAATCCTTAATAGTACGGATATCCTGAACTCTCAACTCCTTACTAACCATATTCATCACATAAGCTCAATAAGCTTCACAACCTTTTCCCATCATCTTTTCAGCCCTCATTTCCTAAACCACATTAGATAGAAAACCCGATCTTTCACCAACAATAACAATCTCCAACCCATCACTATTCCTCAAAATAATTCACTTTGTCTAAAAATCTTTATGTTCAGTTAACCAATCCATACCATGAATAACATTAAAACCATAGAATGGCAATTCCATACGATCAACAAAGAAAACATGCCCTTGTACCATAATAGGGCATCTATAATACACTTTGTCCACTACTACACTATCACCGAAATAACTAATAACAATCATACTCATATCAATAATCTCTACTAGGATCCCTAACTTACAAAACAATTCACTCAAGATATATAAATGCATAAAACCGGAATCAACCAACGAAAATAATGGAGTATACTTCAAAAATACCTGTGATACATCAGTCGAATCCTAATCCTCTAGCTCCCTAACAGCATAAACTCGAGCTGGACCTCCATACTCAACCTGTAAAGCAACAACATGAGCACAATTCACTGCCAAAATGGTCTCACATTACCTCTACCGCGACCATGGCCTCTAGCAGACATAGAAGCAGGTGTCGAACACTAAGTCTGCGATACCTCAACTCTATTCAGACAGTCCCTAAGAAAATGTTCCTTCGGACCACATTTAAAACAGCCACCTGTCAACTTACGACACTCACTAGAATGCCTATGCTCACAATGTGCACAAAGTGGCCATCTAGAACCACCCATCAAACTACCAGCACTAACCATAGTACAACTCTACTATCTAGACTAACTCTGTCGATACCCATGTCTCGCACCCCTATAGAACTATGACTATCACGTCTTCTCTTAGGCGGTCGACCAGATGCACCATTAGAAGCACTCTTACTAGATTCAGTAACCACAGAACAAGGCGGCTCAGCTAAAGTCTCCTCAACTACCTTAGCTCTATCCACTGACTCATCAAACATCTCTACATTTTGAGCTACCAAGTAAACTCGAATCTCACGATTAAGCGCAAATCAGAACTTCTTACAGAGGTCCATCTCAAAAAGTATCCTAGGAGCATACTAACTAAGTCTCACAAACTCTGCTTCATAGTCAACAATAGGTAAACCACCTTGAATCAAACCCAAAGATTCCCACTTATGAGCCTCTATATACCGCTCGTCCAAAAACTTCCTCTTAAAAACATAAAAAAAATATCCCTAGGTCAAACGATCAGTAGTAGTACCTCTCCTAACCGAATTCCACCAACGATGAGCCTCATTATCGAGGAAGGACATAGCACAACCTAACTTCTCCTCGTCAGAACATGACATCTACTCGGAGATCTTCTCAACTCCTTCTAACCAATACTCAGTAACAGTCAAATTAATACCTTTCACTCTAGAAAATTCCTTACCACCCAATGCTCAAAGATGTTCAAGCAGTAACCCACGGTTAACAGGTGTGGGATTGGCACGTGCAGGAGTAGGATTAGCACTAACAATCCGCTAAAATGCTACCATCATAGCTTCGATTAGAGGGCCTACACCCTCATTAAGTATGTTCACTCTACTTGGCAGCACAAGAGGTGCAGAGGATGTACCATCCTCTTGAGAGCTAGCTTTCACATTAACACATCTAGAAGGCATATCAAATAATCTAGCATATAAACAAAAAAATAAACGGTGAGTTACGAGGAGATGATCCAAGTCTCCTTCCTGCAAGCAAACATTAGGATTAAAGGCAATGTGTTCTCTTTCCTACCCCACATGTAGCCAAATCAAATATATTTCAAACAATCTCATGCCATTCAATCAGGGTTATATCAATGATTTCAAAAAAATAGAGAAATTTAGACTCATGAGTTTCAAAACTCCGAACACACAACAATCACCTAGGTCCAAGATTTAAAGAACCTAGAGCTCTAATACCACCAAATATAACACCCTATACCCGGCCCGGTCGCCAAGCCTAAATATCAGGATGTCACACCACCATCTCATGTCAAACACATCAATCAAAAGCTCATTCTTAATGATACACCTTCCATTTTATTATTTGTATAGGTTTTAAGTGGAACAAGCTCCTAATTACAATTAAGTCTTATTAAACACACCTTAAGCATCATATAATAACATTTGTACGTATATAAAGGCCACTTAGAAAAATTTAAAAACTATGTAGCTATCGATACTGACAAATAGGTATCGATATTTCTCTCAAGTGGTGTCGATACCTAGAAACACAAAAATTTATATACTTTTTCATACCTATTTTTACTTAAATTCATGCAAATCCGGTTAAATTCTTCGAAAAATAATTAAGTATTATAAAATAATTAAATCGTGTTAAAAATATGAACATGGTGAATTTAGTTAATTTTATGCTTAACTTTGATTAATTTTGACTATTTTCGACATATTCGCGCAAAGGGCAAAATTTGGCTCGGTTGACACTGCTGAAAGCACAAAACCGAGAAGCAAATTGAACTTTTGAGGCACATTAATTTGCAGCCTAAGACGGTTCAAAAATGTGTATTAATTCATAATTTAATTAATTTTAATTTATTCCCCATTTAATTTGGGTTAAATAAATTATTTTTAATTAATTATGGAGAAAGGGTCCAGTTGAACCGCACTGGCCGAACCATATTGAGTGAACCGAACCAGCCACTAAATGGGCAACCCAGAATCGTCCATATGCTGACCCAAATCAGAATTTTAGCTGATTAAATATGCTTGCAAAAAGGCCTTTGAAGAACTTTCAAAATGCATTCAAACCCCTCCTTTAATTGTGCCTTTATGAAACTGCCCCAAGCTTAAAATAACAAAGTTGAAACTCTCAACTTTGCCATGTGTGTGGCCGGCCAAGGGAGGTCTCTTAGGCTGATTATTTTTGCTATTTTTAGCTGCCATATTCAGCTATAAAATCCACCCCTTTCTGATCATTCAAAGCATCCCTCATCCCTCATCCCTCATTTTTTCCATCCCATTTCCCTTATTGTTCAAGTGTCGATTTCTGCTCTTGGGAAAGAGGATCTCATCAGCCATTTTTGAGCAGCAATTAGGTGTTCATAATCCACCTTGATAGCTGAGGGCAACGAAGAACGAAGAACGGAGCAACTAGTCAAGCCACGGAGAAACACCGGATTTGCTTCTTATTCCCTATCTCTTTAATTTTTGTTCTTGTTTTGACAAACATGTTTATGAATATTTATGCTATTGAAATGGTTATTTTAATCAATTTAGCTTAAAATTAAGTTTGTGTTGGGTTGATTATATTCTACCTGCTTGAAATGTTAAATTGATGTTTATGTTGTTATAGGCCCCGGTAAATTGCTTGGTTAAGTAAAATCATGCCTAAGTTATTTTTGCATTATAATTGTTAAATAACTAATGGATTAATTATTTAAACGGATTGAAATTATAATTAATTGACACAATACTTAATAAGTGCATGTTTATTCTTCTAAGGTAGCTGAAGGTTAAGTTAGCAATGTATCTGGCGATATTATTGCCTTGCATAACTTGCAAGATTATTGTGATTAAACTATTTAAAGATAGGGATGCCTTGTTACCTCACTTAGTCTTTTATATGCTTATTAGATTTAATTAGTCGTTTGAATTGACATAGGGATATGCAAGAGATTAGTTCAATTTAATGGGTATGTATGTGCAATAACATGTTTGCTTATTAGAATCTGTTTAGTCGATTGAATTGACACAGGGATATGTTAAGAGATGAATGGATTTTTGTATGTGAATATGTTCATAAGTTAGCCAATTACCGAGTTGCCACGAATTTATTCGTAACAATATACACATGATTTTAATAATTCTAAGTTAAAGAAATATAATTAATCCAACACAAGTATGTTACCTTGATTAAATCTTATTTGAAATCAGGCATTAGAACTCCTTTGTTTTATTTTAATTATTTACTTAGTTTTTAAATAGTTTTTGACCATCTTTTAAAACCAAATTATTTTTACCTCACCAAAGTGTTTTATAATTAATTTCATAAATAATTCTTTTTACAGTCCTTGTGGGTACGATAACTCGACATTTACTTGTCACTTTATTAGTTATTGCGATTGTGTACACTTTCACATTTTTTCATCGTTCCAAGTTTTTGGCGCCGTTGTCGGAGACTGTTTTTCAAAAAAAAAAAGCCACTATTTGTGAATTTGTTAGTTTTACATTTTGGTTTACTTTTCTACTTAATTTTAACTCACCTAATTTTTCTGTGATTATTTCAGGTGTTTATGAGTATTGACCAGATTATTGACTTACTCCATGTAGACCCTGAGATAGAACGAACCTTTCTACTACGAAGAAGATAAGCGAATCAGAGAAGGAATAAAGGAATGAATTTCGAGAATATGAATCAAGGAAATGGAGCAAAACTTGCTCAAAATCCTATCCTTATTACTGACAATAGGGACAGAGCCTTAAGACAATATGTTGTGCCAGTATTTAACGATCTTAATCCGGGCATTAGGAGACCCGAAATTGAGGCACAACAATTCGAGCTGTAACCAGTCATGTTCTAGATGCTTCAGACTGTGAATTCAGTGGAATGACTACTGAAGATCCTCGTCTTCACCTAAGACTATTTATGGAGGTGAGCTACTCTTTCAATTTAGCTAGAGTACCTGAAGATGCATTACTATTGAAGCTATTCCCATACTCACTAAGGGACAGAGCTCGAGCTTGGTTGAATTCATTGCCACCAAACTCAATTTCTACATGGCAAGAGTTAGCCGAAAGATTCCTCATGAAGTATTTCCCGCCTAGCAAGAATCCTAAGTTGAGGAACGAGATCAATGCCTTCTAACAAATGGATGATGAGTCCTTGTATGAGGCATAGGAATGATACAAAGAACTATTACGGAAATGCCCTCATCACGGAATCCCACATTACATCCAACTTGAGACATTTTATAATGGTCTCAATGCTCACACGAGGATGGTAGTGGATGCTTCTGCTAACGGTGCTCTCCTTTCTAAGTCTTATAATGAGGCTTACGAAATCATCGAGAGGATCGCCAGTAACAATTATCAATGGCCAACCAATCGAGCCACGTCAGGAAGACGAGTCGCTGAAATACATGAAGTGGACGCTCTCACTTCAATCGTATCTCAAGTATCTTCAATATCCTCAATGCTTAAGAATCTTACCACTAATGGGTCTAACAGTTTTGCAGCCCAACCACCTCACCAATTTGAGAGTATAGCCTATGTTTATTGTGGGGAAGGACATTTGTTCGAAGAATGTCCATCAAATCCCGAATCCGTATATTACATGAGTAACTAAAACCAAAATCGGGGAACGCAAGGACTGCAATCCAACTTCTATAACCCATCGTGGTGAAACCACCCGAATTTTTCCTGGAGTAATCAAGCGGCTGGAACAAGTAACAACTACGCCCACCTATACTGACTCAGCCGCCTAGTTTTTACCAACAAGTTCAGAACCCAGTTCAAGCTGAACCATCCAATATCTTGGAAAATTTGTTGAAGGAATACATGGCCAAGAATGATGCCTTAATTCAAAGCCAAGAAAACCAAATGGGCCAGCTTGCAACTGAACTTAGGAACCAACCACAAGGTGCTTTACCTAGTGATACGGAGAATCCAAGAAATCCGAGGAAGGAACATTGCAAAGTGTTAAAATTGAGGAGTGAAAAGACAGTAGAGCCCAACACTATCGAAGCTGAAAAGGAGCCAGCTGATGCTCAAGACTTAGAGGAAGTTCAACCAAGTGTTGAAATTCCAGTTTCACAAGAACCAGAATTTGCAAAACCTAACAAGGTAATTCCAGAACCAGCTAATTCTGATCAACTAACAACTCAGTTAGATGTAGAATTACCGCAGGAAACGAATCAACCGGTCCCAGTAAAAAAACCTCTACCACCTTACCCTAAAGACTTCAGAAGCAAAAGTAGGAAATTCTATTCAAGAAATTCCTAGACGTACTCAAGCAACTTCACATCAACATCCCGTTGGTTGAAGCACTTGAACAAATGCCAAACTACGTCAAATTCATGAAGGATATCCTGTCCAGAAAACGGAGACTTGGAGAATTTGAGACAGTAGCTCTAACGAATGAATGCAGCGCATATCTTCAAGACAAACTGCCCCCAAAGCTGAAGGATCCTAGATGTTTTACCATTCCTTGCAACATTGGAGCAATGTATTGTAGTAAGGCACTATGTGACTTGGGTGTAAGTATAAACTTGATGCCTATGTCAATGTTTAGGAAGTTGGGGATAGGTGAAGTTAGACCTACTATGGTTACACTTCAACTAGCAGATCAATCCTTAGCACATCCAAAAGGAAAAATCGAGGACGTATTGGTACGTGTCGATAAATTTATCTTCCCTGCTGATTTTGTTATCCTGGACTTTGAAGTAGACAAAGAAGTGCCGATTATCCTAGGAAGACCGTTCTTAGCAACCGGAAGGACCCTTATTGATGTGCAAAAGGGCGAGCTCACTATGCGTGTTCAGGATGATCAGGTAACATTTAACGTTTTTAAGTCTATGCGATTTCCTAACACAATTGATGATTGTTTTACAGTATACGATTTAGAGGATTTAATAGTGGAAAAGGAGCTCAACTATGTTGAGGATCCGTTGGAGAAAATTTTGACATCAGATCCTCCAAATGATGAAGAGGAGGATGAATACTTAGCTTTGCTAGAAGCTAATCAAAGGGGATTTAATCCATAATCCCGCTTTGAATCTTTGGAGTTAGAGAAAAGGGATTATGCCCAATCAAAAGTGTCAATCAAGGAGCCACCTAAATTAGAACTGAAGGTACTTCCCTCTCATTTGAAATATGTTTATTTAGGCAACTCTTCTACTGTGCCTATGATTATTTCAGCAGAATTAACTACTGACCAAGAAGAGAAACTCGTCTTGGTGTTGAAACATTTCAAGAAGGCTATTGGATGGACCATAGCTGATATCCGTGGTATTAGTCCATCTGTATGCATGCACAAGATTTTCCTGGACGATGGCGTAAAAGGGATGATTGATAGACAATGAAGACTGGACCCCATCGTGAAGGATATGGTGAAAAAAGAGATTATCAAGTGGTTAGATGCGGGTATCATTTATCCCATCTCAGACAGTTCGTGGGTAAGTGTGGTCTAATGCGTGCCAAAGAAGGGAGGTATCATAGCCATAGAAAACGAGAATAACGAGTTGATACCAACTAGAATAGTTATGGGATGGAGGATTTGTATCGATTACAGGAAGCTGAATAAGGCGACTAGGATAGATCACTTTCCTTTGTTGTTTTTGGACCATATGCTGGATAGGCTCGCAGGGCGAGATTAGTACTATTTTCTCGATGGATACTTGGGGTATAATCAGATTACAGTAGCACTGGAAGATCAATACAAGACAACATTCACCTGCCTGTACGGTACATTTTCATTTCGACTCATGCCATTTGGTTTATGTAATGCACCTGCTACATTTCAAAGATGTATGATGTTTATTTTTACTGACATGGTTGAAAAGTACTTGGAAGTTTTTATGGATGACTTTTCAGTATTCGTAGATACTTACGATGATTGCTTAGCCAATCTAGCTAAGGTAATAAGGCGATGTGAAGAAACGAACCTAGTACTTAACTGGGAAAAGTGCCATTTCATGGTGCGAGAAGGTATTGTTCTAGGGCATCGAATAACGAGACATGGAATCGAGGTAGACAAAGCAAAGGTGGATGTTATCGAGAAACTCCCACCTCTAACATCTGTAAGGGGTGTTAGAAGCTTTTTAAGCCACACTGGGTTCTATCGAAGATTTATCAAGGACTTCTCCAAAACTGCTAAACCTTTATGCAAATTATTGGAGAAGGACACGAAGTTCAAGTTCGATGATGAATGATTAAAGGCTTTCAAGGATTTGAAGAGTTGATTAGTTACAACACCTATAATCGTCACACTAGACTGGGATTTTCCATTTGAATTAATGTGTAATGCAAGCGACTTCGTGAGAGGAGCTGTATGGGCTAGTGAAGGAACAAAGTTTTTCATCCCATCTACTATGTAAACCGGACTCTTACAGGAGCTCAACTGAACTATACAGTAATAGAAAAAGAGTTACTTGCTATTGTATTTTCTTTTGACAAGTTTCAATCTTATCTTGTAGGTACCAAAGTAACTGTTTATACAGACCACTCGATAATTAAGTACTTACTTGGCAAGAAAGATGCTAAGCCGAGACTGATCCAGTGGGTGCTTCTACTTCAAGAGTTCGATCAAGAAATTCAAGATCGAAAGGGAGTAGAAAACCAAGTAGCAGATCACTTGTCCAAATTGGAGTCGTAAGAAGGAAATTTTCCTATTATACCAATTCAGGAAACGTTTCCAGATGAACACATACTGAAGGTAAGTCATGTCTATAATACCCCTTGGTTTGCTGATATTGCTAACTATTTAGCTTGTGGTTTGGTGCCAATTGATAAGACTTATCAACAAATGAGAAAGTTTCTTCACGATGTGAAGTACTATTTTTGGGAAGAGCCATATTTGTTTAAAAGGTGTGTAGATCAGATGATTAGGAGATGAATGGCAGAAGATGAAGTACAAAAGATTTTATACCATTGTCACTCAGCACTGAGTGGGGGACACTTTAGAGGTACTCGTACGGTGGCCAAAGTATTGCAAGCCGGATTCTTTTGGCCAATACTATTCAAAGATGCAAAGGTACTCGTACGGTGGCCAAAGTATGGCAGAAGATGCATATGCATACGTAAAGAGCTGTGACCGATGTCAAAGGGTCAGCAATGTCACCAACAGAAATGAGATGCCGCGAACAAACATCATTAAGGTAGAATTGTTCGATGTATGGGGTATTGACTTTCTTGGTCCTTTCCCTCCATCTTTTGGTCACAAGTATATATTGGTAGCAGTAGACTATGTGTCCAAGTGGGTCGAGGCTGAAGTTTATCCGACAAACGATGCAAATGTTGTAATTAAGTTCTTGCAGAAACACGTGTTCATAAGGTTTGGAACCCCAAGAGCTATCATTAGTGATGAAGGGTCCCACTTCGTGAACAAGTGGTTAAAATGGTTATTAGACAAGCACGGAGTGAAACACAAGGTTGCAACATGTAACACCCTAACTCGTTTCCATCACTGGACTGAGTTATGAGGTAATATCAGACAGAACATTTATTTTAATTTTTTTTCTTTTTTTTATCGGATGTATATACTTGAATACATTTATAAAACATCTTCAAGTTTATAAATATATAATATTATATACACACCTAACATAAAATACACATCAAAACTATTTTATTTTATATTTGTACTTGAACTGACAACTTATAACACTATCTCAAATTAAATATTATGACCAAGTACAATAGCAAAATTTCAAATAATTACTTATATATGACTAACATGACCGACTCACCCTAATACACATTATCAAATTACTAAGCATTTTCAACTCTCAAAATATATATATATATATATATATATATATATATATATATACCACATATAACTTTCATCCCTAAACACATGACATAATAATCTAAAGGAATTTAAACATTGACCAATAAAAATTTAATCATACAATCATACTTATGAAAATTTACATACATCATGATATACTCATTGACTATAGTCAAACCATTTCCAAAACGTATACTCACAATCACATATACCATTCATTAACAGCATATAACCTTGTACCCAAAACGAATCTAAACTATAACTAAACATAACCGAATTCAAACTTAGTAGTTAAGCCATGTTCGCATGGCTGAAATTTTCATATATAAATTCAAAAAAAATACATATTAGCCTATACATGCCATAATGTTCACTTAAGGTCAACTAAAAAAAAAGGTACCAAAACGTTGCAGGCTGGTGTGATGACTTCGACGATGGTCTCGAACACAAGAAATGGATCAAAGCAAATCTAAATAAGATACAAGTAAACACACCAAATGAGTACTCAACTCAATAAGTAATAAGCAATATAATACAGACCGTTAACATGAGATCATATGAAAAATAATGTAAGATCAACTATTTCATCCGTACCGAACTATGCCACAATTACTTAGATTATCGATTGAATCCCAAGCCAAGTCTAGCTATCCAATTAAATACCTTATGTCGGATGACATGATTTCCAATCGACTACCCAATAGTCTTTGCTTTGCCTTTGCTTGATTCCCCTCCTTTGGATTCTTTAGCTTGATTAACCCTTAAGTTGACCGAATGCTTTTAACAATTTTTCTTTCTTTCTTCATTTAGGTTTCGGTTTTGCAAAGAGAAGATGAACACTCTCCCCCCTTCCATTTCTTATTTTATTCATCTTTTTTTTATTAATTTATTTTTCTATTTAGATTATTTTATCATTTTCCATTATAAAATTGTAATTAATTGGACTTAGTGGAGGAACATCATCACATGGCCGGCCACTTCATGAATTAAGGGCATTTTGACATGCAAATCCATGCTTTCTCACCTTGTTGTTATTTAATCCTTACAATTTACCTATCATCTTTTCTAAATTTCTCAACTAAGTCCTTTCAAGAAAATTCACATTCCTAAGGCTAATTTTAAACATTTATTTTTTTTCACACATACACTATCACACTTAAATATATGCAATTAAAATTAAAATAAATTTTTATGACTCGGTTTTGTGGTCCTGAAACCACATTCCGACTAGGGTCTGATTAAGTCTGTCACACAACAACTTACCATCCGCAGACGAATGGGCAAGCTAAACTGGCAAATAAGGAAATCAAAGGCATACTTGAGAAGGTAGTTTGCCCAAACCGACGAGATTGGTCCAAAAGGCTGGACGATGCTTTATGGGCTTACAGAACAACATACAAGACACCTTTAGAGATGTCACCCTACAGGTTGGTCTTTGAGAAAGCATGTCATCTACCCTTAGAGTTAGAGCACAAGGCTTGCTGGGCTCTTCGACAACTCAACCTGAATCCTAAGCTTACTAAAGAAAAACGGATGATCCAACTCAATGAGCTAGAGGAACTCCGGATGTTCTCCTACGAAAATGCCGAATTACTCAAGGAGAGACTTAAGATTTGAAGCAGGTCAGTGAGTCTTGTTATTTAATTCCAGACTAAAGTTCTTTCCAGGTAAGCTAAAATCACGTTGGTCCGGTCCATTTACGATTCATCGCGTCTATCCATACGGAGTTGTCGAGCTCCAAGGTAAGGGAGGTAATATTCAAGTTAATGCTCAGCGCCTGAAACACTATTGGGGAGATAAGATTGAACGGAATGAAATTTCGTTCATTTTATCGGATGTTTAAAATTTTCTTATTTTCCTTTTTAATAAATGATTTAGGGCATATTTTTGGGATTAGTATGTTTAAATAAATTCTGTCTAGGAGATTGGAACTTAAGCGGGACCGCTTGTGACCCCTCCAATCTTTCCTGGGAATTGATTTTAACATAATTTTCCTAAAAATTATTCTCTAAATAGAAATTTCAATTTTTGATTTTCCAAATAAAAGGGTCAATTTTGATCCAAGTCTTAAATTGCAACTCAAATCCAAATTTTCATTAAGTTTAGGACTTAATTGAATCATTTTTAAAATTTGGTTGCTCTTTTTCGTAAATAATAAAAACTAGATGCCTCTTTTTGTAAATATTTTCGAAAGGCTTCTAGAATAAATGTTTTTAGTTTAAAAAAAATGATAATTATTAATATATAATTATATCCATTATAATATGTATTAATTATTATCAATTTTAGGATTGTATTTGATAAGTTTTTAATGATAATAAGAAGATAATCTTTAATATATAATTATATCTATTATAATTTATATATTAATCTTTATCAATTTGGCATAAAATTAGGATTAATTTTAATCATATCTTATCTTTGTTTAAATAAATTAAATAGCAATTAATAATTTAATATGCATATATCTACTTATTAATTGTTGTTATCTTTGTATAGGATTAGAATTTAGAATTTTTATTAATTAAATTGTTTTAAGAATTCTAATCTAATTCTTAATTTTCTCTCTATAAATACCACCCATCTTCTCATTCATCTAACATTAAAAACCCAAAGCACTAAAACACCAAAGTGCCGAAGCCCCTAGCCACAGCAGCACCTAGCAGTCGGCCAGCACACGCCCAGCTCCATCGCACGCCCATCTCGAGCACACCACGCATGCATTGCCTTGTGCTGCTTCAGCCTCAGCCCGAGCCAGGCCTTTATCCCGCGCGCCCTGCATGCGACCAAGTGCTACCTGCTGCCTAGGGTCCGTGTCGCTGCTTGCTTCCAACCCTGCTGTGTATCACTGCTCCCACACGCACCACGCCCGCATGGCCTAGCTGCTTGTGCGACATTCTTCATTCATCCATCCTAAGCCAACAAACCCTCCAACCCATCTTTTAAATTCCCATCTTTTTCTTCATTATTATTATTATTTTCTAGAGTTCTTATATAAAAAAAAAAGGTGGTAAGACCAAGTTTCTCTTAAATTTTAATTTTATTCAATTAGTTAATTTTTCAGTTTATTGAATTATTAATTTTTATAAATTAAAATTTTGAGAAAATAATTTTTCCATCTTATGATCAGCTTAATTATGCCTCGCAAGAGAACTCGTGCTTCTGCTTAAATTGATGAACTACAAAACAAGTTCCACTGTGAAGAAGCCAAAGTGAGATACGAAAGTATCTTAAAAAATTAACAGATTCATCCAGAGAAAGGCTTTACATTAAAAGAAAGCAACTATAGAGACTTTATGGCAAGTATTCGTCAGGTTGCTAAAACCCTCAATTGGGATCTGTTTTGTGAAAAGAGACCTAGTGTGGATAATGAGCTAGTTCATGAGTTCTATGCGAATTTAACTTCAAGTGAGATGACAGAAGTTCCAGTTCGCGGGATTAAGGTACCAATAAATTCAAATGCTATTAATGAGTTCTTTAAATTACCTGATTTCGAAAACGATGAATATTCCACATTGATGAGCAATATCAAGCCTGAAAATTTGCAAGAAATTCTTGAGGAACTGACAGTTCAGGGTTCTACATAGACTGTGTCAAAAGAAGTAATCCACACTTATCAAAGAGAATATTTGATGCCACTCGCGAAGGTATGGTTTTACTTCATCCGATTCAGCCTTATGCCTAGCTCACATGGGACTACAATCTCATTAGAGCGAATGGTCTTATTGTACTCGATCCTAACTGGTAAGACCATTGATGTGGGGAAGATCATCTTGAGGGAAATACGGTATTGTGTCGTTAAACGCTCTGGCCCTGCTCACTTGCCCTTTACAATAACAATTTTATGCTTGAAAGCTAAAATTCTTGCGAATGTAAGGAAGATAGGGTATAGCTAAGGCACAATCACAGATTGAGACCTTTACCAAGTAGCTGGAGATTCAGTTCTACAGCAACGAGTTGAAGTAAATGAGGAACTTGAGGATCCTGATGAAGAATAAGATCCCACGATGCAATAATTTGAAGTCCCTGATAAGGTAAAATCAGTGGAGCCAGAAGCTGAACCTGATGCTGAGACTTCAATGTTTAGAGCTCAATCGCCTAGCCCAGACCTTCGAGATGAGCTATCAAAATAGATGGACTTAATGCAACATATGCAATGGCAGCAATAAGCCTACTGGAGATACTAAAAAATAAGGGATGACTCGATGAGAAGTGCTCTTAAGAAAATTTACAATGACCTATTTATTTTAGTGCCTGAATTTCCAGATTTTATATTTGAACCATAGTGTCCATTATCAAAGAAGGAGTGAAGCGATTCATGCAAAGGCGATAGTGATGGAGCAAAAGATGAGTCAAATTCAGAAGGGTCTGTAAATAAATAAAGGGGGAATCTTGACTTTACTTTATTTTTGTTCTTAGGAATAAGTTTAATTAGGATTTTTTTTTTTGCATAATAAAACAAGAGAGAAAAATCATTAATAAAATGTGAGCAAGTCATAAAGTATAAAGTGTGACAATAGATATATACATGTCTAGGATTGGATTTAGAAAGAGCTTGGTACTTAAGCAGTCAAATTGACTCACCTCCTCTTTTCTAAAATCCTACCTGGTGTATAGTATCTATTCACTTTAAACAATGAGGACATTGTTCATTTTAAGTTGGGGGGACCGAAAAATTGAATTATTCCCACTTAGAATAAAATTTTTTCTTTTAATTATGATTAGGATATATTTTGTTCAAAAATTTGAATTTTGTTAAATATGCTCAATTTGAGTATGAATACAGTTCTATTATTTCAATAAAGTATTATGTTAGCTTAATAATGACATGAATGTATTTTTAATAAAGCATGCAAATTTGTACCATAAAATTTTTAGTTCTTTAGGAAAGTTAGGTATGCATGAAAGTTTAAGTCTTTAGAATTGACTTAGTAGTTTCTTGAGGCGAAATCCTAGGGAGCATGGAACATTGGAAATGATTTAGGCAACTATTGTTTGGACCGTTTGAGCCTTTCAAGCCCACCATGGTAAAATTTTATCCTTTGAGACTATATGGCCTAATTTTATTTCGGCCATTGCAATAATTAGCCATTACTTTTCACTTAATGATCTTAAAATTGTCCCAAACACTAGACTCAATAATATTCAAAATGTGCTTCGAAAATAAGTTTGGGGGAGTTGAAAAGAAGTATCAATTGTTTGAGAATTGTAGTACACAAAGTAAGTGCTTGTGTTAGCTAAAAAAAAAAAAAGAGAGAGCACATGTATTTGAAAGAGATGTACAAAAGAGCATATGAAAGTCAAGTTGGTGTATCGAAGGTAAAAATTCCGAAGGTTCGATTGACGCTGAGTCCAGGGTTTTTAAATCAAAATTTATCCATCTTTCACCGACCCCTAGCCTAGCCACGTTACAACCTTCATAAAGACCTATTGATTCAAAGTCCTCATGCTACCTACATTAGTGGAGATAAATTGCTACGATCAACATATGAAGACATAAGTTAAGCTTAATGATTGCAGCTTAGTCTTGAATAAAGGAATAAAAATCAAATTGGTAAGGGTTAACATGCCTTTGTTACAAAAAGCATTTAGTCTAAATTTTTCTATTATAATAAGTTTTTGAATTTAATTTGAACAATATGTATACTTAAGTAGCATAACTATCAGATTTCTTGTCTTTGAGCATAAGTATTTTAAATTCATAATTTTGGGAAAAATGTTGTTTTGAAGGAATTTTTCAAAGGTGTTTTCGAGAAATTCTTTTCAAAATTTGTGCATTACTCGGGACGAGAAATGAATTAAGTTTGGGGGTGTGGAAACACAAAAATTTATATACTTTTTCATACGCATTTGTACTTAAATTCACGCAAATCCGGTTAAATTCTTATCAAAAATAATTAAATCGTGTTAAAAATATAAACATGGTGATTTTAGGTAATTTTATACTTAATTTTGATTAATTTTGACTATTTTCGACATATTCGGGCAAAGGGCGAAAATTGACTCGGCTGACACTGCTGAAAGCACAAAATCAAGAAGTAATTTGAAGTTTCAAGGCACATAAATTTTCAGCCTAAGACGGTCCAGAAATGTGTATTAATTCATAATTTAATTAATATAAATTTATTCTCCATTTAATTTGGGTTAAATAAATTATTTTTAATTAATTATGGAGAAAGGGTCCAGTTGAACCGCACTGGTCGAACCATATTGAGTGAACCGAACCAGCCACTAAATGGGCAGCCCAGAACCGTCCATATGCTGACCCAAACAATCATTTTAGCTGATTAAATATGCTTGCAAAAATGCCCTTGAAGAACTTTCAAAATGCATTCAAACCCCTCCTTTAGTTGTGGCTTTATGAAACTGCCCCAAGCTTAAAATAGCAAAGTTGAAACTCTCAACTTTGCCATGGTTGTGGCCGGCCAAGGGAGGTCTCTTAGGCTGATTCTTTTTTTCTATTTTTAGCTGAAAGGGAGGTCTCTTAGGCTGATTCTTTTTTTCTATTTTTAGCTGCCATATTCAGCTATAAAAGCCACCCCTTGCTGATCATTCAAAGCATCCCTCATTCCACAACATTCTCTCATTCTCTCTTCTCCTCTCTCACTCTTTCTCTCATTTTTTCCATCCCATTTCCCTTATTTTTCAAGTGTCGATTTCTTCTCTTGGAAAAGAGGCTCTCATCAGCCATTTTGGAGCAGCAATTAGGTGTTCATAAGCCACCTTGATAGTCGAGGGCAATGAAGAACGAAGAACGGAGCAACTAGTCAAGCCACGGAGAAACACCATATTTGCTTATTGTTCCCATCTCTTTAATTTTTGTTGTTGTTTTGACAAACATGTTTATGAATATTTATGCTATTGAAATGGTTATTTTAATCAATTTAGCTTAAAATTAAGTTTGTGTTGGGTTGATTATATTCTGACTGCTTGAAATGTAAAATTGATGTTTATGTTGTTATAGGCCTCGGTAAATTGCTTGGTTAAGTAAAATCATGCCTAAGTTATTTTTGCATTATAATTGTTAAATAACTAATGAATTAATTATTTAAACAAATTGAAATTATAATTAATTGACACAATACTTAATCAGTGCATGTTTATTCTTCTAAGGTAGCTGAAGGTTAAGTTAGCAATGTATCTGGCGATATTACTGCCTTGCATAACTTGCAAGATTATTGTGATTAAACTGTTTCAAGGTAGGGATGCCTTGTTACCTCACATAGTCTTTTATATGCTTATTAGATTTAATTAATTGTTTGAATTGAAATTGGAATATGCAAGAGATGAGTTCAATTTAATGAGTATGTATGTGCAATAACATGTTTGCTTATTAGAATCTGTTTAGTCGATTGAATTGACATAGTGATATGTCAAGAGATGAATGGATTTTTGTATGTGAGTTGTTCATAAGTTAGCCAATTACCGAGTTTCCGTGAATTTATTCGTAACAATATAAACATGATTTTAGTAATTCTAAGTTAAAGAAATATAATTAATCCAACACAAGTATGTTACCTTGATTAAATCTTATTTGAAATCGTGCATTAGAACTACTTTGTTTTATTTTAATTATTTACTTAGTTTTTAAATAGTTTTTGACCATCTTTTAAAATCAAATTATTTTCACCTCACTAAAGTGTTTTACAATTAATTTCATAAATAATTCTTTTTATAGTCCATGTGGGTACGATAACTCGACATTTACTTGTCACTTTATTAGTTGTTGCGATTGTGTACACTTGCACATTTTTTCGTCATTCCAATACCGCTTGGAAAATTGGTACCAAATTAGCATTTTGTTTCTCGTCTAAAATCCAAGGTCTCAAAAATTATCAGTACCTTTCAAAAGTATCTATTATTTTACCCCTGAGTATCGACACTCGTGATAAGGTATCAATACCAAATTACGTTACTAACTTCCTACACTTTCAAAAACATGGAGCTGTCAATAATAAAACTCGAATATTGATACCTCTACTCCAGACATAAAAAATATAGCAATTACAAGCATGTAATTCATACCAACTAAAGTCTAAACATCATGTATCATTCACTTCATAAATGGTCACTAAAATGTTCGAAGTAACAATCCAAAACATGATAATCATTACCGAGCAAGAAACCAACAATTCAAACTAAAAGTCCATAAGTCCTAACAAAAAATAACCATGTAAACAACTTAAAATTCATACCAAAAACTAGCATATAGTCTACCTCATTGCCTTGTTCCCAAAACATAAACGAATAGATAATAAACACCTACGAAATAACACAAAGACTTGTTTGGATCGCCCCTAAAAACCACACCGCTCACATCGAGACACTACTAATCTACAATGCTTTAATAAGGGAGTGAGTGAGCTTAACAAGCTCAGTGAATGCCTAGAACAACTACCATGCA
Source organism: Gossypium anomalum (assembly GCA_025698475.1). Taxonomy (NCBI): domain Eukaryota; kingdom Viridiplantae; phylum Streptophyta; class Magnoliopsida; order Malvales; family Malvaceae; genus Gossypium; species Gossypium anomalum. The sequence goes on along the minus strand of CM046958.1, from coordinate 38,226,175 downwards.
AACAGATCATCAAGCATTAGTAAAACATATATGTGGCATAATTATAGCAACCTTAACTTAGTTGACATATTTTACTTCACATGCATATTTGGTAGTTTATTTACAGAGTCAATACATACAAATTCATGTAAACATCACAATACACATAATCACATTAATAGACAGTTTCCATAATAGTCACATATCGTATAAACTCATATCATAATGCACACATTCATATTTGAAGATAACTAAAGATAATTTGAACTTGAGTTATAAAATGTAAAATTAAGCATTATCACCACTCATCAGATACACGAATCTCCAACACACCACATAAACTCATGGCGTCAAACATGTCTCGTAAGTGAAGCATTAAGCTAACATTCTGCAACACACCAAACATGTCCCATTGAATGGATTTTAGCTTACATTCCCTTATCTCTCCAAACATGTCCGAGGGCTTCAGTGCCCAAATCACATATAACATATAGGTGAGTACTCACAATCTTGTGGCATGCCAACTATATCCAATGGTCTCAAGTATCATAAGTCCAAAATATCTATAATTAAACACACCTTTTACTTACCAATTTTTGATTTCTTTCACTACACATTTGTATCATTTACACAATATTATCTCTATCACTTAGCATGTATGACATGCTTACACATATACTTTGTCACAATAGTAATCATGAACATATAACACATTTATCACATTTCATTTCTGTTCTCAATTTCACAATAACACAAGCACATATCTCATAAGATAAACATGGGTACAAGAAATCTTACACTCGAGTAGGGATTTAAGCGACCACTAAATTCCAAATAATGCATTGAATCGTGTCCACAAGTAGTTAATCTAAACACTCACCACTACGCTTTCACCGAAAGCTCAAACTAGCCTTTCCTAGCTCGTAGATGGTCGTAGCAAAATCAAAAATTCAACACAAAAATTCACACAAAAATATATTCAAAAATCAGGTAAGAACTCACCACAAGCAATAAAAAACGTAAGCATAAGCTATGTTCCCATATAACCAAAACCATTAAACATAACAAACTTTAAACTCGAATACATTGGTCTATACTCATTCTTTTTGCCTAAAACTAATTCCATTCATCTTATAATTCACCTAAGACTACTTCCCAACCTTTAAACTATACAGAACATTGCCTACAACTACTTCCCGACCTTTAAACTACACAGAACATCTCAATTCATGGTTTCAACTTTTTTAACATGTTTTATGGCTATTATTCAAAAATTCATTAAAACCCAAGGATTCTTTAACGAAACTTCAAAAAAAATTTAGAAACCTCTTAATCAGGTCAAAAACTATTGATTAAAACTTTGAAATCACATTTTTACTCAAAAATATGAAATTTACCATTAACGACTCTATTTTTGACTTTTAATCAAAACATGTGATTTAACAGCTAAAAATTCAGTTTCAAAGACCTAATAACATTAAAAACTAATAAGAAAGTGAATGGTTACCTTTGATGGAAGAATAAACGAGTTTTTGATGCAAATTTCAAAAACCCACAAGTGAAGAAGATGAAGAAATTAATGGTATTTTAAGATTTCTTGAAAATTTATGGAGGTTTAATTATTAGGGAATAATGGAAATCAAAGTAATATAGTTTGGGAATAAAAAATCAATTTGAAGAATAAGGGAGAGCAATGGACAACAAAACTTTATGTTGGGGAAAAACCTATTGTGAAAATAAAACTAGGAATGGGGTTTTTAAGTTGGTTTTTAAATTTTGATAAAACTGCAATATAAATGCTCACAATTTTAACCATGTTACAAATTAGTCCTTTTTCTAAAATTAGAGGTCTTTAAAACTTATTTTCAAAAATTGATTTGATTTTCTAAAAACCATAGTTGAAAATATTACTGACATACTATGTCACAAAATTTTGAACACTCTAAGGCTAAAACTCCTAAAATACCCCTAAAACTCCTAAGCCTATTTTAAAGTGTTACACATAAGACTTACTCTTCTTCTATTGAATTCTTTCTCTAATTGAAGCCTGCCATGATAACTAAATTTTGATGTTCTTCAATTGGTGGATACTCTATACGCCAAAGCATGAGTTTGCCAAAAGCTAATAATTTGCAGACTCACTATCCGAGTGCACAAGAACAAACAACTATGTCTACATGCCTTTTATTTGGATCAGTCAGATTTGGGGTGTGACATTAGGTTTATGCATTACAAACTTTTAATGTTAAAGCATAATTCAGATAAGATTTTGGGAACATAAACATGGGCACACATAAAAGGAAGAATAATATAACATAGTATTTTATTTATGCTGAAAAAGAAATTAACATAATAAAAAAATAAGTTTTTTTCTACATAGCTTTAATGGTTTGCAAAATTGAAAATAAAATAAACATAAGGTAAATTAAGTCTTATAAATATGGCGAAGTCCTTAAGCATAATAATTTTAAACCAAAGCAAATTCCACGTTGTCTTTTGTCCTGGGTTTGCTGGTACCTATCCTGGGTTTAGCCTCCCTTTGATCACTCACCTCGTCACTGCCTTCATTGCTATCTAGCTATTTGCAAAGCAAAAGAGGAATGGGTGAGTTCTTTGAGAACTCAGTGAATATACAGGAAACAACACAACATGCAAAAAACAAAAGTTAAATAGAAATATTGTTCTGTGAGTTAGGCTTGCCATAAAGATGTGAGACCCAGTTCGCGGTTACCTACTTGTCACTTAAGCAAAGAAACATAGAAGCCTTTAAAACAAACTCACATGTACTTGTTGGAAAACAAATTCATGTTCGCATAAAGTATATTCTTATACTTGACTTGTTCTTGTTGGAAAACTTAAAACATATTCATGTGTTTGTCTTGTCTTGCCTGTTCTATTGGATAAGAAGACCTCCTTATAACACCTCACTTGTAACTCAAAGAGTCCTTAACATGTCCCATAAGTATAGCATAAAGCTAAATGCTCTCTAAACCTGCCGACATGTCCCTTTGAATGGAGCAGTGTAACACCCCGAACCTGGCCTAGACGTTATGGCCGAATCTGCGATGTCACATTGAAGTGTGTTTTGCAAAGCGCCATTCTATTTGAAAAATCCGTGCTATATTAAAACCCTCGTAGTGATCTTTACAAAACTTTAGGGTAACTTGTTCGTTGTTAGAACTCAAATAGTTTTAGCAAAAAGTTTAATCATTTTAGATTGTTATTACACTTTAAAACAATGTTTGTTGTGGAAACTTTTAAAATATGTTGCAATAGCGTGGTGTTTTGAAAACATTTATTCTTATAAAAACCATGACCTACTTCTAACAGATATAATCTAAGGCAACTAAAACCCAAATCAAAAGTAAAAATTTAAAAGGCCTTATTACATAACAAATACCCAAATTAATTGGCTTAAAAATTAAAAGTTTAAAACAGTAGCAGAAGCGGTTGTGTGGCCTCCATTGAGTCCCTCATAGCACCGATCCGTCTAAGGATTACCTGCATAGGAAAGCAGAAGGGTGAGTTTATGAAAACTCAGTGTGTAATCCCTTTACAACAATCAGTCCAACAGTAGGCAAATACAGTTTTGGCCTAAGCCCGTTTCAGTGACAGTCCAGTATCAGTGTGGGCCTTACCCATTACAGTAATAGTAACAAAAATGCAAACAAAAGTCCTAACCATCCATCCTCTACACTTTACTCCGTCCAGCCCTACACTCTTGTGGGGATAAAATCGACCCACCCATCCCTACACTCTAAAATATAGCACCAGTTGCGGCACTAAACAGTATTTGCAGCCAAGCTGCTAGTACAGTAGACTTCCTCCAAATATCAAACCCACCCCCGTGCATTATGTCATGTGATAATATCATATGTGTATGCAAAATGTCATGCTCGAATACAGTCATACATATCATAAGGGTATATCAATCATTTACCTCCTAGGGGTATAACAGTCATTTCGTCAAATTAGGGTCTAGGTATACTTACATCCCAATAGTAGGTTCACAATCATCTCGGGCGACCCATGCAACCTTAACAGTCAAACAGTGATCATGGCCCCAAAGCCCATGATACGGCCCATGTGGGCCCACATACCCATGTGGCCCAATAAGCCCAAAAATGACCTTGGTCATGTGAACTACACAGCCTGGCCCAATAATCTCCACAAGTTTGTGTGGTTTACTTGTGCGGGGCCCACATGACCCATTTCGACCCAATGTGGCCCAGAAAGACCTAAGCCCATGAAATCGCTTATGGTGGCCTCTACTGTCAAACGCCCACGTTTTATGCATTCAGATCACCAAATGAGTGAGCGCACGCTCGTGTAGCGTCAATAGACATATTTTTCGGCTTTTGCCGATTAACAGTTATTGTAGTGTGATTACACACCTGTTTACGAAAACGTGCGTCTAGGTCAAGAGTTCCCCAAACCTACATTCAATCACGATATTCTGTTAGTCCATTGATACTATGGTTAATCACCCTTTTCTATCACCTAACTCAAAATAACATCCAATACTTGTCATGTTCGCAAGAGTGTGGTTAGCCCTGTTGAACTGTTGACAAAGGCTGATTTACCCTCCTAATCGAATAGCTACATTGACAGCAAAACCCATTAACAATGATCACATAAACACATGACTTGAAACTATATAATGGCTTATTGAAAACACAAAACCAAGGATAGGGGAAAATAGGACAATAGGCCAACACCCTCCTATACAAGTCATGCTCCAGTTGAACACAATAATCGCAAATAGAGTTACCTTGATCGAGTGATGAGGGAAAGGTTTCGACTGCTTCAGTATTTACTATCAAACTCCTTCACTCCCCGAGAAGTTCTAGAAACCAAAAGAAACACCACACCTAAGAGAAGGAAGATAAGAATCAGTAGAAGGGAAATGAGTATTCGGCTTTAAACAGTGCGGGAGTACTTACCGATTTGTCAGAGAACAAAAACCAAAATGCAACTAAAGGGATGGAGTATTCGGCCTGGCTACCAAATAGGAAGAGATAGTAAGAAGAATTGTTTGAAGGGAGAAAAGAAAGGAGAAGCAAAGGGTATTCGGTCACAATAGCAAGGTGGATAGAAATAAACTCTGATAACCACGAGAGTCGAAAGAGGGGGAGATGATATATTCGGCCAAATGAGAATTGATTGGGGGGAAAAAGAGACGAAAAGGAGTCAAAGAGCACTTGCCCAAAACTGAAACAAAAGTAATAAGGTAGTCGACCTAGGCAACAAAGGGGAAAGGGGAGAAGGAAGAATTGAAACACACTAGAACCGAAATATGCACGAAAAGAACAATAGCAATATTCGGCTTCAGAAACAAAGAGTGAAAAGAACCATAATCGAAGTGACCAATTACCAACTCATAGCCGAACTCCTGAGTGGTCAAAGCCCTATTCGGATACAACTCCCCCCACTTTCAAATCCCACAAAATCCTCCTAATATCACTCCACCATTACCTCCTCAACCACCGAATTCAAACTCTCCTCAACTAGCAGTGTTTCAATCAACTTCTACTTCTCTCAGTGCAAGAGAAGCAAAATAAAACACTCCTTGAGCACAGCGGGACTCAAACTCAAGACCCTTAGTAGCAATAACATGCCACTATCCCCTAGACCAGCAAGCTTTTTATGTCATGTTTTAACCATAATTATTTAAGAAGCCTACTGACTAAAGACAACGTTTATTCAAGTAAAAACAAAATTTTGCACAAGTCAAAGCTTGAACTCAAGATTTCTCCAACACTTCTCAGGACACTTAACCACTGAAGCAATCATACATTTATGCACCATAATACACAAACATAAACACTTAGATTTTGGGGCGGTACAACTCTACCCCCTAAAGAAAATTTTGACCTCGAAATTTACCTAGTCAAAATAGATAAGGGTATTGTTGTCGTATCGCCTCCTCGGGTTCCCACTTAGCTTCTTCTGAGCTATGATTATGCCAAAGTACCTTAACCAGTGGGATAGACTTCTTCCTTACCACTTTTACATTACGCTCAAGAATCTAAACTGGTTCCTCCTCAAAAGTCAGATCTGGTCTAACCTCAATCTCCTCAATCGAGATGACATGTGTAGGATCAGAGCGGTAGCGCCTCAACATAGAGATGTGGAGCACATCATGAATCCAGTCTAACTCTAGAGGTAACTCAAGCTGATAGGCAATCGATCCCACACGCTTCAATATACGGTAAGGCCCAATGAACCTAGGGCTTAACTTGCCCTTTCGACCAAACCTCAGTACCTTCCTCCATGGTGAGACCTTGAGAAACACTAAGTCCCCCACAGAATACTCAATCTCCTTACGCTTTAGATCCGCATATGACTTCTGTCTATCAGATGTAGCCTTCAGTCGGTCTCGAATCAATCTAACTTTATCCTCCATACCAAAAACTAATTCAGGACCCAGAACTCATCGTTCACCTAAGTCAGTCCAACACAAAGGAGTACGACACCTATGACCATATAATGCCTCGTAAGGTGCCATATGTATGCTAGACTGGTAGCTATTATTGTACGCAAACTCTACAAATGACAAGTAATCCTCCCAAATGCCCTGGAAGTCAATCACACAACTCCTTAACATGTCCTCTAGTATCTGAATTACCCTCTCTGACCGACCGTCTGTTTGAGGATAGAACGCAATACTGAAGTCCAACCTTGTACCCAATGCCTCGTGTAACTTTTTTTACAACCGAGACATGAAGCGAGGATCTCTATCAGATATTATGGAAACCGGTACTCCATACAGTCGCACTATCTCAGACATGACAGTTTAGCCAGCTTCTGCAATGAGTAATCAGTACGAACATGTATGAAATGGGCAGGTTTGGTCATTCGATCCACGATAAACCATACTGATCCTTCTTAGTAGGCGTTAAAGGCAGCCTACTAATGAAGTCCATAGTCACTTTCTCCCACTTCCACAGCAAAATCTTAACTGGCTGAAGTAACCCTGAAGGCAACTGGTGTTCAGCCTTGACCTGCTGACAAGTAAGGCATTTACCCACGAAGTTGGTAACTTTACGCTTAAGACCTTGCCACCAATATAACTCATGAAGGTCTCGGTCCATCTTATTCCCGCTAGGATGCATAGCATAAGGACTACTATGCACCTCTTACAGTATAGACTGTCTCAGATCAGTATTCTTCAATACACAGACTCTCCCACGGAAACAGAGTACCTCTTCGCTATTCAATCCAAAATCTGATGTGCCACCACTCTCAATCTGTCAGAAACGAGAACTTAGTGACTCATCCTTCAACTGTTTACCCTTAATCTGTTCAATCCACGTCGGTTTAACTTGAAGTTTGACCAACAGACTACCATCATCGAATAAGCTAAGACGAGCAAACATCGCCCTCAGATCAGTCACAGCCCTACAGCTCAGTGCGTCAGCTACCACATTAGCCTTACCAGGATGGTATTCAATCGAACAGTCATAATCCATAAGTAGCTCAATCCATCTATGCTGCCTAAGGTTTAGCTCCTTCTGAGTGAGGAGATCCTTGAGGCTCTTATGATTCGTGTAACTGATACAATTCTCACCGTACAAGTAATGCCTCCAAATTTTTAGTGCGAATACCACCGCAACCAACCCCAGGTCATGTGTAGGATAGTTCGCCTAATGCGTCTTAAGCTGACGAGATGCATATGCCACTACCTTACCCTCTTGCATCAACACACATCCTAAACCAACATGTGGTGCATCGCTGTAGAAAGTGAATTCTTTTCCAGGCTCTGGCTGTATTAAGATAAGGGCCTCAGTCAGAACTTTCTTAAGCTTTTTAAAACTTTCCTTCTGCTTATCAGTCCACTTAAATGGTACCCCTTTACGTAACAACTTAGTCAGAGGTGTAGCAATCAACGAAAACCCCTCAACAAAACACCTATAATTCCCTGCCAGACCCAAAAAACTTCGAATCTCAGATACAATCTTAGGTGGCTTCCAATCTAGAATGGCTTCAATTTTCCAAGGATCAACCTAATCCTCTCAGCAGATACCACATGGCCCAGAAATATTACCTATTGTAACTAGAACTCGCATTTACTAAACATAGTGTACAGTTGCTTCTCCCTCAGAATCTGCAGAACAACCCCGAGATGTGCATCATGTTCATCCTCAGTTCTCGAATACACCAGAATATCATCTATAAACACTACTACGAACTGATCCAGATAGGGTTGGAACACTCGTTTCATCAAATCCATAAAAGCCACTGGTGCATTCGTCAGTCCAAACGGCATCACTAGGAACTTGTAATGACCATAACGAGTCCTAAATACTGTCCTGTAAACATCACTCTCTTTAAATCTCAGTTGATGATACCCCAATCAGATATCAATCTTAGAGAAAATTGAAACTCCTCGACACTGGTCGAACAAATTGTCTATCCTCAGTAGGGGGTACTTGTTCTTAATAGTCAATTTGTTCAATTACCGGTAATCGATGGACATACGTATAGTTTCATCCTTCTTTTTCACAAATAAGACCGATGCTCCCCACGGAGACACACTAAGGCAGATGAACCCGTGGTCCAGTAACTCTTGAATCTGAGCTTTAAGCTCCACATGTAATAGCCCGATTTTGGGCCTAGTCAGAACAGTGGTTTCGGGACCACTGACCTGAGGTTAGAGAAATTATTTTTGATATTATTTTATGTGATGTGGCATTGTTATATCAGTGCATGAAAAATTTGGTGAAGTAATTTTAGCATTAGTGAGCTTAATCGCAAAAAAAGACTAAATCGCGTGCAAAAGTTCTATTTTGATAGCTAATGGTGTCAAATAGCTAGAGAACCAAAATTGGGGGTCTTTAAAGGGCAAGCAGACCCTAAAGAGAGTGCTTGGCCAGCCATGGGGGACAAGAATGGTCAAAAAGTCAAATTAGGTGGGTTTTGGTAGCTTATTTGACTAAAATAAAATAAAGGGAAAAGATATCATCTTTTTCCCCATCTTCTTCTCCACCAGTTTTCCTCTAGGAAAATGTCCATGGAAGCTTGAAAATTTTCAGCAACTTAAAGCCTTTGCAAGTAAGTGATTTTGAGGGCTTTTCTTGAATATTTTTATACTTTTAGAACCCTTGTAGCACGAGCTTTTAAATGAGAGGACTATTTTGCAAAATGGTTGAAAGTATAGGGTTTTACCATGAGAGTGTTCATGTTTTTTTTTGAAATTTTATGAAAGAAAATGAACCATGGTTGTGAAATAAACAACTTTTGTGAAGGGATTTCTCATGAAAACCCTAATAGGACCATTTTGTAAAGTTTGTAAAATAAATAGTAATATTGTGAAATATTGGGAGGGTTGTCATAAGAGAGATAAATGGTCGGTTAGTCTTGGCTAATGAGGAAATTCAATAAAAATTGACTTCCAACCCTAGGGGTAAAATGGTCATTTTGTGAAAGTCTAGGGGCAAAATGGTCATTTTGCCCAATTATGAATTGTTGAGTACCTAGATCGATGGAATAATTAAACTTGTGAATTTCTATCAATTTAGATCGAGAATTGCACAATCCGGGCCTAGACTGGCGAAAAGCAAAGCTAGCAAACTAAAGCCGACCAGTCGCCAACATTTTGATTACCGAGGTAAGTTGTATGTTAATAATGAAACTATATCTTTATGACGTATAATTGAGTAGATATGCATAAATTGTCTTGATTTTGAATATGTGAATACATGTTGAGAAATTTGCGTAGAAAAGACTTTCATTGAACATTTGGAATAGACTTAGATATTTGTACTGTAATAATGGGTGATATGTGTGCTAGTGTAAGACATGTCTGGGACATGCATCAGCTACAGCATGAGAGCCAGTGTAAGAATGTCTAGGACATGTATCGGCCTCGAGATATTTGAGCCAGTGTAAGACATGTCTGGGACATGCATCGACGTTGAGACGAGAGCTACTGTAAGACATGTCTGGGATATGCAGTAGCCTCGCGATAGACAAGCTAGTGTAAGACCTGTATGGGACATGGCGTCAGCTAGTTATGTGTCAGTGTAAGACCTGTCTGGGACATGGCATCGACACAAATAGATGAGAGCCAGTGTAAGACCATGTCTGGGACATGGCGTCGGCATCTTAACCCATGTTAGGGCTATTGAGTATCCAGTAGTATTCCAATTGGTTCAACAAAAAGGTTTATGATCTATATAGAAATGAGATTAGTTATGATCATGTGATGAGTGGTACCGGTACCTAATTGAAATGTATGAGATACGGGCTAAATGTATGCAATACGAGTTATATGAGATGGTGATGAGTAAGTTGTACTTATGTCTACTTATGGTGTTCATGAATAAGCTATGAAAGGTTATAAGCATATTGCCTTATGACAAGTAGTTGTTGTTTATTTTTATACAACTTACTAAGCTTTATGCTAACCCTATTTCCTTTCCATTTTCTTATAGTGCTGCCAAAATAGCTCGAGGATCATCACCTATGTCGGAGAAGCCAGTCACACTATCATCCAAAGCACTTGGTATAATTAGATCTTTTACTTTGATTATGGCATGTATAGGACCCTAACTTTTGAGTTTGGTGTAATTGTTAATTGGCCAAATGTGTTGGCTTACTTTAGCATTTCATTCATTTTGTATAAGGCCATAAAAATTGGCAAATGTTGAAAGTTGTTTTATGAATACAAGAAGCTCTTTCATGAATGAGTAATTTGTTTGTTGCTTAAGTATAAATAAAATGTGTGAAAGCCTTAGCTATGGTTGTTTGGTTGAGAAATCATATTAAGTTAGACTTCGATATGTTGGTTGACATTAGATTGTGTTTCAGGGTGGCAAAAAGGCTTGGTAGATAGCCTTATATTGTCCACATGGGTAGACACACGGGCGTGTGTCTACACACGGCCAGCCCATGGGCGTGTTGTCCGACCGTGTGTCCCCTGCACGTAAAAATTTCATGTCAGTATGCATGGTAGTAAACACACAGGCAGAGACAAGGCCGTGTGTCTCAGCCATGTAGAGGACACAGCCTCTGGCCACGGGCGTGTGCCTTGGCCGTGTGCCCCTAATTGGGTGCTGACGTCAGAAATAGAATGTTAAGGTTTTTAGACATGGGCTAGGACACGGGCGTGTCATGGTCGTGTGAGGGACACGGGCCATAAACGCGGACGTGTGTTAGGCCGTGTGGAAACCCCTGTAGGTTCTAATTTAGAATTTAATTCACACAGGTATGAGAGACGGACGTGTCCCTAGATGCTTAGGCCGTGTGTGTCACACGGGCCACCAGCACGGCCACGTCATAATAACCACACGGGCGTGTTGCCCTTCCACACGGGTGTATGCCCTGTTTCAAAAATCATTTTTATATAGTTGGTTAAAGGACCCGAGCTAGTCTTGAGAGGTTTCCAATGGATGTTTGGGGTCTTGTAAGCCCATGTTAAAGAGGTTTAGACATAGTTCGAAAAAGTTTTAAAATTGAGCAAGTCTTGGTGACTTGGAAAGTTTGTATGCATGTGTTTAAGTGTGGTAACGCCTCGTATTTCATCCCGACGTAGGGCTCGGGTGTAGGATGTTACATTTAGTGGTATCAGAGTTATGGTTTAGTCAGTTCTAGGACTAACCTAGCGTGAGCACGAGTTTATCTATACATGCCATGATTGTATATTTATAGTGTGACGACTCCTGACGAGATAAATTGTGTTTTATTTATATAGTAAATGGATTCTAACGTGGTTACGACGGATGATATGGAAAGCAATGTGCCGGCTCCCGCTGAAGGGACCACGTCAGTAGATAGTGGGCCCGTGACAATGAGTCAGGGCGAAAGAGCTAGAAAAGCTTACCTCCACATGATGGACGCGTGGTATTCAGAGTTCATTCGTGCAAATCCAAATAATCCACCTCCCCCACCTCCCCCAATTCCTCAACCCGTTCATATAGCTCCTCAAGGAGTAGAAATGGCCAAAAGAGAAAAACCTCCAATGGATAGAATTAGAAAGTAAGGGGCCTAGGAATTCTGGGAAAATATTGATGATGACCCGGAGAGAGCAGAGTTTTGGCTAGAAAATACAATTAGGGTATTTGATAAGCTATCATGCACACTCGAAGAGTGCATGAAGTGTGTTGTGTCACTCCTGCGAGACTCAGCCTACCGATGGTAGAACACCCTTGTGTCGGTTGTACCAAGGGAAAGGATTACATGGGAGTTTTTCCAAGAGGAATTCTGAAAGAAGTATATCAGTCAAAGGTTTATAGATCAGAAGAGGAAGGAATTTTTAGAATTGAGGCAAGGCCGAATGACAGTAATTGAGTATGAGCGTGAGTTCGTGAGGCTCAGCAAATACCCTAGGGAGTGCGTATCTACTAAAGCCATCATGCGTAAGACATTTGACGACGGATTGAATAAAGACATCCGATTGTTAGTTGGCATTTTAGAATTGAGGGAATTCGTGGTGCTCGTAGAAACAGCATGTAAGGCTGAGGAATTGGCCAAGGAGAAGAGGAAAGCTGACATCGAGTCCCGAGAAAAAAGGAAAAGACAGATGGAGAAATCATAGCAGGCCTCATCTAAGAGATCGAGAGAGTTTCCTACCTGATCCAACGTATCAATGGGGTTCTCAAATAGGAACAAGAACAAGCAGAACAGAGCTTCTAAAGCTCAAACCACTTCTGTAGTGAGTGTTGGTAGTGCTCGGCCAAATAGGCTGAAGTGTTCACAATGTGGTAGGTGTCATTCCGAAGAGTGCAAAGGGAATGAAAGGGGTTGCTTCAAATGTGGATCACTAGACCACTTCATCCGAAACTGTCCCGAATTAGAAGATAAAAAGAAAAAGCAAGAGGTGAGGGCGAGTAGTTCTCCTTCAAGGGGTAGACTACGTAAGAACCCTGAAAGTTGGGTAGCAGTAGATGTGCGCCAAGAAATGCTGCAGTGGGGTCCGAGGGCAGAGCGCCTACAAGGACTTATGATATGCGTGCCTGTGAAGAGGCAGAGTCTCCCAATGTGATCACGGGTACCTTTTCTATCCATGATATATCTGTTGTTGATTTAATTGACCCTAGGTCTACCCACTCTTATATTTGTATGGAATTGCTACCTCGTATGAACATGCTAGTAGATTCCACTAAATTTGTGATAAAAGTGTTCAACCCTTTAGGTAGACATGTGCTAGTTGACCAAGTGTGTAGAAATTGTCCTTTGACAATTAGAAGTCATCGTGTTTCGGCTAACTTGATGTTATTTCCATTTAATGAATTTGATGTGATCCTTGGGATGGATTGGTTAACTTCTCATAGTGTTGTAGTAGACTGTGGGAGAAAAGTTATTGAGTTGAAGTGTGGATACAGGGATGTTCTTCGAGTTGAATCGCGAAAATCGGATAACTCACTTGTAGTGATATCGTCTATGACGACAGTGAGATATTTGAGAAAAGGATATGAGATTTATCTCGCTTTTGTGCTGAATACTCAAGTGTCTGAGTTGAAGATCAAATCAATGTCAGTGGTATGTGAGTACCCGGATGTGTTTCCGAAAGAATTACCTGAATTACCTCCCGTGAGGGAAGTTGAATTTGGAATCGAATTAGTCCCCGGTACGGCACCCATCTCGATTGCTCCGTATAGGATGGCTCCTACGAAATTAAAAGTTCAACTGCAAGAGTTAACTGACAAGGGTTTTGCGAGACCGAGGTTTTCTCCTTGGGGTGCCCCAATGCTATTTGTGAAGAAAAAGGATGGATCAATGAGGTTATGTATAGACTACAGACAGCTCAACAAAGTGACTGTGAAAAACAAGTATCCCTTGCCAAGGATTGAAGATCTGTTCGATCAGTTGAAGGGAGCCGCCGTATTTTCTAAGATCGACTTAAGGTTGGGCTACTATCAGTTAAGGGTTAATGAGCAAGATGTATCGAAAATCACATTTAGGACGAGGTATGGACACTACAAGTTTCTTGTTATTCCCTTCGGTTTAACGAATGCCCCTGCAGTGTTTATGGATTTAATGAACCACATTTTTCAGTCGTATTTGGATAAGTTCGTGATGCTCTTTATCGACGACATACTGATTCACTCACATGATGAGAGTGAGCACGCAGAGCATCTGAGAACGGTTTTACAAACCTTGAGAAATAAGCAGTTATATGCCAAGTTCAGTAAGAGTGAATTTTGGCTTAAAGAAGTTGGATTCCTAGGACACATCATGTTGGGAGATGGAATCAGAGTAGACCCAAGCAAGATATCGGCTATTTTTGAGTGGAAACCGCCGAGGAATGTGACAAAGGTTCAAAGCTTTCTGGGTTTAGTTGGGTACTACAGAAGATTCGTGAATGGATTCTCTATGATAGCTACTTCGATGACAAGGCTATTACAAAAGGATGTCAAGTTCGAATGGACAGAGAAGTGCCAACAGAGTTTTGAGAAATTAAAGGCTTTGTTGACCGAGGCTCCAATTTTGGTGCAACTAGAATCGGAAAAAAAATTCGTGGTATATAGCGACGCCTCTTTAAATGGATTGGGGAGTGTGCTCATGCAAGAAGGCAAGGTGATGGCTTATGCCTTGAGATAGATAAATCCACATGAGAAGAATTACCCGACGCACGATTTAGATTTTGCTGCCATCGTGTTCGCGTTGAAAATTTGGGGACACCATTTCTATTATAACACCCCTATCCCGTAACCGTCACCGGAATAGGTAAAGGGCATTATCAGACAGACAGAGCATTACAGATTAACACAGAATCACAGATATCACATAATATTAATGCATAAGAAAATTAACAATTCATCCTTTATGGAGGTCTCCAAGACCTAAGACATACTTTTTTAAAAAAAGTCTGGACTAAACCGAACACATTCGGAATTTTCAGAACTTAGAAAAAATTTTCAATTCTATCGAGGTCACACGCCCGTGTGACCAGGCCGTGTCACACATACGGGCACTAAACACACCCATGGTGAACTAGCCGTGCCAAAACATAGTATATATACTGACTTTTACACACGGCCACCAGACATGCCCGTGCGATGGCCGTGTGAAACTTAGCTAGCTACTGACTTAAGACCACGGCAATATGACACGCCCATATGTCTTAATCGTGTGACTTTAGGAGGTAACTACTTTACATACACGGCCACAAGGCACGGCTGTGTTCCCTGACCGTGTGGAACAATGCAGGCTTGGTTTAAGCCAACTTGCAACCCCTTTTTGTGTCAATCCTACATGTAATATTAAACAACATTTATACCAAAATTTTCAGCCAATACAATGCTCAAAACATGCTTCATTATAACTAAATCATCATCATTCAATAACCTATTCAAATCCATGCCAAAACACATTAAAAATCTTATTACAACAACATGCCAAAATGCTCATTTCATAGCTCACTTATGGCACCTTCTAACTCATGCTTAAACTTACCATTTCCTCAACTTGGCATTTTTCAAATGACCACCACATATAAAGCCATATAACCATTACAAGCATACACAATTTGGCATCACAAACCATGTACCAAAAATAAGCACAAACCTACCATTTGCTAGCCAACTCTCATGGCATAACATATTTACATATCAAAGCTTAAATACATAGACATTCTAGCGTATACGTTCCATACTTAAAAATATTTACACTTTCAAAAGTACCAAAATGAGTTCGATAGTATGGTGATAATCCTCGACTATCCCGAGCCTTCAGTAGCTATGATAACTATAAAACAGACAGAAATCACATAGAGTAAGCTACAAAGAGCTTAGTAAGCCAAATACAACTAGCCTATCTATTAAAGCATTTCACAACCATTTCATAGAGTAATTCAGGAGCCTAACCATTGTATACATGTCATGTCTCATTTCCATGATTTTGTACATACCTCGCATTCATTATTTCATAGAAACAGGGTTTTTCATATTCAGAAATTTAGTACGATACAAACGTACCTGTATAGATTATACATTTTATATATTCATTCTTATATCTCGTACTCTATCATCAGATGGTTCAGAAAGGATACAGATACTCAATAACGGGTACAATGCCAACGCCCCAGACGTGGTCTTACATGTAATTCGGTGTCGATGCCTCTATCCCAGACAGGGTCTTACACGAAATTAGATACGATGCCAATGTCCCAGACATGGTCTTACACGAAATCAGATACTAGCATATTATAGGCTCTCAAGGCCGTACAATACAGATTACAGTTTGTATGCGCAGAATTTAGTCAATTTAACACATAATTGTAATTTGACTTACCTCGTACGAATTTCGAACGAAAACGAGTCGACTATTCAACTATTTTGGACTTCCCTCGATCTAAGTCTGATTTTCTTTGTTCTTGATCTAATACAATTCAAATTCAACCATTCAATCATTCATTTCATTCAAAATAATCCATGAACGCATATTTAGGACACTTTCCATTTTAGCCCTTACATTTTCACACTTTGACAATTTAGTCTATTTTTCACAAAATCACAAATATGCAAAATTCACCAAGACTATAGCTTGGCCGAATATACATAGCGTTCGTACAAGCCCAAATAACATATTAATTCATAATTTAGTCCTTCAAAACCTCATTTTCACAAATTAGCCCAAATAGCTCTATTCCGTCAAAAATTCAAGAACAAAGCATGATAATCTCACATATATCTTTCATAATCCATATAAAAACATTACAAAGCTCATATAATCATTAATGGCACATTTCATAATCTTCAACAGAAACAGAAATTCAAACTTGGGTTTTGGAGAACACGAAGCAACGATCACAGAAACGTAGAAATTATCAAAAATCGAACAAAACACATACCTAAATCAAAGCTTACAAGTGCCGAACCCTAGCTCAACTTTATTTTCTTTTTCTTTGATGAATTTAGCAAGAACAAAGATGATAATGGGTAATTCCATGCTTTGTTTTATGTATATTAACTTAATATACCTTTTACTATTTTACCCTTGTCTTTAAACATTAAAAACATTAACATTCATGACCATTAATGCCCACTTATAAGTTTAATGGTCAAATAACAATATAAGGACCTCTCTTTTAATAAGACAAGTCAAATAGACACTTTTAACATCTAGCACACAGCTTTTACATTTTACGCGATTAGGTCTTTTTTGCAAAATTAAGCACAGAAATAGACAAATTAAATCACTGAAACTTCGCAGATATAAATTCACATATCACAGACACAGAAAATAATATTAAAATATTTTTTAGACTCAAATTTGTGGTCTCGAAACCACTATTCTGACTAGGGTCTAAACCAAACTGTTACATATAAGGCGAGAGATGCCTAGTGTTCACCGACCATAAAAGTCTCAAGTATTTGATGACTTAGAAGGATTTGAATCTACGGTAAAGAAGATGGCTAGAGTTGATAAAAGATTATGAGTTGATGATTGAATACAACCCGGGGAAGGCGAATGTAGTCGTCGATGCATTGAGTAGGAAATCATTGTTTACTTTGAGGGCTATGAATGCTCGGTTGATCGTGACTAATGATGGTTCGATTCTACTGATTTGAGAGCTAGATCGATGTTCCTTCAAGAAATATGTGAGGCTTAGAAAGGTGAGAAGGACTTGCAAGCTAAGATGGCTCAGAATGAGACAGGAAATGAATCAGAATTTCGTATTGGTACCGATGGTTGTATGATGTACCGAGACAAGATTTGTGTACCCAAGGATAAGGAGCTCATTTAGAATATTTTACGAGAGGCACATAGGTTGCTTGTCTATCCATCTGGGTAGCGTAAAAATGTACAATGACCTGAAGAAAATGTATTGGTGGTCGGGGATGAAAAGAGATATTTCTGAATTTGTTTCTAAGTGTCTAGTCTGTCAACCAGTGAAGGCCGAACACCAAGTACCTTCGGGATTACTTTAGCCTGTGATGGTTCCCGAGTGGAAATGGGACCGTATAACCACGGATTTCATGTCAGGGTTGCCTTTAACGCCCAAAAAAAAAGATGTCATTTGGGTTGTTGTCGATAGGCTTACTAAATTGGCACATTTTATACCGATGCGTACCGACTACTCCCTCGAGAAATTGGCTAAATTATTTGTTTCAGAGATCGTGAGACTTCACGGAGTGCCCTTGTCGATTATCACGGATAGGGATCTGAGGTTTACATCAAGGTTTTGGAAGAAGTTGCAAGAAGCTTTAGGGACAAAGCTAAGTTTTAGCACAGCTTTCCACCCATAAACCAACAGTCACTTTTAGAGAATAATTCAAGTCCTTGAAGACATGTTACGTTGTTGTGTTCTCGAGTTTCAAGGTAGTTGGGAAAAGTATTTACCGCTGGTTGAATTCACCTATAACAATAGTTATCAGTCGAGTTTGAAAATGGTGCCCTATGAGGCTTTGTGTGAGTGTAAGTGGCAAACGCCCTTATATTGGACGGAACATAAAGAGAATCAGATTCACAAGGCTGATTTAGTCAAAGAAATCGAAGAAAAGGTTAAGGTGATTCGTGATTGCCTGAGAACATCATCGGATAGACAGAAATCCTATGCAGATTTGAAACGAAAAGAGATCGAGTCTCAAGTAGGTGATAAGGTGTTTTTGAAGGTATCCTCGTGGAGGAAGGCCCTCAAATTCGGTAGAAAGGGTAAACTGAGTCCTCATTTCATAGGATCTTATGAGATTATCGAGAGAGTAGGGCATGTTGCCTACCGATTAGCTTTGCCTTCAAAATTGGAAAAGATTCACGACGTGTTCATGAGTCCATGTTACATCAATATAGATCGGATCCTTTGCATGTGATCGCACCAACTGAAGTTGAGATTCAGCCGGACATGACGTATGGCGAAGAGCCGGTTAAGATTTTGGCTTGAGAGGTGAAACAACTGAGGAATAAGAGTATAGCACTTGTGAATGTCTTATGGCATAGACATGGAGTCAAGGAAGTCACATGGGAACCTGAAGAGACTATGAGAGACCAATACCCGAACTTATTCACCGGTAAATTTTTGAGGACGAAAATCCCTAAGGGGAGAATTGTAACAGCCCGATTTTGGGCCTAGTCGGAACAGTGGTTTCGGGACCATTGACCTGAGGTTAAAGAAATTATTTTTGATATTATTTTATGTGATGTGGCATTGTTATATCAGTGCATGAAAAATTTGGTGAAGTAATTTTAGCGTTTGTGAGCTTAATAGCGAAAAAGGACCAAATCGCATAAAGTGTAAAAGTCCTATTTTGGTAGCTAAGGGTTTCAAATAGCTAGAGAACCAAAATTGGGGGTCTTTAAAGGGCAAATAGATCTTAAAGAGAGTGCTTGGCCGGCCATGGGGGACAAGAATGGTCAAAAAGTCAAATTAGGTGGGTTTTGGTAGCTTATTTGACTAAAATAAAAATAAAATAAAGGGAAAAGATATCACCTTTTTCCCCATTTTCTTGTCCACTGATTTTCCCCCAAGAAAATGGCCATGGAAGCTTGAAAAATTTTAGCAACTTAAAGCCTTTGCAAGTAACTAATTTTGAGGGCTTTTCTTGAATATTTTTGTACTTTTAGAATCCTTGTAGCATGAGGTTTTAAATGAGGGGACTATTTTGCAAAATGGTTGAAAGTCTAGGGTTTTACCATGAGAGCGTTCATGTTGTTTTCTGAAATTTTATGAAAGAAAATGAACCATGGTTGTGAAATAAACAACTTTTGTGAAGGGATTTCTCATGAAAACCCTAATAGGACCATTTTGTAAAGTTTGTAAAATAGATAGTAATGTTTTGAAATATTGGGAGGGTTGTCATAAGAGAGATAAATGGTCGGTTAGGCTTGGCTAATGAGGAAATTCGATAAAAATTAACTTTCAGACCTAGGGATAAAATGGTCATTTTGTGAAAGTCTAGGGGCAAAATGGTCATTTTGCCCAATTATGAATTGTTGAGCACCTAGATTGATGGAATAATTAAACTTGTGACTTTTTATCATTTTAGATCAAGAATTGCACAATCTGGGCCTAGACCGGCGAAAAGCAAAGCTAGCAGACTAAAACCGACTAGTCGCCAACATTTTGATTACCGAGGTAAGTTGTATGTTAATAATGCAACTATATATTTATGATGTATAATTGAGTAGATATGGCATAAATTGTCTTGATTTTGAATATGTGAATACATGTTAAGAAATTTACGTAGTAAAGACTTTCGTTGAACATTTGGAATAGACTCGGATATTTGTACCGTGATAATGGGTGATATGTGTGCTAGTGTAAGATATGTCTAAGATATGAATCAGCCACAACATGAGAGCCAGTGTAAGACATTTCTGGGACATGCATCGGCGTTGAGACGAGAGCTAGTGTAAGACATGTCTAGGACATGCATCAGCCTCGCAATCGATAAACTAGTGTAAGACGTGTCTGGGACATGGCGTCAGCTTGTTGTGTGTTAGTGTAAGACCTGTCTGGGATATGGCATCGACATCGATAGATGAGAGCCAGTGTAAGACAATGTCTTGGACATGGCGTCGGTATCTTAACCCATGTTAGGGCTATTGAGTATCCGGTAGTATTCCAATTGGTTCAACAAAAAGGTTTATGATTTATATCAAAATGAGATAAGTTATGATCATGTGATGAGTGGTACAGGTGCCTAATTGAAATGTATGAGATATGGGCTCAATGTATGCAATACGAGTTGTATGAGATGGTAATAAGTAAGTTGTACTTATGTCTACTTATGGTGTTCATGAGTAAGCTATGAAAGGTTATGAGCATATTGCCTTATGACAAGTAGTTGTTGTTTATTTTCATGCAACTTACTAAGCTTTATGCTTACCCTATTTCCTTTCCATTTTCTTATAGTGCTACCAAAGTAGCTCGAGGATCATCGCCTACGTCGGAGAAGCCAGTCACACTATCATCCGAAGCACTTGGTATAGTGAGATCTTTTATTTTGATTATGGCATGTATAGGACCCTAACTTTTGAGTTTTGTGTCATTGTTAATTGGCCAAATGTGTTGGCTTACTTTAACATTTAATTCATTTTTTATAAGGCCATGGAAATTGACATATGTTGAAAGTTGTTTTATGAATACAAGAAGCTCTTTCATGAATGAGTAATTTGTTGGTTGCTTAAGTATAAATAAAATGTGTGAAATCCTTAGCTATGGTTGTTTAGTTGAGAAATCATATTAAGTTAGACTTTGATATGTTGGTTAACATTAGATTGTGTTTCAGGGTGGCAAAAAGGCTTGGTAGATAGCCTTATATTATCCACACGGGTAGACACACGGGCGTGTGTCTAGGCCGTGTGCGACACACGGCCAGCCCATGGGCGTGTTGTCCGGCCGTGTGTTCCCTGCACATAAAAATTTTAAGTCAGTATACATGGTAGTAAACACACGGGCAGAGACATGGTCGTGCGTCTCAACCGTGTGGAGGACACGGCCTCTGGCCACAGGCGTGTGCCCCTAATTAGGTGCTGACGTCAAAAACAAAATGTCATGGTTTCTAGACACGGGCGTGTCATGGCCGTGTGAGGGATACGAGCCATAGACACGGACGTGTGTCGGGCCGTGTGAAAACCCCTGTGGGTTCTAATTTGGAATTTAATTCACACGGGTGTGGGACACGGGTGTGTCCCTAGATGCTTAGGCCGTGTATGCCACACGGTCCACCAGCACGGTAATGTCATAATGACCACACGGGCGTGTTGCCCTTCCACACGGACGTGTGCTCTATTTCAAAAATCATTTTTTTATAGTTGGTTAAAGGACCCAAGCTAGTCCTGAGAGGTTTCCAATGGATGTTTGGGGTCTCGTAAGCCCATGTTAAAGAAGTTTAGACATAGTTCGAAAAGTTTGAAAATTGAGCAAGTCTTGGTGACTTGGAAAGTTTGTACGCATGTGTTTAAGTGTGGTAATGCCTCGTATTCCATCCCGACGTAAGGCTCGGGTGTGGGGTATTACACCACAAGCTCCTTCGGTGCCATTCTATATGGGGCGATGAACACAGAGCTATACCAGGCAGGAGCTCAATCCCAAACTCGACTCCACAGTTTGGAGGTAACCCAGGTAGCTCATCAGGAAAAAATCTAGAAAGCCCTTAACTGTTATGATATCTTTGACAGACGAAACCTCAGAACCAGAAGCACTGATGTAGGCTAGATACGCCTCACAACCCTCACGAACCAACTTCTCAGCTCTAAGTGTAGAAATCACATTTGACAGACAATTCTGATGTTCCCCAATCATAACTACCTCGTCACCCTCTACAGTTTTTAGTATCACCCGTTTAGTAGCACAATCCAAATTCACTTGATGCATAGCCAGCCAGTCCATGCCCAGTATGAAGTCAAATTCTCCAAAGGGAGTTCCATTAAATCCGCCAAAAAGATCCATCCTTAAATAGTTTATTCACTCTCACTGACTGCCCTAATGGACTCAACACAATAAACTCACTCGTAGTGTTTTCAACCCTTACACCCAAAGTCTTAGATACAGTGCATTATATATAAGAATGTGTAGGCCCAACATTAATCAATGTAGTATAAGGTACATTATGGATAAAGAACGTGCCAGTAATAACATATGGAGCGTCTCTATCTTCTCAACGATGTATAGCATAACCCAGTGTCGAATGCCTCGCCTCAATAAGACTAGCCCCTCTGCCCGGTGCTCCATAACCACAGCCCACACCATTTCCACCTCTGGCTTGACCATGACCTCTCGGTGGCTGCTGAACACCTCTCGGCGGCTGAGTAGTACCCATACCAATAGCTTGCATCAGATCGGGCCTCCGTGGACAATCTCTGATATGGTGCTCTATAGATCCGCACTTCAAACATGCCCCAATCCTTTTCCAGCATTCGCCCTGATGGCGTCTCCCACAATCGACACAAGCCTGCGGTCCAGTAGCAGCAACAGGGGCCCCAACTCTGGCTGGCCCTTCAAATTTGGCCTTTTTCTTAGGCCCCATAGCTGAACTTGAGGGCTCTCAAACCCTCTTGTTCCTCCCTTTATCCTTCTCACGGCTCTGGCACTCAACGCGCTTCACATCCTCGGTGATCTTCACCTTTTCCACTAAACAGTAAAATCTCGCTCCCTCTGTAGAGCTATCAAAACCCATAGATTATCTCTAAAGCCGTCCTTGAAATGAACACAACGCTCATATTTAGTTGCCACCATCCCACGCGCATAGCGGCTAAGTCACAAAAATTCCACCTCGTATTCAGCCACAGACTTATCCCCTTGAGTCAGATTCAGAAGCTCTCTCCTCTGGGCATCCACATAACTAGCGCCCACATATTTTCCTTAGAATGCGGTCTTGAAAAATTCCCAAGTCAACCGGTCGGGTTGAGTACCCTCTTTAACTATAAGCCACCACTAATAGGCTTCAACTCGTAGCAATGACACTGCACCTTTTAATTTCTGCTTTGGGGTGCAGTCGAAGTCATCCATGATCCTCTCCGTAGCCTCAATCCAATACTTAGCCACATTAGGGGCAACTCCAGCGATACCCCTAAAAATCTCAGCCCCATTAAATCGGAGTCGTTCTGTAACTGACCCATGGCCCACAGTACGAGTATTAGGCCCAGAGACCTTTCCAAAATTCGTAATATAGCTTGGGATAGTGTGTCATCCCCAACTTCACGATCGTGTGACCCAATCTCAGTTATAGGTGAATTCAGTACCTCCCTAGCTTCATTATTAGGCTTTTGGCCGATGCCGACGATCCAACCCGAACACCTCCACGGCCTCCGCCGCGGCCTCTTGTACCCCTTCCACGAGTACCTCTGGTGCTCATTATCTATTTGTGTATTATCTGAATTATAAATCTTATGCATCAGTTTACAATTCCAGTATTTATTACAGGATATGTTTATGGAAAATATTATCAGTAATTCAGAGTTTTTGTTTCGCAGATCGCAGTCTTACTATAGTTTTAGGTTAACCTAAACAGAGCATTTCGGTACAGTCTATTGCCTACAGTAGTCCCAATATTTCTATTTAAGTAGACAGTAATTTTAGAAAACTTATAGAATCGGTGCTGGAGACCTCGGTAGACCACACATTCAGAAATAACACTTTAAAATACTTTCCAACCATTTGAAACAGTTCTATTTGAAAATTTTATGTTTTTAGAAAAACGTAAATCCACAGTCGAGTTTTGTAACCTGGCTCTGATACCACTAAATGTAACACCCAAACCCGGCTTAGAATTTATGGTCGAGTCTATGATGTCACATTAAAGTGTGTTTTGCAAAGCACCGTTCTATTTGAAAAATTCGTGCTATATTAAAACCCTTTAGTGATCTTTACAAAACTTTAGGGTAACTTGTTCGTTGTTAGAACTCAAGTAGGTTTAGCAAAAAGTTTAGTCATTTTAGATTGTTATTACACTTTAAAACAATGTTTGTTGTGGAAGCTTTTAAAATATGTTGCAATAGCGTCGTGTTTTGAAAACATTTATTCTTATGAAAATCGCGGCCTACTTCTAACAGATATAATCCAAGGCAAATAAAACCCAAATCAAAAGTAAAACTTTAAAAGGCCCTATTACAAAAAAAATACCCAAATTAATTGGCTTAAAAATTAAAAGTTTAAAACAGTAGCAAAAGCGATTGTGTGGCCTCTATCGAGTCCCTCACAGTACCGATCCGTCTAAGGATTACCTGCACAGGAAAGTAGAAGGGTGAGTTTAAGAAAACTCAGTGTGTAATCCCTTTACAACAATTAGTCCAACAATAGGCAAATACAGTTTGGGCCTAAGCTCTGCTTTTGATGTGATGATCCGAAAGATCGGTGTGGGCCTTAGCCCATTAAAATGTGAGATTAGTATAGGCCTTAGCCCATTCTGAAGAATGATATGTAAATGCAAACAGAAGTCCTACCCATCCATCCTCTACACTCCACTCCGTCCAGCCCTACACTCCATATGGGGATAAAATCGACCCACCCATCCCTACACTCCAAAATATAGCACTAGTTGTGGCACTAACAGTATTTGTAGCAGAGCTGCCAGTACAGTACACTTCCTCCAAATATCAAACCCACCCCCATGCATCATGTCATGTTATAATATCATACGTGTATGCAAAATGTCGTGCTCGAATACAGTCATACATATCATAAGGGTATATCAGTCATTTACCTCTCGGGGTATAACGATCATTTCTTCAAATTAGGGTTTAGGTATGTAACACCCCAAACCTGGCCTAAAAGTTAGGCCCGAATCTGGCGTGTCACATTGAAGTATTTTTTGAAAACCATGTTTTCATTAAAAACCCTTCTTATTTAAAACGTAGTACATTGAAAACTTATTATTATTATTTTCGAAATTCTTTTTAGGTTGCAGAAGCATTTCCAAAAGTGTTGCGAAAATGTAGTGTTTTAAAAATAGTTATCTTTTGGAAAATCGCGATCTATTTTTAACAGATAGAAAACATAATAAACTAAAAATCCCAAATTAAAAATCAAAAACTAAAAGAGGCCTTATTACAACCCAGATCAAAATATAAGTACTTATAAGTAGATAACTGTAAAAGAAAATAGGAAACAATAGTAGTTGTGTGGCCATCTCCGAGTCCCTCTGCAACACCGATCTGCCTAACGCTGGGGATTACCTGCACAGTTAGACAGAAGGGTGAGTTTGCGAAAACTTAGTTTGTAATCGCTTATAATACGAACAGTCAGACATATATTATGCAGAAACAGACTAGGCCTGAGCCCATCATAGAAACAGTATCAGGTGGGCCTAAGCCCAATCTGTAATCGATGATCGATCTGAGATATGCGCGCATGATTCCCGGCCAGTCCAATCAACACACCACCCGTACCTACCAACACCATGTGGGGATAAAATCAACCCACCCAGCCAACACACCAAGCTTAGCACCGGTTGTGGCACTAAGTCAACAGAACGGCTCAGCGCCATATACAGAACGGCTCAACACCATAGACAAAACGGCTAAAGGTCGTAAATAACAGAACAGCTATAAGCCATAAGTATCACAGAAAGGCTGAAAGCCTTGTATAGAATGGCTACAGGCCGTACACTTCTTCCATCAATAATAACCAAACCCGATGCAGTATGTCATGTCATATATATTACGTGTATGCAAAGTCATACTCAATACAATCATATATGTAAATCATAAGCACATCAGTCATACGGAACATAAGGCATAATCGTCATTCTACTATACTGGGGTATTATAGTTATTTTACCCTACAGGGGCATTACAGTCATTTTACACTACAAGGGTATTTTGGTAATTTCACAAACTGGGGTCTTAACGACCCAACAGAAGGTTCACCGTCGCCTTGAGTGACTTAAGTAACCTAACAGACATAACGGTGCAAATGGGCCTAAGGCCCATTACTTGGCCTAGGTGGGCCTACACGCTCGTGTGGCCCATTTGGCCCAAATTCATATACGGCTAAGTGTCCTACATAGAGCAGTCCAATATTTATCACTTACAGCAGATTTAATCCGTGTGGGGCCCACGAGCCCATTGGGCCCACACGGCCCCTTTCGGCCCATCAAGGCCCTTAACAGCCTAAGCCTACGAGAACACTCGTGGTGACCTCTACTGTCAGTCGCCCATGATTTATGAGCTCGGTTTACCCCAAGAGCGATCGCACGCTTGTAAGGCCTCAAATGCCGAAGTTTCGACTTTTCAGCTTTTGCCGACTTCCAATAAAGAAAGGCGCGAATACACACCTATTTATGAGAACGCGTCAAAGTCCACGGTCACCAACCTTGGTTAAGTAGGTATGGAATAATCCCTCCTCAAACCAGTGATCCCCAACTCATCTTGTTAGCTTCTCGGCAATTCTCATGTTAGCTTCCCAATGTGGGATTACTTTCAACCATTATGAAAATTCCTTATTTTTTTATGACAACTTCAACCACAGAGTTCTAGTCCAACTCCACCTCCTACACAGCTCAAACAGCAAAATAAATACTCCATTGCGCATCCCAAGACTTGAACCTTCGACCTCACAGTTACACAACACGCCACCTTGCCACTCCAACACAGGCTCTTTCTGTGTCACCATTTAGCCTCAATTAATTATAAGGTCTACAGGCCAAAGTCCAGGTTCCTTTAAAAAGAAAAACCAAAATAAATTGCAAGAGCCAAGACTTAAACCTAGGCTCCCTTGCAACCTTAATATCGCTACAACCACTAGACCACATGCTTCCTTGTGTCATTTATTTCTCACAATATTTTAAAAGGCCTACTTCCAAGCATCCAGGGTTTTATTCACTTAAAACCAAAATTTTTGCTAAAGCCTAGGTTTGAACCCAGGACTTTTCTAACTCCTCTCAGGACCCTTAACCACTTGAGCAGCCATTTAATTGTGTCATATCCTTGCACAATTAAATACTTATATACAACCTCCTTACGGACCCAAACTCAAGGCCTAATACTTCTAGGCCCAAATTTAGGGCGTTACAAGGTATACTTACCGACCCAACAGTAGGTCCATAGTTGTCTCGGGCGACCCGTGTAACCTTAACAGTTAAACAGTGATCATGGGCCCAAAGCCCATAATGTGGCCAATGTGGGCCCGCATGCCCGTGTGGCCCAATAAGCCTAAAATTGACCTTGGCCGTGTGAACTACACAGCCTGGCCCAATAATCTCCACAAATACATGTGGTTTACCCGTGTGGGGCCCACAAGCCCGTGGGGCCCACACGACCCATTTCGGCCCAACGTGGCCCAGAACGACCTAAGCCCATGAAATCGGTCATGGTGGCCTCTACTATCAAACGCCCATATTTTATGCGTTCGGATCATCAAACGAGCGAGCACACGCTCGTGTAGCGTCAATAGACATATTTTTCAGCTTTTGTTGATTAACAGTTATTGGAGTGTGATTACACACCTGTTTACGAAAACATGCGTTTAGGTCAAGAGTTCCCCAAACCTACATTCAACCACGATATTCCGTTAGTCCCTTGATACTAGGGTTAATCACCCTATTCTATCACCTAACTCAAAATAACATCCAATACTTGTTGTGTTTGCAAGAGTGTGGTTAGCCCTGTTGAACCGTTGATGAAGGTTGATTTACCCTCCTAATCGAATAGCTGCATTGACAACGAATTCCATTAACGATGATCATATAAACACATGACTTGAAACTATATAATGGATAATTGAAAACACAAAACCAAGGATAGGGGAAAATTGGGCAATCGGCCAACACCCTCCTATACAAGTCATGCTCCAATTGAACACAATAATCGCAAACAGAGTTACCTTGATCAAGTGATGAGGGAAAGGTTTCGAATGCTTCAGTATTTACTTGCAAACTCTTTCACTCCCTGAGAAATTCTAGAAATCGAAAGAAACACCACACCTAAGAGAAGGAAGATGAGAATCAGCAAGAAGAAAAAGGAGTATTAGGCTTTAAACAGTGCGAAAGTACTTACCGATTTGTCAGAAAACAAAAACCAAACCTCAACTAAAGGCATGGAGTATTTGGGCTGGCTACCAAATAGGAAGAGACAGTAAGAAGAACAATTTGAAGGGAGAAAAGAGAGGAAAAGAAAGGGGTATTCGATCGCAATAGCAAGGTGGATAGAAATGAACTCTGATAACCACGAGAGTCGAAAGAGGGGGAGATGATATATTCGGCCAAAGGAGAATTGATTGGAGGGAAAAAGATACAAAAATGAGTCAAAGAACACTTGCCCAAAACTAAAACAAAAGCAATAAGATAGTCGACCTAGGCAACAAAATGGAAAGGGGAAAAGGAAGAATCAAAACACACTAGAACCGAAAGATGCACGAAAAGAATAAAAGCAATATTCGGCTTCAGAAAAAAAGAATGAAAAGAACCACAATTGGAAAAACCCGAAATGAAGTGACCAATTACCAACTCATAGCCGAATTCCTGAGTGGTCAAAGCCCTATTCGGCTACAACTTCCCCCACTTTCAAATCCTACAAAATCCTCCTAATATCACTCCACCATTACCTCCTCAACCACCGAATTCAAACTCTCCTCAACTAGCAGTATTCCCGTCAACTTCTACTTCTCTCTCGGCAAGAGAAGCAAAATAAAACACTCCTTAAGCAGAACAGAACTCGAACTCAAGATCCTTAGTAGCAATAACACACCACTATCCCCTGGACCAGCAGGCTTTTTATGTCAACGTTTTAACCATAATTATTTAAGAAGCCTACTGACTAGAAACAAGGTTTATTCAAGTAAAAAAAAAAATTTTGCACAAGTCAAAGCTTGAACTCAAGACTTCTCCAACACTTCTCAGGACACTTAACCACTGAAGCAAGCATGCATTTATGCAACATAACATACAAATATAAACACTTAGATTTTGGGGCGTTACAAGCAGAGCTCGACATTCCATTATCTCTCCAAACATGTCCCAAGGCCTCAACGCCCAAATCACAAAACTTGAATGTGAGTACTCACAATCCTATGGCATGCCATTATATCCAACATATACAGAAAGATATCATGTCAAAAATATTTATAAAATATAGAGCTCGCCAATATAAGGAACTTGCAAAAATAGTTGTTCACATAGACCTCACATAGTATGGTTCATAAAAACATAACTTAAAAACATATCTTAACATGTTTAAAATGTAAAGCTCACAAGGGAACACGCATAAAACATATTTTAAAATCATAATCATAAAATAGAGTTTTAGAAAAGCTTACTCTTGGAACTTATTTCAAAACCCCTAAGCTCTTTAATATCATAATGGTTCGCACACACCAGTGGTGATCCCTGAACATTCATTGATTTGCCATGAATTTTAAGCAGTTTTGGTTTTCCCTTTTCATTACTGGTAGATGGTCTGTCTGGTTTGCAACATACATAAACATTCACTTATTATTTAACAAACAAAGCATATCGAATTCACACATACAAGTGAACGTAGTTTCCTAAACAATTAACCCTAACAGAGCAAGGACTTACCTTGATTTCTAAGAGCTAGGTTCTAAATAGAAACCTAATCACAATAAAATAATCGATAAGAGAATTTTCCATGGAAAGGGCTTAATTTATAGGCAGTAAGTGTTTTAGTACTCTTATGATAACCTACTTGACTTGGGGGAAATGTTACATGAATACCAATCAACCTCCTAATTTAAGTATAACTCTACTTATAGTAGTAAACAATAGTTCGCAAACCAACTGGCGAACCCCCAACTCGCCAAACCTGCTTTCAAACCCCAACTTGCCAAACCAACTGGCAAACCTCTAGTTTGCAATCCAACTAGCGAACTCAGCTCGCTTAACACTGGTGAACCCTCCTTACCATGTCTTTAGGCATACACTTCTCACTGAATCTACTAGTGAACTTTGTTGAAAGTCTTCTAGCGGACACTTGTTCGCCAAACCACTGGCAAACTCCTACTTGCTCAATCTATCTCAGGATGTTACAAATTCCCTTAATAACTCAGAAACCTAGTAAGCCAATAGATTTTCCTTAGCATGGAAAGCATCTAGTATCTAAGTTATTCGTAAATCTCTTTAAGGTTCAGTCCTCGAAATACTTCAACGTTTCGTTATAAACAAGATTTTATATTACAAGTTAACATCATATACTTGCAATAAAATTGCATTGAATTGTTAAATATTTTTTCTTGTTTATTGTACACACACATACATTGTCACTCACTCATCTAAGGTTTGTAATCAAGTGAGCATACATTAAGTTAGTGTGAGAAAGTAGGGTTAACGGTAAGACTCTATGTTTTCTTCGTTCTTTTCATCTCATTTTATATTTAAAAGCTTCTAGTTATTTGATGATCTATTAATATGACCATTTAATGATACCATTAATATGGGTATTTTTATTTATTATTAAAGTAGAAGAGATAGAAAGGGAGCAACAAATTAAAGCAAGGGGAGGCTTGTAGATTGGAAGGGGAAGAAGAAATTCATCTCTTTTTGTTTAATTTGATTGGTAAGATCTTTTGAAAAAAATTATGATTTACCTTTATTATGATACTTTAACTATATGTATAATAATAGTGAGTATTGTGTGTTAATTGCATTTATTTAAAGTAAACAAATGTTAGTGTTGAGAATTATGCAATGTTCATAAATCTCGAATTAAGAGTGTGTAAGTAATGTTATTATCATCTTCATAAGGAAAGTGAGTATGAGGGAATGTTAGAATGTGCCCTTATGAAAAAGGTGGTATATGTATGTATATTTATAATGAAGCGTGATATTGAATATTACTTCATGGAAGTGAATGATGTGAATCTTTGTGAATAATATAACGAGTTACAAGTGTTAATTTATGTATCACATCATCAATCCTACTTAAAAAAGGAGTTTACTATATAAATAATTTAAAGCACATAAGACACTTGCCCTTGCAAGTTTAAGAAAGAGTTAGGATACGATTGGTGCCAATAATGTTAGTGAATACACTTAGTTGTGAAAACATTGTTTAGTGAGAAGACAATGAAATTTGCCTTATGGCATGGCACTTATGTGCATAGTGAAATCCCTAAGGGATTTGGTGTTCGGTTGGGTGCACTTCAGTGCAACTCAATGTATTGGTGTTTGGTTGAACCCAAGTGTCCAAAACTTATTACATTAAGATTACCAAGGGCGAACTAATTAAATTTCAATAATAAAAATGATGAAGTGTGTGACAACCCTAATTTGACCCTAGTCGGAAAGTGGTTTCGGGACCACAAAACCGAGATATAAAAATAATTATAAAATATATTTCATGTTTATGAAATGTGTAACTGCATGTGTGAAAGTTTCATGCTTTAATTTTGCCGTTTGTATGTGAAATTGTTTATAGGACTAATATGAGATAATTGTGTAAGATGATAGGTCAATATCAAAGTGGCTTAATAATGCATATTATAAAAATGATGGGTTTGCATGTCAAATTTCCATTTATGATAAGTAGTGGCCGGCCATGATGGAATTATATACATATAATATGTATTAATTATTAGTTAGTGGCTTTATATTTTATAACATAAATAAATAAAAAGGAAAAGTAATTAAAATAAGGAAATGAATGGTGAAGAAAACAAAGTATCACCTTGTTCTTCTTAGCCGTACTTGAAGAAGAAAAAGAGGGGGGGACATTCGGCCTTTTGAATCAAGAGAAGGTTAGTAAATTATGTTTTTTTTTTTGAAATCTTAGTTGTTTTAGGTTAATCATCATGCTTTTTACCTAGCCCATACTAAAATTTTGAATTTAGATGGTTGAATGGAACTTTCGGTTATGGTATATAAGAGAAGAAATTGATTTTTACCCTTAAGTTTTGATGGAAAAAGAAACAAAAAGATTGTTGATGAAAGAAATTAATCTCGTTAAAACCTTAAACTAATAATACCCATATGTGTGATAGCCGAACATAGACTTTGTTTAAAGTCTTGATCAAAGGCCGGTTAAGTGTTTTGAAATGGTTAAGCTAGGTGTTTGATTTTTTTTTAGGTTCGGTATAGTACATAATATTTTGCTAGTGGGGTTTGAATAATTTAATTAATGTTAGATATATGAAAAAAATCTTATGTTCGGTTTTGGACGATATATATATATATGTACAACTAACCTATTTAGCTATTGATATCTAAGGTGTTAAATAATAAAACTCTTGATGACTTGTGTTAAATAGCATTCGGCTAAAGACTATACGGGCTTGCTAATTCGGTTTAAGTGAAGAAATTATGATAGAGGGATATGACTAAATTGTGACTTATTATCGAACTTTTGTGGTTGTAAGGTTATTTTATAATGTGTCATAACATTTAATTAGTTAGTCGAATTGATGAGAAAAGAATTTGGAGTATTTTATGGTGTCTTAAGCATATTATCCAATTGGTAAAGTTGAGTAATGATTCATGTACGAATGCTTGCTTAGTCGTATGTTATGTTTTGTTAAACTTAGTAATAAATATATATATATTTTATAAGGCTATAACAGTAGATTTAGTGGACTTCGGCAATTTAAATGATGCATTTGACTTGTGTATCAACTTAGGATGATATGTGTTTCTATATGAAGTTAGATGGTGTTGATGAAATTCGATAATGCATGATGTTTAAATAGTATTGAACAAGGTCATTGTACTTAAATTGTATGACATACATGTATTGAATGGAATTGCCCAAGTGAGAAATAATTAAATAAATTTATTTGTTTAAATTTAAGCTCAAGAGCTAAGGGATCAAAATCGAGATAAAGGAAAGGAGAAAGCAATGAGTAGTCTATCCGTAACTGCCCAAATTATACTCGAGGTAAGTCTTTGAGTAATGAAATTTAGCTTATGATTTAATAAGGCAATTATTTATCTATGAGCATAATAATTAACTTGTGACCTAATGGTTCTACTTGAATTACATGACAAAATAAATAAATAAGGTATTTACTTGTAGCCGAATGGTTATGGAAATCTTGTGGATTAACGAAACGGGATCATGTTATTTGTTTAGGATTAATGAATCGAACGATGTATGGTTAGTAAACATGCTGTAATTGTATTTGAGTATCAGGAATGATATCCAGATGTGATATTAAATATATATATATGCATATATGTGTGAATGCTAACCGGGGTTTAAATCCGAGCTTGGTCTCGAAGGGCTTTTGAGCCAGTGCTAATAACCAAACTTAGTTTCGAAGGGCTTTTGAGCCAGTGCTAATAACCGAACTTAGTTTCGAAGGGCTTTAGAGCCAGTGTCATAACCGGACTTAGTTCAGAAGGGCCTTTGAGCCAGTGGTCTAATCCGAGCTTGGTCTCGAAGGGCTTTTGAGCCAGTGCTAAGAAAATAAAATGTAACACCCCTATCCCGTACCCGTCGCCGGAGGGATTAGGAAGTATTACAAAACCAGCACGAAATCTCATTCAACACTATATAATAATTCCTAAGTTCAACTCATAACAAAAATATTTAAAACAGTAATCGAATATCAACCATATATAAGCATTAACCATATGAAGCAAGTATAATAGCTAATCAAGCCATTTTCGCATGGCTATACATACATACATTACCAAAAGGTATTTAATAAACAACAAAAGCCAACCCTATACATGCCATTATCAAAGTTCAACTAAAAGTATACCAAAAGGGCTTAGATAGTGTGGACGACTTCGACTTTGACACTCCCGAGTCCGATAGCTGACGAACAAAATCTATAAAATAGAGAATTAAAGCAAAAGACTAAGTACTTCGATGCTTAGTAAGTCTAAGTAATGAAATCATTTAAAAGAGTGGCATAATAATATCAAAGTTTACTTGTACCATCATTTGGCCGAATAGTAAACAAAGGTAAAATCAATATGTCCAATAAAATTCAATCTATAGCCGAATCCATTCATCTCAAATTTTTCCATGTCAATCTCATGCATATACACATACATCTCACGTTTATGAAATTGAACTCTCTAATTTGGAACTTATACATCATGATCAGATCGTAAATATTTGAATGGTTTTAACAATGGTCTAAGCATACCTACCGAGTTGCGTAGTCATAATTTAAAATCAATCGTATTCTCAACGAGAGTGAGTTACTTACGGGTTATCTTACGATGAAGTAGCACTGTGATTAAAATTATTCCAACATGTATTATATGATTTCTTCATCACGAACACTTATGGATTTTCAACCTCAAATATTATCTTTGGCACAAACATCCCTCGGAATCAAGCCCGATTCTTAGCACTGGCTCAAAAGCCCTTCGAGACCAAGCTCGGATTAGACCACTGGCTCGAAGGCCCTTCAGAACTAAGTCCGGTTATGACACTGGCTCTAAAGCCCTTCGAAACTAAGTTCGGTTATTAGCACTGGCTCAAAAGCCCTTCGAAACTAAGTTCGGTTATTAGCACTGGCTCAAAAGCCCTTCGAGACCAAGCTCGGATTTAAACCCCGGTTAGCATTCACACATATATGCATATATATATATTTAATATCACATCTGGATATCATTCCTGATACTCAAATACAATTACAGCATGTTTACTAACCATACATCGTTCGATTCATTAATCCTAAACAAATAACATGATCCCATTTCGTTAATCCACAAGATTTCCATAACCATTCGGCTACAAGTAAATACCTTATTTATTTATTTTGTCATGTAATTCAAGTAGAATCATTAGGTCACAAGTTAATTATTATGCTCATAGATAAATAATTGCCTTATTAAATCTTAAGCTAAATTTCATTACTCAAAGACTTACCTCGAGTATAATTTGGGCGATTCTGAGATAGACTACTCATCGCTTTCTCCTTTCCTTTATCTCGATTTTGATCCCTTAGCTCTTGAGCTTCTCTTGATTCAAAAGGCCGAATGTCCCCCCCTCTTTTTCTTCTTCAAGTACGGCTAAGAAGAACAAGGTGATACTTTGTTTTCTTCACTATTCATTTCCTTATTTTAATTACTTTTCCTTTTTATTTATTTATGTTATAAAATAGAAAGCCACTAACTAATAATTAATACATATTATATGTATATAATTCCATCATGGCCGGCCACTACTTATCATAAATGGAAATTTGACATGCAAACCCATCATTTTTATAATATGCATTATTAAGCCACTTTGATATTGACCTATCACCTTACACAATTATCTCATATTAGTCCTATAAACAATTTCACATACAAACGGCAAAATTAAAGCATGAAACTTTCACACATGCATTTACACACTTCATAAACATGAAATATAATTTATAATTATTTTTATATTTCGGTTTTGTGGTCCCGAAACCACTTTCTGACTAGGGTCAAATTAGGGCTGTCACAACTCTCCCCCACAAAAAAAAAATTCTCGTCCCCAAAAATCTTCCCAGTGAATAATTTTGGGTATCTCTCTTTCATAGAGTTTTCAGTTTCCCAAGTAGCTTCTTCAATCCCGTGTTTGAGCCATAACACCTTTACTAAAGGAACCTTTTTGTTTCGTAACTCTTTCACCTCACGAGTTAGGATACGAATCGGTTCTTCTTCATAACTCAAATCAGATTGAATTTCAACCTCTGATGGACTAATTATGTGCGAAGGGTCAGATCTATAACGTCGAAGCATGGAGACATGAAAAAGATTGTGAATCTTTTCAAGTTCAGGGGGTAAAGTCAATCTGTAAGCAACTGGCCCAATTCGTTCGGATATCTCATACGGCCCAATAAACCTCGGACTCAATTTGCCTTTACGGCCAAATCTAAGCACTTTTTTCCAAGGTGAAACCTTAAGAAACACTTTGTCACCGACCTGATATTCAATGTCTTTTCGTTTCAAATCTGCATACGACTTCTGACGATTTGCAACTGCTTTCAGACTTTCACTGATTACTTTCACTTTCTGTTCGGCATCTTTAATCAAATCGACTCCGAAAATTTTACTTTCACTAAGCTCAGTCCAAAACAACGGTGTACGGCATTTACGACCATACAAAGCCTTATAAGGTGCCATCTTAATGCTTGATTGAAAACTATTGTTGTAAGCGAATTCAATCAAAGGTAAATACTGTTCCCACGAACCACCAAACTCAAGGATGCAACATCTCAACATATCCTCAAGTATCTGAATTATTCGTTCGGATTGACCATCAGTCTGAGGATGAAAAGTGGTGCTAAAATGTAATTTGGTACCCAAAGCTTCTTGCAATTTCTTCCAAAACCGCGATGTGAACCTCGGATCTCTATCGAACACAATAGAAATGGGTACTCCATGTAACCTTACAATCTGAGATACGTACATTTCAGCTAGCTTGTCAAGGGAATAATCCGTACGCATAGGAATAAAATGAGCTGACTTTGTCAGTCTATCAACAACAACCCAGATCGCATCTTTCTTACTTGATGACAATGGCAATCCAGATACAAAGTCCATTGTGACTCGATCCCACTTCCATTCGGGTATCATGGTCGGCTGAAGTAATCCCGAAGGCACTTGGTGTTCTGCTTTCACTTGTTGACATATTAAACACTTCGAAACAAAATCAGAAATGTCTAGTTTCATACCATGCCACCAAAATTGACGTTTCAGGTCGTTATACATTTTTGTACTCCCCGGGTGAACTGACATTCGGCCACAATGAGCTTCGTTCAGAATCATCAAAATAAGTTCTGAATTTCTTGGAACACAAAAACGACTTCTGAATCTCAAACAATCGTCTTCATCAATTTGAAACTCTGACACCATATTCGAAACACATTTAGCCCGTTTTGCAACCAATTCATCATCGACTTTCTGAGCTTCTCGAATTTGATGAATCAACAATGGTTTAGCCTTCAATTCTGCTACTAACACATCATCGAATACAACAGACAGATGTACATTCATCGCTCGAAGAGTAAACAGTGATTTACGACTTAAAGCATCCGCAACCACATTAGCCTTGCCCGGGTGATAGTCAATGACAAGCTCATAATCTTTTAGCAACTCCAGCCAACGTCTTTGTCGCAGATTCAAATCTCTTTGAGTCATTAAATATTTGAGACTTTTATGATCCGAAAATACATGGTACCTCTCACCAAACAAATAATGTCGCCATATTTTCAAAGCGAATACGATGGCAGCTAATTCGAGATCATGGGTCGGATAGTTTTTTTCATGCGGCTTCAATTGCCTCGACGCGTAAGCTACAACTCGACCTTCTTGCATTAACACACAACCCAACCCAAGTAAGGATGCATCACTGTAAATGACAAACTCTTTACCGGATTCGGGCTGTACCAGTACCGGAGTTTCAGTCAAATAAGTTTTTAATAGATCAAAACTTTTCTGACATTCTTCTGACCATTCAAACTTAACATCTTTCTGGAGTAGTTTCGTCATTGGGGTGGCTATCATCGAGAAACCCTTTACAAAGCGTCTGTAGTAACCGACAAGTCCCAAAAAGCTCCAAACTTTAGTAATATTCCTTGGGGGCTTTCAATCAAGTATGGCTGATATTTTTCCCGGATCAACTCTAATACCCGATGCAGACACCACATAGCCCAAAAAACTAACTTCTCTCAACCAGAACTCACATTTACTGAACTTAGCATATAATTGCTTATCCCGCAAAATTTGTAACACTAATCTCAAGTGCTCAGCATGTTCGGATTCATCTCTCGAATAGACCAAAATGTCATCGATAAACACAACTACAAATCGATCCAAATATGGTCTGAAGATCCGATTCATCAAATCCATGAATACTGCAGGGGCATTAGTGAGCCCAAACGGCATTACTAAGAACTCATAGTGACCGTATCTCGTTCTGAAAGCGGTTTTGGGTATATCTGAATCTCGAACTCGCAACTGATAATAACCCGATCTCAAATCTATCTTCGAAAATACAGAGGCTCCCTTAAGTTGATCGAACAAATCATCAATACGCGGTAATGGATATTTATTCTTTATCATCACTTTATTCAACTGACGATAGTCGATGCACAGTCTCATGGTTCCATCCTTCTTTTTCACAAACAATACTAGTGCACCCCAGGGTGAAGAACTCGGTCGAGCAAAACCTCTATCCGTCAACTCTTGCAACTGTGCTTTCAATTCTTTCAATTCCGTTGGTTCCATACGATACGGAGCTATCGAAATTGGAGTGGCACCAGGTAGTAGCTCGATGCCAAATCCAACCTCTCGAACAGGTGGTAATCCTGGTAACTCCTCAGGAAAAACATCTGAATACTCACAAACCACTGGTACTGATTCAAGTCTCTTTTCTGACTCTTTACTATCAAGTACGTACGCCAGATATGCTTCACATCCCTTTCTTACATATTTCTGAGCCAACATCGAGGATATTATTGCCGAAAATCCATTCAAGTCAGTAGATTTAACTCGAATTATCTCATTATTTTCACACCTCAAATCAATTGTTTTTCTTTTGCAATTCACAACTGCATCGTGAACGGTCAACCAATCCATACCGAGGATAACATCAAATTTGTCAAACGGTAAAAGTATCAAATCGGCCGGAAAGCAGGAACCTCTGATTACTAAGGGACATTTCTTACACACCTTGTCAACAAGTACATAAGGGATTTGACACCCGAACTACGAACTCAGTAGACTCAACAGGTAAAGTCTTACTGGATGCTAAAGTCTCACATACATATGAATGAGTAGAACCCGAGTCAATCAATGCAATCACATTAGTATCAAAGAGAGTGAAAGTACCGGTAATAATATCTGGCGAGGAAGCATCCTCGCGTGCACGTATAGCGTAAGCTCTAGCAGGAGCGCGAGCTTCAGATCTGGTTGTAGCATCTCTAGATCCTCTCGGACCGCCACTAGCATTCCATGCATTTCTAGATGGTCTACCTCGAGCAGCGGTAGCACCCGGTTTCCCACTACGATTTACATTACATTCGAGCAGTCTCGGACAATCCTTGATAAAGTGGTGGTGATCCACACTTATAACAGGAGCGGTCATGGAATCTACAACTTCCTGAATGCCATTTACCACAATACTGGCACTCTGTCCTGTCCCGACGATCATTCCCAACACTAGCGACTGAAGAGACTCGCGTACTCACAGGGGGTCATTCACGATCTCTTCTAGAAAAGCCCGAAGTATCTTTAGATCTGCCTAAATCATCTCTAAATTTCTTCGATGACTGTTGAAAGGGCTTTCCAGATGATCTCTTACGAAACTCTTTTGCTCCCATATCTGCTTTTCTTTTCTCCTTACCGAGCTCTTCGGCTTTGCACGCTCGTTCAACAAGTACTACAAATTCTCTAATTTCTAGAATACCAACATACAGTTTTATGTCTTCGTTCAGACCATCTTCGAAACGTTTACACATTACAGCTTCTGAAGAAACACATTCTCGAGCGTACCGGCTAAGTCTCACAAACTTTCGTTCATAATCTGTAACCGACATGGAACCTTGTTTAAGTTCAAGAAATTCTTTTCGTTTTTTGTCAATGAATCTCTGGCTAATATACTTTTTCCGAAACTCGGTTTGGAAAAATTCCCAAGTTACTCGCTCTCTGGGCACAACAGAAATCAATGTATTCCACCAATAGTAGGTAGAATCACGTAGCAAAGAGATAGTACACTTCAGCCATTCATCGGGTGTGCAAGATAGTTCATCAAGTACCCGGATAGTGTTGTCCAACCAAAATTCAGCCTGCTCGGCATCATTGCTGTCTGTAGCTTTAAATTCAGTAGCCCTGTGCTTTCGGATTCTGTCAACTGGGGGTTTGTTTAACCTCATCTGGTCAGTTACCGGAGGTATCACGGGTGTAGGGGGTGTATTATTCGGGAGTGGAGGTTGTGGAACAGCCGTATTGGTTCGAATGTATTGGTTGAACCAATCATTCATTACACTATAGAAAGCCTGCCTAGCCTCATTATTCTGATTACTTGCAATAGGTTGAGAGTCCTCCGGTACTGTCCCATGTGCGGGAGCAGGCGCTACACTCTCAACATCATCAGCTACCGCTCGACTGGGATCGGGATCCATTACTAAACAAAAACACATTTTTAATTGTCAAAAATCCCCACACTACCAAATAAACACATAATGGCATGTATAGCACGACCCACTCGTATTACGGTAGTCCTAGAATCGACTAAACCGTAGCTCTGATACCAATAAAATGTAACACCCCTATCCTGCACGTCGCGGGAGGATTAGGAAGTATTACAAAACAAAGACGAAATCTCATTCAACACTATATAATAATTCCTAAGTTCAACTCATAACAAAAATATTTAAAACAGTAATCGAATATCAACCATATATAAGCATTAACCATATGAAGCAAGTATAATAGCTAATCAAGCCATTTTCGCATGGCTATACATACATACATTACCAAAAGGTATTTAATTAACAACAAAAGCCAACCCTATACATGCCATTATCAAAGTTCAACTAAAAGTATACCAAAAGGGCTTAGATAGTGTGGATGACTTCGACTTTGACACTCCCGAGTCCGATGGTGCCACCGAACAAAATCTATAAAACAGAGAATTAAAGCAAAAGATTAAGCACTTCAATGCTTAGTAAATCTAAGTAATGAAATCATTTAAAAGAGTGGCATAATAATATCAAAGTTTACTTGTACCATCATTTGGCCGAATAGTAACATAATTAAGGTACCATTTTTTTTTATCATTCATATCACAAAGGTAAAATCAATATGTCCAATAAAATTCAATCTATAGCCGAATCCATTCATCTCAAATTTTTCCATGTCAATCTCATGCATATACACATACATCTCACGTTTATGAAATTGAACTCTCTAATTTGGAACTTATACATCATGATCAGATCGTAAATATTTGAATGGTTTTAACAATGGTCTAAGCATACCTACCGAGTTGCGTAGTCATAATTTAAAATCAATCGTATTCTCAACGAGAGTGAGTTACTTACCTGGTTATCTTACAGTAAGTAGCACATGTGATTAAAATTATTCCAACATGTATTATATGATTTCTCGTACGAACACTTATGGATTTTCAACCTCAAATATTATGCTGGCACAAACATCCTTCGGAATCAAGCCCGATTCTTAGCACTGGCTCAAAAGCCCTTCGAGACCAAGCTCGGATTAGACCACTGGCTCGAAGGCCCTTCGGAACTAAGTCCGGTTATGACACTGGCTCTAAAGCCCTTCGAAACTAAGTTCGGTTATTAGCACTGGCTCAAAAGCCCTTCGAAACTAAGTTCGGTTATTAGCACTGGCTCAAAAGCCCTTCGAGACCAAGCTCGGATTTAAACCCCGGTTAGCATTCACACATATATGCATATATATATATATTTAATATCACATCTGGATATCATTCCTGATACTCAAATACAATTACAGCATGTTTACTAACCATACATCGTTCGATTCATTAATCTTAAACAAATAACATGATCCCGTTTCGTTAATCCACAAGATTTCCATAACCATTCGGCTACAAGTAAATACCTTATTTATTTATTTTGTCATGTAATTCAAGTAGAATCATTAGGTCACAAGTTAATTATTATGCTCATAGATAAATAATTGCCTTATTAAATCATAAGCTAAATTTCATTACTCAAAGACTTACCTCGAGTATAATTTGGGCAGTTACGGATAGACTACTCGACTGCTTTCTCCTTTTCTTTATCTGATTTTGATCCCCTTAGCTCTTGAGCTTCTCTTGATTCAAAAGGCCGAATGTCCCCCCCTCTTTTTCTTCTTCAAGTACGGCTAAGAAGAACAAGGTGATACTTTGTTTTCTTCACCATTCATTTCCTTATTTTAATTACTTTTCCTTTTTATTTATTTATGTTATAAAATATAAAGCCACTAACTAATAATTAATACATATTATATGTATATAATTCCATCATGGCCGGCCACTACTTATCATAAATGGAAATTGACATGCAAACCCATCATTTTTATAATATGCATTATTAAGCCACTTTGATATTGACCTATCATCTTACACAATTATCTCATATTTGTCCTATAAACAATTTCACATACAAACGGCAAAATTAAAGCATGAAACTTTCACACATGCATTTACACACTTCATAAACATGAAATATAATTTATAATTATTTTTTATAAAATGTAACACCCCTATCCTGTATCCGTCGCCGGAATAGGTAAAGGGGCATTACTGAACTTGAAACTCATATCAGAACAGTAAAAATTTTGAATTTTTTTTTTTTTTGAAATAAAGAACATTCCTTTAGATAAATACTAAAGACAGCCAGGGATACAATTTAAACTTCTATAAGTACACATTCAAAAGATGCCATTTTCGCATGGCTTATATACATTAACCAAAATATTCTTCTGCCACCGGTCTATTCTACACATGCCATAAAATAACCCAAAACATAACAGTACCAAGCAGTGGATAGTGATAGTGTAACAAGTTGCTGACGATCCCCGAGTCTGTAGCTTCCAAATGAGATCTATAAAACAGAGGAAACAAAGTAAACGGAGTAAGCATTACAATGCTTAGTAAGTTTTAAGCAGTGTCAACAGATAACAATCAAATTATAACATGGTTGTTCGTATTTTTATTTCACTTTTCCTTTGGGTATATCATCCCTTTACCGAATATGCTCATCTCATCATATACAATAGGCAGATAAACTTTCACATAAAAGTGAGCTCATGTAACATAGATATATTGTATAATTTCACATAACCTTTCACACTGATCCGATGCCACATAATCATAGGAATAGTCTCATAGATTGCTCACGTATGCATCACATAACTACCTTATGATTTAGTTCTAATCAAGCTCACATATAAACTCGGAGTACATACCTGTTTGACCTTTCGCATTGAATATATTTATAAGCAATTCTTATTGCAAAGTCTTATAGCTTTAAACTCTACCCGGATTATCGGCGAGAGCTTTAGCTCAGATGAAATCTCCAGACGAAGTCAGCGGGTCTTAACCCGGACATAGTCACCACATATAGTCATCGGGTCTTAAATCCCGGATTTACATCACAAAGTTTCATGCATATTTATTCACATGTTACAGCATTCACATCGACTATCATATTTGTAATTCATTTGCCTCATCAAATATCTAATAAAACACACCTTCCACAGTTTGTCATTTGGTCACAATATATATATAT
The DNA here is from genome assembly GCA_025698475.1 of Gossypium anomalum. NCBI lineage: Eukaryota > Viridiplantae > Streptophyta > Magnoliopsida > Malvales > Malvaceae > Gossypium > Gossypium anomalum. The sequence goes on along the minus strand of CM046958.1, from coordinate 38,182,662 downwards.
ATACACTTTCACGTTCAACACATTGGCCATTCGGCTTTATCTCATATATACACATTCACATTCATCACATAAAATTCTGAATCAAAATATAAATTTTCATATATTCACATCATAATTATCCAAATATACTTCATATACCACATAAAATTTCATGTATACACTTTGTCTTGGCTGAATCTACATCTATCATTTTCCAATGAATAATTCAATTTCAAGCCGTACTATCATTTCATATTCGAATACTTATAAACTTACAATTTCAGAATTTTAATATCAAAGATCCATCTAACACTCATATATCATTTTATAATGTCACAAATTAGAATTCACGTATGGGTTTAATCAATAGCTTATGAGCAACTAAAACAAGTTTTATCAATGTTTACAACATAATCACATATTCTCTACAAGCTGTTTTCCTGAGCAACAGTCGTTAAATTATTTGTAACTGGAGCTACGAAACTCCAAATGATGTGCCGTTAATTTTCCATGAAAATAGACTCATATATCTTCTATCCACAAAATTTTTAGAATTTTTGGTTTGGCTAATCAATACCAGATTTTTCTTAAAATTTTCCCTATTTTACTGCTTGACTATTCTGACTACTCTTCACTAAGAATTGAATTTCTCATTGTAAAGAATTCAAAATATGTTTTCGTTTATTTTTTTTGAAACTAGACTCATTAAGGAGTTTAAGCATATAAATCTTATCTTATAATCATTTTTGTACGATTTATAATGATTTTCCAAATACTAGACAGGAGATTTCGGAGCCATTCTGACTCTGTCTCACACAACTTTAAAAAAATCTCATTTTTGGCAACCCCTTTACTTACACGATTTCTTTTATACGAAACTAGACGCATCAAGCTTTAATTACATAATCTATTCAGCCTTTAACTCAATTCCCACAATTTATGGTAATTTTTCCAAAACACACTAGTGCTGCTGTCCCAAGCAGATTTATACAAATTTACTCTGTAAAGTTCTCATTCACATATTTAAAACATAATATCATATATGCTATCATTTAGAAAAGTCATTGACCTTAACGTATATACTCAATTCATATTCATCCCATTTAAAAACTTAAAACTTACAAAGGAATCAAACTCAAATACTTAAGAACTTACCTCGGAAGTTGTCGAATAATTACAGATCGACTATTCGGTTAGGTAGCTTTTTCTCTTATCCGAATTAGACTCCCTAAGCTCTTGAGCTTGAATAAACAAATTTAATCTATTACAAACCAATTATACAAACTCATGGCCGAATATAACAAGAAGACTAACTAGATTCTACTAGCCACTCATTGCTCTATTATTAACCTTACTTAATTATAAACACATTCGGCAACTACCTCAACCTTATTTAATACAATTAACACCGAAATTCCTCATGTAAAAAGTACCATTGCCGAATATCATTTAGTTCACAAGGTCCTAATTTCAAAAATTTGACAAGCTCATACCCATTTCCTACTAACTCCATCATTTTAACACATGTACGGCAAAGCTAAATTCCATTCTTCCATTAGTTTGCATTTAACTAAATCATGCCTTAATGTTAAGCACATTCGACAATGGTGCAAACATCAATTAACAAACAAACATTATCAACCCATTTTTATTACACGTTTTCCCCAATTTAACACCCCCAAATTATCAAACTTTAACAAGTTTAAAACTCATCTAATGACCATTTATAAACTAAAGCATCAACCATTCAAATTCAACTCATCACAACATGGCCGAATACACATTTCTCCTACTTTCATTCTAAATAAAATTTATCAAGCTTCCATCTTCATTTAACTATGTACCATTTAGAACTATCAATACTTTACACCCTTTAACAAATTATAATCAATTGCCAAATGCATCTTTGACAATTTAAACCACACAACTCAAATTCTTACAATTTAAGCTTAGAAATTTCTATTCATGTAAATTTTAGCAACATGGAGTCCATTAAACACTCCAAATTCCATTTCTAGTACAGCTTTCACATTCAAAACTCCCCCCTATAACCGAATGTTCCCAAGACATCACTTTCAAAGATAAAATAAGTAGAAACATGGGTCAAGGAGGGTACCAAGCAAGGAACTCAATTCATTAAGATGAAGCTCAAATAATCAAGAAATTACCTTGAATTTTAGACCTCCATGGTCGATTATCCAAAGCCTTCTTTCCTTAGTTTCTTTCTTTATTTTCGGCCAAGGTGAGAAGAAATAACATATATCTTTTTTTTTTATCACCTTGTGTTCATTATAATATTTATATCCATTTCATATTATAAAACCAATTATCATTATTTTACTAATATAAAAAGCACAAAGATACAAATTTCCCTTCATCATTGCCGTCCACTAAAATAAAAGGGGTCTAATTGACATGCAAGCCCCACATTTTAGCCATGTTAACAATTGGCCACTTTAAGAAAAAGACTTCTAAAATTTTCCTTTATACAATCAAATCCCAACTAAATAATTTAGCATCCAATTAACTAAATTAGACCACCCAACTTTCACAATAGGTAATTCACATAACAAAAACACTGAAATTAATATTTTACAAAATTTTTAACTAGGTTTTGTGGTCCCGAAACCACTTCCTGACTAGGGTCAATTTAGGACTGTCACAACAATAAAATGTAACACCCCTATCCCGTAACCGTCGCCGGAATAGGTAAGGGGCATTACTGGACTTGTAACTCATGTCAGAACAGTAAAATTTTGAACTTTTTCTTGAAATAAAGATTATTCATTTAAATAAGTACTAAGCACAGCCAGGGATAAAATTTAAACTTCTCTAAGTAAACATTCAAAAGATGCCATTTTCGCATGGCTTATATACATTAACCAAAATATTCTTCCGCCACTAGTCTATTCTATACATGCCATAAGATAATCCAAAACATAGCAGTACCAAGCAGTGGATAGTGATAGTGTGACAAGTTGCTGACGATCCCCGAGCAAAAGGCCAAATTAAACAATCTATAAAACAGAGAAACATAACAACAGAGTAAGCTTTTATAAGCTTAGTAAGTCTTAAGCAAATTAAAAAAAAAACTCTTGAACTCAAATATAACCAATTTGTTTATTTGATTCATATATATATAACATTTCATTTCATATCTATAGTTACCCTCATCGGTCAAGTCAAAATGTATATCTCCCAATATCCTATAATATTTCTCCATAACTGTATACCCACATATTCATATGGCCTTTTCATATTTGCTTTCCACTTTACAATCATGATTTAATTCGATGGGTCTAACATGTACAAGTATTTATCACATACACGACCAACCAAATTAAAGTCGATCTTACGAATTCTCATATAACCTCTTTCTAGGTATCTTCGCCCTTTTTGGCTGAATATACACAATTACGTAATACACAATAAGCGGATAAATTCTCACTTGATAGTGATCTCTTATAAACATAGGTACACTACATATTTTCACCTAACTTTTCACATTGACCAAATGCTTAATAATCATAGAAATTGATCTTATTGTTTTACTCACATATGCATCACATAACAACCTTGTAATTTAATTCAAATCAAGCTTAAATATAAGCTCGAATAATACATACTGCCCAACTTAACGCATTGAACGTATTTATTAACAATCGCATTCTTGTGAAGTCATATAATCTTACGCTTTACTCGAATCATCAGCGAGACCTTTAGCTCGGATAATCCCCACACGTAGTCATCGGGTCTTACCCAGACATAATCTCCACACGTAGTCATCGGGTCTTACCAGGAATATATTTCCAAGTTTCATGTACATTTAATCCCGTGTTACAACATTCACATCGACTATCATATTTGTAATTCATTTGCCTCATCAAATATCTACTAATACACACCTTTCACAATTTGTTATTCGGCCACAATATATATACACATCTCATACATATTTCACATTAGCCATTTGGCTTTACCACATATGCATGTCTCATACATATTTCACATTAGCCATTTGGCTTTACCACATATATATATCTTGTACATCAATTTCATCATAACAAAATTGACTAGGTATACTAGTCATTTACGGCTTATAGCCTCACTTTAATACGGATTCGATACTTTGATTAAAATTTTAATTGATAGTTTATAAGCAACTCAAACAGTTTTATCAATGTTTACTACTTAATCACAAATTCACTACAAGCTATTTTTCCCGAGCAATAGTCATTAAATTATTCGTAACTGGAGCTACAAAACTCAAAATGAAATGCCGTTAATTTTCCCTAAAAATAGACTCATACATCTTTTATCCATAAAATGTTCAGAATTTTTGGTTTGGCCAATCAATACCAGATTTTTCTTAAAGTTTCCCCTGTATCACTATTTGACTATACTGACCACTCTTCACTACGAATCAAATTCCTCATTGTACAGAATTTAAAATATGTTCTTGTTTATTTCATTTGAAACTAGACTCATTAAGGAGTCTAAGCATATAAAGTTTGTCTTATAAAAATTTTTGTACAATTTATAATTGTTTTCTAAAAATAGAACAGGGGATTTTGGAGTCATTCTAACACTGTCTCACACAACTTTAAATATCTCATTATCAGCAATTCCTTTGCTTACACAGTTTCTTTTATAAGAAACTAGACTCATTAAGCTTTAATTACATAATTTATTCAGCCCCTAATTCAACTCTAACAATTTATGGTGATTTTTTTAAATTCACGTTACTGCTGCTGTCCTAAGCAGAGTTATTACAATTTATTCTTAAATTTCCAAAGTTCAAACACTTAAGAACTTACCTTGAATTTGATCGACTTAGTACAAATCGGCTATTCAACTACTTTCTCTTTTCCCCTATCTGAAGTTGGTGTCCTTTGTTCTTGAGCTAGATTTAAACAAATTCAAATCATTACTAATCCATAATTCATGCACCTTATTTCGGGTATATCAAAACTCATTCAAAACAAGAAGTATAATTATTCACTTATCATTACATTCGGAATTCATATACTCTTTAATAGAAAACCACATCAAATATTAACATCTTATCATATTTCATCTAAATAAAAAAGATTCCGATAATTTTATTCACATAGTACATACAGTACTTTCATTTTTCGCTATTTAAACACATATCAAATTAAACATAAATTTTCTAATGACTATATGCCACATAGCTCTTAAATAAATTTAGCCGAATGTCTCTATATTTACAAAGCACATACATAAGGCATATACATATATATAACTATCATATGTCAACAAGTGAAAGTAGAACACCAAGTGCCTTCGGGATTACTTCAGCCGATCATGATACCCGAATGGAAGTGGGATCGAGTCACAATGGACTTTGTATCTGGATTGCCATTGTCATCAAGTAAGAAAGATGCGATCTGGGTTGTTGTTGATAGACTGACAAAGTCGGCTCATTTTATTCCTGTGCGTACGGATTATTTCCTTGACAAGCTAGCTGAAATGTACGTATCTCAGATTGTAAGGTTACATGGAGTACCCATTTCTATTGTGTCCGATAGAGATCCGAGGTTCACATCGCGGTTTTGCAAGAAATTGCAAGAAGCTTTGGGTACCAAATTACATTTTAGCACCGCTTTTCATCCTCAGACTGATGGTCAATCCGAACGAATAATTCAGATACTCGAGGATATGTTGAGATGTTGCATCCTTGAGTTTGGTGGTTCGTGGGAACGGTATTTACCTTTGATTGAATTCGCTTACAACAATAGTTTTCAATCAAGCATTAAGATGGCACCTTATGAGGCTTTGTATGGTCGTAAATGCCGTACACCATTGTTTTGGACCGAGCTTAGTGAAAGTAAAATTTTCGGAGTCGATTTGATTAAAGATGCTGAAAGAAAGTGAAAGTAATCAGTGAAAGTCTGAAAGCAGCTGCAAATCGTCAGAAGTCGTATGCGGATTTGAAACGAAAAGACATTGAATATCAGGTCGGTGACAAAGTGTTTCTTAAGGTTTCACCTTGGAAAAAAGTGCTCAGATTTGGCCGTAAAGGCAAATTGAGTCCGAGGTTTATTGGGCCATATAAGATATCTGAACGAATTGGGCCAGTTGCTTACAGATTGACTTTATCCCCTGAACTTGAAAAGATTCACAATGTTTTTCATGTCTCGATGCTTCGACGTTATAGATCTGACCCTTCGCACATAATTAGTCCATCAGAGGTTGAAATTCAATCTGATTTGAGTTATGAAGAAGAACCGGTTCGTATCCTAACTCGTGAGGTGAAAGAGTTGCGAAACAAAAAGGTTCCTTTAGTAAAGGTGTTATGGCTCAAACACGGGATTGAAGAAGCTACTTGGGAAACCGAAAACTCTATGAAAGAGAGATACCCAAATTTATTCACTGGTAAGATTTTCGGGGACGAAAATTTTTTTTTTGTGGGGGAGAGTTGTGACAGCCCTAATTTGACCCTAGTCGGAAAGTGGTTTCGGGACCACAAAACCGAGATATAAAAATAATTATAAATTATATTTCATGTTTATGAAGTGTGTAAATGCATGTGTGAAAGTTTCATGCTTTAATTTTGCCGTTTGTATGTGAAATTGTTTATAGGACTAATATGAGATAATTGTGTAAGATGATAGGTCAATATCAAAGTGGCTTAATAATGCATATTATAAAAATGATGGGTTTGCATGTCAAATTTCCATTTATGATAAGTAGTGGCCAGCCATGATGGAATTATATACATATAATATGTATTAATTATTAGTTAGTGGCTTTATATTTTATAACATAAATAAATAAAAAGGAAAAGTAATTAAAATAAGGAAATGAATGGTGAAGAAAACAAAGTATCACCTTGTTCTTCTTAGTCGTACTTGAAGAAGAAAAAGAGGGGGGCGACATTCGGCCTTTTGAATCAAGAGAAGGTTAGTAAATTATGTTTTTTTTTTTTTTGAAATCTTAGTTGTTTTAGGTTAATCATCATGCTTTTTACCTAGCCCATACTAAAATTTTGAATTTAGATGGTTGAATGGAACTTTCAGTTATGGTATATAAGAGAAGAACTTGATTTTTACCCTTAAGTTTTGATGGAAAAAGAAACAAAAAGATTGTTGATGAAAGAAATTAATCTCGTTAAAACCTTAAACTAATAATACCCATATGTGTGATAGCCGAACATAGACTTTGTTTAAAGTCTTGATCAAAGGCCGGTTAAGTGTTTTGAAATGGTTAAGCTAGGTGTTTGATTTTTTTTTAGGTTCGGTATAGTACATAATATTTTGCTAGTGGGGTTTGAATAATTTAATTAATGTTAGATATATGAAAAAAATCTTATGTTCGGTTTTGGACAATATATATATATATGTACAACTAACCTATTTAGCTATTGATATCTAAGGTGTTAAATAATAAAACTTTTGATGACTTGTGTTAAATAGCATTCGGCTAAAGACTATATGGGCTTGCTAATTCGGTTTAAGTGAAGAAATTATGATAGAGGGATATGACTAAATTGTGACTTATTATCGAACTTTTGTGGTTGTAAGGTTATTTTATAATGTGTCATAACATTTAATTAGTTAGTCGAATTGATGAGAAAAGAATTTGGAGTATTTTATGGTGTCTTAAGCATATTATCCAATTGGTAAAGTTGAGTAATGATTCATGTACGAATGCTTGCTTAGTCGTATGTTATGTTTTGTTAAACTTAGTAATAAATATATATATATATATATATATATATATTATAAGGCTATAATAGTAGATTTAGTGGACTTTGGCAATTTAAATGATGCATTTGACTTGTGTATCAACTTAGGATAATATGTGTTTCTATATAAAGTTAGATGGTGTTGATGAAATTCGATAATGCATGATGTTTAAATAGTATTGAACAAGGTCATTGTACTTAAATTGTATGACATACATGTATTGAATGGAATTGCCCAAGTGAGAAATAATTAAATAAATTTATTTGTTTAAATTTAAGCTCAAGAGCTAAGGGGATCAAAATCAGATAAAGGAAAGGAGAAAGCAATCGAGTAGTCTATCCGTAACTGCCCAAATTATACTCGAGGTAAGTCTTTGAGTAATGAAATTTAGCTTATGATTTAATAAGGCAATTATTTATCTATGAGCATAATAATTAACTTGTGATCTAATGATTCTACTTGAATTACATGACAAAATAAATAAATAAGGTATTTACTTGTAGCCTAATGGTTATGGAAATCTTGTGGATTAACGAAACGGGATCATGTTATTTGTTTAGGATTAATGAATTGAACGATGTATGGTTAGTAAACATGCTGTAATTGTATTTGAGTATCAGGAATGATATCCAGATGTGATATTAAATATATATATATATATGCATATATGTGTGAATGCTAACCGGGGTTTAAATCCGAGCTTGGTCTCGAAGGGCTTTTGAGCCAGTGCTAATAACCGAACTTAGTTTCGAAGGGCTTTTGAGCCAGTGCTAATAACCGAACTTAGTTTCGAAGGGCTTTAGAGCCAGTGTCATAACCGGACTTAGTTCAGAAGGGCCTTCGAGCGGTGGTCTAATCCGAGCTTGGTCTCGAAGGGCTTTTGAGCGATGCTAAGAATCGGGCTTGATTAGAAGGATGTTTGTGCCAAGATAATATTTGAGGTTGAAAATCCATAAGTGTTCGTGACGAGAAATCATATAATACATGTTGGAATAATTTTAATCACACGTGCTACTTATCGTAAGATAAACGGTAAGTAACTCACTCGTTGAGAATATGATTGATTTTAAATTATGACTACGCAACTCGGTAGGTATGCTTAGACCATTGTTAAAACCATTCAAATATTTACGATCTGATCATGATGTATAAGTTCCAAATTAGAGAGTTCAATTTCATAAACATGAGATGTATGTGTATATGCATGAGATTGACATGGAAAAATTTGAGATGAATGGATTCGGCTATAGATTGAATTTTATTGGACATATTGATTTTACCTTTGTGATATGAATGATAATAAAAAAATGGTACCTTAATTATGTTACTATTCGGCCAAATGATGGTACAAGTAAACTTTGATATTATTATGCCACTCTTTTAAATGATTTCATTACTTAGACTTACTAAGCATCGAAGTGCTTAATCTTTTGCTTTAATTCTCTGTTTTATAGATTTTGTTCGTCAGCTATCGGACTCGGGAGTGTCAAAGTCGAAGTCGTCCACACTATCTAAGCCCTTTTGGTATACTTTTAGTTGAACTTTGATAATGGCATGTATAGGGTTGGCTTTTGTTGTTAATTAAATACCTTTTGGTAATGTATGTATGTATAGCCATGCGAAAATGGCTTGTTTAGCTATTATACTTGCTTCATATGGTTAATGCTTATATATGGTTGATATTCGATTACTGTTTTAAATATTTTTGTTATGAGTTGAACTTAGGAATTATTATATAGTGTTGAATGAGATTTCGTGCTGGTTTTATAATACTTCCTAATCCCTCCGGCGACGGGTATGGGATAGGGGTGTTACAAAGTGTTAATCAATATGTATGTTAATCATTTAAATGTTTTTCTCCGTATTGTGATGTTTATGTTCATTATAGTGATTCATTCAAGTGATTTGTGCTTTGGTTGATAGATAGCTTTGTAACTTCATTTTATTTCTTCGTGGCTATTCTTTATTTTGAACAAGGTAAGTTTCATGTTTTTTTCATATTAGTTCTTGTTGAGCTTTATGCTTAATGCGTCATTGTTTTTGCGTGTAGGTTAACTTGAAATCATTGGCTTAGCTCATTTTGCAACTAACAACTTCATATCATTGCTATTTAGCAAGAGTATGAAATTCTTGTATTTGTGTATTTGGATACTAGTGGCATGTACCAGAGAGTCCTTAGTTTATGCATACATACATACATACATACATACATGGCTTTTCATTCAGTGACCAATTGAGTGGTGTAAATCAAAGGGTCATTCGTAAGTGCTTCCATGATGCTTCTCATGATGTCACGTGTCTAGGTCGGGGTAAAAGTATAATAATTTTCTATATGTTTGAATTATAAGGACTATTTTTTAAATAAATTAATTTTTTAACACTTGTAATTATTATTTAGGAAGAATATTATTTTTTCTAATTTTTAATTTATCTTAATTATTATATATTATTTAAGTAAAGTAATAATTAAAAAATTCTTTATTTTCTTTTTCATTTTACAATTGTTACTAATAAATTTAAAAGACAATCTTAAATTTAGCGCATAATGTTGATATCTTTTGTCAATTTTCTTTAGCTAATAGCCTTCAATCTTTTAAACAGAGTCAAATTTGACCAACTATTTAAAAAAGAGACAAATTAATGATCATCTTAATGAAAATACAAACTAAAATGTTAAAATTTGAAACATGACAACACACATAACAATTCACATATGCTTCATTCCATTTTTTTTTTAAATTTTATGAACTTTTATATATATATATATATATATATATATATATATATATATATGTGTGTGTGTTTTTAATTTTTAATTTTTCTTATTTTTAAATATTTCTATAAATTTTAAACTATATGTTGGCATGATATATAAAATAAAAAAAAAATCATGTTAACATAAAGTACATGTGGACAAATACACAAATTGTCACAACGTCGTTGGAAAAATAAATATTTTAATCAACATTTTTATTTAAAAAAACAATCTAACTCTGTTCAAAAAGTCAATAACTAAATTTAACTCAAAATAATCACATAAATAAAAAAAAAATACTAAACTTATCATTATGCCAATTTAAAATTTTTAAATTACATCAACATTACAAGTTTTATTTTACTAAGATATAACATGTACAGTGTATCCTTCAAGTGCAATACATGTGTATATATATAAACTGTAAATTGTCCTCAACGAGGTCTAATAACAAGCCCCTTCACCTTGTTAGGTATAATAATAGAAATAACAACAATATAAGGGGAGAAAAGGAAAACCAAGCCCCATGGTCCTAACCCCTTACTATTAGGAAAAGGAAAATTCTTCCCGACCTAAACCCTAAGCTGATGTAAATTTAGCACGGAAATGCCAAGCACCCACTGAACAAACCAACCTTATTAACCCCAACTCATTTCATCATTTCAAAAGGCAGCTGGCACCTCATGCAATGGATGACCCTTTTGGTTTCTTTCAATTATCTTCCGTGCAAGAGGAACTTGTTTGCCAACAACAAAAATGAATGCCTTACCCTTTCCCCCAGCTCCTCTGGCAGTTCGTCCAACACGGCGCACATATTCACTAGGATCACGAGGGAAGTCGAAAAGCACAACATGATCCACATCGGCAAAGTCTATTCCGCGCGATGCTCTGCCATCAATTTTAGAAGCATATTATTTAATGAAATCGGACATCTTTTAAACCAGCACATATGAGAGAGACAGGCTATATCTTCATTAACAAGTAGTGGAGCAAATGAAGCAGAAGAAGATAATACTGGAAAAACTGGGAAACACTACCTATCAGTGCAAACCAAAATCAAAGAATCTCCTCCAGGTTGAGAATGAGTAAATTCCTTCATGTTTATAAGCCGTGTTTCTTGTGCCAGAGCAGCATGAAAAGGTAGGATTCGTAAATGAGTTCCTTTCCTATCAAAACGTTTTAGTACATTCTCAACTTTTCTGCATGTTTCAATCTGATAATGGTGAAGAAAAATGTCAAGATAGGATAAATCTGCAATGATCTCATCATGAAATTACAAGTAGGAAAGCTATCCTTCACGGCTCACGCATGCATACCTTGTTGCAGAAAACAATTGTTTTGGAAACTGGGCTTTCTTCCACAAGCTTCAGAAGGGCAGTCTTCTTATTAAGAAAAGCTGTATCAGGAGTTTTTAAAGTCCCTTCTCCACTGCAATCCACAAGAACCTGCAGGTGCAGGCTGGATTTTAGTATTCATTAAATTAAGAATACATATTAATGATTCTAGAGGCACACAGATCAGCCCTATCTTTAACTAGGTAGATCTTATTCATTATTGCAGACCTAGAAATGCCAAAACAGATTGCAGAAAGCTGCACACTTTCATATCAAATGATATGTTCAAGCTATCGTAGATATTATAGACATGGGATTTGTATCTACACATGACGATAAGAGTTCCAAAATTTCCTCCTTAAGTGGAAGCCAGTTAAACCCAACATGCATGAAACATATATTCCTCTGCACTTACTAGTCAAGTGCTATTAAGCTAAGCAGAAATGAGGTAAATCGACCTTCAAAATTTTATAAGAGGAAACTCTTCAACCCCACACAAGAGGAAACCAGTTCTTATTTCTCATATGTTAAGAGGACTTAGCATTAAAAAGTAAGTAAACAAGCTGCTTGTTATAAGTTATTGTAATTTTGAAAAATTGAGGGAGTATTTAGGTAACTATTGCTTAGTGGCTTTATTGACCAGATAAGTTCTTCTGGTTCACCAGATCCCTATAATACTTGCTGAAAGGCACTCTTCTTATACTTCATCATTACGAACACTCATTAAGAGCACTTAATAATGAACTCAATCTGTCATAAGTGTACTTTTACATGTTAAAATCATGACAAATCCCATTAGTTATGGTTTTGAAAACTACTCACTGTTTCGAGAAAAAATTCATATAGTCAAGTACATCAACAATTATGGTCCCTACTTCTAGCAGGTAGCAGCTGAGCAGCATCTCAATCCATGGACAAAATAAGAAAGTGGGTGATACTGGTTCAGGCTAGGAATTGTTTCAAAAGAAATAAGAGTTCTTAGTTTGGAGTGAACATAAAATGTTATTCAATAACGAAGATTATTACCAAAAAGACCAAGCTCATAAAATAGATCAAATTGGAAATTCTGATTCCAATATCAAAGGCATCAAAGGAGCAAGTAAAAAAACAAAATAGTTAAAGACACAAACTTGGTAAAAGCAAAAAAAGAAGCCAACCTCCTCAAGACCAGAGCTTATATGATGCATGCCAGGTCCCATTATCACTTTAGAATCAGGAAAAAATTCAACCAGCCTGTTGTATATTTCTACGGGCAAAGTTGCAGTGACGAATAGATATTGTGTTATGACAGGTGAAGAGTCTATCAAACTTTGCAATGCAACCTTGAAATCCTCATCATTAAAAAGTATATCCACTTCATCAAAAACCGCACTGCAATACAGGCAATTGATAACACCATTATTCTTGGCAAAAACTGTTAAAATTAGATCCTTGCCACCTCTGTGAACAAAACTAATAAGAATTGGTACCCTTTGCATTATGATGCTATGCATGAAAAATCTCAAAACGCTTTTGTTTTGGATGAATGAATAAATTTATGCAACAAGAAAAACCAAGAATCATTAAGAACTTAAATTTTCAATGGTTTGATATTTTTAACATGTTCGATAATTCAATTAAGAAAATGGAACTTCCAATGAAAATGTGCTGAAAAGCTACTTAGTATATGCATTTGAATGAAATTATTTAAAGAAAAAGGTTACTTTATTACATTAATCTTAGATCCTTTCCTTTTAACCATTTATTCATTCAGTTTCTATATTATAAACTAAAATAATATAATTTTTGGCCCTGAACTTGACAACTAAGTCCACTTTGATAACATTGTATTTGACCCCTTAATTGGACCATTTAGAACCAATACAATGCAAAATTATCACTCATTCAAATATAGGCAGTAACTTTGAACTACCAAACTAAACAAATTGGTAAATTTGGAACCCATGTTTCTTTTTTTTCCTTTACTTTGGATAAGTAAGATCTCTAAAAGTAAACATCTACAAATTCCTTGATTGTTAGTGGCAAGATTAAAAGCAATATCTTTTAATATATATGTAAGAAGACATTTCAAATAATTTGATGACATAAACCTTATACTTTTTCACAACCATAACCTCAACTTCCCCATAGGAAGACTTGTTTGTTTCAATCCAAATGAGATAGATGGTTGTTGCAAAAGAAATATTTTGAACACCAACATCTTTTGCCTCACATTTTAAAGCATGCAACTTGTTTTATCAGACAAAGTAGCAATCATCCTAAAGATAATGTTTCCCAAAAGTTAAGTGTTAGCACAAGTAGCAATCTTCCTTAAGATAATGTTTCTTGAGTGTTCTTGGAATTTTCTTTTTGAGATCTTCAGAACTTTGCAGAGTATTACCAAAAAGTTACGGGTGAAGTATTTCTAGAAGCAAAAACAACACATTGGAATTCCACTATTGTAGCTTTATGGCTAAATAGCTTATTAGTCTACAGCCTCTCTCTTAGGCTCTACTTGGTACAAAGGACGGAAAGGAGGGAGGATGAAACACTAGTTAATTTAATGATTAAATTACAAGGTAAAAGTGGTTATGAGCTTAACCATTTAATTAACATATTTTTCATCCTTGCTTCTTTTCATTCATGTCAAGCAAAGCCATTCAAAATATGAACCCATGCCAGGAACTACTAACCAAGGTGCATTTTGAAATTGGTCTCTAATAACCATCAAAATAGTTTCCATCATAAAGGCACCATTGATATGGATGCAAAAGAACATCACATCTTGCATCATTCTAGTGCTATCGGTTTAATCTCATTACACATAGTTCAAAGGTAACTGTTAATAGCAAGTCCTAAAATCCACCATCCAATTTGAAAAACATCACAATCTTAGAGCTTATTTTTTCTTTTCTTTCTTTGTTTCGCATATAATGTTTTACCCTAGCAATCCACTAATGCAACTTTAGCAAGCAATGGAGGTGCCAGGATCAACAATTCCAAATAGATCGACTATCATAGCAACCCTGAAGAGACAAAGGAATAAAAAAAAAGAGGAATTTTTTTGAAAAAGGACACATTTTTTAAAGCCTACGTCTTTGTGTCATCCCAGTATTTTGGTGCCAAAAAAAGATGATATGTATCGCATGTGCATTGATTGTAGACTAATCAATCGAATTACTGCCAAGTATAGGCATCCAATTCCACATTTTGCTGATATGTTTCATAAATTTTATGGTTCTTATATTTTCACAAAGATTGATTTAAAAAGTGATTATCATCAAATTCGAATGGAGACGAACGAAAAACGACCTTCAAAACTATATTTGGTTTGCATGAATGGTTTGTCATACCCTTTGGTTTGACAAACGCTATGACAAATGCCCTTAATGTCACAGGCCAAAGTGCAAAGCCTGTGACCATCGCACAAAATGCATCCCATGTAGGTTTATCAGTTAGATGGGGATCATTTGACTTACGAGAGCTGACCCGATTTAAAGAACTATTGAAAAAACCTGTCCATTTAAAGACTGGGTGGCCCAATGAAACAGATATAAAAAATTAGACTACCTTAGTAAATAAAGAAACTAACCTTAGAAGATTGAGAAGAATATCTAACAAGATTAGATTTGATTGTATAAATTTTATAAATCCCTTAATTGTAGAGATAAACTTATCTCGTCCATCGATGTAAATTTAACTAGACTGTTGGATTCGGGAGAGCTCAACTATAAACAGTGAGCCTCCCCCTCAGTTGTAAATCATCCATTGTTTCATTGTATTTTGTATCCATTGTTCCATTGGATTTAAAAGAGTTCTAGCATGAGTCGAAAGATTAGATAAAAGTTGTGATGACTTGCGCAACGAGGCATTGCTAGGAAGTATGTTCGAGAGTTTAAAGAACTTATACTCCAAATTTCAGATATGAACGACAATGAGGTGTTTCTTGAATTCAAGAATGGGTTAAAGTCGTGGGCCAGACAGAAATTGAAACAAGGTGTCTAAAAGCTATCGAAAGCCATGACATTAGCGGAGCCCGTAATCAAGCTTGAGTCTTTCGAGTCCGAGGAAAGGGGCGTATGTGGGAGAAACCACGAGTTGGGAAGAGAAAACCCAATTCGAAGAAAAAGAAAGGTAAGATAATATGCTTTTTTTCGCAACGGTTCATATGTGTTAAAGAGATCAGACCTTTCGAAAGATGACAAGCTGGAAGGTAAGACTAGAAAACTTTGTTCGAGCGCAATGGATGTCGAAACCAAAAAAGTCAGAGCGAAAAGAAGCCAATGGAGTGTTTCTTGTCTCATGGTCCACATAGGTAGTAGAACTTTCCAAAGAAATTTATCGTCGAAGGGGACGATAGGTCAGACAAAGTGCTAATGAGAATTGGTTCGATCATGGGATGTGTCGAAGCCAAGAAGGCAAATAGGAACAAGAAAGTGAATGAAATGCTTCTTGTGTTGTGGAGTTGCGGAACTGTCCAGAAAAATTCAAGTTAGTTGTGATCAAGAGAAAGACAATAACGAAACTTGTTAAGTAGTCGGAGGGGCTTCCACCCAAGGAAAAAGTGAATTGTGCATCTAACTTAAAGAAAAATTGGCGATGCAAATATTAAAGTTAAGACCAATAAGGCTCAATTCGAGGAAAACGATGGAGTTTTTGTTGTGTTGTCAAAGAGGCTTCCACCCAAGAAAAATGTGAGTTGTGCATCAAACTTAGAGAAAGAAATTACGATACAAACTTTGAAGCTCAAATCAATGAGACTCATTTCTGTTGAATCTTCAGTAGAGCTGCAACCTAAGGGAGAGGTGAGTTGTGCATCAGACTTTGGGAAACTGGTGATGCAAACTGGAAAGTCAGGTCGAGTAGATGTTGCGAGTAAGGTACATTTCAAATACTTTGGCAGTGTTTTGCATTCGAACTTGTTGGCGTTGCAAGAATGTAAGGGCCCTTTTAAAGTTTTAAAGCAAGGAAGTCGAGGAGTTGTAGGCATGTCAAAGCCTAATTGTGTGAATTAAGAGGATTCAGATCGAAACAAGTCAAAATGTAGGCAAGTAAGAGTTTTGGACTTTTACGAGCGAGATGTACCAACAAGTGTAACAGATCGAACTAAGAGGTTATGGAAGCCGAGATGAAAGTTTTGAAGGGCGGGACAACCCAATAGTGTGACTAGTTAAGAAAAAGTTAAGACGTTGAGAAATTTTCGAGGCGAATCAAGTCAATGTCATTCCGAGGGCACAATGAGGGCGTTACGAGAATAAGTGGGGAAAAATGTTACGCGTCTGTGACCATCACACAAAATGCATCTCATAGAAGTCTATTAGTTAGATGGGGGTCATCTGACCCATGAGAACTAACCCGATTCAAAGAACTATTAGAAAAGTCTGTCCATTTGAAGCCTAGGTGGTCTAATAAAGCAAATATAAAAAATTAGACTACCTTGGTAAATAGGAAAATTAATCTTAAAAAATTGAATAAAATGATATCTGATAAGATTAAATTTGATTGTATAAATATTGCAAATCTCTTGATTGTAGGGATAAACTTTATCTCGTCCATAGATGTAAATTTAGTTAAATTATAGGATTTATGGGAGCTCAACTATAAAAAGAGAGCCTCCCCTTCAATTTTAAGTCACATTGATCCACTATATCCTAAATTCTCAAGAGTAAAAGAATTCTTTGAGAGCGTTTACTCAAACACCTCTCGTGCATTATTCTTTTGTGGCTATTCTGTTTTTTGAGCAACCTTTTACTTTTGTGTTGCTTCCGCTATATAAATTGGTATATTAGAGGGATTCTACAAGAATCCTTAATTGTTGGGGAGTTAAACTGACTTAGGTGTATTTGAAATGAAGGAATTGGCTAAAGTAGCACAGATTGCTAGATTAAAATTCTAACTCCGTGACCCTAGTACGTTCATTGGCTTAATGAATCATGTTTTATGGCCTTATTTGAGTAAGTTCATAGCTGATTCTTTCGGCGATATTTTAATTTATTCTACTTCATTAGAATTGCATGTTTCTCAAGTTAAATTTGTGTTGGATGTTTTACAAACTAAACAATTGTTTGCTAACCTTGAGAAGTGCAATTTTTATAGTGACAAGCTTATTTTATTAAGTTTTATTGTAAGTGCACAGAGTATACATGCAGATGAAGATAATGTAAAAGCAATTCATAAGTGGCCTACTCCGAAACAGATTACCGAAGTGTGATCTTTCCATAGTTTAGCAAGTTTTTTCAGACAATTTGTGAAAAATTTTCCACCTTAGCCGCACCTTTGACTGAAATAATTAAAAAATATGTTGGGTTTCTCAATGAGGTGTTGCACAAGAGAAGGTTTTTCAAGACTTTAAAGATCAAGTTATTTCCGCTCCAATTTTAAAATTATCTAATTTTTATAATATTTCCAAATTGGAATATGATGCATCAAGTAGCATAAGAGCAGTTCTAATGCAAGATAAACGCCCAACTGCTTACTTCAATGAAAAATTCAATGGCACACAATTGAGTTACTTGACATAAGAAAAACAACTTTTGGCATATGTTCGAGCTCTTGAGATTTGGCAACACTATGCTACCCAAAGAGTTCATCATTCATACGTATCACGAGTTCTTAAAATGACTAAAAGGACAAGGTAAGTTGAGTAAAAGACAAGCACAATGGGTTGAATTCATCAAATTCTTTTCATATGTGATAAAATATAAAGTCAATAAGGACAATATTATTGCAGATGCATTATCACGAAGGTATTCCTTGATCACTGCTTTGAATGCTCGAATATTAAGGTTTGACACATTAAGGAATTATACACTAATGATTTTCATTTTGCATGCATTTTTAATTCTTGCGGCAAAGATGCCTTTGACAAGTTTTATCTTACAGATATGATGCCATTTAGGCAAAATCAGTTATGCGTGCCTCATTGCTTGCCAAGGGAATTACTAGTTCGAGGGGCACATAGAAAGGGACTTATGAGACATTTTGTTGTAGCTAAAACACTTGATGTGCTACAACACCAATTCTTTTTGCCCCTCATATGCACAAAGACATCGAAAAAGTTTGTTCTAAGTGCATTGCATGTAAAATGGCTAAATCCAAGGTAATGTCACACGGTTTATACATGCCACTTCCTACTCTTACTTCTCCTTGGCTTGATATTTCCATTGATTTTATTTTGGGTTTAACTCAACCTAACCGCAATAGAGATAGTGTTTTCATTGTGGTCAATAAGTTCTCGAAATTGCTCACTCTATTCCATGCCACAAGACGGATGACGCTATTCATGTTGCGACTTATTTTTTCGAGTAATGTATTTACATGGCATTCCTCGCACTACTATTTCTTATCGTGATGTCAAATTATTAAGTCACTTTAGGAAAGTTTTGTGGGGCAAAATCGGTACTAAACTACTCTTTTCTACAACTTGCCACCCACAAACAGATGTAAATTGTATTTTAGGGGCTTTACTAGGCCGTGGCAGGTAAGAATCTTCAAAATTGAGAAGAATGTTTACTATTTGTAGAATTTGAATGTAATTGAGCTATTCATTCTATCAGTTACTCCCATTTCAAAATTGTTTACGATTTTAACTCTTTAACTGTACTTGATCTTATGTCTTTACCTCTTGATAAAATTACTAGCATAGATGATGAACGAAAAGCTAAATTAGTTTACATGAGAAAGCGAGGAAATGAATTGATAAAACGAACCAAACTAATGCCATTAAGGCTAATAAAGGGCAGAAGCATGAGGTATTTAAACTCGATGTTTGGATTTGGCTTCATATGGGAAAGGAGAAATATTTTGGCCAAGCAAAACACCAAATTAGACCCACAAGAGGATGGGCCTTCTCAAGTACTCAGAAAGATCAATGACTATGCCTATCAAATCAATCTACCTTGTGAGTATAATGTCAGTGCTACTTTTAATGTGATTGATTTTTCATTGACTGTGCAGATTCGAAGACAAATCCTTTTCAGAAAAAAGGGAATGACGTGAGCTCCACAGCCTAATCTCAATCTCATAATAAAAACGAGTTCAATTTCCCTCAAGTCTCAATCACGAGATCCAAATCCAAACAATTGAAGTCCAGACTCAGCATGTGACTAAAGAATTACAAGAGTTTAAACTTATTTTTTAATTGGGGTTTACGGACAAACTTTATTTAAGCTCATTATTATGTTTATTTTGTCGAAATTCGATCCATGACCATGCATTAATTGGTTGCCTGAATTTCACCTAAGTAGTTTATACTTGGTTTTATCTTTTCATTAACTCTTTACCTGTTACTTGTTGTTAGGGTAAGATCACTCTAAGTTTTATGCTAGTTTTTGCCTATATATATGCTGTCGTCCCTCTCATTATACACACCATTCATATTTTGATTAATAGAACTTTTAAAGTTTCTCTTTGCACAATTTCTCTCGTGATTTGTAAATGTATTTCTCTCGGTTTCTTCCAAAAGTAATGGAAAATCATTTTTCACCCTTCAATTTACTAAGTGGTCGTCCTAAGGGGTTGATTAAAGCCATTTGTGATGTTTGCTAAAGATTCTTCTTCAAAGGATTCCATACATCGCCTATTATCCATCTTCATTCAAATCTTTTCCCACCTCTCCACAATCTTTATCAATCTTGATTGGGTTTATTCGAATCTTTTTCTAATACTATTTCTTGTGTTTCAATTTCAGGTTTTAAGATCCAAGGTTTTCCCTTCATCCCTTCACTAATTGTTTTTTTCCTCTTTGATTTTCTTTAATATTCGATTGGATTAAATCTGACTTGTTCCTTGCTATTTGTTAATTTTCAAATCAAGAAACCATCAAAACAACTTCGATTCTTGTTGATTTGCTCCCAAGATCAAATCTTTGTATGAGATCTCTTTTCCCTTTTCAAC
Source organism: Gossypium anomalum (assembly GCA_025698475.1). NCBI lineage: Eukaryota > Viridiplantae > Streptophyta > Magnoliopsida > Malvales > Malvaceae > Gossypium > Gossypium anomalum. The sequence continues at coordinate 38,162,008 of CM046958.1, read as the reverse complement.
CAATTGCTTCTTCTATGATATTTCCTTTGTTTTTCTCGAATTATTTGATCAGTCTCTAATCAGTTTTTGATCAATTTTTTCAAACCTGGTTTAACAAATTTTATTTCTCAAGATTGGTTTCTTTCTCATCCAGGAACTTGTTCTCAACTTGTTCTTGGGCTTTCTTCTTCAACCGAACCCTCTTTTTTATGTTTTCCTTTGTTTCCTTATTTTCATTGATTTTCTAATCTATTTTCGTTGATTCACTAATCTGTTTTGGTCTCTTTATTTCAGGTCTGTTTGAACAACCTTATTTCTCTCCAAGAACCAATTCTTTGGCCTCAAAAGCTTCCTACTTTCGATTCTTGCGTTCTCATTGATTATCGAATCATTCTTCCTTCTCCATTATTTTATTTTGTTTTTGCTTTGTTTGAGTTGGTCCTTGTTGCTAACTCAAATCTGGAACTTTTGGCAGCTTGTTTCCATCAATATCTCTTCAATAACATGTTCTCCGTTCACGATCCAATCCTCCTACCTTCTAAATCCTTTTGATCTTTAATTATTAGTTCTTGAATTTCCTTCTTTCTCTTGTTTTGCTTATTGCCAAATTATCCTAATCTCTCTTGGCCCTGTGTGTTTCAGGTTACTTGGTCACCAAGAAAGTGTTTTTCCTATTCCAACTCGATTTTTCCTTTCTTCCGCAACTAGAATTTCGATCCTACTCCACTGCCGTATCACCCACCCAGAGCTTAAATGTAATCTCTCACCAAGACAAAGAAGACTAAAAAAAATTAAACTAAACTTTATGCAGCGATATAAATTATCATGTATGCTGGCACTTTTATTAAAATAAGGAAGGAAAAACAAGGATATCGAGATCAGGGAATAATATACAATTGATATAATAGATATATTAGAATTAAAATGTCCCACTTAGAATGCCCTAGAAATTTCAAGACCACATGACACTTGAATATAATTAAGGTAAAGAAATGAAGCAATTTGAAGGGACATTTAACTTACCTCCTAAGATTTGCTAACTGCAAGAAGCCTTCTTTAATTAGGAACATGAAACGACCTGGTGTTGCTATTAAAACATCAACACTTTGCTCTAGATTTTCCAATTGAGTTTTTTGTCGAAAACCACCTGTCACAACCATAGATCTGAACGGAACCCCAAATTTTGACAATGAGCGACAACTATTCAAGACCTGCAAAAGTTTTACTTGCAATAAGCAACGACTACATCGCCATTGAGAGGATTCCTACAAGATTGCATGCAACTTTGCATAGCAGCAACAAGTATTCATTTTACAAGTAAGCAAAGTGCACTAACATTATGAATTTCTCTTAAATATCAAGTAAGCAACTTTACACTCCTTAAGCATATAACTTGAAGTCACTATACTTGTGGAGTAACAATTGTGAATTTTAATTCAATGGTTTTGCACAATTATACTATTTTTCCTTTATGTGGACATTCAACTACTTGTATTTAAAAAAACAGTAGAGCGAAGAAGAATTAATGCATGAATGAACTAAATCCAACAAAAAGTTATTGTTCAGAAAAGCAAAGCATGCCCTGACAAGTAATTTTCAATTGCCAAGCCAACAGACAGACCAAAGGCATATAGAAGAAACTCCTCAATCATCGTCAAAATTAGAAGATGCTTTCCATATAAAAGAAAGCATTAATCATAAACCTGTCATTCAGAACTCGATACAATGATCTGATCAACCATTTTTGGCACACCAATATGATCAAAACCTTCTAATAGAATGAAATAAAAGAATTATGTAGACCTGTCAATTCTTGTTTTTCCCTTATCTCAGCTGCATTTTCAACTCTTTTCCAATTTTTTTTTCTATTTCCAGTTGGAATATAAATGGAAGCAACTTTAAACCTTGATTATGGACTCTGCTAAAGGGATTAATAGAGAAGGATTAAGAGTTTAAAGCTTCCAATACTGGACCTGGAGGCATATTGCTCAAGGAGGAATTTAGTGATCTTCAACTCTACAGCTAGAAAGATAATGCAACCCAAGTTTCAAACAAATAAATTACTCTTAGCTATACTCAGAACATGAGTGAGGGCACAAGGCTAATTGGTTACATAAATACCTATTGTTTAACGCAGCAAGCAGGGAAATACATCAAAAGGAAAATGAGACTAGATATTGACCTGAGATGCCAATTCAGCCGTTGGTACAATTATAACTGCACGAGGGCTACCAGAGGATGACTTGCTGACTCCTTGGAGTTCTTCTTCCCTAAGACGCTGGACTAAGGGTGCAAGGTATGCTAATGTCTTCCCTGAGCCACTTTGATCAGCTATAATACAGCTCTGTCCCTCAATAACAGGTCCAAAAGCCTTTGCCTGCAGTAATCCAAGATTTTATTTTATTTTATATGCTAAATGTTTTTTTTACAAATTAAACCAAGTGGTAGTTTCATTGATTAATGTCTATCTGACAATCCATTTAAAGTAGATCAACTCTTGAGCGTTGAGACAACAAAAAAAACTCGGAAGTGGCCACAATGTTTACTGGATCAAGATTTCCTGGGAAATTAGTAATACTATATACCTGAATATGTGAAGGGCGCAGGAAAAGCTGTTGTTTTAAAGATTTAATCATGTATTCACTGCAACCCAAATTGGCAAAGGTTTTTCGACTAAAAAAGTCACTCCCAGCACCAGTAGATAGAGTAAGATATTTCTTTGGAAGGTGAGGTGAGTTCAATTTAGGCTTACTGATGGATCCCCCATCAGCCCAACCTCGAAAGTGAGAAATTGCAAATGAACCCTCTGGTTCAGCATTTTTGGGGTAACTACCTCCCTCTGAAACTCCTCTATTATCATCATTATTATCATCACCAATGCTTATTTCTTCTTGTTTTATCCTCTTGACAAGGGCTTTTACTCTTTTTGCTTTAAGTCTCGTGAAACCCGCCGTCAATCCCTTTGAACCTGAGTCTGCAGAACAGTTTTTGTTGGTTGCTAGCAGCAGTCACAAGTTTAGCATTCTGAAATGACAGTAATAATAATAGAAAATGAAGAACAGATGAAGAAGTGAGTGAGAACAGTAGAAAGCGAAAACGAACCTGCTGAATTAGGGTTAGCGTTAGTATTAGGGCTAGGTGAGAGGCTCCAATCAGAGCCAGAATCAGAATCATAATGAGATAATAATAGGTGGTCGGCGATTGGGTGAGTCGAAGCGGCACAATGAATGAAGCAACGCAGGTGGAAGTGGCAGTAATTAGCCGGTGTTTCCAGGGACGTCACCGTATGGTTACGATGCCATCCCAATAATGGAGGAGTTGCTGTAATAATATTTGGAAAACAACCATTCGCCGACATTTCCCTGCAACTTTGCTCCTGATTCCTCTTCCTAAGCTGTGATTTATTTTTAAGGCAAAAATCAACAATCAATCTAGATAGATAATTAGCATGTCAGCTACTTCAAAAAGAAAATTAAATAAATAAATTTATCCTTCCTTCGATTTCAATTAGGCCTTATCAGATATGTTGAACAATTTTTTGGAATTATCTTTCCGCTTCTCCGCGCTATACATATATCATATCCTCTGTTTCTTATCATTATCTAATTTTTAAAATATCAAAATTATCATATTTTGTGTTTGGTTCACTGTAATGAAATACGGTTGTAATTAAATAAAGCTATTATAGAATAGAGTTGTAATCAGTAATTTAACTATTTAATTAAATGGAATGAAATAGAACTGTAATAGTATTTTTGTGTTTGATTGAATGAAATGATATTGTAATAGAATAAGAAAAAAAACTAAAATGACTATAATACCCTTAACAGAATTTTTTTAGGTAGATGATTATTGATAGTATTATTAAATTTTAATAAGATTATTATTAAAAATAATTTAATAAAAATAATAAATAATTTAATCATATTTTAACATAATTATTATTAAATATAATTTAATAAAATAATATATAAATTAATAAAATTCTTAATATAATTATTATTATATGAATTAAAAAATCATAATATATAATACTATAAAAATAATATGTAATCTACTTTATTATTTTTAAACTGCACTACATATTTAATGTGCTAAAATATCATTAGTGAAATAAATAATTTTATTATTCTACAATAAAAAATAAAATATTAGAAGTAATAAATAACTTGAGAATTGTATTTCACATCCAAACATAATATTTATATATTAACAAAAAGTTACATGATTTCATTAGTTTCTATGTCATAATCCATATGTTATAAAATTTTACAACCTCAAAAAGTTACAACATTATAATGACATTCTATCATGTCATTATACCATCCAAATATTATAAAGACAAAAAGTTACCAAAATATTATCAACACAACCATGATTTTTAATGGTCAGCAAGAAATCTCCTGACCCATTCCAATCACACAGAAGAAGGTAAACTAAAGAAAATGAGCATTTGCGTTGGATGATCTAGAATTTTACTCAATGCGCGATAACGCTCATCCTCAGTTAAACCTTCTACTTCACACAATGTTGGATATAATTTTAGAGCACTTTCTTGAATGGTCATTTCTGACTTTTGTTGAATTAGCACCCCAGAAGCAATACTCCTACTGATTTCAACGCCAATGGCCCGTATGTTTTTCGCCAATAAAATGGCAGCATCATTAAATGAAGTAGAAGAAATATGATCACTTGCATCAGAAATCTTTCTTTTCTTCCTTGAAAATGTGGAATCACATTGGTTTATAGCTGGTTGTTGTTGTGTGCCTGAAAGATTCATGTCATCCAAAGAAACATCAGCTTTACGTCCATGGAAATCGTTTCTTTCTTCATGAGTATTTGTAGTAGCTACATTCTCAACATCTATTTCTTCAATAATATTAGTGGCTGTTTGAGCATCTTTCCCAGTGGCTCGATCTTTTGCGTAGATTGCAGTAAGTTGGTCATAATAAGGGAAACTACGATGTTTGAATTGAGCGGTTTTGTAATGGCCAATTTTTTGCCCAAAATAACAAAACCCAAAACAACAAAAAAGAGTCCAAAATAAGTAGCCCATTTACAATATTAAACAGCCCAATTTACATCAAACCCTAAAGCCCATCTACCCAAAACATTTCAGCAGCCCTAGCCCTCAGTTTCAGCCACCGCCCTCCTCACCAATGGCCACCACTGTCAGCCTCCTCGCACACGTCTGACCGCCCATGTCACCTGCAACAACGAAGTCCAACACACAAACGAGAGAAAACAACGAACAAAACGACAAAAGATAGCAAGATAACAAAGCAAAAAAAACAAGGAAGAAACAGACAAAATAGAATGAGAACAAGCATATGTATTCGGCTATAAAAGCCACTTTCGTTTCCTTTTGTTTTTTACGAACTTTAGCAAACAAGATCACAATAGCAAAAAATAGGAAGGTTGATTTTATTTCTAATTTTTTCTATGTTACGATTTTTTTTTTTTGTATTATTTGTTTTTGTATTTTTATTTTTATACGAAAATAGACAAAGGAAAGAGGAGGGAAGAGAGTCTTCTTAGGATCTACACCGTGGCGCGTCGTCTGAGCTCCTCCCTCTCCGTTTGGCACTGTGAGCCGCCCGCGATGATGGGTGCATTACCCTAGCAAATAAGAAATGAAAATGAAAAGGGGGAGAAGGAAAGAGCCTTTGGTTTTTTTCTTGGAGATTAAAAAAGGGAATCTGGAGAATGAAAAAAAAAGAACCCTTTTTTATTTTTAATTATTTGAAACGGTGCCGTGAGTGTAGTGGGGGGAGTTGTGAATTCTTCCTAAAAGGGATATTTATGCGATTAGTCCTTTTCATTCACAACTCCATTCAATCGGGCCCCAGTTCCTATTTTCTTTAGTTTTTTTAATTCTAACCCTCAAATTTCGTTTGGTTTTTGATTAGGTCCCTGATTAACTTTCCAGTATTTATAATTTTATACCCCAAATTTCAACTTGTTTTCAACCATGTCCTAAACCTATTTAATCCATTTATTAACCTTTTTTAAAAAAAAAAAAAAAACATTTCATCTATATGTTATTTCAAATATTTTATATATTATTTACTTTACATCTATTCCAACTTATCTTAATGTATTATTTGTTTAAATTCTTATTATTTATTTTAACTTGCTTTATGCATATATTTTATCTTGGTCTATTTTATATGTATTATTTATTTTATATTCCTTACCTATCATATATATGTATACATATAGTTTACTCCAAGCCTTTTTATATGTTTATAATTCTTTTAAAAAAAAATCGTCTTGTTATATATTTATTTTAAATTATTTTATATTGTTTCTTTTTAAGTTATTGTACAATACATATTTCAAACAACCTTTTTGATACCTTCGAACTGCTATTATTGTAAAATATATTTATATTGTCTCCTTTTTAATTCTTTTACATATTATATATATATATATATATATATATATATATATATATTTTTCTTGTTATATATCATTTTAAATTAACTTATATATTACTTATTTTAAAATTATTTTATATATCTTATTTTAAACCCATTTTACTTATTTCAAATGATTTTATTATTATTTATTTTAGTTTTTTTTACATATTATTTTACCCCTTGCATATATACATATTATCTATTTTAAAATTATTTATTTTTTTTAGATTTCTACTTTGTGTGGTTATGGATTTTAAAATACCTTTTTGCATTACTTATTTTAAACTCATTTATTATCATTCTAAAATTTGTTTGCACTTTCTTTGTTTTAATTTGTTTTATACCTTTTTATCATTTAATTCATTGGCCCTTATTTATCGATGTTATCATTTAAATATTGTATGATTATTGCTATTGCATATACTATGATTCGTTATCTATATTTTCATATCATTGTCATTCACTTGTGTAATATTTTATTCATATATTATTATTCCATGCACTATCATTCTATGCACATCACTATAGTTTTATCTCATGTCATCGTATCGTGTATTAAACTTTAATGTTTTATCCAATATGGATCGTTCCACTTTTACTCCAAACAAATAGCATACGTCGTTTAAACGCCTCATTCTCTAATATTCAAAAACAAAGCGAAAATTTTCAAATAAGGCAATGTTTTGCATTTTGGAACATCGAGAATCGTGCCTAACTTACTACGGGTTCCGATTTCCTTATTGTTTCTAAATCGCAAATATCCTTTTCGAATTTTAAGACACATGGGACTCCAAATAAAATTGAAGACGACCTTGTGCTCGGGAATTCATAGTATTGTGTCCTAACTTACTGGATGTGATACTCCGATATCTCGAGATAAGGGAATCTTTAATAATTATTTTGAGCTAATTCAAGAATTTTAAAATCGATATTAATAAAAAAGAATCGTATTTCAAATTCATTCCTGATTTTCAATTTTCGACATTAAGACACTAACTAATCAATTCGGTACCAATATTTGGGCGTGTCGAGGGTGCTAACCCTTCCTCGCACGTAACTGACTCCCAAACTTGTTCTCTTGAATTTTGTAGGCCAAAACGCCGTTTTAGTAAACTAAAATTGTTTTGACAAATGTGATCCGATCACACCAAATAAAGATCGGTGGCAACTCCTATTTTAATCTTCGTTTTAAATCAAAGTCGATTCCCGTTTTCAAAAAAATGGTTTCGACAGCTTGGCGACTCCACTGGGGATAGTCGAGGGTCGAGCCATAAATTGATTATTTTTGTCTTGTGTCGAAAATTAAAAATCTGTTTTAAACGTACGGTCATCTCATTGCATTTCATTTTGGTGTTATACTTGATTGGCTTCTGGTTTGATTCTTTTTGTATATTTTGCACATCATATTGCATTATTGGTAATTTCACCCTTTTAAGTGGAAGTGAGAAACTACTCATTCGTGAGGTCTTCACCTCCGTATAGGATAGTGGATCGCTTTCGGGATACATCCGTACCTGCGTCTTCGTGAGGTTTTCATCTCCGTATAGCTGTAGGGAAATGTATTCCCCTGAATCAAACTCGGTCCGTATGAGCCTATAATGGGTGAGGATCGAGGAATCTGCTGGTTCAGGTACCTTTACTTTAGAACCAAACCGCATGTAATGAGCCCTAAGAGCCTACCCTAGGTAGAACCACACCGAACCCTAGTGGTTACCTGATTAGGTGCTTGATTATTTCTTAATTGCTTTGATTTTTATTCTTTGTTTTAATACTGACTTGTTTGTGTTTTGTTGTTGCATGACATCTCATCATAAAAGGGGTGTTGATTCACAATTCGGTTACTAAATAGAAGAGTTTAGCATGGAAAAAGGGTTTCTTGATAAAGTGGAGGATAATGCGGCCGTCCGAGTGTGGTCCGAGAAGACACAGCAAGAAAAAGGTGATAGTTTGGCCGAGGGATACGAGTCAGATTTGTGGGATTTCACTCGCATCAATGTGACTCAGAACGACCTGCGAGAACTAAGAGAAATATGTAATAGTTGGAATGACGAGATCAAGCAACTCTTTTACTGCAACTACGGCGACCTACCTTATTTGCTCGACATAAAGGTGGATAAATACTTATTCCGGGCCCTCGCGCAGTTTTGGAACCCCGCTTACAGTTGTTTCACCTTCGGAGGAGTCGATTTAGTATCCATTGTGGAGGAATACATGGCGTTACTTAATTGCCCGAAGATTCAAGCCAACAGGGCCTATTCAAGACCTGTCAATATCCCCCCATTTTTAAAGAAATTGATGAGTATCACGGGAATGAGCGAGCAGTGGGTTGCAGCCCGTATCAAACAGAAAGGGGATAGTAAGTGTATTCCTTGGGGGAATTTGAGGGACTTAATCTTAGCACACCCGGACTTGAAGAAGAGGGTTGATGTTTTCACCTTGAGCATCTACGATTTGGTCGTCTTTCCCAAAGCACTCGGACATATAGATGAAGCCGTCTCAGACTTATTTGATCGACTTGATAAAGGTACCACACCTGTCCCGGCAATCTTAGTAGAAACTTTCAGATCTTTGAATGCATGTCGGAGAGCGGGCGAAGGAAGGTTCATTGGTTGTGCACAGCTTCTTTTGGCTTGGTTTCATAGCCATTTTTGGAAGGTGGATAAAGTCTCTTATCGGGTTTTCTCTAAGGACTATTCTCCACTAAGAGAATTAGTGGTTACACCGAGGCGAGATGATATCTTAGAAGAAAAATAGATAACTATCCTTCAGAATTTGCAAGCCGAAAATGTTGAACGGAGAGCTCCGTGGTTGATCCCTGGCGAGATCTTATATAGATGCGGCAATTTTGACTGGGTCCCTCTAGCTGGAATATGGGGGGCTTCTGGATACACGCCACTACTCGTATTAAGGCAGTATTGGTCGAGGCAGTTCATACCGGCAACACAAGGGTTAGCTCAGTATGAGTTCTCCTATAAAGATGACGGTTATAAGAAAAAGGTCCGTGAGATATCAGATGCGTGGAACCAAACTCGAAGAATGAAAGGATTCACCGCGGGCCCGATGATAACCCCCGAGTATGAATGGTGGTGGGGTAAGAGAGTCAACGACAACATTCCTAAACCGGATCAAGGGAGCACTCAGCCAATAGAAGAGCATTTGCGAGTAGCCCCATCTGAGCTAGAGATCATCAAGCAAGACTTCGAGAGAAAGAGCTCAGAATTTGGAAAAAAGATAAAGCAGTTGGAGGAAGAAAAAATGCGGCTAGGATTGGACGTCGACATCCATAAGCTAGAGGCCGAAAAGCTAAGGAAAGGGAAGAACAAAGCTGAGGAGGACTTGGATAGTTTGAAGACCGATTATAAGAAGCTGCGTATGTCAATAAAAACTGCCGGTTTGGGCAAAACATCGGAGCAGTGGCGTCAAGAGATCGAAAAAGAAAAGACTAGAGCCGATCAGTGGGAGAAGAAGTTCCATGATGTCCGAGTGCGAGAGGATGTTCTGAAAAAGAATTTGTTAGAAAGCCAAAACGAAAAGGAGAAGTTACGAGCTCGGGCGGCTGAATTAGAAAGATCACTACATCAACATCGTAGCCGCAATTCCATAATCGAGTTAAGAGCCAGTCTAAGTAGGATCGAAGAGTTGAAAGAGGAAATAGGAAAACTCAAGACCGTACTACAAGATAGTAAGATTCGGGTAGAACTCCTTGAGGAAAACAATGAACAGTATAGAGAACAACTCTTCCGATCTCAAGATCAGATCAGAAATAGAGATTATGTCATGGGCGAGGCTGTGGCTCAAGTTCAAGAGGTAGCTGATCACTTGCAAACCTTGGCAGTTCAGGCTGATGTATTGAGCTTAAAGTACGAGTCAGAATCAGATAGAGGCCGAAACCTAGCTTGGCTCCTTAGGAAGGTTAAGGCTTTGGGCATTAGGGCAAAGTCGTATATGTAATCATCTGTTCTATGTAAAGAAATTTTTCTTCTAGTGAAGTTCTTCTAATGAAATTGAATTAGAATCAACGGCTCTTTTGCATTCATTCATTTGCATTACATTTCATCATATGCATTAAATTTCACGAAAAGACCCTGATTAAGTAAAAATTATTTCAGTTAATCTGGAAACCAACGAGAATCAACCAACCGAACACAGCTACTATACCCGCCGTAAAACCAAAGAAATGGATCAAAGACTAGAAAGATTAGAACAACTACAAAGGGATATGCAAGAGCAATTACAAGCGCGGATGCAAGAGTAGTTAGCGAAAATCCAACAAGATATGAGGGAACAAATGCAAGAATCCCAGAATAATATGTTAGGGCAGTTAGCACAGTTGCTGGCTAAAGAACGCGAAAAAGGGAAGAACCCTATAGGAAGCGACAATGAAGACCCTATCTATCCTCCGGGCTTTACCCCAGTAAACACTCAATCACAACCAGAGACACACCCACGAATAGCGCCTATCATTATTAGACCCCAGCAATACCAGGCCGGTGCCTCGGCACCGATGAATGCTCCTATAGGTTCGGGCTCTACTCCCGGGGATAATCCAGCTAATCCATTTGTCCCAGACCTTGATAATGTGGCAGAAACAGAAAAAGAAAAGGTTGACTTGGCAAAACAACTTGATGACCGATGCAAATGGCTTGAAGAGAAATTCAAAGCAATGGAGACTGCTGATTACCGTGGAGGGATTGACGCTAAGGACTTGAGCTTGGTCCCAGACCTGGTGCTCCCACCAAAATTTAAGACCCCAGAGTTTGAAAAGTATAATGGGACGAGCTGCCCGGAAGCTCATATTACGATGTTCTGTCGAAGGATGACGGGGTATGTCAACAACGACCATTTGTTGATCCATCGTTTCAAGACGACCGATCGGATCCATGCCAAATGGTACAACCAGCTCAGCCGTGCCCAAATTGGTTCATGGAAGGACTTGGCTCAAGCTTTTATGAAACAATACGGTCACGTGACGGACATAGCACCCTACAGAATTACCCTACAAAATATGGAAAAGAAGCTGAGTGAGAGCTTCAGCAAAGATGCACAACTGGTGGGGAAATAGCAATGCAAGTCCAACCACCTCTCTTGGAGAAGGAAACAACCATGCTTTTTATCAATACCCTGAAGGCCCCATTCATTAACCATATGTTGGGAAGCGCTACTAAGAGCTTCTCAGACGTAGTGATGTCCGGGGAGATGATAGAAAACGCGGTGAGATGTGGGAAAATTGAAGCGGGAGAAAGTGCCAAGAGATCAGCTCCTAGAAGGAAAGAAAACGAAGTGAACAATGCAAGTATATACAATAAAAGTTATCACAAGCCAGTCACAGTGAGCCAACCAAGGGCAGTGACTACTAGCCATCAGGGCCCTACAAGGCAAGATTCTAACCCGAGGCCTAATACAGAAAGGGTTCAATTCACGCCAATCCCAATGACGTATAAGGAGCTTTACAAGAACCTGTTCGATGCACATGTAGTGTCCCTATTTTACCTAAAACCCATGCAACATCTATTCCTTAAGTGGTATGACGCAAACGCTCAATGCGAATACCATGCAGGAATCTCGGGACACACGATTGAGAACTGCACGGCCTTCAAGAAATTAGTCGAAAGATTCATAAAGATGGGCATTGTGAAGTTCGATGATTCCACAGGACCTAATGTGGCTGGAAATCCGTTACCCAGCCATTCAGATGAAGGGGTAAACGCGATAGTCGAAGGTGGAAGGATGAGAACCAAAATGGACGTATCGGAGGTAAAGACCCCTTTGAGATGGGTTTGGAAGAAAATGGTGGAAGAAGGTTTACTTACACAAGATTTGGAGGAGAAGCCTGAAGGAGGGAAATACTACTGTGAATTCCATGACGAGGAAGGGCATGAGATCCAAAGGTGTAATGAATTCAGGGCTCTGGTACAGAGATTGATAGAAAATAAAGAGATCGAATTCTTTGAGCACACCGAGGACCCGAAAGGAGAAGATGTATGCGCGTCAGAGCAAGGGCCAACCAACAATGTCCAAGGGGTCAATCATCCAGTGGTAATCATATCATGACCAAGGATCAGTGAAATGGGAGTACCAATTGCGCCAAAGGTCATAATCCAGAAACCTGTTGCTTTCCCTTACAAAGATAGCAAGAGTGTGCCTTGGAACTATGACTATAATGTGACAATCCCGGGAAAAGAGAACCTGACTGGTACTTCGGAAGAGGGACAAGATGAAGGTTTCTATACTCGAAGTGGAAGGCGTTATACCCCGAGCACAAATGTAGAACTAGCTAAAGGAAAATCCGTGGTTATTGAACAAAGAAAAGAGAAAACGATCAGACCTGAATCACCTGTCAATGAGCTTGTAACGGAAAAAGAGGCTAAGGAATTTTTAAAATTCCTGAAGCACAGTGAGTACAGCGTTGTGGAGCAATTGCACAAACAACCAGCTCGCATATCGGTACTAGCTTTACTCTTAAGCTCAGAGACACACCGCAAGGCGTTGATGAAGGTGTTAAATGAAACATACGTGGCAAATGATATTTCTGTTAATAAGCTCGATCGCCTGGTCAATAATATCAGTGCTGATAACTTTATTTTCTTTAATGATGATGAGATACCACCGGGGGTATGGGATCTACAAAGGCCCTGCACATCACCACTCGTTGCAAAGGATACACATTGCCGGGGGTGTTGATTGATAATGGATCAGCATTAAATGTCCTACCCTTGTCTACGCTAAATAGATTGCCAGTAGATAGCTCCCACATAAATACATGCCAGAACGTCGTGAGAGCATTCGACGGCACTGAAAGGAAGGTGATGGAAAGAATCGAGATACCTCTCTTGATCGGCCCAAATACATACGAGGTAGATTTCCTGGTAATGGATATCAAACCATCATACAATTGCTGTTGGGAAGACCGTGGATTCACTCGATAGGGGCAGTACCGTCATCCTTACACCAAAAATTGAAGTTGGTAACTGAGGGTAGGTTGGTAACAATAAACGCGGAGGAAGACATTATTGCATCTGTCACCAGTGACGCACCGTACGTGGAAACGGACGATGAGGCGATAGAATGTTCCTTTCGATCGCTAGAATTCGTCAATGCTATATTCATTGTCGAAGGGAACAAAATCCCAATGCCCAGAATATCCTGGACTACGAGAATGGGCCTGCGTTTGACGGTCGGCAAAGGAGCCCTACCAGGAAAAGGACTCGGAAGATGCCTCCAAGGAAGGATCGAGGTACTAATGCTGAGAGAAAAACGAGATCGCTTTGGCTTAGGATTTAAGCCAAATGCGAAGCAAAAGAAAAAAGAGCTGGAGAAAAGGCAAGAAATGAGGAGAGCGCGTTTGTGCGGTGAGGAGGTCAAGTGGGAGCCGATAACCTTCCCTCATTTATCCAAAACATTTGTGTCAGGAGGGACTATTTACTTCAAAGAAAGAATGACCAAGAAAGAGTCTGCCGAAGAAATGTTGAACAGTTTGAGTATCAATGCCATATCTGAAGAAAAAACTGAAGAGAACTTAGCTGGAATTCGCCCTTACATCCCTGGAAGCGTTTTGAACAATTAGACCGTGGAGGAGATCCCTGTAACTTTTAGGATTAACTCAGAGTAATGTTCAAAACAAGCTTATTGCTCTAAGCCTAGGGGCAATAAGAATCCTTTTATGAAATAGGCATATGTCCAAATATCTTTATTTCAATAAAAAATACATTTTTGCGTATCATCTTGAGTGAATATTCTTTTATTCTTTCCAATTCATTCATAATCATACCATACAAATAAAATATTCTTAGATTCATTGTTCTTTGGATTTCTTTCTTCATCCATAACAGGTCCCCAGATATCAATGATATGAGCGATATTGCCAATGACTCAGAGATTCCTTTCAAGCAAGATTTGTGTATAGAGCACACGGAGGATTTTAAAGATGACCAAAATTGTGGCCTATCTCCTGATTTGTTAAGAATGGTAGAACAAGAGGAGAAACAAATCTTACTTCACAAAGAGTCGGTGGAAATTATGAGCTTAGGAGAAGGAAAAGAGGTGAAAATTGGAGCTAGTATTACTGCAGAAACAAAGCAAGACCTCATCGAGTTACTCCGGGAATTCAAGGATGTCTTCGCTTGGTCATATCAAGACATGCCTGGATTGAATACTGATATCGTGGTGCATCGACTCCCTATAAAGGAAGAATGCAAGCCAGTTCAACAGAAACTCCGAAGGATGAGACCCGATGTTTTGTTGAAAATAAAAGAAGAGGTCAAGAAGCAGTTCGACGCCGGTTTCTTACAGGTGGTCAAGTACTCAGAATGGGTGGCCAATATAGTCCCAGTTCCTAAGAAAGATGGAAAGGTACGGATGTGCGTAGATTATCGAGATCTAAACAAAGCCAGCCCAAAAGACAACTTTTCGTTGCCTCACAGTGATACACTAGTAGATAACACGGCAGGTTACTCGCTCTTCTCGTTCATGTACGGCTTCTCAGGATACAACCAGATAAAAATGCATCTAGAAGTCATGGAAAAGACCACGTTCGTAACCATGTGGGGAACATTTTGTTATAAAGTGATGCCATTTGGGCTGAAAAATGCGGGAGCAACATATCAGAGAGCCATGGTAACTTTATTCCATAATATGATGCACAAGATCGAAGTTTACGTCGATGACATGATTGCAAAATCCAGAACAGAAAATGAGCATGTGCAAGTCCTGAGGAAACTATTCTTAAGGTTAAGAAAGTTCCAACTAAAGCTCAATCCCGCAAAATGTACTTTCGGAGCCCGATCAGGAAAACTGTTGGGATTCGTAGTCAGTGAAAAAGGAATCGAGATTGACCCAGACAAAGTCAGGGCTATACAAGAATTGCCTCCACCACGTACTCAAAAAGAAGTTCGAGGTTTCCTAGGAAGACTGAATTATATTGCTCGATTCATTTCACAACTGACAGAGAAATGTGATCCAATATTCCGTCTCCTTAGGAAGCATAATCCAGGTGTTTGGGATGAGGAGTGCCAGAAAACTTTTGACAAGGTCAAGCATTACCTATCCAATGCCCCAGTACTGATGCCACCTTGCCCGGATAAACCACTAATATTGTACTTGGCAGTGTTCGAGAATTCCATGGGATGCGTGCTAGGCCAACATGACGAGACTGGAAGAAAAGAAAAAGTAATATACTATCTCAGCAAGAAATTCACTAAATGTGAGACGAGATATTCGCCGATCGAGAAGTTATGTTGTGCTTTGATTTGGACAACCCGAAGACTGAGGCAATACATGTTGTACCACACAACTTGGCTCATCTCGAAACTAGACCCTTTGAAATACATGATGGAATCAAACGCTTTGAACGGAAGAATGGCTCGTTGGCAAATTTTACTTTCTGAGTTTGACATAGTCTATGTGAATCAAAAGGCTATAAAGGGGAGTGCAATAGCAGACTTTTTGGCTAGTAGAGCTCTAGAAGATTATGAGCCATTAAGTTTTGATTTCCTGAATGAAGATCTAATGTATGTTGCAACCACAGAAGAAGACTCTCAAGAAGGCCACCCTTGGAAGCTGAATTTTGACGGAGCTTCAAATGCTGTAGGAAATGGAATCGGGGCAATCTTGGTATCCCCAAACGGAGATCATTATCCTTTCACCAGTAAATTGGATTTTGACTATACAAACAACATAGCGGAATAGGAGGCATGCATCATGGGCATCCGTGCAGCCATAGAACGTAAAATAAAAGTATTAGAGGTATACGGAGATTCTGCGCTAGTGATCTATCAGCTTAAAGGTGAATGGGAGACAAGAGATCCCAAGCTGATTAGTTATCGAAGACTGGTTCTTGAGTTAATCGAGGAGTTTAACGACATCACTTTCTGCTATCTCCCACGAGATGAAAACCAGATGGCTGATGCCTTAGCAACTTTAGCCTCTATGATCAAAGTGAACAAGCAAGAGGATATGAAGCCTATCCAAATGAGTATTTATGAGGCTCCGGCTCATTACTGCAACATCGAAGAAGAAGAAGAGAAAGATGACCATCCTTGGTATCAGGATATTTTACGATATGTGAAGAGTCGTGAATACCCAGACCAAGCGACTGAGAATGACAAGAGGACATTAAGAAGGTTGGCCAGTGACTATGTCTTGGATGGAGAAATCCTGTATAAAAAAAGAAAAGACCATGTGCTCTTAAAATGTGTAGACACTGTCGAGGCTAAGCAAATCTTAAAAGAGGTTCACGAGGGTGTCTGTGGGACGCACGCCAATGGTTTCACAATGGCTAGGCAGATCATAAGATTCGGATATTATTGGTCCACTATGGAAGGAGATTGCATCAACTATGCCAAGAAATGCCATAAATGCCAAATTTATGGAGATAAAATTCATATACCTCATTCACCTCTTCATGTCATGACTTCTCCATGGCCTTTCTCCATGTGGGGCATGGATGTCATTAGGCCAAGCTCACTGAAGGCATCTAATGGACATCGATTCATCTTTGTGGTCATAGATTACTTCACCAAATGGGTAGAGGCCACCTCTTATGCCAATGTCACAAAGTCAGCAGTTAGTAAATTCCTAAAGAAAGAAATCATATGTCGATATGGGATGCCTGAGCGGATCATATCGGACAATGCATTGAACTTGAACAATAGCACGATAGCGGAAGTTTGTAGCCAGTTCAAGATCAAACATCATAACTCGTCGCCGTATCGCCCAAAGATGAACGGTGCAGTGGAAGCAGCCGATAAGAACATCAAGAAGATCATAGGAAAAATGACTGAGACCTATAAAGATTGGCACAAGAAATTACCATTTGCCCTGTATGCTTACCGGACATCGGTCAGAACATCTACCAGGGCAACACCATTTTCTTTAGTTTATGGAAAGGAGGCGGTTCTACCTATTGAGGTCGAGATTCCCTCTCTACGCGTGCTTTCAGAACTAAAGTTAGATGAAGCAGAATGGATCCAGTCTCGATACGACCAGTTGAACTTGATTGAGGAAAAGAGACTAAAGGCTATCCGTCATGGTCAAATGTATCAGAAGAGAATGATGCGAGCCTATAATAAGAAAGTTCACCCTAGGGAATTCCATGAAGGAGATCTAGTTTTGAAAAAGATCCTCCTTATACAAAAGGACTTCAGAGGAAAATGGATGCCTAATTGGGAAGGACCTTATGTGGTAAAAAAGGCTTTCTCTGGAGGGGCTCTGATTTTGACCGAGATGGATGGTAAAAGCTTGCCTAATCCAGTGAATTCAGATTCGGTCAAAAGGTATTTTACCTAAAAAAAAAAATACACGGAGAGGCCAAGGCGAAAACCCGTAAAAGGGCGCTTTGAGACCAAAGGGGTTTTGAGTTGAAAACTCAGGAATGGGCGATTCAAATTTTGATCGAAGTTGGGGGTATACAGTGGTCCTGTTTCCTCTGAATTGACAAGAAGAAGGGATGCTACATCTTGGGGCATCAACAAAATACTCTTGATCTTCTAAACGCATACCGAGTTCAAAGGGTCCCCGAGAAATTTGTCCAGAGAAGCTCATACTACGATATCTGGGACACCTATTCTTATCTCATTCACTTTGCATTTTTTTAGCAGAATGCGCTATCTCGACTAATTCGTTAGTTCTCATTTTGTATCTTAGCAAATCTGGCCATTTTGTTTACCCTATTCATTTTGAGCTTTGCTCTGAAATAAAATTCCATCTTGTCTACTGTAATAATCTGTTTCAAGCATTTTTCATTGAAATGATGATTAATGGACTAATAATACTCACAAAAGAGTTCTGCACATTACTCTGAAATGCTTCTAAATGATACGAGGACTTGAAACGGGACTAATTAGTTTGAATTACCCAAATTCAAGGGTTAGAAACAATGGTGAAAAATAGCCCAAATGGTGATTATTCTTTGGGTTTCCTGCCAGAGATACCAGTCGAAGAAAAGGCAGGGTAACACGTTGATGATAAAATCTCGATGAACAACGAGTAAAAAAGAAAAAAAGAAAAAGAAAAATGACATTTTCATTCATACGTCATTCATAACGCATCTAATCAGGAGCATTTGTTTCATTTCGATCATAGCATCCTAGTTTTGATTCATTCATAACACATCTAGTTAGGAGCATTTGATTCATTTCGATCATAGCATCCTCATCATTTGACATAAGCATAGATACATGGAACTGATTCTACAGGTCATGAATTCATGAGCCTTAACCCTCTGAGCAGTAAGGCAACAGACTGAATTTACAGATCTCAACCCCCTAAGCAGTAGGGAAGCAGATCGGAGGCCAAGCTTTAACCCCCTAAGCAGTAGGGTAATAAGCTCAAAATTACGAATCTTGCCTTCTTGAAGTTGCAGTGAAGCAAATTCAAGCCACCAAGCTTTAACCCCCTAAGTAGTAGGGTAACAAGCTGAGTTTGCAGATCTTGTCTCCCTGAAGTTGCAGTGGAACAGATCGAAGACGGCGAATCTTGCCTCCCTAACCAGTAGTGGAACAGATTTAAGCCACCATCCTATCTCCCTAAGTAGTAGTGGAGCAGGTTAAAGTGGCAAGTCTTATCTCCCTGAAGTTGCAGTGGAGTAGACTGAAGATAGCAAATCTCATCTCTCCAAACTTGCAGAAGAGCAGATTAAAGCTATAAATCATATACCTCTGAAGTTGCAGTAGGTCAGATCAAGTTACCATCTCTCTGAAGTTGCAATGGAGTAGATGGAAATCGCAGACCTCATCTCCCTGAAGATGCAGTAAAGCAGGTTGAAATTACCAAGTCCTATCCCTTTGAAGTTTTAGTGGAGTAGATTGAAGCTACAAATCTCTTCTCCCTGAAATTGCATTGGAACAAATCGTAGCACTATGTCCTGTATTGAAAGTTACGATGGGTCGAATGAGGCTATTCGAAGAACAGAAGAGGTTAAGACTTAACAAGACTAGGCAAAATTGGTCATTTTAAGGTCTTTGCTCCATTCTCGCTACATGACAATGAGAAAAGAGGGGCAGCTGTAATGGCCAATTTTTGGCCCAAAATAACAAAACCCAAAACAATAAAAAAGAGTCCAAAATAAGTAGCCCATTTACAA
This sequence comes from Gossypium anomalum, assembly GCA_025698475.1. NCBI lineage: Eukaryota > Viridiplantae > Streptophyta > Magnoliopsida > Malvales > Malvaceae > Gossypium > Gossypium anomalum. The sequence continues at coordinate 38,142,529 of CM046958.1, read as the reverse complement.
TATTAAACAGCCCAATTTACATCAAACCCTAAAGCCCATCTACCTAAAACATTTCAGAAATTTCTATTTGAGCCAACCCACCGCACTCCTCACCAATGGCCACCACCGTCAGCCTCCTCGCACACGTCTGACCGCCCATGTCACCTACAACAACGAAGTCCAACACACAAACGAAAGAAAACAACGAACAAAACGACAAAAGATAGCAAGATAACAAAGCAAAAAAAACAAGGAAGAAACAGACAAAATAGAATGAGAACAAGCATATGTATTCAACTATAAAAGCCATTTTCGTTTCCTTTGCGTTTTTTTACGAACTTTAGCAAACAAGATCACAATAGCAAAAAATAGGAAGGTTGATTTTATTTCTAAGTTTGTTCTATGTTCTGATTTCATTTATTTTTTTGTATTATTTGTTATTTGTATTTTTATTTTTATACGAAAATAAACAAAGGAAAGAGGAGGGGAAGAGAGTCTTACTGGATCTACACCGTGGCCGCGTCGTCGGAGCTCCCCTCTCCGTTTGGCACTGTGAGCCGCCCTCGATGATGGGTGCATTACCCTAGCAAAGAAGAAATGAAAATGAAAAGGGGGAGAAGGAAAGAGCCTTGGTGTTTTTTTTGGAGATTAAAAAGGGAATCTGGAGAATGAAAAAAAGAACCCTTTTTATTTTTAATTATTTGAAACGGTGCCGTGAGTGAGTGTAGTGGGGAGTTGTGAATTCTTCCTAAAAGGGATATTTATGCGATTAGTCCTTTTCATTCACAACTCCATTCAATGGGCCCTGATTCTGTTTTCTTTTGTTTTTAATTCTAACCCTCAAATTTCGTTTGGTTTTTGATTAGGTCCCTGATTAACTTTCCAGTATTTATAATTTTATACCCCAAATTTCAACTTGTTTTCAACCATGTCCTAAACCTATTTAATCCATTTATTAACCTTTTTAAAAAAAAAAAAAAAAACATTTCATCTATATGTTATTTCAAATATTTTATATATTATTTACTTTACATCTATTCCAACTTATCTTAATGTATTATTTGTTTAAATTCTTATTATTTATTTTAACTTGCTTTATGCATATATTTTATCTTGGTCTATTTTATATGTATTATTTATTTTATATTCCTTACCTATCATATATATGTATACATATAGTTTACTCCAAGCCTTTTTATATGTTTATAATTCTTTTAAAAAAAAATCGTCTTGTTATATATTTATTTTAAATTATTTTATATTGTTTCTTTTTAAGTTATTGTACAATACATATTTCAAACAACCTTTTTGATACCTTCGAACTGCTATTATTGTAAAATATATTTATATTGTCTCCTTTTTAATTCTTTTACATATTATATATATATATATATATATATATTTTTTCTTGTTATATATCATTTTAGATTAACTTATATATTACTTATTTTAAAATTATTTTATATGTCTTATTTTAAACCCATTTTACTTATTTCAAATGATTTTATTATTATTTATTTTAGGTTTTTTTTTTACATATTATTTTACCCCTTGCATATATACATATTATCTATTTTAAAATTATTTATTTTTTTTAGATTTCTACTTTGTGTAGTTATGGATTTTAAAATACCTTTTTGCATTACTTATTTTAAACTCATTTATTATCATTCTAAAATTTGTTTGCACTTTCTTTGTTTTAATTTGTTTTGTACCTTTTTATCATTTAATTCATTGGCCCTTATTTATCGATGTTATCATTTAAATATTGTATGATTATTGCTATTGCATATACTATGATTCGTTATCTATATTTTCATATCATTGTCATTCACTTGTGTAATATTTTATTCATATATTATTATTCCATGCACTATCATTCTATGCACATCACTATAGTTTTATCTCATGTCATCGTATCGTGTATTAAACTTTAATGTTTTATCCAATATGGATCGTTCCACTTTTACTCCAAACAAATAGCATACGTCGTTTAAACGCCTCATTCTCTAATATTCAAAAACAAAACGAAAATTTTCAAATAAGGCAATGTTTTGCATTTTGGAACATCGAGGAATCGTGCCCTAACTTACGGGGTTCCGATTTCCTTATTGTTTCTAAATCGCAAATATCCTTTTCGAATTTTAAGACACATGGGACTCCAAATAAAATTGAAGACGACCTTGCGCTCGGGAATTCATAGTATTGTGTCCTAACTTACGGGATGTGATACTCCGATATCTCGAGATAAGGGAATCTTTAATAATTATTTTGAGCTAATTCAAGAATTTTAAAATCGATATTAATAAAAAAGGATCGTATTTCAAATTCATTCCCGATTTTCAATTTTCGACATTAAGACACTAACTAATCAATTCGGTACCAATATTTGGGCGTGTCAAGGGTGCTAACCCTTCCTCGCACGTAACTGACTCCCGAACTTGTTCTCTTGAATTTTGTAGGCCAAAATGCCGTTTTAGTAAACTAAAATTGTTTTGAAAAAGGTGATCCGATCACACCAAATAAAGATCGGTGGCGACTCCTATTTTAATCTTCGTTTTAAATCAAAGTCGATTTCCATTTTCAAAAAAATGGTTTCGACAGGTTTCTTTATGACTCTGTAAAAATGAGAAATTCATATTAGATATAAGTTTGGTCAAAATAAGATAATAAAGACTTGAAATAATTCTTACATTTCTATATGAGTTCCACACCGCATCTTCAGCAACAACAAGTTGCCTATGCTCATCCCAACCAAAATTGCTATTGTTTTTTCCACTGAGCATGTCATAAACGATTGATTAATTCCTTTTCAATGTCCTAATCCTCGATTCAAGATTAGGTTTAGCCTTCAACTTGGTATTGGGTAAAAAATTTTCTAACATTTTTTCCAACTCATTTAAATAACAAACTTTAAATCCCGTATCAACATTAAACATTCCAACATTGTGCAAGTTGACCATACAGGCAACCAACGCAACATCTTCTTCTAGAAGCCATTTCCTTTTGGTTCCCCGAGAATTTTGTGAAGAAACACTTGCTTGTGAAAAACCTGACATAACTATCTTAAGAAAAAAAATTTAAACATAAGTTCAATATTATGAATAAAAAAATCAACACTTTATAAAATTTGAAAATAATTATTTAACAAAGTGGCAAACATCTAAAATAAATAAATGAATTTAAATAACTAAGATGCATCATCAAACTACAGGTCAAAACCTACAGCTAAAAATTCCAAAAAAATCTAGCACATAAACAACATTTTGCAAGAGAACAGAAAATATAAACATTGATCGATGTTGACCGTTATTGACCATCCATGCAACATTATTAGAACGTGTCACGTATTCTTTTTTATTTTTAATATTATATATATTATAAACATTAAAAAATCATATAACATATAAGTAATTCAAAAAAAAATTAAAAATTAAAAATTCTAAAATTCTAAAAAATATAAATATAAACTTTAAAAATTCAAAATAATATATAAAAAATTAAAAATATATTTAAATTTAAAAAAATAAAAAAATAAATTTTCAAATATATATATTTTAGAAAATCTATCATAAATTTTATTTTTTCAAAAAATTTAAATTTTAAAAATTCAAAAACAATATATCTAAATTCAAAACAATTTAAGATTTTTTCTAGTATATATATGTCGAAACCATTTTTTTGAAAAATGGGATCGACTTTGTTTTGGAAATGAAAACAAAAAAACGGGAGTCGCCACCAATCCTTTTTGATGAGGTGTGATCGAGTCACCTCGTAGAAGTGGTTGTTTTTAATAAATGATTTGATTTATTTAAACAACGATTTTGGTCCGCGAAATTTAGAAAAACGGGTTCGGGAGTCGGTTACGTACAATGAAGGATTAACACCCTCGTAACACCCAAAAATTGGTACCTAGTTTATTAATTAGTGTCTTAGTGTCGAAAATTAAAAACTTGAAAGACTTTAAAATACAATCCCTCTTTTTGTAAAAACACTCGAGTGTTAAAAACCTGCTCATCTCGAAGTAATAAAATGTCACATCTAGTAAGTTAGGATACGACATCTCGAACTTTTGAGAATGAGCTTGCCTTTTATTTGAAATTCGTGTATTTTAACTTTTTTTTAAAAGGGTATTCGATTATTTAGAGTAAACAAGAAAAATCGAAACCCAGTAAGTTAGGGCACGATATCTCGAACTTCTAAATACCGGATATTGCCTTTGTTTGCAAAAACCTCATCTCGAGGTGACGAGATGTCATATCCAGTAAGTTAGGACACAACACCTCGTATCTCCGAGGATAAATATTTTATTCAAAACTCGTGTTGCGATTTAAAAGGATTGTGTCGTTATTTAGGTTAAACGAGAAAAAATCGAAACCCAGTAAGTTAGGGCACAATTTTCTCGAATTTCTAGATACGAAGCTTGCTTTATGAAAGAATTATTTTAATGTATCGATTAAAAATATGACATGATTTATAGTGAAATATAAAAGCAAATTATGGTACTAATATGTATAATAACATAATAATAGGTGTGACGGTGTTAATAACAATAATATGAGCAATTATAAAAAGATGAAATAAAAGCAAGGCTAGTAATATAAAAATATAAAACAAATGCATAAAGGAAATGAAATAAGTGAATACATAAGTAAATAAAAAAAAAAACATGACAACATAAAAATGACAATGAAGATGAAAACGATAATAATAATAATGTTGATAATAATAATAGTAGTAGTAAAAATAATAATACTAATGATAATAATAAAAGTAATAATAAGAATATTAATATTAGTATTAATGATAATAGTAATAGGAAAAAAGAAAAAAAATAATAGTAATAGTAATAAAAGTGAATATAATAGTAATAATAACGGTAAATACAAATAGTAACAACAATGATACAAATAATAAATAATCTAAAGTTTGAAATTATTTAAAAAGATATAAAATAAATGATGAAATATTAATAATAAGAGTAATGATATATAAATAAAATAAGTGTGCTAAAATATATATATTAAATTAGTTAATATAAAAATAATAACGTATAAGTAAATAAAAAAGAAAATATAATAATAATAATAATAATAATAATAATAATAATAATAATAATAATAATAATAATAATAATACAATAGTAATAATAATAAAAAGGTATAATAATATATTAGATAGTAAAAATAATAATAATAATAATAAATGGTAATAGTGATGTTAGTAATTATAATAATAATAGGAAATAATAGTACATTAATAATAATAATATATGTTAATAACAATAATAATATATAAAAATAGGAAATAATAATACGGTAAATAATAATAATAATAACAAAAATAGTAATAATAGTATGTGAAATAATAATTGTAAAAAATAATAGTAATAATTATATTGGTAATAGATAACAATAATACTAATAATAATAGTAGTAAAAAAATAAAAAATATAAAAACAAAAATAATAATAATAATAATATAATAATAGAAAAAAACAAGTCAAAGTAGAAAATAATAATATAAAATGATGATGTGTTAATAAGGACGATAATAAATAATAATTAGTAATACTAAATTGACTAATAATAAAACAATAAATAAACACGAAAGAAAATATATAATATAATAATAACAATATGAACTTAATTAATTTAATACTAAAATAAAAATAAAAGTAATAACATCAATACGTTAGATTATAATAATAAAGTAAAAATAATGATGATAATAATGTATTAGGTAATAATAATGGAATAATAATAGTAAATATAATAATTTTAAACCAATTAATTTAATTAAAATATTGAATATAACAAAAAGGACTAAAATGAATCTAAAGTAAAAGTTCAGGGCCAATTCGAAAATTAATAAAGAAGACAAGGACCAATTTGAGCACGCGGATAACAAGAGAGGACCAAAATGGGCGATATCCCCTCCTCCCAAAACGCACAGCACCAAGAGGGACCAAATTGAAGGTCAAAATAAATTACAGGGTAAAATTATAAATAATGAAAAATCTAAATTTCAAAACAATAAAAAAGCGGAAAGGTTAAAAGTGCAATTAGCCCTTCTATTGAAAACACGCGAATCCTTGGCTTGGGGCAGGTCGGGTCGTGGGTTAAGGCTCAAAACGACGCCGTTTAGGGGTTTAATGACCTAGGCCAAAACGACCATCTATTTAAGTGAATTTTCAAAAAAAAATTTCATTTCAACACCCCTTTTAAAAAAAAAAACTTCTCCCTCCCCTTTTTCTCTAAAGTGCCTCCCCCCTCAGGCCAAGCTCAGGGAGCTCCATTAGGGTAGAATTTGTCGTCGGCCGTTGTCCACCACCAGTACTGCGATGGCAAAAATTCAAAAAAGGTATATTTTTTATTTTTAAATTTTTAATATATATATGTGTATTTGGTAAGAAAATAAAGGAGAAAATAGGTTCAAAAGAAAATAAAATAAAATAAAAACAAAAACGAAAATAAATAAAACCTTTATTTCAAAACCTTTGAACTCTCTTTGGTGTTTCTTGCTGCGATTTATGTTGGTGTTTTAAACTTTTTGATGGTATTTCCACCGTTTTATGTTTGAATGTCTGTTTTTATTTCCAAGCAAAAAAAAAGTCCCCTTTAGTTTACATTTTTAGGGCTTTTATAGCCTGATATTACAACTATTCTTGCTGTCATTTCTTCTCTGGTTTTGCAGGTGCATGGGCGGTCGACACGCGGCGGTGCAAAGGTGAGTCGAGGGTAGGTGGCCGAGAAGGTGGTGTGGGCACCTAGGTGCGGCGCACCCTGGGTTTTTTTTTTTTTTTTTTTTTTTTTTTGATTTGGGCTATTAGGGTTAGTTTGGGCTTGGGTTGATATTTGGGTTTAGGGATTTGGTTTGGTTTTGTATTATTGGGTTAGGATAGGTTGGGTTTTGGGCCAGGTAAATTGGGCTTGTAACAGCTGCCTCTCTTTGCTCGTTATCATGTAACGAGAATAGAGCAAAGACTTTTAAAAGACCAATTTTGCCCGATCTCGCCGAGTCTTGACTTCCTTGGTGCTCCTCTTCTTCAGGTAGCCTCATTCTAGTCCACTCCGTCTTATTGCTTCGATCCATTCCACCACAACTTTAGAGAATTAAGATCTGTGATTTACAGCTTCGATCTAATCCGCTGAAACTTCAAGGAGATACGAATGGTGGCTTTGAGCCTCTCCAGTGCCATTTCAGGGGGAAGAGATTTGAAGCTTCGATCTACTCAGCTGAAACTTCAAGGAGATACGAATGGTGGTTTCGAGCCTCTCCAGTGCCATTTCAGGAAGAAGAGATTTGTTGCTTCGATCTGCTCCGCTGGAACTTCAAGGAGATACGAATGGTGGCTTCGAGCCTCTCCAGTGCCATTTCAAGGAGAAGGGATTTATAGCTTCGATCTAATCCACTGAAACTTTAAGGAGATACGAATGGTGGCTTTGAGCCTCTCCAGTGCCATTTCAGGGGAAAGAGATTTGTAGCTTTGATCTACTCGGCTGAAACTTCAAGGAGATACGAATGGTGGCTTTGAGCCTCTCCAATGCCATTTCAGGGAGAAGGGATTTATAGCTTCGATCTAATTTGCTGGAACTTCAAGGAGATACGAATGGTGGCTTTGAGCCTCTCCAGTGCCATTGCAAGGGGAAGAGATTTGAAGCTTCGATCTACTCGGCTGAAACTTCAAGGAGATACGAATGGTGGCTTTGAGCCTCTCTAGTGCCATTTTAGGAAAAAGAGATTTGTTGCTTCGATCTACTCCGCTGGAACTTCAAGGAGATACGAACAGTGGCCTCGAGCCTCTCCAGTGCCATTTCAGGGAGAAGGGATTTATAGCTTCGATCTAATCCGTTGGAACTTCAAGGAGATACGAATGGTGGCTTGGAGCCTCTCCAGTGCCATTTCAGGGGGAAGAGATTTGTAGCTTTGATCTACTCGTCTGAAACTTCAAGGAGATATGAATGGTGGCTTTGAGCCTCTTCAGTGCCATTTCAGAGAGAAGGTATTTATAGCTTCGATCTAATCCCCTGGAACTTCAAGGAGATACGAATGGTAGCTTTGAGCCTCTCCAGTGCCATTTTAGGGGGAAGAAATTTGTAACTTTGATCTACTCAGCTGAAACTTCAAGGAGATACGAATGGTGGCTTTGAGCCTCTCCAGTGCTATTTCAGGGAGAAGGGATTTATAGCTTCGATCTAATCCGCTGGAACTTCAAGGAGATACAAATGGTGGCTTTAAGCCTCTCTAGTGCCATTTCAGGGAGAAGAGATTTGTGGCTTCAATCTACTCCGCTGAAACTTTAAGGAGATACGAATGGTGGCTTCGAGCCTCTCCAGTGTCATTTCAGGGAGAAGAGATTTGTTACTTCGATCTGTTTCCCTACCGCTTAGGGTGATAAGATCTGTAAATTCAGCCTGTTAGCCTACTGCTTAGGGGTTTAAGGCCCATCGCCTTCGATCTGTTTCCCTACCGTTTAGGGTGATAAGATCTGTAAATTCAGCATGTTACCCTACTGCTTAGGGGTTTAAGGCCCATCACCTTCGATATGTTTCCCTACTGCTTAGGGGGTTAAGATCTGTAAATTCAGCCTGTTACCCTACTGCTTAGGGGTTTAAGGCCCATCGCTTTCAATCTGTTTCCCTACTGTTTGGGGGCTAAGATCTGTAAATTCAGCCTATTACCCTACTGCTTAGGGGTTTAAGGCCCATCGCCTTCGATCTGTTTCCCTACTGCTTAGGGTGATAAGATCTGTAAATTCAGCCTGTTACCCTACTGATTAGGGATTTAAGGCCCATCACCTTCGATCTGTTTCCCTACTGCTTAGGGGGTTAAGATCTGTAAATTCAGCCTATTACCCTACTGCTTAGGGGTTTAAGGCCCATTGCCTTCAATCTGTTTCCCTACTACTTATGGGGTTAAGATCTGTAAATTCAGCCTGTTACCCTACTGCTTAGGGGTTTAAGGCCCATCACCTTCGATCTGTTTCCCTACTGCTTAGGGGGTTAAGATCTGTAAATTTAGCCTGTTACCCTACTGCTTAGGGGTTTAAGGCTTGTGAATTCACCGATTCTAGGGACATGACCTGTAGAATCGGTTCCATGTATCTATATTTATGCCAAATGATTAGGATGCTATGATCAAAATGAATCAAATACTCCTAACTAGATATGTTATGAATGTGGCAAATAATTAGGATGCTATGATCGAAATGAATCAGAGTGCTCCTAACTAGGTGTGTCATGAATGATCTATAAATGCATGAGTGCAGCATGTTATGAGAATGACCCCTTTTTAATGTTTGGGTTGTCATTGCTCTTTGTTCATCAAGGCATTATCACTGACGTATCACGTTGCCATTTTGTTCAACTGGTATTTAGAAAAGTGAAAGAAACAATCACATTCTGCTCAGCAAACTTGCCCCGTTGAAATTTCAGAATCCCGTCCACTATTCCTTCTGGGACATAAAGTTTGTACCTCCCACTGCAACTTCAGGGGAATAACATTTGGTTTCTTCCATCCATCCTCCTGCAACTCAGAGGTATATGATTTGTATCATCTTCAATCAACCTGATCTATTACACCATTCCCTGGGTGTAATGACCAGATGTATGTGCCTGATATTTGCTTGAATGCAGAGCATCATTTTTCTTTTCCCGAGAATGATCCTCTTTTACCCTTTGGTTGACATTGCTCATTTTCGTCGAGATTGTATCATCGACGCGATGTCGTCTTTTTGTTCAACAAATAAAAAGTCCAAAGAGATAATCATATTTCCCCAATATTTCCAACCCTTAGGCTTGGTGAGTTCTAAACAATAGTCCTGTTTTAGGTTCTTGTATTATTTAGAAGCTTCAAGAGTAATATCAGAACTTCTTTTGTGAAAGTATTATTGGTCCATTAATCGTTATTTCAATACAAAATGCTCGAAAAAGATCAAAACAATGGACAAGAAGGAAATTGATTGGGAGCATAGCTCGAAATGAATAAATTAATCAAAGATTGCAAATGCAATAAGAAGGAAATTAACTCAAAATGAATAAGTTAATCAAAGATAGCAATGCAATAAAAAGGAAATTTATTGGGACATATCCTGAAAAGAATAAGGTAATCAAAGATAACAAATTCAAAATGGGCAAAATGGAAGCTAGGTGCCCCAGACACTTCAGGAGAACAGACTTTTAGCGGCGTTTTTTTTTGGCTTTTAGCGGCGCTTAAACTATTAGCGGCATTTTCACAAGCGCCGCAAAAAACGCCGCTATAGCTAATGCCGCTAAAGACCACGACCTTTAGCCGCGCTTTTCCTACAAACGTCACTATAAAATAGACCTTTAGCGACGCTTTTCTCACAAACGCCGCTAAAAACCATGACCTTTAAAAAAATATTTTATTTTAATTAAATAATATTTATTTCTATGATAAATATTATATTATGTTTAATTTTTGAATTTGAACTTTAAACTATATACTTTTAAGGATAAATAAAAAATATTAATTAAATTAAATTTTCTATTAAAATTTAAACTTCAAAAATAAATATAAAAATTAATGAATTTAAATTTAATATATAAACATTGATTCAATATGTAATTTAATACATTAAAAAAAAACACAAACACACTCACAAAGTATTACAATTTCTAAAACAAAATTCATCCTGGTGAGAAAAAAATGCCAAATCATCATCACCTCTCATTAATCAAAGGTAAAAGATCAGAAAAGAATAAGAAACAATATATAACAAAGGGCTGGTTCAAGCTTAGATGAAGCCAAAGTATTGCAATGCCTGCATATAACTTAGAAAAGTCCTTTGATGCTCTCAATTCAACATCCAGAGAATCCAAAACACCGGAACAGAAAGCCAAAGTATGCACCTGTAAGCCAAAGTCAGGCCAGTGAGGAAATCTACACGACCCTCAAAGCCACATATGTCAAAGTACACTATCTAATCTCTTTGAATTATGATATGGAAAGATAAATTTTTAATAATGCCACCATAAAGCAAGAATCAGAATTTGTTTCGACAAAAGTCATTGATCATGTAATTAATCATGTAATCAAAATTTATTTATATAATCAATGACTTTACCTTTGGAAATTGACCTAAACATATCCCATACATTAAAAAACATTAAATCCATCTCAGAAGAAATATGACAGGAAGGGGAAAACTAATTAAACTCTCCTTACCTGATCTTGATCTTGGTTAGTCAAGCGGGACATTATTGCATTATAGATTGGGTGGACATAAGATTTAAAATCAAAACCAAAACACTACAGCAAACAATCACAATTGTAATCAATAACTCAAATGAAACATGGAATTACCAAAATACGTAGAAGAAGATTACGAGATTATCAAAAATGGTGCATAACGCAGGATAAGTGGATTAATAGTCAAGATATATTTGAACTTAGAATTAAACTTACTCTGTTGATACTACTTAGGGTTTGTATAGGATATGTAGTCCAATTAATCTCTGCGTTCATAAGTTGACAAATGGGTTTTAAGAAGATTCTGTAATTAGTGCCTCAAAAAACATAGTATTTATTGCCCATAACACAAGTTTTGGCATGCTTGATTGTGACATCCCATATTTTCTCAGACATTCCAGGCCCTAAAATCTGTTCAACATCATAAAAAAAAACCAGTTAACATTTAATGATTTTTATCGTCAGATGGATCCATCCAATTCAAACAAGATTCATCATATCAAATGTAAATTGTTACCTTTCTAAGCTTGGGTGGATCAACTACCGACATTTTCAAGAAATCTTGGATAGTGTTAACCCCCTCATATGCTAGCTTTTTATGTAATACTCCATACTTACCAATCTTTTCTAGCCGCCGAACTTCATCTCCCAACATTGGTGGGTGATGTTTCTTGTACACTTCAATTAACATTGAGTTTGTGTTAGATTATTACAATTAAATCAAATTCATTAAAGGTAAAATAATAAAAACAAAATATTTTATATATGAGGTAAAAGTATTATGAGATTCTTGTACTATAGTCAGATAGCATTTTTGTCTCATTGCTAAAAAAATGAGTAAACTAGTTTTTGTATATTAAATCAAAGAGTAAAATGTTTCTTTTGTTAATAATTTATGTCTATTTTTATTGTTAAAAACTGATCCATACATATTAACATGAAGGTGTACATGGCATATCACATATAATTATTTAGTTATTCTGTCGATCATGCTAGTTTTAAACAATAAAAATAGAAAGAAAATTTTTAATCTTTAATCCAATTTACAAAATTAATTATCTCTTTTTTAAATAAAAAAAACAAAATATAATTTAATTTGTAGGAGGTTATTCCTTTTACCAAACTTAAAAAAGCAAAAGTAGTGCAGCCCTTTTTGACTGAAAATGATTTGTATGGTTCTAAATCACGAAAAGGAAATACCCTTATCCAAATGGATTAATACCAAAAAAGTGAAATATTTTGCAATAATAAATAGCCTTTTTATTATAAATTGACAAAGCCGGCCAGATAAAGGCATAAGATCCCAAATCCTAAATAGATGTTTTAAACATGAGAAAAGTAATTAGAAATATGAAATAATATTTATAATTAATTAAGTTGGCAAATATTTTCTTTTTTATTCAATGATTAAAAAATGGTGTAGTTTGGTTAAGGCAAGGATTGACTAGTTCAATATTTTAAAGCTATATAGGTTGATATATTATATAACTAAATCTATTAAAGAAAGAGAGTAAAAATATTTTAAATCAACAAATTGATAATATATTATAGTTTGTGTTAAACTTAGGTAAGGCCAGATGCAAAGTAACACAAGGAGGGAAATATAAAACGAAACAAAAATGATTCAATATGGCTTGTTGATAAATAAAAATTAATCAAGATATTAAGCTACTTGACTTTTAAAAATTAGCATCATTAAGAAAGGATACTTACATTCGCCACGATGGTCTTTAACAACAAAAGCTTCAGTCATGGCTTCACGAATGCGACCACCTTGGAAACTCCCTTGTGCAACTTCAGAAGCAACGGTTTTTTACCTGCACTGCGCGCTCGAGATTCACCATTTGCACCATTAATCGACTTATCCTGCGTTATGCAACATTTTTCCTGTAATACAGTAAGTACATAAAAAACACATCATGGAACAACAAGACAATATAACCCTCAATCACCTTTGCTTTCTTTGACAACTTGAAAGCCACTGAAATGAGTTACAGCATCAGAAATAAATAATGCAGGCCATGCAGTAACAACAAAGTTCAATGACCATGAACAATACTATTTCAAAGAAAAAGTATCACATGAATCTGTCTATCATCCAAGAGAATCTTGAGAATCTGCCTAAACCCCATGACTGCTGTTCAACTTTATCATTATTGTCAACCCTTTCCCTCCCAGTCAAAATATCATTACCACCCTATTTTAATTCACGACTTTATGAGATTTTAATTCTAAAACAAAGCACAAGTTCTCTATACAATATGATTATTTAAAAATGATATAGCTAAATTTTTGTCTTCCACTTTTAGTCTCATTTCCAGAATCATTTTAGAATCATAGATAATGATCATCCTGCATTTTTGAGCCAATCACTATCATATTTATTATCAACTAATTTAAAGGCTTCATACACGATAAACATTATATGTCCAAATAAGATTCAGAACAGGGGGACACCACATGACTATTCCAAATTCTCAATGCAACCAGAAAGAAGTTAACCAAGCAGAAAATGAGACCCACCTATTCTGACTGCCTTCCAAAAGAAACCACGGAACCTGTCAAATAAGTATATTACACCAAATTAGCTCCAATTCTCAACACTTCCTACCAATAATTTCTGATTCCAAAGTAGAAGCTATAAATACTAGAAACAAAAACGTTAATATAACCAGTTTAGATACCAAAGAGAAAAGACAAAGAGAGCCAAGATTAACTGGAGTTATGCAACTTTAATTAATCTAAGCTCTTCATAGAGAAAGAAATCAAGAAGTTGAAGTTATCTAAGAAGATGCACATGATCAGAAAAAAGACAAAAAAGCTAAAAAAAAAATTCTTGTTACGATTGAGAACTCTACTTCAAACTTCACCAATGCTAAACTTACAACTATATCATTGTGACTATATTTGTTGCCTTGCTAGTTGCCACCCAAAACAGTCCATTTAATGTGCAAAATTGCATCAAACAAAATCAAGACATAAGACAATAAATTTGAATGCTCAAAGATGAAAGAAGGCAAAAGTCAAAACCAGCCTAGATAGAAATCATCCGTTTTCCTTCTCTTTCTCTTTTAATTTCTTTTTTGCAATGGATGGAATATACAATAGAGGAAACCTAGCTCCACAAACATTTGGTTACAACATCAACTGCCCCAACATCCCCCATCTCAATGATTTCAGTTCAACGTAGCTATTCCAAATTACAAATCTAACTCATCTATACGAACACCGGAAAAATAACTGCATGACTTAATCACATACAACTTGATCATTTATAGCTCATATACCAATAAAAATAAAATATAAAAAAAAGATCATCAATGGATGAGATAGGTAATCGCCAGAGCAAGTAAAAGGAGAATGAAAGCAACTCCTTGATCAATGGCAGTACCATCGTTGGACGGAAGTGGTGCAGGCGATGAACCCATGCCTTAACCCCAGAAAAGAAAGCATAGCTTTTCTACGACTTTCCTTTCCCTTGTAGGCCTATCACTACTAGGCGTCACTGGCTCTTTCTTCTCAGCCGAATCTCGACCAGATTTCCTAGAACTCCCCATTCTACTACTACCTTTGACCTTTTTAGTCCCTTCATCTTCACTCTCTTCTCTTCCTCTTCTTCTTCTTCTTCTTCTTCTTCCTCGTTCTTCTTCTTCTTCTTCCTCGTTCTCCTTCTCTTCAACATCTATTTGTTTCTCCAAAACCCTAACAGATCGATAGAAAATGAGTAGCTATGGTGGGTGAATTCAAATTTTGAGAGTAAAAGGAAAAAAGAAATAAGTACAAACTTGTATTTGGGGGATTTGGTTAACGAGCGGGTAACCAAAAAATAATTTTTGGGTGAGGCCCTTTTTTTATAAAAAATAATGGCCTTTTGCGGCGTTTTCTAAAAAAAGCCGGTAATTCTCAGATTTTTTGCGGCGTTTTCACTAAAAACTCCACTATAGCTAAACATTTTGTGGCGTTTATTCAAAAAACGCCATTATAGCTCAACTTTTTGCGGCGTTTTACCTAAAAACGCCACTATTGCTTAATTTTAATTTTTTTTATTTTTAACATATTTTTTTTCTATTTTTTTCTTTCAAAATTTTTGTGTTGAGATTATCATTTTTTGGGTTTTTTTTTTATATTTTGAATATTGAACTTTTTAACTGAAATATGACCTAGAATTTTAAATTTTAAATATTAAATTTTTAAGTTTTTTATTTTTGATTTAATCATAGAGATTTTAAAAAATAAATACATCAATATATTTTTATATTGAATAAATATAAATATATATGTATGCAATATATAAATTAAAAAATAATTAGTCATATACCAAAAATAATTACGGGGTATTGACTGGAAGGCCGGTGGGAGGGGTGAATCTTTGGGATTTCAAATCGAGGAAAAATCATTAGGGATTTGGGATGTCGAATTCAGGAATGGGTGATAATACTTTAGGGATTTAGGATGAGGAAAAAGGGGGAAATAGAAATGGGGAAAAACGGGGAAAATGATAGATGGGATTACGGGATATGGATTGGAAGGCCGGTGGGAGGGGTGAATCTTGGCGGTGGGAGGGTTTAGGGTTTTAGGGGATATAGTTTAGTGTTTAGGCTTTTTTAGGGTTTAGAGGTTTACTTTTTTAGGGGTTATAGATTAGTGTTTATGATATTTTTTAAGGTTTAAGATTTTAGGGGTTATATAACTTTTAGTGGCATTTTACCAAAAGCGCCGCTAATGATCCGATTTTTAGTGGCGTTTTACAAAAAATGCCGCTAATGCTCTGGTTTTTAGCGGCGTTTTACAAATAAGCGCCGCTAATGCTCTGGCTTTTAGCTGCATTTTACAAAAAGCGCCACTAATGATCTGGTTTTTAGCAGCGTTTTACCAAAAACGCCGCTAATACTCTATTTTTTAGCGGCGTTTTACCAAAAGTGCCGGTATTGCTCCGTTTTTAGCTGCATTTTTGGTAAAACGACCAAAAACGCCGCTATTGCTCTATGTTTTACAATTTTTGCGGCGTCGCTAAAAACGCCGCTAAAGCCCTATTTTCCTGTAGTGAGATATCGCAGCTTGGGCTTCTTTGTACCAACTTATTAAGGGCCCTTCTGAGCTCAATATGTGTTTAGGGGATCCGGAGTACTTTGTCGATGCCCCAAGACGTAGCATACTTCTTCATTGTTAATTCAAGCATAGCAAGACTGCTGTATGCCCCACTTTGGTCCAAATTTGAGCCGCCCTTTTCAGGTTTTCAACTCAAATCGCCTTTGGTCTCAAAGCACCCTTTGTATGTTTTCACCTTGGCCTCTCATTTTTTCCTTTTTTCTTTATCTTATTTTTTTTTTAAGGCGTCCTTTGTAAGTTTTCACCTTAGCCTCTCCCTTTTTAGGTAGAATACTCCTTGACTGGATTTGAATTCACTGGATTGGGCAAATATTTGCCATCCATTTTGGTCAATGTTAACGCTTCTCCAGAATAGGCCTTTTTTACTACATAAGGTCCTTCCTAGTTTGGCATCCCTTCTCCTCTGAAGTCCTTTTGTATAGGACTGATCTTCTTTAATATCAAGTTTTCCCTCATGGAACTCTCTAGGATGAACCTCTTTATCGTAAGCTCACATCATTCATTTCTGGTGCATTGGACCACGACAGATAGCTTTTAACCTCCTTTTTTCAAATTCAACTGATCATATCAGGATTGGATCCACTCTACCTTATCCAACTTCAGCTCTGACAAGACTCAGAGAAAATGAATCTTGTCTTCAAAATCGATTCTATCCCACAAACCAATAAGTAATGTGTTGCCCCGGCTAAAATCCTGGCTGACGTTCGATAAACATAGAGGATAAATGGTGACTTCTTATGCCAATCTTTACAAGTCTCAGTCATCTTCCCCATGATCCTTAGTTTGTTGTTTTTATTTTTTTCTTTCTCTTTTATCTTTTTTTTTCTTTTTTTTTGCTGCCTTTGCTGCACTGCAATATAGCGCCTAATCTTTGAACAGACTACAAACTTTTGACATTGTGCAGTTGTGTTAGACATGATCTTTTTTGGCATTCTTTGTTGGTACCCTTTTTTTTATTTTTTATTTTCTATTGGAATTTGATGACTGTCGACTTATTGACATATGAAATGACTTTCACCCTTTTCGCAAAGTAATCGACGATCCCAAAGATGAATCAGTATTGGTTAAAAGCTTTTGACGAGATCAGCCCCATAATATCCATACCCCAGATATAGAAAATCTGTGAAGAAATTAAGGAGGCATAAAAAGTCTTGTCTTCCTCCGTTTGGCATTCACGGCTTGACTGATACAATCCTCTTCCATGGTGGATTAGCAGCACTCGAACCTCATGATTAGCCTGGCTAACGTAAAGCCATTAGCATGTATCCTTCTGGCACTCGTATGGACCCTTTTTAGCATTCACAGGCCTTAGTAACCCAGGCATATCTTGATGTGAAAATATCTTTGCATTCTTGACATCTCGCTTTGTCTCTGTGGTGGTATACACTCCAATCTTTACCTCTTTCTCTTCTTTTAGGCTCGTGATGTCTATTGCCCCTTTGTAAGGTAGGATCTATTTCTCATCTTATTCTACCTTCCTTGACAAATCAGGAGATAGGCTACAATCTCTATCATCTTCAAAGTCTTGAGATCCCTCTAGACACATATCTTGCTCAAAAAGAGGCTCGGAGTCAGTGACAGCGTCGCTTATGTTATTGATATCTGGAGACCTATTGTAGGTACGAAGGCAGATTCCAAAGAATAAATGATTCTAAGGATGATTATTCATATGATATGATCATGAATGAAGAATAAATGAATATTTGAAAGAAAGTTCAAAGAACAAAAGAATCTAAGAACAATTATTTGTACAGTATAAAATGAAATAAAAAAAATATTTGCTCAAAAAGATGCATTTTATGGAAATAAAGACTTAGGACACAAGCCTATTTCACAAAAGGATTTTTATTGCTTCTAGGCTTAAAGCAACAAGCGTGTTTTGAATAGTACTCTAGATTAGCTCTAAAAATAAAGGGATCTCTTCCACAGTCCCATTGTTCAAAACACTTCCAAGTATGTAAGGGCAGATGCTCGAAAAATTCCATTCCCAGGTTCCCTCTTCTGATACATCGTTAATGTTCAGATTCCCCAATATCAGGTCTTGCATTAGAGTCCTGAGCTTGATATACTCTTAGATCTCATACCCCTATCCATCATGGAACTCATAATGTTTACCCCTTTAACAGAAAGGTTGGGTAACGAATTTTTTGCATCAGAGGGATCATCGAATTTCACGATGCCCAATTTGGTAAATCTTTTGATTAAGTTTTTAAAATAGGTATAATTCTCGATGGAATACCCCGTAATTCCCGCATAGTATTCACATTGGCCGCTTGCATCGTACCATTTAGGGTATGGAGGCTGTATTAGTTCTATGTAAAAAGGGGATACAACATGTGTGTCAAACAAAATTTGGTATAACTTTATATACGTGATTGGGATAGGTACAAACCGGGGTTTTTCTGAATTCGATCTTCGATCGAGTTTTTGCCCTGGGGAGACCTGATGGTTGGTAGTTACCGTCCTTGGCTGGCTTACTGTAATCAGCTTCGAATGGCCCTTGTTATACATACTCGTGCTATTCACTTCCTTTTCCTTCTTCTTTGGGGCCTTTAGAGTCCACTCTTCTATTTTCTTTGTTTCTACCAGAACAATCGGTTTGGCTCGATCATCTTCTGGGTTAAAACGTAAACCCATCTGGAAGTTCAACAGTGTCGAGGTGTCTGGTTGGGTCAGGATGCTTATTGGGGTAAAACCTAAGGAATAGATGATGTCTTCATTATCATCCTCACTCTTGACCACTAGGCCACACCTTTTTTCAAATTCTCCGGCCAATAACTGGGTTAACTGGCCCATCATATTTCTTTGGAGTTCTAGCATTTTTTCCCGCATATCTTGTTGAATTCTGATCAATTGCTCTTGCATCTGTATTTGTATTTGCTTTATTCTCTCCAACCTTTAGTCTATATCCTTTGTCGGTTCTGAAATAATTTTACCTAATTAGTGCCCTTTTGGGAAAATCTAATGCATATACTAAAATGCAATGCAAATGCATGAGATGCATGCAAAAAAGAAAGAGAGTATATAAAACAGATTACATATGCGGTATTGCCCTCATATTCAAAGTGAAGACACCGATCCCTTTCTTCATATCTGGCGGTTAAGATCAAATTTTGTGAACTTTTCGATGGATGCTTCTACTAACTTCTTTTTGCTTGATCCAGGTTGCGACTCATTGCTCACTTATCCCCGCGATAACGGGTTTCGAATAATCTTTATTGGCTTGAATCCTTGGGTAATGAAGTAAAGTCGTGTATTCCCCTACGGACTATCAGTCTTCTCTTGTTGTTTACTCGGACCATATTCCGACGGTCGTATTATATTCCACTTTATCAAGAAATCTATTTCCTTATGACAAGCTCTTCTATTTAGCAATCAAATATGAATTAACACCTTCTTTCTATGATGATGTAATGCAATGCAATCATAGACAAAACAAAACAAAATATGTCAGCGCAGAAGAAATAAACAATAAAAATAGAACACCTATCGAGGTGACCACTAGGGTTTGGCGTAGCTCTATCTAAGGTGGGCTTCTAGGTCTCTCTCTATATGGCTTGGTTTTAAGGAAGGGTACCTGAACCAGCAGATTCCTCAATCTTCACCTATTATAGGCTCATATGGATTGAGTTCGGTTCAAGGGAATACATTTCCCTATGGCTATGCGAAGATAAAAATCTCACGAAGACATAGGTACGGATGTATCCCGGAAGTAGTCTACTAGCCTATGCGGAGGTGAAAACCTCACGAAGGCATAGCTTCTCACTCCCACTTAAAAGGGTAAGATCGACCAATCATGCAATGCAATATGCAGAAAGATGCCTAAACTCAAATCAACAACGATTATAAACCGCAATGATAAGGATCGTAACGATGACAAATAAAATGCAACGAAAAGATCTTTTACGATGAAAATGCAATGTGATCGAAGCAAAATCAAACCCATCAGCACAGAATAAATAAAATAGAGCACCTATCCGGGTGATCAGTAGAATTTGACGTGGTTCTACCTAGGGTAGGCTCTTAAGGCTCATTATATGTGGTTCGGTTCTAAAGTAAAAGGTACTCAAACCTGCAGATTCCTTGATCCTCACCCATTATAAGCTCATACGGACCGAGTTCAGTTTAGGGGGCACATTTCCCTATGACTGCACGGAGATGAAAATCTCACGAAGACATAGGTACAGATGTATCCCGAAAGCGATCCACTATCCTACACGGAGGTGAAGACCTCACGAAGGAATGTTTCTCACTCCCACTTAAAAGGGTGTAACCGCGCAGTCATGCAATGCAATGTGCAGGGATATACAAAAAGCTCGAAGAAAATAAAGAAAATATGAATAAGATGATGAAGATCGTAATACAAAACGGATGAAATGCAATGAAAGGATCGTATATCAAAACCAAGTTTGCAATTTTCGACAAAAGGACAAAAATTAATAAACTCGTGGCTTGACTCTCTTAAAAAAACGTCCCCAGTGGAGTCGCCAAGCTGTCGAAACCATTTTTTTGAAAAACAGGATCGACTTTGTTTTGGAAATGAAAACAAAAAAAGGGAGTCGCCACCAATCCTTTTTGATGAGGTGTGATCGGGTCACCTCGTAGAAGTGGTTGATTTTAATAAATGATTTGATTTATTTAAACAACGATTTTGGTTTGCGAAATTTAGAAAAACGGGTTCGGGAGTCGGTTACGTACAAGGAAGGATTAGGAGCCTCGTAACGCCCAAAAATTGGTACCTAATTGATTAATTAGTGTCTTAGTATCAAAAATTAAAAACTTGAAAGACTTTAAAATACGATCCCTCTTTTTGTAAAAACACTCGAGTGTTAAAGACCTTCTCATCTCGAAGTAATAAAATGTCACATCCAGTAAGTTAGGATACGACATCTCGAACTTTTGAGAATGAGCTTGCCTTTTATTTGAAATTCGTGTATTTTAACTTTTTTTTAAAAGGGTATTCAATTATTTAGAGTAAACAAGAAAAATCGAAACCCAGTAAGTTAGGGCACGATATCTCAAACATCCAAATACCAGATATTGCTTTTGTTTGCAAAAACCTCATCTCGAGGTGACGAGATGTCATATCCAGTAAGTTAGGACACAACACCTCGTATCTCCGAGGATAAGTATTTTATTCAAAACTCGTCTTGCGATTTAAGAGGATTGTGTCGTTATTTAGGTTAAACGAGAAAAAATCGAAACCCAGTAAGTTAGGGCACAATTTTCTCGAATTTCTAAATACGAAGCTTGCTTTATGAAATAATTATTTTAATGTATTGATTAAAAATATGACATGATTTATAGTGAAATATAAAAGCAAATTATGGTACTAATATGTATAATAACATAATAATAGGTGTGACAGTGTTAATAACAATAATATGAGCAATTATAAAAAGATGAAATAAAAGCAAGGCTAGTAATATAAAAATACAAAACAAATGCATAAGGGAAATGAAATAAACGAATACATAAGAAAAAAAAAAACATGACAACATAAAAATGACAATGAAGATGAAAACGATAATAATAATAATAATGTTGATAATAATAATAGTAGTAGTAAAAATAATAATACTAATGATAATAATAAAATTAATAATAAGAGTATTAATATTAGTATTAATGATAATATTAATAGGAAAAAAGAAAAAAAATAATAATAGTAATAGTAATAAAAGTGAATATAATAGTAATAATAACAGTAAATACAAATAGTAACAACAATGATACAAATAATAAATAATCTAAAGTTTGAAATTATTTAAAAAGATATAAAATAAATGATGAAATATTAATAATAAGAGTAATGATATATAAATAAAATAAGTGTGCTAATATATATATATTAAATTAGTTAATATAAAAATAATAACGTATAAGTAAATACAAAAAAAGAAAATATAATAATAATAATAATAATAGTAATAATACAATAGTAATAATAATAAAAAGGTAAATAATATATTAGATAGTAAAAAAAATAATAATAATAAATGGTAATAGTGATGTTAGTAATAATAATAATAGGAAATAATAGTACATTAATAATAATAATAATATATGTTAATAACAATAATAATATATAAAAATAGGAAATAATAATATGGTAAAAAATAATAATAATAACAAAAATAGTAATAATAGTATGTGAAATAATAATTGTAAAAAATAATAGTAATAATTATATTGATAATAGATAACAATAATACTAATAATAATAGTAGTAAAAAAAATAAAAAATAAAAAAATAATAATAATAATAGAGAACAACAAGTCAAAATAGAAAATAATAATATAAAATGATGATGTGTTAATAAGGACGATAATAAATAATAATTAGCAATACTAAATTGACTAATAATAAAACAATAAATAAACACGAAAGAAAATATATAATATAATAATAACAATATGAACTTAATTAATTTAATACTAAAATAAAAATAAAAGTAATAACATCAATACGTTAGATTATAATAATAAAGTAAAAATAATGATGATAATAATGTATTAGGTAATAATTATGGAATAATAATAGTAAATATAATAATTTTAAACCAATTAATTTAATTAAAATATTGAATATAACAAAAAGGACTAAAATGAACCTAAAGTAAAAGTTCGGGGCCAATTCGAAAATTAATAAAGAAGACGAGGACCAATTTGAGCACGCGGATAACAAGGGAGGACCAAAATGGGCGATATTCCCTCCTCCCAAAACGCACAGCACCAAGAGGGACCAAATTGAAGGTCAAAATAAATTACAGGGCAAAATTACAAATAATGAAAAATCTAAATTTCGAAACAATAAAAAAGCGGAAGGTTAAAAGTGCAATTAGCCCTTCCATTGGAAACAAGCGGATCCTTGGCCTGAAGCGGGTCGGGTCGTGGGTTAAGGCTCAAAACGACGCTGTTTAGGGGTTTAAGGACCCAGGCCAAAACGACGTCGTTTTGGCCCTCTATTTAAGTGAATTTTCAAAAAAATTCATTTCAACACCCCTTTTAAAAAAAAAAACTTCTCCCTTCCCTTTTTCTCTGAAGTGCCTCCCCCCCTCAGCCAAGCTCCATGAGCTCTCACGCAAGTAAGGGCCACCGTCACCCATTGTCGTTTACCACCGTGCACGATGGCCAGAAATTCAAAAAAAGGTATATTTTTTTCTTTTTAAATTTTTAATATATATATATGTGTATTTGGTAAGAAAATAAAGGAGAAAATAGGTTCAAAATAAAATAAAATAAAATAAAATAAAAAACAAAAACGAAAATAAATAAAACCTTTATTTTGAAACCTTTGAACTCTGTTTGGTGTTTCTTGCTGCGATTTTGTGTTGGTGTTTTAAACTTTTTGATGGTATTTCCACCCTTTTATGTTTGAATGTCTGTTTTTATTTCCAAGCAAAAAAAAAAAGTCCCATTTAGTTTACATTTTTAGGGCTTTTATAGCCTGATATTACAACTATTCTTGCTGTCATTTCTTATCCGGTTTTGCAGGTGCATGGGCGGTGCTAACACGGGCGGTGGAGCAAGTGAGTCAGAGGGTAGGTGGCCGAAGGTGGTGGCAGACCTAGGTGCGGCGCACCTAGGGTTTTTGTTTTTTCTTCTCTATTTTTTTTATTTGAGCTATTAGGGTTAGTTTGGGCTTGGGTTGATATTTGGGTTTAGGGATTTGGTTTGGTTTTGTATTATTGGGTTAGGATAAGTTGGGCTTTGGGCCGGGCAAATTGGGCTTGTAACAATATATATTTCAAATTTTTATTTTTATTTTTGGATTTTTTTAAAATTTAAATACCTTTTTTAAAAAATTCAATTTTTAAATATTATTTTGACTTTTAAAAAATTTATATTTACATATTTTAGACTTTGGGGGTCTTTCCTTCGCCTATCGTATGTATCGGCTTGGCTTCGTCCAGAACCAAGGAGGCATTCTGGCGGGCGCGTGCGTGTAGGAAGCCCGACCACTACAAAAGCTAAAGGACTACGACTAAAAGCTGCTTCGAGGCGACTACGCTTCTATTCTCGTTGGGATTGGATATAGATGGGGAATCCATAGATCGTAGTAGTTCGCCAACCTCTCTAACTAACATACGATGCAATTTCACTTCACGGCACACCCCAAAAAAAGAAAAAATTCAATTTTTAAATATTATTTTGACTTTTAAAAAATTTATATTTACATATTTTAGACTTTTATAAAAAATTAAAATAATTCAATTAATTATATATTATATATTATATATGATTTTTTAATTTTTTTAATCAAAATAACATATATAATAGTAAAAAAAAAGAAGAAAGAAAGACATGTCGTATGTTCTAATAGCGTCATGTTGATGATCAATGATAGTTACTGATTGATCAACAGTGACTCAAAGTCAAATGTATTTTTTTTAATTTAACTTTAATGTTTTTATTTAAAATAAACTCAATTGTCATGTGACACATTGTGATTAGATGGAAGTTCCACGTGGCACATTTTGATTGGTGTCATCTGTTTAGAGATGAGCCTCGCCAAGTCATCTACCTCGCCACTACCATTTGCGACCTACTTACCTACAAAGTAAGAGAGGAGCGAGTGAGTTCATTACGAACTCAGTGAATAATCAAGAATTAGTAGAGTATGCTTAAAATACAGAGTTTTTAACATAAGGAAGACTTACTTTGAAAAATCATATTGCATGCAGCGTTCGCGGAGAAGGTTATGAGACCTAGTTCACGAATCCTGTTTCTCAAAAAACGTAAGTTTGTAAAAACAATTTGGCATTTACTTATTGAAAAGCGTACTTAAAAACTTAAAAACTTAACTTGTTCTTGTTTGAAAACGAATTTTACACAACATGAAACATGCTCACATACTTGTCTTATCAGAATGGCTGAGAAACGTAAGATATGGTCCCACACTTGTCTTAACACACTTATCTTAACTTTTCTGTTGGATATGCAGATCTCCTTATAACGCTACAGAATGACTCAAAGAGTCATTATAACATATCCTACAAGTGTAGCGCGAAGCTATACACTCTCCTGTACACCAACATGTCCTGGTGAATAGAGCTTAGCTTGACATTCCTTTATCTTTCCACATGTCCCAAGGTCTCAACACCCAAAATCATAGAAAACTTATGGGTGAGTACTCACAATCCTATGGCATGCCAGTATATCTGACCGCCTTCAGATGTATTAACGTCTAGAGTGTGTATACTGCTACAAAATATAGGAGTTTAAGTAGTGTTCACAAGTTTATAGGTCAGTTTGTAATATAGTTTTACAACAAAGTACAAAAGTACTCAGAAGATCATATCCAAGGGATTGCAGTTTGGGAAAAACTACTATTAAGTCAATTACTGAAAATAATTACTAATCTACTCAAGTCATGAATTAGTAGTGTTAATCAGAAAGCAAAATGATAATAATAACAATAAACGAAATGAATTGAACTAAACCTAAATCTACTCCCAAGTTCATGTATCAGCTTCTCCTATTCCATGTTTCGACTAAGTGAGTTCCTTTAGCCTAGATACAATTGTTTTACCTAATTAACTATTGATGTAGGGTTCTAAATGGTTGGTTAATAATTAACCTATCAGGGTTTCTCATGCTTCTACTAACCTAACTAGTCAGTAAGAACCGCTTACCTCTCGATGACAACTTAGACTGGGGTAGGGTAAGGTTTTCACGAATAGGCAATACTGTAAAACCTTATACCCAACCTAGCCACAAAGCCCAAGTAACAGGACGCTACACCAGTGTCACATCATCACACAATTACACCACGTCTCACTAGCATACAAACATCATCATATTTAATTAATTTTAGGAGTTTTAAGTCTAAAATATCCTGGGTGGTGTTAAAATTATTAAACATACATTAAACAACCTTATAACAAGTTAGAAGATGCTTAAAGACCACTTAACAAAAATTATCAAAAAGTCACGTAGGTATCGATATTTCCCATAATGGGTATCGATACTATTTAGAAAATCAGAACCTTTTTAGCGTTATGTTTCTTTTTAAAATTTAAAACCCAACATTTTATCTATATTTTACACCTCGAGTATTGATACTCGAGAATTGGCTTCGATACCAAAATGAGCTACTATTTTCCTGCACATTCATTTCAACATAGAGGTATCGATCTAAGACCCCGATTACCGATACCTCTATACAAAATAGCAAAAATTACAGCATAATAGGGCATAATACACACACAAACGTTTACCCTTTCAACATGCATAAACTGACACACCATCTAACATCAAAATGACCATAATTATAGTCCCAATTCAACTTCTCAACCTCAAATATTCTAACAAAAGCAAAACCAACAGAATAATGATAAACATTCATCAAATCCTAAAAGTTTTATAAACATATCAAAATATCAAAGACATAATATGCATATTTAGCTAACATTCTAGCCACATTGTATTTATTTCCACAGTATAAAAGAATAATAACATAACCTACTCAATTTACTAATCCTAACTTCGATCAATTCCTCAGAATTTCCACATCACTCACACTGCAACGCTAACTGTCTACAAGGTTTGAAAAGAGTGGGTGAGCTTAAACAAGCTTAGTGAATAAACGGAAAAACCACCAAATAATCATGATGCCATACGTTAAATGAAAATGATCAAAGCATAATTACTTACGTAATTTACTATAATGACATACTACAATACTCACACAATATCTACCAACTCATCTAGCTTTACAATCAAATATTTAAGCTTACATCACATTTTATATGTAACAGCCTATTTTTAGTCAAATCAGAACAGTGGTTTCGGGACCACAAATTCGAGGTCAAAATATTTATTTTATTATTATTTTAAGGTCTACAGCATGAATATATGATTGTGTGAAAGTTTTGTTTAGAAATTTTATCGTTTGAATGCTCAATTAAGTAAAAATGACTAAATCGCGTAAAGTGTAAAAGTGTTGTTCTATTAGTTAAAGGTATCTAATAGCTATGGAATTTTAATTTAGAAGTCCTTATGTTGTAATTTGACCATTTGAAAATTAAGTAGACAAAGATGGACATGGTTTATATGAAATATTAATGTTTTAGTAAAAGGGTAAATAGGTAAAATAGTAGATAAATGATAATAATTAAAACAAAAACATAAAAATTTCATTCATTCATCTTCCTTAGCCGAAATTTTGAAGGAATGAATAGCCATGGTTAGGTTTTCATTCGGCCAAGCTTTCCTAGCTTATTAAGATTAAGAAAAGAGGAATTAGGATCTAGATCAGGGGAAAACTAAAGTTATCAACTAATCGACTTATTCCGTCATTTTCACATCCGAGGTAAGTTCGTATGTGATAAATTTCAATATAAGTGTATTTTAAATGCTTTGATATTATATAAGTCGTGAATATGAGACTTCGAATAAGTTTGACAATGACTCGATGGTAATTAGGCATTCAAAATCCCGGTTGAACCTTAGGAATAGTTTAGGATACTAGTGACATGTCATTAGGGAACATTGATTTGGCTTCGGGCCATGATATTAGCACTTTGGGTGCAAGTTATACCGATTTGGCTTCGGGCCATGAATATCGGCTGATTTGGCTTTGGGCCATGATATCAGTAGTTCGGATATAAGTTACATTGATTTGGCTTTGGGCCACAGTATAAGTACTTAGTGTGCGAGACTCCTAAGTATCTAACTTCTATTCTGAATGGTTCAATGGGTAAATGAATGAAAAGTTTGGGAATGAAATTGGTACGAGATGATACAGGTATGTGTATAAATCATATTAGCTTTGAATCGAGAAAATGGTGAATAAAATATGTTGTTTTGTGAATGAGTAATTGAAAGGTTTGGAAATTGATATGAATACATGTATTTATAATCAATTTTTGAATTATATGTTTATGGTTATATTGAGTTTATTTCATACGAGCTTACTAAGCTATAAAGTTTACATTGTTTATTTTTCTATGTTTTATAGTGATTACAAAACTAGCTCGGATTCGGGGATCGTCGGAGTTCACTTCACACTATCCACCTATCTCTTAGTACCTATGAACTTTGGTATTTTAAGTATATGGCATGTATAGGGTCTTTATGTCATGTTGGTTATGTTTTGATAATGATTTTGGCCAATTGGATTGGTTTGTATATATATAGCCTTGAGTAATGACTTATTTGGGGTTATTTTGGTATGGTTGAAACATGTATATATATATGTTTATGTCTTGTTTAACGAGTTGGTTGATGGTTGTGGATGAATTTTTGGACATTGCTTTGTTTGTGAAACTAGGCTAAAATATGCATATTTGGGAATGTATAGTTAATTGAATTGTATATGTTAATTAGGTATAAAATTAGATGACATATTGTAGTAGATTGTGATTTGTATTGATGGGTAATGAAATGGTATGGAATATGCTTGATATGAGATTGATTTAATGCCTATTGTGCCTTGTGTTGGTGCCTTTGAATTGTGGTGTAGGTAAATGTTTTTAGGGTGACAAATTGGCTTGGTAAATAGCTTATTTTTGTCCACACGAGCAGAGACACGGGAGTGTGTCTTAGCCGTGTGTGACACACGGTTATGTTACATGGCCGTGTGTCCCCTGGTGTTGAAATTAAAATCAAGTCAGTATGGTCCACACGGCCTCACACACGGGCATGTGACTTGGCCATTTGGCATAAGTCAGTATACCCTACAGGTTTGGCACGGCCTGGCACACGGGCTAGCCATACGGGCGTGTGTGTTGGCCGTGTGACCCAAGTCAGGGAGCTATACGGGGTCGAACATGAGCTGAGACACGACCATGTGCTCCCATTTTGAATGTCCACACGGCCTGTGACACGGGCATGTCTATTGGTCGTGTGAGACACATGGCCTATAACACCTCTTACCCACGTCCGTCGTCGGAATAGGGTATGAGGCGTTACCAGACTCAAACGCATGCATACAAACATTTCCAGGTCATAAAATTTCGTTCAAATTTAAAACTTTTCAATTTCTATCTTAAAGTCCCTTATATGGGCTTACGAGGCCCAAAACATACATTGGAGGTGGTTAGGGACTAAACCGAGAACTTTTGAAACTTTTGAGACACTAAGAAAATTTTCATATTTTGGAGAGTCACACGCCCGTGTGAGCAGGCCGTGTGGTCACACACGCCCGTGTCCTCCACCCGTGTAACTCTCTGTTTATGACATCATCACCTATTTAGGGTCACATGCCCGTGTGCTAGGCCATGTGGCCATCCGTGTGGATGATAGTTAGGCTATTTACCAAGCCTTTTTCCATCCAAAAACACTTGCACACCCATACTAAGTTTATCAACACACAACATGGCATTTTTAGGCATCCCAATAACCACACCATGGCATTCACACACTATTTATAAATCACATTCAACATGCACAACCACACACACACTTAACTAATTATAACATGTAACTTACTCAACCATTCACATTTAATATTTGCCACACATAACTATCACACATTCACTCATCCAACCTAAACAAGCATGCACATCCATGTAATGCTTCATCATAGACTTTTAACATAGCAAATATTGGCCACACTAAATGGCCTTATACAACAATGACCTTCAATTAGCATAGGGCAATATTCTAGGCCAACTCATAATATCATGTACACAATAACCAAATCCCTATACATGCCATACACTTAAAATGCTAGAAAATCATTGATAACCTATCAATAGCTTGTTAGTGTGATTGGATCTCCGACTACCTCCAACTCGAGCTAGCATCTGTGACACTATAGGAAAAGGAAAGGAAGAGAGAGCAAGCTTATGGCTTAGTAAGTAGGTATGTAAATAATAAAAAATTTATGTGCTTTTAACAATCCTCATAATATGTTCTCAAGATAATGCAATCATAATTGCACAAAGTTCCGCTATTCACTTATGTTCATATCAAGCTGTCTACACGAGTTATAGTCACTAAATTATTTATATCTTGAGCTACAGAACTCCAAATTAAGTTCCGCTAATTTTCCCTAAAACTAGACTCACATATCTCCTTACATAAAATTTCCAAAATTTTTGGTTTATCCAATAAGTACAGTTTATTCTTTAAAGTCGTCCATGTCCTGCTGTCCGATAATTTCAACCCTTCTTCACTAAAAATTAATTATCTCCTTGTACGGGACTCGGATGATGTTCTCATTTGATTCTCTTGAAAATAGATTCATTAAGAATTTAAAAAAAATATAAATTATAAGTCGTAATTATTTTTATACTATTTTTAATGATTTTCCAAAGTCAGAATGGGGGATTTCGAATTCATCCTGACCCTGTCCCACGAAAATTCAAACATCTCATAATATGAAATTCTCTTGCTTACGCTGTTTCTTCTATGTGAAATTAGACTCAATAAGATTTAATTTCATATCTTATTCTGCTAACTTTACTCTTTCATGATTTCTTTATATTAACATCCATTTAATCATACATAACACCAAAGCAGATCCTTAACTAGCCATTCCAATAGCTAGTCATTATTAAATATTTACATGCCATTCATTGGCCAATTTAACCTATACATCAGCAACAAAACTTAAACTTATCATGTCTCAATTTAATTTGGCCTAAAAGCCTTACACATGATCATCAATCAAATTTACCACCTATTTATACATTATAAGTATAGATTTATAATCACAAGGTCATCACAAGATCATTTTCATAGGTAGGACTTACTCATTTTACATTCTTACCAAATGTCCCATATACATCGAATTCACTACTCATGAATTTTGCGTACATACCTATACCCTTTCAACATGATCATACCTTGTCATTTCTTTGACAAAATCTTTAGATTTACCCGTTGAACCTCTTGGGATACCAAGATACTCGGGAAAAATCGTACATGATGTATCGTACCAATGCCATGTCCCAAACATGGTCTTACATGGAAAACTCATATCGATGCCAATAGCCCAGCTATGGTCTTACACGATGCCTCATGCCGATGCCATGTTCCAGACATGGTCTTACACTGGCTCACATAACTATGCTAATGCCATGTTCTAGACATGGTCTTACATTGACTCACATAACAATGCCGATGCCATGTCCCAGACGTGGCCTTACATTGGCTCACATAACAATGCCGATTCCATATCCCAGACATGGTCTTACACTAGCTTGCATAACGATGCCTATGCCATGTCCCAGACATGGTCTTACACTGGCTCGCATAACGATACTGATGCCATGTCCTAGACATGGTCTTACACTAGCTCGCATAACAATGCCGATGCCATATCCTAGATATGGTCTTACACAGTTACACATATTGCCATGGTCCAACCATGGTCTTTACCGTCAATTCATAACATGTTATAATTCGATCATGCTCAACCCTGCATTTCTCTTAATTTGATCTTTCAATAGATCTCGCATTTTTATATTATTCATGATCCAATAATAACATACGAAATAGTACATGATATCGGTTAAGCATTTAAACATATCAAATTTAATGCTTATTAACATATGAACTTACCTCGGTATGCAATGACGAAATAAGTCAATTACTCGATGATCTTACTTTTCCCCCAATCTAATTCTGAATTCCATCTTCCTTGATCTATAACAACACATTAATTTATCTATTCATCATGCTACTCAAATTAGCCCAATTTCACAGTTTTGGTAAAATTACATTTTTACCCCTATACTTTATCAAATTTACACTTTTGCCCCTAGGCTCGTAAAATGAAATGTGTTCAATTTCTTTACTACTCATGCATAGCCAAACCTTTTTCATGCTTAAGACAGCCCACATTTTCAATTATTTTACACATTTACCACTTATTTTACAACTTTTACAAAATGACCCATTTTAGGTGTTTTCATGAAAATTATTTAACAAAAGTTGTTTATTTAACAACCAATATTCATTTTATTCCATAAAAATGCAGCAAAAAACATGAATATTCTCATGGCAAAACTCTAGACTTTCAACCATTTTGCAAAATAGTCCCCTCTAACTAGATTAAGCTACAAGGGTTCCAAAAATACAAAAATCATAAAAAATGACCATCAAAATCACTTACTTGTGGGGGTTAGAGGTTGCTGAAATTTTCAAGCTTCCATGGCCATTTTCTTGCATAAGAATTGGTGGAGAAGAAAGAGAAGTAAGAAGATGATAGCTTTTCTTTTATTTTACTAATATTCTACCTATTAAGTCACCTAAAGCCACCAACTTTAACCATTTTAATTTTTTTGTCTCCATGTACATCTGCCACTCATTATTAGTGGTCTATTTACTCAATAAGGTCCTCCACATCTAATTTCTTTAGCTACATAACACTTTTGACTAGTAGAACATAATTTTCACTCTTTATGTGATTTAATCCATTTTTTTCGAAATTAAGCATTCAACTGCTAAAATTAATTCACCAAACTTTTCAAATATCTATAAAATCATGCTATAACACATAAAATAATATCAAAAATAATTTCTCTGACCTTAAATTTGTGGTTCCGAAACCACTGTTTCGACTAGGCCCAAAATCGGGATGTTACACGGCCTGGCCACACCGGCGTGTGTTCCCTATTTTTGAGAAAATTTCTTAAGTGTTTAAAAAGTTTCAAAGTTATCAGTTTAGTCTCAAACCACTCTCAATGTATGTTTAGGGCCTCTAGGCTCGTATTAAGGACAAAATGTTTGAGATTGAATGATGAATGTTGGAATTGTGAAAATATATGCTAAGTGGATGTTTAATTGTTTTATAAGTTCGTTAATGCTCCGTAACCCTATTTCAGCGTTGAATACGGGTGAGAGGTGTTACATTTATTGGTATCAGAGCTACGATTTAGTCGATTCTAGGACTAACGTAGCGTATTTGAGAGTCTAGCTATACATGCCATATATAAACTGTGATAGTGTGATGACTCTTGACGTTTAAAAGTGTGTTTTCATATAGTAAATGGATCCTAATCGAGCTATAGCTAATGAGGTTGAAAGTAATATGCCAACTCCCATTCAAGGGACAGCGACTTCTGATTCTAGACTTGTGTCAAGTAGTCACGAAGGAGAGGCTAAAGAAGCCTTTTTCCAAATGATGAATGTGTGGTTCACACAATATGTCTGAATGAACCCGACTGCTCAACAACCTCCACCCCCTCTTGTTCCCCAATCGGTTCTCGTAGCTCCTCAAGGTTTGGATCCTCTACGATTGAATAAGCCACCTATTAATAGAATTAGAAAGTACGAGGCTGAAGAGTTCAGAGCCACTATTGACGATGATTCTGAGAGAGTCGAGTTTTGGCTTGAAAATACGATTCGAGTGTTTGATGAGCTTTCTTGCACACCGGCTGAGTGTTTAAAATGTGTTATATCACTGTTGAGGGACACTGCATACCAGTGGTGGAATACTCTAGTATCTGTAGTACTTAGAGAATGGGTTACCTGAGAGTTCTTTCAGACCGAGTTCCAAAAGAAATACATAAGTCAACGATTTTTAGATCAAAAGCATAAAGAGTTTTTAGAACTAAAACAAGGCCATATAACTGTAACCGAGTACAAAAGAGAATTTGTATGATTAAGCAAGTATACTCGGGAGTATGTTTCTATTGAAGAAATCATGTAAGCGATTTGTTGACGGGTTGAACGAGGATATTACACTTCTGGCTAGAGTTTTAGATTTGAAAGAATTTGTTATGTTAGTTGACCGGGCTTGCAAAGCCGAAGACTTTAGTCGAGAAAAGAGAAACGTTGATTCAGAGGCCAGAGATTCGATAAAAAGATCGATGAATAAACCTTATAATTATTCATCAAAGAAATCCCTAGATTTGTATAGTCGATCGAATGCATCAGTGGGATACCAGAATAGAGATCGTGGAAATCAACATGTGAGTCTTAAAGCTCAAGCAACTTCCGTCTCGAGCGTTGGTAGTGTGAAAAACAATATAGCCGAGTGTTAACAGTGTGGGAGACGACATTTTGGAAAGTGCTGGAATAAGAGTAGTAAAGCTTGTTTCAAATGTGGTTGGCCAGATCACTTTATTCGAGATTGTCCAGAGTTGTCCTAGAAAGATAAATTTCAGAATGCAAGATCGAGCAACACGATTGAGAGAGGTAGACCAGTGAGGAATGTGGGAAATGTGTCTAGTGGTAAAGGAGTGACAAATGACTCAGCTGTGAGATCCGAGGCCAGAGCACCTGCTAGAGCCTACATTATTCATGCTAGTGAAGAGGCGTCGTCCCTTGATGTTATTATCGGTACATTCTTTCTTTACAACACTAATATGATTGCATTGATTGATCTTGGATCGACTCACTCATATATCTGTATGAATTTAGTGTTTAGTGAGAGTTTGCTTGTTGAGTCTATTGAATTTATGATTAAAGTATCAAACCCCTTAGGCAAGTATGTTCTAATTGATAAAGTTTGCAAGAACTGTCCTTTAATGACTTAAGGTTATTATTTTTTGACTGATATGATGCTTTTGCCGTTTGATGTGTTCGATGTGATTCTGGGAATGGATTGGTTGACTCTGCATGGTGCCGTTGTGAATTGTAGACGAAAAATCATTGAATTGAAATGTTAGAATAGTGAAATTATTCAAATTGAAGTTGATGAATCAAGTAAATTGCCTATAATGATTTGATTGATGTTGGCTCAAAGATATGTGAAAAAAGGTTGTGAAACTTATCTTGCTTATATACTGGGTACCAAAGTGTCTGAAATGAAGATAGAATCAGTGCCAGTAGTTTGCAAATATCTGGATGTATTTCCAGAAGAGTTTCTTGGATTACCACCGTTCAGAGAGCTTGAGTTTGCTATTGAACTGGTACCCGGAACATCACTGATATCTATAGCTTCGTACAGAATGGTTCTGATAGAATTGAAAGAGTTGAAATCTCAGTTGCAAGAGTTAACAAATAGAGGTTTTGCACGACCTAGTTTTTCACCCTAGGGTGCGCCAATTTTGTTCGTAAAGAAAAAAGACGAATCAATGAGAATGTGTATTGACAATCGACTACTCAATAAGGTTACAATAAAGAACAAGTATCCGTTGTCAAGAATAGACAATATTTTTGATCAGTTGAAAGGAGCAACAGTGTTTTCAAAGATTGATTTGAGATCTGGTTATTATCAGTTGCGAGTGAAAGATTCAGATGTGCCGAAAACTGCATTCAGAACCAGGTACGGACATTATGAATTCCTTGTAATGCCTTTCAGATTGACTAATGCTCCTGTAGTCTTTATGTGTAACACCCTGTACCCGTAACCCACACCGGGGAAGAGTACGAGGCATTACCTAACTTGATCTCATGCTCATAAACAATCTCAAGTCACCGAGACTCGGTCCAAATTAAAACTTTTTCATTTTCTACTCTAAACATTTTATTATGGGCCCACGAGCCCTAAATTGACCATTAGAAACTATCCGGGACCACTCCGGGTCCTCAAACCAACTATGAAAATTTTGCCTTTGAAACAGGGCACACGCCCGTGTGGAAGGGTAACACTCCCGTGTAGAAGGGTAACACGCCCGTGTGACCATTTTGACATTATCGTGCTGATGGCCTGTGTGTCTCACACGGCCTAAGCACCCTGGGACACGCCCATGTCCCGCACCCATGTAGAATTAATTTCTAATTCACACATATAGGGGTTTTCACACGGCTAGACACACGCCCATGTCAATGGTCCGTGTCCCTCACACGGCCACGACACCCCCGTGTCCTAGTCTGTGTGCGAAAACATGGAAATTCTGTTTCTGACGTCAACATGCTCAAAATGTCACAAGGCCAAGTCACACGCCCGTGTGCTAGGCCGTGTCCTTCACACGGCTGAGACACACGGCCATGTCTCTGCCCGTGTGTTTATTACCATGCATACTGACTTTAAATTTTTACGTGAAGGGGACACACGGCTAGACCACACGCCCATGGGCAGACCGTATGTGTAACACCCCTTACCCGAGACTGTTGCCAAAATCGAGCACGAGGCATTACTAAACTTAATCTATCACTTAAATAGTTTTAAAAATTTTTTTTATTTAAACTTTTCGGAATGTGCTGTCATTCTGCGTTGTAGTCGCCTAAAAATTCATATCTTGAGTTCCGAAACTCAAAATTTAGATCCGTAATTTTTTTCTGAAACTAGACTCATATATCTATCCACTAATTTTTTCTAGAATTTTTGACTTAGCCAATTAGTACAGTTTATTAGTTAAAGTTACCCTATTTCAGAATTCGACAGCACCGACCTCTACTTACTACGAACCACTTTTCTCCATATAAAAAATTAACATAACTATACTGTTTTTTCTATTAAAACTAGATTCAATAAGGATTCTAACCATATAAATTACACCACCTAATTATTTTTTTACAATTTATGGTGAATTTCCAAAGTTGAAACAGGGGATCTAGAAATTTCCTATTTCACTAAAACTCAGATATCTCATAAAATATAATACCTTTACCTGTTTTGCTTATTCCATAAGAAAATAGACATAATAATATTTAATTTCATATATTATTCACCATCAAACCATGTCTCTACGATTTTTAGTGATTTTTAAAAGTCATGCTATTTCTGATACTTAAATCTGTTTTTAAGTTACTTTCACATTTTTCTTAGTTTTCATGTGATAGTTACTACTTATTCATACATACTATTAAACATGTATATCATCAGCCCTTCTATTAGTTAATCACTAGCAAGTATTTACACATCATTCATTGATCATATCATATCAAAAGAAACCAAGTTCCTATACATGCCATACACAAAATGAAACGTCTAACTATACCAATGTGATTCCTTCGATAGTGTGATCGGGTCTCGACGTTTCCTTCGATCCCCGAGTGGCTTGATAAAACTATAAGAAAAAGAAAATAAAGAGAGTAAGCACTAGGCTTAGTAAGCTTACAAGCAAATAAATTACAATATTCAGCATAATGAATAATTATACATAATGTCACCTAGCCTCATAAACTTTATTTACTTCTCATTTTCTACCTTCTTCTTTACTCACTTAACTTCTTTCTTACCTGACCTTTCACTATTCATAAATATAATCTACCTTCCCTTTTGCTGATAATTCATCTGTAATTTAACGTGTACAATGACCCATTGAACCACTCGTAATACTAAGGATATGGGGGTCGTTCTCGTCGATCAATCTCTGCAATGCCATGTCTTCGACATGGACTTATATGAATTATTCTGTCTCCAATGCCATATATATGTCTAATATGGGCTTACATGGCTCATTCCTGTCTCCAAAGCCATATATCTGATATGGACTTACATGGCTCATTCCTGTCTGTCCTGTCCTGTCAACCCCAATATCCTAACATTCCTAAGGTTCAAACGGGGCTTCCTAATGCTTATTCTGTCACACTACTTTAATTCGACTTCAAATATTCTCATAAAATAAGTATATAAATGCTGGAAATTTACAATAATAATGTAAAATAAAAGAATATTGCATTTATTTCATCTTGTAAACTTACCTCGTATGCAAAAAAATAGCTACTTTTACCATTTCGTCCACAACTTGGTATTTTCTCCATTTTAGCCCGAATTTCAGTTTTCCTTGCTCTATCATTTAAAATATAGTCTAATTAGGACTCAAATTATTCAAATTGACCAAAATCATATTTTGGCAAAATTACAGTTTTGCCCCTAAACTTTCGCATATTTACACTTTTGCCCCAAAGCTCGTAAATTTAACTTCATCCTATTTTCTTATGTTTTATGACATGCTGGTCATTTTTCCCTTCTATGGCAGCATCAAATTCATACTCTAACATGCACTTATGACTATTAGGTATTTTTAGATTAAGTCGTTTTTACTCGTTTTTGCTTAAAACCAGAGTAGTACAAATTGTCTAACATAATTTAAAACCTCATATTCTATCATAAAACATCAAAATACACAAATTTCACCTATGGGTATTTTCCCAAATATGAACCCTAACTTAAATTATTGCTAGCATAAGCTTTATCGAGCTATCGGGACTCCGAAAACGTAAAGAACATTAAAAACGGGGCTTGGAATCACTTACTATGGAGCTTGAAAGCTTGAAACAAACCCTAGCTATGGAGAACCCTTGAAATTTCGTCCTAATGAAGAAGATGGACAAAAATTGGCTTTTAATTTTGTTTTTAATTCATTTTAATAACTAAATGACCAAAATGCCCTTACTACTAAACTTTCCAAAAATTCCTTCCATGTCCTAATTTTGTCCATGAACTTAAAATTGGTCAAATTGCTATTTAAGACCTCCTAATTAATATTTCAAAGCAATTTCATACTAAAAACTTCTAGAATGCAAGTTTTGCAAATTATTCGATTTAGTCCCTAATCTCAAC
This sequence comes from Gossypium anomalum, assembly GCA_025698475.1. Taxonomy (NCBI): domain Eukaryota; kingdom Viridiplantae; phylum Streptophyta; class Magnoliopsida; order Malvales; family Malvaceae; genus Gossypium; species Gossypium anomalum. The sequence continues at coordinate 38,103,873 of CM046958.1, read as the reverse complement.
TTAAGCACTTTATGCATAGAATTTCATCACGAAATTTTCACACAATCATGTAATCATATCATGAACCTCAAAATAATAATAAAATAAATTTTTCTACCTTGAATTTGTGGTTTCGCAACCACTATTCCGTTTAGGCCCTATTTGGGATGTTACATTTCTCCCCCTTTAGGGATTTTCGTCCCAGAAAATCTTACCGTGAAAAGATTTGGGTACTTGTTTTTGCATAGCCTCTTGGGTTCCCATGTAGCCTCGTCTACCCCATGCCTATTCCATAGTACTTTCACAAGTACAATACTTTTGTTCCTTAATTGCTTTACCTCTCGAGTTAGAATGTTTATCGGTTCTTCACCGTAAGTCATGTCTGACTGAATCTCAACCTCTCATCGAGAAATTACATGTGACGGATCTGAATGATAACGACGTAGCATAGACACATGAAATACATTATGAATCTTCTCTAACTTAATCGGCAAAGCTAACCGATATGCTAATGGTCCGACTCTCTCAATCACTTCAAACGGTCCAATAAAACGTGGACTTAGTTTGCCTTTCTTGCCAAATCTGAGAACTTTCTTCCACGGGGATACTTTCAAAAAAAAAAAAAAACTTTGTCACCAACTTGATACTCAATCTCTTTTCTCTTTAAATCTGCATACGACTTTTGTCTGTCTGAGGCTGCTTTTAAGCAATCTCTGATGATTTTTACTTTCTCTTCTGTTTCCTTAACTAGATCAACTCTGTAAATCTGATTTCCCTTAAGCTCTGTCCAATACAAAGGTGTGCGACATTTACGTCCATACAAAGCTTCATAAGGTGCCATCTTCAAACTCGACTGATAACTATTATTGTAGGCAAATTCTACTAATGGTAAATATTTTTTCCCAACTGCCTTGAAATTCCAATATACAGACATCTAAGCATATCTTCAAGTACTGAATAACTCTCTCGATCGTGTCGGTTTGAGGATGGAAAGTCAGACTAAAACTCAACTTTGTGCCCAAAGCCTTCTGTAATTTCTTCCAAAACCGTGAAGTAAATCTTGGATTTACATCTGAAATAATCGATAATGGCACTCCATGTAGTCTAACTATCTCGAAATGTATAACTCAGCCAACTTGTCAAGTGAGTAATCCATACGGATTGGGATAAAATGAGCCGACTTAGTTAACTTGTCAATCACAACCCATATTGCATCTTTCTTTCTCGATGTAAACGGCAATCCTGTCACAAAATCTATAGTAACTCGATCCCATTTCCACTCAGGGACTAGCACAAGTTGCAATAAACACAAGGTACGATGTTCGGCCTTTACCACTGATGGATCAAGCATCTAGAAATAAACTCTGAAATGCCCTTCTCATTCCTACCCACTGACAGTCGGATATCATCATTTAACCCATCCTCAAACCTTTTACACATGATAGCCTCTGTGGACACACATTCTTGAGCATATTTACTGAGCCTGACAAATTCACGCTCATAATCGGTCACAAATCATATTGCCTTGTTTCAATTCAGAATTCTTTTTCTTTACGGTCAATAAACCTCGATCGATGTACTTTTTATGAAATTCCTCTGAAAGAAATCCCAAGTGACCCTCTCCTTTGGTACAACTGATATAAGTGTCTTCCACCAGTAGTAGGCTGAGTCTCCAAAAAGTGATACTACACATTTCATACATTCCTCGGGTGTACAAGATAATTCGTCAAAGACTCTGATAGTATTTTCTAACCAAAATTCTGCTCTTTCTGCATCATCATCTTTTGTTGCTCGAAATTCTTTCGCCCCTTGTTTTCGATTCTATCAACTGGTGGCTTTTCTTTCTCTTATCACTGCACTGTGGATTGGGGAGCTTGAGCTACATGGGTAGCCTGAGAATCATGAGGGGGTGGAGGTCTAACTACCGGATTCGTACGAACGAACTCGGCAAACCAATCATTCAAAGCTTGGAAGAGAGCTTCTCGAGTCACTCCTCCCTGATTAATCGCATCTTGGCCTATTCTCATATGGCGCTACCCTTCCATGGGAGCAGGCGCATTACTTCCTACATCATCACCACCAGACTCACTCGGGATCCATTACAATAAAACAAAATATTTAAAAATCGTCGAGAGTCATCACACTATCAAAATACATGGTATGGCATGTATAGCTAGACTTTTACTCACACTAACTATTCCGAGAACCGACTAAACCTGCTCGATACCAATAAATGTAACACCCTTACCCGAGACTGTTGCCAAAATCGAGAGCACGAGGCATTACTAAACTTAATCTATCACTTAAATAGTTTTAAAATTTTTTTTATTTAAACTTTTCGGAATGTGCTGTCATTCTGCATTGTAGTCGCCTAAAAATTCATATCTTGAGTTCCGAAACTCAAAATTTAGATCCGTAATTTTTTTCTGAAACTAGACTCATATATCTATCCACTAATTTTTTTCTAGAATTTTTGACTTAGCCAATTAGTACAGTTTATTAGTTAAAGTTACCCCTGTTTCAGAATTCGACAGCACCGACCTCTACTTACTACAAACCACTTTTCTCCCTATAAAAAATTAATATAACTATACTGTTTATTTCTATTAAAACTAGATTCAATAAGGATTCTAACCATATAAATTACACCACCTAATTATTTTTTTACAATTTATGGTGAATTTCCAAAGTTGAAATAGGGGATCTAGAAATTTCTCTGACCCTGTTTCACTAAAACTCAGATATCTCATAAAATATAATACCTTTACCTATTTTGCTTATTCCATAAGAAAATAGACATAATAATATTTAATTTCATATATTATTCACCATCAAACCATGTCTCTACGATTTTTAGTGATTTTTAAAAGTCATGCTATTTCCGATACTTAAATCTGTTTTTAAGTTACTTTCACATTTTTCTTAGTTTTCCTGTGATAGTTACTACTTATTCATACATACTATTAAACATGTATATCATCAGCCCTTCTATTAGTTAATCACTAGCAAGTATTTACACATCATTCATTGATCATATCATATCAAAAGAAACCAAGTTCCTATACATGCCATACACAAAATGAAACGTCTAACTATACCAATGTGATTCCTTCGATAGTGTGATCGGGTCTCCGACGTTTCCTTCGATCCCCGAGTGGCTTGATAAAAACTATAAGAAAAGAAAATAAAGAGAGTAAGCACTAGGCTTAGTAAGCTTACAAGCAAATAAATTACAACATTCAAACATAATGAATAATTATACATAATGTCACCTAGCCTCATAAACTTTATTTACTTCTCATTTTCTACCTTCTTCTTTACTCACTTAACTTCTTTCTTACCTGACCTTTCACTATTCATAAATATAATCTACCTTCCCTTTTGCTGATAATTCACTATAATTTAACGTGTACAATGACCCATTGAACCACTCGGAATACTAAGGATATCGGGTCGTTCACGTCGATCAATCTCCGCTAATGCCATGTCTTCGACATGGACTTACATGAATTATTCCTGTCTCCAATGCCATATATATGTCTAATATGGGCTTACATGGCTCATTCCTGTCTCCAAAGCCATATATCTGATATGGACTTACATGGCTCATTCCTGTCCTGTCCTGTCCTGTCAACCCCAATATCCTAACATTCCTAAGGTTCAAACGGGGCTTCCTAATGCTTATTCTCTGTCACTTCGCCTTTAATTCGACTTCAAATATTCTCATAAAATAAGTATATAAATGCTGAAATTTACAATAATAATGTAAAATAAAAGAATATTGCATTTATTTACTGTAAACTTACCTCGTATGCAAAAAAAATAGCTACTTTTACCATTTCGTCCACAACTTGGTATTTTCTCCATTTTAGCCCGAATTTCAGTTTTCCTTGCTCTATCATTTAAAATATAGTCTAATTAGGACTCACATTATTCAAATTGACCCAAAATCATATTTTGGCAAAATTCTGATTTGCCCCTAAACTTTCGTGATATTTACACTTTTGCCCCAAAGCTCGTAAATTTAACTTCATCCTATTTTCTTATGTTTTATGACATGCTGGTCATTTTTCCTTCTATGGCAGCATCAAATTCATACTCTAACATGCACTTATGACTATTAGGTATTTTTACCGATTAAAGTCGCTTTTTACTCGCTTTTTGCTTAAAACCGAGTAGTACAAATTGTCTAACATAATTTAAAACCTCATATTCTATCATAAAACATCAAAATACACAAATTTCACCTATGGGTATTTTCCCAAATATGAACCCTAACTTAAATTATTGCTAGCATAAGCTTTATCGAGCTATCGGGACTCCGAAAACGTAAAGAATATTAAAAACGGGGCTTGGAATCACTTACTATGGAGCTTGAAAGCTTGAAACAAACCCTAGCTATGGAGAACCCTTGAAATTTCGTCCTAATGAAGAAGATGGACAAAAATTGGCTTTTAATTTTGTTTTTAATTCATTTTAATAACTAAATGACCAAAATGCCCTTACTACTAAACTTTCCAAAAATTCCTTCCATGTCCTAATTTTGTCCATGAACTTAAAATTGGTCAAATTCCTATTTAAGACCTCCTAATTAATATTTCAAAGCAATTTCATACTAAAAACTTCTAGAATGCAAGTTTTGCAAATTATTCGATTTAGTCCCTAATCTCAACTTAAGCACTTTATGCATAGAATTTCATCACGAAATTTTCACACAATCATGTAATCATATCATGAACCTCAAAATAATAATAAAATAAATTTTTCTACCTTGAATTTGTTGTTTCGCAACCACTATTCCGTTTAGGCCCTATTTCGGGATGTTACAGTATGTCACATACGGCCTAGACACACGCCCATATGTCTACCTGTATGGACAGTATAAGGCTATTTACCAAGCCTCATTGCCACCATTACATACCTAGTTTCATACAAATACCAACCAAAACCAAAACAAGCACAATTCATATAACCAAATCAGCCACATTAGACATTTATTCAACCATGAAAATGTATCTTTTATAACATCAAAATGAATATTTGCCATCATTCAAGGCTTAATACAAAATGAAGGGTTTCCAACCCAAGTCGACCCATTTGGCCAATTTTCAAAGTCATAAAATAATAAAGTCTAAGCCTTATACATGCCATATTCAAAAATATAAATCCAACTCTACCGAATACTTCGGTCGATAGTGTGATTGATATCTCTGACTTCCAGTGATCCTTGAGCTAGTTAGGCGGCACTATAAGAAAAATGGAAAGAGAAGGGAGTAAGCATAAAAGCGTAGTAAGTTGCATATAAATATATATACAACAACAATTTATCAATAATCAACATGCTCATAACACAAAGGTAAGCATAAGCACAACTTACTCATTACCATCTATACGAGTCACACATTATATATTGAGCTCATGTCTTATATGTACCAAATAGGTACCTGTACCACTCACCACAAGGTTATACTTTTCTTCATTAACTTAAAATCATAACTCTCACCGTTGAACCATTCGAAACGCTATCGGACATTCCATAAGCCTCCAACATGGGGTAAGTTGCCGATGCCATGTCCCAGACATAGTCTTACACTAGCTATCATCATCGAGGCCGATGCCATGTCCTAGACATGGTCTTAAAATGACACATCTCGTAGCCGATGCATGTCCTAAACATGTCTTACACTGGCTTACGTCTCAAGGCCAATGCATGTCCTAGACATGTCTTACACTAGCACTCGTCTTAATGCCGATGCCATGTCCCGGACATGGTCTTACACTGGCTCTCATAATGTGGCCGATGCATGTCCCAGACATGTCTTACACTAGCTCAAGCAAGTGACCCAGCTGTCATGGCATGAATATCCAATTTACTTCCCAAGGTTCCAACGGGAATCTTACTATTTCAATTTCAATATACATTCTTAATTCCACAATCAAGCAATTTATGCTATATCGATTTAATAATAATTCAATACATATGGTAACAGTATAGTTGTATTATTTACATACAACTTACCTTGGATTACAAAACGTACATGACTAGTCGATTTAGTTAATTTGCTTGGCTTTCTCCCTGTCTAGGTTTGGATTTGGAAAGTGTTGATCTAAAATAGAAAAACGCACTCATTTAATCACTAAACAAAATTAAACAATTAAAAATTCACATCTTCGATAAAATGACCATTTTGCCCCTAGACTTTGGCAAAATGACCATTTTACCCCTATGCTCGAAAATTGATTTTTATCAAATTTCTTCACATATTAAGCCTAGTTGAACTCTTTTTACTCTTATAGCAACTCCAAATTCTCTCTATTTCACACATTTATCAACTATTTTACAAATTGTGCAAAATAGTCCCTTTTAGGTGTTTTCATGCTAACACCTTTCACAAAAGTTGTCTATTACACTACTAAGACTCATTTTCTTCCATAAACACTCAGCAACCATTACAAATCCATTCATGGAAAAACCCTAAACTCTTAATCATTTTGCAACATATACTCTTCATTTGAAAGCTTATGTTTCAAGGGTATCAAAAATGCAAAAATCATTAACAAAAGGTATGGAAATCACTTACTTCTAGGGATGATAAGTTGCTGCAAATTTTGAAGTTAAAAACCCCCAAAAATGGCTGAAAATCGGTTGAGAAAGAAGATGGAAAAGGGATGATGTCATCTTTCTTTATTTTATTTCCTTTTTAGTAGAAAATAAGTCACCTAACTCACCAAATTTGAAAAGTTTGTCTCTTCTTTGACTCTATGGCCGGCTATGCTATCATAATAGGGTCTAATTTCCCTTTAAAAAACCCCCAATTTTCATTCTCTAGCTATTTGACACCTTTAGCTATCAATTTAGGACTTTTGTATTTTATGCGATTTAGTCATTTTTCGCAATTGGGCTCATAAACGTTAAAATTACTCCACCAAATTTTTCATTCACTAAATTAAACATGCTATGACCCCAAAATAATAATAAAATAATTTATTTGACTCTAGTTAGTGGTCCCGAGACATTGTTTTGATTAGGCCCTAAATCAAGTTGTTACATTATGGATTTGATGAATCAGATCTTTAAACCGTATTTAGAGAGATTTGTTGTTGTGTTCATTGATGACATTCTAATTTATTCTTGAGATGAGTTTGAGCATGCCGAGCATTTGAGGATTGTGTTGCAAACCTTGAGAGATAAGCAACTGTATGCTAAATTCAATAAATGTGAATTTTAGCTTTGAGAAGTCAAATTTTTGGGACATATTGTTTCAGCGAAAGGCTACGAGTTGATTTGAGCAAGATTTGAGCAGTTGTTGATTAGAAACCACCAAGGAATGTATCCGAAGTTAGAAGTTTTCTGGAATTAGTTGGCTATTATCGGTGTTTTGTAAAAGAGTTCTCGACGATTGCTACACCGATGACCAGATTATTGTAGAAAGTTGTGAGATTCGAGTGGTCCGAGAAATGTTAACAGAGTGTCGAGCAGTTGAAAGCATTGCTAACCGAAGTGCCAGTTTTGGTTCAACCTGAGTCAGATAAAAAATTCGTGGTTTATAGCGACGCATCATTGAATGGTTTGGGTTGCGTGTTGATGCAAGGAGGAAAAGTTATAGTTTATGCCTCCAGACAGTTGAAACCACATGAAAAGAACTATCCAACGCATGATTTAGTGTTGGCCGCTATAGTTTTTGCATTAAAAATTTGGCGTCATCATTTATACGGCGAGAAATGCCACATCTTTACTGATCACAAAAGTTTAAAGTACTTAATGACTTAGAAAGATTTGAATTTGCGATAACGGAGATGGCTCGAGCTACTAAAAGACTATGAGTTAGTAATCGATAATCATCCAGGAAAGGCTAACGTAGTTGCAGATGCTTTGAGTAGAAAATCTCTATCTGCTTTGAGAGCGATGAATACACAGTTGACAGTATCTAATGATGGTTCTATTTTAGCTGAGTTAAAAGCTAAACCGGTATTTCTTTAGTAAATTTGCGAAGCTCAGAAATGTGATAGTGAATTGCAAGCTAAAAGAGTACAATACGAGTCGACCAGTGATTCGGAGTATCAAATCAGATCCGATGATTGTTTGATGTTTCGAGATAGAATCTGCATACTGGAAAATTTAGAGTTGATTCAGAAGATTTTACACGAGACACACAGTGGTTGTTTATCCGTTCGTCCTGGAAGTACTAAGATGTACAATGATTTGAAACAATTGTATTGGTGATCGGGTATGAAATGAGATATTTCAGAGTTTGTTTCGAGATGTTTAATGTAACAGCCAGATTTTGGGCCTAGTCGGAACAGTAGTTTCGGGACCACAAATCTGACAAGAAAAAAATTATTTTTATTATATTTTTATGGTCTACAATTTCACAGAATGATTTCATAAAAATTTTGTTCAAAAATTTCGACGTTTGGGCACTCAATTTAGTTAAAAGGACTAAATTGTAAAAAATGCAAAAGTTGAGTTCTACATGTTAGAGGTGTCCAATTGTTATGAAATTTTAAATTGGAGGTCCTTAAATGGTAATTAGACCATTGTTTAATTTGTTGGACAAAAATGGATATGAAATAGGTGAAATAGAATGTTTTTAAGTTAGGGGCATTTTGGTCATTTTGTAATTAAAATGAATTAAAAACAAAAATAAAATCCCAAAAATTTGTCCATCTTCCTCCTTGGCTGAAATTTGCAAGAGGAAGCCATGGCTAGGGTTTTTCAAGCTTTCAAGCTCGATTGTAAGTCCGTTCTTGCCCCGTTTTCAATGATTTTCATGTTTTTGAAATCCTTGTAACACGATCTAGCTATTTCTACCATTTATTTGAGATATGATGAAGGTCTAGGTTTTGACCCATGTTATAAATTTGTGTATTTTGATGTTTAATGGTAGATTATCCATGTTTTATGGTTATAAAAATAACTTTTACTAAGCGATTTTTGGTGAAAACGCATAAAAGGACCTAATTGTAAAAGTTGTGAAATATGTGTTAAAAATCTGATTTAATGGAAAATGTGGGCTGCTATGAGCATGAAAATGACTCGGCTATGCATGGGTAGTAAAGAAATTTTACACATTTTATTTTACGAGCTTAGGGGCAAATTTGTAAATGTAACGCCCCCATGCCCGAGACCGACGCCGGAATCGAGCTTGAGGTGTTACTGAATATAATTTATCAATTTAAGTACTTCGAATCATTTGTTTCTACATTCACAGCTTTCTAGCTATCTGCGTCACAGTTATAAGAAAAATCATATCTCGAGTTACGAAACTCGAAATCAAGATCCGTAAATTTTCCTTAAATCTATACTCATATATCTATTTACTAATTTTTTTCTAGAATTTTTGGTTGGGCCAATTAGTACAGTTTATTAGTTAAAGTCTCCCCTGTTTCAGGGTTTGACTGCTCTGACCTCTGTGTATTACGAATCAGATATCTCTATATAAAAAATTTCAATGACTATGAGGTTTGTTTCTATTAAAACTAGACTCAATAAGGAATCTGTAAATGTAAAGAAAAACTTATAATTAGTTTTTTAGAATTTATTATAAATTTTTAAATTAAGAACAGGAGATCCAGAAATCATTCTGGCCCTGTTTCACAAAAGTTTAAATATCTCATAAAATATAATTTATATGCCTGTTTTGTTCAATCCACATGAAAATAGACTCATTAAGCTTCAATTTCATAGCTTACTCATCATTTAGTTCCAATTATACTATTTTTAGTGATTTTTCAAATTCGTGTCATTGCTGTAGCAATATTCTGTTTTAAGGCAAGTTTCATCTTTCTATGAATTTTTTTATGAACTAGATAACCTATTAAACTTCCATGATATCAAACATGATCTAATTAGCCATCACCATGACTTATCAATATCAAACATTTTCTCAACCAAACATGGTCATATCATAAAATTATTTACCAATAGAAATCCTTCGGATAGTGTGATCGAAACTTCGACCTGTCCCGATTCCCGAGTTGACTTGTTCAAAACTACAATAAATGAAAAGGAGGGAGTAAGCATAAATGCTTAGTAAGTTCATATGCAAATAACAAGTAACATAACAATACAATTATACCAAACAACCTTAGCATGGCATCACCAAAACATATATCACATTTCTAAACATCATTCATCATCTTACCACTTTATCGTTGTTGTATCTATTTTCAACCCGAGGGTTAAGTACATACTTGTCCAAAGTGCCCATTTCACAACACTTACCAAAACGTCACTTGCATCTTAAGTATTCTTCCATTTTATAGAAATTTTCACCCGTTGAACACATCGGAATATAACTCGGATACATGGATAATTTGCACATAAGTGCCACATATGTAATCAAGCAATCATGTAACCCGCCCATAAGTGAACTCAGACTCAACTCAACGAGCTCGGGCGTTCGCATCCATAAGTGAACTCGGACTCAACTCAACGAGTTCGGATGCCTAGTTACATCTCACGAACTCGGACTCAACTCAACGAGTTCGAACATTCGCATCCATAAGTGAACTCGGACTCAACTCAACGAGTTCGGATGCTCAACCATCCTAGTGACATGTCACTTGTATCCTAATCTATTCCTAAAGTTCAAACGGGCTTTTTCCCTCGATCTGACATTAGCCGTCTTCCACGGAATATCGGAACCGATACTTGGTAGCAATTCATATTTATCAAGTAGTAAACATAATTTGCATATTACTCAACATTAACCACAAAGCATAATATTTCACGATAAAAAAATCAGAATATCATATAATTAACATCAATAACTTAAAAATAACAATTATGCTACATTATTTACACATGAACTTACCTTGGTACCAAAATATAAAGATTTTGCAATTTAGTCCACAATCATTTCTTTTCCTCGATCGCGACTTGATTCTCGTTTCTCTTGATTATAGAGCTTGGAAGCTTGAAAGAAACCCTAGCTATGGAGAATCCTTGAAATTTCGGCCTAATGAAGAAGATGGACAAAAATTGGCTTTTAATTTTGTTTTTAATTCATTTTAATAACTAAATGACCAAAATGCCCTTACTACTAAACTTTCAAAAATTCCTTCCATGTCCTAATTTTGTCCATGAACTTAAAATTGGTCAAATTCTATTTAAGACCTCCTAATTAATATTTCAATGCAATTTCATACTAAAAACTTCTAGAATGCAAATTTTGCAACTTATTCGATTTAGTCCCTACTTTCAATTTAAACACTTTAGGCATAGAATTTCATCACGAAATTTTCACAAAATCATGCAATCATATCATAATCATCAAAATAATTATAAAATAATTATTTCTATCTCAGATTTGTGGTCACGAAACCACCATTCTGATTAAGCCCTAATTCAGGATATTACAGTAAATATGTAAAACTTTAGGGGCAAAAATGTAATTTTCTCATAATATGATTTTTGGACTGATTTGAATAGTATAATAATTTAATAAGTCAAATGTGATATTATAGATCAAGAAAAACAAAGTTTAAACTTAGAACAGGGAAAAACGAGTATTGGACGATTTGGTCCTTTTCGCCATTTTAGGTCAAGGTAAGTTCGTATGTTAATAAACGTTATTGATTTGTGTTAATTATGCAATATAATTATATATTTGATTAAATTGTGAAAATTAAAGTAAACGTTTGAATTGAGTAAAAATGCAAGATCGATCATGATCGTTGCATAGTGAAATATGAATTGACGATAAAAGACCATGGTTAGACCATGGCAATGTGCTAAGTGAAATAAGTGATTCACATGTAAGACCATATCTAGGATATGACATTGTGCTAAGTGAAATAAGACCATGACATCTAAGTGAAATAAGTCCATGGCAATGTGCCAAGTGAAATAAGTCCATGGCATTTAAGTGAAATAAGTCCATGGCATTATGCTAAGTGAGAAATTTCCTAGTTGAACCGTAGGAATAAAATAGCTTTGGACACAAGTGTGGTACTATGTGAAGGCCACTTTGTGAATATAATAGCTTTGGACACAAGTGTGGTACTATTTGAAGGCCACTTTGTGAATATAATAGCTTTGGACACAAGTGTGGTACAATGTGAAGGCCTCTTTGTAAATATAATAGCTTTGGACACAAGTGTGGTACTATGTGAAAGCCACTTTATGAATAAAATAACTTTGGAAACAAGTGTGGTACTATGTGAAGGCCACTTTTTGAATAAAATAGCTTTGGCTACAAGGGTGGTACTATGTGAAGGCCACCGTGTATCCGTTATTATTCCGATATGTTCAACAAAAAATGAGTGAGTGTAAACGAATATGACTATGCGATGATTAAATGTGAAAGAGTTATGAACCAATAATATTATTTGATGTTGAATTAAAATAATGTGTTTTCATTGAGGTTTAAGTGTATCAACTGACACACCCAAGATAAAAAAAATGAAAGTATAACTAATTTAAGCGATACAGGTACGTACGAAATCTATGTGAATGTTGAATGAAAGTTAACACAAAGAAAATGTGAGAAAGTAAAATTAGCAATAAAACAGTTTTGGACAGCAACAGTTGTGTGACTTTGAAAAATCATCAAAAATTGTGGAAATCGAATTAGAGGTTAAATAAGATATTAAATTAAATCCTATTGAGTCTATTTTCACATAAAAGAAACGGTGTAAGAAAAAGAATTTCATATTATGAGATATTTGAATTTTTGTGAGACAGGGTCAGAATGATTTCGAAATCCCTTGTTCTGATTTGGGAAAATAATTAAAAATTGTAAAATAATAATTATGGGTTATAATTTATATGTTTAAAATATTTAACGAGTCTATTTTCAAAAGAAACATCATCCGAATCTCGTATGAGGAGATAATTAATTTTTAGTGAAGAGGGGTCAGAACTGTCGGACAACGAAACATGGGAGACTTTAAAGAATAAACTGTACTTATTGGCTAGACCAAAAATTCTGAAAATTTTACGGTAAGAAGATATGTGAGTCTAGTTTTAGGGAAAATTAGTGGATTTTAATTTGGAGTTCTGTAACTCAGGATATAAATAATTTAGGGACTATGACTCGAGTAGACAGCTGGAGATGAACAAGAGTAAATAGTGGAACTATGTGCTATTATGATTGTATTATCTTGAGAACTTATTGTGAGAATTGGTAAAAGCATGTTAATAAATTTCTTATTATTTAAATACCAACTTACTAAGCTATATAGCTTACTCCATTTATTTTCTGTATTTATAATGTCCTCAGGTTAGCTCGGGTTGGAAGTCACCGGAGAACCTATCACACAATCAAACTAACAAATACTTAAGGTCATGGCATGTACAGGGGACTTGGTTATTTTTGTATGTGCCATGATTGTTTTGTCCTAAAATGTTGACCTATGCTATTTGAAAGTTCATTGTTGTGTAAGGCCATTTGATGTTGGTATATTGGCTATATTATAAGTCCATGATGATGCATTTCAAGGATGTGTATGCTTACATATGTGGATGAATAACTGGTGATATCTATGTGTGACGTAAATTTGTTCGCAACGGTAAGTCAGATTAGTGCATGGGCTAGGGACATGGTCATGCGAGCCACACGGCTGTGTCCTAATATCACACGGGAGTGTGCCCCTGTTTTTCATGAAAATTTTTAAAGTTTTCTAAAGTTCTCAGTTTGGTCCCAAATCGTTTTCAAAGCATGATTTGGGCTTCGTAGACCCATATTAGGGACTTTAAGATGAAATGTGAAAATTTTTAAATTTGACTGCAAATTCATGACCTAGTTTTATACGATTGCATATGTTTATGTCCGGTAATGCCTCATACCCTGTTTTGGTGTCGAACACGGGAAAGGGGTGTTACATTTAATCTGTCAGCAAGTGAAAGTTGAACATCAAGTGCCTTCGGGTCTACTACAACCAATAATGATACCTGAGTGGAAATGGGATAGAGTTACGATGAATTTTGTATCGGGATTACCCCTGACTCCGAAAAAGAAAGATGCTATTTGGGTTGTTGTTGATCGATTAATGAAATCAGTGCATTTCATTTTGATACGTACTGATTATTCACTTGATAGATTAGTTGAATTGAACATTGCTAAATTCGTTAGATTGCACGAGGTGCAATTTCGATTATTTTAGATAGAGATCCGAGATTTACATCACAATTTTGGAAGAAATTGCAAGAAGCTCTGGGTACGAGGTTGAATTTTAGTACAGCATTTCATCCGTAAATCGACGGTCAGTCTGAGAAAGTAATTCAGATTCTCGAAAATATGCTTCTTCGTTGTGTGTTGGAATTGGAAGGCAATTGGGAGAAATTTTTTCCATTGGTTGAATTTGTGTATAACAACAACTTTCAATTGAGCATAAAGATGGCACCATATGAAGCTTCGCATGGTTGCAAATGCAGAACTCCATTGTACTAGACATAGTTGAGTGAGAAAAAGATTCACGGGGTTTATTTGATAAGAGAAACTGAAGAAAAAGTAAAAGTAATTCGCGACTATTTGAAAGCAGCTTCAGATCGACAGAAATCGTACGCGGATTTGAAACAGAAAGACATTGAATTTTAGATCAGTGATAAAGTATTTCTGAAAGTGTCTCCGTGGATGAAAATCCTTCGATTTGGTCGTAAAGGTAAGTTGAGTCTGCGTTTTATCGGGCCGTATGAGATCATCGAAAGAATAGGTCCAGTGGCATATCGACTAGCTTTATCGACTGAGTTAGAAAAGATCCACAATGTGTTTCTTGTTTCCAGGTTGCGTCGATATAGATCGGATCCTTCACACATAATTTCTTCGGCAGAGATTGAAATTCAACCTGATATGACGTACAACGAAGAACCGATCATAATTCTAGCACGTGAGGTTAAACAGTTGAGAAATAAAAACATAGCTCTCGTGAAAGTACTTTGGCAATGACACCGTGTCGAAGAGGCTACGTGGGAACCCGAGGAAGCTATGAGAAAATAGTACCCTAACCTTTTTGCTGGTAAGATTTTCGGGGACGAAAATCCCTAATAGGGGAGTTGTAATAGCCCGTTTTTAGTTAAATCAGAACAGTAGTTTTAGGACCACAAATTTGAGGTCAAAATATTTATTTTATTATTATTTTAAGGTCTACATCATGGATATCTGATTGTGTGAAAGTTTCGTTTAGAAATTTTATCGTTTGAATGCTCAATTAGGTAAAAAGGACTAAATCGCGTAAAGTGCAAAAGTGTTGTTCTGTTAGTCAAAGGTATTTAATAGCTATGGAATTTTAATTTAGAAGTCCTTATGTTGTAATTTGACCATTTGAATCATAAGTGGACAAAGATAGACATGGTTTATATGAAGTGTTAATGTTTTAGTAAAGGGTAAATAGGTAAAATAGCAAATAAATGATAATAATTAAAACAAAAACATAAAAATTTCATTCATTCATCTTCCTTAGCTAAAAGTTCGAAGGAATGAATAGACATGGTTAGGTTTTCATTTGGCCAAGCTTTCCTAGCTCATTAAGATTAAGAAAAGCAGAACTCAGATCTAGATCGGGGGAAAACTAAAGTTATCAACTAATTAAATTATTCTGTCATTTTCACATCTGAGGTAAGTTCGTATGTGATAAATTTCAGTATAAGTGTATTTTAAATGCTTTGATATTATACAAGTTTTGAATACGAGGCTTCAGATAAATTCAACAATGACTCGAGGGTAATTCGGCATTCGAAATCCCTTTGAACCTTAGGAATAGTTTAGGATACCAGTGACATGTCATTAGGGAATTTTGATTTGGCTTCGGGCCATGATATTAGCACCTTGGGTTCGAGTTATACTGATTTGGCTTCAGGTCATGAATATTGGCTGATTTGGCTTCGGGCCATGGTATAGATACTTAGTGTGCGAGACTCCTGAGTATCCGTCTTCTATTCTAAATGGTTCAACGGTTAAATGAATGATGAGTTGGGAATGAAATTGGTACGAGATGATACAGGTATGTGTATAAATCATATTAGCTTTGAATCGAAAAAATGGTGAAGAAAATATGTTGTTTCGTGAATGAGTAATTGAAAGGTTTGGAAATTGATATGAATACATGTATTTAAAATAAATTGTTGAATTATGTGTTTATGGTTATATTGAGTTTATTTTATACGAGCTTACTAAGCTATAAACCTTACCTTGTTTATTTTTCTATGGTTTATAGTGATTACAAAACTAGCTCGGATTCGGGGATCGTCGGAGTTTGCTTCACACTATCCACCTATCTCTTGGTACCTATGAACTTTGGTATTTTAAGTATATGGCATGTATAGGGTCTTTATGTCATGTTGGTTATGTTTTTATAATGATTTTGACTAATTGAATTGGTTTGTTTATATATAGCCTTGAGTAATGGCTTATTTGGGGTTATTTTGGTATGGCTGAAACATGTATATATATATATATATATGTTTATGTCTTGCGTAATGATTTTGTTGATGGTTGTGGATGAATTTTTGGACATTGCTTTGTTTGTGAAACTAGGCTAAAATATGCATATTTGGGAATGTATAGTTAATTGAATTGTATATGTGAATTAGGTATAACATTAGATGGCATATTGTAGTAGATTGTGATTTGTATTGATGGGTAACGAAATGGTATGGAATATGCTTGATATGAGATTGATTCAATGCCTATTATGTCGTGTGTTGGTGCCTTTGAATAGTGGTGTAGTTACATGTTTTTAGGGTGACAAATTGGCTTGGTAAATGGCCTATTTTTGTCTACACGAGCAGAGACACGGGTGTGTGTCTCGACCGTGTGTGACACACGGTTATGTTACACGACTGTTTGTCCTCTGGTGTTGAAATTAAAATCAAGTCAGTATGCTCCACACGACCTCACACATGGGCGTGTGACTTGGCCTTGTGGCTTAAGTCAGTATACCCTACAGGTTTGGCACGACCTAGCACACGGTCGTGTATGGCCATTTTTAGGGCACACGGGCTAGCCACACGGACGTGTGTGTTGGCCGTGTGACCAAGGTTAGAGAGTTAAACTAGGTCAGACATAGGCTGAGACACGACCATGTGCTTCCATTTCAAATGTCCACACGGCCTGTGACACGGGCGTGTCTGTCTCACACAGCCTGGCCACACCGGCGTGTGTCTGCTATATTTGAGAAAATTTCTTAAGTGTTCAAAAAGTTTCAAAGTTATTGGTTTAGTCCCGAACCACTCCCAATGTATGTTTAGGGCCTCGTAGGCTCATATTAGGGACAAAATGTTTGAGATTGAATGATGAATGCTGGAATTTTGAAAATGTATGCTAAGTAGATGTTTAATTGTTTTATAAGTATGTTAACGCTTTGTAACCCTATTCTGGCGTTGAATATGGGTGAGGGGTGTTACATTATAGAATCATATTTAACAATAAATTGGTACTTGAAGTTATAAAACATAAAAGTGGCCTTTATCCCTATACATTGGATACTCGGATCTCCAACACACCATTGAGTTGATGAGTTGAACGTACCCAAAAGCATAGCATTTAGCTAACACTCTCCAGCACACCAACATATCCTGGTAAATAGAGCTAAGCTCACATTCCCTTATCTTTCCAAAACTGTCTCGGACACAACACAAGGGTGAGTACTCACAAATCCTATGGCATGTCAACTATATCTAACTGTCTCAAAGATCCCAAGGCCAAAATATCAACAATTATATACATATTCACCTACAGTTTTCTGCACACTTTCACTGCATATTCACATTATAAGCACAACATCATCATTGTCATTTGGTATGTATAACATACCCACAATTATCACATTCCAATAGCCATTACAAACATATTTCACATGTCACATTATCACATCTCAATACTCAAATCACATATTTCGCAAATTACACGAAGGGTATAAGAAAGCTTACACTCGGAACTTGGAGTAGGGGTTTAGGCTACTCCTAAGCTCCCAATTAACACTATGAATCATGTCTACTAGTAGCGATTCCAAACACTTACCATTCGTGCTGTAACACCCCTAACCCGTATCCGTCGTCGGAATAGGGTTTCAGAGTATTATCAAAACTTTTAGAACATTTTACAAATAAATTGTGTAAATTACTATTCATTAATCGAGGTCATTCAAAACGTCCCTTAATTAGACCCTCGAGGCCCAATACGAGCACTAGAATTGAGTCGGGACTTAATCGGGAACTTTAAGAATTTTTCGCGACATTTAAAAAATTTTCCAAGGTACAGGGCTCACACGCCCGTGTGGTCTAAGAGACACGCCCGTGTGACCCTAGGACACGCCCGTGCTGCAGGCCGTGTTTGAACCCGTGTAACTCTCTGACTTGTGCACACGGCCATGCCACACGCCCATGTGCTAGGTTTTGTGGTTAATTAATTCAATTCAAAATTAGGTGCAGGTTTCACACGGCCAAGACACACACTCGTGTTATAGGTCGTGTAGCACACACGACTGATATACACGCCCGTGTCTCTGCCCGTGTGCTCAATTCTGAACATTTTGTTTCTCAAAATTAAGGTGCAAGGGACACACGGCCTAACAGTACACCTAAGTACTCGGCTGTGTGTCACACATGCATATATGTCTATAAACTTACCTTGGTTTAACTTAGGCATTAACATCATTTGAGCACATATACTTAACATAACACATGTGTATATATTATAATAACCTACTTAATCATTCCAAAATAAGCCATTACTAGCCATTCTAATAGCTAGGTTACAAAACATCAATTTGAAGCCACTATTGGCCAAGTTGTCCTATACATGCTATTATACCAAAATGATTCTACTATAAATACCCAAAATAGCTAGTAGATAGTGTGACAATGCTCCAATGATCTCCAACCTTCGTAAGCTTCCGAGCACTATAAAACAGGAGAAAATAAAATGGAGTAAGCATTACATGCTTAGTAAGTTCGTATAATGGAAACCAAACTTACCAATCCCGTTTATTAAATCTAAGCATACAATATCATGTTTCCATCCATTTGACACAATTGTCTAAACACATACATTCAATCAAACATGTTAGTCACAAATTCTTCATATCAATCAAGTAAACATAGATGAGCTCTTCATACTATTTTTCTTCAAGACATCATTCATTTCATTCCATAATTCTCATGTCATGCCAAGAGGTTTTGTGTCCGTTGAATCATTGAAATTCTGATAGATACTCAAATGTTACACTCGAGTTGTACGATTCAATAACCCGTCAATTCTTTTTCAAGAGTAGCCATTAGGGCACTTAATCGAGGAACATACTCTCAAGTCACATATCGTATAACAAGATTACCAGTCCAGGCTAAATCTTTATATAACGTACACTCGGAAGAGTTCAATTAGGATTACCAGTCCAGGCTAAATCTTAATTGTAACATATACTCGAGAGGTATTATATCAGGATTACCTGTCCGGGCTAAATCCTTTCCATAATAAGGTCAACAAGATTACTCGTCCGAGCTAAATCCTGTCAGCAACAAATGCAGGACCTCATTCATTTCGGGAAAGCATATATGTTCATCGGAATTCAATATTCAATCGGGATATAACCCCTTTTTCACCATTTTCAAGCATGTAGTAATTTCTCATATTGTAACATCCAAGTAAATCACATAAATGATAATACATTTCATACAATGACAACATTTAGTTTAACATAATTACAAGCTCATTAAGTTACACGAACTTACCTCGATACTGGTTCGCATATAAAATCTACTAATCCGAAAATTTTTCTTTTCCTCGATCTAACCTCGAATGTGAGTTGTCTGGATCTATATAAATAGATTTAATCTTCAATTTCTCATATTTCATACTCATTTGGACTCAATTTACGTCCTAGACAAAATTACCATTTTGCCCCTAACTTTTCCATAAATTCCAATTTCGTCCCTAGGCTCGAAAAATGAAACTTGTGCAATTTACTCCCTATTCCAAGCATAACAAAAATCCCATCACAAAATTTACAGCACATGTATTCATAACAATTCAGAATTTTTCATAAAATTTCACAACTTTACATTTTAGTCCCTAAATCATATTTTCATCAAAAATCACTATGTAAGAGTTGTTTATCTATCAACAACCTTTCATTTTCTACCATAAATTTCTAATTTTCAGCATATTTATCCATGACCAAATTTCATACCTTGATAACTTTTCAAATTAATCCCTTAATTAGATGGATTAAGTTATCCCGGTTTCAAAAATATCAAAATTACTAAAAACGGGACAAGGAAACTTACCCAATTAAACCATGAAAGTTTCTTCTCTCTCTCCTGGGGTTTCCATGTATTTTAGGTTGAAGAAGATGAGAAAATAATATGATATTTTCTTTTCATTTTTTAATTAATTAAATATTTTTCAAATTCCAATTTAGTCCTTGCCCTTTTTCCAAATTTCCATGGATGAGTCACCAAAAATCTACATACTTTTCTTTAATGGTCTAATTACCAAATAAGGACCTCTAGTTTTGAATTCCATAGCTATTTAATCCTTATAGCTACTAGAATTCAACTTTCGCATTTTATGCGATTTAGTCCTTCTCATAATTAAACACTTAATCGATAAAATTTTCGTATCAAAAATTTCACACGACATGCTTATCATAATACGAAGCATATAATAAAATAAAAATAAACTTTATTTTCGGATGAGATTTATGGTCTCGAAACCACTATTCTGATCTCACTGAAAAATGGGCCGTTACACATGCTTTCGCCTTGTTGCCGAAAGCCTAAAGTAGCTTGTCCTTTCCTTTTTCCTTTTTCGTTGAAGGCTCTTACAGTTTCGATTCTTCACCAAAATAAACCATACAACAAACATAATTAACTTACAGCAATAGACACACCTAAATAATAAAAAATGCAGGTCTTAGGTTCATTCTTCTTGAAACATAAATTTTTAACTTGCAAATTCGAAACTAAAATATCTTAATTCTTACTCATCCCCGATGCTTAAAACTGATTAAATCTTCTAATTATTTATCTAAGAATGATTCTCAACCTTCAAACTACACAAAACTACACAAATTCATGGTTCCAAAATATCGATATACAATGGCCATTTTCACAAAAACTCAATAAAACCTTGAATCTTTCAACGAAACTCTAGGAAAAGTTTAGAAACCTTCTAATAACATCAAAATAAGTTGAAAAACAATTTGAGACATCGTTTTCATTTAAAATCTTGAATTCCACCATTAATGACCCAAATTTTAACATCTACTCAAAACTTTTTATTCAATGAATAAAAACTCAATTTAAAAGGCTAGATATCATTAATAAATAATAGAAAAACGAAAATTACCTTCGTTGAGAGTAAAATGAGCATTTGATTTAAAATCTGAAAAACCCATAAGTTGAATAATAGTAAAATCAATGGTGTTTTTGATGCTTTTCTTGAAATTCTAGGAAGGGTTAATGTTTGGAAGATGATAGAAATTAAAAGAATTGGTGTTTGGAATACTAAAATAGATGAATATATCTTGGGGATTAAAAGGGATGGCAAAAACAATTGGGGAGAAAAATGTTTCGTGAGTTCTTGTAGGTGTGGGGAAAGAAATAGGTCAATTTTAAACTTTGGTATATTTACCCTGTGGTGCTCCTAATTTTAACCCATTTTTCAAAATAGTCCAAATTTTAAAATTAAAGGTCTTTTCCACTTCATTTTCAAAAATTGATTTAAATTTCAAAAAGCCGTAGTCAAATATATTTTTGGGTTATTGACAGCCGCCGGAGGTACCAACGCCCAGAGCAGAAATCCTGCACAAAATATGTGAAAAGCGATATCCGCAAGTATACTGGTCAGGTTGTAATATAGTTATAGCGGAGTAGGTAAGTACTCCGAGGATCGTACCCAAGAGAGGCAAGCACTAAATTAATTCTAATATAAACATAAATAAATCTAATTAGTACTTTAATCGAATTATAGTACGAAGAATTAAAAGAAAGGTTTGTGATAAATGATACTAAAAATAATAAGAAAAGAATTAAAAGAAAAATAAATAAATGAAAAAACACAAGAAATCAAATAATCGAATATGTATCAAATCTAGGCATGGGTGATTAGCTCGCTTTGGTAGTTATAATCAACTATCGTTTCAAGTTTCCCTTGTTCAATCAACTAGTCAATACCCCAGTAGGATCTTTTGATTCATCCATTGAAATATTGAGTCGGTAATGACTACTTATTTTCGGACTCACAGTCCAGACCGGTTCAGGGGTAAGGTGTTCACGGATAGGCCATACCAAATTTGGGTTAATTCCCACCTTGATGACTTCCTAGGGTTGTCAGGCCTAGGGTTTAGATTCTTCCTTTCCTGAACAATTGATCTGTTAAGAAATCCCTACAAAACAGTTAATTATTCATACTCCACTCGCTAATCCCCCATAGGATTAGTTCCTCATGGATCTAATAAACAATATAAACTTGATGAAACAAATTAACATAAAGAATAATTCAAGAATAGAGTTTAGAAGAAGCCTGATTTGTATTAAGCATAGAATCCTCATAGAGTTTAGCAGTAATTCCAGAATCTGATTTCTCCACAAAAGTAAATAACAAGAACAAAAATCTAAAACCTAAGAAAAGGGAAAATCTAAAGACTAAATCTAAAGAGAAAATTATACAATATGAAAGGTGTCTGTAACATGTGCTAAATAAGCATATTTATAGACTTTAGGGTGGTTGTCGTCCTCAACCCTAGGTCAGTTGTCATCCTCGTGCTTAATGTTTCATTGTGCAGACCAAAATGCCCCTGGCTCATAATTATTTCTTATACAGAGGCGATGTCACAACACATTAGGTCTTGTGTCGCGACAGTGAGGGCAATATGCTTAGCTTCATGGTGTCTTCAAAGGTATGTTGTGACATCCTCAAGCTATATCACGACATTAAAGGCAGTCTTGGAATTCTCCTATTATGCTCTCTATGTTGCGACATCGCATGCTCTGTGTTGCAACCTAGCGACTAGTATTGAGTTAGTGTGCCTTCTAATGGCCTTTTGCGCACTCACAAAGTATATTAGCTCACCCTTAGAACTCATTTGGCCCCTAAAGTCAATAAAGGACTCAAATTACACATTTTATTAACTTAACTAATACTTACTAAAATGTAATTAAAACTTAACTAAAATGCTCATTTTCATGCTCCTAAAATGCAAAACTAGTTTAATATGCTATACCGAATTAAAACAAATCAGTTACCGTAATTCAAATTTCCAAGTTCATTCCAAGCCAAAATCCTTAAATTACCATCTAACTATTAGGCGCAATTTTGAGGTGTGACAACTCTCCTTCTTTAAAAAGAATTTCACCCTTGAAATTTACCGAAGCTAAACAAATAGGGATATTATCATTTCATCACATCTTTGGCTTCCCAAGTAGCCTTTTCTGTCTTATAGTTACGCCATAGAACTTTAACCAGTGGAACTCTCTTATTTCGCAAAACCTTATCTTTGGGAGCTAGAATCTCAATCGAATCTTCCTCATAAGTGAGATCAGTTCGAACTTTAATCTCCTCCACTGGCATAATGTGTGACAGATCTAAATGATACTTCTGTAACATAGATACATGGAAAACGTCATGGATCCACAACTTGAGTTGATGAGCTACCAAACCAATCCTCTCAACAACTTCATAAGGTCCAACATATCTTGGACTCAATTTACCCTTCCTACCAAATCTCAAAACATTCTTTCAAGGTGAAACTTTCAAAAACACCTTATCACCGACTTAAAACTTGATATCTTGACGTTTCAAATCTGCATAAGATTTTTACATATCCAGTGTTGCGTTCAACCTTTAATAGATCAACTTCACTTTCTCTTCAGTCTCTCGAACCAAATCTGGTCCACAACCAACTTTTCATCCAATTCTGTCCTGCACAAAGGAGTCCTACACTTCCTACCATACAACGTTTCAAATGGTGCCATACATTACACGCCTGAAAACTGTTGTTGTAGGCAAATTCTGCTAAGGGAAAATATCGCTCCCAACTACCACTGAACTCAATCACACAGCTACGCAACATATACTCTAAATCTTAGATTACCTTCTCTAACTAACCATCTGTCTAGGGGTGATAAGTTGTACTAAAACTAAGCTTCGACCTTAATGCCTTTTGCAAACTCTTTTAGAACCTAGAAGTAAAACACGGATCCTTATCTGAAATACTAGAAACTAGAACCCCATGAAGATGTACAATTTCGGCAATAGACAACTCTGCCAACTTTTGCAAAGAATAATTAGTACGTACAACCAAGAAATGCGTACTCTTTGAAAATTGATCAACTATTACCCATATTGAATCCTTCTTCGTTGGAGTCAACGAAAAACCCAATACGAAGTCCATGGTGATCCTTTCCAACTTCCATTCAGGAATAGCAATCAGTTGCAACAAACCTGAAGGATACTGATGTTCTACTTTCACCTTCTGACAAACCAAACATCGAGTCACAAAATCTGTAACATTACGCTTCAACCCAAGCCACTAATATCTCTCTCAAAGATCATGGTACATTTACATAGTATCGGGGCCACTATGTGCCTCAATAAGGATCGCCTGTCTCAAATCCACATCATGCAGTACACATAATCTTCTTCAAAAATTTAATATATCATCTCTGTCAACATCAAAATCTCCCTTTCAACATGTGGAAACCTTTTTAACAATTCCCCATCCCATAATTGTTTCTCCTTAATCTGTCGAGACAAAGTTGGCTTCACTTGAAGTTTAGCTAACAAACCACTATCACTAGCTATACTCAAGCGTGCAAACATAGCTCGCAATTTCATCATCGACTTATTAAAGCGTCAGCAACAACATTCAATTTGCCAGGATGATACTCTATCACACAATCATAATCTTTCAAAAGTTTCATCCAACGCCTTTGCATTAAATTCAATTCTTTTTGAGTGAGGAAGTACTTAAGCCTCTTATGATCTGTATAAATAACACATCTTTCACTATACAGATGATGGCGCCAAATCTTAATCACGAATACCACGACAACTAATTTCAAGTCGCGAGTCAGATAATTATGCTCATGCATCTTCAATTGTCTCAAGGTATAAGCCACAACTTTTCCCTATTGCATTAACACATCACCGAGCCCCGAATATGAAGCATCACTATAAACCAAAAAATCTTTCCTAAGCTTTGCTTGAATCAACACAGGTGCCTCAGTCAAAACTGCCATAAGTTGCTCAAAACTTTTTTGTCTTTCATCAGTCCATTCAAACACCACGTTTTTCTAAAGCATTTTCGTTAAGGGTGCAGTAATAAAGGAAAACCCTTAAACTAACCTACGATAATAGCCAGCTAAACCCAAGAAACTCCAAACCTCGGTAAACTCCTTGGTGGTTTCCATTCCAAAATTGCCTCAATTTTCATTTAATCCACACGAATTCCTTCTTTTGACACAACATGGCCTAAGAATGATTCCTTTTTTTAGCCAAAATTCGTATTTACTCAACTTCGCTTACAACTATTTATCCCTCAAAATCTTAAAAAAAAATCCTCAAATGTGCATCATGTTCCTCCTTAGAACGAGAATACACCAAAATGTCATATATGAAAACAACCATAAACCGATCTAAGTACGAATGGAAAACATGGTTCATCAAATCCATGAACGTAGCAGGGCCATTAGTTAAACCAAACGGCATGACCAAAAACTCATAATTCCCATATTGAGTCCTAAAAGCAGTTTTCAAGATGTCAGACTCCCTTACCTTCAATTGATAATACCCCGATCTTAAGTCAATCTTCGAAAACACTGTTGCTCCTTTGAACTAATCAAATAAATCATCATTTAATGATACTTATTCTTGCTGGTCAACTTATTCAACTACCTATAGTCGATACACAACCGTAACATACCATCCTCTGTCTTCACAAACAAAATTGGTGCACCCCATAGAGATACACTCGGTCGAATGAACCCTCTGTTAAGTAACTCGTGCAACTGAATCTTTAACTCCTTAAGCTCTTTTAGTGCTATGCGATAAGGTGCAATAGACACCAGTGTAGTACCAGGATAGTTCTCAATACCAAACTCTACTTCATGTTCCGAAAGCAAACTAGACAATTCTTTCGGAAACACGTCAGGAAAATCTTTAATGGTATAGATATCCTAAACTCTCAAATCCTTGTTAACTGAGTTCATCACATAAGCCAGATAAGCTTTACAACCTTTCCCTATCATCTTCTTAGCCTTGATAGTCGAAACCACATTAGACATAAATTCAGGTCTCTTGCCAACAACTACAATTTCCAACCCATTACTATTCCGCAAAGTAATTCGTTTCGTTTCAAAATCGACCTTAGCCTTATGTTTAGTTAACTAGTCCATACCAAGAATCACATCAAATCCAAAAAAAAAGAAAATTCCATAAGGTCTACAGAGAAGACGTGCCCTTGAATCTTAAGGGGACACTTATGATACACTTGATTCACCAAAAAAGTATCACCAAAAGAGTTAATATCAGTCATACATAAATCAATAGTCTCTACAAGAATCCCTAACTTACATGCCAATTCACTCAAGATATATGAATGCGTAGAACCAGAATCAACCAAGGAGAATAATAGAATAGATTACAAAGTGAAACTACCTCGGATAACATTAGTCGGATCTTGATCCAACGGTTCCCTAACAGCATAAACCCAAGCTAGGCCTCCAGGCTCAACCTGAGTAGTAACAATATGAGCAACAACTCGCTACCCAATCGGTATCCCATTACCTCTACTACGAACACAGCCTCTAGCAAGCGTAGATGTTGGTGCAGAACCTTGGGTCTGTGAAACCTCAACTCTATTTGGACAGTCCTTCAACATGTGTTCCTTTGAGCCATACTTAAAACATCCACATGTCAATTTGTGATACTTTCCAGGATGCCTACACTTAAAATGCATACAAAGTAGCCATTTAGAACCACTGGACGAATATCTAGTACTAACCACTACACTACAACTGCTGCTTAGACTAACTTAGTCAAAACCTACGTCTCACACCTCTACCAGAACTCTGATTATCACGTCCTCTCTTAGGTGATCATCTATATGCACCATCAGAAATTCTCTTACTCGATTTAGTTACCATAGAACCAGGAGGCTCAGCCAAAGTCTCCTCAACAGCTTTGGCTTTCTCAGCCAACTCATCAAAAAGCTCCATGTTCTAAGCTACCAGGATCTCACGATTAAGCCCAAAATAGAACCTATTATAATGGTCCCTCTTAGTAAGCACCATCTCAGGAGCATACTGACTAAGTCGTACGAACTCTGACACATATTAAGCCATAATCAAATTACCTTAAACCAAGTCCAAAAACTCCTGTTTACGGGTTTCCATGTATTACTCGCCCATAAAATTCCTCTTAAAAACCTTAAGAAAGTAATCCCAAGTCAATCGGTCTGTGGTAGTACCTCTCTTCATAGTATTCCACCAACGATAAGCCTCACCGTCGAGTAAGGACACAGTATAACTCAATTTCTCCTCGTTAGAACAAGACAACTACTCGAGGATCCTTTCAACTTCCTAAAGTAAGTACTTTGCTATAATTGGATCGGTCCCTTTCACTCTAAAAAACTTTTTACCACCCAACATTCGCAGACATTCAAGCAGCAGCCCTCGGTTAGCAGGTGAAGGAATAGGGTTAGCACCAGTAATCCTCTGAAACACTCTAATCATAGCTTCCATCAGACGGCTAAAACCTCATCAGGTATGTTCACTATATGCGACAAAGTGCAGAGGATATACCATCTTCTTGAGTGTTTGCATTCACAATCACACGTCTATGAGGCATACCAAATCTAATCTAACACACACAAACAAACAAAGGTGTGAGTGGCGAGGGAAATGATCCAAGTCATGTTCCTACAAGAAAACTTTAGAATAAAGGCAATATGTTCCTGTTCCTACCCCATTTCAAACAAATTCATGCAATTTGATTAGAGATATCTCAAACAATTCAAGTATTTAGAGAAATTTAGACACATGGGTTTTTGGATCCATAGGTTGAGTAAC